>OX326970.1:9412560-11812560 GCA_946800305.1 Medicago arabica | reverse complement strand
CCTTGATTTGATTTAAACATTATAGAATTTTTTTTCTTCTTATATTTGGAGGGGTGTGACTTTACCTGAATGACATGATTTTTGAAGCTCACATTCTCTTTCTCCTTTCTGCTTCTGTACTCAACATAGAGAATGCTAATCAAATAAGCAGTCCAACTACCAAGCAATTCATAGAAGACTTGGAATATGATGCCTGAAATCATTCCTAGGTGAGAGAATGAGTATGGCAGTGTCAACAGAACCTGAGCAACCTGCACAACAAAAACCAAGAATTTAAAATTAAAATATAAAGAGAATCAAATTCTCTCTCACACCAAAAAAAGGTCACAGTTTCAGTGATGAGACTGATTGGATGTGGATGTACAAGTGAGTTTAACAAGATCACGGTGACACAAAGTTTCTACCAAAATTGCAGTGACCCGCTATTATCCTACTAATCTCACCGTGAATTCAAACATGCGCTAAAATCTAAAAACTCATTTCTTTACCTGATTTGAGGCACAGCTAAACCAAGCATGCCTGAAATATAAGGAAAAAAAAATTATTCTATAATGTTTAAATCAAATCAAGGTTTTAAATAATATTTGATATTTAAAAAATTTGCGGTCAAATCAATGCGATCGGATTATTGTAGCGGAGACATAAAAAATCTCATGCTCACGTCCGCTATTGCAGTTGCAGACTATTTTTTAAAACTTTAGGATGAGACTTCTACAAGAAAGAGACTTCCTTTGCCAATAACACAAGGAAGAGACTTTACAATCAGAGTTTAATCAAATAAAAAGATTGTTTTTACACTTGATACACAGTTAGAGGGGTAAGAAATTTAAGTTCTTTTCTAACATGTCAATCAAATATTACCTTACCTTCTCTCAAAGAGAAAATCATTAGAAATAATCATGATAGAAGAATGGTGACCTCACCTATTAATCAAGGAAATCACGGTCGAAAGCTTCCCATCTTCAACACTTGAAGGGAAGGTGCGTAGATGTTCCCCCTGGGAGTGAGTGGATAATCAGAAGAGCAAAGACAAATGAAAATGGATATGGAATCACATACATATTTAGTAAAGAAGTGAAAAATGAATGTAGAAGAAAGAGACATACATACCTGTAAATGTTGAAGCAAGATCATGATGGAAGAGTATGTTGTCTACGTTGATCCAAGACTGGATGGATCAATGGAGGTATGAAGTTTGATTTGAGCAGAGGCGGATGGTAGGGAATGAAGATGACGACGGAAGCTTTTGTTCTAAGATTGACAATATGGAAGATGGAAAGTTCTGAAAATGGATGTTGGAGAGAGTGAAGTGAGATTTGAGAACGATCTTCAACTTTGAAAGAATGTTTATATTTTGAGAAAATTATTTTCTTAATCTATGTGAAAGTACCTATGTCAAAATTACTTTCTTGATATATACTACTAATCATTTTCAAAATACACATCTAATCCACTAAATTTAATGCCAAAGTAGTTGAGACAGCTTTTATGTACACATTGAATTGCTATTGTTATAAATGCTAAAGTAGTTGAGATAGCTTTTTTTTTTTGTGGTTAGAAAGCTAAACAAACAAAAAGCAAAAACAAAAAACTAAGCTCTTAGGAAGAAGGTTCTCATAGCGTCGTTTCTAAGTAGGTCAAGGAGATCTTGAGGGGGGATGAGTGGACTAAGAAGTCATCATTTGACGAAGCTCTTAGTTTGGCCATGTAATCGGCACAATGAGATAGCTTTTATGTATACATTGAATTTCTATTGTTATAAATGCTAAACTAGTTGAGATAGCTTCTTCTTTTTTTATTAGAAAGCTAAACAAACAAAAAGAAAGCAGAAAGCAAAAACAAAAACAAAAAAATTAAACTCTTTGGAAGAAGGTTATCATAGCGTCGTTCCTAAGTAGGATGAGGAGATCTTGAGGGGGTTGAGTGAACTAAGAAGTCACCATTTGAGGAAGCTCTTAGTTTGGCCATGTAATCGGCACAATGAGATAGCTTTTATGTACACATTGAATTGCTATTGTAAAATAATGCTGCTAGTTTAATGCGTGTGTTTTCTAACTTAACGGTAAAATTAATTAATAATTAACCAAATCTTGTATAAAACGAATAGAGACCGACAATAAATCTATGTTGCAAAAAGTGTCGTATATAGACAAAACACAAAATAAAATTTATACATGATACAACATAAACATTGATAAAGACATGACTTCACTGGAGGTTACCACCAACACCAATGAAAAACAAAACATTCAAACCTAAAGCCAACCCCAAAACCGTGAAAATCCCCTTAGCCGGCATAAACCAAAACTTGAGCCAAAATCTCCAACTTCACCGCAAATGACCACAAACAAAAACCAAACACCTATCATCTTCTACTCGCACCAAACCCCTTCAACAAACCACAATACATGCCAAAAGCCCTAACAACATCACCTCACCTTCTCATCCAAAGAAGAGTTTTTCCACCATTGATTTGGATTCCACAACCAATCAACCTTCAATCTGTCAGTGAAGACATCAAAACAAACCTAAAAAAAGTTGAGTTTGAAAATTTATACAACAACACTCAAGTATTATGATAAGTGCCTTGAAGTAGTTAAAATCATCTTTGAATTAAGGCATTTTTATTACTTATCTTACAAGTAATCTAAGGAAAAGCCGAGAGATAAATGATAATTGTCCTATTACGCTTTATTTCTCTTACTCTATCCCTTTTGTGCAGGAATTGAGCTCAAGACACCAAGCAAGGAAGGAAAAGAACCAAGAAAAAAAGAGGCAAAGATCATGGCAACTCGCCATCAACTCGCAACGGCGAGCAAGGAAAGGCGAGCAGCTCGCCACTAACTCGCAACGGCGAAACCAAGGCGAGCACATGGCAGAGAGTTTTTCTCCCTTCGCCTTCAACTCGCCATGGCGAACTAGAGGCGAGCAGAGCTCGCAATGGCGCATGATTTTACTCGCGAGGCAAGTTAGGGCGGCCAAAACTCTTCAGAGGTGACGTGGCAAAAACCCATAGGCGAAGAAAGCGCAACTCGCCATGGCGAGTGATTCTGCTCGCGAGGCGAGTACATGCAGATCAGAAACTCTATAAAAGCCTCCTCTTTCATTTCAGAAAGGAATTGTCACATATTTTAGAGAGAGAACAGGGCGAAAATCTTGGGTTTTCATAGAGCAAGAGTGATTGAGTGAGAATTCATCAAGATCCTTGGAGAAATCAAAGTCTTGGCATGGATTCACAACTTTTCTTCCACTTTTGTAAAGCTCACATGACAATGATGAGCTAATTCTTCTTAGTTGGGATTAGAGGTACTTGATTGAGCCTAAAATGTAATCCTTTGATCTTGTATAACATGATTCTAACAATTTATTTGATATTGAAGTTATTCTTGCAATCCAATTCCTATCTTAGATTTAATTGTTATTGAAAAGTACCTTTGAATCTATGTTTAGAATATTCATCTATCAATACAACAATTCTAGACATAGGATTGATGTTTTGATAATCACACAAAGTATCGGAATGTAAAACTTTCGGATCGTTGAATAGATTGAGAAATCGTCGATTAAACGATACGATCGACAATTAGATTCTTCAATAGTTTGGGAAATCAACTATTGAAGAATACAATTGGTTTCAAGAGATTATTTGGACACGAATAATCTTGTTGAGCGATACGTGATAATATCGGTAAAACGCTAGAGTCATTATACGTGATTATTAGGTTATGTTTGACGCTTAATCAGGGAACCCTAATTCCAATGTTTCTTAGCCTTGTTACTCTCAACATTTACTTTTACGCTTTAGTTTATGTAGTTAAACAAACAAAAAATCAATCTTTTAACTTAGAATGGTATTTCGTGTCGAACAGTCCATGATATCGCACTAGTCCCTGAGGAGACGATTTATAAATACTTATCTTGTTTGATGCAAAAAGACTACATCAAAATGGCGCCGCTGCCGGGGAGTGGCGTTTAGATATCATAGATAGTACGACTAGTTTATCGTTTTAAGACAATTTTGCACTTATTCATTTTTGTGAATAGATTCATTCATTAACCTTTTTGTTACTAATCTCGTTTGGATAGATCTTTGAACTTTTGTATGCGAGGTACAGTTCCTCCACGAGACCTAGAATACGATCCTGAGATTGAAAGAACGGCTCGCAGAAACAATAGCAAAACAAGAAGGGAGAAGATACTAGCCAAGCAAGTACAGCAAGAAGGAACTTCAACTTTCACTCCTTCTCTACCTACAATCATAGAAGAACCAATGGCTCAACCCGAAGCTAATCAAAGTGTGATGCCGTGTTGGACTAGTCCAAGAAGGCTAGCACACCTTGGAAAGGAAAAGGAAAAGCAAGTGGAACTAAAGTCCGGCACCATACAACTTGTTTCTAATCATCCCTTTGCCGGGTTAGACCATGAAGACCCGTATCAACATCTCTCAGTGTTCTATGCTTTAGCAAATAGTCTTGGGGCATCCGAGGCTGAAGAAGAAGCAGGGTTCTTGAGGTTGTTTCAGCATTCACTCATCGGCAAAGCTCGGGAGTGGTATCTCGATCAACCACCGGATATTCTTAAAGATTGGAATGCATTGGAGAAAGCGTTTCAAGAGAGATTCTTCCCGGATCATAGACACATGGACACCAAAACCGCAATAGCCATGTTCGCACAAGGAGCTGACGAATCATTATGTGAAGCATGGGAGCGCTTCAAATCATTACTAAGAAAGTGTCCTAAGCATGGATTTGACGATACAACTCAGATCCATATGTTCCGAGGAGGATTGCAACCGGAGCCAAAACTCATTCTTGATGCGGCTGCGCATGGTTCATTGATGGCTCTGAGTCCTAGAGAAGCCGTCGATATCATTAACAAGATGTCACTCAATGATAGAGCAGCTAAACATAATCGAAGTGGGGCACTCCGGAAGCCTGGAATTCTTGAGTTGGGGTCAAGCGATGCAAATCTGGCACAAAACAAAATTTTGACTCAACAACTCGAAGATATGAAGAACCAAATGAAAGAGATGCCGAAACTCATCAAAGAACAATTGCAAAGAGAGCAACGGCATCAACAAGTTCACTTTTGTGAGATGTGCTCCGGTGATCATCCAACGGGTTATTGCCCACCTCAACTTGAAGAAGAAGTCAATTATGTGGGCAACCAACAAAGGCCGGCACAATTTCAAAATCAATTTCCAGGCAATGGTAATCAACAACGATATCCGAATAACAACAATTTTCAAAGAGGTAACAACTTCGGACAACCGTGGAGATCAAATGCCGGGCCTTCAAACCAACAATCATTCAACAACAACTTTCAACAATATCCTCCACAACAAGATAGAACACAAAAGCTTGAAGACACCCTCAACCAATTCATGCAACTTACAATGGCCAACCAACAAAACAACACCGCGTCCATAAAGAACCTTGAGACGCAAATGGGGCAACAAGCTCAACACTTGAGCCAAATCTCTCAAATTTTGGCCAACCAACAAGGAGGGACCTTCACAGCAAACACACAAAACAATCCCAACAATGGCAAGAATGAACAATGCAAAGCCATCACAACAAGGAGCGGAAAAGTGATTGGGCGAGGGATTGGGGATAACTTGGAAGTGGAGCAACAAGTCGTTGAAAATGAAGAAGAGGTGGATGAAGAAGTGAGTGAGAAGGAAGAGGTGGATGTATATAGTGATAGTGAAGATGTAAATAGTAGAAGTGTAGTAGAAAAAAATCAAAAAAATGAAGAAGTAATTGAGAAGGATGTGGGGAAGAGCAAGAAGAAAGAAGCCGGGAAGGATGTGTCGGCTCACAAGCTTCCATATCCCAAAGCACAATCAAAGAAAGATTTGGAAAAGCATTTCAAGAGGTTCCTTGATATTTTCAAAAGGTTAGAGATCAATATTCCCTTTTCCGAAGCTCTTGAACAAATGCCAACTTATGCCAAGTTCATGAAAGATCTCTTGTCCAAGAAGCGTCGCTACAAAGACGATGAAATAATTCAACTTGATGCAAATTGTAGCGCAATCATCCAACGACGTTTGCCAAAGAAAGAAAAAGATCCCGGAAGAGTAACATTGCCGGTAGCAATTGGAAACGTCAATGTCGGTAAAGCTTTAATTGATTTAGGCTCAAGTATTAATCTTATTCCATACTCGGTTGTCAAACGAGTTGGAGGCCTAGATATGAAGTTGACTCGGATGACTCTACAACTAGCCGACAAGTCCGTGGCAAGACCAATGGGAATCGCCGAAGATGTCTTGGTTAAAGTGGATAAATTTGTGTTTCCCGTTGACTTTGTGGTCATGGACATCGAGGAAGATGATGATGTACCGCTAATTCTTGGTAGAACATTCATGCGTGCCGCACGAATGATGATAGACTATGATGATGGATTGATGAAGGTGCGGCTTGATAATGAAGAGATCAATTTCAATCTTTATAGTGCAATGAAGCACCCCAAAGACAAGGGAGCATGTTTCAAGGTGAATGCAATGGATGAAGTCATCATGGACACAAGAAAACAATTGCATAAGCCTACTGCTCTTGAAAGAGTGCTCACCGACGCATTAAGTGTTCTTAGTGCGGAAGAAGAGAAAGAGATAGAAGAATGCTTGAAAGAGTTGGAGACCTTGAAAGAAATTCCTCCAAAGAAAGCAAAAATGGAGGAATTGAAAGAAAAAGAAAAGGTTGAAGAATCCAAAGTTGAATTGAAAGTCTTGTCGTCTCATCTCAAATATGTGTTCCTTGAAGAAGACGGCACCAAACCGGTAATTATAAGCAACTCTTTATCAAGCAATGAAGAACAGAAGTTGGTGGAAGTTCTTAAAGAAAACAAAGAAGCGATAGGATGGAAATTGTCGGATCTTAAAGGCATAAGCCCCTCCTATTGTATGCACAAGATCAACATGGAAGAGAACTTCAAACCGGTGGCCCAACCACAACGCCGGTTGAATCCAACAATGAAAGAGGTAGTCCGTAAGGAAGTGGTTAAGTTACTTGAAGCCGGAATGATATATCCAATCTCGGATAGTGCGTGGGTTAGTCCGGTGCAAGTAGTGCCAAAGAAAGGTGGCATGACGGTGATCACCAATGAAAAGAATGAGCTCATACCAACAAGACTCGTCACCGGGTGGCGGATGTGCATTGATTACCGAAGACTTAACCAAGCTACAAGAAAAGATCATTTCCCATTGCCTTTCATGGACCAAATGCTTGAGCGATTGGCCGGGCAAGCTTATTATTGTTTTCTTGATGGCTACTCGGGCTACAACCAAATCACCGTCAATCCGGAGGACCATGAGAAGACGGCATTCACTTGTCCTTTTGGAGTCTTTGCTTATAGAAGAATGCCGTTCGGTTTATGCAATGCACCGGCTACATTCCAAAGGTGTATGCAAGCGATATTCTCCGACTTAATTGAGAAGAGTATCGAGGTATTTATGGATGATTTCTCGGTGTTTGGTTCATCTTATGATGTTTGCTTGAACAACTTAGACACCGTCCTTAAACGGTGTAAAGAAACCAATCTTGTGCTTAATTGGGAAAAATGCCATTTCATGGTGACCGAGGGCATTGTTCTTGGTCACAAGATCTCATCAAGAGGCATTGAAGTTGACAAGGCGAAGATTGAGGTTATCGGAAAGCTCCCACCACCGATAAATGTCAAAGGGGTCCGTAGCTTTCTTGGCCATGCCGGGTTTTACCGGCGATTCATCAAAGACTTCTCAAAGATTGCAAAGCCATTGAGCAATTTGCTCAACAAAGATAAGTCTTTTCTCTTTGATAATGAATGTCTTATTGCATTTGAAACTTTAAAAGAGAGGTTGACCACCGCACCAATAATCACAGCTCCAAATTGGAATTTAAACTTTGAATTAATGTGTGATGCTAGTGATTATGCTGTTGGTGCCGTGCTTGGTCAACGAAAGAACAAAATTTTCCATGCTATACATTATGCAAGCAAGGCTTTGAATGATGCACAAATAAATTATGCTACCACTGAAAAAGAGTTGCTTGCAATTGTATATGCATTGGAAAAATTTCGTTCTTACCTCGTAGGTTCCAAAATTGTTGTTTACACTGACCATGCAGCTATCAAGTATCTCCTCACCAAGTCCGACTCAAAACCAAGGCTCATCCGATGGATGTTGCTATTACAAGAGTTTGACTTAGAGATTAAAGACAAGAAAGGAACGGAGAATCTTGTAGCGGATCATCTCTCTAGGTTAATGAACGCCGAGGTAACCAAGAAAGAACCGGAGGTTCTTGAAGAATTTCTGGATGAAAAGTTGCTTGCAATCAAGGAAAGACCATGGTTTGCCGACATGGCAAACTACAAAGCAACTGAATTCATTCCCGAAGACTTTACTTGGCAACAACGCAAGAAATTCCTCCATGAAGCTAACCACTATGTATGGGATGAGCCTTACTTGTTCAAGATTGGAGCGGATAACCTCTTGCGTAGATGTGTTGATAATGAAGAAGCAAAGAAAATATTGTGGCAATGTCACAACTCCCCCTATGGAGGTCACTTCAATGGGGAGAGAACCGCCGCAAAAGTACTCCAATCCGGTTTCTATTGGCCGACACTTTTCAAAGATGCCTACACTCATTGCAAGTTTTGTGATGAATGCCAGAGAACCGGATCAATGTCAAAGCGGAGTGAAATGCCTCTACAAAGCATTCTTGAAGTGGAAGTGTTCGATTGTTGGGGTATCGACTTTGTTGGCCCTTTTCCTTCATCATACTCAAATGAATACATTTTGGTAGCCGTTGACTATGTCTCAAAGTGGGTGGAGGCCGTCGCATCGCCAAAAGCCGATAGCAAGACGGTGGTGAAGTTTCTAAAGAAGAATATCTTCACCCGCTTCGGAACACCAAGAGTTCTAATAAGCGATGGAGGTTCACACTTTTGCAACACACAATTAGCCAAGGCTCTTGCTCATTATGGTGTGAAACATAAGGTGGCATCACCTTATCATCCACAAACAAACGGCCAAGCCGAGGTTTCGAACCGAGAAGTGAAAAAGATTCTTGAAAAAACAGTCTCGGCATCCCGAAAAGATTGGTCGGCAAAGCTTGATGAAGCTCTTTGGGCCTATAGGACAGCGTACAAGTCTCCTATAGGGCTCACTCCCTTTCAAATGGTCTATGGCAAATCATGTCATTTACCGGTTGAGCTCGAACATAAGGCATTCTGGGCACTCAAGCTGTTGAACTTTGATCATGAGAAAGCCGGTGAAAAAAGGAAAATTCAAATGCACCAACTTGAAGAGATGAGAAACCAAGCCTATGAATCTTCAAAACTCTACAAAGAAAAGGTTAAGAAGTATCATGATAAGAAGATCGTTCAAAGGCACTTCAAACCGGGACAAATGGTTTTGCTGTTCAACTCACGATTGAGGCTCTTCCCAGGCAAATTGAAGTCTAAATGGTCCGGTCCTTTCATGGTTAAAGAAGTTAAACCATATGGTGCAGTGGAGCTCGAAGATCCAGCTACAAAAGCTAGCTGGACAGTGAATGGCCAGAGGTTAAAGCCCTATTTTGGTGGTGAAGTTGATCGGCTCACATCGACAATTTCACTAGGCAATCCGTGAACTCAAAAGAAAAAGGCGTCGAGCTAAAAGACGTTAAACAAGCGCTTGTTGGGAGGCAACCCAATTTTGTAAGTTTTTCATTGTTTTGCATGCATATTAGGAGTAGGAATAGTAGTGCATAACAAGGCAAGCAGAAGCACAAAGAAAACACAAAACTTGAACTGCTACAACTCGCGAGGCGAGTAATACCACTCGCCATGGCGAGTGAAATGTTCATTGACTGCGTTGACTACCAAATCACTCGCCATTGCGAGTAAATCACTCGCCGTTGCGAGTAACCACAGAATTAGCAGTTACGTTTTCCAAAGCCACTAACCCTAAAAACTTTCATTAACTCCCCCAACCACCCACTACCCACCTAATACTTCAAAAATTTCGGTTTCACTTCTAGCTCTCCCCTCATAACATCAAATCCCTCTTCCAAACCCTAAAAATCTCAAAAGAAATTACCCACACAAATCCTCACCAAGTCCAATCAAGTCACGCCTCCAAATCAAACAACATCTTTGCACTTGCATAACATCAAATCAGATATGGCCCCTAAGAACACACAAACCGGAAAACGAAAGAAAGGTGAACCGTCTTCATCCCAACCCACAAGTGACCTACCCTTCGAAAGAGAGAGATTTAAATCTCGCCTCCACCAGGGCCGCTATGTAGAGTTACTTAAACAAACAATGTGGTCTGAGAAAGTCTTCAGCATAAACCCTGAGGGACCTTATAAAGAGTTGTTGAGACTTCTAACAAATCAAGGGTGGGAAAGACTACTCCAGCCCACAACCAATTTGAATGCCGAGCTGGTGCGTGAGTTCTACGCCAATGCTCTTCCAGAAAACCCTCACACCGACCCCTTCACTTTTGAAACCTTTGTGAGAGGTAGAACCATACGCTTCGATCGTGAAGCGATTAACAAATACTTGGGCAACCCATTCCAATTGCGGTATCCGGATGAAATCGATACCTTTCATGAGAACCAGAATAAGGGAGTGTTTGAAATCGTTTCTGTGAAGGATGAGATTAAAAGAACCATTTTGCTTGAGGGAGAGAACTATGATGTGAGTGAAGCAGGGAGAGAGTTCAGAGCCAGATATGCAGTATTGAATAATACTGCCAAATTCATCTTCAAATTCATCCTCCATAATGTCAAACCCAATAGTCATCTGTCTGACTGCACTGTTGATGTTTGCCCTCTAATCCACTACATCATGACGGGCAGGAAGGTTGACATTGCTCGCACCATTGCTTGGGAATTAAAACTTGTCACCCTTCAAGGAAAGAGCGAGAAGAAAACCCGCCTTTCCTTTCCTGGACTAATCATGGGTTTGATCAAAGATTCCAAGATGAGAATGCCAACTCAAATTCATGAGAAGATAAAGAACCCCATTGATGATGAGTTTGTTAAACGCTTCATCATGAATGACAAGAAGAAAGATAAAGGCAAGCAAGCTTCTTCATCCCATGCACCTCCACCTCAACCTGAGCCCCAAAATGACCCAATGCCAGTCCCACCCACTGCTGCCTTCGACTTTGCTAGCTACGCTCAGTGGCAGCATACCTGCAACATGCATACTTGGAACATGCTATCCGCTACAAATCGGGCCAACACTTACTTCCAGCAGTCCCAGTACTTAATGCAGCAGCAGGCAGGGTATCCCCCAGAGATTATGGAGCAGTTCATGACTCCCCCCGCTTTTCAGGCTTATGTGAATTGGCCTGCGGACACGCCAAATGCCTTTGGTGGGGGTGAATATTTTGCTGAAGCGGGACATGATGCGGGTGATGAAGATTTGGAGCAGGATGATGAAGAGCAAGTTCACAGTGCAACCTCCACAAGAGGCGATGACGATGGATCGGATGATATGCAAGGATGAGAAGAAAAAAACTTGAAAGCTCACCTTTTAATGAGTGACATTTTAAAAGCTTTCAGTCAATTCTTTTCGTCTTCTTTATCTTTATCTGGCCACTATTTTGATGTTACTCTTAAACAATTTTTGCTTCTGTTATTATTTTGGGCACTTTGATTCTTAACTCTGTTTAATTGGTATTTTGTTTAGTACTTGTTTAGTACTCGTATTGTGATGTACTTTGATAACAGTATTGTGATGTTAGTTAAATATCGTATTGTGGTTTGAAAAGTTTGTTAGTTCTGTAGTTATAATCAAGTACTTTATTTTGTGTTAATTGTGAAAATGTGGGAGTTCGAAATATTGTGTATCACTCTTACTCGAATTTCAAAGAAAATGCTCAAAAGCTTCAAATTTCAAAAGTGCTTGGAAGAGAGCCAAAAAGATTGAGCATCTCAGATGAGTGATAATGATAAATGTTGTGAGAAAAGCGCCAAACCAAGGTACAAGTTTCCAGTTTTTCTAGATGTTTACTTGAATCTGAAACGAGTACTTTGCACAAATTTCATTTCATTTAGTGCTCCGCAATAATGTAATTGTTTGTGAACCACTTAGTTCTAGCCTAAATGTGAGGAAACCTCAATGTGTTGTACTATATGCAAGGAGACCGGCATTCATTGTTTAACTCAGTCGTTTTATGTTAAATCCAATAATTGTTTCGAATCGTATGAAGGCATGGAAATGATCAAGGCACATTTTTGTAATGAGTGAAACACATTTGGCCACAAATAGCCTACCTTGTGAGAAGAGAGAGTATTTGCTAACCCACTTGAGCCAAATGAATCAGAGTCCTCAATTATGAACTGTCAAATCATAAGCACAATGCTGGATGAATTTGTCCTTAGAAATTTTTTTTAAAAATCCAGTTCATTTTTGACGCAATTCAGGACTCTGAGATGTTTTTAATTGTTGAACCCTAAAACCTTCATTGTTTAATTGTCCCTTTTGCCATAGAATAGGGGAACATTCAAATAGGGTATGTTTTACTCAAGTTGGGGAGAAAAGGTATATGTGAATCAAGTGTCAAGAAAAGTGGTGTAATCTTATTTTGTGATCAAGACAACATTGTTTATAAATGCAAAAAGAAAAGGAAAGAAAAAGTTGTATATGATAAGAAGAAAAAGAAGAAGAAGAAAAAGATAGAAAGATCCAAAAGAAATGAATAGAATAAGTTGTCAAGATCAAGGTGTATTATATTTAAACACCTAGGGTGTGATTAAGGGATTATTGTAAATTTGTTTTTTGGAATGTAAATAGAAAGAATGTTCCCTTATACTTGGCCATTTGAATTCAATGACCCACAAATGTCATTTCTTTTGTAGCCAAGCCAAGTTACAACCCACAAAGACCTTTTGATCCATGCTTTTATGCTTTTTGAAATGATATTTGGATGGACACATAACTTGATCTGGATGTTAACTTGATTGTCGGATGTGTGTTCATAACCCTCACTCATTAAATTACTTTGTTTTATCTACTTACAGAGAAGAGTGTTAGGTGTGGTTCGTAAATAAGTATGTTATTGACTTGAACTGTGTGATATAAACTTTGTGCTTAGGACTCATTTCACATTTGCAGTAGATTTCCAGGTTAGTCGGAAACTTCAGACCTGCAGGCGCAGTCACTTTGAATCATTCATCTGAAAAAGTTTCTAAAACCTTTTGACTGGTGTCTTGTATTGAACTTCTTTGTTTTCAATCTTTTGTTTTCAATCTTTTGTTTGAGGACAAACAAAGAGTTAAGTTGGGGAGAGTTTGATAAGTGCCTTGAAGTAGTTAAAATCATCTTTGAATTAAGGCATTTTTATTACTTATCTTACAAGTAATCTAAGGAAAAGCCGAGAGATAAATGATAATTGTCCTATTACGCTTTATTTCTCTTACTCTATCCCTTTTGTGCAGGAATTGAGCTCAAGACACCAAGCAAGGAAGGAAAAGAACCAAGAAAAAAAGAGGCAAAGATCATGGCAACTCGCCATCAACTCGCAACGGCGAGCAAGGAAAGGCGAGCAGCTCGCCACTAACTCGCAACGGCGAAACCAAGGCGAGCACATGGCAGAGAGTTTTTCTCCCTTCGCCTTCAACTCGCCATGGCGAACTAGAGGCGAGCAGAGCTCGCAATGGCGCATGATTTTACTCACGAGGCGAGTTAGGGCGGCCAAAACTCTTCAGAGGTGACGTGGCAAAAACCCATAGGCGAAGAAAGCGCAACTCGCCATGGCGAGTGATTCTGCTCGCGAGGCGAGTACATGCAGATCAGAAACTCTATAAAAGCCTCCTCTTTCATTTCAGAAAGGAATTGTCACATATTTTAGAGAGAGAACAGGGCGAAAATCTTGGGTTTTCATAGAGCAAGAGTGATTGAGTGAGAATTCATCAAGATCCTTGGAGAAATCAAAGTCTTGGCATGGATTCACAACTTTTCTTCCACTTTTGTAAAGCTCACATGACAATGATGAGCTAATTCTTCTTAGTTGGGATTAGAGGTACTTGATTGAGCCTAAAATGTAATCCTTTGATCTTGTATAACATGATTCTAGCAATTTATTTGATATTGAAGTTATTCTTGCAATCCAATTCCTATCTTAGATTTAATTGTTATTGAAAAGTACCTTTGAATCTATGTTTAGAATATTCATCTATCAATACAACAATTCTAGACATAGGATTGATGTTTTGATAATCACACAAAGTATCGGAATGTAAAACTTTCGGATCGTTGAATAGATTGAGAAATCGTCGATTAAACGATACGATCGACAATTAGATTCTTCAATAGTTTGGGAAATCAACTATTGAAGAATACAATTGGTTTCAAGAGATTATTTGGACACGAATAATCTTGTTGAGCGATACGTGATAATATCGGTAAAACGCTAGAGTCATTATACGTGATTATTAGGTTATGTTTGACGCTTAATCAGGGAACCCTAATTCCAATGTTTCTTAGCCTTGTTACTCTCAACATTTACTTTTACGCTTTAGTTTATGTAGTTAAACAAACAAACAATCAATCTTTTAACTTAGAATGGTATTTCGTGTCGAACAGTCCATGATATCGCACTAGTCCCTGAGGAGACGATTTATAAATACTTATCTTGTTTGATGCAAAAAGACTACATCATATTACTAATCATAATTCGGTGCAATTTATTAATCTCTAATTTTTTTAATAGTATTTCTTACTCTACATGCCAAAACCATGCCCTCACCTCTCTAAATAATTATGTCAGTACATGACCATGTAGATACACTAGTAAGACAAATGATTAATACACTAGTAAGACGGAAAAGGGTTATAAATGAGCCGGTGTAATTGTGCTCCATACCCTATACTAAATTATAGACTCAGACCAAATGATTAAGTTGATATGATTAATTTGTTTTATTAAATGACGAATTGTTAAGAAGAATCTTGATTTAATTTTTAGGTGGAACAATTTTTGTGAGAATATACTTCTCTTGAACCGAAAATCAATTAATAACAGTTTCAAATCATATACCCATTGAAAACACATAAGGATTCGACGAAAATTACAAGTTCAACGAGGTTAAGAACGACTGAAATAAGACAGTTGTGTATGTCGAACCACAATGTGCTCTCCCTATAAACATTGGTAGTGAAGAAGTCTTTCAACACGTGATGTATTTTTTATTTATTTTTAGGTAAGAACATGTCGTGTATTAAAATACCAATTCGATGGAACACCGGTCTACAAAGATCAACTTAAAAATGTGTGTCGATTTGTAGACAGATCTGCTACAAATAGTTCAACGAGGTAAATGTTGCAATCGTGGCCTATCGATGAAGTCACATTTATTTAGCATTGAACACTTCGTCTTGTGAGCTTAACTCAGTTGGTAGAAACAATACATAATATATACAGGGTCAGGATTCGAACCCTTAACATCCTACCACTCCACATTTAAAAACATTGAGAACTCCTTGCACTGAAAATATAATCATGTTCGGCATGAATTAATAAATCATCATATGGTAAAACAAAATGATATATATGGGTATGGCTTCATGCTTCTTCTTTTTTTACGAAAAGGGTGTTGCTTCATGCTGGCAATGCCCCCTAGCTTTGTTTCCATTTTGGTTATATAGTAGTACTGGTACCAACATCCAATTAATTGACATTACCAACATCCTATAATAAATAAGAAGACAAAATTAATTTCAAAGAGAGACCCATGTGGCTATCACAAATTGACTTAATTTCAATGCCTTACCAAGGTTTTTTATTTTTATATTTTAAATACTTACACGAAGGTTGTTGTCGGACTAAAATCCCACACCAAAATCTTTGCCTCCACTCCTTGCTCCATTTTATTTCATTATACTCTACTCATTTTAAGACATACAAAAAAAATAAAAATACTTGATCAACAAATAAGCGAATATTAACTTCTTCATTTTTGCCCCTAAAAAAAATAATTAACTTCTCCATTTTATTTGCTTAGGAAAAATATTTTTTATTTTACCGTACTTTTTCCAATCTTAATTAATGACAGGTTCCCTAAAAAGAACTTCATGCATAATAATAATCTAAACTATAAACAACCAATAGTGTCCTGAGTTAGTTAATTCTTGTGAAGTATGGGAGAATATCAAATTTATATTATAGCAATGGACACTTTGCAATACGATGATAATCATTCAATATTTTTGTCAAAATAAAAATATTTAGTTCTATTACGTAAATATGCGTCAAAGACTCAAAGTATGCTAAGTTGACTAATGGGATTTAAATAGTTTTACGGAGCTTTACAGGCTGTGTGTAAGGAAAAAAATATATTACTGGTTAGGTTTCTTGATCCTATTTTAAGAAATGTGATCTGTTGTGAAAATTGATCACTATCGGTTCGAAATCACACCAATACTTATATAGATGTGTGGCGCAAAAGGTAGTGGTAATCCTAGGTTTAAGTGCCTTTAAGCAACAACAACAAAACAGACCCAAAGCCTAAGTGTAGAGCTTAAAATAAATGACACTAACAAACATGAAGATAAGAAAACTTAAGAAAAAACAAACACACACAAGATGGTAACCCAGTTCAGTCAATATGACCTACTCTGGGGGAGAGAGCAGCTCTCCAATCCACTATGATAAGATGTTACAAAAGGTTACAAGAAATCAGCGTTCAACCCTAATCTCTACCTTTTGTGTTGACCCACCTCACTCATATGAACCTACAAGAGATTATACTAGAGGAAGCTTATGATCCTTCCAATGATGTAATCTCACTACCCAAGGTGTTTACAATGTTTATCCCAACCCAAGAGACTATCCCTACAAAGGTACTCAACCCTCAAGTTTCCCCCTTTGTGAACCCTAGACCTCTTGCTTCAGCTCTCCTTCAAAGAATGCAGAAAACCACTTAAATACTAGTCACAAGCTTCCAAAATCGTGTCACAATTTGGCCCAATCGTGTCACGATTCTGCTTTTCCAACCGTTGTGACCAGTCCCTTTCAGGTAAACTTGCTGAGGAAGTTGTTGAATCGTGTCACGATTTCCCAAATCGTGTCACGATTTTCCATCTCACAAGACATGCTCCCTGCCAAGCAAATCGTGTCACGATTTCTGGGCTGCTTCTGCATATACAATTTGAAGCCAATATACAACATGATCTATAATGGATTTATTTTAAGGGATGTGTCGTACCCTAATTTTTGACCGATTTATTTTATTTTATTCGTACGTTGTTTGTTTTCCAGTCGTCCGTTCACGCGCGAGTTCCCGTAATGTCTGCTTTTGTTCGTATTTTGTGGTCGCATTTATTTTTCGTTTGTCGTTTATATTTTAATGTCGCTCGCGTATTAATTTCGTAATTTTTTACTCGCGTTTTGTGCGTTTTTTTTAGCGTAGCGTATCGTTTGCGTTCGTCAAGTTCATTTTATTCACGTCGTCGATTTATCGTTTTATTTAGCGTAATTAAGCCGCGTATTTCAGTCGTATCAGACGAAATTTCGGAAGAGAGATATTTTAAAATACCTCATTTTTTGGTTCCGACGGGACATTTTTATTTTTATTTATGTAATTTTCGTTTTTCTTTTTTAATCATTTATTTAGTTATTTATTTTTTTCATTTACTTATTTATTGTTATTTATTTATCAGTCTTTATTTATTTTTTTAAGTCCTTGTACACATGTCACTTTGTTATTGGTCCAATCCAACTTTTCCTCCAAGAAAGAGCAAGGGCATTTTGGTCTATTCCAGGCATCAGGTACATAGTGTGTCAGAATCAACCAATCAATCAGTCACACTTTCCAATACACAAACAGATTCAGAAAAAATCATCACAAAAAAACAGATCAAAAACTTTTTTTTCACCAAGAACACCAAGAACAAATTTTTTTTTCTTTTCAAAATGATTCTCAGTGATTCATCAAAGAACCATCATCATTGAACCATTTCCTCTGCAATTCAAGTGCGAGTTCATCACCATTTGGTGACAAACTCAAGCACCGATCACAGAGAATCAGTGAGAAAGAAGAGAAAAAATCCAAACCCTAACAATAACAAAAACAAATTCGGCCAACACAAATAGCAACAACAGATTCATAACCAAACCCGAATCACCACAAATCCATACCAACAATCATCAACCAAATCCACAACCACAACACAGTTTTCGGCCAGGCATAACAAGTCCAAATCCGAACCAAACAAGTCCAAATCCAAACCAATACACAAACTCACAAATCCACGCCAATACACAAACTCACAAATCCGAACCAAACAAGTCCAAAACTGAACCGTTTCAAGCAAGAACAAACCGAACCAAAGCATGAGCAAGGCAAGCCAAACGTGAAACGAAAAGAAGAAGAAGAAGAAAACGGAACCGAAGCAAGGACCAAAACTCAAAGAAAACGAGGTTGAACGTGCAAGGAAGAACGAAGACGAAAGGAAAAAGAAGAAGGAACAAACCGAATTCGGTTTAGAGGTAAATTTTTTTGAACTTATCTTTTTAGATCTAGGCTTGTATGCTTATTGTTTGAAGTTTTTGAGTTTGGATCCTTAGAGAGAAGAAGAAGAGGAAGAGATTGACATTTTTTTTAAAAAAAAAACCAAGGCCACCGCGTCGGAGCATCTCCGACCTCCACCACTCTTCTTCTCCGGTGGGCGTGTTTAGAGAGAAGAGGGAGAGCTCCTCTTCTTTGTTTTTTTTAGAGAGAGAATGGGGAGGGGAAAATGAAGGAAAGTGGGTGAAGAACCCTTATATACTCACTGGAGCTGGGCGGGTCACCCATGGGTTGACCCAGTACCCGCCCCAGCTCCATTGTCCAGCCCATTTCCTTTGTTTTCTACTATTTTACTGTTTTCACCCCCCTGTCTGCTGCCTGCACCCCCCTCCCAGCACGTTTTTTTGTGGCATTTCTTTCTCATTTCATGCATTATTTTTATATTTTTTATACAACATTAAAACTATGTTTCATGCATTCTCTAGTGTCTTAATTTTAAATATCATGCATTTTTCTATTTGTTTTATCTCTTATATTTTAGTTGATTTTAGGCTTTGAAGTAACGTTTCATTCTTTTGTCTATTTTGTCTAATGTTTTTTTAATTATCCTGCAATCATTATATTTTGGTTTATTTAATAGTTTAAGTCATATCTCATGCATTGTGTTTAATCAGCATTTTAAATATCATGCGTTGTATAATTTGCTTGTTAATTTAATCTCAAACTCATGCATTTTTCTAACTAATATTTTCTTTTTTTTCGAAAACTTGCATTTTATATTTTTTTTAAAATATGCTTCATATCATGCATTTTATTTGGGTAGTTATTCTCATATGTGATGTTCTTTTTATGCTTAATATTTCGTCATATTTCATTTTTGCATCATCTCTAGTATAATCCCATGCATTTTTTTAATTTTTTTGTTGTTATGTATTTATTTATTTATTATATTTAGTATGTAATTAGGGAATTGATGTAATTTATTTTTCGCGCATTTTTTTTTTCTTCTTTTGAGACCATAGAATGTATTTAGGGTATGTAATATGTAACCGGCACACGCACTGACACGCGCACCGACACACCATTTTATTTATCGCTTTACGCTATTTTATTTTTATTCCGCCGTTACGCGATTTCATCGTTAGTTTTAGAGAAAAATATTTTCTTCAAAAAAAAATCAATCAAGTCAAATTCAATTTTATTTTAAGTAAACCTTGGTATGTAATCCAAGTGATTTTCTTTTTATTTTCCTTAATCAAATGCTAATTAATCTAATATCCACATTAGACATGGATTTCATACAAATTAAAATTAACCAACTTCATCGTATTTTCTTCTCATGCCTTGAGGCCTCTCATCTCTTCTTAAAACCTTTCTTTCAAAAATGTTAAAATCAGTTCAACTCATCAAATAAGTTCTTTAGCCGAACTACTTGATTTTGATCCCGATTTATTTGGGTAAGTAGGCAAAGGGTTTCGACCCTTCCAAATCAATAAAAATAACCAAAAACATGTTTCATCTTCCTCCTTTCTTTCATTTTAACTCTTAAACTTTTTTAATAAGTAAAATCAATTTAGCGCAAGATTAGAGAATAGGTAGAAGGTTCCTATGGGATACCATAGTCGGTTCGGGTGCCTAACACCTTCCTCAATCGAAACCAACCTCCGAATCCAAGGTCTATAAGGGTTTTTTACTCACTTTTTCCCTTCCCGCGAATAAAAGTTGAGAGTTCAATGATTCAAGGTTCGAATCTAACCAATGATTTTGATACCCGAGATAGTTAACAATGGGATTAACGGTCAGGGTAGTCTTGAGATTGATGTTGCGGGTTTGGGAGAGTGTCTTTGTATGACTGTCAAGGATCAAACTACTAAAGTTGTTGATATTTGGGTGATGAAAGAATATGGATCTAGAGATAGTTGGTGTAAGCTTTTTACCTTGGTGGAACTCTTTTTCAATTTACCTACACTTTTGAGGCCTTTACGTTATTCGAGCGATAGAAGTGAAGTTCTGTGGGCAGTAAGTCGTGAATTTGGATCTTATGGAAGTCTAAAGAAGCTGTTTTGGTATAATCTCAAGACTGAAGAAATTACTTATGTTCCAGGAATACGTATTTTGACTGGGGTAATGGTTTGTGCTGAAAGCCTTGTACCACCTTCCTTACCTAAATGTATAAGCAAGAGAAGGTACTGACTTATTGTTTATCTAAATGTATGAATGTTTGCGCTGTATTTCACTGTCAAAGACCGAGGGGTTCTGAAGAATCTTGCATTAACCAGTTGTATATCCGTAATGCTTTTCTAGTCGCATCGATTTTTATTGCTTCTCGCATTCCATCAAGACTAAAGGCGTTTTCCATCATGTTATTCTCACTACAAATATTCTTTTTTGCTCCACTGGTTACATATTGTATTTAAAAAAACATTCATTCTGCTTACACCTATGTGCACCTATGCTTTTCTTTTAGTTTAATGATCCTGACATTAAGTTCTGGGTACACACTGCATCACTTGCTATTTGTTTTACTACTTAATTTGTTAGTTTTTCTTTTCTTTTATTAGTGTCACAACCAAATAATCAAAATTTACATGAAAAGGCGCAGCCAAATAATCCCTCATCCCTATGTCTTAGTGTCCAATTCTTACTTGGTCGCAAACCTAAATATACAAGTTTTAGGCATGCAGACACGAGTGGATAAAAGTAAAAGAAAAGGGAATCAAACAAAGTATATTTTATTATTTTTTTAAATAAGTAAACAATAATAAATTATTTGATATCTGTGTGCCTAAATCATTTTTATTTAGGCTTGTGTCCAAGTAAGTGTTACTCTGTCTTAGTTTACTAAATACCGGAAGAAGCAGGATCTGTTGTTCAGGTGGAACATGTCATGACCCAGATGGAAACATCCATTCTGCCTATTACAACCAGACTATAGTCCATTACTTTGATACTCAATAAATTTCATGACAAGTAGATGAAAATTTAAATTTCAAACACAAGGAAAGAATACAGAAGTTGGCCATGATTTGCTGTATTTAGCTTCCTATTCCCCCAACTTCTGATATTCCTTAAATGCCCTTAATTTTAACAAAATCACAACATTTTTATCCAAATGTCACATGCCCTCTCCCGGACATATTTGGGTAGACCAATAAAGGATTAAGTTATGAAAAAGAATTAGGTAATTTCATACATATTTTGTTTTTCACCTTGGCAACAAATTGAATGTGTATTGTAAGATGGAATTATTTCTGAGAAATGCTTATGATTATCTTTTTACTCACCAAAACGCAAAAACTGGAAGTGAAACAAAAATGCCTGTGTTCTGTTTATATGTTGCCCCTAGGCGGGTTAGGGCTAGAAAATGTTTGCATCAGTGTTGAAGTGGCATTTTAATTTCATAAAACGATTGGCTGATTTGATTGAGGTAAACTGGGGAGGAAATTTGTGGTGATAACTATAGGATGACAAATTAGAAATATGAACTTAGTGTGCGTGGAATATTCTTGTCTATGATTGGTATCAGGTTTGTAAAGGGTAACAAGATGTGCATTGTTTGAAATGATACTAATAGCACTTTCAAGTCTGTTTTGGAGTTTTTAATATTAATGGCACACGTTCATTGTTTCAAGCTGGCCTAGTACAGATGCATCTCTTCCCATTTCTAGATTACAAGAGCAGAAACTATCATATCATATTATAAAAGAAACTAGTAGTATTATACTATAAATTATTATTTTTTGCTTAGTAATAATGTATACAGTTTTCTAGAATAGCAAAAGAACATTCACCAATTACAGACACAGCCATATTCTCTAGTGATATTTACAAGGGAAGATACTGCCGGTTCTACATTGGCACCAACCATCTCAATCTTCATGGTTTTCCCATATCCAAATAGTACATTATAATATCATTTTAGATAAATGTCCATCCACAGATCCAGTAGTCAAGCACAGATTAGAGTATAACCTCCACTTAAAACTAAAATGCACATATGAAGTTCCTTTATATAATATGGTAGGAATCATCACTAAACTCGAGATATGTAGCAATCAAACTCGATTATTCTAAGACATGTGTTTTTTAATCTTTTATCACTTGAGATAATCCTAAGACATATAGTAGTTTTAGTCCTTATCTTGAACTGTCTTTTTCCTTGATGTGATTAACACTTTTTATCTTAAATTGAGCAACATTCAACAGGCCCCCGTGCCTATGATATTATAGCTAATTATCTTCATTATGATTTTGATTTTTCACCTAACATATATCTCCTACACTCCTTCTATGGGGACCACCTTCACCCGAGTAATAAATTCTCCTATAATTTCCCCTTCCTCTCCTATGTGCATAAGAACAAAATCTTCCCCCAAATCCCATGCATCTATAGCAATACTTAATAAGAAGTAATACATCAACATACATCTTTGACAAGATCAATATTTAACCGTGCTAGGTGTTAGTATATCCTTTCTCTATTCATAATTGACTCACAAATTCAATTTCTGATCTAACATACTAATAATTTTTCAATTTTTAATCTTTTAAATTAATAACTAGTATGGAGCCCATGCCAAACACGGGTAAATAAATCGTTATTAAATCCTATCGAACGTGATGTGATTAGATTAAATGTATATGTAAAACAATTTGACTATTGACTTACACAAATTAAATTCTAAATTTTATAATATAGAATGACCACACATCCCTAAAAAAAATTGACCACACATTTTTTTGTTGTTAAATACAAAGTCATTTATGAGATTTTCGTGGCTTAGGATGAACCTACAACTTGGGTCATAACTAACAAAGATATATATATATATATATATATATATATATATTCTTAAATTCCATTTTGTTCAGGTGTGTAGGGTGGAGTGGTGTGATGACTTATAGCATGATTGCTTAGAAAAGGGCGAAGACCAATGTATTCGCCACCATATTTTGTGTATAATGTTTTTATTTGTTGTTTATGAAAATTTTCAACAAGGGATTTAAATTTGGGAAATATGACTTGTACATCAGATTTGCTTTTCATTGGATAAAGCCAAATATAACGAGTGAAATGATCAACAAACATGCAATAGTAGCGAAGACCATTAAAAGATAAAATGGGTGAAGTCCATATATCTGAAAAAATTATTTCTAATGGATAAGACGATATAAGAAAGGATTCATGGAAATGAAGTTAGTGACTTTTACTAATTTGGCATGAATTATAATCAGATTGTTGGAATTTATTTCTGCCTAAAGAAAAATGACACTTGGGATCTTGTTAGCCGGTCCTCTGCTCAGAATTTGGTTGGGTATAAATCGGTTTTTCGTATCAAACAAAATCCGAATGGCTCCATTGATCGTTACAAGACACGACTAGTCGCCAAAAAATTTCATCAACGCACTGTTGTGACTACACGGAAACATTCAATCCAGTTGTCAAATCGGTGACTATTCGAAATGTCCTTACACTTGCAGTTCGTGAAGGATGGTCCCTTCGTCAGCTTGATGTCAACAATGCGTTCCTCCAAGGTACGCTCAAGGAGGAAGTATTCATGTTACAACCATCTGGATTTGTCAACAAAAACCTCATAATAGCGCATTGGACTGCACTCAAAAGAGTGCTTAGATACTTTGCAGGTTTTTGTGACAAAGGCGTCTTCATCTCAACGACGACTCCACTAAATCTGCACGCCTACTCGGATGCGGGCTGGGCAGGCGACAAAGATGATTATATCTCCACCACTGGTTATCTGTTATATCTTGGCAGCACGCCCATCTCTTGGAGCTCTCGAAAACAACGTTCTGTTGCTTGATCTTCCACAGAAGCAGGATATGAAGCCTTGGCTGACACGGAAAGTGAGTTGTTATAGGTCCTTTTCCTATTCACTGAACTTGGTCACACTCCAACAGCCAATCCAGTCATCTATTGTGACAACCTCGATGCTACCCACCTTAGTGCTAATCTTGTATTTCACTCTCGGATGAAACATATAGCCATAGCTTATCATTTAATTTTGTTCGAGAAAATGTTCGACATGGCAAGTTTCGAGTATCATTTGTTTCTACCGATGATCAACTTGCTGATATTCTAACAAAACCCCTGCTTCATCCTAGTTTCGATTACTTATTGTCCAAGTTGCATCTCTCTTTTACACCATACAATTTGCGGGAGGATATCAATAATAATGAGAAAATGTCTCACATCGAATAATACGAAGTAATATGCAAAGGCTTGGTCATACAAATAAAAGTCTTGTGTGTTAGTATTTCTTGCACCAATAGTTAATGGGTTTTGCTATAGTCAGTGTTACCTCTATTGTTCATTATATGTACCTTATGTTTAGGTGTGTATTGTTTATTTGATTATCTCTCTTTCTTCCTTTTGCAATAAAAAATATATTTTTTTATATATTAAAAAAATCAATTTTTCGAGAACTGGTAAAATGTACCCACTTAGGCAATTACACATGGCTGTAAAAGGTGAACATGCCCATAAGAAAAATTCTACAACTTGTCCAGGCTAGATACCACCAATGGATGGATCATAAAAATGAGTAGGAAAACATTTATGTGATTTTTTTCACTGTGCGGGGTATAGGTTAAGTTTGTTACATTTATGTGATTTGTAAGAGAATGTAATGAAGTGATAGTGACTCAAAATATATTTATATATTTTGCTAATATAAATGAGAGAGAAGAAATAATAGAAAACCGCGTTGGTTGTTGAAAAACATTTAAGAAGAATTATTACTAGGACAAAAAAAGAGACCTTATATTCTTTCATAGTATTGTGTATATATGCAGAAAGAACAAAAACACGTATTCTTCTTCTTCTCTTTAGCTCCATTTACAGAAACATTGACAACATTGTTAGCAAGCAAGCAACCATATTATGATTATGAAACGTGAAGGAGAAAAACAAAACCATTTTTCTTATAAACGCCTATTACTTTGCAAGTACTTGGTCATTCATTCTTCCCCGAAACACAAACCCTATCATCATTCTTTTCATAAACACAAACCAAGATAATGGATATCACCCCAACTTCCTCCTCCGCACCCTCCACCACCCCTGTCATACCAAAGTATCATTCCCACTTCTTTCCCATTTCCGATCACAAGAAACACCACATGCCATCCGTTTACACAGCACTCATAGCCACGGCTATCGTGCTTGTTGTGATTCTCACCTTGATAATCATCTGGATATGCTTCAAGAAACGATCAACACAAGCTGCGGCTGACATGGAGATGGCTCAGCATCAGCCTCAGGAGGAAAGGTACGATTCTGGTCCTCCCTCTCCCACCCCTGAGTAGACTCAATCAAGGTAACTAATTTGTGTTAATTTTTTTGTGTACTCGAGGCAAATGAATCTTGTTTTTTTGCTTATATCTTCTTCTTAAAGTCTTCTTTATTGCTTATGCTTATGGTGTTTGCTTACATCTTCTGCTTATAGCTTCTTGTTGAAGTGTCATTTGTCTGATATCAAATGTGGAGTTGTTTGTTTACAAGAAAATGTAAGATATGAACTCTGCAAATTGTTGTTTCTGTCTAGTCTTAACTGCAACAATTGGATGGTTTTATGATGTGCTTGCTTGACATTAAGTTTGTTTATTTGTGTTTACTTGTTTTAGCACATGATAGAATTATCCCTCAGGTAGAGTGTGTCTACTCTTTGTTGATGTTATTTATTTAGTCTATTATTAAAGAATATTTTGAGATCAACATGGATACATATACTTCTATGCATTTCATTTCACTTTGTTTGTAAGTTTACATTACTTATTACTTATTTTTCTGAACTGTTTGAAATGATTGTACATACTTATTATCTTGTTTATTGCATATAATCCGTCAATGGACTAGTTTTAATTTAATCAATTTTTTCCATGGATGAAACTTATTTGAGACCTATAAGTTTGAAGTTTGAACCACCAAAGCTACCTATAAGTGTGAACTTAAATAGGTCTCAAATAAGAGAAAGATTTCCTTATATCTTAAGAGAAAGATCTATGTTGTCTTCTTTATATTATAATCGATTTTGTTTTGTTTTGTTTTGTTTTTTAGATTAAGATGAAGGCAATAATAAAGGAGGAATGCAATTGTTGAAGCGATGACGAATCAAGATGTGGCTGAATTGTAAGATTGCAATTTTAGTTGTAGTTTATTTTATGAGTTAGTTTCTACACTTTGTGGATTCTTGGCTGCAGCAAATTTAAATATTCTAATTACATGTAAGATTATGATGATTAATAGTATTAAATAATTTATGACAATTTCCATTTTTTTCCAGCTTATTTTCATAAGTTCGTTAACGTTGGAAAGCTTAATGTAATGAAAAAGAACACTTGATCATCAAAAGACTAGCAAAACAATGTTACCCTTCAGCTTAGATACTTGAAGCTTTAGATAATATTGTGTAGGTCCATGAAGTCAAGAATGTCTTATATTAGATCAAAGTGAGGAAGATTCACTCTCCCTTACTCTCATATTGTAAATCAGAAAGTTAGATTCTGCACCCTAAACTCTTTTATAAGCATTCTCCTTCAGTGATCTCAAGATAGAGTTGTTGACACTTGACACTACATTTGATCTTCAACAATTGATTATGTTTGTTCCCATCAGCATTCAATAACCATAAAGGTTGGTTCCAGTTAACATAAATCCTACGCAATAAAATAAATGTTAATAACCAATGGAGAGCATGTAATTGTACATATCATTTTGAAATATTTCATTGATAGGACTAATATATGCAATTTATTTCTCTGTGTCTATTCACTAAAATATTCTATTGGGATAGCATGGCAATTCCAGATTCTTGTTTTTTGTTTCATACAATAAAAATAGATAATAATCCTTTATACGTATTACCATTAGTTGAATTGAATCAAAAAGTTCTTTGTTTGTGAGTAAATAACCTTTTAAATAGAATTTTTAATCTCATACGTGTATATGCGTGTCATTATAAAAAAGATAGTACTCGCTGGTTGGAGGTTTTGGAAAACCTCTTTGAAGACCACATTTGTAGATCTGGACATTGTTTTTTCCTCTTTGTAGTGTAGTATTAGAATCATCGGTCCTTTTTAGCTTTTGACTTTAGAAAATGCGAAGTAGAGCTGACCATAACTGAACACCGGTTTAGTTAGATATAAGCTGCACTATCTAAAGATTGACCTCGTGATTTATTGATTGTCATTGTATAAAAAATACGATAATTGGGAATTGTCTTCTAATTAACTTGAATGGCCAGACATTGACATTGAGGAATGTATATCATGTTACCAATATTTTTCCTGACATGATCTTGGCCTCAAGTACACGACTAGATAGTCTTGTAACAATTAATCTTGTAACAAATTGGTCCAAATTCTTCGGAACCATTATCGGTGTCCCAATCGTGAGTCTGACTTTATGATTTGGTAGGCCTAGAAATTCAGGGGTAGTTACATTAAATGCTTCTCTATCATTGATCTCAGACCTATCAAATATCAATAGAGCCAACACTTAGTCACTCCTTCTCTTCACCTAATATCCACAAAGCAAAATGATAGTTAAACCATGCTTGTTATATTTAAATTCACACGATAATGAATAATTGAATGGTTTCATAAAGGTGAACTAATTACACATACCTGGAATCAACTTAAGTACATAATCACTTATTTGGTCAACATCCTCAATTTGTGAAGCCCAAATAGCTCTTGATTGCAGAAATTGTACACTTTTGCATTGAGAAAAAAGATTTTGATATGTACTTTGCACAATCATTTGGTTTTGACATCTTCCCTTAGCCTACATTCAATATCCAATTGGAGAATTCTTGCAATTCATTTGCACTTTGATTATCATAATGAGAAAGATTTATGCATATTTGCAAAAATCAGTCAATAATATCAAAATCGAATGAATCGGTCTAGACAGACTTACTAATAGGATGCCCTAATCGATTAAAAAAATTCGTTTTATAACCAACTTGGAGAAGCATATTCTTAGTTAAAGTTAAAACCCGACAATAATCCCAAATATTTGAAGCAGGGATAATATCCTCCGGACGGCCATTTTTTCCGATGTCTTCGTTTTTAGAGTGTTAAACTTACAGTATCGTACATAATGGATGGATAGGACCGACTAATAGTGTATAGTGTACTAGTGTAAAACATGAGTTGTGTTATTTGAACAATCATTCGTATGACAACTTATTGGACAACCACATGTTTAGAAAGAAAATTAGGTATTGACACAAAAATTATCACAAAGAAAGTTGTAAAAAAATGATTGTACAAATATCATTTCTCAAAAAACATGTTGGGTATTATTATTTCGGCCAAATACCTCCCCGGGTCCTTTAAGTTTCATGTTTGTTTCGGATAGGTCCTTTAAGTTTCTAAGGTTTCAGATAGGTCTTTTAAGTTTCGAGTTTGTTTCGGATAAATCATTTAAGTTTTTAAGGTTTCAGATAGGTCCTTTAAGTTTCGAGTTTGTTTAGAATAAAGTATTTCTGTCAACCTCATTTATGCTATCTATCCGAAACAAACTCAAAACTTAAAGGACTTATCTGAAACCTTAGAAACTTAAAGGACTTATTTGAAACAAACTTGAAACTTTAAGGACCTATCTGAAACCTTAGAAACTTAAAAGACCTATCTAAAACAAACGTGAAACTTAAAGAACCGGTGACGAATTTGGCCTATTATTTCCTCATCTCTTTACCTTGATTTACAAACATTGAATATAAATCCAATCGGTTCAAACTATTTTTAAAGCACAAAGTTTTTAAGTGCCACGATTAAACACCCCTTTTCTAATGTTTTACCTCACATGCGCTATTTTTGTCAAAAGCAAAATAATAATTCTTTAAGTCCTTTTATTCTTGTTTATTTTAATTTTAATAAAAAGAGGAAAATTAAAATCTTAAAGTTAACAAAATCTTTCCCATTTAACAATAGGTGACTGTTTTTAGCAAATGTATAGTAGAATTCTAATACCTTGCTTTTCTAAAATTGACTCGAGAAATTAAAATATGGATTCAAAGAACTATTTCTTATAGTGGTCTTAAGGATTTATCGATGTTTTTATCTATTTAATAAATTTTTGGCAAAATCACATTAGATGTCATTTATCTTATTTATTTGTAACATTTTAATCCTTTGATCTTTTTTTCCGTTCAGGTCATTTACCTCTCATAAGAACACATATAAATTATTTTTCTCATTTTTTTATTAAAAAATACATAATTTTATTTTTAAAAATATATTTTTATTAAAAGAAAACATTTTCCAGGAGTAAGATGAACATGTTCATTTTCTTCCTTTGAATCTTTATCTTCTTCATTGAATCTTCATCATCTTTCATAAATCAAAAAATATTCTAGACAATTATATTTGCAAATAACATAGATTTATGTCATGTTTACCTCAAATCATCTTCTAAACACAAAAATCAAAACCCTAAATTTTCAATAATTAAATTAAAATCCCTACATATTGATGTCACATTACGTTAGATCCCTTCATATCGATGTCACATTGATCTGAAGGTTTCTTACGGTGAAACCAGGGATTGACCCACTTGTTCCACTATGTGGGCCGTGGCCCTCACTTGGTTTAGAATTTTTTATTATAAAATACTACATGTTTGGGATGTGGTAGTGTTTGTGACTATGTGTAGTAGTGGTTTTAAAATACTACCTATTAGTTAGTACATTACAAAGCCTTTGATATAAAACAGTTGTATTATCCAATTACTGATATGATGTAAGACAATTGGATTTAAGAATATGTTGGCAAACTACTCCGGCAGTTGGATATCAAAATGTTGGCAACAATACTATCATAACTCATAAATAGCCAAAGAACATGTGAGTGGAAATAGAAATCAAGAAATAACCCCATCTTCTTTTTTAAGAAGAGGAAAACAAATCTATTTTTGAGAGCTTGAAAACTATTTTTTAGATGTATATTCTAAACCGTTAATTTTTAGAATAGGGGGGATTGACGATCTTTTTATAAAGCTAATTGATACCAAAAAATATACGGTGTATTGCTAGTATATTTACTTATAGAGTTATTTCTGATATTACTCTTGCAAAATGCAATAACAGGAACACCTTTCTTTGATAGAATAATGTAAAAATGGAATGTGAAATTGCATGAGATGAATGGTCAAATTATCGGTGTATATGTGGCCTACATTGTCCAAAATTTCTGGGTCCGTCCCTGGGTGAAACCAATCTTCCACTATATTCAGCTTCTGTGTTTGTTGTTTGAATTTAAAATTTTTGTTCATTTTGTTTCAAACTTTTTTTTTTTTTTTTAAATTTGGAGTTTTGATTTTCGTGTTTATAAGAAGATTTGAGATGAACATAATGTAAATTCATGATATTTGAAAATACATTTGTGTAGAATATTTTTTAATTTAAGGAAGATGATGAAGATTCAAATGAAGAAGATAAAGTTTCAAAGGACGAAGATGAACATGTTCATCTTTTTTTTTAAATAAAATTATATATTTTTTAATAAAAAAATTAGAAAAATGATTTATATGTGCTTTTATGAGAGATAAAAGACCTAAATCGGAAAGAAAAAAAAATAAGAACAAAAAACCAAAGTGTTACAAATAAATAAGATAAAGGACCTCTAACGTAATTTTGCCTAAATTTTTAGGTCGTGACACACTTTGACAAAAACAAAATGATATATATTCATTCCAATTGATAGATTATATTATTCAATATCACTAAAAATGTAAAGGACAAATTTGCAAACAAAGATATATCATCCAAGTTAATAGCATACAACGATAAAAACCTACAAATAATATTATAAATTTAAAGTGATCGGAATAACTATCATTTGGATCTACAATGTTGATGTTTGTTTTCAGCTTCTGTGTTTGTTGTTTGAATTTAATTTATTAAGCCAAGTAAGATCAATTTCAACAAAAGAGAATTACACAGTAACATCTAAGAAGAGTATAGAATACATGAATACTCTTGACAGGAGCTTGATTCGTAAGTTTTAGCTCTCTCTCTAAGTCCAAGTCCTCTTTCACATTGCTTTGCATATTATCAATTCGATGTCCAGTAATGCTAGCCACCAAATAAATGAAAAAGAATAGTATATTGAACATTTTTTTCAATTACTTGTAAAACAAAGGGACTTAATGAAGTATAATAGTTTAGTATTCTCTCTTTTTATAACTATGACTCAAGAGAAATAACAATGATATCAACCCAATTTGGATAATTTTAAATTTTGATTGCGTATTATTGATTTTCTTGATGTCTGGATAACTAATGTGCCTACACCAGCATCATATATTTACGGCATATTCTTTTTTTTTCCTCAAATATTTGCAGCATATTCTATATGGCATATTCTTTTTTTTCCTCAAGCTTATTTTTTTTGCCCTTTGTCATTTGAAGATTATTTTAGACGTCAATGAGATCTGACTGTGTAATTATGTTCACGTAGCGTGATGACTGTGTATTAATTTATTATTGATGAGGTGGCATGCTTATAAGAAATTAAACATTTGGGTCTTTTTTTTTCAAATTGTCCATCAAAAAATATTACTTCTTTTTTTTTTAATGCAAAGAGCATTATCAAATATATATAAAGAAAAAGAGCAAAACAAAAGGGGAACTAGGTCAAAACCCTTTTAGAATTAAGTAAATCTAATATTAGGCATTCCCAGTCGGTTTCTACCATAATCATGCATAATACAATCAGGGAGGGAGGGGAACCAAACAAATGAAGACAATGTTAGTCCAACATTAGCCATACTGTCTGCACAGGAGTTCCCCTCTCTATATATGTGGATTATCAAAAAATTCATATTTCTAATATGTTCCGAACAGTTTAACCATTTGTTCCTTAAGCTCCAAGGCACCATGTTCAGATTTTTAAAAGCTAAAACAACCATCTGCGAATCAGTTTCAAGCCAAATATTTCATCAATTATTTTCAACAGCAATATTAATAGCAGTGATAACTCTCAAGAGTTCTGCGTTGAAGGCTGGGTTGGTGTTCAAATTTTGCGCAAAAGCACCAAGAAAAATATTGTTGTGATCTCTAAAAACACCTCCACATGAAGCTCTGGTAGGGTTATTTGTCAATGCACCATCTGTATTTACCTTAATCCAAGGAATAGTAGAGGGAATCCACAAGGCTTCCTTGATCAAGGGGGCTCTAGGGGGTGGATATTGATCTTGAAAGCTTTCAGAAAAAAAAATTCATCTATGTTGACAAATGAAGTGAGTTTTGTTCTATTACTTGTAATAGAGACCGCATCAATGATGTTGTTGATTGCAGATTTCCAATGAATTTTTTTGTCATTAAATCTGACCTGATTTCTAATGAACCAAATTGTGGGGAGAATGTTGATGATGACAGCCTTCACCACCACTTTGTATTGTGGTGTCCATTTTTTATCGCACAATTTCCATAAATCATCAGCTGTAATGAGCTGCAGATTGGTATTCAACAAAGAAGCAAGCCAAGACCATAACTTCATAGCTAAAGAGCATTGGAAGAAAAAATGAAAAGTGGATTCAGGAGAAGTGTTACAAGAGCTGCACATCGAAGCGATATATTCTCATCCGTAGGTAGTTTATTGTGCATAAGCCTCCAAGCAAGAAGAGATTTGGAAGGTGGAATATCAGCTGACCACACCTTCTTGGCCCATTGGAAATGTTGTGAAATAGGAGATTTATGAAGATAGGTTTCTTTGAAAGAGAGTTCTCCATATATACTAGCTTTCCAAATTCTTTTGTCTTCAGCATCAACCTTTGGAATAATTATTTGCGAGACAAGTTGACTGATGTTTGGAAATAAATGAGTGACTGTAACAGGAATGCTCCATTGATTATTAACAATGAAATCACACACTTTGGCTTGAAGGTTAGCAGATATAGAGTCAGAGGTATTAAATAATTCTGAGAGAACATTACCACTATAGTTGTCCTTCCAAAAATCAATTTTTTGGCCATTACCAATGTTCCAACAAGAGTTGAGTAAAACATCTTCATGTTATGCTTTTATACTGCTCCAAATTGAGGAATATATGTGGTATTTTATGACTTTATGACCTTTAAGAACTCTAGCTCTTAAAATATGTGCCCAAGGCTCATAATAATTATGAAACTCCCAGCAAAGCTTAAGATTAGAGGCACTATTCAGAGCAGCGAGTGATCTGGTCCCCAGGCCACCCTCATCATAGGTTTTACAAACTTTATGCCATACAACAATCACCCTTTTTCTCTTTTCAATATCACCAGACCAAATAAAATTTCTAATACATTTTTCAATATCTTTTAATAAAGAAACCGTCCAGGAGTACACAGAAATACTATGAATCAACATTCCTTGTATGACTGATTTTACAAGTTGCACCCTACCAGCAATAGAAAGAAGGGAAGATTTCCATGATGAAAGCTTGAGTTTAATCTTATCAGCAATAGGTTGAAGGTAGACTGATTTAGGAAATGACCCCACAGAGAACCCTAATTGACTGACAATAGCCTGTAATGTGGGTGAAGATAAGGAGCTAGTAAAAAGAGAGGATTTGACAGGGTTAACACATTGACCTGAGTAATTGGCATTATCTATAAAAACATTTTTCAAGTTAAGAATACCAGACATTTTAGCACTACAGGAAATCATTACATCGTCTTCATAAAGAGTATGTGAGGGAATTTTATGATTTATGGCACCAGTGATCAAATCAAGTTTCCTCTCAGAGACCAATTTAGAGATACTTCTACTTAGCACATCCTTTGCAAGACAAAAGAGTAGAGGAGACAAGGGGTCTCCTTGTCTGACACCTCTCTTACATTTAAAGAAACCATTTTGCTTGCCGTTGACAGAAATAGATAACCTAGCTGACTCTATGATTTCTTTTATCGAGCCACGTAAAGTTGAATTGAACCCAAAAGTATGTAAAACTTTAAGTAAAAATGTCCATTCAAGCGTATCAAAAGCTTTAGAGATATCTATCTTGAAAGCAATGTTACCTCCAAAAGATTTCCTCTGTAACAAGTTAACGGCTTCTGAGGTTAGAAGGATGCAGTCTTTGATGTTCCTGCCCTGGATAAAGCCTCTATGCTCTTTTGATGTGATATGTGGCATTATAGTAGCAAGCATCTTTGATATTATCTTGAACTTGAAGTTGGCCAAAGCGATGGGTCTGAATTGGTTAACTGAATCAGCATTGTTATCTTTGGGGATTAGGACAATGGTGTTTGAATTGAAATTGTTCAGAAGCTTCCCATGAGTGAAAAAATCATGAACAGCCTTGATTACATCATTCTTAACAATCTTTCAGTATGTATGGTAAAATATGGCTCCAAAGCCATATCTGGACCCGGTGCACCATCTTTGTTTAGAGCATATACTACATCATGAATCTCAGTATCTGATGGCATCAAAGTGAGCAAGTTGTTTGTTTGGTCAATGATCAAATTTGGAATGCAATCCTCCACCATTGTGCTATCCTGCAAAACAGAAGAAATACTAAAAAGATTTTGAAAATGGTTAGTGAAAAAGATGTTACTTTCACCACACCTAGATATTGTTAAACTTTAATTAGAATTTCAGTGATTTGTACAAACCAATGGCCGTAAAATTGTAACATTGATGAACTTATGGGTTTGGGAGAATATTTAGTGTTGAATGTGTTTAAAAAACAAAGAGAGGAGAGAAGGAGGAAGATAAAGGATCACATAAAGAAGAGAAGGACAAAGAGAATATGGAGGAAGAGAAGAGAGAAGAATTCTGAGAAAAAATCCATATTTTTTATATTCTATTGATTTTTTTGAATAATTTTGAATTTATTTAATAATATAAAATCCACATCATAATAAATAAAATTATCCAATCTAGACAAAAAATATGCTAAGGGGTCAAATAGGCTACTAAAGTTAAAGTATTGTTTTTTGCATGGTACACAACTTGTATCCCAAACGTCACCATTTATGTACAGACTATATTTAACATCATTCCTTTTAATGAGATTATGAGTCTTTTTGTGTCTAATTTTCCAAATATTTATTATTTGGCCTTTAAATTATGAAAAATTAAACTTGTTGTATTCTTCCTCTTTCTTGTTAAATAATTTTAGTTAAACATTGTTTTTTGTTACCATTTTATTGGTACATCAATAAGACGGTCATATGTGTCATGTTAGCTAAAATTGGTTAAATCACCACAAAATCTAAGTAAAAGACATTTTTAAAATATTTTTAATTTTGCAAGGGTGCACATCAATTTTTTGTAGGACCAAAACTCAATAAAAATTGACTATGATGATTAAGAATTAACTCATTGTAAAGTCGTAGTTTAACTCTCACTATCAACGACATGCCCTCTTAGTTAGGGGTTGGTTTGTAATTTTTTTTAGGGTTAATAGTGTTTTTCACCCCTATAAAATTTTCGGTTTGGTTTGCACCCTCGTAAAAAAAAAAAATCCAGAAAACACCCTTTATATGCCATTCAAAAACCAATTTTTTTTGAAAAAAAAATCTAAAAATGGCCTATTAGGGATGTTTTCCGGAAATATTTTTTTTACGAGGGTGCAAATCAAATCGAAAATGGCATATATTAGGCGAAAAACACTGTTAACCCATATTTTTATTAATGTTCGTCTAACCTTCAGACATGTTGGTTTAGTTGGAAAAACTCAACTCATCTAAATTTTTCTCTTAAAAAAACAATTAAATCATAAATAAATCCTCATAGATTCCAACAATTAGATTCTCATTACTCACACGATTACACAATTACTAACTATTATCAAAACGTTGCTAACAAATCAGAGAAGAAGGTCCTTTCAACAACCCTTAGTCCCTCTTATGTATGTCAATTTTTCTCCCTTATATTTATTTTCTTTTGTTATCCTCTTCTTTGAGTTGTGAATTTGTTTCATTTTTGCAATGTGAGTTTTCTGGGTCCTACAACGTTTGTGATTTTTCATGATTTATGTTGTTTTTAGGAGAAGGGTTAGGATGAAAATGTCAAAAAAATTCATGCCTTCTGTTGTTTTCATAAATGGTGGTTTGAGAAACTTATTTCATTATAGTATAAGTGATATGAACTATTCGAAAATGTTTTGAGCCTTCAATCAATGCATCAGATAATACTATTTTTGCAGCAATATAATATCTTGGTTATGACATACTATTTTGTTGTTCTTGGTCTTGACTCTTGACATTAAATCAAAATGCATGCCTTTGTATACTCTAGTTAGTGAATTTGATATTTTTCTTGCTTTTGTTTATTGATTTCATGAGCAGCTATTCGTTCAAGCAAAACACCGTCGACAAACAATGGATTTCTCAGAAAAACTAGAATTATATGGGGTGAGAATAGAAATAGTCTAAAATATATGTTGATAAATAACTGAGAGCATGTAATTGTACATATCAGTTTGAAATATTTCATTGATAGGACTAATATATGCAATTTAATTCTGTATGTCTATTCACTAAAATATTCTATTGGGATAGCATGGCAATTGGCCAGTCCAGATTCTTGCTTTTTGTTTCATACAATAATAATAGATAATATTAGTCCTTTATACGTATATTTAGTTTAATTGAATCAAAAAGATCTTTGTTTGTGAGTAAATAACCTTGTAAATAGAATTTTTAATCTAATACGTGTATATGTCATTATAAAAAAGCTAGTACTCACTGGTTGGAGGTTTTGGAAAACCTCTTTGACACATTTGTAGGTCTGGACATTGTTTTTTTCTCTTTGTAGTGTAGTATTAGAATCATCAGTCATTTTTAGCTTTTGACTCTAGAAAATGCGAAGAAGAGCAGACCATGATTGAATACCGGTTTAGTTAGATATAAGCCGCACTATTTAAGGATTGATCTCGTGATTTATTGATTGTTATTGTATAATATACGATAATTTAGAATTGTCTTCTAATTAACTTAAAAGAGCACGCCGAGTGCGAATGAGACGTTGACATCGAGGAATGTATATCATATTACCAATATTTTTTCCGGACATGATGTTGGCCTCAAGTACACAACTAGATAGTCTTCTAACAATTAATTTTGTACCATTACATATACCCTCAATTTGGTCTAAATTCCTCATAACCATTATGGGTGTCCCAATCTTGAGTGTGACTTTATGATTTGGTAGGCCATATATTCTAAGACAGTTTAGAAATTCAGGGGTAGTTACATTAAATGCTTCTCTATCATTGATCTCAGACCTATCAAATATCAATAGAGCCAACACTTAGACACTCCTTCTCTTCACCTAATATCCACAAAGCAAAATGATAGTTAAACCATGCGAAACTCTTTAAATTAATACTCGGTAAATTAATAAACTCTCTAAAATAATAAATTTGTCCGGTTCCGACTTGGGCCAAGTAAAAAATTGAAAAACTTGATAAAATAATAAGATAATAATTTTTCGGGAGATCCCTTTATAATTTTCGGTCCCAAAAAAATCATAAATTAATACTCCCTCCGTCTCTAAATAATAGTCGTTTAAGGTTTATGCATGATTGTTAAGGAAATGATTAATTGTGTTGATTTTGATGGTAAAACTTGTATCATTTACTAAAACACCCTTATTAATTGTAGCTAGTAGAGTAATAGTTAAGTTGGATGAAATTCAATAAATAAGGGTATGATAACGGAAAAAAATAATAAATGCTGCATTGGTATTCTAAAGTGACAATTATTTTGAGAAAAAGAAAAATGGGTAAAGAGACAATTATTGTGAGACGGAGGGAGTAATTCATAGAAACTAAAAAAAATATATTACACTCAATTGAAATATGATTCAATAGTTGTCTATTTTCCAATGCATATGAACACATTAGTTACTAATTTACGTTGAGTCACAAGATTCGCTGCAACGTAATTCTAAGAGACATAGACTAATTTGCCTTTTTGTTTGATATATACAGTATAATTACTTAAAAACCCTCTAAATTAATAATTATTAATTTCTCCGGTTCTAACATTATTAATTTATAGAGTTTTAACTGTATTTATATTCCCACGATAATGAATAATTGAATGATTTCATAAAGGGAACTAATTACACATACCTGGAATCAACTTAAGTACATAATCATTTATTTGGTCAACAACCTCAATGGGTGAAACCAAAATAGCTCTTCATTGCAAAAAATTGTTCATTATTGCATTGAGAAAAAAGATTTTGTTATGTACTTTGCACAATCATTTGGTTTTGACATCTTCCCTTCGCCTACATTCATATCCAATTGGAGAATTCTTGCAATTCATTTGCACTTTGATTATCATAATGAGAAAGATTTATGCATATTCATAAATATCGGTTAATAATATCAAAATCGGCTGAATCGGTCTAGACATGCTTACTAATAGGATGTCCTAATCGATTACAAAATTTCGTTTTATAACCAACTTGGAGAAGCATATTATTAGTTAAAGTTAAAACCCAACAATAATCCCAAATATTTGAAGCATGGATAATATCCTCTAGACGACCATTTTTTTCCGATGTCTTCGTTTTTAGGGTGTTAAATTTACAGAACCGTACATAATGGATGGCTAGGACCAACTAATAGTGTATAGTGTAAAAGTTGTGTTATTAGAACAACCTTTGATATAACAACTTATTGGACAACCATAGGTTTAGAAAGAAAATTAGGCATTGACACAAAAATTATCACAAAAAAAATTGTAAAAAAATGATTGTACAAATATCGTTTCTCATGAAATCATGTTGGGTATTATTATTTCCTTATCTCTTTACCTTGATTTACAAACATTGAATCTAAATCCAATCGGTTCAAACTATTTTTAAAGCACAAAATTTTTAAGTGCCACGATTAAACACCCCTTTTCTAATGTTTACCTCACATGGGCTATTTTTGTCAAGAGCAAAATAATAATTCTTTAAGTCCTTTCATTCTTGTTTATTTTAATTTTAATAAAAAGAGGAAAATTAAAATCTTAAAGTTAACAAAATCTTTCATATTTAACAAGAGGTAACTGTTTTTTAGCGAATGTAGTAGAATTCTAATACTTTGCTTTTCTATAATTGACTCGAGAAATCAAAATATGGATTCAAAGAACTATTTCTTTTAGTCGTCTTAAGGATTTATCGATGTTTTTATCTATTTAAATAAATTTTTAGGTCGTGACACACTTTGACAAAAACAAAATGAAATCTATTCATTCAAATTGATAGATTACATTATTCATCGTCATAAGAAATGTAAAGGACAAATTTGCAAACAAACATATATCATCCAAGTTAATAGTATACAACGACAAAAATCTACAAATAATATTATAAATCTAAATTGATCGGAATAACTATCATTTGGATATGCAACGTTGATGTGTAAATCATTGATTGAATAACCGATCTTTTAATAGGAACCAAATGAACACCGCAACAAGACGGAAAATCAAAAAGCAGCGCACCCAGACGACGAAATCACGAAGAAAAAAACTTTCTATTTAAAAATCATCTATTTAGATTGAAATAGATAGAAAAGGATGAAGAGAGTATGATTTCATGTCAAATTTTATCCCAAAACCATCTCATCAATGAAGAAAATAAAAGAGAAAACCTAGATAGAGAAAGTGGAAGACGCAATTTAATGACAAAATAATTTTAAATCTTTTAAAAAGCAAAAAAAATAGTTGCAGCACATTTAAGCTAAAAACAAACAAAGATTATGAAAGAAATTGTTCTAAACGGTGATGTGAGTTTAAATTTTATTTGTTTTTTATATCATCATAAACTTATATTATACAAATTAATCACCACAATTACCCCCGGGTCCTCCAAATTGGAGAGAATATCCGATAGACCCTCCTTCATCACCATAGTAGTCAGCTAAATAACAATCCGGGTTGTCAGAGAATATGTCTACCAACAACTTTTGAGGGCTATTGTTCGTCCTATTGTTACCCTGATATGTAACATTTCCAAAATAGCATGCTTGAGCAAAATTATCTTCATTTGGAAACAATCCAGAACCCATTGGAGGACTCACAACACCTGTTGAATTTGTTGTCCTACCACCCCATCCTATTTGATCTGCTGAGGTTAAGTTGGAGAATAAAGATGCTGGAAAATATCCAATTGGCTCATTTTCATTACTTAGCCACCAATTTTTTGTTATAGCATCCTGGATGTATCACCAAACCGTATAAGTGAAAATTACTCATTATATTTACTTGAAAAACTTGGATGCAAGAAATTGAACATGCTTTTTTCAATAAATAAGTTTAATATATTTTTTCCTTATTGTCGAAATTTGGCAAAATTGCATTAGGAGTCTTTTATCTTGTTTATTTGTAACACTATGATTATTTATCTTTTTTTTTCTTCGTTTAGCTCATTTATCTCTCATAAAAGCACATATAGGGACGAAAGTCATATTTAAGCCTTTTTTTTATATTTTTAATAAAAATATATTTAAAAAATAAAAGTATGTATTTTTTTTAATAAAAAATGATAAAAGTGATTTATATGTGCTTTTATGAGAGATAAATGACCTAAACGGAAAAAAAAAAGATAAAAGACGAATATGTTATAAATAAATAAGATAAAGAACCCTAATGTAATTTTGCCTAAAAATTTTATGGTATAGAAATTACCTGAATAATAGATAATCTGATTTCAATAATCTCTCCATTAAAGATGGATGTTTTGTCAAATTGTGCACCAAGGTAATTTACTTTGCTTGTTTGAACAAAACCTGAACATTGTAAGTTGAAACATCCGGTCTTCTTGAAATTGTCTGTCTATCATTTCTCAACAACACATTATATATTAAAGATATGATACTAGTATTTTTATAATTAACCTTAAATGAAAAGAAGATCGAAAGAAAACATGAAAATATTATCATAAACCATACACCTTATTGAAAAAGTACGTGTATAAATTTATAAACTAAAAAATGTAAGAAGAAATAAAAAGAGTATAAAAAATCCCTACCGTCCATACTGCAAACATATGAGTTGTATCATTGTTGTATAATTGTGGAACCACCTAACATCAATGCTCTATATCAAATTGACAAGTCATACACAGAAAATTTATTATACGAAACCTGTATTTTTTATATTGGAAAAATATAAATAAATCAATAAAATGAAACTCACATGCCATCCAATGCCAATTAAATTTGTGTTATCCACAGGTCCATTTCGAACCCACATCATAGATGTACTTGATTGATTCTTCTCAACTTTTACACTATAAACACTATTTGTTCCACCAATTCCATAATAAGGGCTAAAATTAAGATCTGAACCGAGAGTTACTCGAGCAACCTATAAATAAATACAATATATTCATATAACTACTCTAAAGTGGAAAAATTATAAATTAATTTAAAGCACTTAAAATTGATAAATATAAAAGAAAAACTTACATGAATACCAGGAGCGTGTTCATGTATAAAATTGCTAAAAAATGATTTCGCTTGTATGAGGTCATCTTGGGTTGTCCTCCTAATAGGAACAGTTCCTCTTGGACATTGGTCCCTCTCAAGCCCAAATATATTTTTAGTTGATGATTTCTTCACATCACTTTTTCCGATTCTATTTTGGAAGTTGGGTTTTATCTGTAGTTAATAAACGAAACTTAATTAAACATTAGAATGAAACTAAAATTTATTCATCCTTTTTTTTCCGTGAAAATTACTTGTGTTCATACCTGCAACTTATGATTCAAAAGTAAAGGATGATCAAAGGTTGGTTGCTTTTTGATATCAATGCAATCAACTATATATCCAAATTTTGTCTATAGAAAGAATAATCAAACAAAATAAAAATTATTATGCAAAGTAAGATCGATTTCTACAAAAGAGAATCACAGTGACATATAAGAAGAGTATAGAATACATGAATACTCTTGACTGGAGCTTGATTCATAAGTTTTAGCTCTCTCTCCAAGTACAAGTCCTCTTTCACATTGCTTTGCATACTATCAATTTGATGCCCAGTAATGCTAGCCACCAAATAGATGAAAAAGAAAAGTATATTGACCATTTTTTTCAATTACTTGTAAAACAAAGGGACTCAATGATGTATAATCGTTTAGTATTCTCTCCTTTTATAACCATGACTCAAAAGAAATAACAATGATATCGGCCCAATTTGGATAAAATTGTTTAATGTTTAATGTGCAATAATTTTAAATTTTGATTGCGTATTATTTATTTTCCTGATATCTTGATAACTAATGTTTAGATTCATTTTAACGGATTTTGAATGCACAGTCATCTATTTGTCAAGAGAAATAATAATAATATCGGCACAGAGTTATTCCCTTCTTATAAAAAAAAGGGTAATTTCAGATTTTGATAATTCATTTTACGGGTCCCTGCACGAGCGCAATCATATATTTGGTTGGGTTTAATTATCCTTAAACAAGTTGGTATTTCTCCATTTCTATGTATCTTTTTCCGTTTGATTTATTTGATGTAAGGAGTATATTAACAAACTAAAATTTCTTATGTTGCAAAATACTCTTAAAATATAAATGGGTGTCTTTCTCCTATGCAGCTGTGTTTCTTGTTAAAGAAAATTAAGCATTGACAGACCTTTCTAATGTCAAAATGAGTGTAGTCACATTATAAATAAAATAAAAAAAGCAAAACCGCTAGAAGGAGGGGTTGAACCTCCGACCTTGTGGTTAACAGCCACACGCTCTAACCAACTGAGCTATTCCAGCTTTAGTTGTTAGAGGAATGTATAGAAAGAAATCTAAACTATTGCAACTATAATTGCTAGAACAATATGCAACATAACTTGTATACATTTTTTCAAAGCAAATCATGGTTTAGCACTAAATATGAGAAGAAATTAATGAGAGGGTTATGATTTAACTAAAAATTAGGAGTTTTGTGATTTTAAGCAAAATTTGAGCAAGTAAGAAGTGTGACACTCATTTGTTAAGTCGTTGGTCGGAAAATGGACGATAAGTTGTCTGGTGTGTGAGGAGTGTGGATCGATGATGGTGTAGAGGGAAGCAAGTTATTTTTTATATGTTTTTAAGAATATATAAATGGGAGAAAGATAGTAGCCGAAGTTGTAAGAAAAAAGGGGGCAAAGGTAGTAGTGTGCGTCTATAAATTTCTTCACCGGGTTTTTACCATGTCTCCCGAACAATTTCAGTACATATGGCGCAAGATGATTCCACATATCGAGGTCGGAATGGGATCAGCAAACAGAGAATAAATTTTTAAAATAAATAACAGGACATGCTAACGAATGCTCTTAGCACATTAATTTAATTTTACGCAGAAAAAATAATTAGTTTTTGGTATTTCAATAAGTTAAATACAACAATTCAAAATCAATGACCATCTTGCGCATATTACTTGAGCTCACTTGCACCGCTCTATAATGAGCGCAACTTATCATTCTCTATTTTCTATTTTCTTTTGTTTTTGTGGATGCATGATTAAGTGATGAGTTCAATTATGTAGTAAACCAATTGATTTATTAAGTGATGGATTTTGTCCAACGTTTAAAGGAAATACGAAGGAGGATGAATGTGGCTCTTCTGTTGACAGGTGTGAGATGAAAGACAATGTACGTAGTGGGGAATGAGGTTGAACCAATTCAAACAATGTATTCAAATGTCAAAGTAAATTTGTGAATGTGATTCATATTGATTATAACATGTACTTCTCAATATTTTTTAGGTGTTAATCATCTGGTTATAAGAAAAGAGGATTGTGTTAATTTCAAGTTCGACCGTCAAGTAAATATAACACAAAAAATTGATTTACTTAAAAATCAAACTCGGTTTATATTTACTTAATTTGAAAGCCATGCAGGATATTTAACATGCTAATGATATAATCATGTCTTTCATTTTGACTCTTGATTGTTTAACATTGAACCAAAAAATTGTTTTATGCTCTTCATTTTGGAAATTTAGTGTTAAGTTAATTATTTATGCATTTGTGCGTTTATAAGTTAATTATTAATGCTATTTTTCTTTTATATTTTTAATTATTCATTACTTCATCTTCTTCAATTCTTTAATTTATTTTTCTAATACCATTAGTGAAGGGTAATTTTATAAAATAACTCATAATTCTTCTGTCTTATAATTAATCATTTTTTTAGTTTGCGTGAAATTATCAAAACGACCTATAATTTAAAACGGAACAAACATGTGATAGAGAGATGTTTGTTTGCGACTACATCGATGATGAATTGTTAATGCATTGATTTAATTTAATCCACTGTTTTGACTCCCATTGTTCCGGTCGAATAAATCATTTCATCTACTGCAAAATGGTTTTACTAAACTTGCCACTTGGAAAAATTCTAGCAATATTCTATGGATGGAAGCATTCAAGTTTGAGTGTTTTCTTTATGCAAGAGGTTTCAACTATCTTTTTTCTTATATTTCATAGTAAATTATAACTAAAATTGTAGTTGAAAATATGATGTATGTGGTTTGAAATCAAGTCCACACACATCAATTTTTTAACTATCTTTGTCTCATATTTCACAGTAAATTAGTATTTTAATTGAAAAAATGGGGAAATATGTTACATTTTTTATTTTCCCTGCCAATGTTTATTTCTGTTTATTGATTGGCATATTAGTAAAAGCATCCTGGGAAATTTGAGATTGCATAGAATGAAATGTCGCCATTGCATGTGTGGGAGAAGATGAATAGACACCGAATGCAGCAATTTTAGGTATTTGTTAAACACCACTTTTGCATTTTTTTTTTCCTTCTGTCCATTAGGAGTATTATAACTCATCCCCTCCATTCTTTGAACTTAACATATATTCCATACGTCTCATAATATTAGTCGTTTAAGGTTTGTGCACGGTTACTAAGAAAATGATTAATTGTGTTGATTTCAATGGTAAAATTAATAACATTTACTAAAACACCCTTATTAATTGTAGTTAGTGTAGTAGTAAAGTTGGATGAAATTCAATAAATAAGGGTATAATAGTGGAAAAATATAATAAATGTTGCATTGGTATTGTAAAGTGACAATTATTTTGAGAAAAAGAATAAATTCTCAAGAGACAATAATTATCGGACGGAGGGAGTACTATTATTTTCTAATATAGTGTCTTTTTTCTCATTTGAATTAACTTAACTAATGACATTGAACACGTAAAAGCCTAATTCTCATCTACAATAGTAATAACTCCAACTCCAAGCAACCTTTATCACCATTCAAAGAGTGAACGAAACAAATACTTAAGGGAAAAAAAAATAGGAACACTTGTACTACTGTAATTGGATTGTAGTCGGATTGTAGTCGTTGTGAATCAATAATTAATCACTCACGAGAATCACCGCCGGTAATCATCCCCATCACCGGAAGACTGAATCATTGTCGACACCAGGCACGAACCAACAACTACAAACACATTGTTATTATACAAGGCGTACACAAAGAGGGACAAGGAATTATGTAAACCCCGGACCCAGCCACTGCATGCCGCTCCTACTTACGGTTACTATCTCTTTTTTTCTTGTGCTCCTATCAAACCATGTGTCAATCTTTACCTTACACACTGCAAGAGAAATGTTCGCCACTACAAACTGCAAGCCACCACATCAAATATCGTTCAAAAAGATCACTGAACCCGCAAGTCCCCTTCAAAGCATCATATTAGGCTTGTGTGGTTTGGTGCCATGGTTCTCGCAGTCCAGACTGGAGACAATGACATTCTAAAAGTTCTCATTCCTGGTGTTTTTGGTTTATTAGGTGGTTTATTTAACACTATTAACGGTGTTAACTCTAGAATGTGTGTCTCATTAGTTAAACATGTAAGGAGGTAAGTGTTCCTTTCAAAACTAGAGGTGCGAAAAAGTTAGCTAGTGCAAAAAACACTGGTTAAGTTGGGTAAAAAGATTTCTAAGTCAGTTCCGTGTCGACTTAAGAGTTAGTGACGTACCAAGTTTTAAGTAGTTAATTCAGATTTTGAGCCGACTAAACAAAACTATGTTAGGCTCATCAACCCGACTTAAGAAGGTATTTTGTTAAGTCGGCTACATTTTAACCGACCTAACAAGTATGTTTTTTTCCTTTTTTTTTTCTTTCTATATATGCAGAATATACAGCCTACACACCAGAAATTCTGTTTCATATGCCAACCAGAATTCAAAAGATAACCATAGATAACCATATACCAAGATTTCATAGAGTAATAATCGAAACATAACCACCAAACTATATAAATTTCATACCTATCAATAATTAAATACAATAAGTAGTAGCATCAACTTTAATGAAGCCCTGTCACAGTAGCTTTCTATCAATCTTACAACAATATATAAATGCATACTAAACTTACTAAAGCAAAAATGGTTCAGCATCCAGTGAGAGTGAGCAAAACAGATTACAGACTACAAGCAAGACTAGGAAGCCACCCAGTGAAAGCTCTCTCAGTTCCCTTTTTTGAGTAGCATAAAATTGTTCTTCTGTTAGGTGACTTATTCCATTCTTCATCACTTAAAAGATTTATAATCAACATTTATTAGATCCTGCAAGGCACAGAAAGAGACTGTTGGATTGGAGGACCAATCAGGCAATCGCAATAAGCATATGTAGATTTAGTGAGAGTAATAGAACACTCAATGGTACAAGTTCTATTCTATCATATCAAGTTTCTTAAATATTCATACCTGTCATTGAGAAACAAAGTTACTAATCATTAGTTTTCCATGTGGATTAATATAAGCACGTGGTTTCCAATCTTCTCATTGCAGATTACATTAAAAATATTCCTTTGGCTAATAAATCGAGTAGTGGCTCACTCTAATAATTTCTTCAATCAAATGATTATCAACTTTCCCCAGATAATTACCATAATTGCAAAATTCAATTAAATTTTGAAAATTCTATCACGAAAATTAAGGCGATAAGCAAAAGTAGAAACTCAAACAGCAAGTCAACAACAGGTCACGGATGAAAGCCTCAGTAGCAACTTTATATTCCGACACTGAGATACTCATTTGTTTGAGTCTATCCACAAACAAAAATGGATCTCATAGGGCTTGGTATTCATTGTCAAAACAGGAAGACTCACACCTCTGAAGTCCATATGCACAATATAATGAATCTCACAGAATAATCCATGTCACCGCTAATAAACAGTGGCAGAACAACAAACACACACACAAGTTTTGAAATAAATGTCATGTGCTCTCAAGTATAACACACACAGTACGAATAAAATGAATGAAATGCATGAGGAAATACTTTCCAATACGAGCAGAACTTGAGAAGTTGAGCTCATAAGGATTGACTTCCCAATCACACTTGTTAGGCAACAGTGGTGGAACCACCCTGAATTCATAATGACTTCTGTTTGGGCTCTGCATCACAGTCAAACCTAGAAATCATTGACTGAATAAAGAGAGAAATAAGAAGAGATTCAAAACAAGCGATAAAAAAAAACTTTACACAAGGCAAGCCTCCATGTGATCTTCAAGTATCTAATTTGCTACTGTTGAATGTTCTTCAAGTCATTTCCTCATTATCTCCTCAAGAGGCTCATTCAACATTTGTTCCTTTATGTATTGCCCATAACCCAGTAAATAAAACATAACAAAATCTGCAGTCAATAAATTCACGGTGGTGCAATGTATAATAATACATCTTCTAAAATTAAGATGTGTACCTCATGGAAAACAAGTAGTACAGCATTTGAGTCAGCTTGCAATTTACTCCCACTTAGTTCCAGCAAGGAACAACTTCCTTAGCTATTGTAGAGTATCTATTTGGAATTAATCACAAGATTAGGACTTCAAAGGTGATTGGGAGTTGAATCATGTACTTTGTTCTTAGTGCCAGTTGTACTCTTTGTTATTTTGCAGGAACAAAATTTGATTTAATCAAAAGTAGTTTTCATTTTAACTTGCCTTGTTTTGTGTTGCTTGAATTTCAATGCGCCTTGCCCGGTTGGCAAACTTCAATGCATTATGTGTCTCCTCATTGCTACTTGATGAAGGCGTTACTATGCAAATGAGCTGCAATTAAATAACAATATAACTACCATAGTCTCTTATTTATATAGCATTTCAACCACAAATTTGTATTATGAAATTTATTTTTCACAAATTAATATGTGAAGACAAATATCTACAGATGGAAGCCTTACAGATACATGTCCATGACCACTTAGAGAAGACTGGAGCACTCTAGTCAATTTGGAGTCCCTATATATGGTATTTGACTAGCTTTATCTTCGGCCAATTTAAAAATAACCTGTGCATCAAAGATAATTACACTTGGTCTCAGGCACACAGGTTTACTGAGTACAACAACATAAATAAGGACTTAAAAGTCTAAAACAAATACTTCTAAGGGTTAACCTAGAAGTATTAGAAACAGAGAACGCAGCAGAAGGAAGGACCTAAGAATAAGACGAAGGGATACAAAAAAAACGAAAAAAGAATTTGTGTCACATGTTCATAAGATTTTGACAACCAAATTGCAAGTAAGACATACACCTGCTTAACCCTAGTCACATGGATGATCGGGAGAGAGTTGGATCTCACCAGAAGGTTAGTTTTACAAATTAATTGATCTGGAAGAGTTTAATATTGTTGACCTAAAAATTTATTAAGGTTGAAATAGCTAAATGATGATTGAATATTCCAAATCTATCCGAACCAAGTTTTAATGCTCAACTCCAGATAGTAGAAAAAAAGGACGAGGATATTTGGGCAAACTAAGAAAAAAACATTCAAATAAAAGATTTCATAGCAGACGAGCGATTTTTGTATTAGACGGTCAATCGCGAGGAGAAACATTCCAGTTTCGAAGTTGTTTATGGAAGATTGAGGTAGTTGGAATAAGGATTTACTGACACTTAAATTTAACACACGGCAACATAAACCACGTTAGTGTAAGTAAAGTATCGTAAGCTCTGTTATACGAAACAGAAGATGTGTAGAAATGAAGAAAAAACACCTTATGTGATTTGGTTACAGAAGTAGAAAGGTATGTGGACCTAGTGTCCAAAAGTACATTCTGATCGTACGGATCACACCGCTAACATGAGTGATCTTTGAGACACCATTGCATCAGTTTGTACATGAATTTCACTCTATATTCAAAACTCAGTATGATCTTAACAACACAAAGTGCTAATCTTATAGTACGTAGATGTAACAATTATAACAAACACACATCAGCATCTGCACTAAATGTGACAACACCGGAATTTTAGTGCAATCCAAACCGAGTCAATATAAATTTGAAATTCATATGGAAAACGAAACTCAGTGATAAAGTAAAGGATACTTCTAAACTGGAAACAATAAAACAACCAAATATTCAGCGACAAAACATATGAGGACGTGCTCAAACTCAAGCTACTCTAGCAGCTCTAACACCCCGTGATACACACCTAGTAGCAGTCAATAAAGTACAAGTTGAGCAAACTCGCATCATACTGTCAAATTATATGATTTAGTCAAGGCTTAATCAGAACATAATGGAACTAGCACTCGAAGAGTACTTTAACCGAAATTTTATAGTGTAACAAGATGGAACTATCTAGATTTTTGCTGGTTCAACGAGTTCAACGACAACGCAAAAGAATCTCCGTATTTTCAATTGGAATTGTTCTGAAATTAGGCTTGTTAAACTGATCATTGTTGTTCTTGTAAAATTGAGTAACGGTTGTACTTGTAAAAGGGTTTATGGGTTTACTTGAGGCCACTATTACGTAATAACTTCAAATTGAATTAATGAAATGATGTTGTTCTATCATTAGCCATATTTCGGTCCAAATCATTAACCTCTAAATCTTTCCTAATAGTTTTTCTGTTGATACTACCCTTCATTATTGAACGTTTTATTAACCTTTATGCTTCATACTTGAACATTTTATTAAGCTAAAGAAATTCAATTAATAACATAAAGAGGAAAGAGAGACCAAGGATCTACCGAATGAAAAACATTTTTTCGGTAACAAGAATTTTTCTCATACAACCAAAATCTCTAAAAATGTTCATTTTTTCCTCTGAGGGTCGACAATATAACTCCTCTTTCAATTTCTTTATTTGATCCGTGTAGTAATTTTATTTTATTTTGGTACGAAGTAATTTTCAATACACTGCTTTGGTAGAGAAAACTTTAGCGTCATGACAACGGATATAGGTACTTCTTCCGTGGGTGCTGTCAAATCTTGAGGTCCTCCATCACTACCGTCCTCCCCTTTTCTTAGTTGCCTACTATTAAATTTAAAATTGCATGGCTAAAACTGTTTTAGACAAACTCCTGCCATAATGTATTTAAACACATTGATTAACGACCACCCCTCTATGCATGGTCAAACACTTAGCTTCAAGTCCCCTTAAATAACCCAACTGAAAAAACATACTCATCAATCAGAGGGAGCGCAGGTCATCACTATGATTCTACAAACATTATTTGTATACACAAAAATATGGCAAAAGAACCCCAATTAATTTAGTTTGAAAAAGGTGATACAATTTGGTCTTGCATAATGACTACCATTGATTTCCTCATGAATATTTGATCATAGAGAATTCAATTTTGCTCAACTCTAGCATATGCTTAGAAGTTAAGTATATTCTATTCCTCTTGCTTCTCCCAAACCCAAAAATAAAGAGCAATGAAGGACAGACATGCCTTTGATGTAAAGTGATCACTTAGGAGCAATAGCCTAGACTTAAGTACATTGTGGTTTATAATAAAAATATATAAATACATTGTGGTTAGAAAGGGAACTCATAGGGGATAAATAGAAGTTAAATGAAAATTACCTCACTCTTGCTGCTGGCGGAAATCACAGACTCAAATTTCCCATCTTCAATAAGCTGGTTGAAGTTAAGTGAAATGATGAGAAAGTAAAAACGATATTAGAAAGACATAGCAAGGATATGAGGAGATGTATAGAGAGTGAGGGAGAAGAAATAAGATTGTTTACACTCACAATGCCAATTGACGCCGTGTGAAGGTCCTTCCTTCAACTGTTTGATTAGACCTGTGTCTCTCACACCCACAAAACGAAAGGAAATACAGAACAAACAGTGTTTCCAATTTTTCAGTTTGAGTTAAGGGAAGGAAACTAGCATCGAAGCTATCATTCGATTCAACATAAGTTTTGGAACTAAAATAGGCTACATCAAAAGTGTGTTTTGCCTTTATATATGTTATTATAGATAACAAACATATGATATCTGATAAGTCCAGGCCACATTTATCTTGACTATCACAATCAACCTTCACTAAATAGTACTATTGACCTTCACTAGACCATATGACCCAAGAGCACAAATCACCAATACCTATCCAACTCAAAGAAAAGTAGCAACAATAACTCAAAATCAAATGGACCCAGTGAAATATCACCACCAAGCAACACTTCTCCAATCCTGTAATCAATTTGCACCAATACCACCTCTGATGCTTTAAAACCACTTGTCAAACTCCACTACTTCCACACAGAGTATGCATTTATAGTTACTAATTACTATAACTTATTTCACAGATGCTATAACTACTTAACAAACCATAGGAGATGCCAACTCTCATCAAGGAACTACTAACTCTCCAATTCTCTCACCAAGTGTAATGTAACAATCAACTTCAATAATGATTTCAGAAATTAAACTACATATAATTCATCACAAGACCATCGATTATTTGATCCAGGTCTAAAACGCAATTTGATCATCTCCACTTAATATCGAATTTTATAAAGCACCCCCACCCGCTCTGAATTAACTTCACCCACCACATCCAAGACATTCCAACGGATGTAACATACATAAGAGTTTGATCAATTTGTTCCTATGTTCATAATACAATCAACATTAAATTAATGATATCTTATAAGCTGAGGAAGTGATATTAAGAAGGATTGAGAAGTTAGCATCAATGATATGAAATAGATATTACATCTAAAAATTTAAATTATTTACAACCTTCGTTATGATTCTGAAAGAGACTATTACTAATACTACCATCCAAACTAGCTAACCCAGATTGTTCTACAAACATAATAATAGTCACGGAGGAATGTTACAAGGACAACAGAAAGTGCAAAAGTAATGTAAATGTTGACAGCGATATGGTAAAAGATGATGATGAGGGAGCAGCCAAGGACAAGCAGAAAAGCACAAAGAATCATTCCAGTTAGTATAATGTAGCGGTTGATCTTGTTTTGTAAATGGATCATGGCTAGCTTGATGGCGAGGGAGAGGAAAGTGGTGAAAACAAAACAAAAGAGTGACGACTTTAATGGGTTTTGTTCGAGAGTAAAAGTGGCCACCGAGCTTACAACCTCTCTGATGTAGAGAGACAGAGCTGTAAATATTATAAAGAAGATGTTGACAATCATCATCATGTCTAAGGCCTTTATTTGTTTTTCTGATAAATCCATTGTTGTTGACGGTCTTTTGCTTGCACGAATAGCTGCTCATGAAATCAATAAACAAAAGCAAGAAAAAATCAAATTCACTAGAGTATACAAAGACATGTATTTTGATGTAGGCTCTGTTTGGCAAGCTCAAGAAGCTAGCTTATAGCTTATAGCTTACAGCGGATGTTATATTGCTACAAAAAATAGTATCATCTGATGCATTGATTGAAGGCTTAAATCATTTCCAAATAGTTGATATCACATATACTATAATTTATCATCAAACTGATATAATGAAATAGCTTTCTCAAACCAACATTTAGAAAAACAACAGAAAGCATTAAAAAAATGACATTTTGAATTTCATCCTAACCCTTGTCCTAAAAACAACGTAAATGATGATTGTCATAAAACAGCATAAATGATGAAAATCACAAAACCTGTAGAATCCAAACCCAGAAAAAGTGACATTGCAAAAATGAAACTAAATCACAACCGAAAGAAGAGATCACTTACATTACCGGGATTAAGGAGGCGAATGAGATGGGTTTTTGAAAGGAGCTTCTTCTCTCTTTTGTTTTGATAATAGTTAGTAGTAGTGTGTGTGTGAGTAATGAAAATCTAATTGTTGGAGTCTACGAGGATTTATTTATGATTAAATTGTTTTTTTTTTCAGAGAAAAGTTTTAAGTTTTTTTACAGAGTCAATTTTTATTGAGTTTTGGTCCTATTCATTTTGGAAAAAAAAAAAAAAAATGTCTCCTATGATAGGAGACCTATTGAGGTCTCCCACCGGAAACGGGGCCATTAAAAGAAGGTTAAATTATACACCAGCGGTCTTTTAAGTTTGAGGTTTGTAACAAATTGATCATTTAAGTTATTTTGATTACACATAAGTCCTTTAAGTTTGAGGTTTATAACATATTGATCATTTAAGTTATTTTAGTCACAAATAAGTCCTTTAAATTTGTAAACATTTTCGATTAGTCCTTCTATTAATCCATAACTGCCTAACCTAATAGTTTGTTCATGCAAGACTGCATTTAAATGGCTTTCAAGGAAACATGCAAAAGACCAAACACTGCTTTTAGTAAAGTCTGTCTATAAAAGAAAAATGAAGTGCCCACATTGCATAACCTTGAATTGAAAATGATAAGAGAAAGTAAATGGATGTGTTTGTTATTTGTGTGGAGTCCAATGCTGGGACTATATATAGTAAACTAATTAATGTCTCTTTCTCTTCAAACATTAGTCACATTCTAAATGAATGGAGATGGAGATTCTCTCTCTATTCCCTTATGCAAACAGAAAAGTAGTGCAAACTGAAAAGCAAAAAAAAAAAAAACACAAAACTTAAAAGGAATCTATGTCCAACAAATGATTGTAGCACATCAATTGTTTGCTAGCTTGCAATCCTTGCATGCAATTATTTTATTCACAAATAATTCCTCGTGTAGTGCATGGATACTTACAAGAACCATTTTTTTTTTCTTTCTATAAAACAATTTTAAAGAAAGAAGATGTATCAATCCAAAGCTATCTTTTTAATAATTTGAAACACACTCACAAAAAGATTTTATCCGTGTAAACTAAGAAAATGTTTATCGATAATATGTTGAGTTCAACTCATCCTTATAAATCGGTTTGTAAAGTAAAATATATTACTTGTTATAAACTATAATCAAACATTATCTTTAATATATGTAAAACTTTATTTTTTTCGATTAGAGCCGCTCAAATCCAACTAACTTTGTGTGTAGATATAAATAATGGATGATACAATTCCCTGAAAAAAGTGCAAATCAATAAAATTTAAATGGATCCGGTAGTTACACAAACTTAAGATTATTTCCATAAACTTTCCTGAATAGTTTATGAAAACATTTTGACTTTAATTTATCTTTTGATGTTGAAATAGTCTATATATAAACATTTACATAATAAACGCTTATGCACTTAAAACAGGTTGTTGGATTTGGATCCTTCTTCCAGCCAGAACTTGAATAAGAATAATACTGACCAGTTTTCAAATCAAAATGGTCTTGTTTCTTTTGTCTTAATTTCTTCTCTTGTCCTTTTTTTTTTTTTTTTTTTTTTATGTTGAAAATTGAAAAAGGGACCTATCTATTGGGGATTGTACTATTGACAATACTTTGTGGTTGTCATTCAAAATCTTCACCATGTGGTTGTCCTACGCATCTTTATTGCTGCGTTCTTCAATTGTACTATTGAAAATTATGGTGTAACACTAATTCTATCTTATTATTATTATTCAAAAGAGTGGTTGAAAACATTGAATAGTACTACTAAATGCAATAAGTTCAAAAGTCAAAAATATCTATTTTTTAACAAACATCGCATAAAGGATCTTGGGTTCCAATTTGGGTAGTAATGCCCAGCTTAACTAGGCTGCTTGTGAATAATTATTAAGTTTTTAAAGAACAATTTTCCTATCTTAATAATGACGGTTTTACAATAGTTAAAGATGATATTTTAACTCTTTCAGTTGAGGTTCCAAACTCAAATTCTTTCCACTAAAACACTCATTAACATTTTCTAAAAATATAAATAATTACATTTGTTTATATCGAAAACAATTTCAACAGGGAACCAATCATATTCATTTCTGTCACTAGTCTATAAAATTTGTTAAAAGCATAAACCATATTATCTAATATGTAGGGAAACTAATCAATACACAAAACCATGAAGGTACTTCAAAACTTTTGCAATATCCAAGGCAATGATCATTCTCTGATTCCATGTGAGTGGGTATTTCGAACATTTTGCAATATCTAAGGCAATGATCGTTATTTGATTCCATGTGAGTGGTTGGAGTCTTTTGGCCTTGAAATATTATACACCATAATCTTCTCTCCCTACTCGAAGCATTGCTGATTTATAGCACTGCTAATTTATAAAAAATCTTGTTCATCTATCTGAATTTCACTTTGCTTCTCATCCGACTTCTTGACTTATTTTAATAAATTCAAGTTTGGTGCGAATGTAGTGTATACCATACAGATCAAGATTCAAATTAGATGATGTGAGATCATTAATCTAAGAAATCATGGTCAAAGATGAAATGAGCATAAAGATTATCCACAACGAAAGCATCAAACCCTCCTCAATGGTTTTCCTGATCCAGGAGATGAAGATTGCATATGGATATTATTAAGCAAAAACACAAAGAAGTAGAATAAAATAAATTAGTAGATGGAAGAAATGAATAAGCAGAGGAGTGGCCGTGTGTTGATCTCCTCTTCTCTGCCAAATCTCGAGACCACCTATAGGATAGTTGCAAGATATAAGGGAGGTTGAAAGATAGTGAGAAAGAAAAGAAGCTAAACAAATTGAAAGAAAAATACTTAGAGGGAGGTTGAAATTTTTATGAGTGAGAAATGAGATTGTGTTTTTGATGTGTGCTATAGTTGCAAGATCTGAGAGTTGAATTTATAGGAAAACAATAAATGTATCAAAGATTGGAAAGAAAGAAGTTTCCTTCAACAAGTAAATGGACGGCTAGGATTCACTAAAATGTACTTCACTAAAAAGTACATGTGGAAAGAAAGAAGTTTCCTTCAACTATTTTTCCTTAGGAGAAGAGGCTATGTTATTTATCGTAATTAATTTGATAAGAATTGAAACTTTGATGGTCTTTTTTTTTTTTTTTTAATGGGAAATGCTAATGAGTATTCTCAACATTCTTTTAGTATCTTAAATAATCCGGTCATATTTATAAGCAAAAAACGAGTAGAAAAATACAAATTATCCACAAAAAAGAATGAGACAATTTAGAGCTAACTGCAAAGAATGAAAGGACTTTAACAACAGCTGAACATCTTGGAAAAGTGTAGCAAATTATGCAGTAACTATAGCACTACTTCATGTATTTAAACACCAGGAAAACCATAACACCAAGAAAAGTTATAAAGTATCCAAAAAAAAGAAGTAAAATCACTACCTTAGGAGAGAGTCATGATGACTATTATCTTATACATTCAAGAAGGCTTTGGATTTATAGAATTAGAATTTGAAAATCCAAAATGCATATATATGTTTACTCTCAACTTCATCTCTATGCAACTAATAGAAAATTGATGACTAATTTAGCACTTGAATTATATTAGCACATGAAGACCATACATACATTGTAAGTTGTAACAAATGAAGAGTAGGATAAGCAACAATACTTCTCCAAAAAAGAGTCCAGGGAATTGGTGTAACTTATCAATAGAAATATAGAAAAATACAATGAAGAGCTTTGACAATCTTGTATTTACTGTTGCAGTTCTCTCTCCAAAAATAGTTATAAGCCAGAAATTAGTTATATTAGTAAGTTACAAACTCATAATTCTTGAACCTTACTCTCAAATGAGAGGTAGCTTCAAAATGAGCTTTGTACTACAAAGGATATCTCTGCCTGATGATATAAATTAGAACATGATCTCATCTCGTGTAGTTTATTTATGGTCTACTCAAATGTAATAAGAAAGTACAGATCAGTAACAAAATATTTGAGGGTATGGTTACACCTTTTCCACCTTTTCCATTGATGCTTTTGAATCAACCATTGTAAATTCCACATAAGCCTTCATAGAATGCGTGCCTTCTAAATCCGTCATCTAAATTAGTTGTAATATGAATAGAATTTTCTTCCTGGACCAAATCTTCGACATGACCATCTAAATCTACTGCAATGCACATTCAGATGTCATATTAGTTAAACATACCTACTATCATGTAGATAAGACTTTAAAAAGACAACCATAAAAGTAACATAACGGATACACATTTAAAGAGACAGGTTTAAGTTTCAAAATTTTCTACTTCAAAAGTATATAAAAAAATGTTCAAATGTTGCAAATATGATAACAAAGTAAGGAGACCAGTAACATTAATAACATGGGAATCATTGAGGATTGAAGAACCTTTGAGACTTTGAACATGTCGCAGATAAGAACCTTTGAGACCATACGAACCTTTGACTCTTTAGCTCCTGCAATTGATGGTATTATATAAAAGTTAGATTGTATCTCAAAGGTTGGAGATGTTTTTATGAAGATTCCAGAAATTCAAGCTATTCAATATAGTTTCAAGTTAGAGTTTGTTATTAGATAAACTAATTGTTATTATATTTAATGTCTGACTGTGTCTGTAACATGAAACATAAGAATTCATGGGAACAGCTTTCCTACTTGCTATTCTTGGTGGATTACTCGCAGATGCTTTTTTCACTACTTATTCCATCCACTTAATAAGTGCAGCAATAGAATTCATGGTAAGTTTTAATCCTATTTAAGCTTCTGTAATTTTTCCTCTGGTGTTTGACGTTAATATATTTGCTTGCTGTACAGGGAAATGCTTCAAGACTTTCAAATTCATCGGAATACAGAACACTGGCTTGTATATCAGACACATGACAATTAAAAAAAAAGAATAATAATAATAATAATAATAAGCTAAAATTAGTGTTACACCATAATTTTCAACGGAAGGCTTGAATTTGGAAAGAAGTTGTACATAATATTACTCCTGTGCTTTTAGGCAGGTACTTACTAATTACCCTATAGTACGGAGGAATTATACCAATGGAATTTGTTGAAGAGGGTAAATTCTAGATAAGCTCAAATAAGTGAATCCAATCACCCCTTCAATCATACCATACCATACCATATCATATCATATCAAACTAATAAATTAACCAAAGAAAGGAAGCATTAATTTATCTCATATATTGAGATTAGTTCAATGAAGTTGTCAAATAAATGAGAGCATATTAAGCAATAACTGAATAAATATAACATTTCCATGATGTTATCGAGATAATGATTAAGTTGAGAGTGAGATCAACAGGGTCTACTAATGCTTACAATACATACCCCGACTCAAACCACCAAACAGTGTTATAGGAAGCACCAACAGTTTATGTCAGACAGTTCGGGGGCTGCTATTTGCAGGCCTCTATCTTGTGGCCCTTGGAGTAGGTAACCAAACTGTGGCACTGGAATAAAAGGTTCACTTCCTCCTGATGGAGCTGAATTTTTTAATTACTTTGTCTTCAGCCAGTCATGTGGTGCATTGTTTGCAGTTACTTTTGTGGTGTGGATTGAAGAAAACAAGGGGTGGCAGTTGGGCTTTAGGTGTATCAACTTCATCAATACTACTCTCTATTCCAGTTTTTCTTCTTGGTTCACACATTTAAAGAACCAAGGTTCCAATTGGAAGCCCTATCACAGCAATGTTTAAGGTATGCTTTAGTGAATCGTGATTCCCTACAGTCAGAGAAGCGTGCATTTGACGGAAATGGAATCACTGCAGTCGTGAATTGAAACAGTTGAAATTCTCGGTTGTTGGATGAAAATCATTTGGATTATATTTCGAGTTATGTTTTAAATCAGAATTATTGGAGTTTAAATCCAAATCATTTGATTTTCATCCAAGGACTTAATTGGCGAATGCATGATCCTCCTAACTGCAGAGAATCCAATTAAGCCTTTGAGACAATCATGCAATCTTGATGATCACGTCAAGGTTGGATGCACACGTTCCAACTTTCATAAATCAAAGACAAAATAATGTTGGAAACGTGAGCCATCCAATAGTTCATATGAACGACTTCATGATTGACTAGGCAATCCACATCCACGCTTTAAGCAACTAGCATCCACTAAAAATGCAAAGTAAATAGACAAATAGGTCATCAAATTATAAACATCTGTCAAAATAGCCCTTTACTTTTGTGAATTGGCAATAAATATTTGAAATTGTAAAATACCATGTTATGACCTATGAAGCACGGACACTCCTTGGATTAGGCGCGTCTCGGTGTCGGCTTCGTGTCGTGTGCCGGACAGCTAATAATTTGAAAAATTCACATAACTCAGTGTAATTATTAGCTGTGTCTGTGTCTTGTCCGTGTCCGTATCCGTGCTTCATAGGTTATGACATAACATGTTAAATGAACATATCACATTTGACGTTAATCCCACATTAACTTCAGCTCAATAGAGACTAATTTTCCTGTGAAATTTATGTCATCTTAGAAACAAATTTGTCAATGATTGCAATTATATAGAGATTAATTACCGGAAAATGAGTCCCTAAGAGACCTAAGTTTTATTGGAAAATTCTCTAGAGTGAAGTCATTGACGTGGGATCAATGTAGAGGGGCCTCGTATTTAAGTAAAATGTCATGTCATAGTTCTAACAAACAATACAAGTTATTACAAGGACTTTTTTGACTGACACTTGATGTATTTATTGATTTGCAAAAGTCAATGATTATTTTGACCGATGTTTGCAATTTCAAGGACTGGTGTGCGTAATCACTCAAAAAATATGACATAATGACTAGTAAAAAAGTTCAAACAAGGAGCTTTAAATTTGATGACAGGTTCTTGTGGCAGCAATTTGCAACAACTACAAATCAAGGAATTCATCAGCCAATGCTATCGCTTGTTGAATTTCATGATTCATATCCCACCTTCACATCACTTTGAATTATATTGAGCTCTATCTTTACAAAAGAAAAAATGAATTATATTATGCAGCACAATAATATAGATATACGACATACATGCTTTGTGAAATCTTCATGCAGAGTTCTGGCTTTCTGCTCAAGCTCCAGCTGTAAAATACAAGGTGGTTATCATTTAGTCACTATAAATTCAGTCAATTATTATTTAACAAATCAATTCTTATTCCTAAGAAACACAATGCTCAAACAAAGGAAAGCCCGTAAAATCAATGCCGTCTAAAATGTCAGAAAAAAAAAATTAAGGGTTCTGATACAAAACTAAAGCCAAATATGCCTAGATTATGTAGCCTTGAATCTATAGTATGCTTCTGTTTCTCAAGAAGTTGTTGATGTTATTGCACCTCATTGCTACTCCCCTATGATTTGCATTGTATCCCATGTGACCCCTCTCCTTTTCCCATCAGTTCAATGGTCCTTTCTCTATGCCATTGACATATATTAGCTTTAATCATATAACATTACACAGTAGTGAATGTTATATTGGACGTGAAGTTAAAAGACATGCCTTAATTACCATGTGGAGATATAGTTTTCTATGATTTCTACAATTGAAGAAATTAGACATTGGCTTCAATGTTGAAGAGTCAAAACATGTATTGGCTACTACCTTAACATGTTAATTACCAAACAAAATAATGAATTTTATATTTTATCATGCATGTGGTAAGGCGAGGGTCTGTTGCATTTTTATTTCAGGCAAGAGAATAGTTGAAACAAGCGAATAGCATTAATTAAAGGCAAGATTTTGAAGAAATTGGTATAATAGAAGACTATTAGATAGTTAAAAATATTAATATGCTCTAGTTTAAGCCTCAAACTTGATCTATGGATACCTGATGTATATGTACAGTACAGCAAAGAAGCTTATGTAGATGTATTACTTTTATTACTATATTAATAAATAAACGTCATTCATCCTTACTTTTTCAGATATTTTCAAGTACAGCCAGCACAATATTGAACCAAATAATAATAAATTTTTACTATTAAAACCAGAAAATATTTACAGGAACCTTATTCATATCTGAACAGAAGACCAAATATATAGTTTTTTTTTACAGCACATACTAAATCACTCAGACACATCAAACATACTAAAGTTGGCTCTTTGAGCACAACATTTGTTATTCTCTGATACAGATCTTGACATTGTTCCTGCAGATAATTCTCACAATTAGGAATCCATGGAATATACATGAACAACTAGGGTGAGTGTAGACTTTACTGCAGAATCAATAACCTAGGTCTAATTTCCTTGAACAATATGGATACATAAATCATATCGGATAACATCAACAAACTTTGAAATCAATAATAGATAATCACCTACACATCAGAAATCCAGCTATGCTCTTACGCAGGAAATAATACTGTACATTCAACATCTTTTTGAAAAATGGTTTTGAAAATGAGTTTCCATTTTAACTTGGAAACTACTACTTTGATTGCAACCAGGTTTCAGAATTGGGGGAGATCACAGCAGAAAAGATTGTTAGCAAAGTAATAATACCTCAGAAAATTCAACATCATAAATTTGGCTCATAGATACATCTTTTGGCACATTAGAAAGCCGTAGCAGAATTTCTTGGCCGATTTCGTCTTGCTTCGATGATCCTTTGATTCTTGTGATACGCATACATATATCAGTGTGTGCATATAAGGAAAGTATGACATGCATACATATATCAGTGTATGCATATAAGGAAAGTATGATAGCTAGTAAAAGAAGGTCACTCATGTTGACTTCCTTCTGCATCAATGTATGACTTAGTTATGTGCAATATTCTTTGCCTACCAATTAAAGAAAATTGCTGTCAAAATTACACGTATGATCTGCTTCTACTTAAAAGAATATATAAAATCATGAAGCAAAAATAATTATTTAGAATTATGACCAAGAAAAATGAGAATATGATCGTATTGGTACTGTACTTGAAAATATGATGCTAGCAAAAGTAACTAATGTACTTTTAATAAAAAATTGTGTGGTTGATTTTTTCAGTCCAGTAACTTTAAGCGAAGACCAAGATTAACTATTACTTGTAAGAGAAGATGAGAGTTCTTCTGTAAATAGTCATTTGGGTCGGATTTAATTCTACCAAAACTTCTTAACACTTTGCCATAAAAGTTTTCTGGTTGCTTCAAAAGCTCCTTAATTAAGCTCGTCCTCAAGTAGACAAGCTTTATGTTTGAACTAATTATAGCTGCAAATCCACTTGGAAGCTCTTCCGAATGTATGCTCTGACAAGATTTTGCAGTTGAATTCAAATTTCCCTGCTTTGGAAATATGAATGCCTCATTAATTATCATCCCTTTTTCTGTGGCAGTACTCGATGATGATCGAAACAACATCAAGTTCAGAAAACGCTTCAGTTGTGTCTCTACCAATACTTTTAAGAAAATCTATGACTTCTTGAACCCCATCCAACAAAATCCTTTTCGTATCTTTCACTATTTTCCCTTTTATTGACTTCAGTTTTTCATGCAATTCTTCTTTCTCCTCACTGATTTAACTCTTGACGTGTCAACCAAGTCGTCACAATCAGAACCTATAAAGTCACTCACATCAGATTCACCAGTATCATCTTCCCCCTCGCCTACTTCATATGGATCCAAGTCACACTTGTTTTTTCCATTTTTAATGACGTCACAGGCAATATAAACATCCTGAGAATTCAGCTCTTCTTTCTTTTTGATAAAACTTGATAATATTCAAAAAAGTAACTTTCAGCTGTATCTGGAACCCTTGTGAAAGATTCTACTGGTACAAGGGAACAAGATACGAATTCTCAAGCAACTCAGAGTATGCAGTAACTTGGTTAATTCGAGAAAGCCACTCTCCCATTACAAATGAGTTCTCAAAACTTACTTCTAACTTCCCTCCAATGTCTATTTATAATTCTGTTTCACAAACAAAATTAGTTACCCAACTATTACAACTGTGATAATTCTAATTACATGTTTAGTTCCCAGTATTTCTACTCCTAACATACACCCTACTAACAGCTGGTCTACTAACAATACTCCCCACTAGGACTTTCACCTTGTCCTAAAGGGGAAAACAAGGAAATGCTGTTTGTAAGCTATCCATGCTTTCCCATGAATTGTCACATTCTGGCAAGTGTTTCCATTTAACTAATACTTCTGCTGCTCAATGGGAGTTGTATCTCAGCTCCATCACATCTTCCAATTCTGGCTGAAGGACCCACTCGTTAGTGATAGCTGCTGGCAAAGGTTGAGATACATAATCAGCAGTGACAGCCTTCTTTAATTTGCTAACATGGAACACTGGATGCACTGTGCAATGTGCATCCCTCAGGTAGTGCCAGTTTAATGGCAACAGAGCCAATCTGCTCTATCACTTGGTAAGGAGTAAGGATCATAGTACCTTGGGCTAAGCATCTCATTTTGTCTCCAGGCCAGAGTGCTCCACCTTTAAGAAGGGGTGAATGTTCTCTACCATACAAGGCCTTGGAAGGGGTCATACCAGCTGACAAATTAAAATTGGTGTTGAACCATAGTTCTGCCCAACACAACCACTTAGCCACAATCTAGGCTTGTCCCCAACAAAACATCTCAAATACAACTCTAAGCATCGATTGGTCACTTCAGTTTGACCATTGGTTTGAGGGTGAAATGCTGTACTATACTTCAACTTAGTCCCTGCTTGTTTGAACATTTTTTTTTCCAGAACTAACTTAGAAAAATAGGGTCCCTATCTGATACTAATGAATCTGGGAAGCCGTGCAGCTTGACTATATGGAGGAGAAATGCAACAGCACCTTCTCTGGCAGCGAAGGGGTGACCCAACAATAGGAAGTGAGCATAGTTAGTTAGTCTATCGATGACTACTAATATGGTGTCCTTCCCTCCCACCCTAGGTAATCCTCCATTAAAGTCAATGGCAATATCAGCCCATACCTTAGAGGGAATAGGCAGAGGTTGCAACAATCCTGGTGGAGATAGAGTTTCATTGATCATTGATTATTTTCAATCCTGGTTGCAACAATCCTTAGTTTGTTCTTGCAGAAATTGAAGACTTCTCTGATCCGTTATGATGATAAAATACTGCCCCAGCAGGTAACGTTGCCATTTATGTACAGCCAACACAATTGCCATTAGCTCTCTCTCTCTCTCTCTCTCTCATAGGTTGATTTCTGCTGAGCTCTAGGTGATAATTTTTGACTGAAATATAAAATCGGTCTCAAGGGAACAGCTAGTCTACTAACACCTCATATCTATCTTCTCCTGCAAATGAAAAAGCACATAATTACTAAGATATGCGGATAAAGAGAAAATTGATACAGCCTGGATAAAGAGATGAACTTATTTTACTCAATTCAAAGTTTTCAACCAAGAAAATAATGAAATAAAACAAGCAAATATAAAGAGGAAAAAATGAAATAAAACTCTCAAGTACGTTGATAAATTGTAGTAGTATAGCTGAAGAAAACAGAAATTAAGAAAATATGAATGTTTGATTTTACAGAAAGAATGAAACAAGCAAAATCGGAAAATGTAGCTACCTTGTAATGAACGTTTAAAACGTTAACGAAGGTGTAAATGAAAATGAGAGACAGGTATAAATTATATACTTTCTGGGTACATTTTACAGAATCTCTGGGGTACATAGAAATTGTGAGGGGAAGGAGGCATTAAATGCGATTAACATCATAGTTTATTTTTTATTTTTGGAAAATGTTCATATTCATTTATTCAAATAAATACAACCATATATTGCTTGACCAAAATAAATAAATCATATCAAAGAAGTAAAATATTTCTCGAAACAATTGTCGTTTCACATTTTAAATGTAAAACGAAATTTATTCACGGTTGCGCCTATTTATTTTTTTACAAAGTAACAAAGCAAAAAGAAACAAAAAACGTCTAATTCATGTGGAGAACGATGAGCTAAAGAAGCGGAATGAGCATCCTTCTTAGCACATATATTCTGCATCTTTGGAATGTGAATTAAATTGATAGTCTCATGATACAAGGCATCTGAGATTTCTAGTAACATAGAAGCATACACATGCAAACTTACATTTGTCGCATTGAGACTAAGGTTGTAATCCCAGTAACATAGAAGCTTCCAAACAATCACTCTCGTAAATGAAGTGTGTATAACCGAGATCATAACAAGTTGCAATCCTAGGTTGAATAGCACGATGTTCCACCGAGAATGCATCACCATCATTTGCAAAATGAGTGAACTTCGCTGTCCAGTTCCCATCATGGCCACAAAGAACTCCACCAGTGCCTAGACGAAAACTATCTTTAAGAAACTATCATCCACATTGAGGTTGATGAGGCCCTTAAGAGGTGGTTTCCAATGCACTAAAATTCGAAGCATATATGTGTTGGAGCCCGTAGGTTAACAGAAAGTAATGCACTCATCATGCAATGCGTGACTCTTCCTCACCACTTCATGAATCAGCCAAGGTTTTCCCTCAAAAATACTATCATTTTTCCAGCACCAAACATGCCATAAACCTGCAAGAAATAAGAGCGGTAGAATATCACATGCCATCTGACCGAAGTTATGGTTACACCTATTCTAAGACGAGAAAAGAGTATTATAATATTAAGGTTTTCATGTTTCTAATATTATTTCTTAAAAAAAAATGTTCCTAATATTCTACTACATTGAAATAGATAATCTTATTATTTCTGCTTAAAAGTTATTACGTTGATAGTGTTTTTTCCCTGTAAAATAGGTCATTTCTAGATTACCCTTTTAAAAAGTTTTCGGTTTGAAATTCACCCTTGTATTTTTTTTACCAAAATACTTCCTAATAGGTCATTTAAAAACAAAAATTCTGGAAAAAAAAAAATCTGTGTTATATTTTTTTATATAACCATCTATTACAACAATCACCACAATCAATTGAATAATACAAAAAGGGTGTGTTTGTGTCATCAATGCAGTACCAACAAGAATCACCCTTCAAATTCTCTATAGTACTTAGCTTGTTTTGCTTATATCACAGTCTTGGTTTGTACATGTCATTCATCTACTTAGTGACTCTCCTTGTTCATGCTGTTAGAATATCCATAGTCGTCCGATTAAGAACGAACAATCCAAATTTAAGTTCGATATTTTTTTATTGATTGAACGATCACCGTCACCGATATTTCGAATGCTTGAATACTAGATCTTTTTACTATAGAAAATTCAAATTCATATTGATGATAGGAGCTACTATAACGGTAAAAAAATATGAGTCGTTTCTTTGTATGTACTTTTTTTCCGTTGTAAATTAAGAACCGGTTAGTCATACAACTTAAGAAAATAGAGGGTAATGTGGCTCCATTAAATGGGACTAACTTTAGGATATCTCTATTAATTTATGAATTATGAATTTGTGATGTGTGACTCTAATTGAACATCGTTGCATGCTTAAGAGGCAAGCATAATGTTCTTTACATTAACATACATTGTGGACGAGGGAGAAAAAAATTGCAAAATGATAATGACTTGGTGTATCAATTAGTTTTTATATTTATTAATTAAAGTGATATTTACTATTCATTGAGTGTGACTTATGGTATACAATTGAGTGTGCATTAGGAATGAAGACATGTTTATTGGCATTACTAGTTTGAGATGAGATATCATATGTATTTTGAACATCAATCCATATTCTGAGTTTGTGATTGAAAATTTTGAAGAGGTTTGGTCTTTTGGATATCACCTTAGCTTGAAGAGAAAAAATGTCGCATAATGATTAAGTTAACTTATTTATCTCCATGGTGAGTCTTTTTTATAACATGGGCTCAATTAAATGTTGTTGGCTTCTACTACTACATATGGTTGCATAGTTACTGCTACTGCTACATATATGAATTTATGTTACTTTAATTCTCACCAAGAGCAATTACTGTCCTGAAATATTACACTTTCTTTAGCTGTTATATCAGCTTACATATTCTTTTTGTCTTTTCCTGCAGGGTGTTGTCACCAACCAAAGGTATTCTTTTTCTTTTATTGGTTTTTATAATTCGCTCCTTTTGAATTAACCAGGCAGGACACATCTTTGTAATTTTTAGCCTTAAATTCAACTATCCGGTGCTGCTTGCAATTAAAGCGGTATTCTCATTATATAATATATATGTTTGTTTTGAAATATTGCTTATGAACTCTTTTTTTTGAAAGAAGCTTGTGAACTCTTTCTTCTTCACAAAAACAACATCATGGACATGATGAATAAACCCTTGCTAGGTTCAGAATCAGATGATGAAGGAAGTTCTAGTGGTGGAGGTGTGATGAGAAGCTTCAAGAATGCCTTCAACAAGCTTGTTCATTTTCGTATCGATCAACATGCACATGTTAATGAAGCATTTCCGTGGCCCATAGCGGCTCTGATGAGAACAACTAACAACTTCACTCACGAGAACATTTTGGGACAAGGAGGTTCTGGTATTGTTTATAAAGGCAACCTTCCTAATGGTCTCATGATCGCAGTTAAAAGAATGCAGTGCCGATCAGGTTTTGAATGTGAGTCTCAACTTGCTGTTCTTAAAAAAGTTCGTCATTCACGGCATCTGGTTGCTCTTCTTGGTTACTGCATGGATGGGAATGAGAGGATATTCGTGTAAGAATACATGTCTCAGGGGTCTCTCAGTAGACATCTGTTTGATTCAGAGACCGAACCACTCGGGTTGGATAGGAGGTTACTTATTGCATTGGATGTGGCAAGGGCTGTCAACTTCCTTCATACCTCTGGTCATATACACGGAGACTTGAAGCCTTCCAACGTTCTACTTCAAAAGGATATGAGGGCTAAGATCGCAGATTTCGGTATTGCTCCACATGGGAAATCCTCAGGAGCTTTCGGTTATTTGGCACCAGAGTGCACAACAGGTATCTTTTATAACTTGAAAATTTCTGAAATTAGGGTTCATTGTGATTATTTTGACATCTATCAACTTTTTTATGATAATAATTCAAATAACTATGTCAAATTAGGATGTTTTAATGACTTAGTTATCAGCATATGTCTATGTTTCTTAATGCCTAGAGATGATATAGCATAATTATATTTTTGGAGTAATAATTTTTAACACTATCTAATAACTAAAACCACATAATTTAGAAATGTTGGGAACCAGTTGAAATAAAAGAAAATATTGCTACTCATAATTATTATTTATTTTTATGACAATTGTTACTTAAAATGATACAAACACATAATTTAAGCGCCGATAACGATCAAAACGAATGTTATTGCTGATAATCTTGAAAAACAGAGAAGCATTCACAAAACTAAAAATCAAACTTGGCATGTCGTTACTCATTAATCATTATAATAACTATAACCAATTAATAAGTTTCACATGTCTACTTTGAAAAATTTACTAATGAATACAATATCTTCATTCTTGTGTAGAATGTAATAGAATTTACTTCATTATTTACATGATACCAAATTCTCAACGGCTTCTGGTGACATACCAAGCTAGGGAAAAATTAGTACTCTGCCATCAATGTATATGTTAAACCATCAATGGTACTAAGTAAAAGAAATCGCTAAAAAAAATAGAGCCAAAGTAAAAAAACATAACCTATAATGCACTGAACGAAATTGTTATATCGAAAGTGAAGAATAAGTAACAGAGTAAGATATCAAATCTGCACCAAAGACTATGACTGTTTTTTTTTTTTTAAACGGCAAATATTATTAAAACCGGAGCTCTAGCAAGACGCAAAGAGACGGTGAAAAAGGAACAAAGATGGCACATATAGGCGTAACATCCATCCAAAAACACCGAAAAAGCCAAAAGCAAGAACGGCAATTCCCCTACAAAAAGAAAAACCAACCAAAAGAAAATAGATATGACGCTGAAATCTAGTTAACATCACAAGATTTCAGTTCCATATCCGCACTCAAACAGTTCAATTTCCAAACCGAAGAGGAACACAGCCACAGAACAAAACCCAACCGCTCCAATAAGGAAGAGCACGCAGCAGCAGCTGCTGTAACCTGCTCAAACAGCAGAATACAGCAGGAAACAAGCACCAGCAGGCCAAACACTAAACTGTGTTATATAAACAATCTCCCTTTAACTTGCTAAGATGACGACTCACAACTTATATAAAGCTTTCATATGTCAGTCACTAATATAGATGGTAGGGTTTAAGAACCTCTTCGTATTGCAGATTAAATGGCTACACAACAAAAGAACCCCTTGGTAACTTACTTTTGTGGACAGCAAACTTCCTCAGTCGAAGAAGGTGCAGTAGAATCATTATCCGAATCCAAAGCTCTTAAAACTTCGTAATATGAAATTTGAAGAGGAAAAAGGAAACTGAATAAGGAATATTATATAACAAACACTGTGACTACTATAACTGAAGTTAAAACTTTGTGCAGGGAAGACTGTTGTGCAGAGATATATAGGATATGCAATTCATTATTAAAATTTACCTGAAGCACCAAATTATCAAAACAAATATACTTTAAAATAATAAATCTACTATTATATAATAATCATCAAATTTTCGATACACCAAAAATTACACAACAAAAAGCAATCCGATAAAAGAAAAAACAATAAAAAGAATAGAAGCAGGAATCGATAAGAAGAAGATGAATGATAAGCACAACAGATCCGACATATGACTTCTGCAGCTCCGTTTCACTTCTTACAAATTTAATTAACTCTCTATTTTAACCCGAATTGATCATTCCTTGGACTGTGTCGAGTACTCAAACTGTTTTTGAATGCTTGTAAAATTCCAATCTTAAATGATTCAGGATAGAGCTTGTTTGAGCAAATACATCTGTCTTATTGCAGCTACAGGTGGCGTGACTACTAAAGTTGATGTGTACAGCTTCGGTGTAATATTGATGGAGCTGTTAACAGGAAGAAGATCATTTGATAACAGCCAGCCTGAGGATAGCATGCATCTTGTACCATGGTTCCAAAGCATGTATGTAGCCACGGACTCGCTCTTCACTGTGATTGACCGCACAATTGTCAATGAAGAATCGTCTGCTAGCATTCACACCGTAGCAGACTTAGCTGTTCATTGCACTGCAAGCCAGCCAGATCAAAGGCCTGCTATGTCTTATGTAGTTGATCTACTTTCTTCTCTTGTAGAATAATTGTCAGATGGTTTCTTAGGAATTTTACATATTAAGTGACTTGGAGAAAACCGTTATATTAGCTTGGAGAACTTGATTAAAGCTCGAGATGTCCAATATTTTAAATGATTGTAGGGATGACCTAGACATATATCATCTATAATCTATTAGCTTTAAGATTGAACTCGGTTTCTGTTTATCTTATCATCTTGTCCTTTTCATTTTTAATTTGCGATTTGCAATGAGTATTAAGGTTAAGAAGAATGCAGAAGGATACTATGGAAACACATTTCACAATAAGCTCACCAATATTAAGAGGGAAACCAAAGTTAAGTCAGACTTTGTTTAAAAAGCACAATTTGATTCTGTCGTAAGCCTAAGACATGTCAGTTTTGATAATTACCCAACATTTTTTGGCTTTCTGTAAATTATGCATGAAGTGGAAAGATTCAAATGAAATAAGGGCGATCTGAAATTGGTCACCCAGTTTCTCATTCCTTTGGTTGGCCGTATGGCGGAAGATTTTGGTGTTCTTAATCCAAAGGGTGAGAGCTCTTTGGATTACTAAAGGTGACAAGAACCATACGTACCAGTACCCCTCCCAACCTTACTATTCTACTATTATAATCATCAGTGATGATAAAGTCAACGAAGTTCTGGTTCATCTCCTTAGTCTCAAGGTTGATAGAGCTTTTCCATAGTAAAGCTAGGCCACCTGCACCACTTTTACCACATTTTATGCAGCTGATTGTAGTGTAGAGATATTGGAGAGGTTGCCAACACAGTTTGAGAAGTTAAGCTCATAATCACTTTTCTTGGTTTCCATAAAAATACAATATCACAGTTCTTTGTTGAATAAGCTTGTACAAAGCTCGGACTGCGTGTCTGTAGATTCCCAAGCCCACAGAAGTTTAGGAAAACTTTTCCAAAAGGGATGGCTGGCTACCCTGTCCGGCAAGGTCAGCCGTGTAACCCCCATGTATGAATCAGTAATATTGGTTTGCATTAGTATATATTTCCCCATTCTCACCCGTTTTCAATTTTTTGGGTCTATTATTCATGCTTTCGTTTCGTATCTGTCTAGGGTTGAATTTGTAGTTGAATCGCTCCTTTGGTTTCCCAGAATTAAACTATCCGGCCATGCTCGTGATTTTAAGTTGCTCATTATGTTGATTGTTGGTAGGGGTTGAGAGTGTAATAGTTCTTTTCCCTATGGCATTCAAGTTTACTGAAGCAGATTTCTTTTGCTTTACATGTTCTGTTTCTTTGCCATTATTTTTTCCCTGCATGTTCAAACTAGCAAACTTTTCAAATATATTAGCAAAAAAATGTTTTCTATTGTTGGAATTTTGAGGTTGGTTGATATTATTATGATATTTGTCTTCGGGCTCCAGAATACGCTTATCATAGTTGTTAGACCTTAGTCAAGGATCTAATATGTTGGGGTCATCATCATTTCTAGGATTTGCCTTAGGATCTTTAGAACATTGATTCATTGTGTCCAATGAGTCCACTTAAAAAACAGAAAGGAGGGAGTTTTTTATAATGATAATCAGCCCGTACAAGACCCTCTAGAGGTTTCTATTGTGATTCCAGCTTTTATGGGGTTTTCACCGTCAAATTCAACTTTAATTTTTATAATGAAAAGCTTATCAGAATATTCATAAAGGTGTAATTCAAGAACTTTACCAATAAAGCCTCTAATCTTGAATCCCATTTAAGTAAAAAAAAACAGTATCCATCCCCATATTTGGACCCAAAGGGCAACAAATTTGAAATCTACAACAGTAAGATCTAATTCTCTATTCCAACCTGTGACCACTAACCATGAGTTTCGAAAAATCTAAGGATTTCCCTTCAGGGTTCTGTTAATATCGTAATAATTGTCAATATAAAGGCGAAATATCTCACCAAATATTTCTGTAATCCGAAAACCAGCAGGATAAAGCTTTGATCAGAGAGGGTTGATGAATAGGCTTGTCCATGACAAATTTTCCCCTAAAACTATTTTGACATCTGCCAGGGCTGTCTTTGATATCCTCAACATCAAATAAAGCTATATTTTCTCACTCGTCATTTTCTTGATTTGAATATTGATACTCAGGCACAATTTCCTCATTTTCTCGAACTTTTTTACCATTGTTGGTATTGTTTCTTTGGGTTTGATGCTGGGAATTTGATTTTGACATCACATGGCAATGTTCCAACGTGTAGGGGTAGCAGTGGAAGGAGAAGGATGGTTGATGGATGATCCTCCTAACAGGATATTTTGCGCAAACATTCATGGGTACCTGAGCAGAACAAAAGCGAAAACACCAGGGAGAAAATTGGTTTTGTTTGAAGACACCAACCGAGTTACACGTGAGCATAAATGCCGGAGAAGAGGGGCCATCAAGCCAGACAAAAATAATAAAAACACTACGTACTCTGGATCAGATCCATTGAAGCAGGGAGGATTATGATGATTCTCGAAAGGCTTAAAGCAGGGAGGATTTCACTCGCAAAATTATATTATGCAATCGCCAGACCTTCTATTTTTGGGATGTAAAGGATCTGAGGAACCGATAGGATTATTCAGTTTGCAAAAGTTACAATGAAGAAACTTTTAGATCATATCATGGTTTACTTATTTATATACTTTTTTCCACACATATTTATCATTTAAACAAGTTTGCTTTGTTTTTGTTGTTGTTCCTGTATGTGTTTGTTTAGAAGGAAATAAGGACTTCTTCAAACTCAACAAATATGAATAATACTTGGAGCAAAAATGAGAGGATAGTGAGTCTTACTTTGTTTTTAATCTATTGTTGATATGGATCATTGTTTTTAACAAGGGTACAAAATGTGTATCCAATATTATCTTGAAGGGTTGGGCCAGAGTTGAAATGTATACAATCTAAATAATATTCAGCGCAGAAGCACAATAATTATCTTATCATCATTTCATTTACATACGTGTAAGGTAATTTTACCAAAATGTAGATCAATAATGATTAACAAGCTCAGAAACAAAATTGAAGTTAAATAAACTGAATCATGAAGTAATCAAAAAGCTTCGCATAATTACAAAGAAATGAAATCAGAATGCCCCCTGACACATGACAGTGAACAAGCTCTTGAAGGTAATCTGAAGAAAAGCCAATCTCATCCTATAGGACATGATAATGAGTTGGCCTTTGTTACCCTTAGAACATATTTACACAACTAAAATAAGTATCAAGGTTTCCTATATCATTTATGTTGTGAATTCGGTCTCAAATGAAACTTCACACATTTAGATTTGTGGAGCAAGTATCAATGACAACCAAAACCAAAAGTAACCATAAGCAACAACAAGCTAGATCTAATTTAGAAACCAAGTGCAAAGCAAAACCACAATTCAACCAAAGAATAAACAAGATAAAAAGAGTAAAAGAAAAAGATAACAACACCAAGAAATGTTCACCTAGTTTGTCCAAACTTGACCTACTCTGGGGGAGAGATTGATCTCTCCAATCCACTATCAATGAGTTCTTACAAAGAGATGCAAAATAGGTTACAAGAAATTAGCTTCAATAAACTCACAAAGAACAACCCTAATTTATACACATTTTCCCAATCTCACCAATGAACAAGCTATTTACAATTGTTTCCCAACTCTAGAATCTAACCCCCAAAAGAGAACCAACCCTTAGTCTTTGATTTCACTAAGAATCTTCTCTTTTGGTTTCACAAGACTTACCCAAGTTGCTCACAAAAGACTCTCCACTCATGTGTTTCCCAACCCCATGAATCTTCCCAAAAGGCATCAACCTTTTTTCCAAGAGCCTCCTTTTTTGGTTCTCCAAGATTCACATCTTGAAGCTTTGAACCTCACCCAAAGACCCTCAACCTTTAGTATCTAAAACCCTAAAAGTTCCCTCCTTTAGTTTCCATGAGATTCTCCAAGCTTGTTCTTCAAAATCTGCAAAGAAACACTTAAATAGTACACAGTGACAGACAAAATCGCGCCACACCTGAGAAAATCGCACCACGATTTCTGCGTAAACCCAAGATACGACAACCTTATCCATAAATCGCGCCACGCCTGCAAAAATCGTGTCACGATTTTCCTTCAGCAGAAACCATCCATTCTGCCAGGAAAATCGCGTCACGATTTTCAGCTTTCCCAGCATCACAATTTTGAGTCATTTCTCAACAATTTCCTGATAAATGCAGGCAAAAGCAAAGATTGAAAATTTTGTCTCCAATATAACAATCATAAAACCAGTATACAAGATTTCAATGTAACTGAAAATGAAAAACTGTTGTAATTCATTTAGCAATGACTTAGGAACAGTATAGTTCAATGATCTTATGATCATGCAGAATCCACCAAAACAGACATATGATGAACAATACTTTGACCTTTTTCAAGTTGTTAAGAAAATTGGGGGTTCATTATTACTGCAATATATATTTGAATGCAGTGATGGACCTAATAGCTATGCAAAAGAATTTGGGTAGCAATTTATCCTTAATTAGTTTAAGGAAAAACTTAGGAGTCAAAAGTAAGTAACCTTATTATTCCTTCATCCTCCTTATCAGACACGGACTTGAACAGATTGTCAATCATTTCAACCTTCAAACCCTGAGTTCGGACGCATTGCCTTGAGCTTACGACCTACATGTTTAGGCATTCACATGTATAAAAATGATCAATTAATACCAATATACATGTGTTTGTCTGTGTTAGCCAATCTAGCTAAGAGTACAACATATCATATTAAATCGCAAATCACATTTCTGATCAAAGACATGTACAATCAGAGGCTAACATAGACACATGTGTTAACTAATATAAATTCTTACTCATACAACTTAGCGTATATAAGAAGTTAATTAAGGTTGACCATTTAGGCTCCTCAATAAGCTCTACAATTTTAAGATAGTCTTTTCAATTTCTCTTTTCAACACATTCTTTTTTACCGGTTAAAATTCATGTAGATCCCGTTAAATCATGTGGATCATATATAAATTTATTGAAGCTATGTGAATTTTAACTAATAAAAAAGAGTGTGTTAAAAAATGTGTGTTGTTAACATTACTAACAAAATAAATTAAAATGTTTGTTCGAACTGTCATTATGCTTTATAATGACATTTCGCTTCTCCTTGAAGATTCAAAGTTTGTGCTATCGTTTTTGCCGATCTATGTTTGTGGAGCAAGCCTCTTTCTAGGCTTGTTGAACTTCTAGTTAATCTCGTGATACCGGTCACAATCACATGCCAAAAGTGACTCAAGATCATCATTGTTTAAATGTGTTTAGTGGGAACAATGGCTAGGTCTTAACTCTTAAGTGATCCATTCCTTCACCCCCATATTGTTGCACCACAAGTATCGAAGAGTTTAAAGTGAAAATATTTGATGCCAACTTGCTTCAAAGTCCAGGATAATTAATAAGCACATTTTAACAATTGTGGTAATACCAAAGAGTGAGCTACATGCACAAGTAAAATGGTTTACCACCATGCATAAGTGACTTTTTCACCATTCGATCAATAAGTCACATATTATCTTATTTAGAGCGCATTTATTATAGCTTTAAAAAGAATAGATTTTAAGATTTGTTTTTAGAGTTTAAAAAAAAAAACCTAAAGTTATATCTGCTTGTTTGCTGTCATCAAAATATATTATTTTTTTTTAGATTTGAAACTCTTACACTTGAGTTCCTTGTATTTTAAAAAAATAGGTTTTGGAAAACCAACTAGAAATAGCTTTTCATTGAGACTAAAAATGATTTTTTTAAAAAAAATATAAAACAAACACTACATAAATAAAAAAGTGATTTTTAAGTTAAAAAAATAGATTTTTTAAAAATAAAAAAAATTCCGAAACAAACATGCCCTTAATATAACGGTGGGATTAATAAATGCAATGGTAAAAACCAGCTTGTGTATGATGCGTTACATGTCTCACTTGTGAAGCATAGAATTGGATCCAAAGAGTTCCTTCCTTTTCCGTGTCCTAAAAAATAAAAATAAAAATCTCCTTTGCTTAATTTATTAAGCACTTCAGAAATATCATTTACCAATATACACTTTTCTTTTAGCATAAGTATCCTCATTGTTTACTGATTTGAGCCTTATCCTTGAATGCTTCAACATTCTCCGTGAAATCGTTAAGGTTTTGTGATCATTGGTTCTCCCATGAAAGTCATTAGAACTTTAGAAGAGAAATGTTAGGGCCACTCCAATGATAATTAGGTACATCATCCATTTATTTTATTAATTTACCTATTAACCGGTTCTACAGATTTTGAGAAACACCTCTTTCTTTTGGAATTTTCCTGGGAACATCATCTCTTCTTCGCAAATCAAAATCTTAGTCACATAGCAGCTGCCTCCGTATTCAGATTTTCCGTCCTCACCTGCCGCCTTAAATTGAAAAAGATTGAATAGAAGAAAAATGTGAACATTGTGGTGAATGAACTGTAAAGATGGGGCAATTAATTTTATCCAAGTAAAAAGAATGTTCTGAATCATGTCTTTGATGACAATTTTTTTACGGGATCCATTGTTGAATCCCTGGAATTGAAGAGATGGTGGTGGGAGGTTGAAGTGCACAGGAAGACTAAACGTTTTTTCGTTTGTTGGTTAAACTCCAAAATTAATAATAAATATAATAGATGGTTGAAACAGTATCAAGTTATGAAGTAAAATAAATGGATGATGTGGAGAGTTATTATTGGAATGTGTTATAGACTCTAACATTTCTCTCATAGGAATATGCATTTTGGTCTTGAATAACGTTGCATCATGATGACTAATGACCATGATCAACAAATATTCCAATGGAACAAGGTGCATCTTGCATCACGTTTTGGTTTATGTCTTTGAATGCGGTTTTGGTTGGTTATCTCTAGAGTACCTTCCACAATTTTTTATTGTAAAAAGGGATTAAAACCAATCATGCTAATTTCTTTGTGAATTGCTGAATAATACGACTTTTTTCCTCATTGAATAAGAAGACGTATTAACAAGATTTTCAACAAGTGTGCTATCATTGTTGTATGAGTAATTATTTGTATCTGATGATTGGTCATGAACTTGTGGTCTAGTTTGGAAGGAAGTAGGTTGTTGGTATACGTGTGCAACTAGAAGTTGTGGTCTCATTGAGTCACCCTTCAAACTCTCTGTAGTACTTAGCTTGTTTTGCTTATATCTCACTCTTGGTTTGTACATGTTATTCATCTTGTTAGTGACTCTCCTTGTTCACGCTGTTAGAATATCCATAGTCGTCCGATTAAGAACGGACGATCAAAATTTAAGCTCGATATTTTTTTAATGATCGAACAATCACCGATAATTCGACTGCTTGAATACTAGATCTTCTTACTATATAAAATCCAAATTCACATTGATGATAGGAGCTACTGTAACGGTCATAAAAAATATACTTCAAACCATAATTGTAAATGTCTCTCGACCAAAAAATCAGGAAAAAAAATGGTAGATTTACCTTCTCTTCTTTATCTGAAGTTTGCTCCATCTTTCTGCCTTCTCTCCTTGTAGTTGGCTCTCCCTCTGTTTTGATAGTTTTGTTTAAGTCTTCTGAGTTACCCTCTTTGTTTGTGAGCTTTGATTCTTCTTTCTTTCCCTGCCTTCATTTCCATGTCTTTTATTCTTTAGCTTGTTCTCCTTTTGTTCTTTTAGATTATCTCAGAGAAACCACCAAGAACTTCGGACGCCTTTTCAGATTCAACAATTAGTTATGCCTTAGTATTTTGAAGATAGCTGAGTCAGTGGCACTAAAAATCATGAAACTGGTCCAAAGTTACTGTGCCAACATAAGATGATGAAAACGATGAAAACGAATATTTCTACAATGATGATTCTCGTATTCAAGAATGCAAGAAAAACCTCAAAAACTGCATTATTGGCAAATTCATCACAAAAAAACCTATACACAAACTATGACTACAAGTGGCCTTTGGCAAATATCTGGTGCGTGTGATCACTTAGGCATGAAAATCACATAATTAGAAAGGACTCTGATGCAGTTTATTATGGAAAAGTCCTAGGATGCCTATCGAATTGTTAGAGGTAGCTCTTGAATGTTGAGAAATTCTTGATTAGTCCATAAGGAATGGGATGGAAAAATGAATATCACAGCATTTAATTCCCACAATCCTAATATTTGTTCTTGATGGAAACTATAATGGTTCACAATGATCCTACTTTCAATAAAGTCATGGATATTGGTCACTTGACCAATGAGCATACTGTTATGAGTTGTATATTACTACAGGGGTTGGTAAGGCAGGTGGTATTGTTTTTTTTTTCCTTAATCAAAACCGGAAAGAATGAAACCCAGCTAAGAAAAAAACAAACAGATGGTGTTTAATGAATGACCCTTGAAGCTTCTCAGTCAGTTTTTAATTCTCCTAAATTCTAGGTAATAAAGATTAAGTGGCTGATTTGATTTCCTTTTATTTAGGCATCAGTTATGTTAATTAGTGGCAACTTATTTGCCTTTCTATTTTCCTTATGGCTGTATAAGTACACCAGTCTTTCCTGCTAAATTATATACAAGCCTCTTGCATCATAATTTCTCTTTGTTCATTCTTGTTATAACCACTATAGTTCATCAAATAACCAACAAATTGGTATCAAAGCATTTTTTCTTACGGGATCTGTGAGATGAATGCTGAAACTGAAAGCTATGATTTATGGGCTGTGAGGATGGAAGCCTTCCTAGATGCTTTAGATCTTTGGGAAGCTGTGGAAGAAGATTATGATGTTCCTCCGCTTCCAGAGAATCCCACCATGGCTCAGATTAAAAACCACAAAGAGAAAAAAACCAAAAAGTCAAAAGCAAAAGCATGTATATTTTCTGGTGTCTCAGAAACTGTCTTTACCAGAGGCATGACTCTCAAAACGGCGAAAGAAATTTGGGATTATCTGAAAGAAGAATACGCAGGAGACCAAAGGATACGAAGCATGCAGGTTATAAACTTAAGAAGAGAATTTGAGATGCAGAGAATGAAAGAATCTGAGACAATCAAAGAGTACTCTGATAAATTACTCAACATTGCCAATAAGGTTAGATTGCTTGGTGCTGAGTTTCCTGACTGAAGAATTATAGAAAAAATTCTCGTGACATTACCTGAAAGATATGAAGCATCTATAGCCACCTTGGAGAACACAAAAGATGTGTGCAACATCACTCTTGCAGAAGTGTTACATGCACTAAAGGCACAAGAGCAAAGAAGGCTTATGAGACAAGAGGGGTCTATGGAAGGTGCATTTCAAGCCAAGCTGCAAATCAACAAAAATGGGAAAAGTTGCAGCAGTAACAACAATCAAAGCACTAGCATTCAGTCATATCCACCATGCCCTCATTGCAAAAAAAACAATCATCCAGAAAAAAGGTGTTGGTGGAGACCAGATGTAAAGTGTCGTAAGTGTGGTCAGTTAGGGCACATTGAAAGGATATGCAAATCTCAACAGCAGCAAGAAGAGGTCAAGGTTGCTGAGGATGACTCACAGGATGAGCAATTGTTTACTGCGTCATGTTTTGCTTCAAATCATTCCACAGAAAGCTGGCTTATTGATAGTGGTTGTACAAATCACATGACTTACGATCGTGAGCTTTTCAAAGAGCTTGATAAAAGCGTCACCTCTAAAGTCAAGATTGGAAATGGAGCATACATTGAAGTAAAAGGCAAAGGCACTGTGGCTATCAAAGGTCACACAGGTCTGAAACTTATTTCTGATGTTTTATATGTTCCTGAAATTAATCAAAATTTGCTGAGCGTTCCACAATTGTTGGAAAAAGGTTATAAGGTGTTTTTTGAAGATAAAATTTGTATGATTAAAGATTCAGAAGGTAAAGAGGTGTTCAAAGTTCAAATGAAAGGTAAAAGTTTTGCCTTAAATTTCATGAACAATGAGCAGGCTTCAATGCACAAAGAGGTCAGCAACACAATGCTTTGGCACAAGAGGTTGGGCCACTTTCATCATGCTGCTTTAATCTTCATGAAAAGAACAACTTAGTGAAAGATCTTCCCAATTTAGAAGTTATGCCTCCAGAATGTACTGCTTGCCAATATGGGAAGAAAAAAAGGCTTCCTTTTCCAAAAAACAAAGCTTGGAGAGCTACACAAAAGCTGCAATTGGTACACACAGATGTGGGAGGACCTATGAAAACACCCTCATTGAATGGCAGTAAGTATTACATTGCATTCATTGATGATTATTCAAGGATGTGTTGGATTTATTTTATGAAGTTCAAATTTGAAGTTGCTGATATTTTCATGAAGTTTAAAGCTTGGGTTGAAACTCAAAGTGAAAGAAAGATGCAGGTCATCAGGTCCGATAATGGGACTGAATATACATGTGAAAAATTTAACAATTTTTGTGAAGATGCAGGTATTGAACATCAACTAACAACACCATACACTCCACAACAGAATGGTGTTGTAGAGAGAAAAAACCGAACAATTATGGAGATGGCAAGGTGCTTACTTCATGATAAAGGTTTGCCAAAGAAATTTTGGGCAGAGGCTGCAAATACTGCAGTTTTTCTGCTGAACAGATTGCCAACAAAAGTTGTGCAGAAAAAGACCCTATTTGAAGCTTGGCATAGCAGCAAACCAAAGCTAATTAATCTCAAGACATTCGGCTGCCTATGTTTCTCATATATACATCAGGTTAAGAGAGACAAGCTGGACAAGAAAGCAGAGCCAGGAATTTTTGTGGGCTATAGCTTAATTGCTAAGGCCTATAGAATATATTTACCACACCACAACAAAATAATTGTAAGCAGGGATGTAAAATTCATGGAATTTGATAGTTGGAGCTGGGAAAATGACAAGATTGAATCTCAAGAGGTGAATGAAGATGTAGACGATGAACCTGTCAGAGGAGTAAGATCACTTTCTGACATCTATCAGAGGTGTAATGTTGCGATCATGGAGCCTGCTGGATATGAAGAAGCTGCAACTGATAAAAAATGGATAGATGCAATGAAGGAGGAGCTCAATATGATTGAAAAAAATCAGACATGGAAATTGGTGGACAAGCCTAATCATAAGAAGGCTATTGGAGTCAAATGGGTTTATAGGACCAAGCTTAATCCTGATGGTTCTGTAAACAAGTATAAGGCAAGACTTGTTGTTAAGGGATATGCCCAAATCTTTGGGGTTGATTTCTCTGAAACATTTGCTCCAGTAGCTAGATTGGATACCATAAGGTTGTTGCTAGCACTATCTGCACAAAACGGTTGGGTCATACATCAAATGGATGTCAAGTCAGCTTTTTTGAATGGATACCTAGAGGAAGAAATATTTTTCGAACAACCAGAGGGTTTTGTTGTTCAAGGACAGGAGGAGAAGGTATATAGATTGAATAAAGCTTTATATGGGCTAAAACAAGCATCGAGATCATGGTACAGTAGAATCGATACACACTTGATGAGCTTAGGCTTTGTAAAAAGTCCAAGTGAATTTACCTTGTATGTCAAAAAGGTTGAGAGTGAAATACTTGTTGTATCACTCTATGTTGATGATTTGTTCGTTACAGGAAGTGATGAGGAGCTTATTTACAAGTTCAAAGAAGAAATGAAAGGTGCTTTTGAGATGACAGACCTTGGAAAAATGACATTTTTCCTTGGAATGCAGGTGCAACAAAAGCAAAATGGAATTTTTGTGTGCCAACAAAAATATGCAAAAGAAGTTCTCAAAAAATTCAATATGGAAGAATGTAAACCAACTGCAACTCCGATGAATCAAAAAGAGAAGTTTTGCAAAGAAGATGAAGCTGAAAGGGTTGATGAAAGGTTGTACAGAAGCATAATAGGGTGTTTGATGTATTTAACAGCAACCAGGCCCGATAGTATGTATGCTGTAAGTTTACTGTCAAGGTACATGCACTTTGCTAGTAAAATTCACTTTCAAGCTGCAAAACAGATTCTGAGATATGTTAAGGGCACACTTGATTACGGAATAAGGTTCGTTCAAGTTAAAAGTTTCAGCCTTCTTGGTTATTCAGATAGTGATTGGGCAGGATGTGTTGATGACATGAGAAGCACCTAAGGTTATTGTTTTACAATGGGTTCTGGAATTTTTTCATGGTGTTCAAAAAAACAAGAAGTTATAGCTCAATCAACGGCAGAGGCAGAATATATCGCTACTGCTGCTGCGGTGAACCAAGCTATTTGAATCAGAAAGCTCATGATAGACTTGCACATGATTCAAACAGAAAGTACTAAGATATTTGTGGACAACCAAGCTGCAATTTCAATTGCTAATGATCCAGTGTTCCATGGTAGAACCAAACACTTCAAGATCAAGTTTTTCTATTTAAGAGAAGTTCAGAAGGATGGTGAAGTTCAACTGGTCTATCGTAGAACAGAACATCAGAATGCAGACATCTTAACAAAGGCACTTCCTAAAGCTAGATTTGAGTTCATGAGAAAAAGGCTTGGAATATGCAGCTCCAGTGTCAAGGAGGAGTGTTTAATGAATGACCCTTGAAGCTTCGCAGTCAGTTTTAATTCTCCTAAATTCTAGGCAATAAAGATTAAGTGGCTGATTTGATTTCCTTTTATTTAGGCATCAGTTATGTTAATTAGTGGCAACTTATTTGCCTTTCTATTTTCCTTATGGCTGTATAAGTACACCATTCCTGCTAAATTATATACAAGCCTTTTGCATCATAATTTCTCTTTGTTCATTCTTGTTATAACCACTATAGTTCATCAAATAATCAATAGATGGTATTGCTTTATTTTGAAAAAATTATGTAAGCCAAATTCGCAATACGGAGCTTGTTCACCCAAATTATTCGAATCAAGATTCAAGATCAAAATTCTCAGAAGCTATTAATTCAAATCCTTTCAACTGTCAGCAACTTTTCCTTCTGCATGATTGTGTATATTTCAGGATCAGCAACACTATGTGGTTGGTTCCTCCAAGTCACAATCGTGCGAGAACCTATACAGTGACATGAATATAAATCTGTTTGGAAACTTTAAATCCGCAAGCAAATCTGCGGTGAAAGTGGGGAAACTTCAAATCACGACTTGTTATTTGATTCATACTCTTTATAACAACAATCCTCAAACTTAACATATCTATATAACCGGTCAAAGTATTCCCCTTATATGGCAAAGCCTCAGAAAATAGAAGCAGGATAAACCTTCTTCCCACCACGAGTTTAATAATCATGACTCAAATGTCCACCAGAAGGTGAATCCAAACTCATGATCCTATCACCAGGATTCAAAAGACCAGTATAAACAGCAAAAATTAGCAGAAGTACGTGAATAAGGTTGAACATTAACACCCGAATTATTTGAATCAAGATCAAAATTCTCAGAAACTATCAATTCAATTCCTTTGAACGTCTCAACTTTTCCTTCTGCATGATTGTGTGTTTCAGGATCAGCAACACTATGTGGTTGGCTTCCCCAAATCACAACCTTAGAATTACCACAACATGCTTTGCCAAAAAACATGCGGGAACCTATAGAGTATACATTGACATGAATAAAAATCTGTTACGAAACTTCAAATCCGCTGGAAAAGAGAGGAAACAAATAAAATAAAATAAGACGGTGTCATTGAATTAGAATCCTGTATTAACATAGAACACAAGTTCAAATACTTGTCTCAAAATACAAGTTTCCCAAATACTACATATTGAGAACTTCTCATTTACATTATACAAAAGAAGATATGAAAAATACATTATTAGAGCAAATTGTGGCTATATTCACAGTCAGTTCAGCTTCACATAACTTTATCCTGACATTTATTTAATCCAACTAAACTATGAGATTACATCTCAATGAGTTATTTTTATAAGACCATAAGGTACTCAGGAAAAGCCGCTGGAAAAGACCTGAATTCACAATGATTACAGTATAACTATAACAATGGGAATGTTATTTTACAATTCAAAATTCAACATTCTTTCATTTCAATGCATTGGCTGAAAGTTCGTAGTTATCTTTTACGTCATTCAATTCCTCCAAGTGTGACTGTGAGCGTACATGGGAGGAATCGTTTACCAGTGTGGTAAGCTTAAATGCAGTAAATAGCGCCCCCTTTATACTATACTGTATCTATATTTTCTATTCCTTTGTGACTGAAAACTGAAGAAGATGAAAGAAGGAAGTGAAATTATTGCAATGGGCTTCCCTTGAATGATTGTTTTTGTTTTGGTTGATTTTTTGACTGCTGGTATTTATATATCACTCAATGAGTAAATGTTTTGTTTTCTTCCTTGTCAAGGGTTTCATCATATTTGTGTCTAAGATTTTGTCTCTTCGCAATGTCTCAACCGTTATTCATGCTTCATCATCTCATATTAGTAATCTAAAGCTGTCTTTTTCTTTTGAAAAAAGGGCAATTTAAAGTTTTTTACTAGGTTGCTTTGCTCCTCATGAAAGATACAAATGAAAAGTTAATTAGTTGTTATTGCTAATGAGTATTTGCCGTGTTGATGGTGCAATAGAGTGGTTTTATAGATGAGTTTAAAATGTTCCACATTCTTGAATATAATGTCAGCAAGAGTATGTTTTTGTCTAATGTAGAACAAGCTTGTCTAATATCGTGGGGAATATTGACGAGTTTAAATGAAGAACAAGTTTTGGTTTGTATTTTAGTTTCTTTAGAAGTGGGCAAACACATATAGAGTACCAAATACATAAATAAAGTACGAACCATTAACAAGATCAATATTCAATGTCCCTGACAATTACAATACACCAGGAAAACAACAGGTACCAAATACCAAATAAGTACCAAATACATAGATAAGTTTTTTCTTTAAGGTGCCCACTTTATCCAATTTTACAACCCACATGTCTGGCATACTGAGACCGGGTCAATCACAAAAAGCATTCTAAGCATGGCCCTTTTGATCATTGAAAATTGTTGTGACAATATTTACATTGTTTTGGCGTCATACGTTTTCGATATTTTTATGATACAAAATAAGCTTATATCAAATTATCTTGGGATATTTGACTAAAATAGTGCATTCATATAAATATAATCTTCAAAATTAGCTAGATCGGTTCTTATATGGTCTTACTGATAAAAACCAAAATGACACTGATTAAGAACATACCTCAAGATAGCAACAAAATTCAACAAAGACTTAAATTGGACTGATAGTGATAGAGTTGTTGACGCTTGACACTATGTTTGATCTTCAACTTGTGATTTTGTTTAACTTGGTGTTTGTTCCCATCAGCATTCACAAATCACATATGTCATAGGCTCATCAAAAAACTTCTCCACGAAGGTTGGTTCCAGTCAACATAAATCCTATGCAATAAAAGGATAGGATAGCATATTGCAATTAATCCTATGCAATAAAAGTAACCAAAAAAAAATTCCTATGCAATAAAATAAATGTTGATAAGTAATTGTACACATAGAATTATACACTTTATCATTTTATTGGTAATTTTGTACCAAAAAGTATGTGCTGAGGAACTGGAGGCGGATTCTTTACATATGGAAGTTTCACTTTTCCGTTTCCACAACAAAGTTAATATTTAGGGCATGTATGTAGTATGTCTATATTTATTACTTCGTTATTGATACCACATACATGCACCACAATGTGCATATTCAGTAATTGGATACCTAATATCAAAATATCCTGATCATTCACACAAATTTAATACTATCATAATTTTGTTTGAAAGTAAGAATATTATAAATCTGTTATAGAAAATTTTACCTTCAGAAATCATTCCTGGAATAGTATGGTTCAAGTTTGGATTCACAAATTCATCATCTGAGGTTGAGTTATTACCATCACCAGCATCTGTACAAAATTCTCCTTCCTTATTAGAACTGCTACTCTAAATAACATGGTTTGCACTTTCTTCAGCCTCAAGTTCTGGATCAATGACATTCTTTGTTGTGCTAGCAAAAGTTATTGGGGAAGCTTTTGTTATATTCTTGGATGAAGAAGCTCATCTACTGTTGTTTACTTCAGAAAATTTGTGGAAGAGATTGACACCAACTGTGTGGAAAATGGTGTCCTTTTTCTTCTGTAAAAACTGATTTTGGTGCATATTTGGCTGAGCAAAGTTACAGGAATCTGCCACTAACTTTGACTCTGGATAGCTTCTTGAATTTGATACACCAGAGATTGATTTTGGTAGTGGTTCCTGGTATTTAATTCGGGGAATTCCTTGGCTCATGGTAATTAGTACAACAATCGTGATCTCAGCGAGTGGTGTAGATTTGAGTGTTGACGGAGTTAAAAGCAATTGATGATCGTGCCTTCGTTCAGATCAAATATTCATTGTTCTAATCAATGATTGCTTGATATTGAGATAGATATCATGATTTTAATATAGATATTTAGCAAGTATATGATAAAGTTATGCAGGTAATATAATACATCTTCTCATTATATAATAAATAAGTCAACAAATTTGTTCTACATAAATAATCAACTATTTGATTTTAAGTGGCAAAGAATGATTGTTTCCCCCCCACCCCTCTGTGCTGCAAAAAATATGACAATAAGTTTCTTCATTGCCTATTTCAAAATATTTTTTTCAGCCAAATGTTTCTCTTTAGAGGTTGGCTTCCTTATATTTGTGAAAGACAAATGATAATGTGAAAAATCATTTTAATAATATTTAAGGTCTCATATAGTGACATAATTTTGGGTTACTTACTACTGTCTACTTTATACCTAAAATTGTTGTACCAACACAATAACGACATTTTTTCCATGTTTTCCATTTAACATATATGACTTGTGCACCTATATTCCTATAACAAGAGTAAAAAAAAGACAAAATTGTATATGGAACTCTACAATTCTAGGAGTCAAATAGATTTTTGAAACCAAGGGAACTGTTTAACCATATAACATTATGAGTAGTCATTGAGCAAAACAACAATCAACATTTCAAGTAGGGAACTGTAAAACCTTCTATGAAACTCTCAATCAATCTATTTCAAGAAACATGAGCATTGCTAAAGACATGATTTCCTAATCTAGTTCAGTAAACCAGAGCTGAAATTTTTGAATTATTTTAAACTAAAGCATTAAGAAACAAAAGAGGAAGTTGAATCATGATATTTTTTTTTACTAAACATAAGATCAATGTTCTTTTCACTAACATGTATATAAAAGTTAAACTTGACATAAGATCAGGGATCAATTATAGACTGAGATCCCAAAAAATAATTCCTTGAACCAATGGGAGGGAGCAATTTCAAGAAACTTTATACCTGTCAATTTCTATCATAATGCCATAGTGATTAATCACATAGATTTTACACCACTTTAAACAATATTTTGATGAAAGGGACAAATTCATTCAATTTAATCATGTACAAGTTTCAATTTCTTCATCCAAAGCCAGCCGAAACCACATAGATTTGACACCAATTTAAAAAATATTTTTATCTAAACCAGATGAGTCACTCTCATCCGAAGCCAAAGAAAATCGGAGGGAGTTACTTATTTCTTTATCCCCCCACTGTAAATATGTCTCTTTTTAATACTTCAGCTGCTAATCAAAAAATCATGCTATCTATATGTCAAGCAAAACAAAACTGCTAATTGCTTTGTTGATTCCTGATTTCCACTAACATTCTCATTTCTATTAACATATATAGAAGAAAAAAGCAGTAATAATATAGTAATAGAAGAAAAAAGCAGCCATAATATAGTAATATACTGATTTGATCTTCCTAAACCAGTACCAAATTGCAAATATGTCATGCTCTCCATACTGATACCCAAAGATCATAATCAAATCAGCAAATACAAAGTACAAAGAACTTAGCTTGTAACAAATATGTCATAAAGGTCCAAAAACCACTATGCACAACCTAGTTAAGTGATCCAATGTTCAAGTTAAGCTGAATAAAACTCCTAACTCCACTGATAACGACCATATGGAACTTATACAGAAACTTGACACAACCTTATAATTGTCACCATAACGGTTAATTAAGATAAACTACGCCTTAATGGGTTAAAAGGAAATGAGAAACCGTACTACAAAACAAGTCAAAGCTACCAAGTTTAGACTTGTACATCCAGTTGGTTTGTGATGGTTAGCTCTGCTCTAAGGTGGAGAACGTCGTTAATAAAATAAATGCTATCCTCCGCCATGAATGAAGTCCATGGTGTGGCAAACAAGTTTCCATACCCAACATTCATCCCACCTGTGAACGTATAGTTGCCTTTGTATTTACCAACAAATTTCTTGGTTGGCTTCGACCGAGCAGCAAATTCATAGTCAACTGCAAGGCTGACTGAGCCCTTCTCTTCCATTCCTAGGAACAGACCAAAGCTACGGAAAGAATTCTGCTGGTTCATGTTGCAGTGAGCAGACAAAAAAAAACCTTGCCCACCTAAATAGAAAACCTGAGAATAGATCTTCCCAGATGGGAACAAACTTGCGCACTCCTCCCGCTTCAAGTCCAAGTAAACCATGCACTGCTGGTATGGAGATTCAAATTCCGTAACCTTAATAGGCCGGTACAGGTATGACCTCTCCACAAATAGACGGCTTGAGGAAACAGATTCCGCAGCCAGTATCCGTTGCTGGTGAGATGCGTCAGCCTTGAAAAATAGAGCTTTGTTTACTAACTTCAAAGCGAATTCATGATCGAATTCGTCGCAAGTCAAGACCTTTTTAAGCTTCCTGCAAGTCATGTGTGGGAAGCGGATAAAGGGGGCGAGCTTTGTTCCAAGGACTTCCCTCCTCTCTTCTAGTTTTGGGAACTTGCTTCGAGCCCACTTCAGCACGAAGTCATAAACTGCATCCTCTGATGCCACCTGCAGTTCATCGTTTGAGAGTATTGCCTCCAATCCAGCTATTGGCAAGCCCATCAATTCTTCTTGATGTCTAGTCATTAATGAAACTTGTTAGCATTCAAAAGGCAAAACTGCACTTGAGTTTGAAAAAACAGAAAGCCAAGAGGATAAACAGATAATTTCTAAAAGAATAACGATTCAAAAACATTAGTTGATTATTCTCTTCCATGAAAGTTAACAAAATATAATTTTTAAATTTAAAAATGAGCTTTTTCTCGGGACCCATGAAAATTTATTAATAAAAAGAAATGTTTAGAAAAGTATAACATATATAATAAGACTAATTTAAACAAATGGAATAAAGAAATATACTTTGTGAAGTCCTTGTATCGACCAGCAAGATACTGCTTTGCAACATTAGTCAATGGTTGAACACCATCAGCCATCAAGACACTGGAAGGAAGCTCCAGGTAGGGCAACACAATCTCTAGTGTCATCGGAATTTTCAGCAATGATTGGCTGCAGTGTCGCATGCATGAAGCAACCTGAAATTTGTCTGCCGCCACCAGCACATCCAATAAAGCAGATGAGGATGTCACGTTCAGAATATTGGTATTCATGTACTTCAAAAGCGCAATGACAGAAGCTTCCTCTGTAACACCCAGCAGAGAACAACATATGATCATTTGTAACCAAATTAAGTTAAACAAATAATTTAAAAGTTTTTTATATATGTGAATACCAGATGTAGTAATTCTAATGGTAACATGAGTTTGGTCTGACTCCCTCATTCCATTAGAGAAAAGCTGCAAAATATACACCACTAAGACTAAGCAAACAAGTTTTTCAAAAGCATTCAAATCCAAACAATAAAGAGATAACTACCTTATAAAAGAATGGACTTTTAGCTGCTAGGATAGGTGAGCTGATTTGCATAGTTATGACCTTAACAACTACAGAGGAATCCATTTGAAGATTTGCATCATCTGCATTGCCAACTTCACCACCTAAATTAGTAATAACCCAACTCAAATCATTGATCAGAACTAATAGGCAACTTCACAGTTAAAAGTATTGAAAAAACTCTCCTATTACTCTTGACTCAACAGCAGGCACGTATCCAAGTTATGCAAAATGGGGGCAGTTGACCCCGCATGAATATTTTTTGTAACAATTATCGGATATTTTTAAGTTATGCCCCCACCCTAAATTGTGGTTTTCTCCCACACAAGTCCACTAGTCAAGCTTAAACAAATCAATATTATTGGATTAAATATTGATGCTATATATACGTTGCATTGCTTCATGATAATTAAATTTTAATAGATGCCATTGTTGTTTCATTAAAGAAAAGATAGAGAAATGGGTTGATGGATCGTAGAGGTTCCTAGTTTCAACAAATGAAATAAAAAAAATCAACTCTTCATAGCACCAAACCTAAAATAAAACAAATAAAAAACTAAACCCTACTCCCTTCAATTCGTCTTTCAATTCTATGTCTGATCTGATCACATAGATAAAAAGTTATATATTTGATAGTAGTAAAAACAATCTTACAGCTCTTTTAAAAACATTATAATAATTAGAGAAAAATTATAATTATTAGTTGTGAAAGTGTCTTTAGTTTTTACATATTCAATGGTTTACTACATAATATGCAAGGGGTGTTATGCGATGCGCAACCGTTGAAGATTTACAGGATGTCCAACTTCTGCCTCTTGCTCGATGCCCAGGGAGGGTTGCGTAATGTGCACGTCTTTCAGTTTCCTTTATCTTTTTCTATGTGTTTGTACCTTTATTAATTGCTGCTAATTTTGATCCACACATCAAAGTATTGATGTGATTTTGATCCGTATTCAAAACAAATTATACATAAGTGCAACTAATAAACAACGACAATGATAATTTTTGTTAAAGTAAAATTATGCATTTTTTTTAAGGAATGTTAAAGCTTTTATAATCTCCAACTTTTTACTTTAACAAAAATTATCATCGTCGTTGTATATTAGTTGCACTTATGTATAATTTGTTTTGAATTCGGATCAAAATCACATCAATACTTTGATGTGTGGATCAAAATTAGCAGAAAATTAATAACCAAGGTACAAACACATACAACAAGATAAAGGAAACTGAAAAACGTGCACATGCACATTACGCAACCCTTCATGGGCATCGAGCAGGAGGCAGAAGTTGGACATCGTGTAAATCTTTAACAGTTTGTGCATCGCACAACACCCCTTGCATGTTATGTAGTAAACTAAAGACCACACACAAAAATTTCAAAGCATAATTCAACAAAAACATTTATAATGAATAACCATGCCCCCACTAGTAAAAAAATCTGGATCCGTCACTGCTAAACAGACATATTTATAAAATCCATATATTATAATTTTTCTCTCCAGGTATTTCAAAAACTGAAAAAATAAATAAATAAAAAATCAATGTTTTGGAGAAAGATTAGTGTATACCATTTTCAGCCATAATCTCAATGTGAAGTGTCCTATCTGCAAAAATGCTGTAGTCAAAAGCATAGCCAGCATCCTCAGAAGTTCCATCTCTAGAGGTAGAAGCTTTTGAATCCATCACAAGTTCACAACAATGCTAGTATAGATGATATGTTTAGGCACTGGAGATGGAGACCATGTCAATGCGTATGGTTTTCAAGGCCTATTTTCAACTAGCTAGCAACCAAAACGACAACTAATCCTATAGTATAGATGATGCAAACATTGAAGAAAGGAGAAAATTGTAAAAATGCCAGAATCTTATGTTGAAAACTCAAGTCACCAAAGACAGGTTCTGGTTTACATAAATTGCATCATCACTCATCAGTACCAAAGCTAGCACTTACTTATGTGAACTACACATCACAAAGTTAAGAATGGCATCCAGCTCAAGTGCCATTCTTTAATGATAAGCATTAATCACTTACTGTCCTATTTTTTAAAAAGGTTATTAGGCTCGTTAGCATTCTCCATGGTTTTTTCTTTTTTTTTAGAAAATTCTCCAAAAGTCTATTACGTGGTCAAAGTTTAAAGTTCATATTTAGCCTCTGATTTGGTAAAAATAGTGATAAACTATCTTAAATCGGATGAGCTTGTAATAATGAATAATTTATAAATTAATTTATAACAAATAAATTAGTATTTGGTTTAATTTTTAATGTTTGGTAAAATTAGCGGTGAATTAACTTATAAATATTAAGTGACATAAAAGATGGTATTTTTAATTAATATTTAATTTTTTAAGTAAAATGACAAAGGTAAAATTAAGAGAGGAAAATGATAAGTTTAAAGTCATAAACTATTGTGGATTTGGGTTTTCTAGTTTGAACGATGTATTTTTATTTAATATCTTAAAGTGTTCTTCGAGTTTCACCTAACTTGTGTTTGTTTATTGTAATTTGTGTTTACATATATGAACAACTATAAACTAATTGAATCAACTTATCAAAATAAGCTATAGGCTGGTAACTATAAGTTATAAACTCGCGAGAGAAAATTTGTTATCATAGAGTTTTGTTTTGTCATATGAGCTTATAAACTATAAGCTTAATGTTGCATTGAAAAAAAAAAAGTCCTAAGGAAACTATAAATTGAGCTCAAGTGGGTGATGAGCGTAATAGATAGTTGAAAAGAACCCGAATTAAATTTTTTATTGAACTATATATTTAAGCATGTTTTATGGCACGATTATCAATTTTTTAGAGGTAATTATTATAAGTTGCATGTAATTTCGATTATGAACTAATGGGATCAAACACAAATTACCACAGATGATGATGATGATGATGATGATGATGATGATAATTTAATATACATTATTTACAACACATGATAATTGGAAACTTACAAGTGTATTAACTAAAAAAAATTAAAAACGATGGGAGATATGAGTTCCTTGTCAACAAGGAAACTGATCCGAATCTAGTTCATTTTACTTTATATTAATAATAATAATAATAATCATCATGTGTCTGCTTCACGGTTCTTGACGGTTACTGCAATGTGAATCATTAGATTTGTTGGGTTCTTTATTAACCGTCGATTTACATTGCTTAAATATATTATTATAAAAAGTATAAGTGATGATGTGAAAGAACTATTTTGGGTAGACTCAAATTTGAGTCACTATGACTTTTTGAAAAAATAACAATATGAATATATAAGGACAACTACTAAGTGAAGGTCTTGTTATACCTCCAAATTAGTTAGTTGACTTGTTTCGCATATTCTATGTTCTGGAAAAATATTTGATAGTAAAAGAGGATAGAGATAGAAAGAAAAAAAATGAGATAAGAAAAACTTATGAGTGAACCAATTTTCGCTACGAGTAAATCTTGTTTTTGAGAATAAACTCAATTATGATTTATACAAAATAAACATTTTCATTTTACTTTATATCATTTTGACCTAGTTCACATCCACTTTTAAGTACTCAACCATTTTTCAATACATTTAGTATATACTGAAGTTGTCTTTTCTTTTAAAAAAGCAAAAAAAAAAAAAAAAAAATATTACAACAGTGATGCTATATATCACGAGGAAAATTTGTTTATTTCCGAAAATCACTAGAAGCGTTGTTTTTTAAGAACCAATCTCTCAAATAAATGTAAAATCCAATGGATGCTATTTTGCCAAGTATTTCGGGAAACGCTCGGGAAGCAACTTTTCGCTATAATAAGCATTTCTGTGAGTAAAAGTCTACCTTCATACCCACACCAATTTCTAATGATTTATAAACCTCGATAAAAATACATTACAACTGCAGAATCAACACAATCCTCCAATAAGTTGATAGCAATATAGTGAACCTCTCAACTTCCAGTTACGCCACGACATACTTGCAATATCAATGAACCAAAATGCTTCAATAATGCGAGATATGTTATGTAAAAGCAAAGTTGCCAAAAGGTAATTAACTCATGCTAAACGACACTACAACTATCATCAAAACTCACAACTTCTCGCGTTAGAATACATTATGAGATGATATAACAAAATCAAGAAAGTTTGCCTCCTGACTTTGCTCCTACCATTTAAGATAAACGCTCACAATGCACCTTAAATTAACAAATATAACCTGCAATTCCTGATAAAAACTTCCAACATGTGACCTGCAGCAATGCTGCACCACCAATATGAAAAAACAAAGCTTCCTGAATCTCCAACACACAAAATCACGAATCCACTTTTAAAGACATAGAAAAGAACTTCAACAATCGTTTCCTGAACTCCAATTTTGTGATAAACTAGTCCAAACACAATCCAGTCTGAGGCACCCCTACTCTTCTCTAAACATATCTAATCAGACTAGTGAAGACATTTCAATGGATAAAAAATCCATTGACTTGATGAATAGTTGAACCCCTTCGCCTTCGATTTTAACCATTTCCAAGCCATCATCTTTAATTTCTTCTATCCTTCCATCTGACGTTTCATTTATGTTCTTAAAAATCTCATTGTTATGACCTTTCCATAGAACCCAAATACATGCAAACCAAATTACACTGAGACGAGCCTCCCGGATTTTGCCATTGCCTATAAGACCTGCAAATTGATTTAAACCCGCCAAGGCAGAATTATGCATAGCAGAAGAAACTTTCAGCCAACATAAAATCTTTTGCCACACCTCTACACTGTAATAAATATCAAGCAAACAGACATTTGTCTGATTTAAGATCTACACTCTTTTTTAGTAACCAAACACAAGATATACCCCCTATTGGGAACCAAAAAGGTGCAGAGTGTAAAATTCCACTAAAATTACAATCACTTTCAAAACAGAAAACTCCACAATACCTCAACAAAAACTCAAACCTGGGACCAAATGAAACATAAAATAGAACCAGCCCACAAAAACCAGCAAAAAGTTGATCCTAATAACTACAGAAAAACGACTCAAATGCTCAAAAGTAAACACCACACAGCTGTAGGAAGTGAAGACCAACTGCAGTCTGAAGCAAAAGACTGGATTCACGGAGCTGCAAAAACAGTCGGGTACCAAGAAAGAAAATGATGCCAAACCAGAAGAAAAACCAGTCTCGAAACAGTTTCAAGTTTCAACGGTAATCACTCGTATTTATTGAATCCCTGTAGGATTATACTATAATCAAAACACTATACAAGTTTTATATATGCATATATAACTCATGCATTCGTGGTATGTACACTTTAAGCATAAAGAAACACAGTAGATATACTCATAATCAACCAACATAATAGATATATGCATAATCAACAAACATAATACATAACAGTGAATTTTTTTAGTTAAATAAAGTACGACTAGTACCATGGCTCCCATATCTGAAATATATAATCTAACATTTGTATATTTTAAAAACTAAGAACTAACGTAAGGATGAGTTGATTGCTAATAAAACGTAACAAGAAGTTGTGGCTAACTGATATATAATGCCAAAGCATGTTTACCTTGGCTATTAATTCAATCTTGGAATGTCGGACTACATTTTTTCCTTTTTTAATTGTGATACAACATACCTTATAGTAGGCATGTCGAGATACGATAAATCATCGGAGGACGTAGAAGTGGAGTGGAGGTTTCACTGTTGGAGAAAGAATACTTTCTTTTGACCATGTCAACCGCATTTGCAAACTTTGTTTTTTGTTGAACTGCTATTGATGAACTTGGAGTTGGACTCTCATTCTTCACGGCAATTCCAGAAGTAACCTTATTTTCATATACTCTTCGAGATGTATATTGATCATCGCCTTCGTCGTCAATGTTTATGATCCCAATATACTTTTTCATTTTCAATCTTCCACTAGCTGGTACAAACAGAGATATGTTTAAGCTTATATAACATAACATTTGGCAACATGAGAATTCTCAAGCAAACACTTGGAAAATAATGAATGGTAGATTCTTTATTTCAAAGAAAAATTGCTACAGGAAAGAACTATAGGTGTACTTCTCAGTAATTAAGCTCAGAAACTAGTATCAAAGCTGTAAAGGTTCCCAAAATGGAGAAGGTAAAATATGGATAATTGCAAATTGTTTATTGAATGAAAGGTAAAATTGATAGATGAGAACCCAATTAGATTTGGTGTTCTTAGTACATAAAAGAGAAAGGAAAGATATAAGAAGACCAAGTCCAAAGACTTGAGTCATTAATCTTACCAAAGGGAGAGAAGAGAGACTTCATCATTTTTCTTCATACCCATTATTGATCATCAATTCTCTATTTATGCACAATCCAAACTTCCTTGATCTTAGGATCATGAGCCACATGTCCATTTACCTGAACCAATTATGTTATGCCAAGTGTAGTTCCTTATATGCCATTTTGAATCATAACATTACTCACCCCATTAAAATCAACCTTGTCCTCAAGGTTGAAGTTAGAACCATAGTTTTCAAGAATAGTAGTGATATCTTTCCAAATGGCTTGAACCTTTCCAAATAACAAGAGAACATTGACCAGGTTCCCATTGAATGAACCGTGAGGATCCCTTTGCATGGACAAAACAATCATTACTGCCCGGATACCCGTTCTCGCAGTGACTAAGCATGACAGTAGCTTGCTAATAACACAATACATGTCTCCTTTTTCCAATAAGCAATGTAACAATACCAAACATCAAATGAAAAGCCATGGATGATCACTCATAGTGAGGAATTATGGTAATCTCAATCAAGTACAACATTGGATCCACTTTTTGAGTTATAAATTTTCAATATGCGACATTCATGCATTGTCCAGAACAACCTTTGAGCACATAACCATAGACATTCCAATTTTTGAGTCAATTGTTATAAAAATGTTTACCAAATGAAGTTGAAGATACTTTCATGCACCAAACTTTTCTAGTTCATTTACCAAAGCGGAAACAAAACAAGCAGCTCCATGAAAGGGGTGCTCAATTCTAAATCCTAGTTTGTACCATTCTTCTAGTATGTAACTAGTTCCAGTAGCATTTTGTCTAAAGACTAACTTAGCACCTTCAAAGAATCGACTTGTCCAGCTCGCCAAAGATAAAGCTAAAAAGTTACAATAATCAAGACAGAGACATATTACAAGAAAAATGTTTCCAATTTGTTTTGCCAAAACAAAAGTTTGGCAACATTCTGAAAGTGTAAAAGTTGAGTGGTCCTTAAATGAAGGGTCCCATTTTCTCTTACCAAGAGAAAGCTTTCTGATAAGGATAATGAGAAAAAGTGGATTACCTCTTCAAGATTATTTTTAGGCACATAAGACACATCGATTTGAACTGCAACACTGGATGCATTCATTTTCAGCAAATTAAACACCAATGTGAAAAGGTTGGATACTTTGATCTTTTCAAGTTACCTTCAACACTATAACCATCAAAGTCATATTGGATGAAGTGATAAGAAAATGTCCCCATGGATAGTACATGGCTGAAGGGATTCAACATGTGAGTACTTGGTGTGCTTTAGCAGAGATTGGCTCTTGAGGCTTGGCACATGCTCAAGTTATAGGAGCTCATTCCTTCTTGAAGCTTTGCATATTTGGACTCATCATTCAGAATTGTTACTTTGCTGCAATTCTATTATTCTTGCAAACTCTTCTAATACTCCCTTGACATCATACAATATATAAACTTTTAGCATCTTGAACAAGCTTTCTACAGAAATTTTATCAACATTCTTATTTGAAACTTCACGTGAATTAGTGTTCCTTCCTTTTGAGTCCACTTAACAATTAAGACTTTCATTGTACAGAGAGATTTCTCCACACCCTCCTTATTTCTCTTCGAAAAATGACCTTTTAAAGATTCAAATGTGTCACGTTCCTTCCAAGATGCCAACGCTCTAGGCTTTGCCTCCATATACAACTTAGCATATACTACCAACTGTTTTTCAATTTTAATGGTAGCACAAACTGAGACACGTCTATATGAAAATTTGACAAACTAGAAGCTTCTTGTTCAATAAACATCATTCAAGGAAGTGCCCTGCTTATCCTCAACATGATATTCCAGCCATGGATAATTAACATCTATTTTACATTTGGAAAAACTACTCCTGGTGACAAAAGGGGTTACTCGGAATAGGTCACAATGGCGGTTGCAGGAAGAATGTACTTTTGAGCTATTACTACTTCAACCACTATTTAGTTTTTTTTTTTATAAAGAAAACCTAATTAGATTTGCAGTTTTCAAGCATAGTAACAAGAATATTTAGATGGGTCATGTACATGTCATTATTTATAATTTTTAGTTTTTAAACAAAAGTATCTACTAAAATAAAATAAAAAAATCATTTTGTGCATTTAGAATATAAATAAAAAGTAATTGAAAAGATAAATAATCACATAAACTTAGATGGTGGGACTAACTTTTGTATACTTTAATTCCTATTTTGTTCGTAGGACACTACTAAAAATGCAAAAATTAGTGAGGGAATTTTAGAGAGGGAAAACGTGAAATCTCTCTCTAATTTCATCACTAAATTTGCGACCAAGGAATTTGTGAGGAATTTTATTTTTTCTGTCACTAATTTCCCTCTCTAATTTTGCTTTTTCTAGTAGAGGGACATGTTAGTTGTTGAAAAGAGAGTCATTATATAATTGTCGGTAACTAATAGGTACCCACAAATTCATGCCGCGAGGTATTCACAAATTCTTTAAGGTTATTTGGTGTGTTTGCATTTGGGTGATTTGGAAGGATCGTAATAATCGTATATTCAAAAATTCGGTGTCTACTCCATTGGTTCTAATTGAGAAAGTCAAGTTACTCTCGTTTTTGTGGTTGAAAGCAAAATAGGATTTCTTTAATTATTGTTATCATGATTGGTGGAAACATCTGCTACCTGGTATGGGTGTCCACTAATTTTTCTATTTTGCTGGTGCTCTTTTCGGCGTCTAGGCTTTGTAAACTTTGATCGGTGGTGTTATTTGCACTCCTTGTGCAGGGAACTTCACCGTTGTTGCTGTTAATATAATTTCATTTTGATTTGTGCAAAAAAAACTAATAGGTACCCACTTTTTTCTTTCTCCAATGGAGGTCCTTAATAGGTTGAGATTTGACGGTACGATTAAAATAGGAAATAAAGTTTAAATGTTTGTCTTCATCTCAAGTTAAGTTTATGTGATTCCTTCTATTTTAAATTTCTTTTTATATATTTTCTAAATGCACATGTGAAAATACATATTAATGGACCTATTTAATTTTCTTTTTTAATTTAACATCATTAAAGTTATTGAGTCTTTAATATGTACATTTATTTAAAAATTATAAATAAATAACATGTACACGTAAGACCCGTTTAAAGATCCATTATCTATTTATGCACAATCTAAACTTCCTTAATATTACGATCATGAGTCACATGTCCTTTTTTTTGGGTCAATTAGTCTAGTGGCTAGATCTCACACATTTTAAATGTTGAGAAGTGAGTGTATGAGATTCGAACTCCGGCCCATGCACATAATAAGCAATATCCCTACCAATTGAGCTAAACTCCTGGAGATGAGTCATTATATTTTAAATGAGTCACATGTCCATTTACCTCGATCAGTTATGTTATTGTTAGAAATATTAATAGGAAATAGATTTTGGATAGTTATGGAAGATAGAAGATTGTTGTTGTGTCGTGGCAAGAGCGACTACCATGAAAGCAAATTTCTAATGGACCTTCGGTGTAATCTAATATCTGATTTTGCTTCCTAAAATTTACACAACTATGTATATGAACCTGTGCACTTGAGGCCAACACATTGGAACTTCACAAACAATGCCCAAAATAATTGAGAATAGAGTATAAAATAATGAACTTAATTTTTGACAACTTATCTTGCCTCCTACAATCACTACAAGAAAACTGCCTTTTAGAGACCAAATATGCGGTCTCTACAACAACAAAATCGGTCTCTGATAGATTTAGTGATTGATTAAGCGACCAAAAATAAGAGTGGCTAAAACGCTGGTCGCTGATCCTTTGTCACCGGTCTAGCGACTGATTTTTCACGACTGTGACTACATGTAGTAACCGATTTAGTCACCGGATTTTGGGATGGAATCAGCGACTGAATCTAGACACCGAATTAGACACTCTTTTCATGGCATAAATTAGCTGATTTAGTGACTTATCTTGTGACTAAGTTTGCCACTTAATTAACCACTCTATATGTATTTTTTTAAATTAATTGCTATATACCGTACGTGGTCACTGTTTTGTTACTAGAAGAATTACAAATTTTTTTAATATTGTAATTTTTTAACTCACAATTTTATCAAATTCCATACAAAAGATGAAAATAATTCAATGTCACATGATGAAAGAAATATCATATATACATAAACTAGTCAAAATACATAATACTAACAAACAGAGGAGTTTTGTGTATTCACAAAAGCCTTTGCACATGGTAGTCTTAACAAAATACATATTACTAACCACTAACCAAAAGAGATTTGTGTATTAACAAAATACACAAAAGCTTTTGCACTTGGTAGTCTTAACCAAATACATAATACTAACCAAAAAAAAGTTGCAAGTGGTAGGCTTAACATAATACTAATCTAAAGAGATTTGTGTATTACCAAAACACATCAAATTATCTATTCAGGAACACTTTGCGCTTCCAAATCTAAGTTCCCATCAACCTCATCATCGTCAACCTCATCATCATCAAGCTCATTATCATTGGCTTGGTCTCTAGAATGTTGGATGGGTTGGAATTTCATGGTTGCCATCATTTGTTTAATCAGCTCGTATTGGTGTTCGATAGCCTCATTTGTTTTTGCCAATTCTTCCCGAAGTTGGTCTCTTTCATTTCTCATTTCTTCAAGCTCGTGCCTTTGCACCCACTCGGTTGAAGAAGAACCGAGCCACAATAATGTGGACGTCCTGCTAGCACAGAGGATTCCATTCCAAGACCATATATTTGTCCCTTCTTTACTCCTGCAACATCAGACCACACATCTAGCTCATTTGGTGGAGGCATTCCTTACGAAGATGCTTCTTGTGTCAAAGCATCCCACTTGCGTGTAAATTTTTTCTGTTAACAAAAAGATAAGATTAATTTATAGGTCAACCTAACTAGAAACATAATAAAACCAAGATAATAAGCACTATATAGAAACTAAAGTTGAGAGTTTACATCCACATGTTCTGATCTTTTATCAACCCACGTCTTATCTTTTTTATGCTAGTGTGTGCGTCGAAACAATTCCACACGATTAGGTGGGATGCCAGTACTTTTTGTCTAAAAAAAACATACATCAACATTTAAACACAACAACAAAAGACATCAGCTACCCCATGGATCAGCATCTTCCAAATATTGCACAAAGCATCTAATATATTACATAAGAAGGGGTTTAAACCAATAACCAGGTTTAAACCCCTTCTTATGAAGATGAACTATAACTTGATCTAGAGGTAAATGTTTGAGATTTTTGCATTGAGAACAAGGACACCTAATCTCTCCATTTGAAGTGTCGGGTTGTTGGATTGCGTAAGATACAAAATCATCTAACCCTTTCTCAAATACACGAGTATAATCTTTTCGTCCAGGCATTAATCTATTATACATCCAACTACGACTTACACGAATATCCATATTCTGTCATATAATGAAGCAAACCTTATATATTACAATTAATAAGCAAGAACAACACATACAATTTTACCAAATCACAATAGATGGCTTTCAAGTGCATTACAATAGGAAGTGTAAATTCTGCTCACCACATTTAACAACAAAAACACCAAAAAACAGAAAAAGAAAACACCACATCTAACACCAATAAAGTCATAAGCCAAAGTTGAGCATGAATTAGTAAACTAGTAGAAATAAGTTGCAATTAAACCTATAATATATGGAAAAATATCCTAGCATCTCATGAGTTTAAATCAGAACCATATAAAAATTGACATAAAACATAAAAGTACTATATAGGTAGTAACATAAATCTCTTGTCAAATAAAAAAAAGGTAGTAACATAAATCTTTATACATGTATGGAAAAAAAATAATGTAATCCTTTGTGAATGTGTACGTATGTTTGCTCCTTGACTGACCTTTTGCAATATGAATTTAAAACAAAACCAAAGAGAAATGACTTGTCATGATCGTTGTAACACCCCGAAATCCCAGCTTTAAAAATTCTTTTATATAATCAGAGTATAACACATAATCAGGATGTCACATTTCAAAACAACTTTAAACAAAATGAATAATAATTTATTCCTCATCTTTATTCAAAATGTAGCAGCGGAATCATAATTCAAACTCTTTAAAAAGATTAGTTCTTCGCACCAATGTCATAATTAATTCAAAAACGATACATAAAGGAATAGAAACAAATGATAATCCCCATCCCGTTACGTATCAGAGCTCCTAAGACTCCACAAGGACCTCTCACATCGTCAATCCAACGCTCGGTTACCTGCACTTGCCCACGAGGCGGCAATTCCAACAGAAGGGGTGAGATTCACAAAACAAAACATTAAGCATATAATTCAACAATGATATTTAACAACATAACTTCATTATCATAATATCACAACAACAGTCAAGTAACATCTTAATCATAAATCAACGTCATAAATCCACATCATAATCATAATCAACATCATGTTCAACATCTTAATCAACAATCTTAGTACGACTCGGTAATGCGACCTCGACTCGACAATGCAACTTAGACATCTTAATCATGCATGTGGTACCATATTGAGTATAAATATACTCCTAGGGCATAAGCCCTCGTCGCTATTGAGCATAAAAATACTCCTAGAGCATAAGCTCTCGTCGCTATTGAGTATAACAATACTCCTAGAGCATAAGCTCTCGTCGCTATTGAGCAAAAGCTCCTAGGGCATGAGCCCTCGTCTCTGGATGAATATGCATGGACTCAACTTCTAAAATCTTAGACCGACTCATTAAATCAGCTAACGACAGAATTCAGCAGCTTAATCATAACAGTAATCAAATGATAATCAACAACAACTTCAATTAAGCCATATCAATTCTTCCATACAATATTTTCACATCATTTCAAAGCTACTGGGTATAGGTCATATACATCAATAATTTTTATATTTAAGCCTAAGGCCAACTCCAAACAGAAACGTGTTTAAAGGACGCAAGAACGCAAAACAGGGTATGTTGTTACTGTGCAGTTCCATTCTTAAGTTATTCTGCATTAATATAACTTGCATTTTGGGTCAGAGACTTTTATTATATGGTATTTCATCTCGTTATCTTTCCAACGCTTCGAACGGCGTACAAATCAGACTCCCAGAACTCAAGTTACGGATTTTTGAAGTTTCCAAAATTCAGCGCTGGAAAACCAAAATCGGGGCCCGAACTGGCAAAATCGGGGCCCGAATTCTGCCTGTTTTGGAGGCAGCAGTCGCGACAAAAATCGGCGCCCGAAGTCTAAAAATCGGCGCCCGAATTGTCGCAGACTCAGAAAAATAAAACAGTGTTTTTTTTTTCACGAAAATTCACCTAATCACTTGGTTAAAACCTCAAAACTGATTTCTATAATCATCCTATGGATTATCTAAGGTCTGTACACAGTTTCTACATCAATCTAACAACTTCTCATCATCTAATCCTCAATTCATCACTTTTAACCTAACTCTCAAATCCTCCAAAACTCTTCCTACTCTTGTTAAACCTAACCATCAGAATTACAGACTTAATAAGATTGAATGTTAGTCTCACCCTTACCTGATATGTTCGCAGAATTGAGGTTCTCTCTTCTCCGGCCACTTTCCTCTCCTTTTTCTCCCAAAACTGAATTGTACGTACTGTACAATTCTAACCTAGTTTTTCCTTTTTATATCTTAACCTAATTTCTCTTCTCACACCAAAACTTACTCTTTCCCCCTTAACTTATTTATTTCTCTTAATTCCACAAAACTCTCTAAATTCACAAAACAACCCTTCAGCATATTATTTATTTTATTTCCAACCCCTATTCTATTAAATAATAAAATAGACCACCTAATGCAATCACAACATAACACATAAATCATATAAATCAAGTAAATATATATTCTAACTTGGAAAATTAATTAAATAATCGAGACGGGCGTTACAACTCTCCCCAACTTATAGAATTTTCGTCCTCGAAAATTTACTTCGATTAAACAACTATGGATAAACTCCTGCATGTTAGTCTTCTACACAACAAACAATAGTCAAAATAATACAACTATACTATTCTAACTCTAAGACAACGTCACTCGACTCTCTAATTGGCCGGACGGACCGACCTGCTCTGATACCAATTGTAACACCCCGAAATCCCAGCTTTAAAAATTCTTTTATATAATCAGAGTATAACACATAATCAGGATGTCACATTTCAAAACAACTTTAAACAAAATGAATAATAATTTATTCCTCATCTTTATTCAAAATGTAGCAGCGGAATCATAATTCAAACTCTTTAAAAAGATTAGTTCTTCGCACCAATGTCATAATTAATTCAAAAACGATACATAAAGGAATAGAAACAAATGATAATCCCCATCCCGTTACGTATCAGAGCTCCTAAGACTCCACAAGGACCTCTCACATCGTCAATCCAACGCTCGGTTACCTGCACTTGCCCACGAGGCGGCAATTCCAACAGAAGGGGTGAGATTCACAAAACAAAACATTAAGCATATAATTCAACAATGATATTTAACAACATAACTTCATTATCATAATATCACAACAACAGTCAAGTAACATCTTAATCATAAATCAACGTCATAAATCCACATCATAATCATAATCAACATCATGTTCAACATCTTAATCAACAATCTTAGTACGACTCGGTAATGTGACCTCGACTCGACAATGCAACTTAGACATCTTAATCATGCATGTGGTACCATATTGAGTATAAATATACTCCTAGGGCATAAGCCCTCGTCGCTATTGAGCATAAAAATACTCCTAGAGCATAAGCTCTCGTCGCTATTGAGTATAACAATACTCCTAGAGCATAAGCTCTCGTCGCTATTGAGCAAAAGCTCCTAGGGCATGAGCCCTCGTCTCTGGATGAATATGCATGGACTCAACTTCTAAAATCTTAGACCGACTCATTAAATCAGCTAACGACAGAATTCAGCAGCTTAATCATAACAGTAATCAAATGATAATCAACAACAACTTCAATTAAGCCATATCAATTCTTCCATACAATATTTTCACATCATTTCAAAGCTACTGGGTATAGGTCATATACATCAATAATTTTTATATTTAAGCCTAAGGCCAACTCCAAACAGAAACGTGTTTAAAGGACGCAAGAACGCAAAACAGGGTATGTTGTTACTGTGCAGTTCCATTCTTAAGTTATTCTGCATTAATATAACTTGCATTTTGGGTCAGAGACTTTTATTATATGGTATTTCATCTCGTTATCTTTCCAACGCTTCGAACGGCGTACAAATCAGACTCCCAGAACTCAAGTTACGGATTTTTGAAGTTTCCAAAATTCAGCGCTGGAAAACCAAAATCGGGGCCCGAACTGGCAAAATCGGGGCCCGAATTCTACCTGTTTTGGAGGCAGCAGTCGCGACAAAAATCGGCGCCCGAAGTCTAAAAATCGGCGCCCGAATTGTCGCAGACTCAGAAAAATAAAACAGTGTTTTTTTTTCACGAAAATTCACCTAATCACTTGGTTAAAACCTCAAAACTGATTTCTATAATCATCCTATGGATTATCTAAGGTCTGTACACAGTTTCTACATCAATCTAACAACTTCTCATCATCTAATCCTCAATTCATCACTTTTAACCTAACTCTCAAATCCTCCAAAACTCTTCCTACTCTTGTTAAACCTAACCATCAGAATTACAGACTTAATAAGATTGAATGTTAGTCTCACCCTTACCTGATATGTTCGCAGAATTGAGGTTCTCTCTTCTCCGGCCACTTTCCTCTCCTTTTTCTCCCAAAACTGAATTGTACGTACTGTACAATTCTAACCTAGTTTTTCCTTTTTATATCTTAACCTAATTTCTCTTCTCACACCAAAACTTACTCTTTCCCCCTTAACTTATTTATTTCTCTTAATTCCACAAAACTCTCTAAATTCACAAAACAACCCTTCAGCATATTATTTATTTTATTTCCAACCCCTATTCTATTAAATAATAAAATAGACCACCAAATGCAATCACAACATAACACATAAATCATATAAATCAAGTAAATATATATTCTAACTTGGAAAATTAATTAAATAATCGAGACGGGCGTTACAACTCTCCCCAACTTATAGAATTTTCGTCCTCGAAAATTTACTTCGATTAAACAACTATGGATAAACTCCTGCATGTTAGTCTTCTACACAACAAACAATAGTCAAAATAATACAACTATACTATTCTAACTCTAAGACAACGTCACTCGACTCTCTAATTGGCCGGACGGACCGACCTGCTCTGATACCAATTGTAACACCCCGAAATCCCAGCTTTAAAAATTCTTTTATATAATCAGAGTATAACACATAATCAGGATGTCACATTTCAAAACAACTTTAAACAAAATGAATAATAATTTATTCCTCATCTTTATTCAAAATGTAGCAGCGGAATCATAATTCAAACTCTTTAAAAAGATTAGTTCTTCGCACCAATGTCATAATTAATTCAAAAACGATACATAAAGGAATAGAAACAAATGATAATCCCCATCCCGTTACGTATCAGAGCTCCTAAGACTCCACAAGGACCTCTCACATCGTCAATCCAACGCTCGGTTACCTGCACTTGCCCACGAGGCGGCAATTCCAACAGAAGGGGTGAGATTCACAAAACAAAACATTAAGCATATAATTCAACAATGATATTTAACAACATAACTTCATTATCATAATATCACAACAACAGTCAAGTAACATCTTAATCATAAATCAACGTCATAAATCCACATCATAATCATAATCAACATCATGTTCAACATCTTAATCAACAATCTTAGTACGACTCGGTAATGCGACCTCGACTCGACAATGCAACTTAGACATCTTAATCATGCATGTGGTACCATATTGAGTATAAATATACTCCTAGGGCATAAGCCCTCGTCGCTATTGAGCATAAAAATACTCCTAGAGCATAAGCTCTCGTCGCTATTGAGTATAACAATACTCCTAGAGCATAAGCTCTCGTCGCTATTGAGCAAAAGCTCCTAGGGCATGAGCCCTCGTCTCTGGATGAATATGCATGGACTCAACTTCTAAAATCTTAGACCGACTCATTAAATCAGCTAACGACAGAATTCAGCAGCTTAATCATAACAGTAATCAAATGATAATCAACAACAACTTCAATTAAGCCATATCAATTCTTCCATACAATATTTTCACATCATTTCAAAGCTACTGGGTATAGGTCATATACATCAATAATTTTTATATTTAAGCCTAAGGCCAACTCCAAACAGAAACGTGTTTAAAGGACGCAAGAACGCAAAACAGGGTATGTTGTTACTGTGCAGTTCCATTCTTAAGTTATTCTGCATTAATATAACTTGCATTTTGGGTCAGAGACTTTTATTATATGGTATTTCATCTCGTTATCTTTCCAACGCTTCGAACGGCGTACAAATCAGACTCCCAGAACTCAAGTTACGGATTTTTGAAGTTTCCAAAATTCAGCGCTGGAAAACCAAAATCGGGGCCCGAACTGGCAAAATCGGGGCCCGAATTCTGCCTGTTTTGGAGGCAGCAGTCGCGACAAAAATCGGCGCCCGAAGTCTAAAAATCGGCGCCCGAATTGTCGCAGACTCAGAAAAATAAAACAGTGTTTTTTTTTCACGAAAATTCACCTAATCACTTGGTTAAAACCTCAAAACTGATTTCTATAATCATCCTATGGATTATCTAAGGTCTGTACACAGTTTCTACATCAATCTAACAACTTCTCATCATCTAATCCTCAATTCATCACTTTTAACCTAACTCTCAAATCCTCCAAAACTCTTCCTACTCTTGTTAAACCTAACCATCAGAATTACAGACTTAATAAGATTGAATGTTAGTCTCACCCTTACCTGATATGTTCGCAGAATTGAGGTTCTCTCTTCTCCGGCCACTTTCCTCTCCTTTTTCTCCCAAAACTGAATTGTACGTACTGTACAATTCTAACCTAGTTTTTCCTTTTTATATCTTAACCTAATTTCTCTTCTCACACCAAAACTTACTCTTTCCCCCTTAACTTATTTATTTCTCTTAATTCCACAAAACTCTCTAAATTCACAAAACAACCCTTCAGCATATTATTTATTTTATTTCCAACCCCTATTCTATTAAATAATAAAATAGACCACCTAATGCAATCACAACATAACACATAAATCATATAAATCAAGTAAATATATATTCTAACTTGGAAAATTAATTAAATAATCGAGACGGGCGTTACAATCGTGCTCCCAAAACTGAAAACAATTAATACTTGATTGATCATTCCTATAAATTTGGAGGCTAATTATCTGTTTCTGTGAAACAAAGTTAGTCAAGGTCGCTAGTGCTTAAAAGAAAAATTTTAATAGCCATCAATGTTTCGAAGTATGAATTGAAAAAGCACTATATATTGTTGATCAATCACTCAATCGAATAAGCTTCATATATGTTGCTTTTAACGCTTTGTGGCACTGATCAAGACAGTGATAAACTGTACAGAAAAGGTTCGCGATAAGTACATATAAAAATTGAAGAACAAGAAACTCACATGTTACAAATATAGTTTCCCTTAGTTGTTCCTGAACACAAAAATAAAATAAAATTTGTCAATTGTGAGATAATCAATTATTTGTATAAGATTGGGATTAACAAAGAATCAAGTTTTTTTTAACAGCAAATTATATTAGGCTACCATCCTCAAGAGAATTGAGAGAAGATCACAAACAAAGACTAAAGACAACATTTCAATAGGGGCACTGCTGCTATACAAAGTCAGCCTCCCTCTCAGTGCACAACCCACTACTAAATTGACAGGAAAAACCCAAACAATAGGCAAAACAATACAGATGCTTCAAGAAACAAAACAAAAACAAATCCTAGCAGCCACTGCACGGACAACAAACCACACCAGGGAAATTCATGGGGGGAAATTTTGGGTTTCATTTTTGGTGAAATTGTGAAATTCAGCGTTGACAACAGCGGCTCGCATAAAAATAGCGATTTTTTCAAATTCCGCTATGCTATAGAGCTATATTGTCATTACAAATACTATTTAACAACATATTGTGTACTAAAAAGCAGAGGGAGTGTCCGTCTGGATGCAAGTGACAACTTAAGTCAGAGAACCCCAAATTTCAGAGGGAGAAAATCAGAACAATGAGCGGTATTCGCCAAATTAACAAGCCTAAATCAACCAATCCCAAATTATTTATTTCAATCAAAACGATGGGCAGAATTAAACTATCATACTAACATTCCAAATCAAAAGCACGCAATCCAAAAACAGCCACGACAAAACAGAAGATGCAAACATCACATCTAACACCAAAAAAGTCCATAAGCCAAAGTTGAGTATGAATATAAACCAAAATAACCTAGCATCTCATAAGTTAAAATCAGAACAATATAAAAGTTGAAGAAGAAGAAACTCACCTTTTACAAATAGAGTTTCCTTTCCCTTAGATGTTCCTGAACACAAAAATTACATGATGCGAGTAAAGTTGAGCATGAATTAGTAAACTAGTAGCAATAAGTTGCAATTAAACCCATAATATAAAGCAAAAATTATAAGAATGCTCTGGTCCTATAAGCTATTGTCTAATATAGGTATCTTTACACACAAAACTACTATCTACATGATGAGTACCTTTAAGTTATTATAAGTTATTGTCAAAAATCAGCATCAATAAGTTACTAGAGTAAGTACCTTTAAGTTATCATAAGACAACAAAGCCGCTGATTCTTCGTCACACTGTTTTCCTTTCTTCACTGCTGGGTTCGATTTTGGAAGGAAACTGAAACACAAACTATGAACAAGAGTAAAAACAGGACCAAAAAACAAACAAAAAAGACTTAATCACAAAATACATAATCGACCCATTTGAGTTCAAGTAGGGATGAGAATAGAAACTACAACAAGAAAGAGATTGATTCAATGAACCTGAACAAACCAAGAATGGGAACAAACCTGATGATTCAGATGTCGATTTGAAGAACTGGAACAGCAACAACAACAAGAACGTGAACAGTACATTGAGAATAAGAAACATAAAAACTGGAAATTCACTAATGGGGTTCTATTTCATTGATCTTGGGTTTCAATTTCATGATGATTTGTTTTGATTTCAATGAAAAGTGAAGAAAAGGGGGAATTTTGGTGTTTAGGGTTATGGTTCTTTTGTTTGGGTTTTCACGTGAAAAGAGTGAAAGAGATGAAAGAGTGAAAGAGGTAATGGTTAATTTCTAAAAAAAATTTGGTTACTAATGTTTAATTTCTATTGAGAATATATCTAAAAAAAATTCATTTAGGAGGGAAATTTTTACATTTTAGTTTTGATGAAAACATGAAAGGGGGAAATTTGTTTTCTATTCCCGCTCAAAGCTAAAGCTTATTATTATAAAATAAAAAATTATAATCTTTTTTATGACCAATAAATCGGTGGCTACATAATATAAATATTTTTATTTTACAAATTAAGAAATCAAGAGAAAGTATAGACAGGTAGCTAAGAAATTAGTTTTTAAATCAGTGGCTAAATAACGTTTGTGACCGATTTTGAGACCAACTAGGTTTTGGTTAATTGTTTATAATCTTTTGTGACCAAAAAATCGGTGGCTGCATAATATAAATATTTTTATTTTACAAATTAAGAAATCAAGAGAAAGTATAGACAGCTAGCTAAGAAATTAGTTTTTAAATAAGTGGGTAAATAACGTTTGTGACCGATTTTGAGACCAACTAGGTTTTGGTTAATTGTTTACAATAATTAGTTGTTATTTCGGTCTCTACTGAGACCAATTTATTTAGGTCTCTAAATCAGTCTCTAAATGACAGTTTTCTTATAGTGAATTGTTTCCATATGTCTTTTATATATATATATATATATTCTAAACTACATTTTGCTTACATGTCACTTCACAAATGTCTCTTATCTAACTTATTTTCTATAAGAATTCACCAAGTGGCTCTCTCTTTTCTTTTTTTCATCTATTTACTAAATATTTACATATATTCATTCTGATATTTATTATGTAACATGTCAATTAAGCATTGTAACTTTTCACTATGCATTCTTACATTTATCCTACTGCACGTGGCTCTTTCTTTTCTTGGATTTTCTCATCTACAAGTTACAAATTTATTGACCTTAATTTATTATATAATTTCCTTTTAATTTGGGAAATTGGAGTAATGAAAGGTGAAGAGATGCATCCCTTTTAATGTTTTACAGTGTAACTTATTCAGAGTTCAACCTTTAAAAATTCTTCTTAGCCACTCAATTCAACAATAGTATAAAAAGGTTGGGTGAATTAGAATATATTCGTGCCTTATGTACAACCTTTGGGTATATAGGCCTGTAAAATTTTAGTTGGAGAGTGTTGTGCATATTGTAGAAGAAGAATGTATTTTTCTCAAACTTTTGAGATCTCATTGTGAACCTTTTTTCCCTTTAAATCCAGCATGTGCTACATTGCAGTTTATAGTTTATATTTTTAATTTTAGAACCTAGTGATAAGTGCTCAAAAGTAGTATTTTCCATGTGGTAACTTGAGCATTTTATTACGTGTTTTACAAGATTGCTAAGGAAAAGCTTTGATTTGTTGAAATTTTTGTCTTTCACGCTTCACATGCATTACTCTCCTAATTTTGTGCAGGAACGAGACAAGCAAGGACCAAGAATGTGCCTGAGTCAAGTTCACCTCGCTTGAAGCGACTTCAGCTCGCTTGAAGCGAGATTTAGGCAGAAGCAACTTTGGAATTCGCTTCCTGTTCGCTTCAGCTTCGCTCCTAGAAGAAGACATCTCGCTTGAAGCGACTTCAGCTCGCTTGAAGCGAGATTTAGGCAGAGAGCAACAATTCTCTTCGCTTCCAGCTCGCTTCCAACACGCTCCTGAAGAACTGTATCTCGCTTGAAGCGACTTCAGCTCGTTTGAAGCGAGAATTGGACAGAATGCAACAATTCTTTTCGCTTCTGCCTCGCTCAACCATCGCTCCAAGCGAAGTGCACCCTGAAGTAGGATAAGCGACATAATCTAGCTTCAAGCGAGATGTCACGTTTTCAGCCCCTTTTAGTAGCTTTTTCCTTTTTCTCAAGCCATTCATTACCACTGTTTTATCAAATTTTATGGTTTTTAGAGAGAGGTTAGAGTTTTTCTAGAGAGAGAAACATACAACAAGGGAGTTAGAAGTAGATTCAAGCCAAGATTTGTTGAGACATCATGGATCTTGTCATAGAATCTTCATCTTCTTCTCATTCCTTGCATGGCTATCATAGATATATGTAGTCTATATCTTCTCTTGTGGTTTTGAGGTACACAAACAAGCTATTATGTAACCTTTTGATCCTTTAATTTATGATTCTAGCTATTTATTCATTGTTGTGGTTATTCTTGCTTTCAATGCTTTATTGAGGTTTAAAATGTATTGGACACATGCTTTTAAATCTAGAAATGGAATAACTATCTATCTTAAATTATCAATCTAGACATAGATGTTAATCTTTGATAATCGCTTTTAATCTAGAATTTCATGCTTTTGGATGGTTTGATCGATTGGGAAATCGTCGGTTAAATCACTCAATCGACTTTGTGATCGTTTAAATGTTTGGGAAATCGATATTTAAACGAACTCTTAGAATTAACGATACCATTTAGATATAAATGGTATTGTCGAATGATTGTGATAACTTTGTTTGAAAAACTAGAATCTATTAATCGATCGAGAGATTGCAGTTGTTACGCTTGGTTGATGTTTCTAACCACAAGCGGAAAAGCTCTATCTCTGCTCGCTTTACTTTTATGTCGAATAGTAAACATAGTCTTACACAAACAAACAAATTATACCCAAAACTTGAAATGATATTTGACGTTAAACTACTTATGAGACACACCAATCCCTGCGGAAACGAATCTATTATACGCACATGTAAATAGAAATATGACACGTAAAACTCTTACATCACCTAGCCGTTCATACTTGATACAAAAATATTGCCTTTGCTTCTTATATATCTTTCACCTATGTGGTGAATGTAATTAGTGTTTTATATATTGTGTATTTTATATGTTGATTAATATGTAGGTTTCAAAGGAGTGCAAATGGAGTGGTGGCACATCACATAAAGTCCATGAAAGGATCATATATAGTGTTTGAGCATAAGCAAAAATGTTGATCGAGTATAAGGGGTACTTGACTCGCTGATCGGACAACCAACTAAAAATCAGATAAACATTTTATTTGAATATCGATAATAGACTAGATTAAAAACCATTCATAATATAAACAAAAGACTCATTTGTTTCTCGCTAGAAACAACTTTTAAGGTTGATTTTTGATTATGTCTATCACCTCAACACGGTTAGTGATATGATAATATCATGAAAGCATGCTTGAATATGTTTTTGTCTGATTTTTGAATATGCCTGAATATGCATGAAAGCATGATAATATTAATGGCCAACACAATTAGTGAAATCGGAGCTTGATTTTGTATCTACTAATTGGTATTTAAATTTTTTACTCCAATTACCTACATGCTACTATGGTAAAGAACTTCAATTTTGCCATGTATCAAAGAAAACACTACACGTAAATGAAGGACCAAAGATATGTCATCAAATGGATACATAATAGCATACCTAAAGAGTGAAGCAATATATGTTGTGGTTGTTATAAAAAAGACATAAAACGCCAAGACAGTTCAACTCACAAATCTAAAACGCCAAGACATTTCATCGATAATGACAAAAATTGAATTGAGTTCGAGAAACTGAACAAGGGAGACAATAGCAAACAATTGCATGTGAATATCAGCTTCTTCTTAGTATGAGCAGTGCTGCGTTGGATTGCTTCACATTGTTTAGGGGTTAGTGATTGTCGTGTCTTTGGTTAGTTTTTTTAGTCGTTTGTTAATTTTTGTCAAAAAACCTAAAGAAAAGGTTGTCTTGAGAATGATACATTCAACTCATTGACATAACCCTTTTTTAAAATCAAACAATAAATCAATAGACCTATCAAAATTCTAATTTTAAATAAAAAATATATATAAACATTATGATGAAACTTGTGCAACACATAGGTTATATACTCAGTATATATATGGTGCAAGTGTCCTCATACTAGAAGAATTTCCTCACATTACCGTTGCAACATTCCTATAGCACAGTCAATGATATATATTGATGGCCATAAACACCCAAGAACGGTTGAATGCTTTGTTTTACAACGGTAGGCAATTAAACCAAATAGTTATATAGTTTTAATGAGACACAAATCTGTAGTAGTAAAGTCGCTTGATTGTCATTATATTCTACAATGTCAAGTGTTTGTTCCTTATATGCCATTTTGAATCATAACAAAAGCAAATCATAACTTAGATGGGATACTTATAAAGAACAATATTCAACTTTCATCTTCTTATCCCTTTCCCATTAGAGAAGTGGTTCGGTTATGGCCGTGGATGTTGGCGAGAGAACCTATGTGAAAGAGCGAACGCGAGTATCCACAAATAATGGTGAAACCTTATTCGTGACATGAGATGGTTTTGGAGGAGCCGGTACCATAGAGAGCTCAGACTGCCAATCGAATGCCATGGCACCTGCACGATCCCTGCAGAAGAATGGAAAGAGAAAGAAAAAGAATAGATAGTTGAAACAATTTGTGTTAAACCAAATGTACCAACTATGAATTGGCTGTGCATATTTCACCCTTGGAGCATAACAATAAAAAAAAAATCAAATAGGTCCTTTAATGGCTAATTTAATGCAATGTTACCTTTTTAAGAATCAATTTGAAATAGGTATAATAAATTAACAACTTAAAAGAGCTATTTAAAACTTAAAAAAATATATAAAAGATCTATTTGAAAATTAAAACACTTAAAGGATTAATCCGACTAAAAGAAGTATTTCACCTAAAAGACTATCCATATATTTTGTTGTCAAATTATATAAGCAAGGTAAAAAATCTCAAACATGTAAATTTACTAACCCAAAAAATGAGTAGCTTATTTATGGAGACTTTAACATGACCCTTGCTCACAGTGAAAAATGGGGGGAAATTACCGTGACCCTTGGTGTTTCAGAAATTGCATTCAAAATTGTGGTTTTATTGATTTCGGATTTGAAGGAGGGTGACGTTTATGGTAGGTAAGCCATAAAGTTGGCTTGAGGAAACTATCACAAATGCTCCTATTCAAGACATTGGCCTTATTGCTACCATCACCTATAAAATTATGGTTGTGCAGGAATAAAAAGAATTTCGAATTAATGTGTGATCATGAAGACTGCATTGAACCAAAGAAAAGGTTCTGGTTTACATAAATTGCATCATTACTCATCAGTACCCATAGCTAGTACTTATTTATGTGAACTACACATCACAAAGTTAAGAAAGGCATCCAGCTCAAGTGCCATTCTTTAATGATAAGCATTAATCACTTACTGTCCTATTTCTTTAAAAAGGTTATTAGGCTCGTTAGCATTCTCCATAGTTTTTTCTTTTTTTTTTGAAAATTCTCCAAAAGTTTATTACGTGGTCAAAGTTTAAAGCTCATATTTAGCCTCTGATTTGGTAAAAATAGTGATAAACTATCTTAAATCGGATGAGCTTGTAATGAATACTAATTTATAATGGATAAACTATTTGGTTCAATTTTTAATGTTCGGTGAAATTAGTGATTGAATTAACATAAACATTAAGTGACATAAAAATTGATATGTTTAATTAATATTTAATTTTTTAAGTAAGATGACAAAGATAAAATTAAGAGAGAAAAATGATAAGCGCTTAAAGTCATAAGCTTTGTAGATTTGAGTTTTCTAGTTTGAACAATATATTTTCATTTAATATTTAGAGTGTTTCTTGGAGCTCCACCTAAAGAGCTCATCTCAACAATTTACCCGTTGTAAATTGTTTTTACATACGTGAACAACTATAAACTAATTGAATCAACTTATCAAAATAAGCTATAGACCGATAAAAAGAAGTTATAAACTCGCGAGAAAAAAATGATTAGTGAACGAGTCTTGTTTTGTCATGTGAGCTTAATTATAAACTACTCCCTCCGTCCCTATATGTAACCACCTATTTGATTTTATTTTTGTCCTTAAATGTAAACTCCTTTTCAAATTACTAGATGTATTTATTATTTTTTTCCTAAACATACCCTTAATTAATACTACTAACTTATCTTAAAATTTGAAAAGTCAAATTTAATACACATACAAACAAAGGATAATTTGGTAATATTAACACACAAAACAGACACATTAATTACACTGACAACTTTTCTTAAGAAATGTGAAAAATGTAAAGGGAGTTTACATCAAGGGACGGAGGGAGTATAAGTTATAAGCTTAAAATGTAGCATTGCCAACAAAAAAGTCTTAAGCAAACTAAGGAGTTGAGCTCAAATGGTTGATGAGTGACAGATCGTTTTGGAAAGAACCGAGTTTAATTTTTTATTGAAACAAATTTTTATCGGACTATATATTTAAGCATGTTTTAAAACACAAGGAATAATTATTATAAGTTACATGTAATTTCGATTATGATTTTATCACCTGTAATATTTATCGAATAATAATTGATATATTTCATTGTTATGAATTATGTACAGTAACACATAACAGTAAAATATATCAACTATCATTTATGTACAGAATAATTCGGGTTTTTCGGTTCTTACTCTCTCTCTTCTCTTTTTCTCAAACTCTTGCCGTCGACCCTTTCTTTTTCTTGTCAACCGAAGAGGGGTGATTTAGGGTCAATTTTGACCCAAAATCACCTCTCCGAGTTGTTTTTCCTTCTACCCTAATTAAATAAGTGATTTCCACATATTTTTAGTTTTCTTTCATTCGGTTTTGTGATTTCGTCGTCTCTACACATCTTCATGCGGTGTGTTTTTTATTTCTCGTCTTGGTACGATGTTTATTTGATTCAGGTTGAAAGATTAGCTTTCAACAAGTGCAGATCCGATCAATGACTTTTGCGTCGTCAACGTTGCAGATCCGGAGACATGAGTATTCCGGAGACTTTAATATAGTCATATTTGTAGGCATAGGTACTTTGCCATTTTATGCTATTAACATTGATGCTGTGAGTTTGTTCGCAGATTCATCTTTTTTTATTTTTAGCGATTTTGAATTTGTATTGTATCGATGTACCCTGTCAATTTTAATGAATGAATATCGTTTATTTGTGTCAAAAAAATGAATTATGTACAAAAACTAATATGTTTAAATAAAGTATTCTAAACCTAATGAGCTTAACTAATGGGATCAAACACAAATTACTACTAATAATTTTTTTTTTAAAATATATAATAATTAAATATACATTATTTACAACACATTATAATTGAAAACTTACTAACTAATGGGATCAAACACAAATTACTACTAATAATAATTAAATATACATTATTTACAATACGTTATAATTGGAAACTTACAAGTGTATTAGCTAAAAAAACATTCAAAACGATGGGAGATATCAGTTCCTTGTCAACAAGGAAAACTGATCTGAATCCAGTTCCTTTTACTTTATATAATCATAATCATGTGCATGCTTCAGAGAGGCATGGATAGACTGTAGTCACTGTCCTTGACAGTTAGTATAACCGTCGATTTACATTGCTTAAAAATATTTAAAAAGTATAAGTGATAGAAGTGAAAGAACTATTTTGGGTAGATTCAAATTTGAGTCACTATGACTTTTTTACGAGGCCTTTGAAATAATGGGGTTAGATCCAGAACAACTACAACCGTTTAAAGGGACTTTAGTATGATTTACTGGAGAACAAGTTCACGTGCGAGGCTACGTCACTTTAAAAACCACCTTCGGAACAAGTGTGCATGCAAAGACAATACGGGTAAAGTATCTTGTAGTACACTCCCCTAACTCTTATAATATCATTATAGACCGTGTAACGCCCTACTTTTATTATTTATTATTTTATTGAGATTAGATGTCTTTTTATAATTTAGTCGATTTATTTTGATGAAGTGATATTTTATTATGTTATATGTTGGTATTTATTTGTATAATATATATGTTATCTGGTGTAGAAATATATTTGTTATTTTGTGTGGAAATATATATGTTATCTAGTATAGAAATATATTTGTTATTTTGTGTAGAGATATATTTGTTATTTGGTGTATTATTATTATTAAGTGGGGGAGAGATATATTTAATCTAGAAATAAATAAGATTATGAGGAAAAGAGTATTTTTGGGGTGTAAGAGAAATTAGAGTTATTATAATAGGTAGAGAATAGAAAAGTTAGAAAACAAAAACACGTACAAGAGTTTTGGAGAAAAATGGAGAAGACCTTAGGAGAGAAGAATGATGTTGCTAATTCAAGAGTAAATCTAAGGTAAGGGTGAGACTAACCTTCTTTAATCATAAGTATATGGTTCTGAAATAGGGTTTAACATGTTTGTTGTTGTTTTATTTTGATGATTAGAGAAGTTAGGGTTTGAAAAGAAGTTAGGGTTTTGAATTGCAATTTAATTGATGAAATTCGTGCTCAAGTTGTAGTGATATGTTTGGGTATGTTAATTTGTTGATAAATGAATTGTTGATGATTGTTGTTGTTAATGTCATATTATGAATTGGGTATGAATTACCTTGAGTTGTTGTTGTTGATTGTGATGATTTTGAATGAATGTGACGTTTGAATAATATAAGTTGCTTTTTCTGATTTTTTTTATCTATGTCCCGAATTTTGAAATGAAAATTGATATTGATCGGTACAGAATTGGTCTTAGGTGTAAACACAAAAGTAGTAGGTATGGAAGTTAGGTTTCTAATGTCGTTGGTCTGACGTCAAAAAGATTTATATAACTTGAGTTATAGTTAAATTACTGCACGTAGGTCACAGTGAATTTTTATGGACTTTCTGCACAACTTTTCCGAATTTTGAAATGAAAACTGGTATTGATCGGTACAGAATTGGCTTTGCGTGTAAACATGAAAGTTTTAGATAGTTTTGTTAGATTTCCAGTGGATTTAGTTTGACATGAAAATGATTTTTAGTTTTTTAGTTATGATGAAAATACTCCAAGGAGGTCTTAGCGAAATTGTACGGTGACAACATTCTCTGTTTCATGTTTTTGCGTCTTTTTCACACGTCTCTGTTTTAAATTGGTCTTTGGTATAAATATGAAAGTTGTTGATAATTGTGATATCTTTCTAGTATCCTTGGTTTGACATGGAAATATGTTATGTATAATTTATTATGTTTTTACAAAGATGCATGATGAATTGTTGATGTTTGAATACGATGTTATATGATGAATTGTTGATGTTTGAATATGATGTTATATGATGAATTGTTGATGTTTAAATACGATGTTATATGACGTTGTTTATGATTGATGAATATGAAATTATGATGTGAAGTCGTTGTCGTTGTCGTTACCATAGTTGTCGTCAATTTCTTCAAAGTTGTAAGTAGTTTGTCAATGTTGTTTAAGTTGTAAGTTGTTTGTCGATGTCGTTGAAGTTGTTGGTCGTCAAAGTATTGGTTGATGAGTCCATTCATAGTCATTAAAGATGAGGGCTGATGGCCCTGAAAGCTTTTCTCTAAAAGATGAGGGCTGATAGTCTTGAGAGTTATTACTCTAACACGATGAGGGCTTATGCCCTAGGAGCTTTTGCTCAATAACGACGAGGGCTCATGCCTTAGGAGTATATTTATGCTCAAAAGCGACGAGGGCTTATGCTCTGGTTGGTACCACATGCATATAGTTGTCAAGTTGATGAAGTTGTTGTTGCATATGTCGTTGATATTAAGTTGTCAAGTTGATGAAGTTGTCGTTGCATAAGTAGTCGATGTTGAGTTGTCGATGTTGTTGTCGTGTTGTCAAGTTGCCATTATATTTAATGAGTTGATTAATGAGTAATTATGTGAAGCATCTATGTTGTATAATTGTTGTTTAACATTGTTAAATTTGTTGTTATTTATGTTGTTAAATTCTTTTAAAGAATTATATGCTTATTATTATAGAATGTGAAATTTCATCCATTCTGCTTGGAAATGTTGCTCTTCGTATGAGTAACTTGCAGGTGACTAAGAATAGTGCGGTTGAGAGTAATCTCCGCCGTGTCGTTTAGGATGCTCTGATACGTAATGGGATGTGGATTGTTTTGTGGCATGTTTCCTTGTTACGTATTTCCTTTTAAACAATGTTGAACTATTTTTATGAGAATTTATTTAAGAAGTTGATGATGTGGCCTTTTAGAGCCAAAGACTATTTAAGATGTTGAAATTATTTCCGCTGCATGTTTGTTAAATTTTTATAATAGCATAAGTTTTAATAAATAGCAATTTAGCTATATTTATATTTGTTGGATTTTTTGTAAAGTTGAATGTGACACTCTGTTTTTAAGTTAAAAAGCTCTGATTAATCTATGTTATTTTAAAGTTGGGAAAACAGGGTGTTACATGCCGCCCTGCTTTCAACCTCTTAGGCACCTTCCTATTCATGAAATCTTTATATCTAATCCAAAGGTACATTTGCAAACAACACTTACAAAACCCTAAACCAAGCACATTTGGCGCAAAACACAATTAGCTACACCTAACCACAATTAATGCAGCACTACTTCAGTACTCATGTTCCAAATTCAAATTTTCCCCCCAAAATAACCCCACTAACAAAATAAGCTTTAGGCCCTTACATCTTCCAACCACATTCATTATAATCTGTAGTTCCAACACATGCAAATGACGGTTATACGTGTTGATAAGCTTAGTGTTAGGCAGAGGATCAAAACTGATTTAAGTTTAATGACTGTTAATGTAGCCCAGCCCACTGCCTTATGAAATTCTTGCGTATTCCCAATTCTCAATTCCACTGTCTATTAACATTGGAAAAAAAAACATTGGTAACATACATACAACTAATTATTACAGGTCCCTGCATATACCAGCTAGAACTCTCCCCCTAAAACACCGTGAATGACACATTTGCATTGAATTCTCCTCCCCTTCCTCCTCCTCCTCACTCATCATTCTCTACTCTCATTCTTCCATCAATTCTCTTTCTCTCACCTCTTCCCCCTTCTCAATTTTTCAATCCACCATTTCTTTCCATCGACTCATTCTGAACCCCAAATGCACCCTTCATTACCAAAATCCCCTTCCCCAAACCTTCTTCGTTCAATCTCATCAAAACTTCTTCAGCTGACATTATGAACGCTTCCATTCCTCCTCTATTTCATTAAATTCCACCTATCATTTGTGTATTCTTCTCTTCTAAAAAGAGTTTCATTTCAGCCCTTTTTTAGTTTTGGTTACAAGAAAAAGATGAAGGCAACGGAGGGGACGAACACATTTCAGTCCCTTTTTTTTTATAGGCTTATGGTTTAGGGTAAGAATATTTATATTTCTTTGAGTAGATCTATTTTGATTTCAATGGATTCTCTCTCTGATTTTCTTATATGGTTTAGGTCATTTTTTCTTTAGGTGACTTATAATTCTTCTATTATCTCCAATGATGTTACCCAGTTGAGAAAAAAATCACGTGCCTTGAAATAACGTATCTACAACACAAACATTTTTTTTAATCTCCGGATGTATTATTTTTTAACCTTTGTAAATGATTAATTGCTTGCTTTGGTAAGTTATTCGAGACATTTGTTTTTCATAAGTGAGATCTCCTCAAACCTTCCATTTTCCCCTGCTTTTGTTTAGCTCTACAAGTACATGTGGTTGTTTTGCTAGCGATAATATTCAAAGTGTGAGAGCTGAAGTTGGTCCTGATTGTTTTTGCTGGTATTTTCAAGTCTCTGTTGAGTATTGGTTATTCTCTTTGTAGATTTTATAGTTGGTCCTAAAACAAATTAAAAGTATTGTCACACATTGATATTTTCATATTTTGTTTACTTCCTTTTGATGTGTTTACTTATTATTGTTTCATTTCTCTCAAATCAGATCACGGACCAACTAAAAGTCAAGTTTCATATGTCAATTATATTATCGAGCTTTCAAAAGGAAAAACAAGTGATAAAAAAACCAACAAGGGCTTCAAAATGTGAGGTTGTTTTGTGCGTTTTTTGGTCATGTTGCAGTTTCACTTGGCACTGGTTTTTTAGTAAACAGTATGTTGTTTTGGGTGCTAGCAGGTTTTGGTTTTTGGAGTTGAATTATGTTGTATTTGGTTTTGTAGTTTTTTGGTAGTTGTCATGTTGGTCTATTGCTGTTTTGTGTATTCTTTAGTCTATTGCCACAAGTTTTTGGTATTACAATGTTTACATGAATTGTAGCAACATGTGTGAACATATTTTGTTAAGTCAATTTTCAAACCAAATAAAGAAAGTAAGTATAAAAAATGTTTTCTTGGCAGTCGCATAAACACCTATATTGCTCTAAATAAGGAACAACTTTTTCAAAACAAGCTTCAAATTAAGGTACATATTTTCATAATGGTCGTTGGTTGTTAAAAGTGTTATGGACTCTTATAAATAGAGTTGGTCTCCTCATATACATAAACGCGGACTCACATCCTATACAAACAATCGTTATATTCAACTTCTCTTTTTGATGATCTTGGAATGAAAATTATTCTATAGTATCATTTGAAATCTAATGGTTGCAACTAGAGGTTATACACTCATCATTAATAACTAATTAGAGACATATATCCTTTTTATGAAGGTTCATGTATCTTATTGATATGCCACATGCTGCTACATACTTGATTATTGTCTTCCTCGACTCTTTTATGATATAGTTGATATTATAGTTTTTTTTAGACAGCTCAATATATTAACACAAACTCGACATAGACGTGCTAAAGGGGAAGGCAACGATACAACAAAACAGGCTGAAACAGAAACTGTAGCAACAGCTCACAGCTGCTATCACACAACATTCTGTCCCGCCCACAACAACCAAAAACCCTTATGAAGACACCAAGACCAGTCCCAACTAAGGCACAAACTAAAGCAATGAGGCTGAACCAAAACAAGAACAGATCACAGTTGCTGTACCAGCAGCCCCCAACACCAAACAGAAGACAAAACGGCCCCAAAAGTGAAGTATATAACTATAGTTAATACTATAGTTGACTCTTATGGGTATGCCACATATCTTAAGATCATCATTGTAGGCATGTCTTAATATATACAATATAGGTTGAATAATTCGGTCAGGCGTTGGTTTAGTTTTCATCTCAACAATATGATTGAAAAATGTAGCTTTCCCATCTTGACTAATTCTCAAAAAGTTATACACTCGAAGTTTTCAAGTTTTATGTGAGCAACATGTTTGAAGATTTTTACTCATCATCTTTACATATCTACTTGCAAACAATCTACTTGGTATAGATTTAAGATTTTAGTTGTCATGGCTCTTACATGCATTAAAGAGTCAAAATATAACTTATTTTAATTCAATTGGTGCTATTAAATGGTTAGTAGACAAATGAGGTATGAATTCTACGAATAAGAAACTTAATGAGGTTTATAGAGATATTTTTCATAATTTCTAATATACAACGTTGAAAGTACCTTTACATAGACTATTTGTAAAAAAAATGATAACATTAAAATTATAAGTTGTAATTAAGCTATTAAACTTTTGCTTTGGTCTACTACATCTTCATAACCGCACGGGTAAAAAGTCTAGTGGATACTATCCATGAAATGGATAGGAAGGTGCCTAAGAGGTTGAAAGCAAGGCGGCCTATAATGATATTATAAGAGTTAGGGGAGTGTACTACAAGATACTTTACCCGTATTGCCTTTGCATGCACACTTGTTCCGAAGGTGGTTTTTAAAGCGACGTAGCCTCGCACGTGAACTTGTTCTCCAGTAAATCATACTAAAGTCCCTTTAAACGGTTGTAGTTGTTTTGGATATAACCCCATTATTTCAAAGGCCTCGTAATAGAGATGATTAGAGGAGATCAGAAAATTGCCAGAGAGTGTTATCACAACAGCCTAATGTTGCAGAAAGAGAAGAAAAAGTAGAGAATGATAAACCTCACGATGTCAACATGATAAACCTTGATCCCAGAGAAAAGTATCAACAAGAGCATCTTGAACCTACTGAGGACGTAAAAGAAATCCAGATTCCATTCATGTACGGAGACAACTTTTGCTTTCTTCGCATCCATAAAAAAAGAAAGAGAATTTCGAGTGGACACCGGAATGCGAGGACGCCTTATGCAAAATCAAAACCTTCATATCCAGTCCTCCCATTCTACATCGCCCCTAGCAGGGGAGCAATCCTATTTTTGTATATGTCCATTTCTAACAATGCCATGAGTTCTGTCTTAGTAGAAGATTCTTATATGGGTGAGAAGTCGGTTTATTTCGCCACCGAAGTTTTCAGATGAGCTGAATTGAGATACCAAAAGATAGAACGTCTGGTGCTAGTAGTAATCGCCACATCGGAAATTAGGCCCGTATTTCCAGAGCCGCATGCTTGTAGTCAAATCAAACTATCTAATTAAACAGGTCCTGAGTAAACCAGATCTCGCCGAAAGAATGGTAGCATGGTCAGTAGAGCTGTCTAAGTACGACATACAATTTTTACCCCGTGGAAGCATCAAATCACAAGTCCTGGTGGATTTCTCAGTAGGATTTTACATGGCCAGTCCAAGAAACCATCCCGCACATCTGGCTCCTATCAGTGGATGGATCCTCTAACTTGAAAAGAAGTGGAGCCGGAATTGTCCTAGAAGGACCTGGAGAACTCCTCATTTAACAATCGCTCAGGTTCGACTTCAAAGCAAGCAACAACCAAGCTAAATATGAAGCCTTCATAGCGGGAATGACTTTAGCACAGGAAATGGGTGCAGAAAACCTAAGAGAAAAAAGTGATTCACAGTTGATAACGATCCAGATAATAAGAGAATACCAAGCCAAGACCCACAACTCATCAAATACTTGTGTCCCACGGAAGCATAACTAAAGAACATACCTGTTATCAAAGCTCGCCACTACCAAGAGGCCAGGAAATAACAAAATTGTGATCCAAGAAGTCATCTAAGCGTCAAGTACAGAGACAATGGAGATAAATGTGGTGTCAGGGGATGAAGAAGGTTGAATGATGCCATTGATCAAATACCTCATAAGGACGTTCTCACCAAAGAGCGTAGAAAAAGAACTGCAGGTTAGACAAATAACATCCAAATTTGCCATGGTAGCTGATGACATGTCATCTTAAGTTATTCTTAGCGTGTTTTTCAGTCAATTTCAGTAGGTTTTAGCAGCAAAAAGGAGGAGTATTAGAATGATTGCGTATGATTTCAGGACTTTTGTAATGTTTTCTATATTTGAGTCTATAATTATAGTTTTCCCGAAATATATCAATTTTAGGGGGGTTTTGAAGTAACTCACGAAGAAAATCAAGAACATCTGAAGATTTATGAAGACTTTGAGAAAACCAAAAATGAAGATTTAAGAAGCCTCATGAGACTTTACAGTGGGAGGAGTTTTGTTCCCAAGTTCCGAGGCAAGTTATTTGAAGACGAAGACTTAAAACGACGGAAAATAAGAGAAATGGGCAGTCTCCCTCAAGCAAGTAGTCGCCCCAACCAGAATAGGAAAGTTGATGCCTAATTGGGAAGGACCATATATAATAAGGGAAAAGTTTCCACATGGAGCATACAAACTAGAAGAGTTGAACGGAGATTCAATACCACACACCTGGAACGTGGCCAATATATGCCATGACTTTAGTTAGAAATCATGTTTTTTTGTTTTTTTTTTCATCTTTTTCCATGTTTTAATATTCGATAAGGTGAACACTTTTTAGGCTGTCCAAAGATTTTTAAAATTTTATGAAATAAAAGGGATAGGGTGGCACTCTTTTCCCTGACAAGGTTAGGGTTTTTAACGAGGCACCCTAATTTATCTGAAATATCCTTCTTCCTGTTCGTATGTACTCAATTCTTATTTCAGCAAAACTAAGAAAACTGAAAATATCAGTAGCATCGACATTCCGCCAACCCTGAAATAGGGCTCTGAGCGTCAACACTCTGCCAACTCTGAAATGGGGATCTTAGCGTCGACACTACGCCAAACCTGAAATGGGGCACTGAGCATCCATTGTACGTCAACCCTGAAATGGGGATTTGAGCGTCACCATTTCGTCAACCCTGAAACGGGGCTCTCAACATCGACACCACGTCAACCCTGAAAATGGGGCTCTGAACATCAGGCGAGCACTAACGTAAATCCACGCCCTAAGCAGGTTCTAAACCTCACCAAGTATCAACCCCTAAGTGGGCTCTAGATGAAATCACGACGACAACCCTAGAGAAAATTCTTAAAATGACCAAAAATAACTCTCTTTAGGAGGATTATGGACCAAATAACAAAATGCAATAAGGAAGGTAACCGCGAAAATAAATACACAATTATTAAAAACAACAACAGAAGAACGAAAGAGTTATGAATATTATGCAGACCAAATCTGCAATAAAAACGACCAAGTGTGAAAGTTGAAAAGTATCAAAGACGCTCTAGGAAGAGCCCCCCCCTAAGTTACATCAAAGGTTGTAACCAACAACAACAACTTCATTCGTCATCCACAAGCTCGTCGTTGACAAGAACCTTAAAGTGTCGAACCCACTCAAATCCAGCACAGGATAAAAAATGAAAATCTGCAGGGTCAAGAAAATATATGCGCCTCGGGCGAACAAAAAATCAAGAAAAAATGTCAAAAAAATGTCACAAAAGGTAAAACGATCTCGAAAATTTGCTTTCAAAAATAAATACAAATTCCACAAGTCAAACATCAAAGAGTACTGTGAGCATCTCGGAGAGACCGCCCACTTAAATTACAAAAGCACTAAAGGCGTCATTAAGGGCTCGCCCGATTCAAAATACATCAAAACATAAAATAAGTTACAACAAAATAAAACCAACAACATCACTCTTCATCCACCAACTCACCATCCACGAGAATCTTGTAAGGAACCAGCCCGCTCAGATCCACCTTCAGACAAAAGTGAATAACCTGCTCTTTTGCGCGCTCAAACTCTGCATCAAAAGTCGCTGCCAGAGCCATCCTACTATCCTTCAAATCTGATTTGGCTTTAGCAAGGTCTTCCTCCAACATGGCAGCTTTCTCCTTTAACTCATCCCTCTCCAAAGTTAAAGCCTCATTCTCTATAGTCAGGTTCGTAGATTTCTTCTCAGCCGTCTCCTTGGTCTCCAAAACATTCTTCAACCTCTTCTCAGTAGCAGTCACCTTATGTTTGTACTTCTCCACATACTGCGAAACATCTTTGTACTTCTCCTCCAAAGCTACATGCTACTTCTCCATAGTGTGCACCATTAAAAGAGATCGAAAGCCGACATCTTGAACAAGCTCCCCAAACTTACCATGGCTGCCAGCATCAACATCTACAGTGGAGAAGGGCACATGATCCTCCAAATAAACAAGATCACCATAAGGAAAGGGACTCGCTTTGCCCTGAAGAAGTCCTCATCACTTCGCCTTGTCCCCAAAGATCGTGCTTAGGGGGGTGTGGACCTCCAATATTTTCCTAAAAGAACCAATGTCCTCCCAAAGGACTAGAACGCCCATAAAGGGACCTAGAGCCTTCAGAGGGATGGGAACGTCATCCCCAAATGGGGAGCACGATAAGCATGTCAGACATTGCAATCTTTATGAATAATTATCCTTAGAGATTTATCACTTCGTCTTGTCCCCAAAGCTTGTGCTTGGAGGCTGTGGACTATCAATATATTCCTAAGGGCCTGAATGTCTTCTTTAAAGGTTAGGTGTCCTCCAAAAGGGCTCATGAGGCTTTTGCGCGCCCTTGAAGAGGCATCACCTTGACCAGCTTCTAGAAGCATCTAGAGCTTGGTGAAATAACTTAAGGCCGAACCTCCTTGTGGCTTAAGTCACGCGAAAATAAGTCCACAAAGGATTATAAAAACACCCCTTGGGATCATTCTCAAGGCATAACATAAATAGTTTAAACCATAGATTCTAATATTGTATTCACTCCAAATACAATGCTATTTTTATTTTGACAAAAGAAATATGCTATTAACCAACAGTATTTACAAGAAAGTGCATTTTATTAGTGTTAAAGACAATTATATATAATTTTAAATATAAATTTGCAATATATCATTAAGCTAAAATTATGAAAAATATAACTGAAACATTAAATTATAAGTTGAAATGTGAATTTCAATGTTTTATAAAAAAATCATGTGAATTATATAACCTTATACAATTGAATTTAATATAAAAAATAAAAAGTAAAACAATATCACAATTGAGTGATTGGTGTGGTGGTAGTTCGTTTCACAATTTTAGTTGTAGTTGCCCCTTTTTTCTTGAAAAAAAAACCAACCGACCAGTTTGAGAAGACCTTAGAGTCGATGGTTTATTTCAATTCAGGTCGAGTTGCACCGGTATTTATAGTAATATTAATTAAAGGTATATTTAAAAAAAAAATAGTAAATGCATCTAATAATTTATATAAAGATTTATATCTATGGACAATTTTTTTTCTCAAAAAATGCTTATAATCAGGAACTGAGTGAATAGTAGTGTATATTTGAGATTTAAAACACAACCAAACAAATTGACATTATTCAATCTGGGTAGATTTGGTGCATGACATATATCCTGTGCACCACATAATTGACATTGTTTAAGTAATTAAAATGGGTAGATTTTGTTAGCGTTTGATTTATATTTTTACGATAATATTTTATTTTATGTACACCTTAGAGATTTTTTTTTTTGTTTTGTTCCTGAATAAGTTCTTTTAGCTCTGTTTGATTTATATTTTGATAGAGATTTTTTAACGGATATCTGATAAGCTAATCTATAACAGGTGAACTAATTATAACAGATGATTTATAAGAGAGCTTAAAACTGATAACAAATAAGTTAATTGGTTAAATTTATAGTGTTTGATAAAATTAGCAGATGAAATGGTTTGTAAATATAAAATGATATAAAAAAGATGTACACTTAATTAATATTTATTTTTATCAATTTTGATTTCAGAGGTAAAATTGAGATAAAAATTGAAGTAGCTTATCAGAAACCGCCGTAAACAACAAATAAATGACAATTGTTGTCAATGCTACTCCCTCCATATTTTATCATAAGACCGTTTTAACATTTTCACACATATTTAATTTTGTACTTTGTATTGGAAAGAAATTATGAGCAGTTTTACAAAAATTATCATTTAATTACATGAAAGAAAAGAGATTAAAATATAAAAAGAAAAGAGGATAGTAAATAGTAAACGATATTCCTTCCATCTCTATATATAAGTTTCTTTTGTCTTTTTCATATTTCTTAAGAAAAATTGTTAATGCAATTAATATGTCTATTTTGTGTGTTAATATTATCAAATTGTCATTTGTTTATATGTATATTAAATTCAATTTTGCATTTTTCAAGACAAGTTATTTGAATTTGACTTTTCATATTTCAAGATTAGTGTCTTGAAAGTAAAAGTATTCTTAAACAAAATATAATAAATGCATTTAATAATTTAAAAAAGGTTTATTTATTTTTTTTGGTCAAGTTTAAAAAGGGTTTATATTTAAGAACAAATTAATTTTTAATCAAAACTATTATAGATGTTTATATATATATATAGAAACGAAGAGACTTCATACCATTAGAGATTAGATTGCATTCTCTAATTTCTCGTTGACCTCCACCTCACTAATTCCATTTCCTTTGTTACCAAGTCCCTTCAATGAGCAAAGAGGTGTCCGAGCATCATTCATTAATTCCCCATCACGCACCTTATTCAATATTCACATTGACCTTATTTCTTGACTTTATTGGCGCATGTGCACAGTTATTGCTAAATTTATTCTAACACTCTTGCTTTTTTAAATACTCCTTCCGTTTTAAAATACATGTCCAAGTCAACCGCTTTATATATGCCAATGCACAATTTTGACCGTTAACATCTTTAATTATCTAAAGTAAAAAATTATAAAAATTTAATATTTTGAAAATATTTGTCGAGACAAATCAAACGACATCTTAAATGCTAATATTTGTATTTATACATTAGTTAAAAAGTATGGTCAAAGTAAGCCAAGTGAATAGTGCACATTGCAAAAATTGGACATGTATTTTAAAACGGAGGGAGTATAAGTAAAATTGACTTTTTAGGTTCATTTATTTAATAATGTATGTGGTGGACCACATACATCACTAAATAAATAAACATAAAAAGTCAATTTTGCTTATATTTGAAAACAAAGGGAGTATTATTTTGACATGTACTCTTTCTCATTAATTCCAGTTCCTTAGCAAAGATGTTTCATATTACTCTTCCTCGTTGATTCAAGTTCCTTTGTTTCCATGTCCCTTTGATAATAAAGAATAGTAATGTGAAATATTTTTGCTTAATTAAAAGGAAATAGAAACAAAAGAACTGAAATTAATAAGGAAGAGTAAAAGTTAAAGTGAATATTGAATAGCAATAAGTTTAGCAATAATTGTGCGCATGCGACAATAAAATCAAGAAAAAAGGTCAAAGTCAATATTGAATAGTAATAAGGTGTGTGATGAGGAATTAATAGAACAAGCCTTTGTTAACCCTATAAAAATCGAATTTAAAACAAACAAAACATACTATAAAAGAGAGAATGCTTAACCATTATTCACCGTTGAGTCACTTTGTTTTACAACAGAATTACAAAATAATGAAAAAAATAATCGATATACTATTCTTTTTCATTTATTTGGTGGCTAGCATTACTGGCCATCAAATTGATAGTATGCGAAGCAAGGTGAAAGTGGATTTGGATATCAAGAGAGAGCTCAAGCTTATTAATAAAGCTCCTATCAAGAGTATTCATGTATTCCATACTCTTCTTATATGTCACCATATGATACTTTTTGTTGAAATTGATCTTACTACATGATTTGGTAATTCCTCTTTTGTTTGATTATGGTTTTTATAGACAAAATTTGGAGACATAGTTGATTGCGTTGATATTAAGAAGCAACCAGCCTTTGATCATCCTTTACTCATAAATCATAAGTTGCAGGTATGCACATAATTAATTCTAACGAAAAAAAGTACGAAGACATTTATTTATCCTAACGTTTATTTATTTTTCGTTTATTAACTACAGACAAAACCCAACTTTAAAAATATAATTAAAAAAACTAGTGCGAAGAATTCATCAACTAAGGCTATATTTGGGGTTGAGAGGGAACAATGTCCAACAGGAACCGTTCCTATTAAGAGGACAACCCAAGATGACCTCATCCACGCCAAATCATTTTTTAGCAATTTTATGTCTGAACTTACTCCTGGTACTCATGTAAGTTTTATGCTATATCTATCAATTTTAATTGCTTTAAATTATGTTATAATTTTTTTTCAACTATAGAGTAGTTATATGCATATCTTGTATTTATTTATTTATTGGGTAGTGTTAACTTGCACCCTTGAGGCACATGTTAAGAAACTCAAAAGAAGAAATATTTTCTAAAATTTCATGTATTTAATTCATTAAAAAGGCAAAGATTAAATGAAATGCACATTTTCCGATAAATTATTTCTATATTTGATTCATTAACTTATGCACATAGGTTAACATTTCTCTTATTTATTTATAGATTGCACAAGTAACTCTCGTTTCGGATCCTGATTTTGGTCCTTATTCTGGAGTTGATGGAACAAGCAGTGTTTATAATATAAAAGTTGAGAAGGATCAATCAAGTATATCTATGATTTGGGTTCAAAATGGATCGAGGCCGGATGGCATAAGTTTGATTGGCATTGGATGGCACGTGAGTTGCATTTTATTGATTTATATATATATATATAACTTTAATTATTAAAATAATTCACAACAAAAATTATTTGTGTATGATTTGTCAATTATATCGTGCATTAATGTTAGGTGGTTCCAATACTATACAACGATAATGCAACTCATCTGTTTGCAGTATGGACGGTAGGAATTTCCATTACTTTTTATTTATGGGAAATGCTAACCATTGCCCTCAGGGTACCGGTTAAGAAGTTTAAAAATGAAGTTTTGTCTTGGTCAAGACATTGAAAGTTTATAAAGTAACATTTTCTACATAAAATTTATAAATTATTTCCATTTTTAAATCCTTAACCATTGCCCTCAGCAAGACCCTTTATTTATTTATTTCTTCTTACAATTTAGAGTTTATAAATTTCCACACATACCTTTTTCAAAAAGAAGTGTATGATTTATGTGTTGAATAATGACAGACGGGTAGTTTCAAGAAGAGTGGATGTTTCAATGTACGATGTTCAGGTTTTGTTCAAACTAGCAAGGGAAAATATCTTGGTGAACCATTTATCGATGCATCTATCATCAATGGAAGGATGGTTGAAATCAAGTTATCTATTAATCAGGTGATTTATATACCACAAAATTTCAACATTTTTTTGCATCCATGTTTTTCAAGCAAAGATAACTAATGAATGAATATGAGTGAAAATGTGTAAAGTCTAGCTATGCTATATTCACTTATAAAGTTTGGTGACGTCTCCAGGATCCTACAACAAAAAATTGGTGGCTAAGTATTGAAAATGAGCATATTGGATATTATCCAGCATCTTTATTCTCCAACTTAGCATATGCTGATCAACTAGGGTGGGGAGGTAGGACAACAACTTCAGTGGGTGCTCCTAGCCCTCCAATGGGTTCTGGATTGTTTCCTGATAACATATTTACCCATGCATGTTATTTTAAAAATGTTACTTATCGTAATAAATTCGGACAAGACTATGGCCCTCCACAATCTTTGACAAAAGTATTCTCTGACAAGCCTCGTTGCTATTCAGCCGAATATTATGGTGATGAGGACATGTTAATTGGATATTCTCTCCAATTTGGAGGACCCGGTGGTGAGTGTGGGGATTGATTCATGTTTTGCTGAAATTTTAAAATTAAAATAAAATAAAATAAAATAATTATTTTAGAACAATTTTTTTCATAATCTTATTTATTTTTAGCTTAAATGTGCTACAACTATGTTATATTACATCTTCCACTTTTTATCAGTAAAGATCCATATATACTTATTTAAATATTTTAAATTATTTAAATAACAATCATATCATGGCCTAAAACTCGAGGTTGCTTTTAAAATAATAAAGTTGTTTCAATAAATTTTGATGTAGAGATTTCAAGATGAGATTAATTAGAATAAACTGACAGTGTAAAACATCTTTATATTGTCAGCCAATTAAAATCACTTAATTAGACACATCAACTTAATGTTAAAATTAGAAAAAATAAATAAAATCTTTTCAAATAAATATGTTCTATCCATGTTGATGATAACTGAAAAAACAAGCATGAGATGAAGAGGGCGTTGATTTGAACAATGTTGCTTAGAAGATCGCTATAAGGTATTAGAAGATCGCTGACTCGAGGGTTTGAATTAAAAGGTGTTAGTGTTATTTTTAGCTTAAGTTCAATGAACTAATGTAAGAAGAAGAGAAGCCATTAGGATTTAGGTCATGTATGTGTGTTATTATGCGTCTTTGACAACTTGCATATTAGTGCGGAAAAGGGACTCACATCACATCCATTTTGCCTTTGACTTTGACGCAACGAACTCACTTTTTCTTTGAGGGGACCTTATTATTAGAATATTGATGGTTTTTTAAATTGATTGGATATTTGTATAACTATTTTATGATAAATTTATCTTATATTTGTATTATGTTTTTTATTCTTTCTCTATTACTTTTAACAATAAAAAGAGAAAAATATAGTTATTATAAATGATTGTATAAATATCATTATTTTTTTAAAAAAAATGTAGAGTTTCATTTGAAAAAAGATAGACATAATAGGAGTTAAGATCTTCTCCATTTATCATTCTCTTCATTTATACCATTTGAAGAGATAAAGACACGATAGTTATTAAGTTTCACCATCATTAAAAAAACTCAAACTTCAATGTTTTTACCATAAATGCCGTGGTAATCTTTTTTCTAACATTTTCTTTAAAGCAATTTTTTATTAGGTGAAATTTATGAGTATCTCACTTTTTTTTATTTGTTTTGGAGTTTATAAGGATGATAGGTTTTTTTTTGACAATAAAAGAATGATAGGGTTCTTGATAAAAGTTTATAAAGATGAGACATTTTTCATTTTACATGTTGGTTTGGAAGGATGAGTTAGACTCAATCTCAACATAATATTGAAGCCTATCAATTCACGTCATTCATCATATACACACACCAAGGTCAATAGTCATGGACATAAGGGATGTATTGGAAAAAAAAACTCATCTCACATTAGATATATATAAGATTTTTTTTTGTTGTTGAATAAAGATATATATAAGACTTTTGATAAGAGTTTATAAAGAAGAGAATTTCTCACCTGAGTTAAACTTGTTAAACTCAATTTAAACATAAGCATAATTCCAATAGCTTAGGGATTTGGAAATTATCAAAGTTGTTTATGTCATTCTTAAAATTGAAAATCACATTAACTACTTTTTATGTATACTCTCACAATCATAACCCAATTATACAAAGAAAAAAAGCAATTCGTCCAAAAAATGTGCTTTCGATTATTACAGACAACTTTGCATTGCTTAACTAATTATCTATGAATAATGGATTTGGATTGTTTGGAGTCACAAACATCGCAAATTTACATAGTCAATACATCGGTGACTGTTGGACCATGGACATTTGCTAAAATGACATATAATTTGGGACGGATAGAGTATTAATCTTATTGTGCATTTATTAGTGGGCCTAAGATATTAATCAAATTGCAAATTTCAAGTTAGCTACAAATTTATATTATCATTATTGACTTTAGACAAGGTTCTATCACATAAAGACAAACATGCATAATTTTAGTCATACTCTAGTGGCATGTAACCAGATGTGCCTAGTCATATTAGCAGTTGGAACTGATGAAATTCCATCATCAATCAGCTTGCTTAATCCAAAGTCTGCGACCTGAAAACAAAATAATATAAGGTCTCAGAATTATCCCAAAAGAGAGATAACAAGGTCAAAAAAGTTATTGAATAGGATTGTACTTTTGCACAGAAGTTTTTGTCTGATAAATATTTTCTGACTTTATGTCGCGATGAATATATGCAGCCACAGTATATTCATGAATGTATTCAAGACTTCTGGCCGAATCCAGAGCAATTTTAACCTTGATAGACCATGACAAAGGTTCTCCATCTGGAAACATTTTTAGTTTATCATTATATAGTCATCACTCACTATAATACATTAATTAATGCATCAGAACTGAACATAGATACCTGACATGTGCTTATAAGTCATATACATGTTAAAAATGGACAACATGTGAAAACTATAAACAAGAACAATTGCAGATTTACCCTTACAGCGTTATCATGTCTAACATTATCAAACATAAAAACTAACACCACAGATTACAAACCTCGCCATTCAGTTCTGCATATTAGACTACACCGAAACCACCTTGGCCGAATTTGTTAGCCATATTGAAGTTATTTGTGGCATTGGCTAGTTCTTCATATGAAAATTTCCCTGATTTTTCCACCCTAATGCCAGCGATATGAGCAGGACACACAGAATCTGAAGTTCCATATGTAGCATTACCAGAGACTTCTTCTAAAAGATGATAAATAAGAGTAACTATAGGGTATATTCCATCACGATCAACTATATTTTAATTTTATCTATATCAATTTATTGACCACTCTTAACTTGAGTGAAGATCGTGCTGGATTCTTCTGATAGCAGTTTTTGTATCATGTAATAAAAATACAAAATGCTAATAGCACTAGTCCTGCTACTGCTCCAAGAGATATTCCGGTGATAACCCTACCTGATAGACTTGATTATGCAGAGTTTTTTTTATATGAGATGGAAGTAGATTAGCACTCTAGTTTAAGGATATCTTTATCTTGCATCTCATATGAATGTCAAACTAACCTCCAGTGCTGGAAAGGAAAATGAAAACAAGGGGACTAGCATGTTTTAGAATGAAAAACTACTTAACTTCGTGTGTAAAGAAAAAAAAGAAAAATAATTACCTTGTGTGAAGAGGCACGTAGTTACCATTTTGGTCTGGAAATTGAAGAGAAAATAAAATATGAGGCTAAGTTTGAAAGTTTAATAAAGAAGTTGAATAAACAGGCAAACAACTATAAGCATGATGTTACACACTCTTCAATGCATTTCTTACCATATAAACACTTTGAATATAGGCACTAATCGGATGATCCGAACTCATTAATTTTTCTTCATACCAAGATTTATGGCCAAACAAAGAAATTAGAAAGTTCAAGTTTAAGAAAGAGAAAAATCAAGTTTTATCAAAACAGGCTGTATGTTTTCTGATGTACAAAAGAATGGTCCAATACAATTACATTTATAGCACCTGAGACATTAAAAACTGGTGCAAAAATTAGCCTAATTATAAGTGTTAACCACCGGCTATCAGAGGAAATAATACAAAGTTAATAGTAACAGCTGGAATGATCTCTAAAATTAATAGCATATCACAAAATTAATATCACATCATTCTCCTTGATTATATGCTGATCAGAAAGTCAAGACACTTGCTTATTCTGCAATACTCCCCCTCAAGTTGGAGTGTGAGGATTATGAACACCCAACTTGAATGTCAACTCTTGAAATTGTTTTGCACCTAGAACCTTGGTGAAAATATCTGCGCTGCTGTTTCTTGATGGGAACATAACTGGTAGAAATTGTGCCTTCCTACAAATATGTGCGAATGAAATGGCAATCCACTTCTATGTGCTTCGTACGTTCATAATACACTGGATTAGCTGCAAGATGTATGACATCTTGATTGCCACAAAATAACACAGTTGGTGAATCGTAGTAAACTTGTAAACTGGATAATAGGCTTCTTAACCAAATGACTTCACTGCCCCATGGCTCTATGTTCTGCTTCACTTGATGACTTTGACACTGCGGACTGTGTTTTAGTTTTCCAAGATACAGGAGCTGATCCTAACTTCATTAGATATCCTGATGTTGATCTTCGAGTTAGTGGATATGATACCCAATCTGAATCTCAATAGGCCACCAATTGAAGATCGTTTTCTTTTGGCAAGATGATACCTTGCCCTGGTGAAGATTTGAGATAAGGTAGCACTCGCATGGCTGCATCCCAATGAGTTTGTTGTGGGGACTGCGTGAACTGGCTTAATATGTGGACTGAATAAGTAATCTCTGGACGTGTTATTGTCAAGTAAATTAAACGACCAATGAGTCTTCGGTAGCGAGAGGGATCTGAACAAGTCAGTCCTTTGTCTAGAACTAACTTTTGATTCTGCTTCATTGGGAAAGTAGAGGGTTTGCAATCAAACATATTACATTCGTCCAAAATGTATAGCGTGTATTTTCGCTGACACATAAACAGCCCATTTGCTCCTCGAGCGAGTTCTAGACCCAGAAATATTTAAGAGGCCCAAGGTCTTTCATATGAAAACACTGTTTCAAGTATTGTTTGAAGTTGGTGCACGTGTCAGTGTAATTACCCACAATCACAAGGTCATCAACATTAATCAAAACTGCCATAAATATGCTCTCTCTTGAATAAATAAAAAGACTATGGTCTGCATGTGATTCTTGAAAACCATATTCTATGAGTGCTTGGGAGAGTTTTGAATACCAATTTCGTGAGGCCTGCTTCAATCCGTACAAAGATTTTCTCAACCGGCAAACCATCTCTTCTTTAGGAGTATTATAACCATTCGGTGCCTGCATATAAACTTCTTCCTCTAGATCTCCATGCAGAAAGACATCCATTTGGTGTAATTCCCATCCTTTTGCTACCGCAACAGCAAGAAGGCAGCGAAATTGAAGTCCTCTCCTTCTACCTGTGTGTATGAATTGATGCAAGATATACTTGATGCCTGCGAGAATAACAATCATTATTGATGAAATTAGTGACAGGATACACTTTACCTGAGAAGTGTGAATGAGTCGGGGCCATGCTCATGGGGTTCTTGTGAGCTGCATGACAGTAGTAGTCTCCAAGATAGGCGGGTGTTTTTCGTGTGCGTGGTGGAAAATCCGCCTCCCCCTCATTTTGCATTTCAATCTCCATTGAATTGATTTCCCCCTCATTCTGATTGTCAAACTCAGCTGCATCTATGTCCCCTCCCCGATTCTCTTGGTTCTCATAATTCACTTCTTCATTATGGTTGTTCTCCTCTTGTTGTTCACAGACATTTTAAAAAACTACACATGGTAATTCCGCTGTCACATCTTTTTTCGTGAACAACATACGGCAGGATATGTTCATAAAAATACCACATCACGTGAAATGGAGAATTCTCGTGTCTTAGGATTGTTGACTTTCCAACCTTTTTGTCCTTGTGGATAGCCTAAAAAGATACACCTTTCTGCTCTTGGATCGAATTTGTCCCTCAGTTTCGAAACTGTACTGACATAACAAAGGCAGCCAAATACTTTCAAGTGATCATAAGTTGGCGACATTCCAAAAAGTACCTCATATGGCGTGATACCTTGATTTTCCACAGTAGGGGTTCTGTTTAGAATGTGAGTTGCAGCAAGTACGCATTCTCCCCAAAAACGAATGGGAAGATTTGCTTGAAACCTTAGTGCCCTTGCAATATTTAGAACGTGTCTGTGTTTCCGTTCTACACAGGCATTTTGTTGAGGTGTGGCTACACATGATGTGTCATGGAGTATTCCTTTTAGGCTGAAGAATTTTTTAATACTAAGATTGGTGAATTCCGTCCCATTATCACTACATACTCTCTTAATTTTCACATTAAATTGTGTCTCTATCATGTTGTAGAGACTTATCAATATGTCAACAGTTTGGGTTTTGTGTTTCATCAAGTAAACCCAAGTCCCGTGACTATGATTATCCACTAAAGTAAGAAAATAATGAGATCCATTATGTGAACGGGTATTATATCTCCCCCATAAATCACAATGTACTAAATCAAAAGGTCTCTCAGCTTTATTGATACTACGAGGAAAAGGAAGTCTTTGTTGCTTTGACTTGTGACATATGTCACAGCAATCCAAGTTATTGAAGTTAAAACTACAATTGATAAAACTTGAAAGACGCTGCAGAGACTGTGCTGAGGGGTGCCCCATTCTGTAGTGCCAAAGAGTTGTATCATCTTTCTTACTTGTTGTAAAAGCAGATCCTTGCATCATCCCTTTGTACACATAAACCTTATTATGCCTGCTGCCCGATCCAATCGTCCTCCTCATGGCTAGGTCCTGTATCACACAAGAATCAGATTGGTAAGTTATCATGCAATTTAAATCACGCGTCAACTTATGTATAGACATTAAATTGCAGCTAAAATCGGGCACAATCAACACATTAGGTAACTTGATATTTCTATCAAGTTTGAGATTTCCAACTCTTTCTACCATCACAGTATTTCCTGTAGGAACTGTGATATAGAAAGGTTTCTTAAGTGATGGTATTCCCTCTAAAATTGAGGAAAAAGGGGTCATGTGATGGGATGCGCCACAGTCCAAGATCCATTGAATCTCTTTATTACCAGCCATGCTAGCGAGGGATGATCCCGAATTCTTCATTCTGATTCTGTGCAGGGTGTGACCTTTATTAACCACATTTCCATCATCTTTGCCTCGATCCTCATCAACATGAGTTGTATGTGCAGCAAAATTTCCTCCTGATTTATTGTTCCATCGGTTTGTTCTGCAAGCATCCCAGTTGAAAGGATATCCGATTATCTCAAAACACTTGGACTTAGGATGTCCAACCTTTCAACAGTGATCGCACTTGGGCCTGGGTCCATCTCTTTTGTGTTTGTTTCCTGAATATGAATGGAAGGCTGTTCCTGGATCCATCTTATTATTCCCTTTCTCCTCCACAGTGAAGCGTGCTTCTTCTCTCAAGACGTGATTGAAAGCGCGTCTGAGTGAAGGTAATGGTTCCACATTCAGAATGGAGGTTTTGACATGTCCGTATATTTCGTTATCCAGACTTCCAAGTAAAAGATGGAGACGCTGTTCTTCTTCCCTTCACATCAATTCCTTTGATGCTCCACAAGTGCATTCGGGTAGAGGCTGCAATTCACTCAACTCATCAAGCAAACTCTTGAACTCAGTGTAAAATTCTGTTACACCCAGCTCATCATCCTTCTGCATAAGACAGAGATTGCACCATAATTGATGGATCCTTGGTGCGTTGGTTTGAGAAAAACGCTCTTCGAGATCGAGCCATATGTCCCTCGCGCGGTTGATGCGTGTGAAATGCTGCTATACAGTATCGGATCAGTGGCATTGATGAACCATGCCGTTAACACTGAATCCGCTCTCTCCCAGTTGACATAATTGGTTGTTTTATTACCTTGTTTCGTGATTGTTCCATCGATGAAACGGAGCTTCAATTTTGATCAAAGTGCCGTTTTCATCGATAATGACCATGTTCTGTAGTTTTCTCCATTTAGAACAGCCGCCGCCAATGGAGTTCCTGGATTATCTGAGGAACCAAGATAGTATGGCGAGCTTGGATCAATGGTATGTGATTTTTTACCTTTATCGGAGGCATGGTTTTTCTTCTCCGAAATCTCTTCCTCTGAACTGTAATGCTCTGATTCCTCTGAACTCTGATGCCATATCAAAACAAGCTGTATGTTTTCTGATGTACAAAAGAACGATATACAATTACATTTATAGCACCTGAGACATTAAAAACTGGTGCAAAAATTAGCCTAATTATAAGTGTTAACCACTGGCATTATCAGAGGAAATAATACAAAGTTAATAGTAATAGCTGGAATGATCTCTAAGATTAATATCACATCATTCTCCTTGATTATATGCTGATCAGAAAATCAAGACACTTGCTTATTCTGCAATATCTCAGGTATATGGGAATGGTCTACTTTAAGTTATATCCAAGGTTTTAAATCGAAGTTTTGGTCGCATCATGATCGTTGATCAATACACTTGAAGTGAGAGTGCAGTTCACTTCAAGGATTTCATCACATCTTGAACAGGTTTTGCGATTATCCCTACTGCAACCAGTTAGCATAAATTCATATGGGCGAATCAAACCTAAAGTTTTTTTTGTTAGTATGTTACTTTTTTTTCTCCTTGCGAACAGCTACAGATTATGTTTTACAAGTTTTTTCCACAACAGAAATAATTTTTCTTTTTTTTAGGCAAGAAATAATTTTGCTTGATAGCTATATAGAGTTGTTATGTAGACAGTTTATAAAACATTTTCATGACTAAAAAACTCAAACACAATCAAACAAGATATTTGTAGTTTCGTACCTTGCCTCTAAGTTCTGCATAGTAGACAGCTCTAATGCACCTTGACCAATTTTATTATACAAGCTGAAATTATTTGTACCCTTGGCTAATTCTTGATATGAAAACTCTGTTGACTTTGCCACCATAATGCCTGTAAGGCCAGCAGCACTACCAGTGGCATGCCCACTGGATCCTGAAGTTTCATATTCTCCATTACCGTAGGCTTCAGTAGAAACAGTAACGAAAATCAGCTAGGTAGTAAGTTGTTTTCATAAGGGAAGATTATTGAAATAAATAAACATGTGATAAACTATTTTTGTAAGATTTCACAAGTACTCATACAAGTGGTTATATCATAAGTCCAAATAAGTTGTCAGTAAAAAGTTAGATAAAATATGAATATTAAAAAAAATATACCATTACCATCTTGAGTTGAAAGTGCCATAGAAGTGTGTGGAAGTATTTGGCATATATACAGATAACAAATATAAACTTTCAACTTCTATGGCAGGAATTTTCTCTTCTTCCTTCTTTTTGAAGTATTTGGCATATGTACAGATAACAAATAATAGAAGTCCAAATATTCCTGCCAATCTGCCATAGATATACCAACAGCTGAACCCTTAGCAAGACCTGCTTATATAGAACCAATTTTAAGCTCACTAGAAGAATTGACCTTTATTCCATTCTCATAATTTTGTTTATCTTAATAGAGAAAGGACAAACGTGTTCTGCAAGAGGGGAGAAATAAAAATAAAATGAAAGTTAGAAAAATAGAACCAAATTTTATGAAGCAATATTTACTACTTACATAAAGCATTCGAAGTGCAAATTGAGACAATCAATGTTAGTTACCTAGGATACAAGGGAACATAATCTCCATTTTGATCTGCAAAGTAAAAAATAAATACATAAAACTTCAAGGAATTCATTAAAATTACCATGTATATATTTTGAAAAAGAATACAGTAACTTAGCATTTGAATGTACTCTAACATAAATTAAATGGTTCAACTCGAGTGATTAACGAGGTTCGGTGAAGGTCAAGTCGATTGCAAGTACCAAGTTCGAACCCTGGTTGTAACAATCATTGACTATATTTTACTTACCTCCCGTCCGAACTATGGATTATCAGAGTTCATTTCCCAAAGAACAAAATGGCTGACACTATAAAAAAATTATCTAGCTCGTATACTCATACAAGTAATTTTGACAAGAATCAATAACCTCATTGAAGACTTACCCAAGTCACAACGAATTTGACGGAAGTTCCAATCATCTATGCCAATCACAGTTGGCAGATTAATTTATTCTTTGAATTTACTCTAACTTATATTATTTATACCAAATGCATTTTATCTGATTATCAAAAGGTGATAGAAGAAAATGAGAAAATACATACCTCTTCCTGGAATGAACACTATCCCACTTCCTTTGCTGAAATTAGCATCATGATTACATTAACCTTAGCCTTAACAGGTATATGTTTTGGAACATAACTGTTGAACTTTTCAAAACCTCAACAGTTGTCAAACTTGCATAATAAGTATTTGCAATTAAATCATATACGTATCTCATTCTTTTGCTGAGTATTTAAAAAGGTACACTAATAAATGCACAATAAGATTAATACATAAAACTTCAAGCAAATTCATTAAAATGCTAAGACAAGAACAAGACAAGTGAAATAAATGATCCAAGATAGTATAGTTTTGCTGCTAGCTAACATTGTTCTACACTTTCTTCGTAATTAAAAATAAATCATGTTTCCAAACATCAATAAGCATCATGATGGCAGTAATGCCCCAACTACTGTGGCGAGCCTGGAGAAGATGGACCCGGGTCTTGTCTTTCCTCCTGCGGTGGCAAACGTCCCAGCTCCAAATCAGCCGCCCCTTGACCGGGAACAGCACTGAACTTCTTCACCATCTTCCGGACAATCGCATAGAGGATCAGGAGGAAAAAACAGGCGGCCACGGCTATGATGACCGCTGTCCAGACTCTGTGTGAGTGGTGAGGCTTGTTGAAGTCGTCCTTTCCCTTCGGAAAGTTGTAGTAGTGGTGCTTTGGCACCGCGGAGGGAGAGGAAGCAGAGGGGTGGGGAGAGGATGAAAGATAAGGCGGGAGGTCCCTGAAAAGAAACAACCGACCGTTAGAGGTGATAGAATTTGAGATAAAGATAGAATATCAAATAAGCGATAGAATTGGAAAACATTGTAGCTATAAGCATAGAAAAATAGAGTAGCAAATAAAATAAAGAATGAGATAGAGTGTTATCTTGTGAACTGCAAGTATTATTGAATGAATGAAAGTGTTGATTTTATCCATGTTTGTCAAACTCTTCACTTAACTCATAAAATCGTATGGATTTATGACTCTAGGTATCAGAGTCAACTTAATTACAAAATCGTTCGCGTAAACTTGGGCAGACTTGTATTGATTCGCATAGAATCACAAGTTTGAGGGTGTTTGAACTAGTCAATAACATAATGGTTATTTTCACCTATGCATGCTTAAAATGACAGTGCCCAAATTTTTTTTTGTTTGAAAACTCAAAATGCAATAGTTGAATGATAAAGCTGCGTGGTGCAGAAAACATTAACTTCAGTGTTGTTATGGTAGTTAAAATCGTGGTTCAACCCATAAGCCCGCACGATCTTACGATTTTCTACGAGTTGAGTCTACGGAGATTTAATGAGTTTAATAGATTCTCATGTTTGAAAACCAGGTTGGTTCTTCAGAATTCTTTTACTTTACTGCAATCTGACTGTGAACTTCCTATGGGGGAGACCTTACTAGCATCTGACTGTGAACCTCTGGTCCATTCACATGATATGACTAATGATATCACTGCATCTTTTTTTTATTTGAAACAGAAAATATTATTTACGACAAAAAGGCAAAGAACCAATACAATTGCGGTGCCGTATATAGGCGTAACACCGCAACCCCCAAAAAAAAACCAAACACAACACCTCCTAAGGCAGCCACCACTAACAAAAGTGGAGCTGATGCCGGATTGTACAAAACAACCTCAAGCAGCCGGATAGAAGCCAGAACTGCAATAGCTTGCGCATACCCCTGCATCAGTACCAAAGCACAGCAGCCTACACCAAAAGGAACAACAAGAGCAAGGCAGAAAACACAATTGGAACCCAAACAAAGCCGCAGCAACAGCTAACAGAGCTGCCGATAGGCGCACAACAGCAACAGGAAAAGAAAACCTGATGCAGAACCTCTGCCAACAAACCACACAGGGCGCACACAGCCCCTCCACCAGACATAACAGCTGCAACAACCAAAGTCTTAATGGAAGATACAGTCTCTCGGGTTCCATCTCCACCTATCCTCCTCCCCGGGTGTCCAAACAAACCCCTCCAAATCCTCTAACAACAAAAGTAGCATTTGTTCTTCCCATTGAAAGAACCGGCGCCTCCAACCAAACACCCACTCACCACTACCCCCCAAATCCGACACTGACGCCTCTTTTTGGATTGAAATTGAAAAAAGCCTAGGATATTTGACTTGAAACGCTACCTCCCCCCTCCAAGCCACACTCCAAAAGCTAGTGTTGACTCCACTTCCCACCTTCCTCGTGACTTTGTTATTAAACCAACTAGGAGCGTCACCCCCTCTAACCTAACTAAACCCTTCCACCAACTAGAGGAGTATCTCGGCAAAACGGCGCCCGCATCCACGATAATATTACCCACACCATCACCATATTTATCCTAGACAGGTTCTGAGACAGAGGAACCCTCTTCATTGGGTAAAAGGCCCTCTATGAATCAGTCTTGTAGCAAGGTTTTGGATCCTACTATTACTAACAGGGCTAGCTCATCTATTTTACCTATTGTCACAATGGCTAGCCCCATTACCTCTATTGATGAAAATCTGAGTCTAGATAAGAGGCTGGTAGCAGGAAAGCAGGCAACTAATGTACACTCAGAACTAGAAGCTGGTCTTAAAAGTGTTCAAGTTATGAAGAAATTATGGGGGGACGATGATGTGGATGAAAACATTGATTCAGTCCTTTGGACAAGTGTTTATAGAAAGCTAACTCGATCATTAGCTTCTAGATAGTGGCAACTTTGATAGATAAACATACGAGTGGATGGATTGTAAATGTTCACTTTTATTAAAAAAAATATTGTATGAATTATATACTTGTTGTTGCTTGCAATTTTACTTAAAGAATCAGGAAACAAAATGGACAATGCATTGCTAAGTATGAAACAAAAGAGCTGAAAGACTTACTCCATAACAGGAAAGATTGGTTGAGATCGCAGGAGAGATTGGAAAGATTGCTTGCTGGAGAAAATGAATGAGATAGTGAGAAGAAGCAAAGAGGTTGAACAATGTGTAGCCCATCGAAGTAGCCATTGCCATTTTTGTCTGGAAATTTCTTCTTTTGTTTCATTTTCATTGCATTGAAGTGAGAAGAAGGAGAACCTATACTATATCTATATACGATCTTTCTTTCTACAATTGTTTTTTTATTCTCTTATTTTAAATTTTGAATAAATAACTCAGTTGTTCACCTGTATATTAAATGCTAATCACTTTTTTTGAGTTTTGTTAAGTACATTTTTTTCCTTATATTTAATTGTTTTAAATTAATTTTCATTATCCAATAATACACCATTAAATTTTACAAAATTAAAAGGGATAAAAATTATTTTGATCGCTGAATATGCAACGAATAGTCATAATAGTTTCTTAATGTATCAAAACTCCATAATAATAATAATATGTGTCTGTGTACTTTTTTAGTTTCTTAATGTTGATATTTACTTTTTTTTTTTACATTGGAACTCATATAACAATTAATAAGTATATACATGACAATAAATAAATATACTAAAGAACTAATATGATAATTTCACTTTAATAAAAAGGATAATTTTTTTTACCAAAAAAAATGAAAATTTGGTAAAATGTAAATTCCTTTTTTTTAATAACTGGTTTTTTTTTATAGGGATTTAATAACTGGTTTTCTTGATATGTGTCTAAACCTTAAACCGCAGTTATTTTAAAACAGAGTAAACAAAATACATTTGAGGACAAATATATAAGGAAGATTCAAGGCAAATAAATTCACAAAGTAATCCCCTCTGGTGTTGATATGTCAAAAAAATTCATGGGTTATAGTAGGGGGACTGGAGAGAGAGAGAGAGAGAGTAAAATGGCAATCTTTTATGTGTTAGATTTGTGAAGAGAAAATATTTTCCCAAGGATCCTATAGATATGGTGAGTGTCCTCTTTGTAAGAGCTGATATGGCTCGTTTGCTGGAATACATTGAATCACTCTCCGACCTGCCAAATTCGAACCAGCGACCTAAGGATATCATTGTTTGAAACAATTTATTCCAGCCCTGTTCAGGCTCATTACTTAGGCTCAAAGACCGTTTGGACCGACTTTTTCTGGTCATATATGCTTCTTTAAGACTAAAATTTAAAATAAAAATAAAACTAAAGTTGTTTGATAGTTATTGTTATTTCCTAATTATGATTTCTAATGTTGATACTAGTAATAACTTAAACTCCCATAATTAGGAAATATATGCGAATTGCAATGAAAAAGTTAGCTTAATCACCGCACTTAGGCTAATCCTCACGCGTAGGATAATCCTTTTTAGTAACCCCTTCCCTGTTTTAAACTATTCTATAAGTTGATTAAACCATAGAGGAAATCCTGTGAACTGAAAATATTATTGAATGAATGAATATGTGTTGATTTTATCCATGTTTGTCAAACTCTTCACTTAACTCATAAAATCGTATGGATTTATGACTCTCGGTATCAGTCGAGGAAACTTACTTACACAATTGTTCGTGTAAACTTGGGCAGACTTGTATAGAATCACAAGTTTGAGGGTGTTTGAACTAGTCAATAACATAATGATTCACCCGTGCATGCCTAGAATGGCAATGCCCAAGTTTTTTTTGTTTGAAAACTCAAAATTCAACAGTTGAATGATAAGGCTGCGTGGTGCAGAAAACATTAACTTCAGTGTTGTCATAGTAGTTAAAATCGTGGTTCAACTCGTAAGCTCGCATTATCTTACTATCTTCTGCGAGTTGTGTCTATGGAGATTTAACGAGTTTAATAGACTCTCATGTTTGAAAACATTCATTCAATCCTTTGGACAATTGTTTATAGAAAGTTATCCCGGTAATTAGGTGACGCATTAGCTGCCAGATAGTGGCAACTTTGATAGATAAACATATAAGAGGATGGATTGTAAATGTTTGCTTTTATTAAAAATATTCTGTATGAATATACTTCTAGTTGCTTGCAGCTTTATATAAAGAGTTAAGAGAAAGAGGAAACGAAATGGACAATGATGAGTATCAGATAAAAAATTATGAAGATTTGCAGAAAAGGCTGGCTGATGCACAAGCATCCATTTATCACGAAGAAACAGTTTGTACAACTTGTAATTAACTTTTGCATCTCAATTTTTTCTAATAAAAATTATTATTTACTTCTCTATAAAGTTCTGAATCAATTGATTTTGTGAAATCAATTAATTGCATAGATAATGCCCATTGCTTCATCTGTGCACACATTTGAAATTTGAATTCTTCGTCATTTCTACAAATGATCCCAAAACACAATGTTCATGTCATACTCGAGCAGCCATTTACTTATGAGTCAATTGCAATCCTCCAGAAATTGTTTTGAAGGTAAATGTGTTGCTTTAAGATCTCCTTAGCTAAGTTTTTCTTTTATTTCAGACTTGATTTTGACATTGTTTTTATTGGCTCAGAGTCGACTTTACGAGCTTAAATATTTACTATAACATCTTCTGCATGAGCTCATTTAGGACGGCCCAACACATATTTAGGCATAAGGCAACTTATAAGAAGAAACCTCATGGGAGCCTCAATCAAGTAAGGAACAATAGTGAAAATAAGAGATAACAATAGATAAATAAATAGTGGTATCATTGTTTAAATGATTCTAATCTTGTCATCACATGGAAAATGTTTATGCATTGAAGTTACAGCCACCTTGTCATCACAATAGTCATGGAAACGTCCCTTCCTCTAGGATCCTACTGTTGGGAATTTGATGAATAAGTTTCAACTATTTTAACCTTCCGTACAGTTTCAACTCCAATGTATTTTAGTGGAAAACTTACTTCTACCTGTAAAGGAACTAATCCCATCATCAATCAAAGCTTGATCAAAGAAAATAACAAGCCCGTTTGTGAACCCCCACTATATCCCTACTTTTATTTCCCCTTATCAATATGGTAGTTGATGCGATCCTCAGAACCGTTGGAATCGAATTGGGCGCTGAGATGGTGGAAGAGACGTGAAAACGTCACAATTGGGATGGATATCCGTTTGATGTTCCAGGAGAACGCCACAACCGACTATGGATGTTTTGGTTGATTAGTCAGTTGGAGCGCCGATAAACTCAAATAACATTCCAAGAACCAAAGAGAAAACAAAATCTCAATTTTTACTCAATAAAATTGAGCCTCCTTTATTTCATATAATGAATTATATTATATAGAGAAAGTTTGATTCTAACTACAGAAAGGACAAATTGAGCTTAAATGGTCAATAAGAAAAGGACAAATTGTTCAAACGAACGCGAGTTCGATTATTACGTAAAATAATTATTGATCAAGTTATACTTACCTCGCTGAATTATATGCACATTTTCCTTAACAAGGTTGACATAGAAAAATAGAATTCTAAAGCTAAAACATGCATGTCTTGGTTGCGATCTTCATCATTTATTGCAGTGGCCAATTGGAACACAATATTTGAGCTTCTCCCAATAAATGACAAATAAAAGTAGAAAATAAATGGCATATTTATGGTAGATATGCTCCATCGTGAATTCAAATTGGAGACACAAACAATGATTCAAAGTCAACAAAAACAACGGACCAATTAAAATAAAGAAGTGTGACTCTCCTTCTTTAAGCCATCCAATTCCAAATGTCGTGCGACCTTTCTTATGTTTCTACATACACTCAATATAATAAACTCTGCACAATGTCTCCTATGCTTGATGCGGCTGCCAAATGTTCTCCCAGAAACCCCACAACAGTTGACAGGAATTAAAGTCTTTCTAAGATTAGGAAATACTCCTAAGCAAGCTACATATTGGTCCCCACGTATATTAGCTAGTGGCTCCCACACGTGGCCATCATACCTAGTGTAAACAAGAATGATGTTTGGCTTCAATCTAGAAGCCCTAGGTACCGTGACTTCATCATCCCACATAATCCTAATTGAAATCTCTCCAGGGTGGCTTCCATCTTGGTGAAAAGAAAGGAAAAATGCACCTAGGTCATTGAGTTTAGGAGTGTCTTTGAGTTTTCTTTTAGGTGCATACATTTTAACATACTCATCATCACTTGTTGTCATGTCACTTTTTTATATTTAATCATTTTAAAATAATTCAGATTTTGAATTAATGTTGTATCATTATCCAATAATACTCTAAAGTAGTACTAGAGAATTTTACAAAATTGAAAGGAATAAATGATAATTTTAATCCTTTTATGTGTGAAATGTTAACATTATAGTCTGACTATATCAAAATTTTAAATGCAATCTCAATTGTACAGTTGGAAATAGGTTAGGCCGGACCGAACTTTGTAAGGTATACACATGATTTAGTTTAAAAAATTATAGGTCTGAGCATGACCTATTACCTGTCATATGCTCATTTTTATGGTCTGATCTAACCTTTTTAAAGGTCTTTGAAGTCTGCAAGCCTATTTAAAAGTCTATTTCACACTAAGGTCTGCCTACTATTAAATAACTCAAATCTTATGAAAACCTAAAGCACATGAAGATGTTTGCTGCTAAATAACGAAAACTTATGAAGCTCTAATGACACTAATATACCGCCTATTAAATAACAAAATTATATGAAGGCTTGAATTTAAATAACAATATATAGGCATAATAGATCAGTCTGATGGGTTTAATATGTTGTTTAGTAAGTCTAAGTCTGACCTATTTAATTAAATAGACTATATAAAAGATTTGAGCCTAGCTTTCTTATAAACGAGCTCGGTCGGGTTAGACTTTAAATAAGCTATGCCACAGGCCCCTGTCGTGCGGTCTAGCATATTCCCACCCCTACTCAATTGTCACTTTAGTTAGTCAATGTGGTCATCTCATATGTTTTTTTTAGTCATTTTAATCATCAAATGTGTCTTTTGTTAATTAATTTAGTCCATAAAATTACAAACAAGATACACTTAGAGATTTATTTAAATTTAAATTACGAAGAATGTACAATTGGGATTGATTTAGTTAATTTAAATTTTGATCACTCAAGGACAAAAAATCTTTTATTGTTGAGTAGTAGTTATTCTTACCCGATGACAGAGTATTATTGATTAAGATAACAATATATAGTTTTCCCTGTAAATTTGGAAAAAAAGCTTAAAAGTTTGACCAAAAATATAAATTTTGCTTGCTTGTAAGTTTGCCCTTCATCGACTTTTATGTTCATTTTAATAATTTTGTTATCGTTATATTTAGCCATACAAGCACTAAGTCTAACTACACTACTTTTGAAAGATCACACCAATAATATTTCAAAACCTTCCTATTATTATGATAATTATTATTACAGTTATAAGGCTTTTTTTTTATCGAGAGAAAGGCTAACCACACTACTTTTGAATAAGGTGCACTTTGATGGACTCACAGCACTAATTTTGTGATTTGTTAAATTTAACTAATATTCTATTTATTTTATTTATTTGAAAATAATTAAAGTTAATTGTTGAATTTGCTTACTTTGTTAAATATTTTACACATCTTAACCATTTTTCTGGTTCCATCCCTCCTTAAAGTAGCTATTATCTGTCTCACAATAGTATGTGTGGCGTTATGAGAGCCAATCTTAAAAATGTCGATGACTCTATCAATATTTTAAAATAATTCATTATTTTATCAAAACAGTCTCTGGACTTTGTCATACATTACTCATAATGGGTCTTAAAGAAAAAGTTCACCATAACTATTCTGATTTTGATGGTGTAGTGAATTAATTTTATACTATTTATTTATTTATTTATATGACTTATTCTTTTGGAACATGGATATATTTACGGCTGGAAGGGGACCGAAGATAATGTTATATTCGGAAACATGACTTTACATTTCTTTTGTTTGTGTTGGGCTTTTTAAAGAATTTCATGAATAGTCTTAGTTGTAATTACGACTATGATGATGAGCTATGCAGAACCTACTATTACGACTATGACAATGTTTGGAGTTTGAGCCTTTTAAACAATTTCATGAAAGATTTCTCTCTTTTTTTGTTGGTGAAATCCATTATCATCTCTTCATTATAAGTTACTCAAAATACCAACAAATCAACAATCCTTATGAAGAATGAGAACATAATCTAATTTCACGTGTCCGCATACAACTTTGAACATTCACAATCTTAAAGTTAAAAACTTTCTTCACAGATTACCAAACCTAATAATCAAGTCTCACTTCAGGTGGGGTTTAGCATGGGTAAGGGAAGTTGTTTCCCACCATGGGAAAGTAATTTTCAACCATTAGATCAAATAGAGAACATAATTTTATCATAGACTTTCAACACCAAATTTTTTTCCCACACTCACACCCACAAACTGTTGCTGCTCCAACTCTCTTGCTTTATCTCCTTCAAACCTAGAAAAATTGATTTTTCAAAATCCATTTCTTTATCACCGTCACTGAAATTTCAATGAGAAAATTTCACAATTAAAACAAAGAACCATGTATGAGGTAGTAAATCCTCTTTTCTCTAGTGACAAAATTTCCATGGACATGAGATTCTCTCTACAAATGACAAATAATTAAACATGAATAAATTAAAACATAACATCATAGAAAAAAATTCCATTCAAAATTGAAGATCTGCTATTTCCTTGTGTTATTTTTATTATTTGATTTAATTTATTAATTGAAATTGAAAGATGTTGCGTAGTAAGTAATAGAGGTTGTGGATCGGCATAGACATGTTTAAACTGAAAGGAAACTTCTTGGTTTGTTGGGGAGAGAGAAACAATTCTTGGTTTGTTTTGTATTTAAAAGCTTCATGAAGCAAGCTTTTGAGGAATAACCATGTTTTTTTGCTCAGCACAGACACGTGAAAAAGAGGAAGAAGGAGAGTTGTAGCAGCAGTTGTATGTGGGTGAGTGATGAGTGTGAGAAAAAAATTTGGTGTTGAATGTCTATGATAAAACTATGTTCTCTATTTGATCCAATGGTTGAAAATTTATTTTCCATGGTGGGAAACAACTTTCCTTTCCCATGCTAAACCTCACGTAACTGGGCTAAACATCCTTTCTTCTTTTAAAATAAAAAAGAGCACACATTTGAACTACAAATCCACATGTTTTATGTACAATATGCTGTTGTTAAACTTGCACTGTCTGTCCCATATTCTCACCAACCCCATCCTCCACTCCACACAAGGTCTAGTAAACTTTTTGACCATCAATTAACACTTAACAACAACATTTAAATTGCATAATATAATATAGTCCAGTCACGTTAGATTAGATCCCACACGTTTTTCTTCTTTCTCTTAATTATTACCCATTAGTCACATTAATTTTTAAGTTGAAACCGATGGTCTGATTAATTTTTATCTATTTGATGGTTTTCCACATGTCGAGACGTTGGAGGACCAATTTGCACATTGCTGTGTGTTCGTTCATGTGATCAAAGCTAAATATGGTTGCGAGGAGCTAACGATGGAGCATGGATTTCAGTTGGGGGGATGATATTGCATTTCGTGTAGATTTGGCATTGTTTCTTTGTTTGTTATTTGCTATTAGAGAACCCTTAATATGGACCCTAAAAATAAAGGTTCACCGGTGAACCCGTACAAATTACCTGATACTGCCGGTTGTTGCCTCTATTTAGTCAATATTTTTAATTTTATTTTTTGAGAGCGTCAAATTAATATGTCTGCAAAGTATCCTATATGTTCTTCACTACTTCACGACTTCATTCACCTATCTCACTAGAACCTCAATAGCAGTATAATTACTTGAGATGTTGATGGATTGGATACCACAATAGATGAATTCCTCTTATGCGACGGCATCGAGACCAATGATTTTGGGTTGGCTACTTTAACAAGAGGGGTATTGAAATTAAGGTAACAAAATATTGTTTGGCTTTTTGTTTCTGTGTGATGCAGCAGGAGATTACACAAAACGGAAGAAAAAAGAAATAAAAAGAAATAAGGCCTGACAAGGTTAATTTTTCTGAAACAATTTTGATGATGAGAGTCTAAATCCAATCCAAGCTCAATGGACCCTTGTTTTAGGGGTGCATATTAGGGGTTCCCTTGTTATTATATGTGTTATTAATTATGAAAATTTATGTATGAATTATTTATTTTAGTATTAATATGTGTGAGGGTGACTTTTGATTGTGAATTGTGTTTGAATTGTTTTTGTGTGTTGTTTGAGAACTAGGTCTATATATTGTGGATCTAGACTATTGCGATGATGTTCAATCACTAGGACATTGTCATTGTGAATGTTCATTCTGGTTGATTCTATCGCCTTTAAGTATAGCCGCGTCCGTCTATTTGTTAAGTCGTAGGACTTATTTTATTTATTTGATGAAAAGAATTGAATCCTACAAAAGTAGTAATTCAGTCCTATAATAAACACTACGATATCAACTTAATTTTTAACTAAAAGGATTTATTTATGTCTTTTATGCAAACCCAGTTATCAATTTTAAATAATGAATAATTTAAAATTTAAAATTTCAAATATCTCGTCTCAACGTGAGAGCTCCACTAACCATGTTAGGAGTCCCACATCGAGTATATCAAAATGCTTGATGTGATACTTAAGCCTTGAGGTTCTCCCATCTATTGGACTAATCTTTTGGGTTGGGCTCTCCTCATGAGCTTAAGTCCTAACAATTGTTGCTTTCGTTGAGAGTTGGACCACGGAAAGGGCTACCTATAGGCTGGATTAAGGTGTTCTACCAAATACTGTTAGGTGAGTGAAGCCGCGAAAAAGGAAAGGAAGGGCTACCATCGGGTCAGTGCCGATAGAGTGAAAGCCGCCGTGGACGTCGGCCCTTAAAGGGCGTGGCAATGTTAGGAGTCCCACATCGAGTATATCAAAATGCTTGATGTGGTACTTAAGCCTTGAGGTTCTCCCATCTATTGGACTAATCTTTTGGGTTGGGCTCTCATCATGAGCTTAAGTCCTAACAAACCACTTTCCTAAAACAAATTATTAAACTAATTTATAGATGAACCCACAAATCGAGAGAACTATAACGGGTACTCTCCGGTCCCCACACGAAACATGATTTTTAGTGACAACAAAAAACCATAGATAAATGTCATTTTACCGTAGGTATAACACCAAATTCTTATACCAACGACATTTTTGTTTTGTTTTGGAGTCAATAGTTTCCAATACCCTCCCCAACAAGAGTACAAGATGCTTGGAAATGACCAAGGCCAATCTTGTATTTAGAGAACAACAACCAATCCAGACTAAATAAGGAAGTCACAGGGCCTCGCCTAGGTCAGAGACGGTATCTTGTCTTTAGGGATCATTTAAGTTTAACAATTATAACACTTTAACTTTTTATGTTTCTCTGTACCAAGTTAGTCATTTGAGTATTTCAATGTTTGCACCATTATTCTATTTAAAATTTCATATCAAACTCGGCTAAAAAGTAGTGATTTAGCCGTTTTACAGATAAAGTGGTAAGTCCACCTAAAATTTTAAAAACAAAAATTATTTTTGTAATTTTTTTATTGTAAGTAGAAGCCCGGAAGTTTAGGGTTCTTAAAACCACAAGTTTATAAATTCTTGTTCTTATCAAATGAACTCACATTATACAACATCGTTCTAAATATTGATTGATTCAACACTCTCAAAGTCTAAAAACTACACACCTACGTTCCTTCTAACCCTTTTCTCAATCGCTTTCAAAGCCTTCGATCAAATCACTTTTGCTTCAAGTTGACTACCATGATTTAGCTATAAAATTGTTTCTAACTTTTGTTTAGAACTTTGCTTTTGGATTAGGGTTTTGAGTTCGAAATGTCACAATTCATACCAACTGAATAGAAAAGAAAAAAACAGTCGGCGCTGAAGTTAAGGCTTTTGAAATTATGGATTTATGGATTGTGTAGTATTTCCTTCCTCAAACAACTTCATGCACATTGATGGAAATAAAGCCTTTGCCTTGACCACTTTTAAGTGAAGAGAAATAATGAATCATCCTTTATGTACTCTCATTATTTGGATATTAGCTATTAATTTTTTAATATCCTTATACTTATTTCATTCCCTCCCATTGATGATGGTTGATACTATATATCCTCTTCTAATTCTGGCAAACATAATTTCCTCCCTCCTTTCATTCTTGTAATTCCTTCTAATAGTTTGTAGAGGCTTTTCCATTTGCACCGTAAGAAAAATTAATTGTCCAACTGCTTAAGATATTTCAAACAACAAATTTTTTTAAATGCAGTTTTGGTTTCTCTATTTTAAATAAATAAAGTTTTGCGGCAATTTGACAACAATTTATACTAAATATCACATCAGAACAATAGCGATTTCTCCAAATTTCGCTGTGCTATAGCGCTCCTATAACTTGTACTTAGTAGCCGTTGTTCAACAACATTGAGTCAAACCGCATCTCCCATCATTTTTCTTCCAAACATACTTGCATGCAGGGAACATTACCTTCCAAAAGTCAAGATTGGTCTTAGGTGCCTCATCAGGTTGGAAAGTTTATCCCAATTTTCACCTTGTTGGAAGCATCTCGTGTAGCACCAGCTCCTTCAATTCAATCCACTAGCCTCATAAGCTTCATATGTAACAAAATCACCAAGTAAAAGTAGCACTTGCTTGTAGCATTTATATAAGGTAGGTTACTTTAATATAAATGTTTTTTTATGGTTAAAACATGTGTTTTTTACCCTTTATCTTTTAATCTCTTCGCATCAACTAACTCCTTTGCCAGATCAAAATAATTGTCTACATTAAAGAATGGCAATCTAAGAAAATAAAGAACATAATGTTAAGTTTGTAAGGCCTTAGCTTTTCTTGTTTTCGACTTGACTCAAGATTCCCTGTTTATTGTTTCTTGATACCCTAAAGTTTATAATATTTGTTTTTGTTAACGAAATCTATCTCAATTTACCAAAAAAATAATTGGCTTCAGATTTCGAACATACACATAATTTCAATTAAATTATTTAAAATTTTCAATGCATTCACTAAAAATTCAAAATGTAAGTGATTTGAAATCCACTTGAACTATCACATTATGATTTAACGTTGCACGCCATCATAGACAAGGTATGAAGTTAACATAGGATAAAATTGACTGATGTAGATTAAATTTAAGGATTAAAATTAAACGATTGTTATAAAATCAAGGATCAAATTTCTCAAATACTCAATAAGATAAAACTATCTTTAGGAGAAAGTAGATGAGTTTTAACATGTACATGTGTTACCTCCTTGTTTTTGAAAAAAGTAGATTTTAAGAAAAGCTAATCCTAATAGTTTTTCATTTTAGGGCAAAATAGATTTTTTTGATAAAATGATTTTTTTAAAAATCCTAAGCAAACGCTTAAAAATGAAAAAACTGATTTTTTTTTAAGAAAAAATAATATTTGAAAAAAATCTAAAACAAAAGGGGCCTATTTATCTTGCTTGTGCAGTTGAAAAAATGGCAACGGTTATCTATTTTGCTTTGATTATCCTTCCTTGAGAAGAATGCGACAAAGTTTTGGTACTTAATATGCCCTTTTTTGTCAACTATATAAATTTGCTGCCTAGCACGTGTGTGTCTTGATTAGTTACAACGTCAATTCATACAACTTTTTTGTTAGGAACTAGAATCCTTCCTTGGCCAGGACATCTGCAATAGCATTTGCTTCTTGATTTACATGTACAAAAGAAACCTTGGGAAACTCAACCAATATATTGCTCAGCTTGTTACAATGGAATCTTAGTTCCCATGGACAAGTATTCAAGTTACGCACCCATGATAAAGCATTTTTCGAATCAGATTCAATAAGAACATCACCATGTTGCAGCCATACTTTGTTCTTGGACAGCTCTAGAGCAAACACAATATCAAGGAACTCGGCCTGGTTTGAATCCTTAATGCCTACTGAAGCAGCAAATTTAGCCTTGATAAGACCATTATCATTACGAAGTACTCCCCCTATTCCTGCAGCTCCTGGTTTACCTTTCGACAATCCATCCACATTCCATTTCCAAGAATTGGATGGAGGAGGGGATCCACTGAATACTGTCCCTCTTCTTTCTAGCCAGACTCCAACCCCTTATACCATCCAAATTATAAGCTACATTACTAGGAGAGTAGGGACAATTTGCGCACCAACCTTTCATCCAATATGCAACCCTCAATTTCAAAGAAAAAAGAATTGTTCTCAATCAGTTTCCTCCTTTTCGAAGATCACTCTATTTTTTGCTGCCATAACGACCAAAACACTGCATAGCAAACACAAATCCAGAGCTGCTTTTGGAATCCTCCATTTAGAAATCTTAGCCTTCTATCAAACCACTGATCCGGCGAAGAAGTCTTCGGCATAATCACATTCCACCAATTTAACATCTTCATCCACACATACCAGATATAAACACAATGCAAAAACAGACAGTTGATGGTTTCTTCTTCTTTGCGACAGAAGGGGCAATATATTTCATCCCTTGACTCATCAAGCACTCCCAAAATCTTCAATCTGCTGCTAGTACTCAACTTCCCCAGTAGGATGAACCAGAGAAGTAACTCTGCCCTCAGAGGAGCCACTCCCTTCCAAATTCCTCTCACATAATGAACAGGGCTGTTGATTTCCCAATAAGCAGATGAAAAGGACTTCACTGAAAAATCACCGTCATTACTAAAGCTCCACCAGCTTTTATCCTTAACAGATTTGGACAGTTGGGCTTGTAAAATTTGCAGTAACTTCTGAAGTTGTTCCACTTCCCACTGAAATAACAGTCTTCTCCAATGCAAATTCCAATGATAAGCATTACCGTCCCAAAAACCCATATTACTCGCACATTTATCTTTCTGCACAGACACTCCATATAATCATCTTTCTGCACGGACACTCCATATAGTTGAATGAAAAGTTTCTTCAAACAAGATTTACCAATCCAATTGTCCGTCCAAAATCTCACATTTCTCCCGTCACCAACCCTTTCCACCAAGCCTTTACTAACAATCAGATCAAATCTTTCGCCCCATTTGTCCACAACTCCACATTCACTATTGACGACCACAAACTACCTCTGCTATTATTACACTGAATCTGGCTAATAGCCTCCACTACGTTTATGGCGTCCAAATGGAGTTTTGAAGAAACTGGATAGTTGGCGCAAAAGGAATGGAGTTTTGACTTGAGTGATGCAATCGCAAATAATCAAAGTCAGAATGATAAAAACACATTTCCTCCTCTCATTAGCCTTCATCTCGGTGAAAGGCAAAATAAAAAAAGAACGCAGTAGAATCGGTTGAACATGAATAGAAAAACTCTAAATCAAATGGTTTTTCCAACATGTTAATCTCCATAATAAATATCCAATGGAGCAAAATATATCTCTTCTGGTATCACTAAGTTACTAACTCCTCTGTTATCATCCCTCATCTTCATATCAATGCATTTGAAACCACCTGGGAGTACTTTCCATCTTTGCAACCCTTCAAGGTGCTAACTATGCCAACAAAATAACAAAATACAGACATAAAAAAACCATAAAAAAAATTAAACCCACATGTAGCATATGAAAATTCCAAGTTAATTATGATCATCTGAACATAATATGATCATTAGAATTAGAATATATGATCATTTGAAAATAAGAGATAATACAGAAGAGATAAAAATAACAATAAAGTAGTGATATTATTTCTATGTGAAAATAATTTTCATTGTTGAATTCAACTTGTTACAATGGAATTTATAATATAGATCAATTCAGGACAATGGTAGAAATGAAATTCCAATTTTGAATTCTCTAAACATTGAACTTAATGGAAAAGTAAGCTCTAAATCTTTTTTGAGTTTTAACAATATTGATCCGTCAATTAGGAGATCTCTAGTCTAATCTTTGCTTGACCTTCACATGCAGCTCTTAATTTGAAATTGACCAATCAGTTGGTTTATTGACATAATAACTTTTGTTTTATATCACTGATTTCATCTACAGTTAATTGAGAGAAACAAATCCTACAATGGTACTGATATAAAATGAAGCCAAAGGATACAACAAGCAAGCAAATGAAACTCATCACATGGCGACAACATGTAACAACAATAAGTCAATTTTGAAAAAAATATTTACTGGTTTTTAAATGCCATAGGTACAATCAAATATAACTTGCAGAAAAGCACTATCTAAAATTATAGACAAACAAAATATTTAGATGTAGTCAGTATACACCATACTTACGGTTCCAGGTTTACTCTCCCTTGGTTTCGGCAGAAGAAACTGCGGTGCAATAGGATTGCCAAAGCCTTGAACATCTGCATAAAAGGCATAGAAACCTGAGTTATTATCAAATTCTAATTTTAGGATCGTCCTCTTGAGCAATTAAACCAAAACTGATGAAGAAGCAAATCAATGATAGCAGTGAATATATGCCTAAATAAACCACTACTTAATTAGAAAAAATTGTGGCTGTCCTTTTAATAGTTGCCTAATTTTTTTGAAGGATTTGAAAATAATGTCACACCTCATATCCTACTCAATACAAATGATAAATAAAATATCATATTCTCTTCTACACATCCTACAAACATTAATATCATATCCGATAAGGAAGGGTAAGGTTGCGTACAATACAGCAATAATAGGGTAAAGCTGCAGTACAATACACCAAAAATGGTGGGACCCCTTCTCTAAAGTATGTCCGTGAAGGGGTCCCACCATTTTTGGTGTATTGTACGCAGCCTTACCCTATTTTTTACGCAAGAGGCTGTTTCCAAGACTTGAACACGTGACCTTTAAGTCACGTGACAACAAGTTTCTGACAAACACTAACAAAATATTTTCTGTTCAGTATAAACCTGTCTATTTAACCAGCAAATGATAACTATCATACAATTATATTCCATCAAAGTACATTATACATGCCTAATTAAGATTTAATAGTCTAAGTGAAACACCAAAGAGATCAATGGGCTTGACATACTTTAGAGAAATATACAGGGCAACAAAGCTTGTTCTTCTTCATAACCAAAATGTCCGACTGTAAGCACATGTGATTATTAGTCGATAAGTAAAAAAATAAATAAATAATTGGAATAAGATCAATTACTACCAATATCACAACTTTTAAATTAGCTACTAAAACAAACTTCTCAATGGCCCATGGATGAGGACCAGCTCACTAAATGTAAATGGCACAAACTTTTTATCAGAATTAACATACTCTAGAAAGAATAAGTTTGGAATTAAAATGACTAATTAAATACAAATTTGATTTCCAAGTCTCAATGAGTGAAGATTGATCAATAATTTTTTATTTTTAATATGAAATAAACTTTTTCACCTCCTTTTGGAAGCAGGGCAATCAAGATGTAGTATCAATGGAAGAACAAAAATTTCATGAGTAAAATCAACTAAAAAATTACTAATTGTTAGAAAAACTCAAGTTTACATACCCGAAAAATATTAGACTTCCATGAATGCCCATGGCCTCTAGATCAATAACCATACAAATAATTTTACGCCAAGGATTCTGCATCAAAAGAAAATGGTAAGATAAGAATGTGTACATGATAGATGTGTTTCAGATACTGGTAATAAGAAAATCATTAAGCAACAAACTACTCTAAGAAAATTAAAAGTTTCTTAAGATGCTGAGTACGTATACATTAACTATATGCAGAATTTAAGGCAGCTAAAGCTTCTGCCCTTTGCTTTGGTCCCCTCTGATTTACGCTATTAAGTTTATCCTGTATCAGTAAGAATATAAATTACTAGAAGGAAGGACCATTTTATTCTTTGCTACATTTAACTATCACCTATGACCAAATTAAATGTTATAATGTCATTTTAAATTCAGTGCTTACACATCCTTCTAGGCTTTGACAAAGGTAGTTGGATGTGTAGGTGTGTGAATGAATGTCCCTTAAAGCCTATGACATACACACACAAACTTTTCACATATCCAAGTGTAAGTTCGGTTAACCGTTGGAGCATGATCCAAAACACGTTTGATGCCAACACAACAAAATATTCTTGTAAAAATAGGTCTCTGAGTCATTTAAACAGAACTAAGGATTAGTGCAATTTCTTCCCACGAATAAGAGCAGTGAGTATTGTTGCATAACCAAAATAACCTTAATCTATGTAAACTCTGGCTCCACAGGCCTCTTCCCTGTTACCAACTCCATAAGCACTACCCGAAAGTTGTAAAAATCACTCTTCTCTGTCATCTTACAAGTGTAGGCATACTCTGTCATGATAAAAATAATCATGATCAATTTTCAAGTATAATAGCTAAAACGTGAAAATCCCCCTGATACTTTCCTATACAATTATAATGAACTAAATCTTTTAACAAATTCATAAAAGCATCTCGTTCAAATAAGTTTATAGCTCTACACTTACGACAGTTTTGAAGTATATAGATGCTGTTGAGAGTCTCACATCGGATGAAATATGATATGACCTAAAGATGTCATTTTAAGTGGGAGACATTTATCACCTGACAGGCTGGTTATGTAGGGGTGGAGTTAGGCTCAACCCAAAATCTAAGAGATGATCATGGAGAAGTGAAATATGGTTGTTTTTGGAAAAATTGAGGCAAGGAACAACTACTTAAATAAGAAACTAAATCTAAAGCACTCAAGTTTATACAAATAGGAATTAATGCTTACCAGGAGTCATGTAGCCAAGTGTTCCATCAATAACATGAGTTCGATTGCGAGCTCTTCCCTGCACAATCTTGGCAAATCCAAAATCAGCAATCCTTGGCTTCTATTCCTCGTCCAGCAATATATTACTAAATTTAACTTTCCTGTGCTTAACAGGTTTATCACACACGCCCATGATGCAAGTATTCCAATCATCTGGCTGCACTCAATGCAATGTCACACCTAACCCTCCACACTATCGGAGTCTTCTAACAGGTATATAACCTGTCCCTCAAACTCCCATTTGGTAACAACTCATAAACAAGCAAACTACTCTAAGGAGATCAATTAAAGGGGAAAAACAAGTGATAAACAGTCAATATACTACAAGTCCATGAACGGGATAACACATTTTCACTAGCTAATGTACTGCTAAATCACTGACAAATTAAAAAAGTCATGCCTTGGCATCTTGAAATAATAAAATAAGAGAGCATATGTATTTGCTTGGACATTATCCTTTTAAGTTTCTTTCAAAATTTTCCTCTTTCTAACTCTTTGCTTGGACGTTATCTTTTTAAGTTTCTTACAACATTTTCCCCTTCCGAACTATGGAATAAAACCATTGAATATCAACTATATAAGTTTACAAGTATAGCAACGGGGCTAATCCTAACATTACAAGTTCGCTCACACTCAACTGTCATCAACCAACTACAGTAGGATAATTAAAGAAATAACATGATCTGGTATAACTGAAATCCAACCCTGAATCAACCTAGAATTAAAAAACATGAGGTGATGGCAGGAAATTTCTCTGTGAATTAATGTGAATTGTGGCAATTGCCAAATTTTGAAGGATTAAGAGTAGAATTTGTAGCAGACTCCTTTCACTACTATCATTTTCTTTATCATAAAGCATATCAAGTTAGGGGTGTTGAAACAAAATCCAACCAACAGTCATAAACAACAACTCTCTAAGTAAGAAGCCGTGACAAGTGAAAAGAAAAGAGGAAATATTAATAATTTTTAATGATATACAGAACCTCCTGCGCTTTCTTGTTTTCATAATATTTTCACATTTGGTAATTTTTAGGGTTATTACGAGCAGGTTGATTGAACTAAAAAACAAAATACATAGTGAACCCACTGAACTTGACCAATCTATTTCATTTCCTAAGAAAACAAGCTGAAGTGATTCATTGCCGTTAAAATCCAATTTCATGTGTCACAATACTGATCCTTCATATTTGTCAAAAGGCTACATATGTGCGAAAACTGAATATTCTTAAAACAACATGACAATAGTATTATAACATACTCAGTTTAGTTAGAAGCTATTTTCAATCAAACATTACGAAATTTGCATGCGCAGCAATTAGCAGCAGATGTACTAACAAACATAGTAGTGACTTGACATAACATATAAATCCTAATTCAAATCTTATAAAAAAAACGCAGTACCATCTTATCCAGTGTGTGATTGTGAACAATGTATGATTGCAATGCATGATGAAGAACAAACAACTCTAAATAACAAATAAATGATAATAACACAGCACCTTCTTAAGTTGAAAATTCCATTAATTAACCATGACTCATGAAGTCACCAGTAGTCAAAACAAGCACAAAAAACATTATTTGCTCAAGCAAAAATTAACATAAAAGTTGGGGTTAAATCTCATACTCAAATGGCTAGCACGGCATTCTACATTGAAGTCCTAGTATTAAAATCAAGGTGATACCAAACTCTCAACGTAGAGTCTTGAGTCTACCGGTCTACAGTCGTCTTGAATCCTTAAAGTTTTTTGAGTACCGTTTTTGGAGTCGTAAACCAACCACATCAATTTATTACCACCAAACTCTTTAAACAAGGCCAGCACATGGTTTTTATCCCTAAAAATGTATACCATCTTGGAATTGGGAGCATAACCATCAAAAATGTGAGGAAGACGTTTCGCTTTAATCCAAGACTCTTTCTTTCCGTATTCCTTCATAAGCCAAACATCAGTGAAGGAGTTAGAACTAGATAATATGCACAAGCAACCCATAAGCATACACATGCTCAACATGCTAGTCCTTCCATAATCAGGCTGTGAAATCTCTTGGTAAGACTCTTTCCCCAAATCAAGAGAAACAATGACATGTGAAAAATTATGAGAAAGTGCCAACCAATTAACTGTGCTCTTAATGAATATTCCTTGTTTACCCCAAATAAACATACTGATATAAGGAAAATCCTGAATCCTTCTCCATGAATGTGTGCCCAAAGTATGAATATTAACTTGAGGTTTATTGGATCTATAATCATAGCAATAAACAGAAACAACCTTGTACTTATGAATTGAAGGATCATAGCCAAAAGCATATATAGTTGTACCATTTTCTTTTGGAAGTTCTAAAGAGGGTAACTTCTTGTGTTTTCTAGTTGAAGGGTTCCAAAGAAGTGCAGGACGGGTGTTAATGGCGAAACAAATGATACCGTGGCAAGAACCAATGATACCACATGAGTAATTGTGTTGCATGGGATTAAAGGTGAACCTAGAGTTGAGTTGAAGAGAGTCCAATGGATAAGACATTGCAGTACAGTCGGAGGAGGTCCATTTGGTTACAATGAAGTGGGGGCGTTTAATTGAGAAGCTAAGGTGTTTTTTGGCGAATTTGGGATCTTTTGAGATAAGAGAATTCCATGACTTGCATATGCATCGGAATCGTAAGAGATCCTTCACAGGGAGTCTACATAGAATGTCAGCAATGAGATCCATTGGAATATGAGGAATCACCGGCTCCGGCCTATTGGTGTTTGAGAATACAGAATTCCACAATCTGAGGACCAACTTCACTGTAAGTTTTAGGGTTCTGGTCATTCGATGTTGCTTCTTGGGTGGTGACAGTGCTTCCACCATCACTGAATCAGAAATGAAGACGCCGTCATTTTGGAGTGAAAACCGACTTATTAATTGATTCATGAATGAGTGTTGATTTCTTGCGTTGTGTAGCTAATGTGTTTTAGAACCCTGACTCTTGGCAAGTAACAAGTTCAATCGAGAGGTTGTGAAAACCCTTCATTTTGGAATGAATCTGTTTGAATACGATATTTATGAGCATAAACAGGAAGATAATACTTACTACTTAGTCTATGAAATGAAGTTAAGCATATAATGAAAGTTAGCCATGGGTTTGAAACAATCTCTGGCAGCATTCTATGATAAATCAAGTAATGCCATAAAAATTGATATCATACTTAATAAAAATCAGTCTAAAACTTTGTAGTTATACTACCATAGATGAATTTTACCCAAATCCCTAATTTTCCTAATATGAAATTAAAGAGAGATTCCTTACCTCAATGCTTCTCTGGTGGGCGGGATGTTCCTCTCAATTCTCATGGGTGTGTAATAGAAATGCTGAAATTTGTAGTGAAAAAGAGAAACAAAATTGATATGTAGATGAAGGTCCAAAGATTTTTTTTTGGGGCAAATATGGTTTTCTTTTTCCTTTTTCGAGAGAGGGCGATAGTTGTGATTAAAATAATTAAATATAACTATAAGTATTTAAAGTTATATAATGACCTTATGAAAAGCAATAACAAGTTTTTTTCAACGACAAGTACGTAATCAATTTTTGCTAACTCATTTAAGTGGGAATCTAAATTATAGGGTTATTTTTCACTAACTTATTCTAGAATCAATTTTTTAGGGTTATTTTCCAGCTAACTTATTCTAGAATCAATTTTTTAAAAGGTTATTTTTAAGATTTCGTCCAAATTTTGGGGGTTATTTGAGATATATTAACTAAAACAATTAACAAAAATAAAAAATCATTCTTAAACACTTAAACTCCGTAAATGTTTCTCTTGACTCTAAAAATTAGAAAAATCAAGAAATCATTTTTATTTTCTTTGTGCTATTATTTTCCTTTCTCCACATGGTAATCATTCGAGAACTAGCACTCTTATGACGGATCCCTTTTGAAAAATAACTTATGCAAATAAATAAGCTTTTATATTATTTTAAGTTCTCACTAACGAAAATTGTACCTTCATAAGTTGATTTTTCATAAACTACCTTAACAAGCTTATGAATAATAAATAAAAGCTTATTTATTTGTATAAGCTAAAAATAAGCTCAATTCAAGCGGACCCTAGGTATTAAACGGTTTTGTTCGTCTGTTGATGCATCTTAGAACCACTTAAGGATAGATAATGTGAAATCACTTGAGTTGGTCTAGTGGTGCTGATTTGAGACCTTAAAGTGTGCTCCTTTCAAGGTCTCAAGTTTGATTATCCTCGGTGCTATTTTTGATGGGCTAATTTAGCTTATTCAAAAACAAAATGGAGAGAAGAGAGATTACTTATCAAACAATATTATCATATGCAAAGAGAGATTACTCACCTTAAGTATTCGATGCTTTTATCGTCTCTCTCAATTTGTCCCCCTTTGTGTTGTTATCTCTCAAATGAGTGATTGTAGTTACTTTTAGCCAAAATAAAACCTCTCACCTATTCCTCTCAATTCTCATGGGTGTAATAGAAACTAGTTTGAACACCCGTGATAAGTGCGGGATAGAATTTCGTCATATTTGAGATAAATAATATTGCGATCCACACAAGTGTCAATTAAAGACGAATATTGAGTAAAATAATGGAAGTCGGTCAACAAATAAGTAAAAAAAGTCATATGCTCAAGCCTTAAAATTTTGGATGGAGATGTAAGATTATCACTTGTGTGGTTTCTTTCTTTAATGTGTTGATCCACACCAGTGTTGGCTTCCGCAAAAGGCCCAACGATGGTATTATATCCCGAATCAACATTGTGGGGGAGCGAAGGTGGGTCTTGGTGGTGGATCATGTACACAGAGAGTAAATGTTGATAAACATATAAGTGAGATGACACGTATACCTAATGTCTTAAGACCTATGAGGGATATGTGATATCAATGTCACTTGTTGGATGATACATCCCAGTGTAGGCTGCCACGAAAGTTCCAACATTATGATGACTTGTTTGTCCATCATTTGTTTATATTTTTATCTTAAATTTTAATTTTTTGGATGTCATTCGCTTTTATGTTGTTTTTTATTCGATCTTTATTATTTTAAATTCATACACTCTCTTTTTTTTGACAAAATTCCTACACTTTTGTTATCCGGTGGGATGTGACAATGAAAAAATATTTGTGTGTTCTGATGAGTTTATAAAATACATGTTTATTAGACATTTTAAATTGATGTGAAATTTTTTAATAAGTCTAATATTTTGATAAAATACACACTTATTAGTTTTTTCCCATGTCATTTTTCTCATGTTCAAATTCCTTCTCATTCTCCATCTTCTTTCTTTTCTAATTTGTTTTATCTCTTTTCATGAAAGAAAGGCACCAAAACTTCTCTATATGAAACCGCTACTAACCCATATTTTCTACCATGATGTGTCTCTAGCCTTATTTAGCTATCTCACCGGATCATAAAAACAAAGTCTCACAGTTACAAAGTGATGTATGTTAATATCTCACCAACTAACCTTCACGATTACTATTATCTTTTTCATAATAAGAATAATATACACAAACTCATTTGGGTTGGTCTGGTGGTGTTGGCTTGGGATCTGGAAGTGTGCTCCTCGAGGTCATTGGAACAGTTAAGTCTTTGAAGTTGTGTAGAAAATGACCTCTTGGTGGGAAAAAGATTAGTTGTTGTTGTTGATTAGTAACTAATGAAATCATAATTATATTTTACAAAATTAATGTTACATTAATAATGAATAGTTTTCGGTCGAAATTGTTTGAACGAAATAGAAAGCTTTCAATCAAAATTGAAATTTTTTTAACATCGCTAATGTAATATTATTTAAGCTGTCAATGTTTAAGATTCAAATTTTAAAATAACAAAAAAATCAATACAATTATTATTGATAAACAAATCTACTAAATCATATAGAAACCTTAGACCATTTACAATGGTGTTGAATGGCTATGTTGAAAGCAACCTTCAACATGTGGGAGTCCTCCAATGGTGTGTTGAATGATGATGTGGATGAAAGAGAGGTTGAATCAATTCAACATGTTGAATCTGACTTCAGAGGGTCACTTGGCAAGCCGTCGTTGGCCAGAAATGGCGCATGCACCATACGCGCAGACAACATCGCGTGAAGCTGCAGGAGGCGGATAGAGAAAGAGCTTTGTGGATATCTAGGGACACGTGTTTGGTTCTGATTGGCTGTCTGGATTTTTATCATCTTAATAATTTAAACTCAATTATTTCATTGTAAATTAATTAAAAAATAATAAAAATTACCAAAATTCATAATTTTTTTTGTCTATAAATAGAGACTTGGTTCATTTGATTTGGACACAAAAAAAAACCAAATTTTTCACTATCTTAATCTTATTATTATCCTCTTATTAGCTTTCTTTTGTAGTTTTAAACTTCATTTTGGTGAATAATGAAGTTTTCGTGATTGAAGTTTTTGTGATTGAAGATGATTTGTATCGTACTACATAAATTATTTGTGTGTTTTGTGCTTAGTTTATTGTTTCGCATTTTAAGTTATTTGTGTGTCGCGTGCTTAGTTTGTTGTATTGCATTTTAAGTTAAGAAAATAAAAATAAATTATTTAAATACATTTTGTTTTTACAAAAAAAAATTAAGCGTTTTTTAATTTAATTATAATCAATAATTGTATTTTTATGTAATTATAAAAACAAAAATATAAAATTAAATAAGAATAAGAAATAAAAGGTGGTGGGGTAGAGTGTTGAATGAAAAACCATTGGAGTGGGTAAAATTGAATCAGTGTTGAATTAAGAGAGAGAAAATGACGTGGAGTGTTGGAAATTGAAAAAGTGGGTGTTAAAAGAAAAAACCATTGTAGATTTTTGTTAGCAAAAAACAAAATCATATACAAAAATTGATTTCACATGAGACAAATCAATTTCAACAATGTTAACTAATTTTATATTCATTTTTTAAAATAATAGTTCAAAATTATTTTAAAGCAAATTATAATGTTGAGAAATTATTAAAACCTGTTTTTATGGAATTAGCAAAGGTACGTATTTTTATTTTTATTTTGCACAAGCCAAAATGATATATATATTAACAACAACGGTGTAGTACCCCGCACAAGGTGTGCTAAGGGAAAATACCGCACAAACAATACAACCAGAGATGCCAGTAAGTTTGAGGCACCTTTAACATCAAAAATTATTTACAAGCAAACACCCTAACAATGTAACGGGTGTTGCCACCAATCATGATAACGTAAATTAAAGGATGATCTATTAGCTTTCAGCCATAAATAAGAACTTAGTTTGATTTTCTCGATGAGAACGGAAGAATTTGATCCCATATTTTTGAAGATTCGATCGATCCTTCCATATCATCCGGACACAAGCAAACCAAATTACTTTGAAGACATAATGAGAACGACGCGGCATCCCCGCCATTAAAGTGAATTGAGTGTAATGTTCTCGCAACTGGAAAGGATACACTGTAGGAACGCCTATCCAATTTCGCACATGTAGCCAAACTAATTTGGGAATCTCGCACTCCAAGAAGAGGTGATTAGCTGATCCCGAGTCACCGCAACCATAAGCACACGCGGTGTCAGTAACTTGAATTACCCTTCGACGCATCAAATTGTCCTTCGTGGGAAGATGGTTTCGAAGCAGACACCACACAAACAGAGACACTTTTCTGGAATGTATCTATGCCATACATCATCAACAAGAGTTCTATCTACCTGCTCACCGGAAGCAAGAAAACGATATGCTTCCCGAACTGAATAACCATGAACAGGGTCTAAAAGCCAGAGCCATGTATCAGAAACATTATCCTGCAAAACAATGTTATGTAATAATAAAATGCACTCCCTCACACTATCCTCCTCCCAAGCTAACAAACGACGTCTTCTCACCCACACTCTACCTCCAACCGCCCATCCCAAACTTGCCATCTCTACCACCGAACACTCCTTATTCACTGCAAGATCAAAGAGTGAAGGAAGTTTGAGGCTTAAATTAAGGAAATTTATGATTTTCTTTCTAATTTATGATGATGGTAGCATAAAAAGAAATATCAACCCTTCTTCAACATCACATTTCCTTCGAATTTATAAACCCTTCTTGTTTGCACATCATCATCATCATCAATCATTCACAAAAACCAACCCATTTTTGGATCCAGTATAAACCCATTTTCGGATATAAGCAAAGGTGCATATCTAGAATTAAGGAAATTTATTCACAACCTTCAAGGTAAAATCTGAAAAATTGTGGGTATGTGTTTGATGATAGATCGTTTAGGAAAGAAAATAATAGAGATGGATTAAGTTTAATGGGGGAAGAATGAGTAATTTGGGGATGAAGATGAAGATTGGTGAAGGAGAGATTTATGGGAAGGTTGGTGACGACGGATTTAGGTTTTTGGAAGAAAAAAAAATCTGGAAAAGGTTGATAAAGTTGTGAGGAAGAAGAGAGAAGATGATGAAAAGTGAAAAAAAATTCAGGTGTTGACAGTTCACTATTAAATAAAATGGGCATGCAATCAAATGATTAAAATCTTATAAAAAATTTAGACATTAAAAAACTAATACGGGGGATCGATTTGGCTAACGAAGGTTAACTTGAGGGACCAAATTGTGGATTTTACCAGTTATGAGACCAAAATGAAAACTTGAAATTAGTTAGAGGACCAAAAGACCAATTAAACCTTATTTTTATTTATTTTGGGCATATATGGTTTTCTTTTTCGAGAGAGGGAGATACTTTGGCTAAAATAATTAAATATAACTATAAGCATAGGTTGTCATGGCAGAGATTGATTGTTCATAAAACTTGTGGTGGTATAGGATTTAAGGACCTTGCTTCTTTTAACATGGCGATGCTTGAAAAACATGGGTGGAAATTTCAAACTGATGTTGATAGCCTTGTAACTAGATTATTTAAAGCTCGTTATATTCCTAACAATGATTTTTTAGGGTCAAGGTTAGGAAGTAACCCCAATTATGTGTGGAGAAGTATCTTTAGTGCTAAAATGGTTGTGAAAAGAGGTGCAAGATGACGCATAGGTACATGAGATAATATACCTCTGTTTGGTGCATCTTGACTTAAAGATGTAGTGTCTTTTGCAGATGACAATCCCATATTCGTGCCATTAGCACATGCTAAAGTGAAGGACATTATTGATCAACATCACAAGGTATGAAATGCTCTTTTAATCTATAATTTGTTTGATCATGATAAAGCACAATTGATTCTAAATACACCGCTACAACATTTGGTTACTGAAGATAAATTAATTTGGAAAGCAGAAGAATGGTAAGTATTCAGTGCATAGTGCCTATAGAACTTGTGTTACTGAAATTGCAGTTAATTCTCATCTACATGTATTTGGAGATTAAAAGACCCACCCCAGCCCCCCCTCTCCCCCCCAAAGATTAAGAATCTTGTTTGGCGTGGTTGTTTCCTACTAGAGCTCGCAAAGGTAGTTGCATTGTACTATTAACTGTGTGCTTTGTGATAGCAATTATGAAGATATTATCAATGTTCTTTTAGAGTGTCCTTCTGCTATGCATATATGACATGAGCTTAACCTTTGTGACAAGATTGATCGTGCTCTTCGGCAATATTATAACAAGGATGCAGTGGTGTTTACTATGCTATCTACACTTAAAGGGCAGATTTGGGGGAAAAAATTAACTAGGGTGATTTTAGAATTTTGATTTCATAATAGGGTAGGAAAAAAAATCAATCGAGGGTCTCATTACCTTTCACTTGGGAGTTATTACCTATTAAGCAAATACATGTGCACTGGACACGAAACTGGCACATATACGTCGACATATATAATAATTTGATAAAATAAACAAATTGAATATAAACACATGTGTCGGTGTCGTGTCAGAGCTAAGGTCTCGTTGCCATTCATTTGAGAGTTATTTATTGCTCTTATTATCTTTTTCATTTCATTGTTATACTTGTACTTATAATACTTCCATCAGTATACTGTCACTTTGAAAGTGTTTCTAGTTTCCACCAAAAATATCTGCAATCACCTAGAGTACGTAGTAATATAATTGCAAAAGATCTGACTGTAAAATTTACTCTGCTAGACTTAAAACTCCTATTTTTCAGCAGATTTGTTGATCCTTAAAAAGGTACATGTTGAAATGCACATCATTTGATTCACATTTGTAAAATGGAAAATGCTTGTTGGCACGAGATCAACCAAGCACGACATGCAACGAATGAATTGTGACCCTTGGATTGCAGCACTTTTATTTCTCTCTCTTCCGTGTGGTTTGTTTCAATGGGTGCTACATGTGTCGTGAGTTTGTCGTGCATGCATAGTGTCGTGCATATGTTGAAAATAGGTTTCCTTTTAGCTTTCCTAGATTTTAAATATAAAAATGGAGAAACCTCGCATCTTTTATTCCTACCTGATCTTGGCGGTTTTAAATATTTTAAATGTTACCAAGATGGAGCTTCATGTTGACTCTAAGTGATTTTCAACACGTTAAAAAATAAGGTAAGAGGAAGTGTAGTTAAGAGTAAATGGGTTCAGCATATTCAAAGCCTCCTAAAATAGTTTTGAGAACGCTAATACTTGTGATGATATGTTGGTCAACAATGGCCTCATCGATTAGTTAAAATATCTAATCTATGCTTTTTATTTAGATTTAAACTATTTAAATGAATTTCGATTACTATATAAAAAAGAAAAATAATTCTGTGATAACTTTTAAGTGACTGACTATATCTCTCATATTTTATTGTTTCTCTCCCCTCTCTATTGATTAGGTTTTTCTTTCAATATCTACATTTTTATATCTTTAATTGTTTCATAAATTATTCCAAAATAATTGCTCAAATAACGACACATTCATTGCAGCACATTATCGAACAAGAGAGACATGTAAAATGACGAATTAAAAGCATGATAATGGTAAAAATTGAAGGAATATTGCCATAGATGACCAAAATCATAGATAAAAATTATGATATTTTATAGAAATACATTAGACGCGCACCTTGATTGATAACCATTTGGTAATTGGCGTTTTGTTAGAGTAAGCATTAGGATATAGAGGTTAGGGTTGAGAGTTATTCTCTTTCTTCATGTGTTGTTAGAATGAAAGTGTGTTGAATGTTATATGACCTAATATGATAGTCAATATATATAAACATTAGTAGAGAGACACCTTTCTAGAGGCTTATTATAAAATACGACCCAACCCATCACGATCCGTTTTCACTTACAACTCATTATAAATATCTTTTTATTTAGTGCAATGTTATAATTAAAATTAATAGTTGATATAATATTTTATTATTTTTTTAATCCTTGATTAAAATTAACCCTTAAAATTCAAAAAAAAAAATTATTGCATCATTTTTTTAAAGAAATTAAGCGAAATATATTAAAGAAATAATCAGTCCCTCAAGCATAAGGTGTGCCGAAGGGATTTGAAAAGTGTTAATTACAATACAGTAATTACAATACAGTAAGGTTATTACCAGCCATAAAGAAAAAAACAGACATTACATAATAGTCTGTAAACAACATAAAGGGTTTTGTCTTCAAAAGGGATAGTCAAAAGCGAACGTGATGAAGTTTGCTTTCAACCACCAATACGTTTGAATTTTAACCCTTTCAATAAGAACTTCAAGATGATCAAATTGATTTTGAAAAATTCTCCTGTTGCGATCTTTCCATATAACACATAAGACCGAAGTCCAAATAATAGTAAAAGTTGTCATAGAATTCTTTGAGAAGCCACCGAGAGCACAAAACTGATTAGCATGTGTATTTAAATTGCCATGTAAAACCGTAACAATACCAAGCCAATGCGATATCAAGAGCCATAACCGACCATAATGGTCACATTGAAAAAACAAATGGTCCCTTTCCTCCTCCTTACCACACAAGGCCGCACAAGATACATTTGTAGCCTCGAGGACATTCCTTTTGCACAAGTTGTCTTTTGTAGCAAGTCTCTTCAGAAAAAGACGCCAAACAAAAATGTTAACCTTTAATAGAACCGACTTAAACCATAAAAATTGATTAAAATCTTCAGTGATGAATGTCCACCGCTGTTAAATAAGAGTAAGTTGAATGCACCGTATAGCTTTGAGTTGTGTGAAGTCTCCACACCCACCTATCAGACATGTCTACCTGCAAAACAACATTAGCCAACCGCTCCACGCACTCCCCCACCAAATCATCCTCCCACGCAAATAATCTCCTCCTCCACCTCCACGCTCCCCCATCCGCCCCCACCCTAACAAAAACATCTCCCTCACTATGACCTCTTTAGTTTCCGACAAGTTAAAAAGTCTAGAAAAATACACCGCTAACGGAACATCAAGCAGCCACGGATCCTCCCAAAACATGGTGGTGCTCCCATCTCCTACCTTCCTAACAATGTTATCAGCCAACCACCTAGCATCCGCCACACCCACACCAGATCGAATTTGGTTTAAGTGACGCCACCAAATCGACCCGACACCCTCACTAAATCCCACCCTCCCTCCAACCTCCCCATACTTTGCTCGCAACACCACATTCCACAAACTTTCCCTCTCCTCCAACACCCTCCACACCCATTTCCCCAATAAAGAGATATTAAACTTCCGCAACCTTTTCACCCCCAAACCTCCATTCTCCTTTTTCAAACAAATAGCGTCCCATTTAATCCAAGAAAGTTTCCTAAAATCCTCACCACCTCCCCCAATTTTTTTTATAAAAATAGAGTCAAGGGTAGAAATAATACATGCAGGAGCTTTGAAGAAAGAAAGGAAATAAAACAAAATGGACGATAGAACGGACTTTAGCAAAACCAACCGACCACCCAAATATTGCATCATTAAAAGGGATATAATCATACTTCCAATGATGATAAATAAGGGACATGCTTTCAGAAATGGTTTCGTATCCTTTTTTTTACTTACAAAACAAACATTATGTGATGTGGTACAAGTTAACTTCTCATTATGAAATACACCAACATAATTTTCTTAAGGTATAGAATTTAGTTATGAGCATGAGAATATAATTTTTTTGCAATCACTGAAATCTTTTATCATGAATTTAAATACTGATACCTATGAAAAACTATATGCTGAACAACAGAGAAAGCCCATGAAATGTCTCAATGTTTTTCAAGCAATACATATCCCAAAATGATTTTCAAATAAAAAAAAACTTATCAAAGAAGCCATTGGGACTTGGGAGGGATGCGAGAGATTTGGAATAAACCATCAATTTGGCTCTTATCTCTAATTTAGGTCCTAAATTATATAATTATTCTAAGTCATTCTTTTTCTTTTAACAAATATACTTAGTTCTTAAACTATTAAAATTTTGTTAACCTTAAATTATATGAAAATCAGTCAATTATTTTTCTATTAACATAAGTCCCCAAAATTAGGGTGACACACTTAGGTAGTAAATCATTTGTTAAGGTCTACCCATAGACTATTATTTTTGGGTCTCCCATTTTTTACTAATTATTTTGAAGATTTATAATTTTTTATGAAAAATATATAACTTTTGCATTTAGGACACATGTTAAGACGCTTAATATAAAAATATTATCTCAAAATAAATAAGTTTTACATCATATAAATAAGTTTTTACCATTAAATCAAAGCTTATCATTAGATTTATTCAAAAAGTTATTGATTCAATGATAAAAGTTAGACTTATACATATACAAGAGTAACTTGTTAGACAAAATCCTAAAAGAATAATCTAAAATTATTTATTTATGGTGGCACTTATTGAATCTTCAAAGTGTTTTAATTTTTACATTCTTTATGGTATTTTTAATATAAAGATTGATTTTTTTTAGCTAATTTTTTTATTTTTAATATATAACCTAGGCTCGATTATATGTATATGGATGTGTGCGCGTGCATGTGTGTGTATGTGGAATTACATGTACTAGTTTTAGCAAGGACAACCCTTGGTTATGGTGTATGTAGGCCTTGACCCTCAATATATATGTGTGTTGTTTCAATTTATTATTCTCCACTTTGCATATTTAATAATGGAAATACATCAATGATTGATCACATAATTTGATAAAATTATCTTTATCCAATTTGAGCATATCACGTGAGCGATTACGAGAAAGAATGATCGCAAGCTTGTTGTTGAGAGATCCCATGTTATGTTCAGGGAGGAGGGTCTAACTCTAAAGTCTTAGGGTGTTGTGTTTGTTGTAAATAGTTTTGAAATGGGAGGGGTATTTATAACTATGATATGCTGCCAATGCCATTGTTAAAAAAGTGTGCAAGTTACTGTCATCCAAAACTATTGCCACGTCGGAGTCAAAATCAATAAGTCAAAGAGGAGGACTACCGACTGCTCTTGAGGCGATGACGGCATCTCCACCTCCTCTGTCGATGTGGAATGGTAGCTGAGGCAGCGATGAAGAGTAGAATAAGACTAGTGGGATTACTACTCCTAAATAAAGAAATAATGATTTCATAGGATAATAACTTACTCAACAAGGAATTTCAAAAAAACAAGAATACCCTTTAGTACAAGATAATTAAGTGTAAATGGTCTTAAAACACTATGGGCAAATGTGCCGCTATATATGCCTAAAGTAATATTACCTAGCGGTAATTGAGCAAGCTACAATAATTTTATCAAATTACTTGATTAACTATTGATGTATTTCCATTATTAAATATGCAAAGTGGAGAATAACAAATCGAAAACAACACACACATATTAAAGGTCTAGACCTACATACGTTATAACCTATGGTCTTCCATACCAAAACTAGTACATGTAATTTCACAGACTCACGCACGCACGCACGCGGGCATACACATAATTTGATTATTGTTGTTTTGTTTTTGTACAAATGCATTGATAAGAGTTATTTATGCTATGCCATGTTGTGATTTTATTAAATTTTTAGGTTGAATACACTCCATAAAACTCTTGCAAAATTCCTCATTATAATGTGACTTCTCTGATATCTCATTCCCAAACTGGTTATCGCACTCTGACTTGCTAACATCTAATTTACACACTATTGAAGTATATTTCTTCAAAGTGTTACATTCTTCAACACCCTTTCATCCTTCTGCATAGTATGTTCACTAACGAGTCTCATTTTCTTTAAATGTGCTAATGAAGCGATTGTTTGTGCGAATACATTGATAGGAGTTATTTATGCTATGCCATGTTATAATTTACATCTTGAACACAATATATAACAATTTATTCCTATGTTGTTAATAGCTTCTTGCACATGAACTACTCAATTAACAATTTAATTAACCTTTTGTAGGAGCCATTGAAAAACAACAACATGGACATAAATAAAGCCTTGAAGAAAGTCTCGATGAACATTCAAAACAAACTAAGTCTGAACCAACAAGTTGATCATGACCTTCACCACTTAGTTGTCCATGGCCACCCTCACCATTTTGGTCTTGAACATGCACCTCACATCAATGAAGCAATATCATGTGTTGTACAACCTACACGTCATATCGTTGAAGCAAGTTCGAGTGTTGTACCACCACAAAATGATGTTGATTTCTTATTTAAACCAATGGACTTTACCTTAAGGTCGCTCAAGTTGTACACTGACAATTTTTGTGACAAAAAGATTTTGGGACAAGGAGGTTCAACAACTGTTTATAAAGGCAATCATCAAGGTTATTATGGCACATTCACGGTAAAAAAGTACAACGGGAAGCAACTGGATCAAAATTCCACTCAGAACTTGAGACTTTAAAAATAGTTTGTCACCGGAATCTGCTTTCTCATGTTATTAAGAGATTCTTGCACAAAAACTGCTCCATTAACAATTTAATTAACCTTTTTTAGAAGCCATTGAAAACAACAACATGGACATAAAGAAAGCCTTGAAGAAAGTCTCGAACAACATCCAAAACAAACTAAGTCTGAACCCACAAGTTCTACACTGACAATTTTAGTGACAAAAAGATTTTGGGACAAGGAGGTTCAACAACTGTTTATAAAGGCAACCATCAAGGTTATTATGGCACATTCGCGGTAAAAAAAGTACAACGGGAAGAAACTGGATAAGAATTTCACTCAGAACTTGAGGCTTTAAAAATAGTTTGTCACCGGAATCTACTTTCTCATGTTATTAAGAGCTTCTTGCACAAAAACTGATCCATTAACAATTTAATTAACCTTTTGTAGGAGCCATTGAAAACAACAACATGGACATAAAGAAAGCCTTGAAGAAAGTCTCAAAGAACATCCAAAACAAACTAAGTCTGAACCCACAAGTTCTACACTGACAATTTTAGTGACAAAAAGATTTTGGGACAAGGAGGTTCAACAACTGTTTATAAAGGCAATCATCAAGGTTATTATGGTACATTTGCAGTAAAAAAATTACAGCGGGAAGCAACTGGATAAGAATTTCACTTAGAACTTGAGGCTTTAAAAATAGTTTGTCACCAGAATATACTTTCTCTTGTTATTAAGAGCTTCTTGCACAAAAACTGCTCCATTAACAATTTAATTAACCTTTTGTAGGAGCCATTGAAAACAACAACATGGACATATAGAAAGCCTTGAAGAAAGTCTCGAAGAACATCCAAAACAAACTAAGTCTGAACCCACAAGTTGTTCATGAACCTCCCCACTCAATTGTCTATGACAACCCTTGCCATTTTGGTCTTGATCATGAACCTCCCACAAATGAACTAATGGTTTTATTAACTATTGATGTATTTTCATTATTAAATATGCAAAGTGGGGAATAACAAATCGAAAGCAACACACACATATTTAGGGTCAACACCTACATACGTTATAACCTAAGGTCTTCCATGCCAAAACTAGTACATGTAATTTCACAGACGCATGCACGCACGCACGTGGGCATACACATACTTTGATTATTGTTGTCTTGTTTTTGTGCAAATGCATTGATAGGAGTTATTTATGCTATGCCATGGTGTGATTTTATTAAATTTTTAGGCTGAATACACTCCATAAAACTCTTGCAAAATTTCTCATTATAATGTGACTTCTTTGATATCTCATTCCCAAACTGGTTATCGCACTCTGACTTGCTAACATCTAATTTGCACACTATTGAAGTATATTTCTTCGAAGTGTTACATTCTTCCACACCCTTTCATCCTTCTGCATAGTATGTTCACTAAGGAGTCTCATTTTCTTTAAATGTGCTAATGAAGCGATTGTTTGTGCGAATGCATTGATAGGAGTTATTTATGTTATGCCATGGTATGATTTACATCTTGAACACAATATATGACAATTTATTCCTATGTTGTTAATAGCTTCTTGCACATGAACTACTCAATTAACAATTTAATTAACCTTTTGTAGGAGCCATTGAAAACAACAACATGGACAGAAATAAAGCCTTGAAGAAAGTCTCGATGAACATTCAAAACAATCTAAGTCTGAACCAACAAGTTGATCATGACCCTCACCACTCACTTGTCCATGACCACCCTCACCATTTTGGTCTTGAACATGCACCTCCCATCAATGAAGCAATATCAAGTGTTGAACCACCTGCACGTCATATTGTTGAAGCAAGTTCGAGTGTTGTACCACCTCAAAATGATGTTGATTTCTTATTTAAACCAATGGATTTTACCTTAAGGTTGCTCAAGTTTTACACTGACAATTTTAGTGACAAAAAGATTTTGGGACAAGGAGGTTCAACAACTGTTTATAAAGGCAATCATCAAGGTTATTATGGCACATTCGCAGTAAAAAAAGTACTACGGGAAGTAACTGGATCAGAATTTCACTCAGAACTTGAGGCTTTAAAAATAGTTTGTCACCGGAATCTACTTTCTCTTGTTGTTAAGAGCTTCTTGCACAAAAACTGATCCATTAACAATTTAATTAACCTTTTGTAGGAGCCATTGAAAACAACAACATGGACATAAAGAAAGCCTTGAAGAAAGTCTCGAAGAACATCCAAAACAAACTAAGTCTGAACCCACAAGTTGTTCATGACCCTCCCCACTCAATTGTCCATGACCACCCTCGCCATTTTGGTCTTGATCATGAACCTACCATCAATGAACTAATGGTTTTATTAACTATTGATGTATTTCCATCATTAAATATGCAAAGTGGGGAATAACAAATCGAAAGCAACACACACATATTGAGGGTCAACACCTACATACGTTATAACCTAAGGTCTTCCATGCCAAAACTAATACATGTAATTTCACAAACGCATGCACGCACGCACGTGCGCACACACATGCATATACATATAATCGAGCCAAGTAATATGGAGATAGGAAACTAGAGAAAGTCTAATTTAGTCACAACCCCAAATCAAAAAGATTAAGGCACATTCACATAAAATGAAAAAATTAAATAAAAAATAAATCACTCACATCAATTTTTTTTATTCTCATTTCTATTTTTCTATGTTTTATGAGTGTGCCCAAATTATTTGATTTGGGGTTATGTTCATCTTCTACTCAAGTTGCATTTCTTGTTTTTCTTTTTGTGGTGGTCGGGGTTTGAACCTCAAACCTTGCATATATTATGCATTGTCCATACCAACTGAGCTAAGCTCACGAGGACGGTTGCATTTCCTGTTACACTACAATAATATTTTTCATTTTCCTCTCAAATAAATAATACTTTTCATTTATAGTTTTTTTAAAAATAATATTAAGTACTTTAAAAAAAAAACGAAACTTGATTTAGGAGAAATAGCCAAATTGCTTAAGCCAAATGGGAAATAAGTAAGCTCAAATGGATAATAAATAAGGAAATATCTTTTTGTTTTCCGTGTGACGACGGTTCAAATATTCTTGGAGACTCTCCATTCCTCTCATTCAATTCTTTGAGACCGTAGAAATCTCTTCACCAAAACACAACCATCCATCTTCTAAGTTGAATCATGACTTCATCTTTTTCTTTTTCATCTCCATTGGCCACTCATTGCATGCTCGATCATTTATTTCTTCACATTTATTTCCCTTCATCATTTCTTCAACTCATTGTTCACTCTGTTACCAATTCCATCGACCTTACCTTGCATGCCCAATTGTTTTATTTTTCTGAACTCATTTTTCAGTGTTTGATGAAGGTGAACATTGATTGCGGAAATCCGAGGAAATTGTGGGTAAATCCATGTTGCTTACCAAAGTTGTTTGTTATTCCCCCACAATGATGTTATACATTTGTTCTATCATATGCAACTTAGTTCTTTATAAAATTTGTTTTCGCTCTACGGAGAGTTTTAGCATCTAATATGAGACATTATATATGTCTTGGTTGATTTATTTTGCATTTTTATTTTTTTTCTAAATATACACAAACATCTATTGCACATTTATATGTGCATGATTTCATTTTTATTTAGTTTTGAGTTATGTGTTGAAGCATATAGTGAAAAAATTGGTCTTTTACTTCATTGAAAATAAAAAGCAATAGAATTCTATATCGTGTTTAGCATACTTATGTGTTAAATAGCTTAATTCAATAGAACTATTTTCACTCTTCCCTTTTCTTTCTAAAGTTGACAACATTATAATTGCCAGAACCAATATTTGGACATTTGACATCTTGGTAAATAATGAATTTGTGAAGATCCTGGGCTAGCATTTGTAATTCAATTTTAAAAAGGAAGACTTCAGTAAAGTTCTGCTGTACAACTAGAGTTCTTTCCAACTGGTTTAGGAAACAAATGAAGCATACACATTTTTAAGGGTCAAATTTCTAACTTGGCTAAAAACAAAAGTTAGTCCATAATTCTTCACCGAACAAATAAATAAAGGTGGGTTTGGGTGGCGTGTAAGAGGGGGGAACTTTTGCATTATGTGGTGTCCAAAAAGAAAAACTTCTTGTTTATTGGTTTTTCATTTCATCCAAACCAAATATCCATTTCCAATCTAACCGGTAAGATAGGAAAAAATATTATAAGAGATCCGTGCTATCTCATTTAAGCGCTTTTAGGTTCCGGAAGAAATAATATGCAATTTGTTTAAAAATAAAAAATAAAACTCACAACATTATGGTTGAATCTTCATGTACAACAGGTTTATCATCCAGGTTTATCATGTCCATTTGTAGTCCATGCTTCAAATAGAAAATCACCCACCTTAACAAGATCCTTTCTTGTTATAACGGTAGCACATAAGACAGATGAAGAATTTAAAACTTAAAATACAACTCCTCTTCTAACTTAACGTGTATATATTTTGAAGACACAAAAATTATTAAGACACACACGTGCTAAGTAGCAAATTTATATAGTTGACAAAAAGGGAATATTAAGTACCAAAACTTTGTCACATTCTTCTCAAGGAAGGATAATCAAAGCAAAATGCCGTTGTCATTTTTTTAAGAAGATTACCTTCTTATACTTGGCTGAGTTTTGATTATAATTAACAAACATACATCATAAAAGAAGAAAAATCATGGAGACACAATATGAAGATTAAGAATGAAGATTAGTGTCTAGGCATCTTAGTTATACACTTTGTAAATATGGCAATTATTTTTTGATTTATCATTCTTAATTTATGGAACAACTTAGAATGCTTGGAAAATAATTGCTAACATTTTTCTAAGTCTCCATATGAAGCAATGCTAATACTCATGAAAATAAATCACACACTCACAATAATTTTTATTTGAATATGATTTTGCTAGAAAATATTTTTGCATGAAAATTCATAATTTATCTTTCAAATTGCATAATTGGTTTTTAAGATTAAAAATAGCCGTATATCAAAAAGCCCTATATCATTTTTCTCATGCAAAATAGCCATGATTTATTTTGCATGAAAATATGATTCAACAGCTAGTAATTTAATTATGCAACGGCAATTTATTTTAGAAAGACATAACTATGAATTATGCAATGTAATTCTTTAGTGCAACAACATTCTTTTTAAATTGCACCTTTTCATTTTTTTTATAAAGTAGCATTGTTTCTTAAACATCTTTTTAGCCTCTATAAATTCAATTGAGAATCAAACGTAATTAATAAGACAACAACTTTCATTAACTCAATTGACATTTTCAATATCACTTGATTTCTAAAATTCTCATTCTCGGAAAAACTTTGTTCATTCTTTTTCATTCATAAAAAAAAGTTTTTCTGAGCACTAAGTCCATTTGTTAAAGTGATATTGATAAAGATATATAGCCATACATGGTTATTCTTCAATCAATTTGTTGTAAAGTTTCTTGCCATTGTTGGTGAGAATTATTGTTAAAGATAGTGGGGTGCTATCTTGTAATTGTTGTAAAAGGTTTTTTGATTCGGGGAGATTCAAAGTCCACCAAAAAATGTTTGGTGTTTGTGTTGTAATCAAGAGAGAGAGTTTCTTTCTTAAGATTTACTTTTCCCACCCTATGGTTTTCCTCACGCGCCTAATTTTTTCCAAAAATACTCCTGGGTCCGGAAAATAAAATCCGAACAACTTCCGGAAACTAAATTCAGGACAAATTCGTGGATTTTGGCACTTCATCCACCCTGATGGATGTTGGTCACATTTTTGAATAGAGTATTTCGGAAAACATAATCCGGAATTCTGTACAAAATCCAAAGTATGTAATCCAAAATGTGTAAATCACCTCGTTGAAAGTCAACAAATGAGATGAAAAATGATGTTTTCGGAACACATAATCCGGATTGTTTTAAGCAGTCTGGATTATGTAATCTGAACTGCAGCAGAACACAGGCAGAAGCCATCTGTTTTGGTTCAGCCTCTATTTTGGTGCATTTTGCTTGCTTCCAAACAGATGTATCATGTCGGTGACATGTTCTAACAGTAAATCGAACTTATAACATTAAAATGATCAACATAACATAATTTTCAAACATTATCCAAGATTACATTTTCTTGATTTAATTTTTCTTCCATTAATTGATATCCAATATCAAACGTCCTGCTTTTTTTTAAGGAGGATTCATAGACCTTATCTCTTATTTATAAATTTTAATCCGTCAAGTTATACTTAACCTTCATTAAACCTTAATTATAATCTAAAAATTTCCCTATTTCCCTCCTTTCTCAATGCAATTAATCTAGAAAATCTTTATTGAAAAAAGCTTTTGAAGGGATTCATACCCGAGCCTTAATGGCTTCTTCCTAAACATTTTCACCACTAAGCCACTGACAATTTTCTTAATTTAATTTTGCTTTCATTAATTGATATCCAATATCAAACGGCATGTTTTTTTTATGGAGTATTCATAGACCTTATTAAGCCTAAATTTTAAATTAACATTTTTGCAAACAACCAATTTTATGGTTAGAAAGTGAAAATCACATTTTTAATCGATTTTCTAAATGTCCCATTTTTTTTTTAAAAAACACTAAATATATTTTAATTTCAATTATAGGTAAAATCTATAATGTGATATACTTTATTCTTATATATTATAGTTGATATGATTCGTGCGATGATCTAGTTAATAACTAAAATAAAACACTCAATAATTTTTTATATATTATAGTTGATATGACAAGTGCGATGCACGGGTCGATAGTCCAGTAAATAACTAAAATAAAACACTCAATGAAAGATAATGAATGCTAGACATGGCCTAGAGACGCAAACACGGATCATATCAACTATAATATATTAACAATGTTGGAGAACTTATCTCCACCCTCAGATCAGAGCAATGAAACTACACCATTCATCATTTCTCTTTCTCAGTTCACTAAGATGGGATCAATCGCCTCATGAGACGGGCCTTAGGAAGCAAAAACAAATTTCAAATTACTCATTGATGTGTGCTTCAAGATTCATCCTCTCAATGATGTAATACTTCGTTGCTTCTTACAATGATGCCACATTATCGCATGGCAGATTCAGCCACATTATCGCATGGCAGATTCAGCCACATTTCTGATTTCTCAATTACTATACGTGGTAAAGATCCAAATTATCACTCCATGAAGGCTTTTGGTTGCCTATGTTTTGCAGCAACTTTGCCTTCCACAAAAACTAAGATGCTACTTTTGTTGGGTATCCTCGTGGCTATAAAGGTTATAGACTTTATGAATTATCCTCTAGGAAATTCTTTATTTCTAGAGATGATGTTTTTCATGAAACATATTCATGATCCTGTTATTCCTCCTCCTTTACCAGATATGGCTGACCCTTCTCCTGCCTTCCCTACTAATGTCGCGTCCACACCCGCAGTGTGCAGTGCCCATACCTGGTGTCTCCACAGTGCCTACACCTACTGAACCAGCGGTGTCCACATCTGCAGTTCCCATATCCGCTGTCCCATGAATGCCTCGACACCTTAGACAATCATATATAACAACCAAAAAGCCTGCATACTATAAAGACTATGTTCACACTGTTTGTTCATATACCAAACTTAGCCCAACCTATCTTACTTTCATTAATCAAATTGATTCCACTTATGAGCCCAAATATTTTCACCAATTCCAAGAATGGCGCCAAGCTACGATGAAATTAAAGCTTTAGAAAGCAATCATACTTGGTCCCTTGTTCGTTTACCTCCCAACAAAAATTGTGCTTAAAGCTTTACAAGGTTAAACACAGTCCTGATGGTTAAACACAATGTTTAGTTGCCAAAGGTTATACTCAACAAGCAGGGATTGATTTTTCAGACACTTTCTCTCCCGTTGCAAAGCTCATTACTGTTTGAGTATTATTGACCGGTGCTTCTGCAAAGAAATGACATTTGTTACTGATTGATGTTAACAATGCTTTTCTTAATGGGAATCTTTTCGTGGAATTGTATATTGAACTTCCTTTGGGTTATAACTGGTTTGTAAGTTGAATAAACCCTTGTATGGCTTTAGACAAGCTTCGATGGTTTTATAAATTCTCTTCCACTTTACTGCAACATGGCTTCTCAAAGTCAAAGAATTATTATTCTTTGTTCACACTTGGTTCTGGATGTTCCTTGGAAGTATTGTTAGTCTATGTAGATGATATTATCGTCTCCGTTCCAAACCTTCAAAAGGTTCATGAGGTTCAATCTCTTTTCCAACTCAAAGTGTTGGGTGACTGGAAGTACTTCCTTGCGGAAGAGATCGCGAAATCAAGCAAAGGTATTTCTCAATCTAAAAGGAAATACACATTATCTTTGTTAGATGATACTGGTTTTCTGGATTTGATAGTAATGACTAATGACAGACATGTCCTTTGTGAAATGCGCCTGACATGTGTCCTTAATGCTAACAATGTTGATGTTGGTATTGTTGGAAAAATAAGATGAATACAAACACTGTTTTATTGTCTTCTCCCACAAACATTTGATTGTTTTTCAATACTTTTTTCGATGAGGTTAGTGAACTTCTTCCTTATTGATTTTGTCATTGTCGTAGATGGACCTTTAAATTTTAATCCTGTGCGAGTTGAAAGATTTATGACAATAATTAGGACCTTTTTTGTTATTATGTTAGTTTTATTTTAACCTTTATATTGGATGTGCTGGTTCTTCTATGAATGTTTCTTACGAAGATCTCAGTTTCATGAGGGAAAATGGGATACGGGAATTGATATTCAAATTATTAATAACTTTTCATACTTTCTGCAACCTTTATTGCTCTGTTCTCAAGTTAACTGAAAGTATTTTTAACAGCTCATGCTTGCTTGATTGTTTGATAGAAAAAGAAATTCTCTCAAATGATTTCAATCTCAATGGAAAACACACTCTCTCAAAAATAAAATAAAAAGATAACGGAAAGTTAAAGGTGTTAACTACAAAGGGAGGTGTTTGCCTATAAAAGAACTTAAGTAGGTTATTATTTGTTTTTATACTAGATGGGGTGTCTGTATCATTTTAATAGAAACCCTAATTTCACAATCACATTCGAATATCTATTCAAGTTTCACATTCGATTTTATCAATCGCTCATCGCCATTGTCACTATGGTTGCACCACTGCTTCTTCCCTCTTCCAAAAGCGAAAACCACTTGTGATTGAAGTTTTTCATTGCGTCACTTCAGATTTGCTGTGAGATGCTGCTTTTTATTTATTTACAGAATATTTGCCTCTACGACAGGTGGTGTTCAATGGTCCTTTGTATTCTTGTTTCTTTTTCCTTTTTAGAATATTTTTTTATTCTGATTTGTATCTTTTCATAATAATTTCTGTCATAGAATTTCAATGCCAGAAATGGAAAATAGGGAAGTATTGACTATCAAGTCTCTACTCTCTATTATGTTATTTGATTTTACCATAGAGGATAAAAGAGTTTTGACTCTATCATGTTAAAACTTTGACTTTCATTTTGGTAATTTTTTTTTTGGTTCTAATTTGTTTTTTGTCTCTAAATTTTCATTTTATTCTTAATGTTGAATTTTTTTGTGCTATGATTCTCATAGGGAGGTCGGTAATTTTGGTGCACTGTTGATGCTCATGCATTTGCTGTAAAGAATGTTGATGATAGCATATTCAAAGGTCTTGAGAAGGATTGACCAATTTGTGCTCACTGTGGGGTTATTGGTCATTCCAAAGACAAATGGTCCAAGATTCATCCACCAAATTACAAGAAATTGAAAGATAGTTAGCCTCTTTCCTCTGATGTTGTTAATCAAGTTTCTGGCGATCCTGCTCCATCACAGTGTCCACACACTTTAAACCAGAAGTGTCCACATCTGCAGTTCCCATATCTAATGTCCCATTAATGCCTTGAGTCCTCGACCCCTCAGACAATCAAATAGGACAACCAAAAAGCCTGCATACCATAACACAATGTTCACACTGTTTGTTCATATACCAAACTTAGCCCTACATATCATACTTTCTTTAGTCAAATTCATTCCACTTATGAGTCCAAATATTTTCACCAAGCAGTTAAATTCCAAGAATGGTGCCAAGCTATGAATGATGAGATCAAAGCTTTGGAAAGTAACCACACTTGGTCACTTGTTTGTTTACTTCCCTACAAAAGCTATATTGGATGTCGATGGGTTTACAAGGTTAAACAGAATCCTGATGGTTCGGTCGATGTTTTAAGGCATGTTTAGTTGTCAATGGTTATATACTCAACAAGCTGTGATTGATTTTTCAGATACTTTTTTCTCGTTGCAAAGCTCACTGCTTTTCGAGTCTTATTGACTATTGCTGCCGCAAAGAGATGGCATTTGTTACAGCTTGATGTTAACAAAGTTTTTCTAAACGAGGATCTTTTCGAGGAAGTTTATAAAACTGATGATAAAGGACTTGTTTGTAAGTTGAATAAATCCTTGTATGGCCTTAGACAAGATTCACGTCAATGGTTTTATAAATTCTCATGCACTTTACTGCAACATTGCTTCTCACAGTCAAAGAATGATTATTTTTTGTTCACACTTGGTTCTGGATGTTCCTTGGTAGTATTATTGTTAGTCTATGTATATGATATTATCGCCTCCAGTCCAAACCTTCAAAAGGTTCATGAGGTTCAATCTCTTTTCAAACTCAAAATGTTTGGTGACTTGAGGTATTTCCTTGGGTTAGAGATCGCCAAATCAAGCAATGGTATTTCTCTATCTCAAAGGAAATACAAATTATCTTTGTTAGATGATACTTGGTTCAACTGATATTGGACCCATCTTAGACCCTTCTCTATATAGACGGTTAATTGGTAGGTTAATGTACCTTACTATATCTAGCCTGGATATAAGTTTCACGGTCCACAAGTTGAGCCAATTTATGCAATCTCCTACAACAAATCACCTCACTGCTGTATATCATTTGTTAAGATACCTGTGCACTGCTCCTGGCCAAGGACTCCTGTTTCCTGCAAAAAATTCTTTACATCTCACAGCTAATGCAAACGTGGACTGGGGGAGCTGTATTGACATCAGACGCTCCAACACTGGCATTTATACCTTCTTGGGCGATGCCTTGATTTCCTGGAAATCAAAAATACATCCCACTATGTCTATGTCATCTGCAGAGGTTGAATACAGGGCACTCTACAACAGCAAGTGAAGTACTATACGGCTGAAATGATTTCTGGTCCACTTTGAAGTTTCAATTGATTTCACCATGGTATTTTATAAAAATCAATCAGCTGTTCATCTTGCCACAAATCCAGCACACCATGAACGCCGAACATATTGATACTGACTACCATTTTATTTGAGAGTTAGTTCAATCTCAATTCATTAAGTTGGTACATGTTCAAAGCTAGCACCAAGTTGTAGGGGATTAGTCTTGTGTAACAGTTTCATAGGGGGCCATGGCTACCTACCATGTGCCATTTCAGCTGACAAAACCTCGTGACTATTTTTTTTGTGGATAGGAAACAACTGAAGTTTAAAATGACATTATTTTATCTTTGTATAGTCTGACACTATTTATGTCAAATCACTGATAGAAATTTCATTTTGCTTTATATTTTTTAAGTACTTTTTACAGAAAGGGATGGGTTAAAACTTGAAAACAAAAGAATTACTTTTTTACGCCATTTGAGTTGATTTTGTTATTAAGGTTGCTACTATCTCGGTTTTGATCGTCACTACTGCTCAGCTCAGCTCGTTGTAGCTTATTCTCACAAAACTTGGATTTACACTTCATCGACAAATGGGATTGCGTCAGACTTGGCCAATTGGGTCAAAACTCTCTTTCCTTTATGAAGACTCTCAAGATGGGTGATGAGCCAAGATGGCATAACTTTTACTACACTCATCAAGGGTCTCTGTCTTTGAGGTGAGATTCATAAAACATTGCACTTTCACGCACTAGGATTTCATTTGGACCAAGTTAGTTACGGGACCTTGATCAACGGATTATGTGAAGTTGGAGAAACAAGAGTGAGGGTCTCATTACCTTTCACTTGGGAGTTATTACCTATTAAGCAAATACACGGGCACTGGACACGAAACGGACACAGATACGTCAACACAGGTAATAATTTGACACAGATACAAGGTCTCGTTGCCATTCGTTCGGGAGTTATTTATTGCTCTTTTTTTATTTTTTTTCGTTTCATTGCTATACTTGAACTTATAATACTTCCATCAGTATACTGTCACTTTGAATTTGTTTCTAGTTTCCACCAAAAAAGGTACATGTTGAAATGCACATCATGTTGATTCACCTTAGTAAAACATGTTGAAAATGGGTTTTCCTTTTAACTTTCCTACAATTTAAATATAATGGGCGTGAAGCATGTTCTTCTTTGATTTGCTATTATGGCCATTGCGCAGCTCAAATTTGTCATTTACTTTTAGCTGGTTGTATTGGAGTTTCTATGATGTGTTGAATGCTATAACTCAGCATTATAGCCATCTATAATTCTCGGAATTTAGGGCATTGTAAAGCACCAGGAGATTGCATTGTAAAAATCAATGTGTACTGAATGTGTTCAAAAACATATTTCTTTTTTCCGCCAGAACTTTTGATTGGTGATCAAGTGATTTTCACTGCAGCTACTACTAACTTTTGGTTGTGGTGTGTAGTAGCAAAGATCATCTTATTGACATGTTTTCTTGTTGGTAGTAAGTTATGTTAAATGTAATTCAATTTCTGGTAGATTTTAATGTGTAGTTATTTGTACCATGGTAATAATATTATAGTTATGTGAAACATGGAGAAGCGTTATAAGAAATTCTTGAGCTTATCACTAGTTTAAAGGTGAGTTCTTAGCTTAACATGTGATATCAGCATCAGAATAAATTCCCAACATTAGACCTTTTCTATGTGCATGATCATCTAGAGTCTAGAGCCTTAAACTCTGAATAGATTTTTGAAGCATTGGTAACCAAATTACCCTGCCACTATTTCATGCTAAAATATCACCCACAGTGCTTCTCACATTCATGCATATCTTAGTACAATTGTTTTAGCTCTGAATTTTGGGAACTTAATATGTTTTTATAAATAATTTTTTTATAAACTACAAATCGTATGACAGAGAGAAGGGGGACAAAGAATATAAGATGAAGGCATCGGCGACAAACATAAACCGAGAAGAATTAATTTGTATTTTCACGAGTTTAACTATTGTGCATGTATCAAGTTTTTTACAGTGTATGTATTAATTTGACTTACAAAATGGATAAAGGAAAATAAGATTGACAAAGGTTAGTGCATTGATTCAACCTTCCTTCTCTTCTTTAAATATTTTCATAATAATTCATGGAGAGATAATGAAATAGAGAGAATGATGTGATAGGTTGATGATGTGATAAAAAGAAAATAAAGCATTGAATGAACGTTAGTACTATGTTTCTTTTGGATTTTAATTCAGGTATCAATTTTGTCGTCTTTCTATTTATTTATTCACGGCAGGTGTTTGCTATTTTGCAGTTTTACTTAATTTTCAAGCAATTTTTTAGTGATTTCAAAAGAATTTTTTTAGTAGGCAATCTGGCTCCTTCGAATGTAAGTGTTCTCCAGAAATCAAAGACTGGCTGATTAAAACAATGCCATTTGGAATGGCTCAAGACTTGGGGATATAAGTGACCACTTGGAAAGGAATATTTGAAGCTAATTTTCTCTCAACGAAGTAAACTTTAGAAAATAAGTGGATAAGATCTAATTTCTATGTAATTTTAGATTGTTAAAAATCTTTATATGGTTTTTAAATGCCAATATGGTATTTAGTTTGATATTTTTAACTGTTTAGTCATTTCACATATTTGTAAGACTTGTTAGTTTCACAATATAATTGAAATTTCTTTTATTTTGCTATAAATATTATGTAATGTTATTAAATAGTTATCTTTAGTTTGGTATAGCTTCAAAATTTTGTCCAACAGCTGTGAATGTTGAGACGGAATTATGTCATGAGTTAAGAATTCTATGCACAACACAAATAGGTAGATGAGAGAGGATCCTCTTGTCTAAGACCTGTGGACGGATCTCCCATAAATCTCATGTATCCTTTCCGTCAGCATAAAAATAAAATAAAAATTGACAGAGTATTTCAAATGTTTAATTGCTTCAACTTTTAATCACAATTTGATTTTTCAGAACTTTCTTTCATATGCATGGCATGTCTCCTCCTCAAATTATCAATTTTATTGACTACCTCTTCGATCAATTGACAATTTTTTTTAGGGATGGTAAATAAAACCGAAAAATTTACTCTTTACGCCGAGAGAGAAGGAAACTAATAAAATCTAAAAGGAAAACTGATGAAAAGAAGTTGCAGCTTAACACCCTCTTTTTGGACTTTATCAAAGTTTGTGACACTCCAACCAAATACTTCTTTGATTTGTATCAAAAGCAAATTGATTTCAAATCATGAATGGGATTAGAGAAAAGAAACCTAAAAATGGTACACAAGAGTAGCAAATAAAAAAAAACTTGAAGCGTTGGATTAAAAAAAATAGTTACACTCACAATGGTTAGCTAGAAAATACATATGTTAAATGAATCTAAGCATTCATCATCAAGATTATCGAAAATAGGCAATCAAATCATGAAATTATTTCTCTTAAATCATTTCTAATACGATAGACACACAAATGGTTAGTTGGCAAAGACACCCGCTAAATGAATCCAAACATCAATATGAAGATAATCAAAAATAGGAAATCAACGTCTGAAATTACTTCACAATCATGAGCTTAAGCAATTTACCAAAATTCAGTGCCAATATACGTTATTATTTCTACTTGAATCATAACTATAAAAGGAGAGAAGACTAAACTATGATCCATCATTAAGTCACTTCGCTTTACACGATTATTGAAGAAAATGATCAATATACTATTGTTTTTCATGTATTTTGTGGCTAGCATTACTGGCCATCAAAATGATAGTATGCAAAGCATAGTGAAAGAGGATTTGGACATAGAGAGAGTGCTTAAACTTATTAACAAGACTCCCATCAAGAGTATTCATGTATTTCATACTGATCTTTTTTTTTTTTTTGGTCAATGTCAATCCATACTAATCTTTATATATGTCACTATATGATTCTTTTTGTTGGACTTGATCTTAATACTTGGTTTAAATATTTTTTTCTTTTTTTTTTATTATGGTTTCAATAGACACAATTTGAATACATTGTTGATTGCATTGATATTAATAAGCAACCAGCATTTGATTATTTTTTTCTTTTCTTTATTATGGTTTCAATAGACACAATTTGGATACATTGTTGATTGCATTGATATTAATAAGCAACCGGCATTTGATCATCCTTTACTTGTGAATCATAAGTTGCATGTATGCACTCAATTAAATTTAACTACAAAAATATGAAAATACTTTTGATTTATTCTAATGTTTATTTATTTTTGTTTTATTAACGGTAGAGAAAACCCAGCTTTCAAAATAGAATCAGAAAAACTAGCTTAAAGAATCCATTAACTAGAGCTATATTTGGTCTTGAAAAGGACCAATGTCCAACGGGAACTATTCCGATTAGGAGGACAACCAAAGATGATCTCATCCGAAGCAAATCATTTTTTAACAAAGTTATATTGGAAAATGCTCCTCGTGTACATGTATGTTTTCTCAAGTACCTATCAAAATTTACTAATTTTAATTAGTTTATAAAAAATTTCCCAACTATAGTGTTGCTATAAGAATATATTGTATATAAAGGTTGCAGAAGTAACTCTCGTGAAAGATCCTACAGATACTTCTTATTACGGAGTTGGTGGTACACTTAGTGTTTATAGTATACCCGTTGAGAAGGATCAATCAAGTACAGCTATTATGTGGGTTCAAAATGGAAATAATGATATAACAAATTTAATCGGCACTGGATGGCATGTGAGTTTCATTTTTTTTATTTATATTTTGTTTTATCAAAAAATATAGTTTTCACACTGAAAAGTAAAGTTATGTGTTTGATTTGTCAAGGTGGCTCCACAATTTTACAACGACAATGGAACTCATTTGTATGCAATGTGGACGGTAGGGATTTTTGTTTTCCTTTTATTTATGTGAGAATATCTTCATATTTTCTTTAAATCTTTTTCATTTAAGATTAATTATACAAATACATAATTTATTTCTTCAAGAGATAAATGTGATGTTGAGAAATGACAGACAGATAATTTCAAGAACACCGGATGCATAAACTTACAATGTCCAGGTTTTGTTCAAACTAGCAAACAATACTATCTTGGTGCACGATTTAGCAGAACATCCGTGTATGGTGGAGATAATGTTGAAATCAGATTATCTATTTTTCAGGTCATTTATACACCGTAAAGTTAATACAGTAATAAAAAAATATGATACTTATTTATTGAATCCAAATCTTTTGTATCTAATGTGTGAAGATCAGCTATGGTATATTTACTAATATAGTTTGTTGATGTTTCCAGGATCATGTAACAAACCATTGGTGGCTAACTAATGAACTTGAGACGATTGGATATTTTCCAGCACCCTTATTCCCCAACTTGACCTCCGCCGATCAAGTAGGGTGGGGTGGTAGAACATCAACTTTGACAGGTGCTCCTAGTCCACCAATGGGTTCTGGATATTTTCCCGACAATGTATTTAACCATGCATGTAGTTTTAAACATGTTACATATCAAAATGACTCCAGACAGAACTTTGGACCTGATGACTTTTTGACAAAAACATTCTCTGACAAGCCTAATTGTTTTTCTGCTCAATACTATGGAGATCAAGGACGGGATGTTGGATTTTCTCTCCAATTTGGAGGACCGGGGGGAAATTGTGGTGATTAATTTATATTATTATAAATATCTATTGAAAATAAATAAAATTAGGCCATAAAATTATATTTGCACCAATGTTTAGAAATGTTCAAAACATGATATAGTTTATTTTTAGCTTAAATTTGCTACAAATTGTGATACTTAGTTTTCAAAAGATTTATTTAAAATAAACTAATCCTAAGAGTATTTTGTTATATGTCACTTTGAAAAAAATATTTGTATTTTATTTTATGTCACTCTATAATAACAATTAATGCATCCCTTTCAAAAAAAAAAAAAAGACAATGCATTCCTTTCAAAAGGAATATACAATATCAATGTATCATTAACGTTTCTTTTTTTATCAAACCATTTACTACCTCCGTCCCAAATTAAAAGTCGCGTTGAGAAAATATTTTTTCTAAATTCTAAGTTACTTTACAATGGCAATAAAACACTAATGTTACTTTTCATGAGCTTCTTGCATAGAAAAGTAGTCTGCAACAACTTTGGCTTCTCGAAGTGTGAGACGAAGATGAACTCTCCACCTTTTCTCTATCAGTCCCTTAATGTTCTTGATGATGGATGCATGGTGATGCCAAATATTTGTCTCCCCTTGAACTAGATGGATCACCAAAGTTGGGTTTGAATAGCAATACAAATCTTTGTGCCCCTTGTTGCATGCCATCTTCAGTCCATGGTAGAGTGTCAATAAATAGATGTGAATAATATTTGAGATGCCAACACTTCCTGAAAAACCACCAATATAGCTGCCATTGAAGTGCCAAAGGACTAATCCAAAACCTGACACACTAGGCCTAGGGTTGCCTAGACTACTCCCATCAACATTAAAAAAAAAGTGGCACTGTACATGTCTCATGGTGCTAGGACACCCAATTATCATTGGTAACTGCCGTGTTCATATGAATATAGGGAAAAGATTGTTGGATAAGGTTAGCATAACTATAAATTTGCAGCTTCAATTGATGAATGGGAATAGGTTCTTGGGCAATACATGTTTAATTTCTTCTAGCACTCCAAAGCCACCACAACGCTGCCAAGAACATATGAGGATTTGAGCCCTAAATCCCTCTCAGTCCAAAAAACAAATCCATGTTTCATGAAGAAATTTATGTTGCTAAATCCAAGGGACAACCACAACTACCTTGGGAAGACGCAATCCCTTAAATAGTGAAAAATACTTTCACTAGATTAACCGCACCTAGAACAGACATTTGAATGTTTAGCCGGTCCAGAACAGAAAGGATAATGAAGCTGCATATACGATGCCTAAAAACAGAAAACAAAAGTTAATTGAATCAAGTGACGGTAATTGTTTCTTTTGTAGAGCTGAAAATCATGAAAAGAGACATTGATCTAACTGTCATGCTTTGCTTGCTAAGTATGATATGTTTCTTGATTTGGTTTGCTCTGAGGTTAATTAAAATTTGGTACCTAGACACACATAGTTCATAGATTATGGTGCAATAAACACACATTGGTGTGTTTACACAGGTTGTCTGGATTGTCGAAAACCAAGTGATGGTGAAAGATACATCTATATGGGTGACTGCAAAAGGCAGTTCATTACAAGAAAAAACAAGATTTGCTATCGAAAACTTGATATAGACTTTATTGCTCTTGTTGTTAACATTAAATCACTTTAGCTATCATTTGACCCTAACTAATTTTGAGATACCTAACTATTTAATTTTATTATTTTTTACCAAATTTCATTTTATTTTTTATAAATTACATTGAAAATTTATTATTTTCTTTTTCACAAACAAAAACATCATCGCCTTCTCTTTCTTCATTCAACACTTTCTCTCTCTGATTCACCACCGCCGGAAACTCACTCCGCGCCGGAATCTCACCATGACGACCGCGACCAAACTCTCAAATCTAAATCGATTGATCGTTTCTTCATTGATCAATTGATCAAACTCTCGCTATGCCGGAAACTCACTCCATCGACCAAACTCCCCCCATGCCGGAAACTCACCAACACCGCCTCATTCACCAAACTCTCAGATCGATTGATTGTTTCTTCATTCCATTCATGATCCAAATCGATTCTGCATCTTTCGTCAATCCAAATCATTCGTCGACGAAAGGGTCGACCCAAGCTTAGGCCTTTGCCTAAAGTCTCAATTTTTTTTATTTTTTTACCTATTATATTCAATACCTCATATTTATTTATAAAGCTAGAAATTTTAAAAGAAATAATATAAGTGGAAAATTAAACACCAATTGATATACTTAATAGTTAATTGTATAAAAACACTTAGTTCTTTTTCAAATGCGTATATAAAATTCAAAATTAAAGTTAATAATATCTTATTTAAAGATCAATAGTGTGTCCATAAAGATTAAATGGATATGTTTTGTTGTCGATTGAAAAAGAGTTGTTAAACGAAATCGAAATCGAAATCGAATGAATGGTTTTGCATCCAAAAAAGTTAGAAAAGTGAAATTTTGAATAAAAATATTACTTTCGTAAAACAAATACTATTAACAACTATTGTTTTTGTACAAACTAATAATAACTTAAAAGGTCGTTTTGGATCTCGCCTTGAGCCTCATTATGTGTTGGACCGGCCCTGGTCAACGATTCCGTGTTCGCGCTTTCAATTCTGAATCTCTCGAGAAACGCTCTAAATCTCACAATTCTACTGTATGTAGCTCCTCTGTGTCTATTTTTCTTAATTTTAAGTCAATTTTTCAGGTTTTGAACACATTGCTTCATTTAGGGTTTTGATTTTTGATTTTATATGGTGCTTGCTTAACTTCAATATTTCGAGCATGTATTGGATTCACTGATCGAGCATGTATTGCATTGTATGAGCATGTATTGGATTGTCTGAGCATGTTTAGGCTTCATTGATCGAGCATGTATATTCTTAAAGCTTCCTCGATAGATTAAAGTTCAATCGGATAATCTAGATTATTTGATTTTAGCTTGATTTGAGTTTACTATACTGTTTGATAGTGATATATTAATCTGTATGTACCTTTTTTTCTTGATTTTCCTGCTGCATATTTCATTTCGAATACTGATTTTACCAGCATATTTCATTTCGAATACTGATTTTACCATTTCATGAGCACCATTTTGAAACCGGTGGTGGTTCGTTGTCTGTCATATTATACATGGATCATGATAAACCAAATTTGGTGGTAGTTCATGAAGTTTCTAAGTTGCTTAGTTCTCTTCACATCTAATTTATGTTAGTTTGATAGACATAGAAAATTGACAATGATTTCATTTTCTGCTTTGGTGGCCATGAATTTTGTATACTTGGTTGTAGGTTCCTATGTGAGTCGAGTGCTCAATTTCATTTCCTGTTGATGGCATGCATGTGAAGTATACCTAGGTTTTAGAAAAAAACACAATCACAAATACAAGAATATAACATGGAAACTCTACCGTTGTCTAAACTGACAACCAGAGAATTATGACTTCTCTCACTCTCACCCCCCAATGCCCCAGTACACCCTCAATCTCACAAAGCAAATATTTAAACTAAGAAACTAGGTTCAATATATAGCCTTAGTCTTCCCCTTGCTTCACTAAACTAACCGATGTGGGACATAATCAATAATAACTAATATTTCATAACTTCCTTCTTTATTCAAAAAACTTGACAATCAAACCCAACAATCTCCACCTTGATTGTAAAAGTTTCATCTTCCGCTTCCATTGTCTATACCGACAATCATACTTCACCATAAAGAGTATACTTCACTTGAAACTGAACCGTTCCAAGAATTTCTTCACGTCGAAACCTTGCTGAAAGATTATGGTGCAACTCCCATGTTGGCTTCCATGAAGTTCTTCAGCAATCGACATATCTCACCACACACCCTACTTCAATGTCAACCAATACCCGTGTGTTGTTCTGAATCCGCTAGCAATTACTTGTCCTTTTGCATGGTATAGCGAAAATACCATAAGGACACATTTTATCTTCTAGATAAGATCACCATCATCTCCCAAAACCAGGGAGACATTGCTAGCACTTGTCTCAGAGTCTTTATCAGCACTTGCCTTAGAGTCTTTATCAGAAACTGCTCCACCTAGACAATTTCTATTTAAATGCCCAGACATTCCACATTTCCAACAAGGCATATTATTTGCATGGATCTTATTCCCATTAGCCCCACTTCTAATAAACAACATTGAGCTAACTTTCCTTCCCATAAGAAGGTGGAAGGGATAAAATGAGCCTTAACGTTTTTATCTTCATCATCAATCTTAACGTTTTCGTACCCTCACAAGAACATTCTTATATGGGCCAAAAGTCCAGGACCATAAGAGACTTAAACACCACACTCTTACCCAAAACCTTAAGACAATGAGTTTATGGGTTCCCTCTCTTATATATCACTTGTTTCCTCCATTCCTAGGCAATGAGTTTATGGGTTCCCTCTCTTATATTATCACTTGTTTCCTCCATTCCTAGTCGATGTGGGACATAATCACTGACACTTGATTTCCCAACAATCTCCCCCTCAAGTGTGATCCTCGTTAGGATCCCACTCCCGTTCCCACTAAGCTTAACCACGGCTCTGATCCACCCACTAAGCTTAACCACGGCTCTGATCCACTGTTAGGAAATAACAGGTCTGAAGAAAGAAAAAAACGCAATCACAAACACAAGAATATAACGTGGAAACTTCAAAACCGGAGAAAAAACCACGACCGTTGTCTAAACTGACAACCAAAGAATTATGACTTCTCTCACTCCACACTCTCACATAGCAAATATTTAAACTAAGTCAGATATAAGCTTAAAATGCTACTGACTGGTGTATCTAAAAACAAAGAAACTAGGTTCAATATATAGCCTTAGTCTTTCCCTTGCTTCACTAAACTAAGCGATGTGGAACATAATCACCAATAACTAATATTTCCTAACTTCCTTCTTTATTCATGAAACTTGACAATTAAACCCAACAGATATGGCATCATCCGTGATTGTCTTTGCAGGTGTCTAACATGCCTTAAGGAAATAAAGATGTAGAAACTATATTAACAATGTGGAATCCTGGAAGTTGTTGGCATTTTTCCCAACCAGCAGGTAATTTATACATGAAGAAAATTGGCTTTAAATTTAAGGCAGATTACTGGATATTATTCACTATTTGAAAATATAAGTACCTTTATTTTGTAGGGTTTACTAGTGCTAAACAAGACTTGGTCGAGTAAGGTCTGCTCTACCTCGCTCAATATCAATACAATTTACTAGATAGATAGATTAGTAATTTAATTTAACATACAACATACTCATATTGCTGTGTTATCTTTATGTTAACTTGTAATAATAATATGAACATTTTCTTATCTCCCTGTTCCTTTAGAAAGTGTAATTGATACTTGGGAAGATGAAGTGTAACTGATTCAATTGGTTGATCTGTCTTATTCATTTTTTATTGTCAGACTAAAATAAACATTATGCTTCAAGATCTAACTTCTATATAGAAAAGAAGTGTCTAACATAGTTAAAGGATTGACCACTTTTTGCACACAAAGAAGTTACCTTCATATTTTTGTTGATGAGGCCATACCTTGGATGATCCAGAAAATAAACTATGGTAAGAATATCTTTTATCGGATATTCTTTGAAATTTGGAGATGCAGATGTTGTAATCCATTGCCGTTTCTAATTGAATGAATACCGCTGCTTTGGCAAACTGTAGATTTGCAAGCTGTGTGGACTGTGGACAAATCAAAACATTAACTTGATTACTGCTGATGTGAATAAAGGTAAATCAATATGTGACTGATCATTAACTTTCAAATTCAGTGGCAGCGGTATTTGATTACAAGTATGTTTCAACTTTCAAATTTGAATGACAGAATATCTGACTTTTCTGGTGAGGCTGAACCGGTTCATAGAGGTCCATCTAAATTAGGAAAAACTATTTTAGTTTCAAGAGGTGAAGGAATAATTAGGAATTTGGACCATCTAAATTGTTGTGTATTTTAGGATAAATAATTGGATGTGGTTAAGTTAAGTTCTCTCATTTATTTTTTCTATTAAGAGAGACAATATCTTCTGCTTCAAATCACAATATCCAATATCTTGAACTTTCAAAGTTGCTCCAAATGTTAAGTTTGTGTTACCACATAGTTTCTCAGTTTTCGAGTCATTGAACGAACTGCATTTAGGACAGAAGTTCTACGAACTGCATTTTATAATTTGACGCATCTTTATGTGTTTTCTCTGAGTCCCGAGAACACTACTCATGAGTTCTGCAACTGTTATGCTTAGAAGTTAGAGCACTTACGAAATGAGTAGTTTATTAATGCTTTAAAATTATTCTTTAGTACAGGACATATAAAATTTTCGGCAAAAAAGTCTAATCAAATCCTTTCTGTGGCAGGATTCTCTTCAAGTACAAAGCAGAAATCTAACATGATTATTGATTTTTCTTTTGACTATCTTATAATAAGAAATCATGTTTTATTATGATCTATAATTCGAATGTTAAGAATGACTAACACTAGTACGTACATGAACAGCAGTTCATGTGGCTAACTGTCTTGCATCTTGTATCTTTGTAGAAAATCCATCTGGACTGGCTCAGAATTTGGGGACAGTCGTCAAGGAATCTGACACTGACGCTGATGTTGATGCTCAATTAAAAAATATGGTATTATAAAGCTTTGTGTTTTCGATGCATAAACGAAAAAGTTTTTTTTTTGTGTGTGGATTAGCTAAACTAGAAGAACAATCAGTATTTTATTAAGATAACTTGTAAAATCTCTTTTGAATTGGCCAATGAACCTCCTTAAAAAAAGGCTAATGTTATTGCTGAATTGAAATCGATAAGATGTTGTTTTACAGGTTTGGTTCATGGGAGAATTCACTCATATTTTGGTTGAATTTGACATTCAAAATAAGGTGCAGCTGTACAACGTGTTATAGGAGTGTGTTAGAAGACTCACACATTGGTTTTAAAGAGGTTTGAAATGTACATTAAGAAAAAGAATGTAAACACTTTCAATAAATGCACGTTTGAAATTACCATACACTTGATTTAATTCAAAGTTTTCATAGATCAAGCAACACAAATACAGTAGGCATAATTTAATTACTCTTTATCACAGCAAATACCATAAATCACCCCATCCCCCATTCAGGTTTCAGCAGCAGGCGTAGTAGAAGTCTCCACGGCCGCCGTCGGTGTGGAGCGGCGGAGACGGCGGCGGTGGAGAACACATATTACAGCCACGGTGGTCGTTAAAAGAACGACGGCACCGAGCGCAACAAGCAGAAAAATCCATGTCTGGTTGTGATGACGAGGAGGGGTATTAAAGTCTGGTTGATCGTAGTGGTAAATCTGGTAGCGTGGCTCAAGGGGTGGTGGAGCACCCATTTCTGTTCTTATAACTCTAATTAAGGTCTAATTAAGGTTGGTTGTTTGTAAAGATAATTAGTGGTGAAGAGTTTTGATAAAGATTAATGGAAGTGGTATTTATATACCCTTCAAAGAACACAAGTGACTTGTTTAATTTGTCTTATATACCAATTAATTTTCTCACACCAACCATATAATCTCAATGGTATACCGTATACGCAAGCAGGTTTAGGTTTCACATAGGAGAGTGCATATTTGGTATTGATTCGAATTGGAGAGTTTATCTTTTTTTAGAACCAAATCAAGTTGGACTTGGACCACAAGAATTTCTTAAGAATTCCATATAATCCCAATGGTATACGCATTCAGGTTTAGGTTTTATTTGATATTAAGGCTCTAGACTCTACTCCTAGATGATTATGCTCATTCATCTCTCCCTCTATCGCCACGTTGGATTAACTTTTATTAGTATAGCATGAGATCATCATATACCATTAAATGTAAGCTTTTATTTCCTTAATCAAAATGCTCATTCATCTCTCCCTCTAACTCATTTTGGTTATATAGTAGTATCAGCTAGTACCAACAATCAATTAATTGACATTATCAACATCCTATACTATTCTTTCAAAGTAAAAAAATCCTATAATAAATAAGAACATAAAATTGACTTCAAAGAGACCCACGTGGCTATCACAATTGGGATAACACTTGTGTACCATAATGATATACCATTGTCCAATTAGAATATGTCACGTGGCACATCTTTTAAAAAAATATATCAAATAAAGCATTTATAAAATAATATTGGTAGGTGGCACACTATAATTGGTCAATGATATATATCATTGGTACCTTAATGGTACACAAGTGGAATCCCACAAATTGACGTAATTTCATTGTCTTACTACTTACCATCAAGATGTTTAACTTATTCCCTTTATCATTTCCTTTCTTAGCTTAAATAAAAAAACAAAAACACTTTTTTTTTTTGAGAGAAAAAAAAAATATGTTTGTTTCACTCAAGTTGCTCTGGTAAGAGTTCAATCATATAATATAATGTTAAGGTAAGAGATTAAATTCCCCTAAAAACGGTTGTAAAATGACTAATAAGTAATAATGTCATTTTTAATTAATAAAAGTTTATCTCTTCCTCAATTGTAAAAAAAAAAAATGTTTGTACTATCATATCAATATGGGTGTTTATATTGTTAGTGTACGCAAGCTTGTGAGCGATCGTTTTTTTCAGGAAGTATATTTAGAAATTAAAAGTTGTTTGCTTTCAATTCAAACATAAGCACGCATGGAGTGGAAATTAAGCACAAAGTGATCAAAGGAATAATATTAATTTAGAACTAAACCAATTATAATAATTTAATATCCAATAAATATTCGGAATATTATTTGAGACTATATATGGAGTACAAGTGATTCTTCTTCAAAAAAATGGAGTACAAGTGATTTAATCTCAGGTCATGATCGACTCACAAGTTAACACTAACTCATTATATAATATTATAATTAGATTCGCAAGCCTAATAACTACACAAGAGAAATGAATGAGAATGATAAGGATTTTTATTTACACAATTAAGCCTTAATAACAGTAGAATGTTAATGAGAGCATTTGAGTTACCTTTACATCTAACGTTGAAAAAATCCTCATCACACTAAAAGGCACGTAGGACTTCAAAAAATGTCAAATTGCTAATTAAACTACCCAAGTTCCTTAAGATATATAATATAAGGTTAAGTCGATTTTTTGTTTTAGTCCCTCTAAAAAAGTTTTAGACCCTCAAAAAAATTTCATCTTCACTTTTGATCCCTCCTTTAAAGTAAACTCATATGTAAAATTCATATTTTTGAATAAAATTTTGTAGAAAAATAATAAAACTATAAGAATCACTCCCAAAAAATATTAGATTTTTTTTAACAAAACATGAATTAAATATGAATATTTCAATTAGTTTTAAACAAACAAACATTTATACCCAAACACTTAAGATGATATTTGACGTTAAAATACTTATGAGATACATCAGTCCCTGCGGAAACGAACCTATTATACTCACATGTAATTAGTTATATGACATGAAAAAAATCATACATTAGATGACATCCAAGTCTATCACTTGTAAGTATGGGAATTTACTTTTCTCTAACTTCTTTGGTTGGTTAGTGACAGTACTCTGTAGGTTGGGAATTTATTGTTCATTGCCTCTATGTGTGGCAGGTATTCCTGTCTGATGTGCTAAAGGGTGTTGAAACATCTTAATGTTTATGGGAATTCATTTTTCCCTAAGTGTAGCATAGGAATTTATTTTTCCTCTGCTCTTATGTGCTGAAGGATGTTGTGACATCCAAAGTATGGGGGACTTAGGTTTCCCTTCTGTAGCTTAGGAATTTATTTTTCCTTTGCTCTTATGAGACTATGTTTTTTATTTGATCCGCTGCTGCATGTCTTTGAAGAGTGTAATACCTCTACAGCTGAAGTTGTGATTGAAGATTTTGTGAGGTATTCTTGTATGCACACTTCTGTTCTTCTTTAGTGATACTGTCTGCTACTTCTTCTTCTTGAATATGTGTTTGTGATGACTTGAGGAAGTGTATCTAAGGTATCTCTTTAGATTATGTGTGCTAGCTGTTTCTTCTTAAATATGTGTTCATGCTCTTGAAGAAATGGTATTCTGTATCCCTCTGTTTTATAAGTATTGGCCTTAATTTGTTTTAGCCAAAAATTTGCCAAACGGGGAGATTGTTGGGTATTTGTATTGACTGCATTGTTCCTAAAACAAATATCCTTGTTCTGTAAGTTGGAACCAAAGTTCCAACATGTGTTTAGGCATCTTTGTAAGATGTTGGTCACGATGTTCAACATCCTGGCACGGTTCAGTGTGCCTGGGTTCATGCCTACCTGTGCGCGCGCGTTTTATTGTTTAAGGAAACAATATTTTCTTACCTTGTGGATCAAGTAATGTGCATATCTTCACAAGATTAGTTCTGGAATATTCCTGAAGTAGTTATTATATTTTTAGGAAATATTTGTTATTGATTTGGACGATCCTAAAGATGTTCCGACATTTTAGAACTTTCCAGATTTGTTACTGATTTTGTTTTGCAGTTTAGTTGAACCGGTTTGCTTTGTTCTGAAGCCCATCTAAGTATTTAGCCCAAGCTACTTCAGTATATAAACAAGACTACAAGACCTAATTGTTCATTCAAGCCGTCATACTAAAATGTTTAGATTTTTAGGGTTTGAGTCTTTTTGTGTTCTACTCTTGTATCTGTCAATGATTATTTAGTTTTGTATATTTGTGAGCCTTTCTTGTATCGTTTGTGATACATGTTAAGGACCTAGATCGAGTTGTATACTCATTGTGTACTACACTGAAGTTGTGAAACAAGGTGTTAGTTGTTTGTGTTTGAAGGTAACTTCAATCTTGAGTTTGTTTAGGTCTGATAGGTCACAGGGGTTGTGACTAACCATAGGATAGTGAGATGGGATCTCAGATCTAAGAGTTCCTAGGTTGAGGTCTATACGGGTAAGTCTTAGGTCTTTAGTGTAAACGAGGAGTTTGCTAAGAGCTATAGAATAAGGACTACACTAGTGGATTTCCTTCCTGGCCTGGTAGCCTCTAGAGTAGGTGTGTTTGTCACCGAACTGGGTCAACAAACTCACTGTGTTCTTTACTTTCTTGTCGTTTATTTTTCTTGTTTTTTATTTCTGATTATCGTACGATGTTGAAACATTAAACAGAACATCGCAAACGTTCAAAACATTGCACATAACATATTAAAACAAGTACGCTAGAATTTCATATTTGTTTGTGAAGTCTGGTAGGTCGATCACTTTTGCGAGATTGGGAGTCATGTTCTTGGGCTTGTTTGGTGTATTCTCCGATGTACTGACATATGATTGCTTGTGAAATATGAATGAGTGTTGGAATAAGCGACTTTCAGGCTGTCTAATGTTAAAATTTCAAATTTCATCTCAAATGATAATATTTCGTCTCTAGATCTGTCTCAACTAGTGACAGATTAAATTCCCTCCCTAAATTCCGTCGTTATTTAGAACTTTTCTAGTAGTTATGTGAGGTGTTATTATAGGGGTTTTCGTTGGTTTATTGGTTTCATGGAGGGGTTGATAGTAGCGGGAGGTAGGTGTTTGGATCTCATTTTTGGTGGTCATTCGCAATGGAGGTTGAAGATTTGACTCAAGTTTGGTTTCTACTATTGTGTGGAGTTTAGGTGTTGATATTGGTGTTGGTTATTAGTTTTTGTATTGGTTTCGGTGGTAACGCTCGGTTGAATGATGTATCTTTATGGGTGTTTTGATGTCTGGGGTGTATGGATTTTCTTTGGGGTGTTACGTTTTTGGGTTTTGCTATCTTATCAGTTAGATTGGAAATGGACATTTAGTTTGGATGAATGAAAAAACCAACAAACTAGTCTGTCTTTTTAGACACCAGATAACACAAAAGTTTCCCCTCTTACACGCCACCCAAACCAACTTTATTTATTCATTCGATGAAGAATTATGGACTAACTTTGCTTCCTCTTGAAAAATTATTTAGTTTAAGTATTACATAAACATCTAAGTCTTGTGGTTTAAATATTACATTGAAGATGTTTATCTATTTATTGTCACACTTTTAATATTATCACATCATTTTAGAGTTGACACCCACAATCAAATTCACTCCATCGGCACTAATCATATGCTAACTCATTTATATTTGGTGGCTGCAACCACCTACGTATACGAGTATTCAGTGAAGCGCCTTAATCCAGTTTAAATATGTTCCTTTTCTTGATCCATCAATGAAAACATCAATAGTTGCGATTTATGTTCATGAGAAGAGCCAAATACAAAAATATTAGTCTATTAGACGGAAACGCTTCATAGTTTGAGTATCATAATGAATGTTTCTACTTAGAGCTGTAAATTAAGTTAAAAACCACTGCACTTCATTTACTTAGTCCCTACTAAACCCCTTAATCATGGGCCCCTTCTTGACAGAACATTTCTTTAGAACCAGTCTATCATGTCATACTTCTTTTTTTAGTCCAAGTTAGGGGTCTCATAGTCTCATTGGGATATCAAAATTCATGTTTGTGTGAAAGATACACTTTAGGTATGGTTAAAATTCATTCAATGCGTGTTTGTGTAAAAGAAGATAGTGGCACACTTTGAAAAAGTCATTGTGTATTAAAAGACAAAAATGTCACATGTCTATGTTTCATTGGGCCACGAAGAGTTTACCAAATTACTTTCTTTTTTTGCCACACCAAATTATCATCAATGTAACATTTTGACTTTGCATTCAAATTTCAAAAGCCGACTTAAAACCTCTTGACTTGCTCACTTCATTTGTTAATGACTTCAACCAAAGTTCAAAGCTATCTAGATTTGTTTTTATTTATTTATTTGGGCACCACAATTGATGATTCATGGCCTATGTATGTAGAACAATTTTACAATGCAAAGTTTTTGAGCATGTGAAAAAATATGTAATAGAGAAAGCAGTGAAAAGGACTGTGATTGGAGATGAAGAGATGAAATTTCCGGGTGGAATGAAAGATGGTTGATGGATGGCATATCATAATATTTTTGGTTTTCTATTATTTCTTTTCTATGGAGATAATTGTATTTAGACACATTGAGATTTAAACATTGGTTCAGTAAGTTGTGTCACTTTAACATATTAACTAGACCTAAATATTTTGTTGCACGTATTCTGCATTCATAAATGAAATTTTGTCTGTCTGGTTGGTGTGAATCATTGCCAATAAAAAATTATAGCATGCATGTAGAGTACAAAATGCATAAGATAAGAAAAAACCAAAACCAAAACTAAAACTATATACTTCGCCAGAGAGTACAACTGAATCATGAGTTCCATTTATTACAGAGGAATGGATGAGTGTGATGTATCTTAACTTGTGTATGTTGTGTGGTCACCCTTGCTTGGGTTGCTTCGATATCTTTACATATTGTATGATAAATTGATGACCAAGACCTCTCATAAATTGAGAATAGACAGATGACACTACAAGGATCATTTACTGTCTTCTTAATACAATATATTTGCTTAGTCTCACGTGACATATAATAGCGCCTGAATTTTATTTTTATTTTTTTTGGTAGTGACCTCAAAATTTGTTTAATCCTTAGCGATGGAAAACCATTTTCACTTAGTTAACCATAATAAAAACAAGCTAAAATAACACAAATCCCACCATGGAAAATTGACAATTATAAAATTAAGGCAAAATGTTGTATATGCAAGAACCAAATGTGTGAGTTATGGTCTATTGATCATATCTATCTATATATAATAAAAGGACCGACAAAGTACGTGTGCATCTCTAAAAAAAAGACCTCAAAAAAAGGTACGTGTGCTACTGTGCTACATAAAAAATGAATTCAAATTGTGTATAGACTGAATAACTTGGTATGATGTAGAGGGAAACCATCACTCAAGTTCTAGAGATAGTTATATTTTATTGAGTATTTGGGGAATTTGATCCTTGATTTTATAGTTCTATTTTATTGAGTATATGGGGAATTTGATCCTTGATTTTATAATAGTCGTTCAAGTTTAATCCTTCAATTTAATCTGCATTAGTCAGTCAATTTTATCTTATGCAGGGTCGGTCCAACATGTCAAGAGGCCTAAATCAAATTTTATAATGAGGCCTTTTGTAATTAAAATAAAAATAACACAATGCTTATTAAAAGCATAATACATTAAATTTTGTTGAATCCAATATTTGAACCTAGGACCAAAAGAATTTGAGGCCTCAAAATTGACCAACTAAACTAAATAAATATTGATTATTAATTTGTCATATTATATCTTTGTAGCTAAATTGACTTATTTTGAGGCTTTTTTTTAACCCAAAATCTTGAGGCATAAAGCCCTTGTTTGGGTGGCTTGACCTTTAGGCCGGCCCTGATGTTATGTTAACTTCATACCTTGTCTATGATGGCGTGCAAGGTTAAATCATAATGTGATAGTTCATATGTGGATTTCAAATCACTTCCATTTGAATCTTTAGTGAATGCATTGAAAGATTTAAATAATTTAATTGAAATTATGTGTATGTTTGAAATCTTAAGCCAATTTTTTTGTGGTAAATTGAGATAGATTTCATTAACAAAACCAAATATTATACATTTTAGGTTAACAAGAAACCATAAACAAGGAATCTCGAGTCAAGTCGAAAACAAGAAAAGCTTAAGGCCTTACAAACTTAATATTAAGTTCTTTATTTTCTTAGACTGCAAACCCTCTAATGTAGACAATTATTTTGATTTGGCAGAGGAATTCATGCATTAACTACTGATACAGGTTTGAAATCTTCTACTATTACTCTCCTTCTAAATCAAATATTGAACCACACACGGACAAAAATTCTACTTAACTTATGCATACCATTGTTCATGTTGTATTTCGTGTTGATGTTACTCTATAAATTGCATGGTGTATGGTTTATGAAAATAATTTAATGTTTTAGGGAGGGAAAAAGTAGGTTTAGTGATTAGGGTTAACCAATGGCTTGACCTAAAAAAATGTTTATAGTAAGAGAAGAGATTAAAAGGTAATGAACACATGTTTTAACCATAAAATAAACATTTTATATTAAAGTAATCTACCCTATATATATATATATATATATATATATATATATATATATATATATGAAGAAGTTATCTAAATCTCATTTTATGAGTAACTGTACATTAATCTTTTCATTTTGTGGGTGGGTGCTGATTCATTAATGCCTATTAATAACTTATCGCTCACAAATTGTTTGAAGAGACAAAAAGACAATAGAACTAGTTGCAGACAACTAACAACTTAACACAAGTATTTTAAGATGCTGAAGATGATTTTTTTAACCCAAACTTGTTTTTGCAGATAAAAATTCATTTTATTTTATAGAATATATCAATCAATATAACATTTATAACAAACTACGAGTATACCTCATGAATACTATGCCCAATAATACCAACTTTATTCAACCTGTTACAAATAGGTAATCTAGCTAGCTAACTAATTTTATCCTATGTAATCTTCGCTATAATGAAGGTAACTAATGCTATGGATTAGAATGGGGCGTACCCAATAAAATGATTTCATATATGGGTCAGCATGACAACAGATCATTGGTTGCTATAACTTGAGAAAAAAGAAATTTGGAAAGAATACTTAGAAATATACAATTACTAGCCCTAAAAAGTTATTTAATAGGGTACTCCGTGTGAGAATGTCATTCATGCTCATAATCACGACTTTAAACAAAATTGGACTCTGATATCAAATTTGTGACCAACCATCTCAAATCATAACGGACACACAAACTAACACGGGTTAATCACCTAATATAAAATAACACATGAAATTAAAAGCATGGTAACTAAAATATTAAACAATAACGGCGTTTGTAAATCTCTTCTTTCAAACAAAAAAACGACGTTTGTAAACCACTATATACATTAATTAAAAGCATGGTAACTAAAATATTAATGTATCGTAATTTAAATACTAATGATGTTGTCATCGAGATATTGTAAGTGTTGAAGTCGTTTTTCTTACTTATTTTAGCATCTACAACTATGTTGACAATTGTAAATAACTTTCTATATATAGTGGAAGAAATATAATGAAAATGATAACTAAGAATTACGATAAATTAAAAAACTATTCTATAATCTTTACTCAGCAATTTATTTTCTCTTTTGTTCTATGTGCCAAACTCCATAATGTAATTAAAATCCCTACTCTACTTGAACGAGAATAACTCTTGTAATTCTTCCTGAATATCCAAATTCCCATCTCAATTGGTGTATCGCGCCTTCCATTTGGCATGCATGATTGTTGCTAAACATAACCCGATGGAAATCGAGGATATAGAAATCGAAGCCACTGAAAATGGTGAAACCATGAGAAAAAAATGTTGTCTACCATTGATAAATTCATGGCAGAATTTGATGAAATCTAAACCATGTTCACAAATAGCTTTCAACTAAAACCAAGCGAGTTTGCAACGCACATTAGAGATTTTGATGAATAACAATACTCATATTGTCGTCATATGGAGATCCAATCATTCAAAACACTTAACATATCTTTAACAAGTTCCTTATGTTCTTTAATGCGTTGGAAATAACGGAGGACTGGACTCTTGACATGTGAGACGCACGAGTCCTATCAACTGTAATAGAGACCTATAATTGATCTCTAACTTCCATATATCAATAAGCACATGATAATATTAGAGATACACTATTGCAATAAAATTCGTTTCGCACGGGTCTAGTGTGTTATTTATACTTGGTAAATTAGTGGATGTAAATCAACTAAGATTGAATAAATGTTTTTAGAAAAATTATATTCACTATATATATAAATATAATAGTTTTTTAAAGATCTATATAAATAGTTGAAATCAAGAATTATGGGAATCAAAAGTCTTATAAAAATTTGTTCTAAAATAAAGTCTTCTAAAGATTTGATGTCAAACCTCTAGTATCATACATTTCAAGGAACATCTCAGTACACTACATCTAAAGTTACATTAATATCTTTATCATCGTCATCTGTTAGAAATACTTTCTTTGATCCTGAAGTTACATTAGTATCTTCATCATCGTTATCCGTTAACAATACTCCTTCCGATTATTAAGAAGAAAAACCAAATAATATCAAGATCAATACCGTAATTAATTGTTATAGTATCTTTTTATTATTTTTACAACCCCAATAGAAAGTTGTGAAACATACTCACTAAAAAAAGTATGAATCATTAAATCTACTCACTAATATTGAAAAGAGAAACATTAAATAATGGGCAAAAATATATTTTAAGCAATAATTACATCTTAAATTGCCACATTTCCAATCCTCTTACTTAAGTTTATCAATTGTCTCGGACAAACTATATCAAAGATAGTACAATGAAACAAAGTATGCTACATAAATTCACCAATAAAATGGTACTATTGAAAAGGACATTTGAGTAGTTAATTAAGCACTCCACTATTTCCATTAAGATGATATTGAAAAAGCAAACCACATTTAGTCATGTAGTGAAATCATGTGTTCAAATTTCTTTCTTAATCATAAAGACATCACATGCATGGTAGCACAAACACAACCTTAAGTAGTTGTTATGCATATGCTATTTTAAGATCATTCAAGACTAATAGAAAAGTTTGAGATATCAGAAAATAATGTGATGCTAACCATAATTGTATACCACATGCGTGAACCAAAAAATAAGGAAAGCATGAATCAAAGTTTGATATATCACTTTCTTAAAATTGAAATGTTTCATGAAAATCTCTAGAACCCATATTTCATTCATTTACCACACCACTCCTACAAATTTTTAATATATGTCACCAGTTAATACCTATCTACGGTTATCTCTCTCTATTTGTTTATAAAATACATTCCACCACTATATTGAACTTGACTACCACCCTCCTTCAAAATGGTTGCAGCTGAACCATGTTACCTATCATGGTGATAATCCAAATTTCAATAACCACCAACGTTGTACCCACCACAAATGGGTTTTACCGGTGGTGATATATGTTGTCTTGCTCTTTACCGTTGTCATGATTATGGTAAAAGTTAATTATTTTATAACCTCGCCTTAGAATCCACCAAAAATAGAAGTTTATTAAAATATTTTTTTATATAAGCTTTACAAAAATCAATTTATGTTTAATTGATATATATTTATCTTTTGTCATTAACTTTATGAAACTTTAAAGTTATGCCCATCATTTTTTTTACTAAGGTTTTGCCTTTTTGAGAGGGCCGATATCAATTTTTTGAGGGAGAGGGCCGGCAAAAGTTATTATGCATAAATCATTTCCTTATGCACCCTGCATAAACACTTCACAACCATTAGATTTGTTTCACACATGTAATAATTCTAGGTCTCTCAGCTCACACTCTTACAATCTGATTGCACACACCCTTGCTTGCTCGCTCGCTCTGACACCCTTGATCGCTCGCTCTGACGTAGCTCCGACGCCGACGTGATTCTCACCCTTGCTCGTTCGCTCCGACGTGATTTATCCGGTCAGGTTCACGACGACGTGATTGTGACGTGATTTCACCAGCGAGGTTGCACAGATTTCTCCAGCGACATTCGTACTGCATTTTGAAGAGGTAATCATGTATATGATTTTTGTTGTATTTAGGTTTTGATTCAATATGTTAATAGTGATTCAATTCTTAATAGTATATCAATTTAGGAATTGTTAATGGTTTTGAACAAATTTAGGAATTGTTAATGGTTTTCTGTTCTTAATAGTGATTCAATTGTTAATAGTTTATGTAAATGATCAATTTAGCTTCAGTTGTAGTTTCAATTTATCATATGTAAAGGAACAATTTAGCTTCAATTTATCATATCTAATGGTTTTTTTATTCTTAATAGTGTTTGTTGTTGTTTTCGATGGATTTGATATCAACTTCATCTGAGAGTGGACAATTGACTGTTGAAACTTCATCACTGATTCATGCTGATAGTTCACTGATTCATGTTAATAGTTCTCAATGTTACTCCCCTAGCAATAATAAATCATGGAAGTCTTTAGTCTTTGAATCTATTAAAGAGATTGAAGATTTTTATGGTAATTATGCATATAACACTGGATTCTCTATTAGGTGTATGTTGAAGTCGAAGAACAATTCACAAAATAAGAAATCAGATAAGGTACATTATGTGCATTATGTTTGTAACAAACAAGGTTTCAAGAAGGGAAGTCTGCTTAATACTAACAACAAGCCAACATCAGACAGGCCAGTGGTTATTGAGTTTGTGAAAGTGAATGAAAAACCTGAGGAAAGGGTTGGTTGTAAAGCTGGAATATTTTTGAAGCTGGATGAAGTTTTGAATGTCTATAAGATATATAGATGGGATGTGGCTCACTGTCATCCATTACATAAACCAGAGCATTTGTGTTACCTGAGATCATTTCGAGAAGTAAATGAAGTTCAAGGACAACTCGCTTTAATAAATTCTAAAGCTGGAATGTTGATGAGAACGTCTTATGAAGTTATGGGTCAAGGAGTTGGAGGCACAGAAATCTTCCTTTTCGATTTTCGGACTTAAAGAACTATCTAATGACAATTCGTCAAAAGGAGATGGTGGTTGGTGAAGCAATTGTAATTCAAGAATTCTTTAGAAATGAAGCTCTCTCGAAACCATCTTTTTACTATGATATCCAAGTTGATGTTGCAGAAGACATAGCTACCATTTTTTAGGCAGATGGAATTATGCAACTAGATTATTCTCTATTTGGCGATGTCATCAGTTTTGATACAACTTACCGAACAAACAATCAATATCGCCCATTAGGTTAGTATTTTGTACTTCTCTCAGATTTTAAATTAGTGTTTACTTTCATTATGTTGTATTTTGTTCTGACATGGATAGTATAGGTAGGAGTACATTTTGAACTGCCTAGTGTCTAGGTGTGTGCGTCATATGTGTCTGAGTCTGTAGTTTAAGAGATCTCTAGTTTACTGATTTTTTTTCCAAATGCATTTATGTTTCTTATAATTTCTAATGATAGATAGTTACAAATTATTGGAGTAAATAAGTTTTAACTTTATAGAACTGATGATTGAAATATCCAAATTCAGATATCTCTAGCTACTAAAGTTCACTAATTGAGGGTTGGAATAAACTTAAATTAGTGATTGCTTTCATTATTTAGTGTAATTCATATATATGTTGTATTTTGTTCTAATTTGGTTCATTTACATTTCAGCTGCCTTTATTGGTTTTGACAACAACTACTTTCGATTGGTTGTTTACAACATTCTTGAAGTGTATGTCCAATAAGAAACCACAGACGATATATACAGACCAGGCTAGTGCGTTGTTGAATTCAATTCTGGATATTTTTTAGGGTGTTTTTCATGGGCTTTGCTCATGGCACATGGCAGAGAATGCAAAGAAAAATCTCGGCTCTCGTGCAAACAGTGCATTTTTCGATGAGTTAACTAATTTGGTTTCAAATGTAGATGATGAATCAGATTTCGACTACAATTGGGATCAGATGATGAAAAATTGTTTTAATGGAAGGCCTACTTCAGACTTTAGGTGGCTTGTCCAAACTCGCGGAAATCATATGCATTGGTCTTCAGCTTGGATCAAGTTACATTTTACAGCTGGTCTGAAAACGACTCATTTAAGCGAGTCTTTCAATGCTTTTCTTCGTGGATTTCTGCAGCCAGACCATTCACTTGTTCAATCTTTAGTCATTTCAACAAGTTATACCGCGAATCAAAATCATAGTGTAATAAATCAAATGATAAAAATATATTACATCTGTCATATCACAGTGACACTAATATAGTTCAAAAACCATACATTTTCCATTAGTTATCATACATTACCAAATATTTCTCTATAATTGTTAGACTCTCAAATTACTATGTAGTGGAGACCCAAACACTCCCTTATTTGTTTCCATGCAATGTCTCTAGCATGTAAAGGACATATGTGTACGTCTGAATATACATATAGATCAAAATACCTGATTTATGTAATAAATAAAATACAGAATAGGTTCAAGGATGCATGTATATAGGAAACTTTTTAAAATATAAACATGGTATGTAAGTAAACCATTCAAATGCATATAAAACCCAATTGCCGAAGAATAATGAATAGATAGTTTGCCATTATTAGTCTTTCTGGCATATAAGCAGGAAGAATTATTCACATGTATTGAAGTGAGATGCTAAATAATGTATAGCTTACTAAATCATAAATTTTATGTAAGTATTAAACGCACATAATACTATCAGTCTCCCAAGTTCAACAAACAACACCATTAATCATAAAAACTTAAAATTAAGTTTAATTACAGAATATATTGTTGCATTGTTAAGATTTGTAGAATGATAGCAGTAGAAATCAAATAGGCAGATAATGATATTCAAACTCAAGTTGTGCATATAAGCTTTTGAATCAAGTATGTGCAAGAAACTTGAACATCTAAACTCAGCAAACTAAACCAACAGAGGTAAATGTTGCCACAGAAGCATGAGTTGTACAATTATTAAACAACTCTCAACAAATACATCTACAGTCCAAATAAATGTGGTGACCAGAAAAACAACCTAAAATAGACAGTCTTCAAGCCACACTCTACTAATACTGATACATTGACTCCCACTCAAGATACAACTGTCAAGGTCTTGGAATAGTATGCATATACAAACACTACTAAAATTCGAACACAATACTTAGATCTGTATATCAATGATAGGCTAAATCAACCAAAAGCAAAAGGACCACACTCAATCAGATTTGATGTATCCAACATGGCAAGGTTTACAAATTACGAAATCAGCCAGAGAATATAGAATCCAGTCTGAAATTAACTGATAAGAAAAGAGAAGACCAAGACTATGTGACCTCCATCTTGGCACGAAGCGGAGTCCTACCAATCTCAAATGAACCATTCTAGCAATTGTAGCATTTCAAAGTACTGCATCATTGAATTCAGGAAAGCCATTTACTCAGCACAATAATTGACATTTTAAATAATAACAATCCAATCAAAACAATAGTAACAAAATGCCTCAATAAATATTTTAAATGTGCAAAACCATCCAAATTGGTAAATATCATCATATGAAATATACATTCATTTTCCAGCAAATATATTTATATTCAACCCATAAAAATATAATACAACTATTAGATCTGGAAAAAAAACGTAATTAGTTGCTTGAATGTTTAAATCACCAATTTCAGATGATCTTGAACCTGTGATAGCAACAAATGAAGACTATAGCACAATTTTCCTAAATTTGTTGAAGTTCTTGCTTTTAAATGATGGCTTAATAGCAGTTTTGCCCTTCTAACTTTTACGAAGTTGCGATTTTTGCCCCTTATAAAAAAAACAACAAAATAGCCCCATAAGTTTTGCAACTGTAGCAGTTTTGGCCCCCCAAGGCCAAAAAAAATAAAAAAATAACACGTGGCACCTCACTTAGGGTGCCACGTCGACGTAGACCGGGTCAAAATTGGTCTTGGGGGCCAAAACTATCACAGGAGCAAAACTTAAGGGGCGGTTTTGTAGTTTTTTTTCTTAGGGAGCCAAAATCGCAACTTCGTGAAAGTTAGGGAGATAAAACTGCTATTAAGCCTTAAATGATTAGCAAATGGTCTTTATGTGCTTATAGAGTTTGTCAAAATCAAGGAACGAATTTTTGCTGGAATAATATTCAAGAGGATGTTTCACATATAATCTATCGGGCCACATCGGTTTTGTAAGATTGCAGTTGGGAAAACTTTAGGAATGCACAACATAATTTTGCAGCACATAATTACGAAAATCGCAGGAACAATGCAGAAGAGCCTCAATGACACATACATGATCTAGGCTATTTCAAATTTTACAAAGATTTTTTTTCCAGCATCAGCAGAAGATTGGTTGTGCATAACGAATTGTTCTATCCCCATTCAAACTAACATCATTGATATCTTCTTAAATTTCCTCCACATTGGCTGCAACAACAAATCCTTAAATCATTAAGAAGCTACAAACTAATTAACCCATCCTTAAATCATTATCATACTCACATATGCATAATTTAACACCTTATTGAATTTATTTAATTTCACCCATGAAAAGCATTCAATATAGTCAAACTTGTGTCTTAACACAAATTTTACCAGTTTCATACTCAAAGAAGAGTATAGTATTTTAGTAGGTTGAGTCGATTTCTTGAGCATAATTTCATGCTCAAAAGAAGAGTATAATATAGTATGATAGGAGGTTGATTCACATGTAATTATATGAGGGAATTCAACATCCTCAAGAAGCAAAAAATATGACTTATGGTAAGTCATCTAAAAAATTCCAATAAATTAAAAGGGATACTATATACATCTAACTTTTGCATAAAAAAACAAAGAGGTAACATGAGAAAAATTGCACGCCTTAAGATTGGAAGAAATATGAACACTCACAATGTACATTTAATTCTTCACCTGGTATAACAACATCACTTAATTCTTCATCATACATATATACAAAAATTGATTTATCCAAATATAACCAATCACGGAGGTATGAACACCTTGGAATTTTTTTTGAAAGAAAATGAAACAGCCATGAGGTATACAAATGATGTTGAACCGATGATGATTTCTTGAAGCTATATTGCCATACTCCACATAGTAAATTGTGTTTTAGTTCAATCTCTTAAAAATCAAGTTTATATTAAAAATGGCATAACACAGACATCACAACCACACCACAACCAGGAAGAACAAAAAAACATAAAAGTAAAAATCTAAAATTTGAAATGGTGAAAGGAAGAACAAATCAAGCATATCAAAATTACCAAAGGAGAAAGTAGCGAAAAATGTTCAACCTGGAAGTGACACCGCGGAAGAGGCGTTCAATTTCGCTTCAAAATGGATCTAAAACCAGAAAACAGAGAAGTGAGGGGATGAAGAGATGGTAGGAAGGGTACAGTTGATTTTGCGAAGTGAGGGGTAGGGGTGTGAAAAACGGCAACAACACAAAGATGTCAACCGCGACGGCGAATACCGGCAACCGCAAATACCAAACACGGCAACCGTAACGGCAAACACACATAGATGTAAACTGTCACGGCGAACATGCGTAGATGGCTACCGCAAGGTCGAATTCACGTAGTCAGATATCGCTGAGGGGGGAGAAGAAGTGATTTGCAGAGATAGACAGGGAAGAAGAAGTGAAAATAAAATATAATTTAGGGGAGGTATCTTGAAAAAGCTTCTTTGAATTGCATCCAGATGGGAGAGAATTGGCATTTGAAAAATGCATTGGGAGGAAAAAATCTTGGGATATGAAAGGTCGAATTTATTGCCGGTTAGGTGGGTAGGAAGTGGCTTCTTAAACACGCTTTTAATGATAGTTTGGAGGGAAATTAGTACGGTGATTAGGGTTAAGCTTACAAGCTTATAGAGTAAGTATATACAATTCGTGTTTATTTTTTTCTTCTTATGTATATCGATAAAAGAATACCAAAGAAAAAAAATTACTACATATGAACAAAAAAATATTGTTCATAAACCTACAACCACAAATCAATTGATTGCCTAGACAAATCAAAAACCATTTTAATTAGAAAGTAATTATGCGTATTTTAAATCAAATACATTAACTTTTGTTGACCATCTTAAATATTGGAAAGGAAGGAATATATAGTTTATGTACTAGGTTCAGAGATTGTGTAATCAAATGGTTCAATGTGATGTGGGATTACTGGGATATGTTGTAAGAAGGTTGGAAGGATCTCTAATTTGTACAAGGGAAGAAAAGAGTAAAAAATAAATAGACAGGTCAGCATATTGTGATGTGATGTGTGTGAATTTCACTCCTATGTACTTATATAGATCTAGCCTCCTATGTACTTATATAGATCTAGCCTCGTAAGTTTGACCGACTGTGTAATTATAAAGACCACACCACCCTGAACATGCACAATCATCATGCAAGTGATTTCCAACACTTATAACATGTAACTTCTCTATTTTCACTCGCATGAAATGATTATGTAAAATTAGTTTGTGTTTCATGTATACTGAATTTTTTAGGGTTGTTATATAGTACGAACAAAAAACACTAAATGAATGGTAAAACAAGAGGCATATGGTGGGTAACTGTTTTTTTTCATTTTAAAAATAAATACAAACCAACGAAGACGAAAACCAAGCATCATCTAATCGGTAAAAAACATTTGTGATATTTCACGAAAGAAAAATTTGTTGTAGAATAATGATGTTTACAACGAAAACAACTTTTGCAAGGCTTGTATGTTTATGAACGTTCATTTTTTTTTTTAACAAATCAAAATGAGATATTAAATAAACCACAATGATTTAGTCTGCACAAAGCGTGTAAAGGGAGAACCACCGGACAATATTTACAAAGTCACGGTGCCACTATTGAAAGAGCATCAACCAAATAGTAAAATAAATTACACCTGAACACCCATAAAAAGAAGCGGATGTTTCCACCGGTCATTATAACTATAACAAAAGGAAGCCTGCTTTGATTTCAACCATAAGAGAGAATTTAGCTTGACTTTTTCGATAAGAGTAAAAGGAGTAGAGGCCGTATTTTGGAATATACGGTTGTTCCTTTCCTTCCAAATTATCCAAACAGTAGCAAACCAAATTATCCTAAAAAATAAATGTGAAGATCTTGGCATTCCCGCCTGTGCTCGTGATTTTCGGGTGTCAAAATCATTGATTAGATTCGAACCTTGAATCATTGAACTCTCAACTTTTATTCGCGGGAAGGGAAAAAAGTGAGTAAAAACCCTTGAGACCTTGGATTCGGAGGTTGGTTTCGATTGGGGAAGGTGTTAAGCACCCTAACCGACTATGGTATTCCATAGGAACCTTCTACCTTTTCTTCTTCTAAACAAAGATCCACTCTTAGATTTTTTAAAACCAAACTCATAAAGCCTAGATCTAACACTTAAGGTTCACATAAAAAAACACCAAAAAGAGTCACAAAGAGAAGCTACCTTGTTTTCTTCTTCCTCTTCTTTGAGATTCGGTTTTTGCTTTGTTCTTCCTTTGTTCTTCTTGGTTCTTGCTTTGTTCTTCCTTTGCCTTGCCTTGGCCGAAAATGATGTTATGGGGTATGTATTAACTTGGCCGAAAAATGGATTTGGTGTGGGTGATTTTTTTTTGGCCGAAAATGGTGTTTATGTGGGGTGGATTTGTTTGGCCGAAAATGGTGTTTATGTTGGTGGATTTGTTTGGCCGAAAATGGTGTTTATGTTGGTGGATTTGTTTGGCCGAAAATGGTGTTTATGTTGGTGTATGATTTGGTGGTTTGTGATGTTTTTAGATTTGTGTTGTTCTTTTGGTTTATGGTTGTTGTTGATTTTGTTATGAAAGCTTATGTGAAGCTTGGTTCACAAAGAAATGAAAGAAAAGAGGCTAAGATTCATGAGTTTGGAATTTTTGTTCATGTTGTTCTTGATGAGTTTCTTGATGAAAAATGGTTTTTGATCCATTTTTTTGTGGTTGTGAATTTTTTGATCTGTTTGTACTCGAAAACTGTGCCTGGCTGACTAACTCTGATACACTCTCTTAATTACCTGACGCACGGAAAGGACCTGAATACCCTTGGTTGAAACTTGGGGAAAAAGTTGGATTGGACCAATAATGAATGGACATGTGGACAAGGACTAAAAATAAATAAATAAAATAAAAAGACAGATAAATAAATAACAACACATTAAATAAATGGAAAAATAAATGACTAAATAAATAAATAATAATTAAAAACGAAAATTCAAATAATAAAATAAAAAAATGTCCCGTCGGAACCAAAAAAATGAGGTATTTTAAAATACCTCTCTGCCGAAATTTCGTCTGATACGACTGAGATTACGCGGCGTTTTACGCTAATTAAAACGATAAATCCACGACGTGAATGAAATAAACTTTACGAACGCAAACGCTACGCTACGCTAAAAAACGCACAAAACGCGATTAAAAATTACGAAAATAAAATGCGAGTGACATTAAAAATAAACGACGGACGAAAAGTAAATGCGACCACAAGTACGAACAAAAACAAATTATTACGGGAATTCGCGCGCGAACAGACGACTGGAAAACAAACAATGTACGAATAAAACTAAAATAAATCGGTCAAAAATTAGGGTACGACAGATGCCCCTATTTAAGTTTCTCCGTCACGAGGGTTTAAAAAGACGAATATTTTTGAAACGACGGGTCGGAGAGACTTAAATATCAAGTACACCAATTTTTGACCAACTCAGAAATCGAGAAAGCTCTATGGATGTAATGATATGAATTGTCTGTTATGCAAGTACGAATGCAATGACGACCAAAACACCAACTCGAGGACCAAATAAAATGTTACTGGGGAGAAAAGGATGTCTATTACCTTTTACAGGGGTAAAGACGAACATACGAAAAGAAATACTGGTCATTATCTTTACTGAGATAACAACGAACATACGAAGGGTAAAACTGTCAATTACCTTTACTGGGGTAATGACGAACATACGAAGGGTAAAACTGTCCATTACCTTTACTGGGGTAATGACGGACATACGAAAGGGTAAAACTGTCAATTACCTTTACTGGAGTAATGACAAACATACGAAAGGGTAAAACTGTCAATTACCTTTATTGGGGTAATGACGAACATACGAAAGGGTAAAACTGTCAATTACCTTTACTGGAGTAATGACAAACATACGAAAGGGTAAAACTGTCAATTACCTTTATTGGGGTAATGACGAACATACGAAAGGGTAAAACTGTCAATTACCTTTACTGGGGTAATGACGAACATACGAAAGGGTAAAACTGTCAATTACCTTTATTGGGGTAATGACGAACATACGAAAGGGTAAAACTGTCAATTACATTTACTGGGGTAATGACGAACATACGAAAGGGTAAAACTGTCAATTACCTTTACTGGGGTAACGACTAACATACGAAGGGTAAAACTGTCAATTACCTTTACTGAGGTAACGACGAACATACAAGCATTTAACAATGGACACTTTTGGAATAGTCATTCGGGAAGATTGAAAGGACATTGGTAAAATGGTTGTTAGACACACAAGTAATTGCGAGCTATTATCCTGATTCAGAGCATTTGCAGGGTATTAATCTGATTCAAAGGCATTAGGCAGGATATCAAACCCGACTTCAAAGGTATTGCAAGCTATTCGCTTGACGCACATGGAACAAAAAGGTGTTTGCAAGCTATTCGCTTGACGTACATGGAACAAAAAAGGTTGCAAGCTATTCGCTTGTCACACACGTAACAAAAGGTGTTTGCAAGCTATTCGCTTGGCGCACATGGAACACAAGAGGTTTGCAAGCTATTCGCTTGACACACACGTAACAAAAGGTGTTTGCAAGCTATTCGCTTGACACACATGGAACACAAGAGGTTTGCAAGCTATTCGCTTGGCACACAGGTAACAAAAAAGGTTTGCAAGCTATTCGCTTGACACACAGGTAACAAAAGGTGTTTGCAAGCTATTCGCTTGACACACAATGATGAAAGAGGACCAAACTGAAGGGATACGACCAATCAAGACTAAGGGTGACATTAGTGATCAGAAACATTGGGGATGACACTTTTATGCGATACATTTGAACTAAGGCACAAGATGGTCAACGCAATAATTGTAAATGATATTGTGCATGTTACGTGCATGAATATTTATATGCATGAATATGTATATGAATGAAGGTATGAATGTATGCAGGAAACTTGTATGACCATATGACTGTATATAACTTGATGAAACAAGACTGGGAAAGTAAGATAAGAGGTGGACCGACATCGCAGTACAAACACTCGGCAATCTTTAATGGGGATGTCATTACTGGGGATGAATCAAAACACTATCGGGGTACAGCCCGCTAATCGAATCACCGATGGGGTAAAGCTCCATAATCAAACCATTGATAGGGAAAGACCCAATAATCAAACCACTAAAAGGTAACAACCCGTTAATCAAACCATTGAAGGGTGACAAACCACTAACCAATCATTCTGGCAGAAGTCGTCATTCATCGGGAACAAAATCCATCAATCAAACAAATCGGCAGAAGTCGCCATTCACTGGGAACAAAGTCCATCAAACAAACAAATCGGCAGAAGTCGCCATTTGTAAACCAGCATGAAGTGCATTCTTCCATTTGGCCTACTTGAATTGTGATGCCTCTGTCTTTGCTTTTCTTTTTCATCATTTTTTGTATTGTTTTTTTTTTGAATCCCTAACTTTTGCCTGGACCGCCCTTTCGGGTTTTCAATCCACCGGGAATATATTCTTTTTTGTATATCCCTAATTTTTGCCTGGATCGCCCTTTCGGGTTTTCAATCCACCGGGACGCTCATTTTTGGCTTAAGCCGCCCTTTCGAGTTTTCGACTTAGCGAGCTATTTCTTTTTTACTTTTTTTTTTTGACAGAGGTCATCTCATAGCCTTTGGTCACACTTAACTTGTAGAGTTTAAATGTCCTTGAGATGAATGTTGATGTATGCCTCAACTACTCATAAGTTCAAAGAAAATGTACCTGTTGTTTATGCATTTCAAAAAACATGGAAAAAACTATATTTTTTTGAATTTTTTGCTTTAAATATTAACATCAAAAATAGAAGAAAGTTTCGCAAATAAAGAATAAATGAGAATTTCAAATAAATTGGCACAGGCTCAAATTAATGTAAATGGAGTGGTGGCCCGCTGAAAGCGTGGCTCCACAGATTTTGAAAATTTTGAAAAATGGTAATTATATGGGAAAGGTACATTGAACACAATAACCACGGTTCTCCCTAACAACTTTGAATTCCACTGTTCCAAGTTTTGATTTGTGGACGCTCCATATCGAAGGTCTTCCGACAGTTAGGATGCCCCAAGTGAACTATATCTGATTTGATGCAGTTGCTTTGCCACAAGGCGAAGGTCTTTTGATGGCTGAAATGCCCCAAGTGATTCACGTCCAAACAGATGCAGTTACTTTGTCACAATCCTTAACTTTTGCATAGATCGCCCTTGCGGGTTTCAACCTATCAGGATATACATTTTTCATTTTTTCATCATTCTCTTTTTTTACATGTCTCTAACTTTTGCGTGGACCGCCCTTTCGGGTTTTCAGTCCACCGAGACGCTCTTTTTTGCCTAAGCCGCCTTTTCAGGTTTGCGACTTATCGAGCTTTTTCACTTTAACAAAGTATTTCTTGACTGCATCGGTATTCACAGGACGTACAAGTTCATCACCTTTCTTTACAATTAGGCATTCTTTTGCCCCTGGAGTCTGGTAAAAATCAAATAACATATGTTTGAGCACAAGGCCACTTTTTGACATTTATGGCGACGAGCCTTCTTTGTCGAAACTTGCTTCATCCTTTTGATATAACCGTCCATGACATAAGACCACGATGCATTTAAGTGCAACAAGCTTAACCTTCATCAGAACTTCCATTGACGGGACTCTGAACTTCATGTTGTATACTGAGGGATGGTGGGAGGGATTGCCCCTGTTGAAGTGTGTACTGGGGTACAAATCTTATACAAGGCAAATGATAACATCTCATTGCCAATTTTTGCAATTGAATGTCACCTTTTGGACAGTCTTTCTTGATACTTCTTTGTAGCTTCAATGCGCATACCCACGGTTATCATCTCTGCGAAGCTGCCGGATGCACTTGTCAACATACGCTCATAATAGAACTGATCCAGAGTATCAAGGAAAATCTCGGGCAACTCTTTCTCTTCTAGAGATGGACGGACTTGTGCGGCGAAATCTCTCCAACGTTGGGCATAAGCTTTGAAGGACTCATTTTCATCTCGGGTCATGGCCTGCAATTCGCCTCTTCTTGGGGCCGAGTTCAAGTTGTAGTTGTATCGCTGAACGAAAGCCTCGCACAAATCATTAAAAGTTTTGATATCAACCTTGTTCAGACCCATGTACCATGTCAGTGCGGCACCAATCAAACTCTCTTGCAAACAATGGATAAGAAGTTCGTCATCCTTGATATGAGCAGACATCTTTCTCACATACATCACTAGATGATCCTTAGGGCAAGTGTTCCCTTTGTACTTCTCAAAATCAGGGATCTTGAATTTGGGTGGTATCACAACATTGGGAACCAAGCAAAGATCATAAGCATCCTGGCCAAACAGTTTTGTCCCACAGAGAGCTTTCAATTCCAGCTGTATTTTATCAAACTTTTCTTCCAGTTCATCTATCCGGTCATATGCAGCCACACCTTCTGAGTGATGGATGGGTTCATGGTTTTGCTTAACAGTGTTGACCAAAGGAGATGAGTAGGTCATAGCAGCTTGAGGGAACAAAGGGCCCGATTGAGGAATAGACGTTGTCATTTGCACAAAAGGAGCTTGAACCTCAGAGACGACAGGACGGAATAATTCATCAGAACTTAAAGGTGTACTCCAGAGATAACCTTCCAGCATAGCATTTTGAGGAGTACTTGCGAACACCGTTGAAATCGGGGTAGTGGAAGCAACCGGTTGAGCTTGAGTGCTGACAATAGGAAGAGTTAATGGCTGACTTTGTGCAAACGTCATCAAAGATATTGAATTCCTCAAAATCTCATTTTCGGCCCGGAGGGTTGTCACCTCTTTACGAAGCTTGTGGTTCTCTTGTTCAAGGTGATCCATTCTGATTTGCCCGAGTGTTGTAGATGCGAGTAGACTGATGGATTGACCCTTTATGGAGAAGACACAGTATGAGACACGGACCAGAAACTAATGAATGCCAAATGATGCATGATATGCTTATGCAAAAATATACAATTTTTGTTATCGAAGGATTTGTCAAAGTGAATTGTAAACATCGCAGAGGAACATGGTTTCAGTTGAAAATTCATAAAGACAATGCCATTGGTTCTTTTTCAAAAGGTAAGAGTGTAACCAAGGGAGAAGCTCTTAATAAAAACAAAAGCTTAGTTAAGATTTTTGAAGTTGTATTTCTTGGTGTTCATTCTTACAAGGTCCAATACCTTTGTGATGTTTACAAAAACTTGTTTAAGTCCTTCGATTTTTTTTTGATGAGAAAAAGGTTTATGAATGAATGCATGTATGCATGATTATGCTAAAGAACATAGAAAACATGGGAGGTTAAGTACACAAAGTTGGAGCTGAGGGTAAACACGCCATTTGGTAAGGACTATGGTTTCAAATGCACCTGTATCACGGGTTCTACCAAGTTCCCAAATTACAACCCCCTCCGAACTTTATTGGATTCTCGGGACGACACCCGGTCCAACAGCGTCCGTAGGAAAGTCTAGTTTGAGTGTAGCATCGCGTATCGACTAAGACCAAGACAACACTTGGTTAGCCACCGCACTACATCCTAATGGCCAAGATGGGTTAAAGGTAACTAAGGTCCTTAGCTTCGAAGGAAACTTAAAAGCAATAATGTCTAAGCGCGACAACACACGCCGACGTATATCACTTCAAGATCCTCCGCTAAGTGTGGTTATATCACATGTTCCACCACACGAGAATACTCTCGGCATGTCACTATGATTCTACCACTCCTATCTTATATTTCACTCAAGCCCGGGTATAGGACTTATCTCGCCACTCACGTAAAAAAGTAAACAATTAGGCACGTATTTACAAAGGTATAAGCAAATAATAAAGCGCAAAAGTAAAGAAAGATAAAATAGGCTTAACCCTCAAAAAGGTTCCCAGTGAAGTCGCCATTTCTGTGCTCGTGATTTTCGGGTGTCAAAATCATTGATTAGATTCGAACCTTGAATCATTGAACTCTCAACTTTTATTCGCGGGAAGGGAAAAAAGTGAGTAAAAACCCTTGAGACCTTGGATTCGGAGGTTGGTTTCGATTGGGGAAGGTGTTAAGCACCCTAACCGATTATGGTATTCCATAGGAACCTTCTACCTTTTCTTCTTCTAAACAAAGATCCACTCTTAGATTTTTTAAAACCAAACTCATAAAGCCTAGATCTAACACTTAAGGTTCACATAAAAAAACACCAAAAAGAGTCACAAAGAGAAGCTACCTTGTTTTCTTCTTCCTCTTCTTTGAGATTCGGTTTTTGCTTTGTTCTTCCTTTGTTCTTCTTGGTTCTTGCTTTGTTCTTCCTTTGCCTTGCCTTGGCCGAAAATGATGTTATGGGGTATGTATTAACTTGGCCGAAAAATGGATTTGGTGTGGGTGATTTTTTTTTGGCCGAAAATGGTGTTTATGTGGGGTGGATTTGTTTGGCCGAAAATGGTGTTTATGTTGGTGGATTTGTTTGGCCGAAAATGGTGTTTATGTTGGTGTATGATTTGGTGGTTTGTGATGTTTTTAGATTTGTGTTGTTCTTTTGGTTTATGGTTGTTGTTGATTTTGTTATGAAAGCTTATGTGAAGCTTGGTTCACAAAGAAATGAAAGAAAAGAGGCTAAGATTCATGAGTTTGGAATTTTTGTTCATGTTGTTCTTGATGAGTTTCTTGATGAAAAATGGTTTTTGATCCATTTTTTTGTGGTTGTGAATTTTTTGATCTGTTTGTACTCGAAAACTGTGCCTGGCTGACTAACTCTGATACACTCTCTTAATTACCTGACGCACGGAAAGGACCTGAATACCCTTGGTTGAAACTTGGGGAAAAAGTTGGATTGGACCAATAATGAATGGACATGTGGACAAGGACTAAAAATAAATAAATAAAATAAAAAGACAGATAAATAAATAACAACACATTAAATAAATGGAAAAATAAATGACTAAATAAATAAATAATAATTAAAAACGAAAATTCAAATAATAAAATAAAAAAATGTCCCGTCGGAACCAAAAAAATGAGGTATTTTAAAATACCTCTCTGCCGAAATTTCGTCTGATACGACTGAGATTACGCGGCGTTTTACGCTAATTAAAACGATAAATCCACGACGTGAATGAAATAAACTTTACGAACGCAAACGCTACGCTACGCTAAAAAACGCACAAAACGCGATTAAAAATTACGAAAATAAAATGCGAGTGACATTAAAAATAAACGACGGACGAAAAGTAAATGCGACCACAAGTACGAACAAAAACAAATTATTACGGGAATTCGCGCGCGAACAGACGACTGGAAAACAAACAATGTACGAATAAAACTAAAATAAATCGGTCAAAAATTAGGGTACGACACCGCCATTGTAGTAAATTGAATAAAATGATCTCGAAAGTCAACAGGAGAAACCGAAGATATACCTAACCAATTCCAAACTTTGGATCAAAGCTCGTTGAATGTGTCGCATCGAAGAAACAAATGTGTTGCCGTTTCAGAACTGCCACACCCAGCTGCTACACACGAGATATCATTGGAATGACGAACACCTCGCCGCAACAAATTGTCTTTCGTCGGAAGTATGTTACGAAGGAGTCGCCAAGCCAACATAGACACCTTTGAAGGAATATGCATATGCCAGACGTCGTCCACAAGAGTCATATCCACTATTTCATCTGAATGAGTAATAAAACGATAGGATTTCCGCATCGAATAGCCATGAATATGATATAACAACCACCTTCAAGTATCGTTCATGGTGTCCTGCAAAACAATGTTATGTAATAAAGCAGAACACTCCATCACACTCTCCTCATCCCAAGCTAACAGGCGGCGTCTCCACACCCACGTCCCTCCCCCTTCCGCCCACCCCTACCTCCACATCTCCTCCAGCGAACACTCCTTACAGACAACTAGGTCAAAAAGGCGGGGAAATTTTAATCTCAAAGGCATTTCCCCCACTCAGCTATCATACCAAAAATAAAGTATTCCGCCTGTTACCAACAACCCGACAAATATTATCATCAAACCAACTCCTAACACCCTCCCTTACCCCGTCACAGGCACTACTGATCGTCCGCCACCAAAGCAAACTACGCCTACCCCCTTCCTTCAACCACCCCCAACTCGCCATAATGAGCTTTCAAACTCGATACCACAACCCATCCTTATCATTCACCGTCCTCCAACACGATTTCCCCAACAATGATAAATTAAACGCTCCCGCCTTCCTAACCCCCAACCCTCCATCCTCCTTTGGTAAACAAATCGAATCCCATTTTATCCAATCTATTTTCCAAGATTCCTCACCCCCACCCCCCCCCCCCCCCCCCCCCCCAAAAAAATTAAAAAGAGATTCAATAGAAGAAATTATACCTGCAGTGGCTTTGAAAAAGGAAAGAAAGTACATCAGAAAAGAGGACATGAAAAACTTCAGCAATACCAGATGACCACCAAATTAAAGAAATTTATTATTCCATGATGATAAGTGAGCTATTATGCGATCAAGAACAAGTTTCCAAAAACTCAACTTCCTCAAATCCCCACCAATAGGCAGACCCAAGTAAACAAAAGAAATGGTCCCCTTCTGACAGTTCATCACTAAAGCAGCCTCTGACAACCACAATTCAGATACATTGACACTCGTCAACATACTTTTGTGGAAATTCACCTTCAACCCTGACACTTCCTCAAACAAAAGTAACACTGCCCGCATTGAACGCACATTCAGTAAAGTTTTTCACCAATAATTAGAGTGTCGTTCGCAAACTGAAGATGTGTCTACCAGACCTCGCTATCACAGCCTACACCATAACCATGGAACAAATGTGCCCCCACAACAACATTCATCAACACATTGAACCCTTCTACAACCAGCAAAAATAAAAATGGCGACAAAGGGTCCCCTTGACGAAGGCCCCTCTTAATAGGAAATTCTTCCGTCATGAACCCGTTCACAAGAACTGATGTCGTTACCGTCCATACACATTCATTTATCCACTTCTGCCAAATGGTTAGGAAATTCATATTAACCATCACTAAATCAAGATACTTTATATCCACATAATCGTAAGCCTTTTCAAAGTCGACTTTGAACAAAAGAAGTTCCTTGTTTATTCATTTCGCTTCATCCACCACTTCATTGGCTATCAGAATTCCATCTAATATTTGCTTCCCTTTGACAAAAGTTGATTGAGTGTTTGAAACCACACTACCAATAACACCACGCAGTCTGTTAGCTAGAACCTTCGCTAACACCTTTTACATACAACCCACTAGAGAAATAGGCCGAAAGTCATTAAACCAATGCGGACTGCTCATCTTCGGGATCAAAGCAATGAAAGTAGAATTTATCCCTTTTGTCAGTTTCCCATTACGATGAAACTCCACCAAAATTCTCATAAAATCATCCTTTATTAAATCCGAAAAATGTTTGATGAATCCGAAACTGATACCATCCGGTCCCAGGCTTTTGAAACTGTCACAGTCACAGACCGCCTGTTTCACTTCTTCTAAAGAAAACGACTTTGTTAAATTTCCCACTTCGGCGTAGAATAGTTTGCAGAAATGGAGACCACCACACCTGACTTGTCTGCCCTAATGGATTTGAAATGAGTAAAGAAATGGTTAAAGACCATCGCTTGAATATTTTGCACTCCGTCAATGCTAACATCATCGACAAACACCACATTAATAACATTATGGCGCCGTCGGTTGGACATATAACCATGAATCTTTTTTTAGTTTGCATCTCCTTCCTGTAACCAATTCATTCTCGACTTCTGCCAATTAATAATGTTCTGAACTCGTGCCATTGAGTGCAAATTAACAGATAATGCATGAAGCTCCTCCATCTCGACATCAAGGAGCGTTGTTTCCTCCGCCTTGGAATCTAAAAGAGCAATTTGATTTTTAGCTTCTGTTATCTTGCCATCCAAGTTCTTAGAATGATGATAATGCCATTCCTTTAAATTTGCTTTCAACATTTTCAGTTTATGTTTCAACACAAATCCGCCCCATCCATGAAAATTGAACGAGGTCCATTTATCACGAACAAAATCATCATAACCCGGGAAATCTGCCCAGCAGTTAAGTATTCTAAGCGGACGAGGACCCCAATTATCCCAAATCGTAACCAAACCACCATAAGCCCCCATTGACGGCTGATAAGAATAACTGCAAGGAGTATATCCCCAAATCGATTTAATCAACCAATCGTCAACCACGTTCCACTTAGACTCCTGAATACACAACACGAAAGGATGTTTCTCATCCATTAAACGACGAACCTCTACCCTCTTCTCATCACCGCCTAACCCCCCTCGCATTATAAGAAAGAACTTTCATTGAGACCACCCACCAACCCTACCTCCACCAATTCCCAAACTCTCAACACTTCTCAACATCTCCCCAACTCCCACCTTCTTCCCCACGCACCAACTCACCACCACCTGCTGCTCGCCATTCCCTTCTCCCCTCTTTCGTCAACAAATTAAAACTAAAACTGTTAAGAGTATCACAATTATACTTCACCCTAACTGCCTTACGAATGTCTTTGACATCGTCCGCCACCACTTCAGGCTTACCATGTTACATCCCCACTCCTCCACCAACATAATAACATACTTGTAGTTTTCGATAGAAAATTCAGAAGACGTATTCACTGTCTCTAGTTGCGACGTCGAGATAAGAATACGTGCAAAATCCAACCTTGCCTTGTCGACCGTACAATCATCTGCATGAATAAATCTTCCAGTACCTGAAACACATAATCTGAAGAAAAAAAATCATCAGTCCAAGCACGAACGGGAACCCCATATATTTGTAACCAAGCCCCACGTTCGTACCTAACATCCGACGCCAACCACTTTTGAATATTAGAGAACAACATTCCAAAGAAAGCAACAACATCATTGAATACTTTCCAGACACCCTTGTCGCGTCATTTTTCGGAGATCAAGGCTACTTGATTAGCGTTTGACTCACTATTTTATTTCACGACTGAACATTTAATATTATTTAGAAAAAGGGGGTAAAAGTTCAAATACCCCATATTGAAGAGATTTAGGGTTCGGGGGTTAGTTACATAAAGGGAAGGTATTAGCACCCTTTATGTCTGTAGTACTCTACTGGAACCTCTTGGTTTTTGTGCTCTCGATTTTCGGGTACCAAACCATTAATCGGATTTGGACCTTTAATCTTTGAACTCTCAACTTTTATTCGTGGGAAGGGAAAAACTGAGTAAAAACCCTTATAAGACCTTGGATCTGGGGGTTGGTTTCGATTGGGGAAGGTGTTAAGCACCCGAATCGACTATGGTATCCCATAGGAACCTTCTACTTATTCTTAATCCTGCGCTACATTATTTTTACTTATTCGAAAATTATTGTTTAAGAGTCTAAATGAAAGAATGGGGGGAAGATGAAACATGTTTTTGGTTATTTTTATTTGATTTGGAAAGGCCAAAGCCCTTTGCCTACTTACCCAAATAAATCGGGATCAAAATCAAGTAGTTCATTGAAAGAACTTTTTTTGGTAGGTTGGATTGATTTTAATATTTTGAAAGAAAAAAAAGATTTTAAGAAGAGATAAGAGGCCTCAAGGCATGAGAGAAAAATATGATGAAGTTGGTTAATTTTAATTGCAAGAAATCCATGTCTAATGTGGATATTAAATTGATTAAAGATTTGATTAAGAAAATAAAAGGAAAACATTTGGGTTACGGACCAATGTTTATTAGGAAAATACTTTGAAGTTTGACATACTTGATTTTTTGGAGAAAAGAGATTTTTTTCTAAACTAACGGTGGATTAGCGTAACGGCGAAAAATAAATGAGCGTAAAGCGTTTAATAAAAAGGTGAAGTGTCGGTGCGAGTGTCGGTGCTTGTATTACCTACATTATTAAATCAATTCCTAAATACAACTCTAAGGCCTCCCGAGAAATAAATGACGTGAAAATAAAATGCACAAAAGTAGATTATATCATTTCCTTAATTATACACATTAAACAAAAGGCAATAATAAAATGAATGACGAAAATTAAATATGCATGCAATAATTCTAAGCAAAATTAAACTAAAAGTAAGCATGAAAGGAATTGAGCATGAAACAAACCACAATTAATAATAAACAAGCAAGTATCCAGAAAGTAATGAAAATAAGCGATCAAAAGCAAATTTAAAGCTAGGAAGTTTAAAAAGAGGAAAATAAATTTTTAAGAATGAAAAGAGACATTAAAGTAGCAAAAAAAAGTGTAGAATATAATAAAATGGTGAAGAAATAAATAAAAAACAAAATTGGCTCAGCTGGAATAAATCTGGACCACTTGATGCATCAAGGGGTCCAAATTCAAACACTACACAGGCTCATCACAGCCACTTGATCTAAGATCAAGAGTTAAAATAAAGAAGAACACAATGAGGATTAAGAAGAAAAATTAGGCATCATGTGAATCCTCCCAAGAGCACCCCGGACCGTCAGATCTGAGATCTGACGGTCTAGCCTTGAGGTCACATGGCAAGGTCAAATAATAAAGCAACATATAACAAAAAGCAATCACAAATGCATAAAGAAATAATTGAAGCATGCTATGTAACGCCCTAGTTGTCGATTATTTTATTTCAGTTGATTTTAATAAGTTTTTATGATTTTAAATAATTACGTTGATTTTTGGCGTGTTATATATTTTATTATATAGTTATTTTGAATTATTTAAGTAAGATAGGTGATATTTACAATTATTAGAAGGTTGGGGAGTAAAATGAATTATTTAATAATTTAATAGGAGTTAATTAGAATTAAGGAGAAATTAATAGGTATTAATAGGAAATAGAAGGAAAGAAAGGTCAGAAGCAGTTTTACGTAGAAACAGTGAGAAACAGAGAAAAGGGAGAAAAACCTAGAAGAAGAGAGAAGAAGCAAGAGGAGGGAAGAACGCTGCTTTTTCAGGAAGATAATCTAAGGTAAGGGTGAGACTAACTCTCAACTTTAGGTTCTATAATTCGTTGATGAATGTAGGGTTGTTAGGGTTGATGAATTGAATTAGGTTAATGAAGAATTGATGTTAATAACTTGATTAATTCATGAAAACTGTTGATGTTATTGCTGTTCTGATGTTAGAATGCATAGGGATGATGAAATTCATCAAAATTGAGCCTTTGGGGGTTGAATTTGGGGTTTAGGGTTGAAAAGTAGAAGCCTGTTCGTATAGTCGTAGTTCTGCCAGCAGAATCTCGCCCAGAATCGTGACACGATTTAGTGTAATCGTGGCACGATTTTGCCCTGTAAATAAACAACTGAATTAGGGTTTCTTCAAATCGTGGCACGATTTGGTCATCGTGGCACGATTTTCCTTGGCAGAATGCATGTTTCCTGAAGCTCCAAATCGTGTCACGTTTTGTAGTAATCGTGACACGATTACCTTTTTCAGTTTCCTTAGTCTTTCTCGCTTTTCTTGTTGTTTAAGCTTGCTTGTGAACTCAAAATATCATGGAAATAATGCTCAAATTTTGTGTGAGACTTTGTTGTACCCTTTTGTCGTGTCTGTCGATTAAGTTGGAGTCTTATGTCATAGTTGATTATGCATATCGTAGTTGTCGTTGCTGTTGTCGAGTTGTATGTAGATATACACCATTGAGTCCATTTCATACTCATACCCCTGTTGAGGGCTCACGCCCTGGAGTGTTTTCACTCAACCGTTGAGGGCTTATGCCCTGGAGTGTTTATCACTCAATCGTTGAGGGCTTATGCCCTGGAATGTTATTTCATTCAACCGTTGGGGGCTTATGCCCCGGAATGCTTAGCATTCAACGCGCGTAAAATGGTACCACATGCATCTGCATTAGTCGCATTGTTGTCGTCGTAGCTGTTGTCGTTGTTGTTGTTGTAGGTTGAATTGTCGGTGTCGTTGTCGATAATGTTGTTGAATTGTTCAATTATAAATAATAATTAATTATTCGCTATATTACTGTTGTTGAATTTTATTGATGAATTATTTTATCTATTGTTGTTTGTGAATCTCACCCCTTCTGCTGGAATTGCCGCCTTGTGGGCAAGTGCAGGTATCGAAGACTAGTAGAGATGTCGGCTCAAAGTGTCTTAGGGCTCTGATACGTAACGGGACGGGAATTTTGTTGCTTGTTCTCTCTTTCCTTACGTATTAATAATGATTTATGAAACTTTTGAAGAGGCCTGCATGCCAAAGACTTGTTTAGTTGTTTTAAAACTAATTCCGCTGCGAAGTTTTGAAGTTAATTATTATTGACTACTTAATTGGAGAATAAATTATTCATCCGTTAATTTTGGGAATTTTATTTGAATGAAAATGTAGCATTCCGTTTTTGGTGAAAAACTCTGATTTAACTTGTGAATTAATAACTGTTGGGCGAACGGGGTGTTACATGCTACACCAAGTAAAAATAAAATATGCATAGAACAATTTTTAAACCTGAAACAAGGAAGTAAAAATGCATGAGATAGAAACTAAATCATTTAACTGAACTAAAATGAACTATGTATGATGGTTAAAATATGAACTAAATTACAAGGATGCATGAAATATATACAAGGATGACATGCTAAAAGGTTTTAAAATCGATTAAAAAAATGTAAAGAAGAAACAAATACGTAAAGAAAAAACTGTTTAAAGGAAAAAGGGGTGCATGAACAGTACTGGGGGGTGTAAACAGTGAATGAGTAGAAATAGCAATGGGCTTAGGAAGAAGAAACCGGTTCGGTTCAAGCCTGGATCGGTTCATAGGCGAACCAAACCGGTTTGATGGTATATAAGAAGCTTTCATGGTTTTTTCCTTCATAATCCTTCACCGTTTCTCTCTCTAAAACCAAATGCTCTCCCTTCTCTCTAAAAATTTCTGGAAAATAAAATGAAGAACATGAAGATGAATCTTCATCTTCTCCGGCGAGCAACCCTTCTCCGGCGCGGTGGTGACCGGCCAAAATGAGCGGCGCCGCCGCGTCGTTAAACTCAACCTTCTCCGATTTCAAATTTTTTTACATTTTCTAACATCCTTTTCCTCTTAGAATCCAAATCCGGTCTCAAAATTTTCAATACAGTTCATAAACGTTCTAGATCTACACTTGAAAATTCGAAAAAAAAGGAACAAACCTTCACTTACCTACACTTCGGATCTTTGTTGTTGTGAAAGCCGATTCCGTTTGTTCTTCTTCCTCACGAATCCAGCTTCATTTCCTTTCTTATGTTTTAGTTCAAATGCTTTGCTGTCAGTTGCTGTCCAAATTTGCAGTTGAAGGTTGTTTATGGTTAAGCTTTGTGATCTTCGAAAATGATATGTTGTTGTTGGGGGTTTATGAAAATTCGGATTTGTTGTTGTATGTACTGTGATGTTGATTTCAGTTTTGTGAAGAGGAAAAGAGAAAGGGTTGTTAATGATGATGTTGTTGGAGTTATATGTTCATGGTGTTCTTGAGATTGTTCATATTTTTTGTGAATTTTTTTAATGGTTTGATCCAAAAGAGAAGAAAGAGAAACGAAATTTGTGTTTGTGTGTTGTGGTTAATGAATTTTCTGATTTTTCTGACTCTGACGTGTTTCTGACTGATTGATTCGCCTTCGGCGCAGCCATCAATACTGGCCTTAAATAGTCAAAAAAAACTAGGGTTGAGGCTGAAACTTTGACTGGACCAAAATGCCCCTGGCTTGGACAGCACTCTATAGACCTGAACAAAAAGACTGAAAAAAGACAAAAACTAAAATAGAATATTAAAAACGAAAATTGCTTTAAAAAAGAAGAAAATTAATTAAGATAAAATATAAACATTAAAAATAAAATAAAAAGCAAGATAAATATAATAAATAAAGCTTAAAAATGTCCCTTCGGAACCAAAAAATGGGGTATTTCAAAATACCTCTCTGTCGAAATTTCGTCTAAGACGACAAAACTTCTCAGCTTTTAAAACGAGTAAAATTTTCAAAAGTGGTCAAAAAATGGGGTATGACAGTTTTATTTAATTTTTGTGTTATAAACTTGCTTGCTTTTTTTTTTGAAAATGGATTTAAAATGATTAAAAGAAAAAGACAAAGAGAAACCTATTATCTACATTTTTTATTGATTTGGAAGGACGAGTGTCCTTTGCCTACGTACCCGTGAGGGATCAAAACCTCGTAATTCGGGGTAGAAATTTCGTTTGATTGGTTTTGTATTTTTTATTAATTTTGAAAAAAATTTAAAGTGAAAAGCCAAGTGGCAAATGAATATTTGTTGGTGTTTTTTTGATATTAAAAGAAAAAGACTTAAAGTAGAATTAAAGTTGATTGCAATTTTGATTTATGAAAGAATAAAATAAAAGGATCACTTAATTTAGAAATCAAGGTTTATTATGAAAATGTTTTTGTGATTTTGTTATTTGCATGTTTTTGTTGTTTTTTTTTATGATTGAACTAAAATGTAAACTTAACGGAGCAAGAAGATAAAAGCGTAGACACTTTGTGGTGACATTGGATCGCCACGAAGGTCTCTAATCTAAACTGGAGCATAGAAATAAAGCATACACCCACACACGCACACATGCATGATTTACTTTAAACCTATCAATACATTCTAAAGTCTGCGGGAAAATAAATATGCATGGACGGAAAGAAAAGTACAAGATAACAAACCTAAACTAAGATGCATGAATTATTTACATTGGCCTAATGTACATTCTAAATCCTGTGCAGTAAAATAAACGATCGAGAAAAATAAATATGCATGAATGATAATAAAGTGCAAAAGAGGACTAAAAATGCAAGAAAAAACTGAAAAAAATAAAATAAAAGAGGGGTCCAAACACAAGGTGGGGTGTGCTGAGAGTAAAATGAAGAAAAACTGGGTCCTAAAAGATGCAGGTGTGTGTGGGCTTCCGAATCAAATCAGGGCCGTCTGATTGAGATCAGACAGCCTAGATTAAATCATGAATCCAGGCAGCAGGGGCCCTAGGATCGAAGATCATGCACACATAAGGCGAGTGCGCACGCTAAGGTCTGCACCCACGCGCACCGGAACACAGCGAGCCTATAAATAGGTTGTAAGGCATATTTTCATTCATTTTCTTCTTGCCTTTCTCTCTCTACATCCAAAACAGAAAACTAATGCCCTCTTCTCTCTCAGACTCTCTCTTCTCTCACCGCCCCAAACCCTTCTTCTATCTTGTTCTTCCCCCCATGAGTTTTCCGGCGAGCTTGAAGAACAAGCCCCCGTCGCTTCCAGTTTCCGGTGAAGGTAAGCGGTGGTTGGCCGGCCGGAGAGTATTCCGGCGCGGTACCGGACCTAAAAAGGTCCTCTTTTTAACTAATATTTCTCTCTTTCTCCTTCTTTCCCTCTCCTCTATTCTTTTTTTACTTCAAAAGTCTCAAAAAGCAAATAAAAGGTCCTAGATCTAAAAAGGACAAAAAATTATACCTTTGTGGTATTTCCTTATGGATCAGTTCCGATTCAGACTTGTGTGTTGTTTGCTTGTGTTGGTTGTTGTACGATGAATTTGTGTTGCTGCTGTTGCGGTTGTTCGTTGCCTTGGTGTGAATCGTCGGTGTGAACGGTGTTTGAATGGGCTTTGAGAGTTATGGTTTGAGTGCGTACGGATTTTGTGACTGGTGGCCGTTTGTGGGTGTTTTGAGTTTGCGATTTAGTTATGGGTATGGACCGTCGAGTTTTTTTTTTTATGATTTTTGGCAGGTTTGTTGATGAAGTATGGTTGACCGGTCCCTTTGACTGTGTTCTGCAGCTTTCTATTTATACTAGAGAGTCTGATTCTAGGGTTTGTTGAAAGAGAAGATAAAAGTGGTTTTGGATTGGGATGGATTGAAAGGAAAACGTATGAATCTGGATTATGTGAACAGGCTGTTTTTTTCGGATCAGTACCATGACACTATTTGGACTTATTGACATTTTTTTGGAATTCTTGGACAATTAATAATAAATAATTAAAAATAAAATAAAATGAAAGCGATTAGACTAGAAAAAATAAAAATGACTAATTAAAAAAGGAATTAAAATTAGAGATTAAAATAAGGAAATTAAACAAAAGATGGAAATAAAAAATATAAAAATAAAGAGAGAAGAGGGGCCCGACTCGGAACCAAAACATGGGGTATTTTAAAATACCTCTCTGTCGAATTTTTCACTGAAAAGATCAAAGATTGATCAGGGCCTGAGGATACGTGTCGGTGTACGAATGTAAGATCTTAGGTCAAAAATTAGGGTATGACAACCCTCCCCGCCAGTACAGTGGAGAAACACTCGATCTCCCCCCATTAGCATAACGACCATATTATGAAAACCGACATCCTCTACTCTTTGTTGAAGAGCCGGTACTGAGTCCCCCGCTAACACTGATGCCACCATCCTGGAATTAGCCTAGATACGGTCTTGAATGTGTGATTTAAAAACCAGAATGAATTGGATATGTTGTTGCTCCTGTGTCGTAACAGCCAATACCGGCTCAGCCTCATTCCTCCCTTTCTCGCACCGAACCTGTAATGTACCACCACCACCACCCTTCTCACCACACACCTTCCCATAAGACTTTTTCCCCTCCACCACCGTACTGCCTTCCTTACCCTCCACCTTCCTAGCCTTCGCCTTCCTCCCCTTTCCCCTACCTTAACCTCCACATTCCCCACAGTCACAGTGTTCGCCCCTATTCAGCAACACCGCCAGACTCTTACCTCCCTCCTCCCTCACAACAATATTAGAAACCCTAGCTTCCACATCATTATGAGCAAACCTGTCAAACCTAGCTTCACGTGCCCAAACTCGATAATCACCAATCCAAACATTTTTCAACGCCTGTGATAATTTTTCTTTGTTCTTCACATCGATGTACCTCACAAAACCAAATTCCTGCCCACGAGCATTTTGGTGCCTTGCTACGTAAACATCAGTTAACATGCCACAAACTTCAAAAGCTTGTCTCAAACGGAAAAAGGGCATGTTGTCAGGAAAATTGGTAACATAAAAAGAAGCCTTGTAACCTTTGTCCCCATCAATCAAAAGCGCGCCTGAACTGTGCCATTCAGCTAAAGAAACTCGACTTCCATAATCATTGGAAACTCTACCATCGGCCAACATCTTCTCACCTTGTCGAAACCGTAACTTGCCGTTGGAAACCCTGTCTGAATCCCTTTGATGCACCTGACCATGACCCTGAGCCGCTCATCTTTGCCAATCTGGTATCCTTGACCTCTCATATCCCCTGTGCTCCGGTTTCAGCGCTTTCATCTTCCTCGACTGCACCATAGACCAATCTCCCATATCCCCCCAATTTCCGCCACCCTGGCTAGACCCCGATCTCCCCATGTGTCTCTCTGTCGGCGAAAAGCTTCGGTGCGGTTGCCCTAAGTATGCCCTAGAGTGGCCGCCTCTCAATCTCTCTCTAGTTCTCATTCTTTCGTAGTAATTTTTTTCCATGGGTTTTACCCTCTTTTACACAAAAAGAAAAAGTATTTAAAGATCTTTGTACAAAAAAAACTTTATTTTACGGTAAAAAAAAACTATTTGACTATCTTTAATTTTCATTCGTCACTTATTTCTTAAATACCAAAAAAAAGTATTTAACCAAAAAAAAAGTATTTAACCAAAAACATTCATCACTTATTTTTTAGAGCTCTCTCAGGCAATGGTATTTAACCTATCTTTTATTATTCCATCCAAGCATAAAAGTCACATTTTTTTTACAGAATTAAAGTCACTTATTTTTTAACAATACTGCTAAATGAACTTTTTGTAAAATGCATACATTATCGATCTAAAGAAACTTAAGCTCTGCCACTAATAGAGACACATTCCAGTGCTGAACGAACTTTTTTGAAACTAAATGATTTCCAACTACCACTTCCCTTTTGAGCCATCATCTTTGATCGTGCTTCTGTCTTTGTTGGAGACGGTGGTTTTTCACACAGCACAAATTTTCTTGTCCCAAAAGATCCTATAGGTTCCGATGGGCTTAGAGCTGTAAAAAAATATATCCACCAAATAAACCCAAAATAACTCTTAGCATATAAGTAATCTCGAAAAGAAGCAAACTTCCAAACTTTTTTTTAATACATTGTACAACCACACTTGTACAAAGACACATGTATAAACTATATATATACATCTAGAATAAATATTGATTTAATTGAGCTAAAATCTTGAAAAAAAAGAGCTAAAATATTCAACTAAGTCAAATGTATTCGGTCTAGAATTTAGACCAAAAACATTTGACAAAAAGTCAATTGTAAATTTATTCATTTTAAAGTCAATCGTACAAAGAAAAATGTATAAGTTATAAATAAATATATTTCCCTAAAAAAAGTTATAAATAAATAAACATCTATAATAGATATTGATTTATTAATTGAGAAAGAGAAAAGGAATAAAACAAAAATAAAAAAACTACGTAATCATTTTTTTTTGGAGGTCCAATTTTTGCAGTTCATTTCCTCCATAATAAAATATAATTAAAAATTTGTACAAGAAAAAAATATATATAAGTAAAAATATTCAACAATTCTAATGTATTTGGTCGAAAATGTAGACCAAAAACATTTGACAAAAAAAACAATTGTAAATTTATCCGGTATTTATTGAAATATGACGCATTAATTATTTATACCATTAGAATGAGAGTAAACTATACTTGAAAACAAGCTATACCAACATGTTATCTCATAAAATAAAATGAGTATTTTTAGATAGATGAAATGACATTATCAATTGAAAATTTATACAAATAAATGGAGTAGTGGTGAGTCAAACTCTGATATTTGACATAACAATTTCGATATTTTTATAAGTTAAACTAGAACTTATGAACATAAAATAAGTTTTTTCAATGACTCGCATAATAAGTTAAAACTAACAAAATAAGTTAAAACAACTCATAAGCATGTCATAAAAAATTGAATGACTATATAATGATAATTAGAGACATAAGTGTAGCTAAGTTCGTAGCTACTAATAACATTATTCGTAGAGATCGGTGTTTAAATCTCGAAATTCTCACTTCTCAAGACTTAAGTGTGTGAATTTGGTCATTAAACAGGTTGATAAAAAAAATTCTACCTAAAAAAATCAAGGTGATTGAGAATAATCAATTTTTAAAATGATTTCAGCATTTTGCTAATTCTAACTTTTTAAGAAACAATTTGGGATTTCAAAATCTAAAATGACGGAAAAACAAAACCAATTATGTATTATAAATTTTCATTATAAAAAAAAAATCATGCATCAACTCTAACATCTCAAATCAACTCAAATCGATTGGAAGTATCAAAGTTTGATTCATAATTAAAACAACTATAATATACTTAAATTATTGAATATCAAAGTTTGAAAATTGAATAATGATGGAAAAAAATAATAAACCATAAAGGAAAATCTTACCATCAGAGACATCATTTGAGCAGTAAATATCAAAATCTGTGGCATCAGATCCCAAAATGGGTAATCTCCCTTGACGTGCATAAGATTTGAGAGTTTTCTCAATAACATCACAAACAACATCTTCCTCATTCACCACAATTGTTAATGGTCCCGAACTACCCACAATATTGATCGATATCAAGATCCTATTGATGTTGTTGTTCTTCTTCTTACTTTTCACCTCATCATCAATCCTCCAATTTTTGTTCTTGCACACCACCACTTTCTCAAGCTTGCGTAATTTATTTGCCATATAACGGCGTTTCTTAGACATAGGAAAAATGAAAATCATGTTTGTGTGTATGTGATGATTGTTCACTAACCTATAGTTTATATAGTAAAATGATGCATGAACATTGATAAAAAAGATGAGTCACCTTTTCTGTATAATTTTCCAAATATTTTTAAATACGGGCATTTAAATTTTGAAAAAAAAAAATTGTAATATTCTTCCACGCCCTTGTTTTAAAAGGAATATTTATGAGAAATGTAGAACACTCACTTTTAAACACTCTCTCTAACACTTATTTTTTCATTGAATGAAATCAATGTATGTCCTACCACTTTGTGTGTGTTCTATTTTCCGAAGTGTAGATGATTTAAACTAATAAAAGAATGAATATTAGAGAGAGTGTTCAAAAGAGAGTGTTGCTAGCACTACTCAATATTTATTTCCTAAAAAAAAAGGAAATTTATTGGATTTGAACATTTTGAAAACAAAGGTAGGGGAACATAATTTATATTGTCAAAAAAATACTAAAAACTTTAAATCGTAGGATAAATGAAAGCTATTATGGTACTATCGCAAATTAAAATGTACATGTACATTTGCTTTATGAACTACTCCCTCCGGTCTTAAATATAAGAGAAGAATTTTTTCTTCAAGTTTATTAAATAAATGATGTATTTAGTTTATATTATAGTCTAGATACATAAATTATTCAATGAACCTAAAAGAATATTTTTCTCTTATATTTAGGATCGGATGAAGTATTAAATTATAAACCATTTTTATGAAATAAAGAATTATTTGTTGACTTCTATATTTTAGAAAATACCATTTCATAAGCAAAAACATTATTTCATTGTTTATAAAAATCATATTTTTTTTTTACATTTTATCATTATTATTGATAATAATAATTCAAAAAAATTAAATTTTATTTCTCCAACACTTTTGATAAATAATAAGATTTAGTTATTGTATATATTTTTTAAGAAGTTAGTTTTATATTATAAATGATAGAAACTATTTTTTTTTCCCCATGAACTTAGCTCAGTTGGTAGGGAATACATAATATATGCAAAGTCCGAGTTCGAACTCCGACCACCACAAAACAAAAAAAAAAGACTATTTTTTTTACTTCAAAACACAACACATTAAACTATTAATTTAATGAAACCAATATACTCAAATTTTTGTGTGTATGGTAAAAACTGTCGGGACAACTTTGTAATTATTAAATGAGTAATCCTATTCTCATACAATTTGTAAACAAACTAAATTGCGACAGAAATACACATGAGTTTTTTCATAGAAAGATAAGGGGAATTTTACCCTACACCCCTAAATTTATACCTTCACCCTTAAAAATTATGAAATTTCCAATTTTCCCCTCTGTTCACCCCACTAAATAATTTTTCGGAAATGAAATGATCTGCGTGATATTATTACTTAGTTCAATTGTGGCGAAAATGCAGTTCTTTCGAAAGTGTAGACGGGAGATTTTGGAGAAAGTTTTCTGGAAATTTGAATGTAGATCTGGATTTTTTTGATGGAAGCAAGTGATGAAGACACAATTTCGTTATCGAATACCTCCATCATGACCCCGCTCTTTTTTGCCCATCTCATCTGCGTGATTATTGTTTGATTTTCCAAGACCCCATATTGTGATTTAACATCTTTCAATTTCACCTTATAGTCTACATTCATTCATCAAGGATTCATATTAAACAACTTAGAATTACTAAGTAAACGGTTGAAGTATACTAACTAATTATTAATTCAAAATTTTAAAAATAATATCCAAGCAGAAAAAAAATCAAGAACTTGGATTAATTTGCCGTAAAAAAAACTTGGATCAATTTCAGGATTAATTAATATACCTGATTTTTGGGGAAGAAAAAATAAAGAATCAAAATGTGGGAGAGGAAATTGTATGATGGAGAACAGTCTTGTGTGTGGTGTAGTGTGTGAATCCGAAATCATGGAAATGATTGTAATGTTTGTTGAAGTAAATATTTTCCCCAAAAATCCGGTTTAGAATTTGTGCCGGAAAGCTTGAATTATTGAAAGATATTTGGTTAGGGTGAAGTCAAATAACAAAAGGGTAAAATTGGAATTTTCTATGGTTTAAAAGAGTGAAGATATAGTTGTAGGGGTGCAAGGTAAAACTTCCAAAAGAGAAGCCACACCATTTATGATTTTATTTTTTTGTTAATGAAATAACGGGTCAAATATCCAATCACACGATCTTAATTTTTACCAATTTATACCATCACATTTCATAATGATGAGTATTTTTCATATCAAACATGTGGTGCCATTTTTTGGGGTCATAATGCTAGTTTTTTTCTTTATGATGTTTTAATGTCATAACTCTAACCATGCAAAGGGCTTCATAAATCCCTCCCACACTCATTGTCTCTAGAGCAAAGGATACCTTCCGTGAATGAAGATGTATGCAAAGGGCTAAACCTCAAACAGAAAACTCGAATCACCAAATCACTTAGGTAGGTGAAACCTGCAACATACGTCCTAAAGTGTAACGTTGGTGCAACAACTTTCAACAAAATCACCATGGCAAGCTATGACATGTGCTTCCGAAATTTTATGGGACATTTTGTATCGGGGAATCCAGCGCACCTTCTTTCATATGGTTATGTTCTTGAAGCTGAGGTATTTTCAATGCTAAACTCAATCCATGTGCCCATCTCAACTGGTATGCACTTAGTTGTTTTTGAAAAAGAGTGTAAAAGCCTCGCTCACTCCATTAACTCTACATATGTCCACAACAAAGAGTTTGATGACATTGTATCGCAGTGTCGGGGTGTCTTACTTAGCAATTCCAACTTAACATTACAAAACTAAGTTCCTGCTCTTAGAAATCGTGGTTGGGCCTAACACTTATCATCAAAGGGGAGAATGAGTAGTTTAGTTGGGGAAGCTAAAAGTTCAAAGGGGGTAAAGAGGAAGGAACTATGGTTCAAATCATGACAAGAAAATGAATATTAATAACAAGTAACATACTAACATTTGCCAATAAAAAAATTGCTACCACCAAAATAACAACTTTTTTTTTTTTGGAATCAAACTAACAAAGTATTGAAAAATGTGAAATAACAAACTTCTATAATTTAAAATGATAACCCGTATTCAACTTTCTCCTCCTTATCGATTTTCATGCTATCCATATTCTATAAGAGAAGAAATTTTGAATAACTTCTCATAAAAATCATATTTAAAACACATCTTTTGAAAGAATATACGATTTTTATCATGCCAATTAGGTTAAATGGCTAACAATGAATATCTAAGTTTTTGAATGTTAAACTTTCCCTTTTAATTTATACCAAATAAGTTCCAAACAACTATTATTTCTGAGCAAGTTCCCATAAAAATCATTCCAAAAATACAAAGTTAAAATCATTATTTTTAAATCTATAACCCAATACCAAAATTCATTCACCTAACCTACATACATCCTTAAGATGAGTTCTTAAATAAGATCAAAATCTTTCTTATCATTGAGTTTCTCCAAAACTCAAAGTATTTTGAAAGTATTGTAAAAAATGGTTTACATCAAATGAAAATTGCTCTTTCGACACTCATGGTTTGCTCTCAGGCACTCTAAACTAACAAAAAATAACCCAAACGACAATTAACTATAGTTCGTTGCTGAACATTAGTTAACTGCCGTTCACCTATGTACGATAGTTATTAGTTAACTATCGTTGAGTGTGCATGAGAGCAAAAAATAAAATGGGCTTCTCACAGAGACTGACCCAAGAAATAACCCAGGCCCAAAAAAAGACCCGACCAAACACTTCTCACAGAACCCTGTAAAAACCCTCTGCGCGTTTCTGCATCGAATTATCGAAGCTTAGCTTAAGAAGAAAACCATGGAAACTCCAATGAAGAAAACGAAGAAGATGAAGAAGAAAACACCAAAACAACACAGCATCACTGAAATCAAAACCCTAGGCGTGGAACTTCTCTCCTCCGCTTCACACATCAACAACCTCCCTCTCCTTCTCACATTCATCTCCCCTTCTTCTCCACCTCACCACATCCTCGAATCGATTCTCTCTCTTCACTCCTTCTTCCTCCCTCTCCTCCCTCAACTCCCCTCCGCCACCACCACCAGCTCCTCCGCCGATTCCGATCAATCCGAATTCATTTACCTCACGTGGCTCCGTTCGAAATTCGATGAGTTTCTCAAATTGCTTATTGATGTTCTCGTCGCGGACGAATGCGATGAAACGATTAAGGAAGTTGTGCTTGATACTTTGATGGAGTTTGTTAAGGTTGCTAATGGTGGAGCTTTTCATTCTTCATTGTATAACAGAATTCTTCGTAGTATTGTAAGTTATTATTATTTCTTTTAATTGTAAGGTTAATTTTGTTTATTTCTGTGTTATAGTTTGATTAATGTTGATTTTTTTGACTAATTTGTTTGGTTATTGATTTTTTTGTTTTTGTTTTGCAGATTCACTCTACTAGTCATGCTGAATTTTTGATTGACTTACTAATATCGAAGTATTTCAAGTACATTGATGTTCGGTATGATTGTTATTCTTTGATTTTTTTTATAGCGTGTGTTGTTTTTGCTTAGCCCCTTAAATGAAAGGGAAGTTCTTAGGATGAATTTGTTGTCGTCAATGTTAACTGTTTCACTATCCGTGATATGCCATCTAGTACTGTACAAAGTATTGTTAAATTGTTAAATAGAGCACTATAGCACTGTTGCACAGGGGAATTTGAATGAACAACTATTTTCTGCAATCTGTGTGTGTTTGAGTTCATGAGTCATGTCATATGTGGGGTTTATCTTTTTTACTGAATTAGTTTGTTACTTGGTGCAGTTATTTTACATTCATAAGCCTAGAAAAGCTCACAAGAAATTTGGAGGGAAAAGATGGTTCAGGTGATTTTCATCCTCACCTTGCTTTTCTTAATCTTTCAAGTTTTGACATGCAAAATTGCAGACAAGAAATTTATGTGTTCTTTTCAATTCCAAATATTTGGTTATTCTCATTGGATAACACATTTCCTTATCCTTGTTAGATGATAAAACTGCAAGTGCAGATGGCACCGATGAAAGGCAATTAAGCTCAAGGTTAGTAAGACTATAGCCACTGGTTAATTTTATTCTTGCTCATGTCCTTTATAAAGAGATGAAGATGACCATAGCTGGTCGGCTATAAGTAGTATTAAAAGGTTATGTTCTTTGGTCTTAAATGATCTGTATCGCATATTTTTATCGACAAAAATTGCGTGCCATGTTATACAATATGCTATAAGCAATATGTTTAGCTTTGCAACTTAATGTATAATGCAAGAAAACATCACTACCTTTTCTGCTAGGCAAATCATCACTATTTTTTCTGCTAGGCAGACCTGGTCCTAGTTTTGAAACTAGATGCATAATTTTCTTGAAAATGTATTTATTTAGTTCTATTGATAACTTGTAAATGTATCTTTTGCAGTACCGAGTGCATCATCCACAATATGTACTACACCATATCACATATTCCTCCTCTTGAAAAATCAGACGATACATCTGATTTAGAAATGTGGAGTGTATCAGGTGACGGCTTACTTGTCACTTTTAGACTCTAAATTTTCTACAAATTCATATTTCATAATCAATTGGCGATCTTGACTTGATCCTTTTGAGCTCTATTTTATGCATGTTATGCACTATTTACTATTTCGCTCTACTTTTCTTTAGGAAATTGCGTAAAATACTTCTGTTTAGATCAAGTGAGAAGTATCTTTGGAACCAATAAATGACAGCTTTATAGCTTTGATCGATTCATATAACTGATCCCACTTAAATAGGCTTTTCGTTATTCTTGCCGTTCTAAGGACAAATCGAAGTGTACATTTATATTTGTAATTTGGTTAATTTTCCATGGAGGTTATTCTTGTTGTTCTAAGAAAAAATCGAGTGTACATTTATATTTTGTAATTTGGTTGATTTTACATAGAAAGTGCTCATAAAATGTGTTCTGTAGATGTTGGTGCGGATGATAAGCAGCTTAAGTCCAAGAAACGTAACAATAATGTAAGTATTGTTCCATACTCATTAATGTTGCTGCCCATTTTTTTTTTCCATTAATGAGGACCTTTTATCCTTGGATTTTATTGTATTTTTCTTCTGTTAAATTAATCTGTTCTTACATAAAAAACCTTTTAATTTCAGAACTGCTGTAATTATTTGTCTACATCTTCATTTTTCTATATCCATTACATCATTGTTATGCATACAGGTATTGTCTGCTGCCAGAATTGCGAAGAAGATGAAGTTAAAATTTACTAAAGCTTGGATTGCGTATCTTAGGTTGCCACTTCCATTGGATGTGTACAAAGAGGTATTTTGCAAGTGTGTGTTTGAAATTTCAGTATGTTTGCCATTATATTCTGGAAATTGATGTTCATGTTTTAATTAAGCTATAAGATATAAGATGTTTATTAATATATGGTACCATGGTAATGGTAATATTTTACAGATATGCTATTTCTTGGTTGTCTAAGTTATGAACTGTATATCTAAGTATTTGTTTGGTTTGGGAAATTGTTCTGTGTTCCTTTCTTATTTTACATATATGCCACCTTGTTTTCATTTCATTTCCTGGACAAATCTTTGAAAATAAGAAATCAAGTGAAATTAACACGGTATTTTTGTCATTAAAAGTGTAAACAGGAATGAATGTAGGAAACATTTTCTCAAGCTACTTCTCTTTGAATACAACTGTACATAAATGTATATATGTTGTTGTGTGAACAAGAGTCTTGATATAACATTTTGGTAGTAGTCCTGAAACGTGGACATCTTTTTGCTATTAAAGCCCCTGTCATGGCAGGGTTCAAGGGTCAAAGTCAAATCCATTGTTGGTCTATAGTAGGAAGCGTTATCTTGCATTTGCTAGACTTTTGCTTTAATGACTCGAACCTGCGACCTTCTGGTCACACAATAGCAATTCCAATTGCACCAAGGCCCCGTTTGACTTTTTTGGTTTAAACATAAATTATCGATAAGCATGTCAATAGACTCATTAGAACACTAACCAAACATTTCTCCACTTGGCGGGGTTGGCTACATGGATCAATCGATGCCGTAAATCCGCATCATGTATTTTGTCTAAGGAATGTACCACTTATCTTTTCTTCTTTCTTAACAATACACACTTTTTTCTTCTCTAAAGCCTTAAACAAACCCCTCTAGATACTTCACTATACATTTTTTTTCTTCTAATTCAATGAAAATTACATGTACTTCTTTTTTCCTTCTCCTATATCTTTTAATCAATTTTTATAGCAGGTACGTTACTTTTATTGCTGATCTCCATTATATAACACCAAATTGATTTTCTATGATGTGTGGCTTCTTGTCTTAATCTCTGCCTAATCACGCTCCTCCAGATTCACTGTATCACTTAAGTTCTGTTTTTTTTAATCACAAAGAGGGCTTAACGCTCATTCCTATAGTTCAATTTGATATAATGTGAAATTTTTTGCATCTACTAGAAATCAATGGACTAACAAAGAACCCTTTGACTAGATTCATTTTATGAATGTTTGATATAAAGTGAATTCTATTTGTTTTAGGGGTGATCGTAAATTAACATTCTTGTTTTTATGTTCTATTTAATGTGAATCGAACTACAATATTATACTTATAAGTGTTCCCCCTTTTGATTTTGCATTTTATTTTTTACTAGGCTCTTGTTAACCTTCACCAAGCAGTGATTCCTCATCTGTCTAATCCCATCATGTTATGGTAAACACTTGTGCTACAGAAATTGACATTTTATTATGGTAACTAGATGTTGAATCTGACGTGTTGCTTTTTTGTGTGCAGTGATTTCTTGACCAGGTCGTATGATGTAGGTGGTGTAGTCAGCGTGATGGCTCTTAATAGCCTTTATATCCTAATGACCCAGCATGGATTGGAATACCCAAAATTTTATGAAAAACTCTATGCACTATTAGTTCCATCTATCTTCATGGCAAAACATCGTGCTAGGTTTTTCCAGGTAAAGCTTTTGAAATGACTTTGTTACATACTTGTAAAACTAACCAAATGGGAATATCAAGCAAAAATAATGCTATCAGTTCAGTTGTACAAAGATATGTTGCTTATTTATAAGTTATTATATTTTAAATGTAACATTAATATGCCAGTTTGGATAAAACGATTTAGCATGCTGGCGTGCCAAATATGTAGATGGTTTAAGTTCCAACAAGGTAACAAGAATAGGACTATAGTATAATTTGCACTTCTAGAACTCTGACTCAACACAACATCGTTAATATGAAACGGAAGAAGTATAAAACTTTTTTGCAAGAATGATCTGGTCCAATTAGAACCCATCAAGAATAAATCTGCTGTGAGTTATGCTGCGTGTTTTACAGCTGCACTCCGCAAGAGTCTAGTTTGATTAGAGAGAAATTTTGAACATTGATGCTGCAAAATTAATCTATCAGATAAATGTTTACTCTGTTTGAAAGTGTCGTGTTTTTTGTCTGGGTGGGGGTTAAAAGAAAAAATATTCTATCTGGCGTATAGATGTATATGGAATGCGATTGAGGGATCCTCTATTGCAATACAGAAAGAGCAAAGACAGTAAGCTGGTAAAAATCAAGGACACAACAGTACTCTCTTTTTTGCACACTAATAAACCTAGAGTACTCCTTTATCTAGTGTTTCTGATGGCCCATGAAAATACAGTAAAATCAAGATTGTATAATCATGTGAAATAGGCCTAAATAACCAAATATCATTATAAGATAATCTTGTTCTATATTGGAATAAGATAATGCGATACAGGATAGCCAGCCAATATTATACCTCTCTTTGCTAAGTGGACAAGGAAAACCCAAAGAAATAGTCATCAATTAGGCTAACTGAGTAGTTACTGTAATGGGAAAACCAAAGCATTGAATGTTATTGAGTGATGATGAAAAGATATTCAAATGAAAGAGTACTAGAGTGAATGTCACGAAAAATATTCACATATGCAAGTCCTTTATTTTCTGACAATATGCAATTTGCTTTTTGCAGCTTCTTGATTCTTGCCTAAAGTCACCCCTTCTTCCAGCTTACCTGGCTGCCTCATTTGCAAAGAAATTGAGTAGGCTGTTGCTTTCAGTTCCACCTTCTGGTGCATTGGTTATTACAGCTCTGGTTCACAATATTTTGCGTAGACATCCTTCAATCAACTGTTTGGTGCACCGGGTAAAGATAGTGCTATTTCTATATTTTGTTTTGCAATTACTTCATTAGTAAATTTTGTTTCCTGGATTACTATATCTTGGAGATGTTAATTGAGATCACATGAAAATATAGGGGTCAAGAGAACAGATGACTGATCTTGAAATCATAATCTGTTGTTCTTTGTAAACTTTTCCATTTAGAAAATGATATATGCTGTGTTCAGGAAATACTTTTCTATTTATCTTATTCAGTACCATTGCAGTAGCAGTAAAAGTAATACTTATTTATTACACTCAGTAGATAATATAAAATTATAAATATTAAATAGTTGCATACTTGCATGTTTGTGATATGGCTGTATAGTGAATTATTGCCATTTTGTATCTATGTTTGGTAAGACTAGACAGTATCTCTGTTGTCAAAGCGGAAATGCGGCGCGGCCACCCCAAAAATTGACGCGGCGCGGGATGTGGACGCGTAGCGGGCGCTATTTCGGTGGTGCGGACACTAATATATTTGATATTTTTTTTAATCGGACTAATATATTTGATATTAAAATACTATACTGTTGAAAAAAAATACTAAAATACCTTATACATCACTCAATTCATGAAGTATTCCTAATTTGAAATAAAAGTCATAAGTCTTAAGCAAAACATAAAACATACTTGCAAAAAATACTAATAAAATTCAAGGAAACCAACATTTTAAGCCTCTAAAGCTTAAAGTAACAAAAGTGCAAAACATTAACAATTAACACATTCTGCAATCAAGAGATGATGAGATGAGAAGAGGAGAGATGGGTTCTGCGATCAAGAGATGATTAGATGAGAAGAGGAGATGGATTTTTTTTGTTTGTACGATGAAGAAGTTGTGTTTGCAGCAGTGTATTTGGTTCTGATGGAAAAGAGTAATAGTTAGGGGTTGGAAGTTACAAAAATGACCCTGAAAACTGTTTTAAGTGAAAAGCACCCGCTTTGACCCGCATCGCACCCGCTTTATACCCGTATCGCGCCCGCTTTATACCCGCAATCGCGCCCGCTTTCTCCAAACGCTCCGCCTTGGAGCGCTGCATTGCGTTTTACTGGTTTTGGTCGCTCCGCGATAGCGCCGGTAGCGGCCACTATTGACAACAGAGGACAGTATAGAATTAGAAATGACAACATTAGTGAGGGTTGGGGTAGCACCTATAGTAGAAAAGATATAGAAACTAGACTTAGGTGGTTTGGGCATGTAGAGTGAAGACCTGTGGATTCTGTGGTAAAGAGAGTAGATCAGTTGGAGGGTGGTCAAATCACTAGAGTTAGGGGAAGACCTAGAAAAACTATGAGAAGCTATTAAGAAGGATCTAGAGATTAATGAGTTGGTGAAAGACATGGTTTTTGATAGAACACTTTGACGTCGTTTGGTTCATGTAGCCAACCCCACTTATTGGGATAAGGCTTGGTTGTTGTTTGCTGTATCCATGTTTCTCAAATTAGTTTTCTATTGGTAGAGCCAGGAGATTGATTGGATTCCTGGTTCAAGGATGGTCTAAGATGGCTCACTTTGAAACTCAGCAGTTGGATTGCAGATTTGTGTAGGCCAGACAAAAACCTGCAATATAATTATGGCATAGGAGGAAACATGGCGGATGCAATAGGCTCTGTGGCCTATGGCAGCTGGAAGCCTGGCACAGAATCAGCACTGCCATAATCCATGGTGCCATGCCACCATGGCTGCAATTTGTCAACATTTACTATGATAAGAAAAATGCAGGGATTGGAAGAAAGATTTGTTAACTTAGATGGCCTACAAAATACTACTGTCCGATCTCTTATATGGAAAGACATGAAACACATGAAGTTACAACTTCTTTTGGTTCTTTTTTACTCTAGTGGTCATATTGTCTGATGTCACTATTGGGTTCTGTTTGGGAACCTTTTAATTAGCCAACATCTGCTTCATCCTACATTTATATAGAATTTATAGAACTGCCATTGAAAACTAAATAGAGGCGTTAGTTAGTTCCTTATTATCCCTAATAAAGTTGGGTGTTTGTGATTGCGTTAAATTTCAAAATTTGTTGCTCTGGCAAATTTGAACGATAGATGTTGCTGTCTAATAAAATAATCGCCTTCTTTCTGTTTAATTGGAGAGCTAATTTCTGATATTTGAACAGGAAGAAGTTAATGAAGACAGTGAACATAGAACAGACGAAGAGACTGCGTCTAACTTGGATAATGCTCAGAATGGTGCAAAACCCTGCCAGAAATCAGGCCTTGACCATTTTAACATTGAGGAATCTGATCCTATGAAGTCAGGCGCTATGAGTAAGCATCTCTTTAAGTTGTCTATTGCCCAATATGACCTGAAGTCTGTTATTTTTCCTATACCAGACCTGGAGAAAATTGGAAAACTGTATGATTGCATTTTTTATCTCATTAATTTGTGTACAATAACTATACATACATATTGCATGAGGTAAGAGGAGCTAGTTTTGACCATTTAGTTTTACATGTATTGTTAATGTTATATGGTCAAGGCCAGCTATTTTTATGCTCTTGATATGCTCCCTTACATGAACGCATGCATGCTTGCTTATTTGTTTGATGTTTCTTAAACAAAAGTAAAACAAATTGAGCATGACATTAGGATATCGACACATTCAGAAATTAGAGTAAATATCCCTCTTTTTTTAACCCTGCCAGAATGGTGCATCCCTTGTCAATATTTTATTATTGTGATATAATTTGTAGTTTATTATCGTGATTCAGACTCAGATAAGATTTTGCTTACTCTAGTTATGTTATATTGAAAAAGTTATCAATAATTTTTCTTATGTATCAGTTAATTAAATTAGGTTAGTATGATAATTTATGTTGCATGTTATTTTTTTAAAATATATACGTTGATAAATAAATTAAGGGAAGCATTTTATTATGAGAAAAAAGAAGAAATTTAAATTAAATTTTTTTTTTTACTTTTTTTGAAAAGGCCAAAATGAAATATATAAACCAAACCAAACAAGTCCTTCCCGGCACAAGAAGTGCCAAAACAAGACTTAGAGAAAGTTTACAATGTTACAAAACGGAAAAACATAAGGGAGAAACAAGCAAGGAAACAAGCTAAGGAACTGCTCCCAATCACAAAAGAGGACTAAGCTACCAATAATGATAGTCGAAAACGATGTACCATATTTCACTTTCAACCACCAAAAAGACTGAAGTTTATCGCATAAATTTTGCTAATTTTCCTCCTTATTCTGAAATATTCGTCTGTTTCTTTCTTTCCAAATAACCCAAACACATGAGAGCCAAATAAGATGCATTGTCGATCGAACTTGCTTTGGGAATCCTCTTAAATAACCAAATTGGAAGAGTTATCCCGGATTCACCATGTCAAAACCTAACCAAGTTAATGCCTACTGGGTTGGAACTTAATGATCGCTATAAATTTAACATGTATGTATTTAATAGTGTAAATAAAATATACATGCACTGGCCACATGTCCTGTTCTATATTGCGTTTTATAGCTTTCAATATTGGATCACATAGTATATCTCGAGTCAACTATTTTTGTTCCATATTTGTTTTGCTGATGAAGATTTCTTGAGCAGGAAGCTCTCTTTGGGAAATTGATACTGCTCTTCACCACTACTGTCCTCCTGTCTCACGGTAAGTGCTTTGATCTTTGGCGCATTGCTCCTTGTTTTCCTTTTCTTCATTGTTTTATTTAATCTTTGTTTATGGATCTTGACACAATACCTTAAAACATTATATGCTTTTACTCGTGCTTTTAGGTTTGCTTTGTCTCTTGGGACTGATTTGACAGTCAGAGCAAAAACAAGTGAAGTTAATATTGGTGATTTTAGTGCTGGTTCTTATGCAACAATACTTGGAGCGGAGGTGAATTACCATTTTGTTTTTCGTCCTTTACAGTAATGTGCCTTATATTCACCTAATTTGCATAATAAGAGAAAGGTTTAAAAAGTTCCTTTTCTTTTTTACAAGAAATATGTTTCTAATTTCTATAAAATTGGCAATGTTTTTTTTTGTTTCTTTATAATAGTCCACACATTTGACATAAGTAATGTGTTTTTAGTCGTTCATCGGTGCCTTATTAAGGACTAAAAACACAATTTTTGTAGTTTGTATACTGGTCAAGTAACTTTTCTCCTTGTAGGACAAAAAATTAAATTTTATGAATTGTATAGAGATGAAAAATATATTTAATCTTGAAAAGATAGAGAGCTGTTCATACTCATCTTTGTATCTTCTGGTGACGAATTGCACCATTGCAGATTACACGGAGGGTGAAGCAGGTTCCTCTAGCATTCTACAAAACAACTCCATCCTCTCTCTTTTCAGAGAATGATTTTGCTGGTTGGACTTTCAAATGTGAAGATAATTCTGAAACGATCATCGACAATAAAGAGAATGGGGCTAAAGATTTATTGGACCAGGAACACAGTTCCGCTAAAAGACAACGAATTGAGTGTCAGTGAATCTGATTCATGTTTTGATCACATGTGAAATTAAAATGTTTGTTCGGTAAAGATATGTTATTCGTATTTTATATTTTTCTGTTGGGAAAGAAAAAAGGCATATCCCTGTTGAAAATTTTGATCTTCAATTAAGCTGCAGATACTTGAGGTATATGGTAAATTTTGTAAGGGTTCTTAGAGAAAAGAAGTAATACGTCTAGCGGGAGGGAAGTTTATGTTGGAAGTTATACCTAAATCCATACTCCTGTTATAGTAGTGAAGACTATTGGTGCATAAGCATAACATTATTTGTTGTTTCTCTATGGGAGCGATAAGTGTTTTACTCAAACTACGTTTTACAGTCATTAATAATCATCATGAGAAATTGTGAGTTGTTGTCTTATTTTTTCTATTTATATTGTTGATTAAGAAGAAAAAAAGTTAAAACAATTGGAGAATATTTTGGATTGAAACCAAGTACAAATATTACTTGTCCTATTGTATTATACTAACAAATGATATTTTGTTTAAATCATTTCCAACGCTCTCAGGATGGTGAAATCTTTGTTTTGGAAGCTTGTTGTACATAAATTTGCCATACGAGAACTGTTCTCACACTCCAAGACTTGGTAATAATATCAAGCGATCATTTTAACTACAAACCTAGGGTTGTACCTCTAACATTTGTGATACATAACAATCTGAGCTCTATGAAATATCGAAACAGACATAATGCATTTTGTTTAATCATTACAAATGAGGTAACCCCTTAAATCAAAACTGGTGAAGCAAATTTTTATTTTTTTGAAAGATGGTGAAGTAATTGTTCTAGTTCTATGATCTCACAAATTGCTAACGTAATGACTTATTACACTTTTGGGCTTGCCACTGCAACACTCTTTCTTTTCTAGGTGATTAAATGGTCTCTAATGAATGAAAATTGCTCTTCTTCCATACAAATTTGCTCATTCCCAACTTAACTTTTCAAAATACCCCAACATAAGTTAACTCACGTTCGGTATAATCAACGTGAGTTAACTCACGTTGGTTTGTATGCATGCATATTTAGAATGATTGTTGGCCAAATCCATCTGTACAAAGACCAAATGTCTTCCACCAATGTTTCTGCATGTCAATCTACAAAATTGTGTGCTTCAAGTTTCTTGCATATCGCCAGACATGATCTAACTTGTTAAATTCATGACCACTCATGAAAGTTGCAAGTATGTGTGTCCACATGCCAAAAGCTACATCATGCTTTCCTCAATAAAATAAAAAAAGCTACATCATGCAAATGCCTTCTATCATTGTTTGCCGTTATTGCATTAAATAGATGTTTTTTACCCTTAACGAAATAAAGCTTATAAAATGTGACAACAGTAAGATAAGTTTGGTCAAATCATCTACAAAATGATGAACAAGGCCCCACCCCAAAAGAAAGTAGAGTGGTCATGTTTACAATTTATGGATTTCGCCAACAATCATTCGAAATATGCATGGTTACAAACCAACGCGAATTAACTCATATTAGTGTTCATAATGTGACTTAACTCACGTTGGATGTGAGTTAATTTACGTAGGATATACTGTGTGCTCCTTTTCTTAATTTAGAGAAGATATCATTTTAGAGCTATATCAAATCAAATTTTAACTGTATATCTTAATGCTCTTCTTTGTTGGAAGATCAAGGAAGTGATTATTGAATTAGGTTTTTATTTGAAAATGAATTTTTTTTACTTGATCTGATTTCTGAGACTTGTAATTCTTGTTTTGTAGGGATAAAATTATAACCCCATGCCTCTTTATGATTGAATGATCTTAATGTTTATCTTTTATTTTCTTTAACCAAGTGATTAGGGTACATAAATGGAGGTACAAGGGTATGTAAGTTGGGGAGCTATTCAGCCAATCTGACTCAAACCCAAACTCAAACTCAAATTCAAGTTGTCTTAGATTGAGCTAATCGAATCCCTCCACCTCTCTCACACACAAAAACCTATAACTTGGTTTCTATTAAGTTCTTCAGCCTTGTGATAGTCTAACTTTTTTTTGTTTGTTTGTTAGCAACTTAGCATTAAATAATTTGAAAATATTAAAGGAAACACAATCTAGAGTTTTAGAACATGATCCAACCTCATAGCTCGGCCATTTAGTTCCCTAAAATTTTCTCCATAAAGACTAACCGGACATTTTAAACCTGCACTTTTATAGAATGTCTTTTGAGAGTTTTTGGATAGAAAATGGTTGTGCTTGTACTCCATCTACAAACATATATGCTCAATATTTGTACAACATATGTAATTTTTATTTTTATTTTTATTTTTTGTTTATAATTAAGTCAAACAAGAAGTGTCCTTTGTATTTTCAGAATCTTTATCCTTAGCTGATATTTCTATCAACAAAAACACTTTTCTTCACTTGTATACATATATGCTTAATACTTTTTTTTAATGAATATATACTCAATACGTGTACAATTATTGTTTAAATGACTTATTACAACTTATCAAATAAAATTTTATGACATGTGTTTACACAAACAAATTTATTAGACTTTTTTTTTGGGTGACACTCATATTAAACTTTTATTATATAAATTCAGAAATTTCTCTCAAGAGTAATGATAGAACTTATTAATGGTAACAATTATCCCAATTCGACAAGGGATATGTCTCCTAAAAAAAGGAAGAAGACTAGAACTTTTGTTTATTAATTTTCTTCATCATTCATTCATACATTATAACCTTAATATAACACACCAATATATAACTACTTTCCTATAACTACTAATTAATAATTAATACTATAATATTCTTCAAAAATAATAATAATTAATACTATAATATAAAATATAATATTGACATATATAATGCTAATATATATATATATATATATATATATATATTTAATATTTTATCTGATACACTTATCAAGTAACAGCTGACAAATGATTGAAATAATATAGGTGATAGTTATGTTTCAATTTAATCACGTTATCACAAGACAAATACTTTTGAATGAAGCAAAAATCTCAACAACTCTAACGAACATCAACGGAAAAATGATCTTCAATTTAATGTCTGGCAATGCAATATGGTCCCAGTGTTTCTTCCGAAACGGTCCTTTTCACTAGAACTAGTCCACAAATTTCTCACCCGTATAAATCAAATGTCTTGAAAGTTATGGCAAGCATTGTCAACATCCCACAAGTAGCATAACTTGATTTTTTTTTTTTCCAATTTATTTTAAAACACAACAAGTGGCTTTGTACTTATTTATCAAGCTACAAATATAATTAAAAGGTTCTCCCCAATGGGTATCCCCAACTAATTTTAAAGTACATTGACCTTAAGCTTTAGTTAGCGTCTGTTTGGCATTTTAAAAATAAATATGAAGGTAATTTTGCAAAGTAATTAATATTGTAATAATTCATCTTCCCTCTTCTCCAAAAAACTTTAATACGTGAGGAGCAAAAAGTTGTATTTGGAGGGATTTGACTCCCATTCCTTCTCCTCCCCTCACGAATCAAACATAAAAAGATTATAATACTCCTTCCGTTCTTTCCAAAAACCCCGAATCAAACAAACCCTTAAAGTCGAGAGTGCTTCTATTATTTATTTTTTGATAAATTGAATAATGTTTTGCTACAACCTACAATATTATTGTGAGCAAGGTCTACCCAATTTCTAAGAAGAGTTGTAGAAAGCACACTCAATCATTTGCTAGAAAGCTAGATTAAAGCAAGTGTTAGAAAGAGTATTAAAAAGTGAGTGTTGCTGGCATTTCTCTAAAACTAATACATTATTCAGGGCTAATGCAGTAATTATTATGATGTATTAAATCAAGGTAAAAAAACAGCTAATTGCAATGAGGAACACACCTTATAGGGTGTGCAGGCAAGTGCTCCCACTTAGTTTTTATATTTTTTTTTCTTAGTTCAAGTTAAAGGATAAGAAATTTGAGGTTTTGAGTTTAAATCTGGACGAAGGAGAAAAAATTAATCTAATAACTAATTCCTAATATTTAACATTCAAAAACAAAAGCGAGAGGATACGCGACAATAGTTAATGCATCAAAACCGCAAAACTATATTTAAATATATTTTTTGTTAGTTATTTTGATTCTTAAATGCATTTTCTTTTGTAAGTTAATGTAGTTTTCAAATGTATTTTCGTTTATCAATTTAGTCCATAAAATTACAAACAAATGTTAGGTTCTATATCTTTTCTATGTCAAACTGGGGCTTTTTTTTAATAACAAATAACACACTTTGAAGATTGTCTATAATTTGGGTAAATTTCACTAACCTCCTTCAAGGTCTTCTTAAATAACATTTATACCCCCTCTAGTTTCTAACCAAACACCAACCTCCCTTCCCACTTAGCTCACTGAAAAATTGGGACATGTTAGGACTAGGAGGGCCGATTCGCAAACTCATAACTTTTTATTTTCATTTTGTTCAATGGGTTTGACAAAATTTAAAAGTGGAACGACCTAATAACCGATCTTAATCCAAACCCAATAAAAAACAACTATTACTTCAGATGATTTAGGATCTATCATGAGAGTTGAGACACTAGAAAAAGAAACTCTTACTGAGATTGAGAATAGTGCGCCGCTGCGGTTCCTAGAGTTCGTTGCTATTAATTTGTTTTAAATAACAACAACATAGTTTTTTTCATAACAAAAAAATTGTAAATAAATGCATTAGATCTTTGGTTTAACGAGCTAGCCCGTTTCTATGCAGGGTGTGCTGAAATTTTGTATTCAATCACCTAAATTGATTTGATCTGTCTAATTCTTTTTAAGCGAATTTATGTGTAGTTGGCGTAAAAGAGACGATCCAACCCGTTTTGAAATCCCTACTAAAAAAAGACCGTTAACCCAAAGGGCACGTCATTCCATGGTACCCTCATTTTGGAATTATGCTCTTTACCCAACACAAAACACTTGCGTCCAACTGAAATGCCTTATATAGTCCTGCGTGAGTTAAGTCACGCAGCGTGACTTAAATCACGCACATTATAGCTCTGCGTGACTTAAGTCATGCACCACTGGGCGGTGCGCGCGTTAACTCACGCAGGTTAGCCGGTTGGTCAGAGCTCAAGAACACACGTTTTTTAGACTTTGGTCAGCTTTTCAAACTTCAATCTACATGTTTTTTTACCACCTTTACACATTTTTTTGACCTATTTTACCATTCCTAGGGGTGGGAGTAGGCTAGGCCGAGCTAGGCTTTGCAAGGCCCGAGCCTGGCCTGCCAAATTTTTTGAGGGCCTAAGCCTGGCCTGCGGCCTGTCATAGGCTTACTTTTTAGGCCTGAGTCTGGCCTTCTGAAAGCCTGATATGGTCTGCTAGCCTGTTCAAAAACCTATTTCATATGAACATTTTTAAATAAACAATATGAAGTTTAAATAGACTAGCGAACTAATATATCAATTAGATTAAACTCTTTTTTGATAATCAACACGGGTTTTTAGGAAATTTGACTATATATTGTATCATATTTCAATTCTAGTTTATAATAATATATTTAAATATGCAAAAAATTAATGTATACTAATAAGCTTAAATTACTGAAAAAGTTAACAAATTTTTATTTTAATTAAAAGTACAAAATATAATAAATTAATAAATAATATTATTCATATTTACTTAAATAGGCCGGCTTAATAGGCCTAAAATGCTTTTTGAATGGCCTCTGGCGTGGCCTTTTAAGCTAAATAGGCTTATAAAAAAGCCGAGACCTTCTCTATTTAAGAAAAAACTTTGGCCTGACCTGGCCTGTGATAGGCTAGGTCGTAGGCCCCTGTAGGCCGGCCTTGCCTATTCACATCCCTAACCATTTCCACCTATAAATACCCCTCCAAACTTCCTCATTTCCTCACACCATCTCACATTCAAGTTCTCCTCACTCTCCCCCCCTATTTCTCTTCTTCTTTTTTTCTTCAAACTTCTCTAGTCTCTTTTTACCCCTTTGAGGTATAAAGTTGTCAGGTTTGAGGTAAAAAGTGGCTAGCCGGCTTGGGGAAAAAGAGATCAACCCTTGGGATGAAAGTAAATTTTCTTCTTTTTATCCCAAAAAACTTTTTAACGTGGGTAAAAAGAATCTTCTTGGAGTATAAAAAGAACCAAATTTAGATTTAGCGCAAGGTTTGATGATGTCTTTTCCCTCAAGAAGACTGATCACTATTTACCCCAAGGCTGATCACTTTTTACCCCAAGAGGGTAAAAAAAACTTTTTACCCTAAGAGGATAAAAATAAAATAAATAGATTTAGTGAATTCGAATAAATGTATCATGATATTGTATGAATTCTATTAATAAAATGAGATGTTGTTATATGTATTAATTTTGTTCATTTCTTTTTATTTATATTTAGATATATTTTCTCATTTTTTATTTAATGAATAAATTCGAATGCATATTATTTTTGTTCCTTTCTTTTTATTTATATTGCATTTATTTACTGAATAAATTCGAATAAATATTTGTTTTAAGTGAATAAATAAATTAGAATAAAGTAAATAAATAATTTAGAATAACGTAAATAAATAAATTCGAATAAAGTGAAAAAATAAATTTGAATAAATAAATTAGAATAAAGTAAACAAATAAATTAGAATAAAGCGAACAAATAAATTAGAATAACGTAAATTAATTCGATTTTAACAACACGCTGCGTGAGTTAAGCCACACATCGTATCTTAAGTTGTGCATAATTTTACCTTTACGTTACTTAATTAACACAGAGGTATTTTAGGTATTTCAGCTGGGCGCAAACAAACTGTGTTGGATAAAGAGCAGAATTTCTCATTTTGCTAATGTATTTGCAAAGAAGTTTCTTTTCCTGTAAAGATGCACATACGAAACATGCTGGATAAAAGAAACAATATTTTCTAAAAATTTCCACCCCCTCATTTTTTGGTTTTTACCAAATTAAATATTTTACTAAAAATATCCGGTGATGGCCAACCTATGATTCCCCTTTTTTCCCAATATTAGAAGCAGCCTAAAAAATGTTCATATATATAATATTTTAATTAATTCTATGTTAAAAGTGTTTGGTCAGGAGAGGTCTTGAGAATCATCATAATGGGCTTTGAATAATCACATATATAAGTGAGTTGAACATTATATTTTAAACTAATATCTTAAGTTTATAAGTCATTTCACTTATCTACCGTTCAACATCAACTTTTCAATCTAATGTGAGACTCTTACTTCACACTTGCAAAATACCAAGGATCTTCTCGAAGAGCATGAGCCCATCCATCCCCTCAAACATAAGTTTTTTCATCGATATATATATAACTTGCATTGTCGTTGCTTGCTCTCAACCGAATATACTGTTTGAACATCTTTTTTTGACGAAGCTAAATTAGCCCACTCAAATTGACACCAGAGGGAATTGAATATCTTGTCAGTAAGACTTTCAACATTAGGAGTCATCGAAACTTTGTTGAACAACGATTCTGATAGCACTTTTGAATCTTGAGAGGGTTAGAGTATAATCACATTGGACTTTGAACAATCATATAAATGAATTAGACATCTTACCCCAAAACCTTAAAATATTATATTTATGTGTTTTCTTGTTTATAGGATTCACCATCCAAATTTTCATCCAAAGCGAGACTTCTTACTTCTCACTTGAAAAAACCAACAAATTTTTATATATTTTGATGATACTTAGATCAAAGGTTTAGTAATTGTGTTTAGAATATATTGAATAATATGATCTTATTATCGCTGTTATTTTAATCAGACTATACATGTTAGTTTAATTTTAATATAGGAAACAATGCAACATTTTCTAAAAAAAAAAAAAGAAACAATGCAACATCGAAAATAAATATGCATATGACCTATCCAATAATTTTTAATTAGTATTGCGAAGACATTAGTTAACATTTTTCTTTTTTTAAATATGGATCCGGAGCTCAGTTTAACGTGTTACATATGTGTCTAATATTTATTTTTTGTATTGTTGTTCTTGAATCTTTGTAATCTTTAGTGGTTTCCTAGGCACTCCTTATGCTTGGGTACTGCTAACCTTGAGTGTTATATAATTCCATTTTGATTTCTTAAAAAAAAAAAATATTTATAAGATCCCGATCCCCTACTGCAACAATCTACTTTCTTTACAGCAATAATTAAGCTATTATTTAGATTAATCCATGAAAGAGAAAATAAATAGATAATTCATTTAAAAATTTAAAGCCAAATAGCTAAAAGGACGTGCACTTTTTGGTCTAAATAAAATAGATTAATGCCTCAAAGAAATCTATAGTTGGTCTATTTCCGTGGGTTTTTTCGTACTCTTTAATTCCTCCTCTACGTGAACAATTAAATTTTATTTTTCGATAACCGTTGTACCAAAGACGAAAATCAACACCTTGTATGGGCTTCAATTTTAAAATTTGAGAAAAAATTGTTCCTTCTTCAGTTGAAGGATTAACCTAAAATAGTAAAAATTCAATGTATTCTAAAATAGTAAAATTCAACGTGGGAAACGTTTGCTTGTAAGAACAAAATAACGTTGCCTTCATCTCATTAAAGCATTTGTCTTTTCTATGCTATGATAATGCATCAATCATTTAGGCAATAATAAAGTCGATTGTTTGTACATATGATGGATAAATATTATGTGGGACAAGTAATGTAATGTTAGTATCTAGACATTAATGGATGGACGTGAGTGTGCCTGCATGTGCATGCTTTGGTTGGAGGGTCAGAGTCTATTTTCCATCACTGTTGAACAAAGTGCAAGGACAGTTGGACAAATGTCACTCGCTTATCACATCATTGACATGTAGGAACTAGTAGGAATTACGAACACGTGAACCAATATAAACAAAGGGAGTTATTATTTAAAGGTTAAATATGTTTTTTATCTTTATAAATATACAATATTTTGGTTTTAGTCCCTTTCAAAATTTGCTTCAACTTTTAATCTCTATAAAATTATCAATCACTATCTTTGGTCCTTATTTTTAAGTTAATTTTTGCATTTTTTAATGAAATTGTGCAAAAATGTGTAGTATATTCTAAACAAATTTCCAAAAAAAAATAAATAGATTTTTTTAACAAAACATAAATTAAATATGAATTTTTAACCGTTAAAATATAGAAATTTATATTAAATTCATGTTTTATTTAAAAATTCTATTTTGTTTGGAAGAGATTGTTATAATATTATGAATTTTTATGCAAAATTTTATTTGAAAATATGAATTATACATATGAGTTTAATTTTAAGGAAGGACCAAAAGTGAAGATGGAAAAATTTCGAAGGACTAAAAGTTGAAGAATTTTTTAGAGGGACTAAAACAAAAAGTTGACATATTTATAGGGACCAAAAACGTATTTAACCCTTATTTTAAAACATGAAATGATAATCGTACAACTATTTTATGATAACGTTTTCTTTTATGCTTATGTTTTCTTTTTACTTTATTTGTCTGTTGCTTTGATTTTTGTGTTAATACCTACTTTTATTTTTGTATATCTCTAATTGGATAACACTTCGGTGACTTTGCATGTAAGTGATTTTTGTGACTTTAGAGTATTTTAGATGAGAGAGTGATAGATGAGTGATTAAAATAAATTATTTTGATGAGAAAATTACTGATTAGAAGAGAGATAGAGACAAAGTCATCGAAGTGTTATCCATCTCTAATTGTCATATAAGTTATCCCACAAATGGTTGTTCAAATAATATATCTTTTAAAATATGTAAACAAATGGTCATTAGTGGTGCTTAAAAATTATGTAGTCAATTATTTTTATGTTTTTTGTCAAGTATAATAGTTAGAAATTCATCTAAAAATTGAATCTCTAATCCTGTATATATTATGAATTGTCTTTACCAACTGAGTTAAGCTCACATAAATTATGTAGTCAAATTGTTAAAATTGAGAAAAAAAACTATTTTCAATATGAAATTTACTTCATTTTTTCTTAACTATATACTTGGGAGACTAATTAACATGATCCATATATAAATGAACACATTTATTTTTCAACATCTCTCTCTCTCTCTCTCTCTCTCTCTCCCTCCCTCCCTCCCTCTCTCTGTGTGTGTGTGTCTATATATATATGACATATCATCACATTGACCATTGAATCTTAGTGTATGACTGAGATTAGAAGGCAATTTTCAACATGTATGTTTGAATAATTTTTTTGAGACATGTTTAGAATTTTATAAAAAATTTATCGACAACAAAAGGACTCGATATTTGATTTCCTAATTTAGATTTTTCGTGACTTTTATATTGAACTATGAACATTTAAAAAATTCAAATTTAATTCATTCTATGTCATAAAATTCTAAATTTTAGTAAATTAAATGAATCTTTTATAATTTTCTAAGCATGGATGCAAAAATCATTAAAAACATTAAGAGTTTAAAAATAATTAAGCAAATTAGTTTCAATAAAAAACTAAAATCTATTTTGAATTTTTTTTGTAGAAACTAAAAAAACAATAAAAACTAACATCTTGTAGAGGACCGCGACTTAACATAAATGTCAAAATTTTGAAGAAACATGGAAGGATTTGACGATCAAAGTAGTGGAGCCAGAACATGTTTCTCATATAGTGGATAAATTTTGAAGAAGGCGATCAAAATACAACTATGTAGAATGTGGAGCCACATGTGTTTCTCCTAAAAGTACAAATAGTGGAGAATATGATTATTTTGGACATGTGATATGTCAAGACCTCAATTCAACGTAAATTTAGGCGATGAAGAGAAAAGAAATGAAGTGCATGTTGAATTTAGCACATGATCGGATGAAAATACACAACAAAATATCCCTCATTTGTAGCTAAAATTGACAAAGATTTGTAGGCTTGTGGCCAACAAAAACCCTCATTAATAGCAAATAAATTTTATGGCAAATTTTTAGTTTCTGGGGGCCAAAAACAGGCCACAAATATACAAATATTAAAACTCAAGTCATTTACCTTCTCCTTCTTTTAAATTCAAATCATTTTTATACTCATTAGCTTAATCCTTTAAGTCATTTACCTTCTCCTTCTTTTAAATTCAAATTCAAACTATTGTTTCTTTTTCATTCTTCTTTCCATTTTGATTGTTCAATTTTGTCGTTCCAAACTGCCGCAGTTTCCAATTATAGTGAGAATTGTCGTTGTTTCTAGAACCGCGTCAGGTATCGTGACTTGATTTTTTTTATTTAAGCAGCCAACCTAATAAAATCTACTAACACGCATAGACTTGCCTCACTATCAGCCAAATCCTTTAAGTCCAAACAAAAGAACAAAAGCTTCATGACATAACCATTTCAGCAGCAACCGGAAAAAATGCTAGCAAACTCCCACAGCATCACAACGGCAACACATGTTAGTAGTCCTCAAAGTACAACAAATGACTTACTCAATTGTTATAATTAACCACCTCACAACCAAAAAAAATCAAATCAAAAAGAAAAATTAAGTCGCCATACCTGATGTAGTTCTGGAAATAACGGCAATTCTCACGATATTTGGAAACAAATGAACGACGACGATTCTCACAAAAATTGAAAACTGCGGCAGTTTGGAACGACAAAATTGAACAATCAAGATGGGAAGAAGAAATTTTATGAATGTAACTGATAAATTTAAGGACATTCAGATAAAAGAAATTTGATGTGAAATTTTAATTGTTCTAAACAAGTCATGTAGTGTAAATTAATTAAGATTGAGCACCTAAATATAATTAAGGCAATATTACATTAGGGGTCTTTTATCTTATTTATTTGTAACACTTTGGTCCTTTGTCTTTATTTTTTCCCGTTTAGGTCATTTATCTCTCTTAAAAGCACATATACATCTTTTTTCTCATTTTTATTAAAAAAATACATAATTTTATTTTTAAAATATATTTTTATTAAAAATGAAAAAAATCTAGAAATATGATGAAGATGTTCATCATCTTCATCTTCTTAATTTAAATCTTCATCATCTTCTCTAAATCAACAAAAATTCCACTAAAATATATCTCCAAATATCGTGAATTAATGATATATTCACCTCAAATCTTCTTTTAAACACAAAAATCAAAACCTTAATTTCACAAATGTTGCAAGGCGGATGGTGGAGGCTTAGTCACTAGCGGAAGGGTTAGGCTTTACGAAAGTTAAGATTGTTCTGTAAACAACAAAATTGATGTGCAAAGCTGCTCTTAATTTTGGGGTTATTTTTATGCCGGGTTTGAATATCGAGTTAGAAAATAATAATAATAATAATAATAATAATATACGGTGTGACAATTTATATAACTAAATCTTTTTTTTTTTTTGTGATGAAACTAAATCTCTTTCTCTATAGGGTTTTGATTTTTGTGTTTAAAAAAAGATTTGAGGTGAACATAACATTGATTCATGATATTTGGAGATATATTTGTGTAGAAATTTTTTTGATTCAATGAAGATAAAGATTAAAAGGAAGATGAAGATTATGAACATCTTCATCATATTTCTGGATTTTTTTTTCATTTTTAATAAAAATATATTTTAAAAAATAAAATTATGTATTTTATTTAATAAAAAAATGAGAAAAAGAATGTATATGTGCTTTTATGAGATAAAAGACTTAAACGGAAAAAAATAAAGATAAATGACCAAAGTGTTACAAATAAATAAGATAAATGACCTCTAATGTAATCTTGTCTATAATTAAATAAAAATTAAAAGTATTAAAAATTAGGTGGATATTAGGGTGAGGGATCAATTAAGTCCCTCACCGGTGGAGCACGAAGGAAATCCCGTTGGACCTAATCAATTTAATCAATGGATCTTATTTGTTAAAACTAAAATTGAAAAAATTTACTTTTGTTCACATACAATCTTGTCCCATCTCTTCCCCTCTTCCTCCTGTCACGTTAAAATCACCCCATCGTTCATTTTTCTCATACCGCGAACCTCTCACTATCACCGGAGTGCGGTTTTTTTCCTCTATTCAATTGATTCTTCTATCTCTATCTGTCCAATTAATTAATTTCTTAGATCTCTTAAAAATGTTTTTGCATAAAATTAAAAATGAAGACGAAGACTTAACTTAATTAATTACTAATGAATGATCTTTTTGCATGACAATATGTGGCATGGAATGGAGTTAAAAGTAGCCGCATATATCCCTTCCGATAACACCAAACTAACTAATTGAATTCATCCTTTTTCTGAACGATGCAAGATTCAACACGAAGTTGGAATGTAATTATACTACAGTTTCATGAAATCGGTGGAATATGAGGAAAATATACGCTCTGGTTGAAGGTGAGAGGTTCTATGCTCTAGCAGACAAATGAAGGATTGGGTGATGGAATATACCATAGGAGGAAGGAGAAGAAAAGATGTGGGACTAGATTGTGTGTGAACAGTTATAGATTTCTCAATTTTATTTTTAATAAATTTGATCCATTGATCAAATCTAATGATATTTTCTTTGTGTTTCACCGGTGATGGACTTAATTAATCCCTCACCTTAGAATCCACCTAAAAGTTACCTTTTGATTAAAATTATTTTTTTTAGAAAAAATTGACTCATTTATTTGACATAATCTTGTCTATAATTAAATAAAAATTAAAAGTTACCTTAGGATTAAAATTAACTTTTTTTTTAGAAAAAATTGACTCATTTATTTGACATTTAATGTTGTCAATATATATTACATTTTGATTGGTTGATATCATAAGGGGGTAAATATCTTCTAAATAAGAGAGGGTAATCTTGAAAAAACCTAAATTATATTTTTAATTATGTTACACTTATATTAAGTGAGTTGGTAGTTAAGATAGAAGATTTTTTTTAAGGGAATTAAGATAGAAGAATTAAATAGCACTAGCTTTGGAAAATAAATTGTTCCTGTCAGAAATTGAACTCCGTAGCGATCCATTTCGAGGAGAGTTTCTTTACCACTTGAGTTCAATTACTCAGTTAATTTTAACTGTTTTAAAAATATTTGTTAGCATTTTTTTATTAAATTAAATGGAAGAAACTTTTTTGGCTTCCTTCAAAAAAGAGAAACGTTTTTGGCTACATTTTCTTTACTTTTCTGGTTACAGGATTAAAAAGAAACAATCGACCATGCTGACATTAATTTTTTTTTTTTGTTTGTACATGATGTCATGTTGGTTGGAGGTCAGTGCAGAGGTAGAATGCAGTACCTAGACAACAAAAGATGGTAATGCTCATTTCAAGAACATTAATTACACGTATGGACTTTCCAAAATAGTAAAAAATGTGATCAACCTCAACAAACTATAGATGATAAAAAATACTTTATATTTGTCATTATCATATAAACAAATTAATATTTTTGTTGTTTTAAATTCATGGAATAATTGATATATTTTAATAAATAATATATGTCAGAAACGTGCTAAGCAATCTTGAAAGAAAATAGTATTTATTTATGATAGTGATTAAAAGGAGAGAAAAACACAAGAAGGGGGGATGAGGGGTTGAATTGTGTTAGTTTTTTCTTCATTTTAAACTAAGTCCAGAGTCTTATATAGTTTAGAGTCTGATACAATATTTAGAGTCTAACGCAAGAGATAATGTAAAAGAGAGAGAAGAGAAAGACACAAAATTAATTATACAAGTTTTTTCCACAATCCGAAGTAGTCATATTCCCTTTGCACTTTCAAGGAGAGTTCACTAAAATCAATATCTGATTACAAATGCTCAAGCACAAAAACAAGACACTTCCAAATACTCAAGCACAAAAACAAGAGACTTCTAACCAAACAAAATTACACAGAAAGATGTTTGAGGTTGAACACTTGATATACAATCAGTGGTGTTCACAAATACAAATCAGATAAGACTCTTAAGACTCTAGAATTTCTAAGATATGAAAGTTGTTAAGAAATTCTAAGTGAACTTTAATGCACAACAATTTCAGCAGATTTTTGACACTCATAAATTGTTGGTGAGTCTCTTACAATCTTTAAGTCTTCACTCTTTTATATAGAGGTGTGAAAGATACGTTGATGATTGCCAGCACATCAAAAAGAGTCGTTGTTGAAGCTTGATTATCACCAATGATCCGTTGCTTGATTTGGTTAATGTCCTATAAATGAATAATTTAAATTTCATTCCTTGTATAGAGAATTAACCAACGTAGACACAGCTGTTGCTTGTACTATTGCAGACATGGATAATAGAGTAGTGGTTGTACAATTGTACTATGTCCTTTTCTGCGCTTTTCAGTGGATAAGTATTCAATGCCTTCTAATTCCTCTGAAATAGCCGTTGCTCTAGACTTTTATTCCTTCTGCAATGATGTGTCTTCAGAATAACAAACTTTAACTAACTGCAACTTCTAGTCTTCAGACTCTGATGAACTTTGACTTTTGATGATCTTCAGATGCTTGATGACGCCAACTTCTAGCAGTCAGCTTCTGATGGTCTTCAGACTCTGGTAGTCATTAGACTCTGTCTTGCAACATAAGCTTCCTTTGTAAATTCATTTGCTCTCTTTTGTTCTTTCAGAACCAATACTTGGATAAAAGACATATAACTTTTTGTCTATGGTCCTGCACACTTGAACAAATATTAATATATCCAATTGAGATAACTAAAGGTGGCATTGTTAAACGTATTTTGTTCCAACAAATTTAGTCTCTAAACCATCATAAAAATCAACAAATTAGTTCTTAACCGTTACAAAATGTAGTAGTAGTAGCTGTTGTTGTTGCCATCTTTGAAAACAACTTATTCCCCAAACAATGATTTATTATGATTCATCAACAAGTTTTAAATGTTTAAGAACTAATTTGTTGATTTTGATGACCGCGTAGGACTAAATTTCTTGAGACATTTGTTAAGAAACTACATGTAAAAATATAATATAAATAGTGCATTCAATACCTTGAAGTTTTAAAAATTGATCTTTTTCACATGAAATTTTTCTTTTATTTCTTTGTTTCCCTTGGCAATGATGTACTTGTTAGCAAGATCCCAAAAATAAATAGGTGAGATAACTTATTTTAAGATACATTTTGTCAAAAGAAGAAACTTATTTTAAGATACATGAAATAAATTGTAGGATCCATTTTGAGATGTTAATGAATTCATCGTTAAAGTAAAAATTAAATGAGCTGCTTTAAATTAACGTGCCTTTATTTTTTTAGGAAAAATTAACGTCTTCATATAAAATGAAAGATCTTGCTAAGGAATATCCTAACAACACCCTTTAAACAATTTTAATTATGAAATTATTCATTTAAAAAGCCAAACACTTTAATTTTCAACGAATCAAATACATTTATTTTTATAAAAGTGTCCTTAAAACACTCAATAGCATTTTCCTTAAATGAATTATACTAACAACACAATCTTAACACAATAATCTTGATAGATTGAAATTTAAATAGATCCAGCTAAATTTACACGAAACTTACTTAATTTAGTGGGATCCATTTAAATTCACTTGAACAATCTTAACCATTTACACCATTAGTGGCGTTCTAAAGTTTATCTGTAGGCTTGTAGCTACTAATTAAAGACCCCAAAGGAATTGATATCACAAAGGCTGGAATCCCAAAAGAAATCACTTGCGTCGACATTTGGAAACTCCCAACTGAAATTCTCCTCTTGTAATAAAGAGCAAGAGCCAATTTTCTCATCACTTCTTTCTTCATCCACGTTTAATAAACTTTCCCACCACATAGTAGAAAGTGGGACATTACCAACACATGGTTGTGCATCACCAATATTTGGGAGTGTAGTATTGTCACACTCTCTTGGAACATTGCCATCTTCACTTGAAATCACTAGTTTTGTTGCACTACCATTACTCACAAAATTATGTTTCTTCTTCAACCATAGTGAATGAGTCGAAAAAGTTCGAGGTTGAGGCTTGATAACTTCATGAGATTTGATCATGCTCTCTTTAGGTTTCTCTTTTTCTTTATTTTCTTCTTTTCTTGGAATCACTTTCTTGCGCAAATTTGTGTGCCAGTAATTCTTCACATCATTTGCTGTCCTACCCGGAAGCCTCGCAGCAATCAATGACCATCTATACATGTATTATAAATAGTTAAGAAATTCAAGCATCTACCGTTTAGGAATTGAATTCGTATCACATAGTTAAGAAATTCAAGCATCTACCGTTTTTGCCAGACCGTGTTGGTATTTGCAATCATATGTGAAAATACTACTATTTGCTAGCATAATTAATTAATTCTTGATTACATATACTACTAGATCTAAATTAACAAAGATATCCCCTCCCCTAACATGCACAAATAACAATTTAATTATAACTTGCCCTGATAACATACCTGTTCCCCAAGAGTTTGTGTAGCCTTAGAATCATATCAATTTCATCATGGGAGAAACTTTCTCTATTGATTGCGGGGTTTAAATAATTCACCCACCTCAATCTACAACTTTTCCGGCATCTATTCAAACCTGCACATATAGTTAAATAAATTTTGACGTTAATTAGTTCTAACTATAGAATAAAAAAGTAGATAGTTCTATAGAATAAATAAGCTAGGTGGATATATAGTTCTATAATGTTCGTATTAGCAAATCAATTAAATAAATACAAGTACCTGCTCTTTTAGGAACTAAATGCCATTTCCCTTCACCATATTTGTGAATACAGTCCTTGAGTAGATTGTCCTCCTCATATGTCCATGCACCTTTTCTCAAACCTTTCTTCTTCTCCATATGCACTTGCTATCTAGACACTTTCCTTATTTGTCCACAGAAAAATAAAGGCATAATCTCTTGCCCTCATAATATATATTATATACATGTGCTTTAAAAGTAAGTGTGCGTGAGAGAGAAACAAAGAAAAATTGTCTTTTTTTTACGTAGAGACAAAGAAATTGTCTTATTATAATTACTTTACCCAAAAAAGAAAGAAACAGATAGAGGGTAATTTCCTCAAAATAAAGAGGGTAATTTGAAATTTTTGACTCGGTTAGTAAAGAAGGCTGAGATATTGTGTTTCTGCAAGAAAAATTTGATTGTAAGTTGGGTTGAATATTTTTTATAGTTGGGTTTGAGAGCTTATGATTAATTTGTGTTCATTATTTGATATAATGGTAAAAAAATTAACTTGACTATGATGGGAATTTTTTTTTTTGAAAGAATGATGGGAAAATTTATTACCTCATGCCAACGCCACCTTATTATAAATGCCTGTCTTTGAAAGGATTTGCAATTTTTTCTTGCAAAAATTGAACTTAGAGAATTTGCAATTTTTGTGTGCAAAATTTATAATTAAATTTTTTTGTAATTTTATCTTATATAAAAATTGCAAGTTTAGAGAAATAAAAAATGTTTTTTTTAGTGTTTAATATTTTTCATACCATGTTTTTTTGTTGAAGAAGTTAATTCCAAGTTCTCAAGTCAACACCACTAGGTCAATCGAAATATGTTTCATAATGCTGTGAATTGCTTCTTCTATTGTTGTGGATTATTCATATTTTAATGAGATTTATCTAATTTTTTAATGGGTAATGCTAAGTGAGTGGTATCTATAATGGGAAAACCAAAGCATTGAATGTGATGGAGTGATGATGAAAAGATATTCAAATGAAAGAGTACTAGATTGAATGTTACAAAAAATATTCACATATGCAAGTCTTCATTTTCTGACAATATGCAATTTGCTTTTTGCAGCTTCTTGATTCTTGCCTAAAGTCACCCCTTCTTCCAGCTTACTAGGCCGTTGCTTTCAGTTCCACGTTCTGGTGCATTGGTTATTACAGCTCTAGTTCACAATATTTTGCGTAGACTTCCTTCGATTAACTGTTTGGTGCACAGGGTAAAGAGATTCTCTTTATATTTTGTTTTTGCAGTTACTTCATTAGTAAGCTTTTCCATTTAGGAAATTAAATGTATATGTTGTGTTCAAGAAATACTTTTCTATTCATCTTATTTAGTATTACTGCAGTTTAAAGCAATACTTATTTATTACACTCAGTAGATAGTATAAATATTAAATAGTTGCACACTTGCTTGTTTGCGATATGGCTGGATTCTGAATTGTTTCCATTTTGTATCTATGTTTCTCAAATTAGTTTTGTATTGGCAGAGCCAGGACATTGATTGGATTCCTGGTTCGAGGATGGTATAAGGTGGTTCACTTTGAAATTCAGAGCTGGTTTGATAGTAAATGTTGGATTGCAGATTAGGATAAGCAAAAAAAATCTGCTATATAATTGTAACATGAGGAAACATGGTAGAAATAATAGGCTTTGTGGCCTATGGCAGCTGGCAGCCTGACACATAATCATACTGCCATAATCTATGGTCTCAAGTTCGATTATGTCCAATGCTAATTTCAATGGATTAGCTTAAGGTCTTAAAAAAACAGCTCCGTCCTCTCTTTTAGAATGATTTTAATTTGCTGGTTGGACTTTCAAAGGTGAAGAAAATCTTGAAACAATCATCGATAATAACGAGAATGAGTGTGAGTGAATCTAATTCATGTATGATCACCTTTCAAAATTAAAATGCTGTTTGTTCGGTAAAAATATGTTATTAGTATTTTATATTTTTATCTTGGGAACGAAAAAAGGCTTTGCCCCGATGAAAGTTTTGCTGTTCTTCAATTAGGTTGCAGATGCTTGAGGTATATGGTAAATTTTGCAAGGGTTTTTAGAGAAAAGAAGTAATACATTTAGTGGAGGGAAGTTTATGGAAAGTTACACCTAAATCCATACTCTTGTTATAGTAGTGAAGACTATTGGTGCATAAGCATAATGTGTTATATTTATTCATAGTCTATAGTGTTTACTTAAACTACCAGTTTTGCATTCTTTATTGTTTCTACATGGTAAATTTTGAGGTGTTGTTTGAGTTTTTTCTTAATTTATACTCCCTCGATTTTTTTTTTGGTCAAGTATACTCTTTCAGTTTCTAATTATAAGTAAAATTAATTTTTTAGATTCATTCAATTAGTGATGTATGTGATCCATAATATGAACTACATATATTATTAATTGAATAAACCTAAAAAATCAATTTTACTTATAATTAGAAACAGAGGGAGTATTATGTAAGAAGAAAAGGATAAAACAATGAATTTTTTAGATTGAAAATAAATACCAATATTAACTTTGTCTTGTTTATTACATTTACTTGTAGAGAAATGTTAACTAATGCTCTAAGGGCATTAGGGCACTAGTTAAGAAGATTAATATAGAAATTATGCATTGAAAATTGGTGAAAATGGAATGTGTAACTTTATGAAAGTAAAAAAGTTGTTGCTTTTAATGAAAATTTTCTATTTTTGACATTCTTAACCATTACCCTTAGAACACTAGTTAGCAAAACCCTTACTTATATTATACTCAACAAATAATATTTCGTTTACATCATTTCCAAAACTCTTTCAAGATAGTGAAAATCCTCGTGTAGGTAGCTTTTTGTTTATATATTAAATATACTAGAAATCTTTTATCACTCAAAGACTTAGTTAAATATCAAGCGATCATTCGAACTATCAAAACTAGGGTGGTACCGGTTAAAATAATAGTCAAAATTAGTTAAAAACATTTTCTGTTACCGAAGTGATTGCTATGCTGAGTCGCGGACTAAGTCGTTCTCTTTAAGATTTTTCGTGGCACTGTTCAAAATTGTGCAAGCAGACTATCAACCACGATGCCCTTAGGATAAAACAGCACAACTACAACTGTATCAGAGTCCTAATGCACTATAAGATATGTTCTAGAAATACACCTTTAAATATGGGGCTAAGACCAGTCTAATATGACATTGATACCACTCTTATATGGTACTATGACCACTTTAATATGGTGTTTCCACCACTCTAACCTCTAACTTCTCAAAGGGTATAAAACATAAAAAGGGACTATATTCTTAAGATCATTCTTATTTTTCGAAGGGACGCTATTTCTCGAAAGGGACTATGATCTTAATAATACTCTTATTTCCGAAGGGACACAATTTACCGAAGAGACTATGTTCTTAAAACCATTCTTAATTCTGAAGTGACATTATAAACCGAAAGGACTATGGCCTTAAGAACACTCTTTAAATCCGAAGGGGCAGAAAAAGTGGGAGAAGAAAAGAACAGCTTGTCAACGCAAGCTAATTAAATAGGGGAGAAGAGAGAAAAGTTATTTCAGAACTCAAGATAACTTTTGGTCTGAGTAGAAGTGAGGAATAAGAACTCTATTTATATGTGATGAGGGAAAGATGAGTTTTAAATCCAATGACTAAGATAATTTGACCGCTACAAAATTAATGGTTTGACATCACCTTATAAATAAACAATAATCGAGAAATTTAACATGATATTTTTTTTAATTCATACTGTAACACTGTTCCGACATTACCTTTCTAAAAAAACAAGGGTAGTACCTCTAACATTTGGAACAAAACAACAATCTATCTCAACGTGTTTAGCTCTCATAAAACATCGAAAGAGACATAGTCATGATGCATTGTAGTTTAATAATCACAATTGAGTCTCATGTAGAAGTAGGTACCCCCTCAAATCAAAACACGTGAATTAATCATTCTAGTTGTATGAGCTCACAAATTGCTAATGTGATGACTTATTACACTCTTGGGCATTGCATCATATATATATATATATATTCAATCTTTCTTTTCTATGTGATGAAATTGTCTCCAATATACTTATAAATTATAGATCGGATACTTCTGCTGAGCTACATCAATATACTTACTAAGACTAAAATCTAGTTTTAGTCCATGCAAATATGTTTTATTTTGGTTTTAGTCCGTGTAAAAAATATTATAAAAAAAGATGCCTGTAAAATATTATTGTTTTTTTTTTAAAATATTGGAGAATTATTTTAAAAAACAAAATATTTTGCAGAGAGTTTTTTAGAAAATAAAATATTTTGCAGAGGTTTTTTCTATCAAATGGGTTCAATCATGATGTGTCACGTATGCAAATCATCACAAAAGTGAGGTCAATGACTATTTTAAAACACAATATTTTTCAGGGATCTTTTTCTACAATTTTTTTTATATGGACTAAAACCAAAATGAGACATATTTGCAGGATTAAAACCATATTTTAGCCTACTTACAAATTAGAGCGACATTAATATTTTAGCACCAAAAACATAAAAATTCTAATATTTTTTGGGAGAGATTATTATAATATTCTATACATTTCTGGAAACTTTCGTTAAAAAATATGAAGGTTAGACATTAGTTGACAAAAAAGTATGGACTAATTTCATGGATGAAATTTTTTGGAGGAATAAAAGCCTAAGTAATATTTTAGGGGACTAAAATTAAATGTTGTTATATTTAGAGGACAGAAAAAAGTAATCACTTTAAAGGGACTAAAATCTAATGATTTTTTATTTATGCTCTTCCCCCTGCACAAAACACTCATGCCCTGCAGCCTTTCCAATTTTACCCATGCGCTACTTAAGTAACGATGCGCTACTTAACTCACGCAGCGTGAGTTAAGTCACGCAGAGTTACTATTTTCGTACAAAACCCATCAGTCTATACTCCAAACACCACTTTCTTTCCCTCCACCTTCAAAAACCCAAAAAGTGTGAATTTTTGGGTCAAAATCCTCATCCCAAATCATTGCAAATCGTTAGGAAGCAAATTTTTACGCTCATCAAGCACCAAATATCAGGAATTGTATCATCAAAATTCATCTCATTTTGCTGGTTTTTGGGCTAGGTGCGCAAGTTAACTTGCGCAAGTGTTGAGGGATGCGTGACTTAAGTCACGCAAGAGTTAATATGTGTTGCGTGACTTAAGTCACGCCACTGTATAGTCCTGTTTTTTGGAATTTTGTGCGCCACTTTTGTTCTTGGTTAGCTTGTTCCACAAGTAATTTATTTATTCTTCCTTTGTAAATTTTTTTAATCAATAGATATATAGTGAGATGGTTGACAATGTCGCGGGTGATGACGTTGAACCGAAACCGGCCAAAAATGAAGCTTCCGGCGAAGGTTCGGGCGATGTCAAACCAACCGTTAATGTGAGAGAATTTAAAGTCAAAATTCCATTTCAAGCTCGCATTGGTAAAATTGAAGAACCTAAACCGGTACCTATTAGTGTGGTTTGCGAAGCTCGCGAAACCGCCTCATTTTTTTTACAACAAATGCAAGATGGAGAGAGCGAGAAGAGTTACTTGCTTGGGTTCGTCGACAAGGGGTAAGGGCCGGATTTAGTGTTTGTATAGATAAATCCGTTTTAAAAAGGCCGTACTTGACTATGTAATGTAAAAGGAGTGAGATATACAAGGCACCTAAGACGAGGAAGAAACCGAACCTTGAAGGCATCGGCTCAAGGAAATGTAATTGTTCGTTTAGGTTGAAAGGTTTCTTTGATAAGGATACCAATGATTGGTGGCTTGCAATGCTTTGTGGAATGCACAACCATGACTTGGATGAAAAGTTATCCGGACACCTTATTGCGGGTAGACGTAGTGCAGATGAGAAGAAAAAAATTATCGACATGACAAAGAGCTTGACGGTGCCTCAGAATATGCGAACAAGATGGCACAAGGGGGAAAAAGGTTACATGACGGAGTTGCAATTCTTGATTTTGAAGTTGGTGAGGCATAAATATGTCTATTACACAAGATGCAATAGTGAGGAAACTACTCTTGAAGACATATTTTTTGCTCATCCGGAGTCAATTAAATTGCTCAACACTTTTCCGACCGTTTTGGTGTTGGACTCCACTTACAAAACCAACAACTACTGAATGCCGTTGTTTGAGATAGTTGGTTACACCTCTACAAAAATGATGTATTCTGTTGGTTTCGCCTTTCTTCACTTTGAACTAGATGATAACTTTACTTGGGCACTTACGATGGTTAAAGGTCTTTTGTCCTCAAAAGACAACATGCCTAAGGTGATTGTCACCGATAGAGATGGTGTTTTGATGAATGTCGTTGGTACAGTTTTTCCTAAAACATACACCATGCTTTGTTTTTTTTCATATTGGGAAGAATGTAAGGGCTAACTGCATCATGGATTGTAGAGTAAACCCAAAGCCTCCTAAGGGTGCAAAAGTTGACAAGAAAGAATTGAAGAAGAACAAGGTGAAGAATAGGGAAGTTGTTGAGAAAGTCGTGATATTTCCGGAATTCATAACATTTGTTGAAACCAAGATTTTGAACCTTAAGGAAAAATTTATGAGGGCATGGACGAATAAAGTCTTGCATCTAGGGTGTAGAACCACTAACATTGTTGAATTGGCTCATGGAGTGTTGAAAAAATATTTGAGGAGTGGCGTGGGTGATTTGGCATCATGTTGGGGTGAAATAGACAAGATGTTGGTGGTGCAATTTGATGAGATACAAGGAAGTTTTGGGAGGAACAAAACGGTCTTCGAACACAAATACAAAAATATCAAGATGATGAAATAGTTGGAGGGTTATGTGTCTAGACGCGCATTGAAGTTTATCTATGATGAATTGAAACGCTCGAAGACATTCGGCTTTGGTGAGGAAGATTGTGGTTGTGTGAAAAAGACATTGTACGGGTTACCTTGTGCGTGTATTAGCCATGAAGAGAAAGAAAAAATTGCCTCTTGTCTTGGATGATATATACCCTCATTGGAAAAGGTTAAGTGTACAAGGAGAATAGATTGATGAAGATTTTTCCGTGGTGGAAGAGTGGAATGCCTTTCAAGAACGTCTCATGACAAGCCCTTACAATATGAAACTCTACATCAAAAAGATGATGCGTCGAATAGCCTTTCCGAAAACCACAAATTTGTGTCCACCTTCAAAAAAGACGGTAACCAAGGGAGCACCAAAAAAGAAGAGGACTATAATCAAAGTGTCATCAACGGGTCGAATCCCCTCTAGGTGGGAGACTATTGATTCTCAAAATCCAGATAGTCAACCTTCACAACCCAAGAGGTCACTTCCAAAGAGGAAAGATGCACGCCTTGGAACTTACTCCCGCTCACAAGCTTCATCCTCTACTTCAAAACCGTTTCGGAACATCTCATACATTTCACAAATTCCAAATCTCATGAGATCTTTTGTTGAAGAAATTGTGAATGTTAAAGGGGATGATCATTGTGGATTTCGAGTCATAGCTAGGCACTTGGGGTTGGATGAGGAAGATCATGTATTGGTTCGTCAATCACTTATTCATGAGTTGAGAAATCATAAGTGTGACTACATGCCGATATATGACACGGAGGAGCGTTATAACAAAATCTTGAATGGTTTACACCCTCCAAAATGTACAATTGGTATTGCGCAGGTAGATAAGTGGTTGACCACCCGGATATGGGTCACATTATTGCTACTTGTTACAATAGAGTTGTTGTTCTATTGACTTTGCCCGAAATGAGTGGTGTATGTGAGACATATTTCCCAATCCGAAGTGCTCCACCACTTAATCCGCATGCCAACATCATATGTCTTTGCTTAATTCTCGACCACTATCTTCCTGTTATTTTGAAGGAAGGGAGCCTGTTACCACCGAGTTGTACGGAGTGGATGTTCAACAAGATTGGTGAGGCGGAGATATGACATTTTGAGTTTTTGGATAGACAAGATACCTTCAATGAGCTCATGTCCAAGGAGCCGAAGCCGCCAAAGTAACCAACAAATGAACACAATCCAATTATTTGTGATAATACTCTCACTCCAAAAAAAAAAGGAACAAGAATTTGAAGTGATGGAAGACATGGAAGTAGAGGAAAATTTAGTAATGTCACTAGACTTCTTAGATAGGTATAGATTATGACACTTTTAGGTCGGTCAATGTTCATTCTATTTTTTGGTGGTATTACACCCCAACATATTTTTGGGTGACCGGTTATGTTATTTGGATATTCGTGGCCAATATGTAACTAGTATTATATATTATATATTAAATGAAATGGATTATTTTTTTGTGGCCGGTTTTGTCACACCAATTATTGCTTGCATTACTTTGTCACTAATTATTCAACTATTTATTTTATCTCATTTCTCTCATATTTGATTTTCATTATATTTTTTGAAGTGAAACATGGTTGAAGATGCACATGATCCTGTTAAACTTCATGTTCGTTATGTAGATGCGCAAATGAAAGATAGGTTTTTTGTAAAGTCCACCGACAAGTTGGACGAGTTGAAGACAAAACTTGACAACTTATTTATCCATATTGGTTCAAATCATAGAACATATGATGTAATAGTAAATGTGCCAGACGTGGACTTGAGGGAGGTTAAGGAAGAAGACTTTTTGAAGACGGTGTATTTTTCACAACGTGTCGAAGATGATAGCGACGTCGCTAACATGTTTAACGTAATGGTTAAAAATAACACTTTATGTCTTTATGTCCGATCCGTTGAAGTGTAATATTTATTAACGTGTAATATCGTAATTTGTTCGAATTTGTGTCCTTATTATTGAATTTTAATAATTTGTGTTTATGTAATTTAACGATGAATTTGGGTAATTTTGACCATTTATGTGAGATTATGTAATTTTAAAAATTTATGGACAAATTTGTGTAATTTGGATCGTTTACGTGTCATTGAGTGTGTTTAAGTGATTACGGATCATTATCGGTGAATTAGTGAAATTTGGACTGTTTGAATCGTTACGTGTGATTATGTGATTGTGAGAAAAACAATGTTTTTGTGTAATTTTGATCGATTATGTCGTATTATCCGATAATCTTGTTAAACTAGCGTAATTCGGTTCAATTATGAGCGTTTAAAGATTATGGGTCATTAATGACGCACTTTCCATTGATTGCATATCAGTACAACATTTAATATGTTGTACTAATATATCAGTATAGTGTGAGTTAACTCGCGCGTGTGTTAACACTTTGCGTGAGTTAACTCACGCAATGTTTAACATGTTTTAAACATGCGCATGTTAAGTATCGCAGCGTTAGTTAAGTAGCGTATAGTTTTACACTTGCGCTAGTTAACTAACGCATGAGTATTTTAGGCATGGCTGCAGGGCACGAGTGTTTTTTTGTAGGGGGAAGAGCAGAAATCATGATTTTTTTGGTTTTTCTGACCGATAATAATAATCACTTTCACGCTTATTAAGAAAGGTAGTTTGTACCAAAAATAAATAGTAAAGTGCAAATATGGTCAATTATTGTATAACATATGTATGCATGTTTTAAAATGATAATGAGTGTGCTTTAAGGACCTTTAAGTAGTCCTAAATTTTTATGAAAATTTATATATTTAACGCATTGAATTTTGAAGTATTTAAATTTTTTAACGAATTATTTCTTAATTTAAAATTCTTAAGGAGTGTTTTTACGGCTTTTATTAGCTTATAGAAAACTTGATTTGATAAGAGTTCCTGATGTAACACCAAAAATATCCAGTGAACACTCTCTTCTCTCTCCTGCGAACAACTTTTCCTAAACCGCCTTACCTTTTTCCCTCATGTCCAAACTTCTCTTCACCATATAGCCTCAGATTCTCGGTGGTGTGATGATCGACCTTCCATCCGCACCACCAATGTGCCTGATTTTTCGGGGGAAGCTTAGGCTGTTTTCTTGGAGTGCTCAGTTCTGTCTGGTTGCTGCGCCGGTGGTCGATGGATCTTCATCTGAGTTTGCATATGGATGGAAGTTCTTGGGCCGGTCGCCGTTGCCGTTGCGACGGTTCTGATGTGATGCTCCAAGCTTCTTTTGGTGTTCGCTGTTTTTTGTTTTGTTTTCTTTTTTCATGTGTTTTGTTTTCAGGAAGATGAAGCTGGTGGAGGTTTGATCCAAATCTTGATTTTGTTAATCTTAAATCTGGATTTTCTAGATTTAGGGTATGGTTTCAAAAAGTTCTGTTTCATTTGCGGTGTATTTGATTCGTCAGATGTTGCTCAAAAGAGTTTGGTGTGTAGTCCCTCCGTGTTGGCGGTGGTAGACATTAGCGTACCTTCATAACTGGTTAATCCGTCACGGTTGTATGTCGTAGATGGATTGAGTTTCGTCGCTTGTTCATTGATATGGACTCTGATAGGATTGATTTGGCCTGAAAGGGCGCTTTGGCTTGCTAATGTTTTTTAAGGACCTGTTAGACCTTGGATCGTTTCTGTGGTAGCAGACGATTCATACGCCTACCTAGATAGTAGATACTCCAAACACTCACTCTTGTGTTTTTTTGCAGTTCGGTTTCGTATCCACACGTGGGTTCGCTAAACTGTCCGCAATAGTGTTGTTTAGAGTTGTTTTCCTCTACCACTTATGTACTGAATTGTCGTATCTTCCGTTTGGGTTTGAGTCTGTGGTTACCTGAGTCAGGTTCATGTCCTCCGGTCTTGTACTTCCTTTTTATTTTAATTAATTTTCTCCTTTGCTAAAAAAAAATAGTAGGATATTTTAATAAAAGTTAAAAAACTTGATGAATATATATAAAAGAACTTGATGTCAAACAAGAAGTGTCCTTTGTATTATTATTATTTTTTAATTTAGTTTGAAGAATTATTATCGTTAGATGACATTTCTATCAACAAAAACACTTTTCTTCACTTATGCTCAATACTTCTTAATGAATATATTCAATACGTGTTCATTTATTGTTTAAACAACTTATTACCTTAAATTTTATGACATGCGTATACACGTAAATATTTTTATTAGACATTTTTGGGTGAGATTCTTATTAGACTTTTGTTACGTATATCCAGGGATTTCTCATAAGAGTGACAGCTGACAAATGATTGAAATCATATAATGTGGTCCTAGTGTGTTTCAATCACGTTGCGCAAGAGAAGTAGTTTTGAACGAAGCAAAAATCTCTATAAGTCCATTGAACGTCAAAGAAAAAAGGATCTTCAATTTAATGTCTAGCCATGCAATATGGTCCTAGTGTTTTTTCAGAAACGGTCCTTTTCACTAGAAATAGTCCCTCATAGACAACTCTTGCGGATACAAACAATAATTTGATGTCTTTTAAACAATAATTGATGATATTTTTACCTCAAAAAATTGTTGATATTTTTACATGTTTTTAATTTGTTTTTGAGTGCACGTTGCTCAAATTTTCAAGTTGTCGATATATAAAAGTGTATGACATCCTCATTTATTGAACTAACTTTTCTGATAAAATTGAAGTTTATTTAACATGATATTATAGGTATATGTTAAACATGAGAATGTACTATGTTTGAAGTCTCACATTACTTAAATTATGAGGTTATTAAATATATAAACGTAATTGAAACTCTCACTCTTTCAGCTAACCTTTTCTTAGATAAATTTGAAATCCATTTAACAAGTTAATTAGTATCCATTATTTAATCGGCACCTGTTGTGTAATAATTGTTCAAATTTCATGTCCTATTCAATTGCCCAAATTTCCAATGTACTTTTGTTTCCATTTTTCTCCAATCCAACGAAAACGTCATTTTCATGTCATTTCACCTCCTTCTTTGTTCTATGGAACACTCTCGATCTCGCATGTCTTCTGCTCATGGAAATTCTGGCTGAACTAACATTTATGGAAGCTGTTAATTAATGTTTTCTAACAACCGAATCGATCATGTAGTTAACAGTAAATTTTATTGTTTGATGTGGGAAGACTCTTACAATAACGAAGTGAAAGATGTACTAGGGTTTGATATTCACGTCAGTATATCATTCACTAAATAGTTCGGATGATTCATTAAAATAAATTACAATTTATAAATCAAATATACAAATTATATATATATATATATATATATATTATATAAAAAGTTAGTTGTAATAAACGTAAAATTGATCATCAAACAATTGGCAGCCATGGTTTGGAGCCTTTAGAAACACCGTAATCTTAGAGTTTGGGATGATGCTACGGAAACTAGTGCTTCGGTTGTTGAACGTGCTAGGAATTTAGTTGTTGATTGGCAAATGGCTAATACTTCTGCTGCACTTGCTTCTTCTTCTCAACATCAGGTGCAGCAACCCCTTCATGGGGGAACTTCCGTCACGTTTTTGAATCCTAGTGCTGGTGCGGCTGCTGCAGCCTCCTCTGGCTGGCAGCACCCTTTGCCGGGTAGGTAGAAGTGCAATATTGACGTTGCTTTCTCTTTTCAATTCAACCGCACCGGCATTGGTATCTGTGTTCACGATTCTGAAGGTACGTTTGTTCTGGCGAAAGTTGCTAGCAGTGTCGGATATTGGGGTGTGCAAACAGGTCAATGAAGTTGGGCCTCCAATTTTTTTATAGCCCAGTAGTACTACTAAAAAAGAAAATTGAACATTTGGATGTACGGTAGTGATCTTCACCTTTGGTTGTACCGCATATATACGACACCTTGTATTTATCTTTTAAAAAATTTAAATGGAACATTGTTCTTTAAAAAAAATACATTTTTTATTTTATTACGGGCCTCTTTTCACTTACAGAGCTGAGCCTCCAGATTTGTAGGAGCGGCCCTGGTTGCTAGTTACCCCTGTCTTTGTTCCGTTGATGTTGGTGAAGCATTGAGATTGCATTATGCTTTGCAGTGGTTGAGTGATATGCAATTCGATAACGTTGATTTTGAAACGGATTCCAAGCTGACGTCTGATGCCTTTCATGCTACTCGGGACGACACTTCTCAATTTGGTTGTATCATTTCTTTACTTCGCTCCTTATTTAACTCTTTCTTTACCAACTCTAGGGTGAAGTTTGTTAGGCGAAAAGCCAACGAGGTTGCTCATGCTCTTGCAGGAGAATCCATGTTACTAGCTAGTCCCGTTGTTTATTTTAATATACCTGAATGTATTGAAACTCTCATTATTAATGAAATGCTATAAGCATATTTCCCTAAAAAAAATTACATTACTTTTATTAAACTATTGGTTTATGATCATAGATTAAGTCTAAATTTAAGAATTTTTCTTACGATTATTATTGATGGACATTCAAAAATTAAGAGGGAAAGTTAGTAGGCATTACTGATTATGCAACATTTACAAAAAAGTGTTTTTTTGCATTTAATTTTAAATGAAATGAGGGAAGGATGATCCTTAAATAATAAGCTTGTAAACTGGAGGTCAAGAAAATAGCTTATTGAGTCTTTCAGAAGCATTATGAAGTATCATGATCAGATTGACACCTAAACAATAGAATTCTTAAAATTTAAGAACCATTGTGAAAACACGAGAGAATCGAATCTAAGACTATCAAACTCCTAAAATCAACTTTATATATATTTTTAAGTTAAATTAGCTTACCCAAATTAATACCGGAGAATCGAACCTTAGACCATCACACTCCTAAATTCAAAGCTAATATCATCATGACAATTCAAATGGATTATCAACCATATTAACATAGATCATGCTGACAAGTGTCTTAAAAATATTTCTTCAGATGTAAATAAAAAGGAAATATATGATAAATTTTATATAGAACATGTCAATTTCTAAAATTTTAAGATGTTAAATGCATCAAAACAAAAAGTTGCGCCATTTCAGTTTCTTCATCGGGAATACAGAGGATGTGGGTGGTCGGACGTTACTGGAGAACACTATGAATCACACAAGAGGGAAATTGTGTGCACATTGATGAAAATGGAAGGCATGGAAAGAAAATGATAGAAACAACGCAAAGAAAGAAGAAGAGATGAAAGTTGCAAATGGTGGCGGCTGGAATTAAGCATTAGGGTTATTAGCTTTTTTTTAGGGAAGGGTTAATGGCTTAAACTTTAGAAATTTCTTGGCCTCTATATTATTAGTAAAAGAAAATATTGGACCTGTCTTATAAGTCCTAGTTCAACTGGCAAAAATGCCGAAATTGCTAGGCCGGACGTCATGATTGGGGTTCGAACTCCGGTAACTCCATTTTGTGTGTGTGAGTTTATGATGGCTTTTCCATCTCGTCTATTTACCAAAAAAAAAAAATTGGACCTATTGGTAAGAAAGATATTTGTTTGTAATATATACTTAAAAAGCATATTTATTTATTTTTTGACACAAAAATGTATATTTATTTATTCCCCTAAAAAATATACTTCTTTATTTTTGAATAACAAATGTTAGTGGTTGGATGTTAGATTATTTATGTATTAATTAATTATTCAGTTCAATTCCATTTAATCGGCGAACCAGTTACGTGTGCTAGTTTTTGCTCCTAAATACGCCTAATCTAGAGAGAGGTGGTTTGCCTTCTCTCTAGATTTCTTCAACCGCCTAACCAGTCTCAACACTTCCTCCGTATTCTTTTTTCCTTCTCCCCTCAAATCCAAATTGTTCTGGAGCGATGTAGCTTCGGATTCAGCGGTGCGTCGACTTCGTTTTGGCGTCACCACCTTCACCGCCTTCTAGAGCAGTTTTTAAGTGGTCGCCGACGAGTATGTTTGCATCGCCGCCGCGAACCGCTATGGTTACTTCTAATAGATTTGTAATTTGTATCTCTTGAGATGTTGGGTTACTTTTCTTGTCTTGCACCTGTTGCCTCGGTTTCTGTTTATTCTGATCCGCTTTTGTCGGTCGAAGATAACGATTGTCGTGGGTGTTTAGGCGAGAAGAGAGTCTTACGGGACTGTTCAACGCTTTGCTGGTTTGAATCACAGATCTGATGTGATGTGAAAAAGTGTTTCAAAATCCGGATTTTTAAAATCTGGATCGGTGCTCTTAAAAGACCTTGTCGCTGCTTTACTTGTTTCATGTGGTACCTCAGATTTGTTGCGGTATGGTTTGAACGGCTCGAAAGGGCCAGTAGGCTTGCTGTGGTTCTTAGGGGGCGGTTGGTACTTGAATCTGTCCGTGCTGAAAGTGGTTCATTCACCATACCTCAACATGTGGTCGAATATATTCAGCATGTCTCTGTCTGTTTTAATGTATATGACTTGATACATGTCACTCTTTTTGCAATTTGGTTTCGTGTCTCACGTTGGGTTCGCTTGATTGTGGTTCTGATATGTGTTAGGGTGCTAAGTAGTTGGTTATTACCACTTTTTGTTAATCTATGTTCAATTTCCCTCTTTGGGTTTATTTTGTGGTTGTTGAGTCAGATTTATGTCCCCTCAGGTTTTTGTACTCCTTTTTGTTATAGTATTTTTATTTGCCTAAAAAACAATAATTCGGTGAACCAGTTAAACAATGATTTGGAGATTTCAACGATTTGATCTATGATACATCATTTACTTTCATATGAGTGAAGACCCAATTTGATCTCCGACAAATTCTATAGGGGTCAAATTAGTCCTTAACAAATAACAAGATCCAATTTAATCTCTTATAAAATAAAACCAAGACAATTTAGTCCGCAAATTAGTTTTTATCATTGAACCTATGACATGTTCAATTAGATTAACTATGTGGCGTTAATTGTGTCAATTAAGCAGATATCGACTTTTCAAAAAAAAAATGAAGTGCCAACGTGGAATTAAAAGAATTTTCACGGGGAAAACTAGTCCCTAATTTAAAAAGAAAATCAAAATAAAACAAAAAATTTCACGTTTACACGATAAGAGAATGGACTGTCATGTTTAACACTGGAACTTAATGAATGAATCAATTCTTTCTTTATGATAAGAATGAATGGTCATGTTTAACACATCCTTCTGTTTTGATGGACTGTGATTCACTGCATTCAGAAAAATGACGCAGTCATGCAGTCAAATAATACACAGCCATCCGATCAAATAAAGGGCCAAGATCCACCTTCTTCAGTTTTCCACAGTCATCCTACAACACAGGTTAGGGAAATGGGAAAACCACCTTCAATGCATTTCCTTCTGCTTGTAGCCGACCCTTTTTTTCGGTCAATCACTACAACTTTCCCTTTTATTCCTTTAACATGTGAGCACTCACCATCTCAAATCAAAAAGTTTCAATGGTTTCACATAAATGATTTCTCTTTTTTATTTAATTACTTGTTTTGGGTAAATAATGAGGAATCCAAAATTATCGGTGAGTCACCCCTAACACCATATCTAGGGTGATATTTAGTATGGGAATGGAAAGTTGTTTCCCACCATGGGAAAGTTTTTTTCATCCATTAGATTAAAGAGGAGTATTAATTTTATCATGGATTTCCTACACCATATTTTTTTCCTTTGTCTTTTACACTATTTTTTGGTTCAGATCTTATTTATTTTTTCTTTCCATGCTTATATTCTTAACCATTACTGAATAAAAAAACTAAAGAGTTTCATATTTTTTAGGTTAAAATATGGTTTTGGTCCCTGCAAATATGTCTTGTTTTGGTTTTAGTCCCTGTAATTTTTTTTTTGGTCCCTGCAAATATGTCTCGTTTTGGTTTTGGTCCCTGACCCCACTTTTGTGATGATTTGCACACGTGGCGCATGATGACTGAATTCATTTATTAGATAAACAGTCCCTGCAAAATCTTTTGATTTTGAAAAAGGTCCCTGCAAAATTTTTTTACTTTTGAAAATAGTTTCAAAAGTAAAATATTTTGCAGAGACCAAAAACAACAAAAAAAAGTTACAGGGACTAAAATCAAAACTAGACATATTTGCATGGACCAAAACCATATTTTAGTCTATTTTTTATCCAGAAAAAAATCAGTAATGGAAGCAACATCAAGTTGCTTCTTCTGTGATAGAATCCCATCAAAAATCCAAACTAGCTTCTTCATAATCATTTGGATCAGTTTGTTTATTATCACGCAATAATGTTACTACAATCATGTGCAAAACTTCATTAAAAACGCATAACTGTGTAGTTCAAAACACCACAAACAGCAATGAAACAAAGGTTCCAAGGACCCCAAAAGAAGAAGAAGGAGAAGAAAAAATTATGCAGCAATAGAAATTCAACTACCCTTTGAGAATATGAACAAGAATGTTCATAAGCATGAGAATATTGGTGACCCTATTGCATGAGAATATTCTAGATCTGAAGTTTTTTTTGCCTTATATGTAACGGAGCAATAGAACAGATAGGTTAGATCTTATTCTGATCATGATATAAAGATAATGAAATCAATGTTGAAATTGGATAGAGCACAAGAGCATGATTACCGATTTATCAAGGAAAAGAAAAAAATTCTAGATCTAAACAAAAAAAAAAGTAAAAGATAAAGGAAAAAATATGGTGTAGGCAGTCCATGATAAAATTAATACTCCTCTTTAATTTAATGGTTTGAAAAAAACTTTCCCATGATGGAAAACAACTCTCTATTCCCATTCTAAACCTCACTCATATCTAGTCGAGAATCTCCTAGAAAGGAAGAGAACCCATTGTCCCAATGTTTTTAGCAGGGCCTTAAATGACAATGTTTTTAGCAGGGCCTTAAATGTCCCTTATTTTTGTACACAATATATCTGACAGACAGTAAGACAACTAGACTACCACATATGACATGTCACGAGTAAAAAATAGGAAAAAAAAATTGGTTGGAGAAATATATTGATAGAGGGGCTAAATAATATCGGTTTAATTTTGTAATAAACTAAATATGATCTTTTTATTTGTCGAGGATTGATTTGACTCCTACAAAATTTGTTAAGGACTAAAATAGATATTGAATCTTTTTATATTTTAATTTGATGAATCATAAAATATTGATACACATTATTATATTTCAAAGAATAACTTTTTTATGTATATGTGAATAAATACTATTTATTTTTTTTTATTTTTTTGACAAAGAATACTACTATTTATTTATATTTGTGATTATGGAAGAATGCTCTAATTTTTATTGTTCGTACATGATGTCATGTGGGATGGGATGGGTTTCAACATGTACGAAGTGAAAAGATGTGATTCAATTCAAGGGGATAGAATACATTGCATAGACAACAAAAAGAGGGTAATGCTCTTTCAGGAGCATTAATTACATGTATGGACTTTATAAAACACAACGTTATAAATGAAGAATGAATTCTTCTATGCATTTGTATGTAAATTACACACGAGGGTGTAGGATCTTGTTAATGAGTGTTTTCGAGACATTTTTTAATCATCATAAATTTAATAATTATTTCTTTAAAGGAAATTTTATACTCCCTTGTCTCACAATAATTGTCACTTTATAATTTTTTTTTTCTTCAAAATAATAGTCACTTTAGAATACAAATGCATCATTTATTACTTTTTTCCACTACCATACCCTTATTTATTGAATTTCATCTAACTTAACTACTCCACTAACTACAATTAATAAGGATATATTAGTAAATAATATTGATTTTACCATTGAAATCAACACAATTAATCATTTTCTTAATTACCGCGCACAAACCTTAAACGACTATTATTGTGAGACGGAGGGAGTATAATTTTCAATGCATTGAATACATGAATTTTCATAAAAACTTACCGTTTAAAATGTTTTATCATTTCCAAATAAAAAATATACACGAGAGAAAAATATGATCCAGTTTGATTGAATTTTAAAGGTGGGAGGTTACACTTTAATTTTTAAAATGTAAATAACATATGAGATGATCAATTTCCCTATAAATGAAGCAGTAAGTATAGTCATTAGTAACATATGATCGTTCCCACATTACTAGAAAAAAGACATTTAACATCATTGATTTGACTTCGGTCAAATTATACCTGAGGTGAAATGCAATGCGGTGGCATTTTTGTAATTATTGTGAAATTGACAACATATTTTGACATCGGGGGCATATAATATCTGAAGGGAAAAGAAACACAGTGGCAAATTCGTAATTATGATGAATTAGATTTCACTACGGGGACATAATGCCTGAGGGGAAAAACATCCCTCTTCTATGAAAAACACAATCGCATTTTCCCCTCTCTCAGTACAAAAACCTTTTCTCACAAACCCTTCACAGGACGCCGGAAAGGTGTCTCACGTCAACCTCTGCCTTTCTCGCCGCCAGAAAACCCTCTTCACAATCAGGGTCGATCTTACTCGTTCCATCCTCTGAAACCCTTTCCTCTACCTCAAAACCTTCCCCCACTCACCTCCGTTCGATGCTGTTTCCAACCGCCACGAATACCGATCGAACAAACAAAGACCAGTTTTGAACTCCTTATCACCTAAGCTTTCAACCGATCCAAATGATTTTGTGATTTGAACAATTTCATCTTTATCCATTTTTCTTCTCCATGGTACGAACACCCAACCCTTTCTCTTATTCCTTTCTTCAATTTTTGCGTTTTTATTTAGTTATAGACTGAGCAACATCTTTGATTTCTATTTTTATGGATTCAAATTTCTCCAATTTTTAGGTATTCATAATTTGTTGATTTTGATTTTTTTTTCTTTATGATTTGTGATTTTCACCTACTAGGGATTTGATTTTTCAAATTTCATTTTTATGTTACATTTTAGGATTTAATTTTTCTTTAGTTTTTATGTTAAATTTCAGGGATTTGATGTTCCATAAACAAAATTTGATGTTTCTTTAATTTCTATACAGTTTGTGATTTTTTTTAAAGTCTACATGTGTTTGTTGTGCTGGCTGATTTTTATTTTATTTTATAGAATTTGCATTCTTAGGCCCTTCTGTAACAGGTTTTGTTAGGGTGGCTTTGGTAGGTGTTGTTATGTTAGGGCGTGGGGATTCTTTTACTCTCCTGTGTAGTTTTGAGCTCCTTCCACTACCTTTGTGGAAGCTCCTGTTATATATATAATATGTTGTTAAAAAAAAAGTTGTTAGTTACTATAGTTATACACAATGAAAATGGCAAAAAAATGATATGAGAAGTATAATGAGTGTTAGAGAAAACATACAGGTGGTCGATTTGTTATATTGCTCACATTTTCGTGATTTTCTTTTAAGTCTACATGTGTTTGACGTTGCCGCGTGCAAAGAATAAGAAATTTTCTGGACTCTTTTCTTTTAAGTAATGTTTACAATTTCAATTTGTTTATTGACAGAGTGAAGAGGTCTCAATTTATGATCTCACAGAACTTGTACAGAAGATAACTGATTTTTACATGATAGTATGATCTTATAGAATTCATTTTACTTAAAAGATGTTGTTATTTGGAATATTGACGCAACGTGATTTGATAGAAGTTAACATGATTTGCAGAGAAGGATTTGCTCGATTGTCATTGAATTTGATCGATTTCTCATTGGATTTGGTCGATACTCTGCATGCTTATGGTCAGGTTAGTGAAATTATTTCTTATTTGATTATTTCTTTGTTATATTTTAAGCTGTGTTTTGAAATTTGTGAGCACGAGCACTGAAGAGCTTAACAAGCTCATAAGTGTGAGCCATGGGCTTTCGGCTGATTTAGCACCTTTTGAGGTAAGCATAATGAAAATTGAATTTTGATGTTGTTAGCTTTGGGCCCTGTTTGGCTAAGCAACTGTTTATAATATAAATGCTCATTATATGCTTAAGTATAAATGCGCATTATATGCATAAATGTGTCAGACGCCAACTCTGCACTTACACAATTCATCCTTAATTTGGCCTGATCATAATGAACTTTTTGTGGCTACTTTATCTGATGTAGGTGTTGTTTGGTACTTTACTTCTAGTTTACATTCAAATTTGGCCATATTCCGGTCACACAACAATACATGTTGAGGTACCGAGAGTGGTGAACATGAATTATGAACCACATTGTGGAGCTGTCTTGGACTGAGATATTTTGCAAATAGACCTTGTGGAGCTTTCTTGTTCCAAAACTAGACCTTGTAGTCATGACTATATGCCCTCTTTTAAATGTAAGTGCAATATTTCTTTCCTCCACTTCACTAATTTTTTTATTGAGTTCCTTCACCAACTAAAATTTCATTTCAAAATCTTATGTTAAATGAGTGCTTAATTCTCTTTTCTGTTGGCAATACAGAATCAAGCCCGTTTTTAGGCTGAAATTTTAGTACATTTACTATCCCACATAAATTACATTGATTATAATTTCTCTTTTGCATTGTTGGCTGTTTACTATCCCACATAAATTATGAGTTCCATAAAAATTTATAGATGTTGGTATACCTTTAAGAATTAAAATTGAGAATGTATAAATATGTGTACCAAAAATTAACCTTGATTAAAAATCTGGCAGTATTGTGTTTGTGTTTTGAATTTTTTGTGTGTTAGTGTTTTGGATTATTGTAAACATGGTTTGCTGTCAATGGCTGAATGGTTCTCTAAAACTAAAGGTCCTGTTTGTTAATAATGGTTGAGGAAGTCTTGCATAAGCATAATGTCACTATATATATATATATATATATATATATATATATATATATATATATATGAATTGGATAAATATCCCCAATTTTGTGGATTTATCTTATTTACTATCTCTTGTATAAATTTTATTACTTTGTTATGTAAGTTATCATAATTAGAATGAGAATATTAGAGAAACAATGATTCGGTCTTGTTTTCTATATTGAATGATAGGTAATCAGGTGAGCCAAGCAAGTGGAAGCCATATTTACCACCTAAGAATGAAAACAGAACCAACGAGATTAAGGATTTAAGATTTAATGTTAGATTAAAGATTTGAGATTTATGAGATTTTTATATTACTGAGTATTCTTTGTTTATATTTTTTGTGATAATTGTACTAGGAAATTTCATTCACCTTCTTGAGGTGTGATCAAATTAGGATATTGAACAGAGATTTCGATCAGTTTGAGTAAGCTTTTAATTTAATGATGATCTATTAATACGTACAGTTGTGTTCATCTCATTTCATGCCTATATGTTTTTTGTTATATCTTTTTATTTCAAATGAGAATTATGAAGAAAATGGAGAGATCCTAACATGGGCTATTCTCATGTTTCTTTTGCTTTAGTTGCTTTTTTGGTCCATCAATGTTTCTTTGGAATTATTAGACATCCAACAAAGACATGAATAATTAATAAGTTTGTTTAATGGAAGGGACTTGCGAGTAGTGAAATATTTTCATTCCTCTTCTATTTTTATTATTCTTTTTTTATTTGTTTTTTGTTTGTGAGTAGTGAAATATATATTTTCACTGGTGGGTGGGCGTGAATTATGTTTTTATTTTTAAAGGTAGAGATTTCACATCGGTGGGCTATTCTCATATTTCACTTCAGTTTCAATGGGATAGCCGATGGGAAAACCTATGTTTTTGGATTAATTGACCATACATCACATCAATGATTGGCTGCCTGATGTGGAAAACCACTTATCACAACGGCTCAACACCCAATGTGAAACATTGTGGACATACAACCTCACCTTTAGTTACATCGGGTGCCACCCGATGTGAAAAGTCGATTCCAACTGATGTGAAATTTCATTTCTGTAGTAGTGCCATTAGTTAAAAAAAATATGACATGAAAATAAACCAATAGTAACTTGTGATCGGTCAAAAACTTGATGAGTGAAATTTGTAAGTGCACAATTTTATCAAAGTCCGTAGAAAAAATATTGTTTCACAAGAAGTTGTTGTAATTATTGATTCTCTTTTCAAAAGTGATTAGTTGAAAAGTTCAGTGTTTAGAAGTTTAGTAAGTTTGGTGTTTATAAAATAAAAAAAAGCGTCTCGGGATTATTGATTTATCATAATGACAAATCACTCAAAATTCCAAACTTATATCTAAATCTTATGTTAAATCCGTTTCTAAAGACAAGTTTCTCTAATGTATTTCAAGATTCCTCTCGGAATCCATGAGTGTGTTTCAATAACAATCACGCATATTCTCATGGTTGATCATTATTGAAATCCATTAAGAACGAAGCTTTTAAGGTCTCAAGGTTTACAAGACTATTCTCATGTTTCGTAAACCTTATCTAATCTCACTTGTTCCAATACTAACCTTCTTCTTTCGATTCTTAATTACAACAACTCCCTATGGAACGATATTTTTACTTGATGAGTGAAATTTGTAAGTGCACAATTTTATCAAAGTCCGTAGTAAAAATATTGTTTCGCAAGAAGTTGTTGTAATTATTGATTCTCTTTTCAAAAGTGATTAGTTGAAAAGTTCAGTGTTTAGAAGTTTAGTAAGTTTGGTGTTTATAAAATAAAAAAAAAGCGTCTCGGGATTATTGATTTATCATAATGACAAATCACTCAAAATTCCAAAATTATATCTAAATCTTATGTTAAATCCGTTTCTAAAGACAAGTTTCTCTAATGTATTTCAAGATTCCTCTCGAAATCCATGAGTGTGTTTCAATAACAATCACGCATATTCTCATGGTTGATCATTATTGAAATCCATTAAGAACGAAACTTTTAAGGTCTCAAGGTTTACAAGACTATTCTCATGTTTCGTAAACCTTATCTAATCTCACTTGTTCCAATACTAACCTTCTTCTTTCGATTCTTAATTACAACAACTCCCTATGGAACGATATTTTTATTACTTTGATAAAATCGTGCATTTGCAGATCTCAATAACAAAAAACCAATGAGTTGTGCTAATTTGTGCTTAAAAGTACATGTTAAATAAATCTATGAATAGTAATTATGATTTAAAATCAACAATTTTTATCTCCTTTATTTTTTGGGTAACAATTTTTATCTCTTTTGAAAAATGAAATACACAATTTTTAATATAAGAGTTTTTATCTTTTTTATTTTGTGGTAACGAATTTTTTATATTTAGCACGCTAACAAATATCTTAAAGCACATGTTAACATTTTTTGAAAACAACATTTCCTCTAATCATTAAAATAAGCAAAAAAAAAAAAAATCAATTTTTAATCAATATTATAACTAAAAGTTAACCAATTTTGACCTATTTAATTATGTCATTTCTAATTAAAAAAAAATCCTATTATGTTACTCCTTTGTAATTTTTATCTGAGTTTATGTTTGGTTGAAATTTTCTCTTAGAATTAAACCTAGAATCCCTAGCACGCTATTGTAAAAAAAAAAAACTATATCCCTAGCGCGCTCTCTTTGAAAAACACTGCAAAACTTCCCATATCTATTTTTGGGAAAATTTAAAGTTTTGATTCTTTCAAAAAATAAATTTTTGTTGATTTATTTTTGGTTGCTACAACTAATAGCCATTAGGCTTAAAGTAAAAATAAGTCATAAGGTTTTGTTTTTGTGCAAATGTAAGTTTTCGTTGGTTTCCAAAAATCACAACACAGTTTAGGCAGGGCCGACTAAGCAAGTGTTTTTGGCCTCAATATTTTGGGTTAAAAAGAGTCTTAAAATAAGTCAATTTAGTAATAAATATAAAATATGACATACTAATAATTAATATTTATCTAACTTCTCAAAATCTCTTTGTCCTAAGTTCAAATCTTGGTTTAACATAACTTGATTTATTGTGCTTTTTATCAGCAATGTGTTTTGTTTTTTAAATTTCAAAAAACCTCATTGTAAAATTTGTTTTAGACCTCTTGACATGTTGGCCCGGTCCTGAGTTTAAGTTCAAATATAATGGTTTGTTTCATACAAATTAAAAATGGTTCTAAATTTAGTGAGATGTGTATTGGTGTGCGACTATGAGGAAAATATATATCGACTTATATTTTATCTTTTCTTAAGAGATATAACTTTGTAATTGAAGAAGGAAGAAAACGGTTAAAAAAAGAAAATCTATATAATTTAATAAAGTATAATTATATTTAATTAAAAAAACGTTAAAATATTTAATTACGATGTTATGTTTGTTATCATATGTGCGTCAAACATGTGATATAATATAATAAATGATATAATAAATGTTTATCCATGTTTATATCCAACTATTTTATCATATCCTGATCTTCAAATGAACTCATCTTCAAATTAGCTCATAAAGTGATCATCATGGTCCATAAACAATGAAAATAAATAAATTTAATCTCTGCACTATCATGAAAAAATTAGCTCTTAAATGTTAAAAATTTATTGTTGTTGCTATCTTTTTGAAAACAAATTATTCCCCAAACAATTATTTATCACGATTCATCAAATTAAAATATAAACATATGAGATATATATAACTCATTTTAAGATATAATGGAATAATTGTAGGATCCATTATGAGATGTTATGAAATTCATCATTAAAGTAAAAATGAAACGAGTTGCTTTAAACTAAACTGGCTTTATTAAATGAATTATGCTATCAACATAATCTCTTGCATATGTAAGGGTTCTTAAATTTGAGAATGTGAGAAATTGATAATTGTGAATGGATTATTATAAATGAATGGTAGAATTGATAGATTAGAACTCAATTAAAATTGATGTTCTTGGTACATAAAGTAGAAAGGAAAATATAGAAGAAAACAAAGTTCTAAGACCAAGTCTTACTCTATAAGAGAATACTAAAGAGAGACGATAGACTTCGTCATTTTTCTTCACACCTTTTAGTTATCATCCTTTCCCGATTTATTAACAATCACTAGCCACGTGTCCATTTACCTCAACCAATTACATTTTCTCATGTGCTATTTTGAATCATCAACACATTGAAATTGAAATAGATCCCACTAAATATATATGAAACTTACTGTGACATAATCTAGTTAGATCCATTTAAATTCTCTTAAACAATCTTAACTTTTGTACACCATTATAGAGGTGTTCTAAATTTACTGGTAGACTTGTTGTACCTTAACAACTAATTAAAGACCCCAAAGGAATTAAAATCCCAATCGGAATCACTGAGCGTGGGACCATTATTGAAAAATTCCTCAACATTTGAAAACTCCAAAGTGAAATTTTCCTTTTGTAATAAAGAGCAAGAACCAATTTTCTCATTGATTCTTTCTTCATCCTCGTTCAACAAACTCTCCCACCATGTTGTAGATGATGGGTCATTACCAACACATGGTTGTACATCACCAATATTTGGGAGTGTAGTATTGTCACACTCTCTTGGAACATTGCCATCTTCACTTGAAATCACAACTTTTGTTGCACTACCATTACTCACTAAATTATGTTTCTTCTTCAACCATAGTGATTGAGTTGAAAAAGTTCGAGGTTTAGGCTTGATAACTTCATGAGATTTGATTTTGATCATGCTTTCTTTAGATTTCTCTTTTTCTTCTTTTCTTGGAGTCACTTTCTTGCGCAAATTTGTGTGCCAATAATTCTTCACATCATTAGCTGTCCTACTCGGAAGCCTAGCAGCAATCAAGGACCATCTATACATACAAACAAATATTATAAATATCATGAGTTAACAACTGAAATAATTAAGTAATCCAGATATTTTGCTTAAGTCACCAGAAGTTTAACTTGATAGGTAATCAAAAAAACTTAACATGATAACTTACTTGTTCCCTAGAAGTTTGTGTAACCTTAGAATCATATCAATTTCATCCTCGGAGAAACTCTCTCTGTTGATTGCGGGATTTAAATAATTCAACCACCTCAATCTACAACTTTTCCGACACCTATTCAAACCTGTATATATGTAACAAATTTTGTCAAACTATATATAATATAATTTAATTAAGCATGGTATTAATTAATGATTAAATAAATACACAAATACCTGTTCGTTTAGGAACTAAATGCCATTTTCCTTCACCATACTTCTGTATGCAATCCTTGAGTAGATTATCTTCCTCATATGTCCATGCACCTTTTCTCAAACCTCTAGCCTTCTCCATATGCACTTCTATCTAGACAGACACGGTCCTTAATTGTCCAAAAAAAATATAGACATAATCTCGTTATAACCCGCATAATATATATATATATATATATATATATATATATATGTGTGCGCTTTAGAAGAAAGTGTGGGTGAGAGAGACACACACAAATATACCGTCTTATTATTTACCTAGAAAAGGAAAGAGACAAAAAGAGGGTAACCCACTATTGATCCTATTATATTCACGTGCGAATATTCTTGTTTCGCAGACTCAAATTCTTTAAAAAAAATAACCCTTCAATTTTTATTCTCGTTTGATATTTTCTTATCCCTCTGTTGATTCCACTTTTTTCTTTCTTTTTGAAGATCCATGTTTTGATTATATTAAAAAAACATAATTACAATATAATTTAAAATTCAGAAAAAGATTTGTGTGATAACGAACATAAATAAAACTACTTATGCACAATCACATAAATAGAAAAATGTAAAAAAAAAAAAAAAAGAAAGTGGAAGAGAGAGAGAATTTGGACAACTTGTTGGAGTTCTCTATTTATATCTCATTGTAATTGGGTAGCATTTTCATTTTCCCTCAATTTTGCATCTAGGTGTACTCATGCAGACTTGATATATTTAGAGGCCTAAAACAATTCCTATCGTGGGAGCTTTTGAAGTAAACAAAAATTATATAAGGAAATCAAATAAAAATCCAAAGTTTTGATAAGATCATTTGAAATAAATAAAATTTATATAAGGAAATGAAATAAAATTAGTTTTGATAAGATCAAGAGTTGAACCTAAATTAACTAGAAAAAATATAAAGCCTCCACTTTTACCGACTCAACTAGAGAAATATATGTCATTAAATTGTCACATCATATATCTATAACTAAATTTTGTCAAAAAAAAAAAATATAGTTATAACTAAATTAAACTTTTTTGAGACATTTTTCGACCCAATATTTTGACGTCTAAAGTTCTAACTTAGCTATTGGGTTGACCTAGGGTGTACACATTTATCCCGTGTAGACACCTTATAAATTTGACTTAAAAGTAAATGACATTGGATTTTTTTTGTTAAACTCCTTCCTTGTTGTTCTTGTATGAACAAGTTGGGTGTACCTAAGTACGAGCTATGATTCCTTTTAATTTTAGAGAGGGTTTAAGCACCTCGACGAGCTTCCTCCCTCAATATCCATATTCACCACTTCATTTTGTAGTTCCCACTCAAGCCCTCTAATTCATGGTTTTTAGCGACTCTTTCTACCAATCAATTTATTATTGATGAGGTAAGTTAATTTTTTCTAAGCTTTCTACTAGGTGTTAGGACCATTCCTTAAAGTTCAATTCGTACCTTGTTACTATTTAGGTAGAATCATAGTCTTAGTTTTGTTGAGACATAGTTTATGTGATAAAAATTCACTTCCTGGTAAATCTCAAACTTAAGGTAAGAGTGAGATGATTCGGTTGAGTTATTTGTATAATATGTTGGGCAAACTGTATGTCTAGTTTCCACATTGTTCATAATTTGACAATTGCTAAACCCTAATTTAGTAATTTAAATAGTTAAATATGTTATTCGTAAATTAAGTACTATATGTTATTGGTGCTAAGTGTTTTCCAAAATTATCTATCGTGTTCCATATGTTTTGTCAAATAGGATTAACTTTCCTTTAAATATCCATCTTATATTTTATTTACGACACTAAATCAATCAAACAAGTCTTTTTTTTTTATCTTCACAATTCATCAATTATCTTTTTCATTTACTTTTATTTTTGTTTTCATTGCTTTCATAGCTAAAAAAAACTTCTCACTTAACACTCTTTTAAAGAGTTAAAAATCCATAACCGAGGAACATGTTTTTTTTTTTTTTTTTGACAAAACATAGTTTCTTTCTTCTTTGCCATAATTGATTGAAACAAAAAGAAAATCATATATGAGAGTTAGTTGATTTCTATACTAACTTTCGAGTTCAGCAATATGTATTCATCAAAAAAATATTGAATGATGTAACATTATTTAGCATTACATCAACCTATGTATTCAATAGCTATTTGACAAAAAAAAAAGAAAAAGAATGTGTTATGACTTATTAACTAATTCAAATTAAAGAGTGAGAAGAGAAAATTTGTATATAAGATTTTTTCATCTTTAAAATGTTAAAATTAATTTAATATTGCCACGAGATTAACCCTAAACATAGGATTAAGAGCAGAGAGATTATATACAACTATTTTTTAAATAACATATCTATAACAATATATTTAGTAAAAAAAATATCTATAAACTTCACCAACAAAAACATCTATAACAATATATAAAAGGGACAACCCTAAAAAAAAAATATAAAGGGGATACAACAATTTGCGAGAAAAAGGGATGCTATATAAAGGGGACACAACTCTTTTTAAAAATATTTTATCATTTTTATAATATTAATTAAAAAATAGTCAAATCTTATTAAAATAGAAACAATCCACAAGCAATGCATAAAATATGAACAATATTATTTCTTTGAAGGGAACAATACAGACAAATATTGGAGACTATTAAAAAAAATCTTATTTATTACCTTATATAAAAAATATTGTATTTTTTTTTTGGTACAACTGGAGAAGAAAAAATTAAAACAGAGAAAGAAAAAACTATCAAGAAAAGAAGGCATCACTAGCATCAGCTAGTAGGAGTTGACTCCAGCAGGGGGTCTTCGATGGACCAGAAGAACTCATGGCTTCCTGCACCAAGTTTAGCTAAATAATCTGCACATGCATTTCTCTCTCTTAGAGTATGCAAAATACGAACCTGCCAATCCCTTGTCAGGAGCTCCTGAATATTCCGAATATTGTGTTTTGGTGTAACTTTTATCTTCTAATTTTACCCTTCATTTAATTATTTGTTTACCATCTTATGGTTTCTTGCCGATAAAAGAGTGGAAAGACGGGAACGTTAATATTCATCTTGACGCGTATATATAAAATAAGTTTTGATAGCTTAAAGTCTCACATTGCTTATAGTAATCATGGTCAATCGTAGTTTGTAAACAATACCCACACTCCTATATCGAACGAGACACCTTTTTATAAAGAAAGAAATCAAGAACGGGTTGCACCCGTAATAAACAGTACTTCAAAAAGGTAATGTGAACTGTGAAGTATAATTGGAACGAAATATTGACACTATATGTTGGAAACCAACCCACGAGTTACTTAGCCTCAACTATGGGCAATTGTTTTAGTACACCTTAAAGTTTGACATTGTTTGAAAATCAAGATTAATGTTAGTTTATAACAATACTCAGTTTTCAATCCATAAAGAATGGAAAAGACCAAAATTCAAACTCCTGCAAATCAACTAAATTTAATATTTTACTCCCTATGATCTATCGCAAATATAAACAAGGATTATTTTTTCAAGTTTATTGAATAATTGATATATGTGATTTATATTATAAATCGATTAGATGTATGGATGATTAATCTTTCTTAGAATACGTTTTTAGTGCTTTGAAAAAGAATAGAAAAGCTTGGTTGTAGTAGCTGTGAAAGTGAAATGCTCATTGTTTCCTTTTAGTAAAAAACGTCAAGCTTTTTTTTTTTTTTATATTTTTATATTTTCATTTTATAAAATGTCAAACTTTGGTTGAGTCTAGTGTCTAGAAATGGGAACCTACTTTTAGTGGTTATAGTCGTTATTTCCTTTTGGGGCTATATTTTAACAATGCACTTTTTAAGATTTGGTCTTCAGACTTTAGCTTGTACATTTTTCAGTGTACTGTTTGTACTCAACAGAAGAAACGATTACTGTCTGTTACATTAAAATATGTAGAGAGATAATATTTCTTTCAAGATACTTTTCTTTTGCTAATATAACATTTAATATAAGAAAAAGAAAGTGAGAGTGATATGTAATGATGTGTCACAAATCGTTTTCATTTTTCAATTTTTATGAAACGTGTTCCCCCTTAAACCACAACCACAGCGACCCTTCAGATTTTCACTTGACTTGGAAATTTGGCCCATGATTATGATTTCACTATTGAAAGTGTTCACTCATCATCGCTGTTATGATTGTGTATCTTTTGTTTGTTTCACAAAATAATAGAAGTGCTCAAGCTAAGAGGAGAAGAAAACGATTACTTTTGTCTCATTAATTTGGCTCCAATCAGAAACAAACACAAATGCTATGTTTCAATGCAGAAATGGCCTCATGGGCACGTCTGCTTGAAAAACTATGGATCTCTTGTGTTATAAGGACTATTTGTCCTTTTTAATTATTGTCAAATATGAAAATGTTTATTTTTAATTATTCTTAGAGACTTAATTGTTTTTTTTGAAGAAGCTAAATTTAGCCCACATAAGTTGACACCGGAAAGAGAATCGAACCTAAGATTTTGAGGAAGAGTACAGCCTCAAGTCTCAAGTCAATATCATCAGACCAACCAAGTGGGTTTGAAGACTTAATTATTGATTATTTAACAATGATTTGGGTAAAAACAAAGTTGTCTCGTTTTATTTTCTCAAGGAGTACAATTTACTTTTATATTTTTCAGAGATTAAATTAACAGTAATGTTATTTCAAACTCACAAATTGATACCACTAGATTTTACTTGGTGCAAATCATGAACCGTTGGATAAAAGGAAGTGAAGGGCTACAATTACAAAGATAAGGCATTGTAATAAATTTGCGTTAGGGTTTGTCGCTAGTCGTAGCATTTCCGTTAAATTAATTCTCACTATCTTTTTTCTTTTTGTAGGTAAAGGGATAAATCCGACATGAAAATCACATACATAACTATAAGATCCAAAATCAAACTTGGATGAATGTGTTTAATCTAATAATATTGTCATTGTCAATTGAGTTAATACAAATTGATCTCATTATTTTATCCGGGGCTAAAATGAATCTTCAGTAATTATCATTTGAGATTTTCTTCTTCTTCTATCTCAATGTAATTAAAAGAATTGACTGCAGTGAGCGTTCCAATGTAATTTAAATCATTTGGACTAGCTATGAAATCAAGGGGTAGTTTGTTCGGGATTTTTATTGAGACAAAAATTTACATTTTAAACCAAAAAAATCACTTTTATTATTTTATTAGTGTTTGTTTTGGATTAAAAAAGTTGTTTAAAAATCTTTCTTAACCTTGAAGTATAACTAAATAACTAATTAACTACACCTGCCCTTTAGATTTTCGTTGTTGTGGTTGGTTATGTATCCTTTGTTTACAAAATAATACTTGAAGTTCTCAAGTTCAGGTGAGGAAAAAACGACTGCATTGCTTTTTCCTTATTTTGTCCCACTCATTTGGCTGCATTGAGAAAAACAAAGAAAATGAAAAGAAAAAATTGGAGAAAAAAGGACAAATCATTAAAACGTCAATTTATCATTTGACTTTTCCTGCAAATTGATCGATTCTTTTTTTTTTAATGGTTGTGCTGTGTCTATGAGACACTTATTTCTTCACGTGCTCAAATTTTATGTTTTGGTTGAAGTAACGATAAAAAGGGGCTGAAGTAACGATAGTTTGGTCAATAATTGTTTCATCCGAGAATTGAACTCATGTTCTCTCGGACGATTTATTCTTGGTGAAATTCATTTACCACTTGAACTCAATTGCTTGACTTATGATTTCTTGTAAGCCAAGGTAACTTTGAACCTATTAACACGGTTTCTGATTTCTTGCTTTACAAGCAATTGTGAGAATGAATGAAATTGAAAGGAAGAAGAAGAGAATTTGGAATAAGGAGGTTAGAGAAAGATGAAAGAGTTTGTTGCAAGTTATTTATTCGTTGGTTGATAAAAATAGAACAATGCAACTATTTATATACACTTATAATGCAAGTTATAAGGTAACTAACTCACAAAGTTAAAAACTAACTAATGTGGCAAACTTATCACTTTTATCTCCCCACCAATATGATTATGGATTAATCATCTAATACACCCCCTTTAATCCATTAATCTTACAAGCTTATGAGACCTAATTAACATGTTCCTTAAGTAAGTAAATTTGTCTAGCTTCGGTGCTTTTGTAAAATCATATGCAAGTTGAACTTCAGTTGAACAATAAATGGTTTCAAGAATTCCTTTCATCACTTGCTATCTAATGAAGTGAAATCTAGCCTCTATATGATTGCTACTGCCATGTGTGATATAGTTCTTTGCAAGATCGATATATGATATGTTATCAATCTTCAGCTTTAGTGGTTTTTCAACTTCACGTTTCAATTATTTTAACAATGAATTTAACCAAACTGCTTGAGAATCAACATATGTGCCTGCAATGTAGTCAATTTCACAAGAGAATAATAATGTGACCGATTGTTTCTTGATGCACCAGGAGATTGCAACATTCTTGAATTTGAAAACATAACTAGAATTACTTCTCCTATCACATCTATCTCCACACCAATCTGAGTCAGAATAGCCTACTAGATCAGCTTTTGTCTCTTCGTTTTCAGTAGGGAATAACAATCCTAGCTTCATAGTTCCTTTTATGTATCCGAGGATCCTCTTACCTACAATGAGGTGAAATTTTCTAGGATCATTCATGTATCTGTTGATGATACTTACTGCAAAAGAATTTTTTAATTCTCGACGAGTGTTTGCTTTAGGTGCACTATGTTATTCTTGATTTAGTGATTTATGTGTTATTTCTAGGGCATACTTTCATATCATAAGATATGATATGTATCTGAATTCAATCTTTTCAATAAGTATAGTTCTATTATACACCCCTTTCATTTACGAGAAAGCCAAAGTGTACACTCTTGAGGCGATTAACCATGTAAATAAAATCCAAGCTACCGATACTTGTTACTCAATAGACTTCTTGTAATCTAGAGGAGGGGAGTGAATAGATTTTGCACTAAAATCAAAATTGCATAGGCAAAATCAGATATTTAACAAAGTAGATTTTTCTCTAAAAAAAAAAAAACAATAATTTTTTATACAAAAGTTACAATTTTTTTGTTGATGTACAAAAAAGGATTTTTTCTCTCTATATGAAATCGTTAATTTTCTGCACCCTTTTGAAAAGCAATAATTTTTAGGAAAAGTTCTAAGTGTTTAATGGTGCCAAAGTTTTCTCAATAATGTTGGGTGAGTGAGGGAAGTCAGGGGGACCGTCCACATCGAGGTTAGAGCAACTGCATAAGCGAGAGAGACACCACACTCTTACTCAAAACCTTAAGACATTAGGTTTATGGGTTCTCTTACTTATAAAGTGTTTATCCTTTACTTTTATATCTGATGAGAGACATATAACTCACACTTGCACACAACAAATAATAATAGAAAAAAAATAGAAAAACAGATTCACTAGTTAAATTAAACATAATTGTTTAAATTAAAGAGTTTAGGGTTTGAGAAGATTACACCAAGATTTATACTCATTTAGCTACCTTGCCCCTGCTCATGGCCTAGCCCACAAATTTCCTTTACTTGAGTCTATGATTATAACCTATTTTGAATCAATTGTCTTCGAATCCTGCTCTCCCTCCTGCAAAATACACTCTCGTTCTGCAGGCAGGACCATTTTACCCCTGCGCATGTTAACATGCGCTGCGTGAGTTAACTCACGCAACAATCTGTCTTATACAAGACATAACGCCTCATTCATCACCTAAATCTCAAAAATTCTCCAAAATCTCTCTAAAATCACCAAATCCAAAATTCCTTCAAGTTCAAATCAAACAACACTTCAATAACAAGTAAGTTTTCATAATCAAACACAATCAACCTTTATGTTAGATTTTTTCTCTTAAATTAGAAATTAAGATTTAGGGTTTGTTTAAATTTTTGGTTTTTTGTCAAGAAATCATACAATGTTTACATAAAAATGATGTGTGTTGCTTAAATGTTTAGATGTTTGCATGTTTATGTTGTAGGTTTTGAGTTTTAGAGAATATTTCTAGATTTAGGGTTTGTTTTAGAGAATTTTCATTGATTATTTTTAATTTCTTATTGTGTAGATTTGAAACAATGGCCGGGTGGATCGACGTTCGTGCACAATTCAACGGCGGAGAACCTCAGAGGTTGAAGGTTCGGTGTCTTGGTATAACGCTAAGAGGTCTCAAGGATCAGCTGGATGAATTCAACAAAGGAGTCGACCCCCGAGACACGAGGAAGGTGAAATACGTTCGGTATAAACGTCCAACGCTCGACGATGGAAGAGTATCATTCACTTGGGTAGAATTGACGAACGACGAAAACGTGACGACCATGATTTGGGAGCACAGCATGTTCCAATGGATCGATATGCGAGCAACGTTGGTGAGATCAACTGAAGATATCATCAAAAGTCTGATTCCGCCAAAAGATCATGATTAGGTGGCGGTCGTGATTAGGTAGGGAATGCACCTTCAAACTACAACAATTGTGTTACTCTGGATGGGGCAATTCAAACTTGTTAAACGACAGGACTCCAGCATTCGTCCGGAAGTGCTTTTGTTCCATTCGAAATGTTAAATTCTTGTTGGATTCGTTTAAATGATGGTATTGAAGTGTCAATGTATAGACCTCATTCTGTTGGCACTTGGATACTATCATTTAAAACCAATACCAACGAGAATTTAACATTTTGAATGGAATAGAAGCACTTTCTGGACGGATGGTGGAGTCCTGCTGCTTAGCAACTTTGAATTTGCACCATTCAGAGGTAACACAATTGTTGTAGTTGAAAGGTGCAATGCCGAATGTAATGTCATGTAACGATAGACCATATTTAGGAATTTTATGTAATGTAATTTAAACGTACCTTTTATTAGAATTTATTCAATACGCAACTTTATTCGATTCCACGCTGAGTTTAATTAGACTTTTTATTTGAATTTAGTTATTCAATACGCAACTTTATTCGATTTTATTTATTAGAATTCTTTATTCGATTCCACGCTGAGTTTAATTAGACTTTTTATTGGAATTTATTTATTCAATATGCAAATAAATACAAAATTAGAAAATAAATTCGATATAAATAAATTCGATACAAATAAATTCGATACCATTAAATAGAATATTTTTTATTCAATACATAATCATAAACATAAAATTAATGCAAAAATAAATACAAATTAAAAACAAAATTAATAAATATAACTCTGATTTTATTAATATCATTCAAACATTACAAGAATTAATACATATATTTTACCCTCTTGGGGTAAAAAGTTATTTTCACCCTCATTGGTATACATCAATAGCTCTTGGGGAAAATAATGATTCGTCCTGTTGGGGAAAAAGACATCAAGATCCCTTGAGGTAAATTTAAATTTGGTTCCTTTTATACCCCCGTGATGATTCTTTTTACCCACGGTAAAAAAAAATTGGGAGTAAAAGGAAGCAAACCTAATTTTACCTCAAGGGATGATGCCCTTTTCCCCAACCCGGCGAACCACTACTTCCCCCAAAAACTACTGGTATATACCTAAAGTGGTGTAAAGAGCCTAGATACTATAGAAGCAAAAAAGAAGAAGAGAAAGAGAGGGAGAGAGAGAGGAGGGAGAGAAAGTGAGATGGTGTGAGGGAATAGGGAAGTATGGATGGGTATTTATAGGTGAAAATGGTAGTATAAGTTATAAAAAACATAAATGTGGTAAAAAAAACGTGTAAATGGTGTAAAAAAACGTGTAGATTGAATGTTGAATAACTGACCACCGTCCAAAAAACGTTTGTTCTTCAGTTTTAACCACCGGCCAACGTGCACGAGCTAACTTGCGCATGGTGCATAACGTGCGCAAGTTAAGTCACGCAACGTGACTTAACATGCGCAGGGACATTTTGGTAAGTTTGACTGGGCGGGAGTGTATCTTGCTGGGTGAAGAGCGTGATTCATTGTCTTCCATAGTGTGGTAATAAAGAAAGCCCACAAATTTGGATCCATATAATTTGGTTTTGGTCTTCAGCTTGAGTAGCTACAACCTCAATTTTCGAAGCATTCAAATCCCTTGAATTTTCCTTTAATTGATTTGAGATTTTATCACTGCTTGAAGAGACTTCAACCTAAAACCCCTCCCCTTCTAAGGTGAAAAGAGCCAAAATTCTTTTCCTTCAAAACTGTGCTAATGATTTTCTTCAATCCCTTTAATTCATATGTTTGAACACTCATTGGTACAAAGAAATCATATCTCAATCTCATACAAATTTCACTCACATAGAAAGATCTAAGAGTTTGCAATATAACTTTTTGATGAATGTTTTGAGAGAAAAATGAAGGTGAATGAGGTTTATATTGGAAGAGGAATGGAAAATATCAATTATAATGCATTAAAACATAAAAATTTGCGCTCATGCTTCGGATCATATTAGTGGTCGATGTTTCGAATATCAATATTTTTAACCAAGTTGATTTGAATAACCCTACATGTTTAATCAAATCATAGATCTTGATTGATATTTATAAACCAGTTTTAACTGAGTGATTCGAATCACCTTAAGCATGACATGGATCAATATTTTCACTAATATGGTTAGAATCAACCTTTATTGTGATTCAAACAACCTTTCACATGATTTGAATTACCCTTCCACATATGATTCAAATTATAAAATCCAAAATAACTTAAAAAAAATATTTCAATGCATGTTTGAATTTTTTTATCCTTTCCTCAAATGTCAAAATGACTTAAAAACTTATTTTAATGCATGTTTGAAAAACAATTATCTTTGATCATAAGACATTGATAATTATTGCGAAAGAATAATTTGTATCATCAAATCTAAACCTAACTTTGATCAACAGATCAGATATACTTGCTATTGTGATTGGATGAAATTGCGATAAATTTTGTAAAATCAAACAATAACATTATTTTAAAACATAAAAACAAACTCGTGGGACTATTTATCTTCACAAATGACATTGATCAATAAAACATATTACTCTAAGGAAGTAAGCACAGTTCTGTGTTTTTCGTTAGGCTTAAGGAGTCATGTTTCCTAGTGTTATATCCAAGGTGTGTCCATGGATTTTAGTTGAACCGTATAGACATTCACCCAAACCAAGTTAATTTTTTTCTCTTTCTTTTTCGAACCCATTCAAGTCTAATTTCAATTGGAACCAACTTGGTTCAACCGAAGTGGGTTAGTTAGGGTTCCATGTTTATCATTATAAATTCACAAAGTCGACTTGCTCAAACGAATAGAGAAGTTTTATAGTTTTTGTAAAATGAATTTAAAATTTTTGTGTTTTCTAAAAGTGTTTTATTTAGTTCAATTGTTAAAATATTTAAGGATATGTTTCTCAAATGCATCTTGTTTTGATTTTTCTTTTCTGATTTCTCCTCCCCCCTAACTTTTTTCAAAACAAGGGATTTGTCCAAATTATTACAAATTTTGGATGCGCTAAAAACACCATTTTTTGACATGTTCTGATTGTGTAATTCAGTCTAGTATTTCACTACATGGGCTTCGACCGTGTAATTCAGTCTAGTACTCCACGAGTCTCACAATAATAGTCTCTTTAGTATTTTTTTTCTTTTTCTCAAAATAATTGTGACTTTAGAATACCAATGCGGTATTTTTCCCCCATTGTTATACCCTTATTTATTGATTTTTATCCAATTTAACTACTCCACTAACTACAATTAATAAGGGTACTTTGGTAAATGATATTAATTTTACCATTGAAATCAACATAATCAATCATTTCCTTAATAATCGTGCACAAACCTTAAACGACTATAATTTAAAGGCGGAGGGAGTATTTCACTACATGGGCTTGGACAACTCAAAGGCAATATGATTGGAATTCTCCTCTTCTCCCGGCAAGTTTGCTTTCATTCTACCAAACTGACCAAAATACATCTGCACTAACTAATTAACTAACGCATGTGTAAAATAAACGTAACTTAATTTTATACATACGTGACTTAAGTCACGCTGCATGAGTTAACTCACACGTGTGTTATACTCTGTGTGAGTTAACTCACGTTAGTTTATTGTTTGTACACTATGTACTCCAATTTTGTCGACTTGTCAGCAATGATAATGAGCACAGTTAATGTTATCTAAATTCTTTCTTGAGATAAATCCACGCGTCTTAGAGTTAGTATTCCTAGTTGACCTGTCGTCACTTATTCATATCATATGCATCTCTCATTTATCATCACGTCCCGGGGCTATATGTTAAATTTTTACGTGGATTTCCATGATATATTATTCGTAGGATGCTTGTTGTAAATGTTGTGTTAATCTGTTTATGCAATTGACAAATAATAAACTAGCGTGAATTAACTCATGCGACGTGACTTAAGTCATGCATGTATAAAATTAAGTCATGTTTGTTTTACGCATGCGTTAGTTAACTAGAGCAAGAGTATTTTGATCAGTTTAATTGGATGGGAGCGAAACTTGCCAGAAGAATAGCAGAAATCATATGATTGTTTGTATATTGAATTGAAAATGTGTTGTGGTGAAACAAAAAAAGATGTTGCAACTTCAAATAAAAAAAGGTTTTAGATCAATGCTCACTATATGGAGCATAGGTACCCTTGGCTCGAAGCCAAAAACTAATAAAAGATACTTAACTTGAACAAGAAATTGATCTCATCAGAATCCAGACTGTGGAGGTATATATGTCTTGCATTTGTCTCCATCTCTTATGTGCGACTATTATTTTAAATTTACCTTCACACTTCGTGCATAAAATTTCAAATCCTGTTACTCTTATTTCTTAACCTAAAATACTAACCTATTAATAGGATAGAACTCATTGACTTAAGATCTTCACTTTTTTATGTGATGCCACAATTCCCAACAAATCCCAACAATTCCTCTTCAATATTGAATGCTCTATTTCGAAAAGAAAACATGAAATTATTTTCAAAAATAATATTATTCCATTCGAAACCCTCCAATGTTGTAAAGGAACCTCACCTCCTCTTATATGGTATATGGATAATTTTAACTCTATTAACAATAACAGTTTCAAATCATATTCATATATCTATAGAAACTACAAAGTAAACATATTTCATCGCACTTTAGATTCCATAAACCATTGGACATGACTACATTTGTTGATGCTAAACACAAACCAAATAAATAATTATTGGACAAAGAATGATGACAGAGTTGAAGCAATGCAAATAGAAAATAACCAGAGGTAGGTATCAGTATTGCAGTCTTTGGAGTCTAGTAAGTTCATATATAATAATTAAAAGCCTAATTGGTAGATAAATATTATGGTTCTATAACAATAGTAAAATATCCACGTGGTTCTAACAAGTGAAAGCAATGAATATAAATTGATATTTTTGTAAATTAAGCATATAAGCATGTAACACCTTAAACTCTAAAAGCGATAAATTACATTAATGATACAATCATATAAATAATTTAGATGTTACTTCTTCAATAATTCACCAAGCATGCATAAATAATTTTCTCAAAACATCGCAGCAGAATAAAAACATCATTAAATCAACATTTAAATAAATCATCTCAACAATCATCCATAATAAAATAAGCCTCCAAGTAGCCATGTCAAAATACTACATATATCATCAACAATACATAGTCTCAAAAATCTCCAACAGACAAAATAAAGGTAAATATCCAAGATCGACCCCTAATCAGAGCCCTATAGACTACGACACCAAAACAATAAACGAGGCAGCATTCAAGCTATCCTCAAGCAACTCACCAAACAAAGCGACTAGTCCTGCACGCCGTCTACTCATCCATAAGAATAAGGTACGCGGTCAACCAAACGACCACAGGGGGTTAGTTCACAATTCACAATTAAACATAATCAAATGAAATAATTAACATAATTCAATTTCACATGATTGATAAATTCAACATCGTCATAAACCAACAAGTATACAAGCACAAATCAAATAATGTATACAATTAGAGTCTGGTTCAAATATTCATAACCAACAACCAAGTCCACCAATGCACATATACACCAATTCACATAATCAAGTACGACCCGACTCACCAATTAAAAAACGCATGCAATATTCTAGACTCATCTAAATGCATGTGATACCATAGGATTCCAAAGATGATTTTACCGTTAATGAATCTACCAACATAATAAACACCCCGCATTTCTGTCCTGCAGAAGCTATGTAATAAACACCCCGCATTTACATACTTCGAATCACCTCATATGACTATGAACAGGGCCGGCCCATAGCCCGTCGGGGCTGGGCGACGACACCGGGCCTCAAATTTTTAGGGGCCCCTATATTTTTTTTATATGTAAGGTCCTATGGTAAGTGTTATATAGAGGTAAAAGCGAGAACTTGATAAACTATTAAGAATACTTCAGTGGTAGGTCATTATGTTCATGACTGCATGGCCAGGGGTTCAACTCTTGTTAGGCTTCTTTTTTATATTTTTTTTCCTTTACAGTGCTTCTTTTTCGCGAGGCCCTATATATTTTAATTTTAATCACTTTTTTTGCCTAAACTAATTCCTTTTGTTTAATTGAAGAAGAAAATTCACTTTTTGATGTTAGAACCAATATAGCTAGAAGAATGATAGTAGCTTAAAGTTGCATTTTGATGTTAGTGATTTGAACATAAAATCACTTTTTGATGTTATTTACATTATTGGGATGTTATTATAATTTACTTTAAAAAATTGTTTTTTTTTTCTATTTTTATTAAGGGCCAATTTATAAGATTAAAACGGGGCCAACGAAATGTTTAAGACGGCCCTGACTATGAATGCATGGGCTTCAAGTAAGGACTCGACAATGCATAATTCACCACCATAGACATTAACATAATAATCACCCCGCATTTATGTTATTCACCAACAATTGCATCATCAAATACTTACATCCATACAATCAACAAGTCATCATTAATTCATCAATTTATAATCACCAAAAGAATCAACATCATAATCATCAATAACATTTAACACCTTAAAGAAACGATGAAGTTCTAAATTTACATTTCACATAAAGACAGACATTTAGCTACATCATGACACTCATCAATTTAAACACTCAATCCTTAACAATTAATTCACATTCAATCATACTAACATTAATTCAAAGTCTCATACGAGTTATCCGACCATAAAACATTAAATTGACAAAGTTCGTCTAAGATTATGAAAACTAGCATTTTCCGGTTATTTCTCCAAAATCAAAGTAAACAAATTCAAACGCCTCAACCGAGTATATACATAATTCACATATGAGTGCAGTAGCATATACATATACGTTTCATAGGCCAATTCCGATAAATTCCAAAATTCACCTAAGTTCATCTCATTTTCTAAGTTATTCGACAAAACAAGCCAAACAAGTTCAAACACCTCAACCAAGCATATACACTACTCACATATGATCACAGTAGCATATGCATATAGGCATCATATGCCAATTCACATCAATCCTAAAATTTCACAAAGTTCGTATCGTTTTGTCATTTTTCCAAATAATTCAAGTTTTCAAAGTAAAACAAATTTAAAGCTCATGATTACCATCCAAAACATTTTTATAAATCAAGGTTAAAGTAACTAATCCTAACTCTACCATTTTCCTTTGAGAAAAACGAGTTTCGAAAAATTCGTGTTCCTGAACCATTTTTCAAAAAGTTTGATACGATTCACAAAACCAAGTTCAATCCAATTCATTTGATGTTTCCAAAGGTTTAGAAAGTTTAAATACATCAAAAGAATTAGTTGGAACCGCCCAAATCGACCCTGAATGCCCAGAACGACCCAAAACATGGATGGTTACTCTGTGCAACTCGGCACAACGAGTTACACCAGAACATGTCACCCTGTTTTGGTTGTTCCCTCTCGGGAACTCATCCAAATTTCTTCTAAAATCCTCAATTTTTGACCCCCTTACCCCAAAACTTGTACAATAGTTTATAAACATCAAAATGTATTCAAAACAACAACAAACATCAAATCATAACATCAATTCACCTCAAATTCATCATCTAGTTCATTTTCACCCAACAACCAACATTTTCTCATTTTTCATTCAAACTTCATAAACAACCACACCAATTCAAATCCCATAAACATACAAAGATAAACAAACATTCATGAAGTGAATTCAAACATGTTTCAACAACAATCACTCACCAATTCATGATTTACACTCAATTAATCAAAATTCATCAAAACAACTTAACAACAACAACAACTGTGAAGTTTAAGCTTTTAACACAACAATTTCATGAAGTTTATCATACCCACAAATTCACATGAATTAGGAGCACGAATTTCATCATTTAAAACCACAAAAAGTCATAATTATCACAAAAGCACTTAAAGTCATAATTGAAAATAATATATTATGACTTAATTGATGAAAAGAAACCATCCCCCTTACCTATAATCTTCAAGAATCCAAACCTTAACTTCACTTTAGCTCTTAGCCTTCAATCTCAAGCTCTCTCTCTCTCTCTAGCTCCTCTTTTTTCCTCTTGAATCACTTTCTCTCCCTACCTTTCTCTCAAAATGTTTGTGAAATGAGTGAAAAAATGTAATGAACTAATTTTCTCATCAGGGTTGTGTTTATATAGTCACCATACAAAATGAGCTAAGTCTCTGATTGTCTTTACGGACTCAATATTCTTACCAACTAATTCACCAAAGTTACTACACACTTAAACTGTCAAAATAACAAATATTTACCGTCTCTAAATAATTACCCCATCTTACTGGTAACTTAGTAAAATAATTATTCCCTTTAAAACACCCAAAATAATCCTCTTAATGAAATGACTAATTTACCCTTGCTCACCAAATGAATAAAATACCCATGAGTCTAAAATGACTAAAATACAATTTTTAAGCCAAAAATCCACGAATCCCAAATAAAATACACACAGAGATAAATAATCACACACAAATGCATATAAACACACATAATAAATAATTAAAATAATTCTAGCGAAAAACGAGCTGTTACAAAGCACACCTCAAACTAGGGGTATTCGCAATCCGTTTTGGATCAATTTTGACGAAAAAACTCATCCGATCCAAAGATAATATTATATGTGGTTCGGTTCGGTTTTGGATGATTAGTTTTAAAAAATCAATCCGATCATATTTAATACGGTTTAATTTGAATCGATTTTTGATATCCAAATTACAGCATGTAACTTTTTTTTATTAATAATAATCTTATAAAATAATAGATTTAATACAAAATATAACATATGATACATAAAAAAAATTAATAGTACGAAATAAAAATAATTGATTATCTTTAAAACACATGCGATAGAAACAAAATTGATTAAATTAAACTCATATGTAGTATTAAAATAATTAAAAAGAAAAATAATAATAGCTTAATATAATATATTATACTTTTTTTTTACAAAATAATATATTATAATTATAAAAATGGAAATATATATTAAAATATATATATATACGGTTCGGTTTGACTTTGTAAAAACAATTCTACTTGTGTATTATTTTATTTACCAATTCTACTTATACAAACTAAGCATAGCAGAAATTAAAATACTCGTAGCATTCTAAATATTTTTAGAAAGTGGTGTGACATATTTGGGCTTAATTAATGTTTAACATATTTTTGCCATCACAGTAGTAGCCAAAGCCAAACATGAAACATTTCTTTCAGCTTCTTAGTGGCACATGCAACACTATGTAGTTATATATATATATATATATATATATATATATATATATATATATATATTATATATATATATATATATTATATACTGCTAATTTACACCCACCTAAAAACACTAAGGTGTAAATTAGTAAGTTACATCCACTTTTATTTTACTAAAACACCATTTTGTTTCTATTCTAATTAAATTTAAATAGAAGGACAATTTTGTAACTATTTTAAGGAAGATCCTTAAAAAAAGAAACAAAAAAGACAATGACACGCTTAAGGTACAAAACATGTGATAGAGACAAATTTTTAAGGAAACAATATTTGGAATGATGAAAGTGGGTGTAAATTAGTGAGGTAGGTGTTAACAATTTGATAAAGTTTATAAAAATGAGTGTATATAATCAAGTGGATGTATATAGTTAACTTACACCTTAGTATTTTTAGGTGGGTGTAGCTTGCTAATTTATACTTTAGTGTAAATTTTAAAACAGAACCATAGATTGCTACTCCCTCAAGTCTCAATTATAAGCCAATTTTTAATCTGTAAGTTAATTGAATAAATGATGTATGTGGTCTATAATAACATGCATCATTAGACTACATACATCATTTATTGAATGAAACTAAAACTAAAAATTTGTTAATAATTAAGACATGAGTGAGTACTTTAAGAAAGTGATACTCACCAAACTATAAAATAGAGAATGAAGTGATACCAAATTATATGTTTTAACATCCATTTTTCTATCTAATACGAGACGAGACTCTTACCACATTTGATGTAACAATATAGACGAAGGTATTTGAAGCTCAACAGTTAAATTAAAGTAACAAAAGTGATCACTTAATAAGATCTATATAAAAAAACGGTTTTCATATATAAAAAAAAAAAAATGAGAGAGAGAGAGAGAGCTATAACTATAAGATAACCGGTATATAAAAAAGATGGGCAATATTATTGTCTAAGAGAGTTTCTTTAACTCATGCATCATTCAACTTATTTAAATAGATAATTAAAATATAAAATGTCTGAAATGACTTTCTATCATGCAAACCCAATTAGAAAAGCCTTCAAAAATTGAAAAATAAAATAAAAAGCAAAATAGGCTCAAAAACACCAGCCCAAAGTACCTGCTTAATACTCATAACAAAAGTAAGTTTTGAGGCAACATGAAAAGTAAACAATTATTCATCTTCACTTTCATCATCATCTTCATAAATTTCTAGAGCTGTCTTCTTACAGATTGGGCATATATTCTTCACCTCCAACCATTGTTTGATGCATTGAAGATGATATATGTGATTGCAATGAAGCCTCCCAATACACTCCCCATCAATATAATCTTCCTAATAAACATAAAACAAGAGGGGTTATGACACTTGAATATGCTCATGCATTAGGATTTTAATATTTGGTTCATCCAATCCTTACAAAATCAGTTGGTTAGAATAGAGGTGCCACTTTTTATATATATAAAAAAATTTAAGTTTATTTTCAATGTGGAACTTTGATTTTCACAAAAAAGTCATGTTCCTTAGTTCTTAAAGAGTTTCATATGCTATTAAAAAAAACGAATCAGGAACTAAATTAGTTACACACAAATTAATGTGATATCAAATTCTGAGGTAATATAAACGATATTTCAAAAAGAAAGAAACAAGTAGATTAATCATTTCCCATCTATCACTAAAAAAAGAAGAAAAATAAAACACGTAGTTGACTTTACCTGACATATGGTGCAAGTTTGATTCATTGTGCTTGTTTCCTCAGTATTAGGCTGGTAAGTTTCTTGCTGAATGTACATGAGAATTTCCTCCTCTTCCAGCCCCGGCTCAATTATCTATACGTTAATTTAATTTATAATTTTCAATTGAATACGATATTGTATAATATTTAAGTTAAACTCTAGCTGCATGTTTATAAAATTGACCAAACAATATGAAAGAAAAAAAAGAAGTATTAATTATACATTAATAGTTACAAAGCTTAAAAAAAATACAAATTTTTACCTCGTCCAGGGAATCCTCTGAATTAGTTATCCAATCTATGCGCTCTTGAGAGTGAAGTTGCTGATTTTGAGTTGCCCAGTAATCAAGTAGCAAATAGTACTGTGTGACATATATTTGTAAAGTACATGAAAGTAATGTGATGTAACTTCAAAATGGTGCATATCAAGATGATTTAATTTAACGGGGACGTTTATTCTGCAGCAGCTAGTAATCCAGCGGTATAGTAAAACAACCACAAAGTAATATACAATCTATAACCTAAATTACTAATCATAAAATTTGGGTTGAACATAACTCAAATATCCACTACTTATAAACAAATTAGTATGTGTTTAATGTAGAATTTTAGCACACCTCCTCACACCAATGACTTTACATCTGGATGGTACAATAGTGGTGGTCGAATAAGTGGTAGATACATAGGGGTCACAAAAGAGTTCTTTACAAAGTTAGGATATAAGTTGAGCAACTATGTATCTACCACTTATAAACATTTTGTTAACTATATTTCACTTATTCTTTTTGACACAAAATCTCACTATTGTTAGACTCTTAACAATTAAATTAGTTTTATAAATAATAAAAATATTAATTAAGTTAGGTTTCTAGAATAGATTTCTAACAACTTTATATCAACAAAAGACACTTATCATCATTTCCTATTCGTTGCAATATTAAATTTCAACATGCATACTTATAGTAACACATAATATATAACCACAAATTAAATGTTATCACTTATTAATTTTGACTAAAGTATACTTGATGGTAATTAAATCCAAAATATTTGAAAATGAAGCACATTATTAACCGTGAATTCATTTATTCTAATCTTCAACCAAAGTTAATATTAACAAGTAATTAAGAAAGTATATATACCTCAACCCTGAGCATTTCGCTTTCTGATCTTGGCGATCCTGAACCAGTTTGAATGTACTCAATAGTTGTGCTTTCAACATGACCTGCTGTCAATAACCTAACACGTTGTTGAACATTTGTTGTGCTTTCAACATAAGTAGTAGTAGTACTACTTAGTCCTACGTCTACATCATTATCAGGAGAGCTATTAATTTCAGACTGAGTAGTAGTAGTAGTATTACTTAGTCCTGCGTCTACATGAACATCTTCATCCATGATGAAATGATCCCAAAATGTTGTTGTAGGTAAAGAAGACATGTTGTTGACATTGTCTTGATAAGGATGGAAAGGAGGAGGAAGAGTGCGTCTTCTGCTAAACCTTTCATCAATTTGTGAACCTTGATTAGAAGTTTCATCTCTAGTGAATGGATTAGGTGATCTACTTCTCTTGAATGATGAATTAGTCCGACACAACTCATCATTCCTAGTACCAGTAGTAGGGGTGTTAAATCCATCGTTGAATGAAGAAATGGAATTAGCATTACTACTATTTCCTACAGCAGCTCCAATTCTTTGAGAACCGGATCCTACAACAGGTGCAACTTCAATTTGTCCTCCAATAGCCGGATATAAGGAGGATACTGACATATTATCTCTAGCCGAGATGGACGACACACTTCTCGGTCCTCCATTGATAAACTGAGAAGTGTTGTTTCCTTCTAAAACATTGTAAGGAATAGTAGGAATGATTCTAATATTTGACCCAAAAAGTCTTAAATATATCGCATCACGGTTTGGGCTCCTTTCTTCATTCTGACGGTTTCCTAATCGGTATTGGTTGGCCATAGATTGTAGCTTCTTTCCTGCATTCACGCCATAAAAACAAGCATATATCAATTCTACCATGGACATATGATACAATCATGGAGCTCACAATGATATCTAGACTCCAATCGTAATGTGATAAAATGAACATATTCGAATGTAGATGATTGTGATGTTGCTGGAGTGTAAACATAGTTAAAATGCTAGTAACATATATAATGATGTCATTGCACTGTATTCTTTTGCTTAAAAAAAATATATAATCATATGAGATTCAGTGTGTGTTGAACTCTAATATATGACATTAAATATATTCATTTCCTAAAAAAATTGTATTATTATTATTGTTAATTCCCTATACACATATAATAGATCTGAATGAGTATAACTGTCAGTTTGGATTGGTTTATTTTATGATCTTATGAATTACAACATATGTAAATAAATAAAATTTTATATTACTTCATAAGTTTTCACTAACGAAAATTGTATATTCATAAACTGTTTTTTCATAAACTACGTTGACAAATTTATAAATAGTACATAAATCCTTATTGATTTACATAAACTTAAAAATAAGTAAATCTAAACGAGACCTAAGAGCAGGTGAAATACAATTTTGAACATATAAAACATATGTGTAAATTTAAGAATATTAAATTTATTTTCACAAATTAACCCATTTTCTAAAACATCAAAATCATACACAAAAAACAATTTGATAGACAACATTTATTAGCCAATCAATAAGTTGATCAAAAAATAAAACAGGAAGATAGTTCAAATCACATGCTCATATAAACAAGATTAAAATAAAACATAGTTCAAATCAAACCCAACCTTGAAACATCAAGTGAACAAAATGATTAATTCATACATAAAATAATAGTTCAATAATATATACCTAAATAGATGGGTAGGTACAAGAATCGATGGATGTTAAAAACCAAAAGCTGATGATCACTATCGCTTAATATCACACTGATGGTTTCTCTATAGCATGAAACGCAAAAAAGGCACTATTGAAAGCTTCAATGTATAGAGATTTTGTTTTTACGGTCTCTATCGATGCTGATATATTATTTTTAATTTAAGTCTAAATATTTTATAGAAATTCAACTTTATGGCAACGACCGTAAATGGTTAACGGTTGACTAATATTTTGTCACAATGCATCCCATCGCGTTAGTTTTTAATCTCTCGAGATAATACCTTCTTTTATTGTTATTTTTGTCATATAAGTATAACTAATACCATCTTTAATGTTACACGAAAAAAAAATCATATTTTATAAATAAGTTAAATATATATCCAAGCACTTTTTTTTAGGGAATATATAAAAGCACTTATTGGTTAAAAATATTAACATACATATAATAATATCTTCAATGTAAATATTTTAAAGATAATTATTATGGAAGAGTAAATCATCATCGTCGTCGTCATTATTATTATTATTATTACTACTACTATTACCACGTGACCGTCTTTCCGCCTTTTTTATTGCACTAACGTTTGAAAATTATAAACGGTATTTTTTTGTTAAATTTTGATCTTGATTAAAGTTAAAAATATAAATGTTTGTTTATTTCAAATAATAATAATAAATCAAATTAACCATGATTATCTATTTCAATGACACCAACAATTACTTAAGACTGTAAGTAGTGATTTATAGGGATTAAAAGTTGAAGATTTTTTTTAGAGGAACTAAAACAAAAATTGGTATATTTATAGACCAAAAACATATTAAACCCTATTTTTATAGTGGGTAATACACTTTCCCTAATCTAGTGAAATGATCAATAATATAATGATTCTTTAAATTTGTTTATGTGCATGTCAATTTAAGTTTATCACACCTTTACGATCAGTAACAACTAGTTTAGTTTTTACGGTATGTATACTCATTAATTTTATTTTTATAACAACAAGCAAATTAACTCATTTCATTAATAACAAGATCATTAATACAAAAAGGTAGGAAATCAAAAAATTGAAGACTAACCCAAGAAATGACCGCCTTTGAAAGGAAATGAGCAAGTATATTTGTCTGTCATCGAATAAACTTAACCACAAAGAGATAGCAACCGATTAATTTCGGTAATGATGGATCCTAATTCAGAATTGTCTTCTTTCTTCCCAAAAATAACATATGACAAAATCTTTGAATCAATCTAAAAAATGACACACTGAAATCCCAAACTAAGAACCAATGGATGGCTCCCAACAAAGCCATTGCTTCCCTTTCTATCATCTGCAACATCGGTTCCCGCAAAGCCGTATAAGCTCTAACAAAAACTTTCCTCTCATCACGAATACAAGCACTCAAAGAAGACACTCCTTTGTGAGAGTTAACTTAAAATCAGGATTCTGGAGAAACGTGCCATGACAACGTGCCACAATTGTTGAACAAGATCCTGAAGCAAGTCACTGGAAAAATCGTGCCATGATGGAATCGTAACGTGGCACGATGACATCGTAATGTGCCACGATGGAATGGTAATGTGGCACGATGGATCGCTGATTGCGAAAAATAGAAACGTATTTTCAGTGGAGATTTGTTCCATATTTTAAGGGTTACTTTTACTATAAATATAAACCTTGTATTAGATGAAAAAGTGTGTAGAAAAATAGGGTTTAGAAGCCAACATACAAACTAGGGTTTATAGAGAACTCTCTTGGCAACAAACACTAAGGTTGAGATTGTTTTTGATTCACCTTGAACAAAACACTGTTAGGATTAAGTCTCTTGGTCACGGGAAAAGATTGGGACTTGAGTAGAATTAGGTTTGAAGACTGATTCTTGTAACCCTCTGATATCTCTTTGTAAAGAAACTCATATCATTATAGTGGAACGGAGAGCTGCTCTCTCCCCCTGAGTAGGTCATCATTAGACAGAACTGGGTAAACAATTTCTTGTGTTCTTCTTCTTCTTTTTTATCTCTTGCTGTTTATTTTTGTTTGAATTATTTTGTCACCTACTTGAATTTATTGCTTGGTATTAATTTTCTCCACACATCAAAAGTATTATTGGTGTGGTTTTGACAATGAATTCACAACATCCTTGGTGAGGATGAAAACCTGCATCAACATTGCACTTCAACCAACCCTCTAGAGGTTTCACCCAACTTTGAATAAGATTATCACTACGGCTGTCTGATGAATTTTCAATAATACAATTTGCTAGCCTCCAATCCTCCCATAGAGAAAATAGCCATCATATTAATTAACTTGAGAAGGCGTTAATATCTTGTCATTCCAAAGAATATTATTTCTATTGCACCAAAGACTCCATATGACCATATCCATTTTACTCACCACTATACTATCCTTTGATGCACAAATATCCATGACAACACTATGAGGAGATGAAGTAATAGTCATTTGTTTCATAATCACATCCTTCAAACCAGCCACGTCCCTTACTTCATTGTTGAGCTAACATCCAAACAGAAGATGGATTGTTTGTTTGAGACTATTGTCACAAACATGGCAGCTACTAAGATAGTCCACACCTTGTAACACCCATATTTATAAGTGTCTAGAATATATAATACGTGCGTTATAACTGATATTGAGTACATTAATATTACAATACAGAAACGACATAAGTCGAGAATCAGATACATAAAACATCTAGAGTCATATGATACATTATTTATACATAGCCAGTCGACTGGACACATGAGACAAGGTTCACTACAACACTAGTATATATACATATCAATAACTAAGAGACATAAAAGCTAGATCCACCATGGCACGATCAATCAGAAGCCTTCTCCTTACCTTTGCCTCGAGTAACCTGCGAACCTGAACAAATAAAGGAATGGGATGAGACATAAAGTCTCAGTGAGTTCTATCTATGTCCTAGGCTGAAGGTAACCTCGGGGAAAACCTACGGTTACCACGTGTCTACAATACAACTGATTGGTTGATTATACGTGTGTGGACTCATGCATTCCTAAACGATCGTGCAGGGTACTAGATCGTTCTCATTTGAAACTAAACTTGTAACATGTCATGTCGTGTCATAAAGATAACATTTCATGATATAATAAACATTATCTGAATTAATTTTACGGAGTGTATCGGGTGGAGTAACCCCGAGTACATTCCCTAGCATAACCGACGAATTCCTAGCTAAGGTTCATCAGACTCCCTCAGTGTCGTGTGGGCCTACCTTGCGGAGCTTGTCTCGTTCCCCTGACGTGAACCTCTTGTAACCCCCTGGCGTGGATAGCAAGAGACACGACACCTACATAGTTATTCATAATCATATACTTATCGCATTCAACTTACGCTTGAAGGTGTGCTATCTTATATATGCTTGACTACTAGGTCGAGGTTCTAGAACTTCCAATACCTATGTTGATTACTACCCGATCATATTTGCATATCACTCTCATGAATGCCAATCATCTATACCTTGAATTTACTATCAAAAGTAGGTTCAAAGTTGTACATTGTATACTTAGAGAATTGAGGGTTTTTCTTTGATTTATAAAGGATTTGCACAACTAATTTCAGGTGGCATTACGAGACATCAAGAGAAGTTAGCAGAAAAATTTAAGATGGCCAACATGCATGAGTTTGCTAATTGCGAAATGTCTTTGGAAAAGGTGTCTTGAGAATTTCGCTATTATCGAAACTGTCTGCAGCTGTCATATGAAATTCGCTATTAGTGAAATGCCCTGGAAGTTTCTGGGGAATTTCGCTAATAGCCAGCAAATTCGCCATTAGCGAGTTTCATCAGGGCAGCAACTGCAGAATTTTCAGTTTTTAACATTTAAACCTCAATCTTAAGTACTCAATATACCCTAAACATCTAGAAAGCATGAAAAACCCTAGAAAGCAAGTTGCATGGCACTATAAACATATAACAAGCAATAATTGGCATGATTAAATGGAACTAAGATGGATATTCTACAACTAGCATCCAACAAAGTCTCACTCAACTATAACATAATCCCATGGGAGAGAAATTCTATCTAGGAACTCACCTCAAATCCAAATAACAGCAAGAATTCTCTAGCCCTAACCAAACCCTAATGTGTAAGTTTCCTTGCTTCCAATATCACCTTGAATGAAGGGTTAAACAAAGATAATAAGATGGATTCCTCAAGCACACATCATCATCATCCTTTGATCTTGCTAGAGGTAAGGAAATGTTGAAGATTGGAGTGAATGAGAGAGAGCTAGGGCCGAGCTCTAGAGAGAAGGAGGAGAGAAATTTCAGAATTTGAAGTTAGAGAGAGAGAGAGAGAGAGAGAGAGAGAGAGAGAGAGAGAGAGAGAGAGAGAGAGCTACAAGAAGAATGAAGGTTTTGGAAACAAAGCCTACTTATATACTCCTTGTGCAAAAGTACCAGAATACCCCCCTTCTATCTTAAACGAGCATGAAACGAGTTAACAGGTAAAATACTGTGAAGTTAATAAGCGGGATATTACACACCCTCTGTTCCAACTTCTTTCGCGTAGGAAAATAATTTCGGCAAACTCTCCAAATAAGATTCCGCACTTTTGGAGGCGATTTAATCCTCCAAATCTGCTTCCACTCACCTAGAACAAAATGATTAGCGACATTCATTATCTTCCTCCGTACATAACCTATAACCGGTTTTGACGGTATAAACCCCACATTTATCCTCCTTCCAAATGATTGTATCATGTGTGACGACATCAAGCACACGAACCTGCTTAATACTATCCACAATAAAAGGAGGGAATATTCCACTAATAAGGTTCATATTCCATAATCTACTACCTTCATTCATCATATTGCAAACATACATATTATGCACACCAATATTTTGAGGAGATGGCATCCAAGCTGCGGTACTACACTTCTCAGCTACGGTTCTTGTATAACTTGCACTCTAGAGCCATCACCAATCTTCCATCTGCAACCATGAATGAGAATAGATTGAGAAGACCAGACTTATTAAATCTTTTAAAAAATGTATTTGAGTTTGTTTTTTTGCCTGAATATTTTTTAACTGGTTTTGATTGAAGTAATTGAGAAAGAAAAATTAATTTCCCCCTTCAGTTATTTTGTCTATAACTGGAGTTTTTTTTTTTTGTCAAAAAAAAAGTAATACTGGTTGTAGAAAAGTATTTATGTATAGTTCCAATTTGTCAATCGGTTCAACAAATGAGTTTTTGTGTGGTTATATAATAATAATATGCTCTTTTTTTTTATAAGAATAATGATATACTTTTTCGTATTTGTGTGGATATAAAAAAATAATATACCCTTTTTTTTTACAAGAATAATGATATACTTTGTGGTAACACGTAGCAATGATAACAATAATCTTTTCTATACAAATAATAAAAGGATATACATAATTGTTTTTTAGTCCATTTCCAATCTACTTAAAAGGGAAATGTTTAAAGAGTGTCCTTGATGCGTTAATTAAGATAATAAAAATAGAATAAAATTATAATTTTAGTCTCTTAACTTAATTTTAGGTAATAATTTGGTTATCTTTTTCCATTTCAATTTTATCTTTGGTCCATTTGCATATGAATTTTCAAGCTTAAAATTCATAATTTTATTTTCTTATGACATTTCAATCTTCAAATTTATGATCTTCATCTATGTTTATATAAAAATATTAGATTTGAAACTTGAAAATCCATATGAAAATGGATAAAAAGGAAAAAAGTTGAAATTTAAAAATAAGATAAAGGATCTCTCTCTAAAAAATAAAATAAAGGACCAAACTGTTACATGAAATTAAGTTAAGAGACTAAACATGTAATTTTGCCTAAAAATAGAAATATTGTATTGGAAGACGGTGAAGAGTGATAAATTTAACTTTTTAAAAGTCAAAACATTGTTGAATCGGGCACGCGCTCGGGCTCTGGCCCAATTTTTTTGCAATTTCTTACGTAAATTCTTCTGAAATTCTTATATAAACCTTATAAATTGAACAATTTCTTTAGATTTTTTGATTATTTGCTTGCAATTTCATATGTTAACACCTATAAATATGTTGCAATTTTTTTATTGCTCAGGCTTTGTAATAATTCAGGCTCCGCCACTGGTTGAATCATATGTAAACATGCTCCTTTTAGTTTTTTTAACAAGTGTCATTAGGGAGCAATAACCCATAGTTTCTCAATGTTAAATTTTTCCAACTTTCTACCAAATAAATAAAAATGAAAAATACCCCCTAACAATTTCAGTGTTAAATTCATTAAGACTTAAGTGAATTTTTGGTCCTCTAACTTTCTCAATGTTGCAATTTTGACCCTTAATAAAAATATGATAATTTAATCCCTTATGTTTTAACCTTTTTGCTATAACGATCATTTTTCTCAATTTTGACCGTATCAACACAAACATAACACCTCATTTAAGTGAGTAGGATACCACATGAGTATTTTTCGAATTAAAAAAATAAAAAATAAAAGGAAAATTGGAAGGGCACGTGAGGTTTATTTTAGTTCTCAGATTCTTGTCAACATCATTGAACATCATATCCTTCATCTTAGCTAAAGATCTTTTATATCATCATCATCACAGATTCAACTCCATTCATCCTAAATATGATTTTGCTTTTCTTCACTATACGAACATATTCACTCTTTCACGTAATATCTCAAATTTATGCCCATTTTTCCACTGCACAACACAACACAACATATAGTAAATACGAACAACACAACACATCATCTTCATCTTCTTTCTCAACCATTGTTTATGTGTTCTTCCATAAAAACCTAGCTGCAAAGCAGCTTATTTTCATCAATTAAAAAACATCATTGCTCCACTAATCATAGCTCTTCCTCTAGGTTTATATATATATATATATATATATATATATATATATATATATATATATATATATATATAAAGATCATGCTAACAAGTTTTAAAAATTGTTAAGGATATTAAATATAATAGTTTTTCATCGGAAACAACAAGTTTTAAACTCTTAAAAAGTTCCCAGAGCCCTTTTCACCATAATCAAGTGTATGTGTCTCCGCCACTCTCGTTCAGAATTAGTTTGAGAATCAGAGTAATGTTGCAAACTTGCATCAAGAGAGAAGATGGATAATGAACTAGTGAAGTGTTGATGTTAAGAATCTTAGTTATAGCCATTTATAAGATTAAATTTAAGAAACATATATTGAAATGAGATTTGAGATTGAGGAGAATAAGAATGAGAATGAATAAGATAATGAGTTCAAAAGAGAAAAATAATGAGAAACTAAAGAATTGGTTAGGTTAGGCTAGTAATAATTTCATAGTCATTGTATGGAAAGAGATAGAGAGAAAGACCACTAGCTTAGGTTAGTACTAGTAGTCACCATTAAACATGATGTAGTTTCTAACAATCCAAATATGACATGCTGTGGCAAGCCAAATCAATCCCTTAGCCTAGTTGTGTAGAGATTCGACGTAGAACTAAGAATATTACACAACAAATTAATGATCCCAAAGAAAATCGAAATCCTAAAAGGAATCATCAACATATGGAAACTCCATATTATAGTTGTAATGAAGGGCCAATTTGATAAACTGTCCGACCATATTCTACATGGTATTGGGACATCACCTAGACTTGGTATTGGAACAACGGTGTCTGATGAGTCATCACGGTATATGGAAACATTACTATCTTTATTTGAATCAAGCACTTGTTATTTCACAAAAGGTGAATGAGTTGAATAAGATGTTGGTCGAGGGTTTAATAACTTCACGAGCTTTCATTGTTTTCTTAGTTTCTTTTTTTTTCTTTTTGTATCTAAAACAATCTTCTTTTGGAAATTTGTGTTCCAATAATTTTTCATATCGTTAGTTGTTCTACTTGGAAGCTATCTAATACGAGAATGAAGTAATACCCATTTTTCTATCTAATACGAGAAGACTCTTACCACATTTGATATAACAATATATACGAAAGTATTTCAAGCTCAACAGTTAAAGTAACAAAAGTGATCACATAAGATCTATATAGAAAAACGGTTTTCATATAAAAATAAAGAGAGCTATAACCATAAGATAACTAGTCTATAAAAAAGATAGGCAATATTATTGTCTAAGAGAGTTTCTTTAACTCATGCATCATTCAACTTATTCAAATAGATAATTAAAATATAAAATGTATGAAATGACTTTCTATCATGCAAACCCAATTTGAAAAGCCTTCAAAAATTGAAAAATAAAATAAAAAGCAAAAATAGGTTCAAAAACGCCAGCCCAAGATACCTGCTTAATACTCATAACAAAAGTAAGTTTTGAGGCAACATGTAAAGTAATCAATTATTCATCTTCACTTTCATCGTAATCTTCGTAAATTTCCAGAGCCGTCTTCTTACAGATTGGACAAACATTCTTCACCTCCAACCATTGTTTGATGCATGCAAGATGATATATGTGATTGCAATCAAGCCTCCCAATACACTCCCCATCAATATAATCTTCCTAATAAACATAAAACAAGAGGGGTTATGACACTTGAATATGCTCATGCATTAGGATTTTAATATTTGGTTCATCCAATCCTTACAAAATCAGTTGGTTAGAATAGAGGTGCCACTTTTTATATAAAAAAAAAAATTAAGTTTATTTTCAATGTGGAACTTTGATTTTCACAAAAACTCATGTTCCTTAATTCTTAAAGAGTTTCATATGCTATTAAAAAAACGAATCAGGAACTAAATTAGTTACACACAAATTAATGTGATATCAAATTTTGAGGTAATATAAACGATATTTCAAAAAGAAAGACACAAGTAGATTAATCATTTCCCATTTATCACTAAAAAAAAGAAGAAAAATAAAACATGTAGTTGACTTTACCTGACATATGGTGCAAGTTTGATTCATTGTGCTTGTTTCCTCAGTATTAGGCTGGTAAGTTTCTTGCTGGATGTACATGAGAATTTCCTCCTCTTCCAGCCCCGGCTCAATCATCTGTACGAATTTATAATTTTCAATTGCATATGATATTGAATAATATTTAAGCTAAACTCTAGCTGCATGTTTATAAAATTGAGCAAACAATACGAAGAAAAAAAAAGAAGTATTAATTATACATTAATAGTTATAAAGCTTAAAAAAATACAAATTTTTACCTCGTCCAACGAATCCTCTGAATTAGTTATCCAATCTATGCGCTCTTGAGAGTGAAGTTGCTGATTTTGAGTGGCCTAGTAATAAAGTAGAAAATAGTTCTGTGTGACATATATTTGTAAAGTAAATGAAAGTAATGTGATGTGAATTCTAAATGGTGCATATCAAGATAATTTAATTTGATAGGGATGTTTATTCTGCAGCAGCTAGTAGTAATTCAGCGGTATAGTAAAACAATCACATAGTAGTATCCAATCATAACCTAAATAACTAATCTTAGAATTTGGGTTGAACATAACTAAATACCCACCACTTATAAACAAATTGTTATGTATTTAATGCAGAAGTTTAGCACAGCTTCTCACCCCAATGACTATACATCTGGATGTGACATGGGTGGTATAATAGTGGTGGTCGAATAAGTGGTAGATACATAGTGGTCACAAAAGAGTTCTTTACAAAATTAGGATATAAGTTGAGCACTATGTATCTATCACTTATAAACATTTTGTTAAACTATATTTCGCTTATTCTTTTTAATACAATATCGCATTACTCTTAACAATTAAATTATTTTTATAAATAATAAACATATCAATTAAGTTAGGTTTTTAGAATAGATTTCTAACAACTTTATATCAACAAAACACACTTATCATCATTTCTAATTCATTGAAATATTAAATTTCCACATGCATACTTATAATAACATACAATATATAACCACAAATTAAATGCTATGACTTATTAACCTTGACTATAGTTTACTTGATGGTAAATAAATCCAAAACATTTGAAAATGAAGCACATTATTAATGGTGAATTTATTTATTCTAATCTTCAACCAAAGTTAATATTAACAAGCAATTAAGAAAGTATATATACCTCAATCCTGAGCATTTCCCTCTCGATCGAAAGTTCATGAGAAGTTGAAATGATATTGTTGTAACTACCACTAGAGCGAACTACAGTCTCTGATCTTGGCAATCTTGAACCAATCTGAATGAACTGAATAGTAGTAATAGTACTACTACTTAGTCCTGCAGCTACATCATGATCAGGAGAGCTATTAATTTCAGACTGAGTAGTAGTAGTACTACTAAGTCCTGCGTCTACCTCTGAATCTTCATCCATGATGAAATAATCCCAAAATGTTGTTGTAGGTAAAGAAGACATGTTGTTGTCATTGTCTTGATAAGGATGAAAAGGAGGAGGAAGAGTGCGTCTTCTTCTAAAACTTTCATCAATTTGTGAACCTTGATTAGAAGTTTCACCTCTAGTGAATGGATCAGGTGATCTACTTCTCTTGAATGATGAATTAGTCCGACACAACTCAGCATTCCTAGTACCAATAGTAGGGGTGTTAATTCCATCGTTGAATGAAGAAATGGAATTAGCATTACTACTATTTCCTATAACAGCTCCACTTCCTTGAGAACCGGATCCTACAATAGGTGTAACTTCACTTTGTCCTCCAATAGGCGGATATAAGGAGGATACTGACATATTATCTCTAGCCGAGATGGACGACACACTACTCGGTCCTCCATTGACAATCTGAGAACTGTTATTTCCTTCTAAAGCATTGTAATGAATAGTAGGAATGATTCTAATATTTGACCCAAAAAGTCTTAAATATATGGCATCACGGTATGGGCCCCTTTCTTCATTCTGACGGTTTCCTAAGCGGTATTGGTTGGCCATAGATTTTAGCTTCTTTCCTGCATGCACGCCATAACAACAACCATATATCAATGCTACCATGGACATATGATACTATCATAGCACTCACAATGATATCTAGATTCCAATCGTAATGTGATAAAATGAACATATTCGAATGTAGATGATTGTGATGTTGCTGGAGTGTAAACATAGTTAAAATAATAGCATATAATGATGTCATTGCACTCTATTCTTTTTAAAAACAAATATAATCATATGAGATTTAGGGTGTGTTGAACACTAATATATGACACTAAATATATTCGTTTCCTAAAAATTGGATTATTATTGTTAATTCCCTATACACATATAATAGATCTGAATGAGTATTACATTCTGTTTGGATTGGTTTATTTTTTATCTTATGAAATATAACTTATGTAAATAAATTAGCTTTTATATTACTTCATAAGTTTTCACTAATGAAAATTGTATATTTATAAACTGTTTTTTAATAAACTACCTTAACAAGCTTATGAATAATACATAAAAGCTTATTGATTTGCATAAACTCAAAAATAAGTAAATCTAAACAAGACCTAAGAGTAGGTGAAAGAAAATTTTGAACATATAAAACATATGTGTAAATTTAAGAATATTAAATTTAATTTCACAAACTAACCCATTTTCTAAAACATCAAAATCATACACAAAAAATAATTTGATAGAAAACATTTATCAGCCAATCAATAAGTTGATCAAAAAATCAAACAGGAAGATAGTTCAAATCAAACCCAGCCTTAAAACATAATAGTGAACAAAATGATTAATTCATACATGAAAATAATAGTTCAAGAATATATACCTAAATAGATGAGTAGATAGAAAAATCGATGGATGTTAAAAACCAAAAGCTGATGATCACTACCTCTTAATATCACACTGATGTATCTCTATAGCATGAAAGGAAAAAAGGACACTATTGAGAGCTTTGATTTATAGAGATTTTGTTTTTACGGATGCCGATATATTATTTTTAATTTATGTCTAAATATTTTATAGAAATTCAACTTTATTGCAACGACCGTAAATTGTTGACCATTGACTAATATTTTGTCACAATGCATCCCTTCGCGTTAGTTTTTAATCTCTCAAGATAATACCTTCTTTTATTGCTATTTTTGTCATATAAGTCTAACTAATACCATCTTTAATGCTACACGAAAAAAATAATCATATTTTATAAATGAGTTATATATATATATATATATATATATATATATATATATAAGCACTTATTGGTTAAAAATATTAACATACATATAATAATATCTTAATATGTAAATACTTGAAAGATAATTATTATGGAAGAGTAAATCATCATCATCATCATCATCATTATTACCACGTGCCCGTCTTTCCGTTTTTTTTATTGCATTAACGTTTAAAAATTATGAACGGTATTTTTTTATAAAATATTGATTTTGATTAAAGCTAAAAATATAAATGTTTGTTTCTTTCAAATTATAATAAATCAAATTAACCATGATTATCTATTTCAATGACACCAACAATACAGCAAAGAAAAATTCTTTTTTTAATGACTCCAACAACGATCTTTATTATAGAAGAAAAAGTTGTTTAAGGGTATAATTGAGATAATAAAAAAGTAAGAATAGATATAATTATATAGTTTGTTACACTTTTTAATGGATAAAGGAAAAGAAATTGAACATATATACATTCATATTGTGTTTTTACATTTTTATTTTATTATTTGAATTTATTTTTATCTATTTGTTATAGGTGTTATTTGTATTGAAACTTGAGGGCAATTTTGAAAAGAGAAAAAATAAGCCCAAAAAAGCTGAAATGAGTTATTTTCTTTATATATAGCATATAAGATAATTATATTAATGACCATTTTACAATCATACAAAATATGATTGAACTTATTTTTTTAAAAAATAAAATAAGATTGAACTTCGTTCCTTGATGTTATAAAGTAAAACTCTAATCATCGAGTGACACCTCATGGACACAATAAAGTGATATCATGATAAGATATAAGATTGATTGAATGTGTAATTTTTTTCATATGTACAATAAGATTTAATTTGTTATATGAAATTTACTATACCTCTCTTTGTCTGTATTTATAAAACTTGTTGAGAATGACTCATATATACATAGAAGATGGGTAATTAGTGACTAAGAAGGAACTGGGCTAACAAAATACAGAACAGGACAACTTCAGTTGTACATTGTTTGATTGTAAAACTGTTCTAGAGACAAAACACCCCGAAGATCGAGCGACAAAGTCAAAAACTAACATTCTTGTTCTTTAGTCTCATTAAACCACGTCACATCTTTATGCTTCAAGTACAAGTTTTTAAAAATACTAAGTTAGCTTTTTGTCCACCAAATATCAAATAAGACAAAAAATTGTTCAATACCATAGAATTTTGTCAAGTGTTGTTATGTCTTAATTTGTTCTTTTATATCTTGTGTTGTTTTGTCCAATACTTACATTTTAGTATATCAAACGAGAAAAAATTCATCAATTTTAGTGGGATGCAATTTTCTCAAAAAACAAATGTTTGTTCCTCGGAACACAATTTTTTGGGTAGTATACATTCATTTACCGTCATTTTTTCACATTTATAAGAAAATTGATAGTATTAATAAGAAATATATTTTGTTAAAAAAATAAACATCTTTAAAAATTCACAAAGGGTTGATGACATCTCGTCATTACGTAATTTTAATATAATTTTCTGAAGAATATTGGAGTTCACAACTATTTTGAGTATAATAAAGTGCGAGAAACAGGAAAAATGGAAGACCTGAAACTAGAGCAAAAACGTGTCACGATTTGTCTAATACGTGACATGATTTCATGAGCCAAATACATGCTATTGACTTTGGCTGAAACGTGACATGAAGGCAAAAACGTGACACGATTTTGGAAACCCTAATTCAGTTTGTTTGTTACCCAAGGTAAAAATGTGTCACGATTTACTTAAAACGTGACACGATTTGGGCGAATTTCCGAGCCTATTTAAGCTGAAGACTATTCTAAAAACAAGGGTTACGAATTCTAGAGAGGAAAAGTGCGATTTGCAGACATGGGGACCGAAGAATAGAGTTATTTACTTCATCTTTTACCAGTATATGTATGTTTTAATTCTTTTATTGATTATCCTATTTCTAAACTCGATTATGAGTAGCTAAATCTCTTAGAGATTAGGTTGGATATGATTCTTTATGACCCTAATTAAAACATGTTGTTGTGAAACTCTTTTCATTGTTAATGACAATCTAGTTTTTATTCAATTCAATTGTTCTTAATGCTTTTTATATCCTGATCAAATATAAACATGAGTTAGTGAGAAAGAATGACTACTGACCATACTTTCTACTTAGACCTAATTGAATTGTTCAAATAGACATGGTTAGTTTAGGAATGGATAATCGTTTAATTGTGATATTAAGTTAACATTCGTAAAACCTTCAAAGATTATTATACCACATAAGGAATTATGGGCTGTAATCTGAGAAGATGATCCTAACTCAAGGGATTGATTAGGGCTATTTTGTTAACCACCGTGAAACTAGAAAACCACTGATAAGAATAGATTCAGTATACCAATTAGGGAAACTTAGATGATTTGAAAGACCCGATCTCATCTCTCTCTTATATTTTCTTAATCAATTATTTACGTTCAGCTAGTTTATGCAATTAAACTAATTCAACTGCCTAGGGCAACCAAAATAACTTTTAAACATCCTATTTAATAACGCTTTTGAATTATTAAAATTAACACATTCCTTGTGGAAACGAATTTAATTTATTACTTCGATAATATTTGGTGAACTTGCTAAAATAATCTATCAAGTTTTTGGTGCCGCTGCCGGGGACTGTTGATTTATTTCAACAAGGCAACTGCATTATAATTTAGGATTTATGCATTTTATTTTCTGTTAATTTCTTTTTTACTTTATATTGTTTAAGTGTTCACTGATTATTTTGTATCGTGCAGTGCTACTAAGGTATTTTTCTATTTATGCGAGGTAGAGGATGTTTTGTTGATCTACTCTTCGATCCTGAAATAGAGAGAACTGCAAGAGCAAATCGGATTGCTGTCCGATTGTCCAAGTCTGTTCCACCTGGTCCAAGAATACGATACACAAGTCCAACACCTACTGAAAATCTCATAATGATCAAAGATTCTGGCTACGCCCCTGGATCCAAGGTCCTAGATCCGAGACTAGAAATCTCATAATGAGTCGTCAACATTTGAAAACTCTATTATATAGAGAATATAAAAGAAACCAAAATATAAAAAATAGAAAAATAAGTAACGAGCCAAAACAACAAATAGTGTCAGACACATGATCCTAGAAATAAGGGTGCTGCTTTATGTGTTTGCTTGTATATCTTTTGATTTATGTGTGGTATTATAGGCCATACAATTAATACAGTAAGAAACTATTCCTGACTGAGATATATATTGATAATGCATAATGGTGGGCTGGAATATGAGAATTTTTTGAGAGCAGAGAAGTTCGCTGGAATGGTAGGGGTGACGAACAGTAGATGAAGAACTCTTAAATATGGGTTTTGCTGACTATTGTTCTAAAGGTAATGGTTAAGGAATCAAAAAAAGAAAATAATTGTGAAATTTCATGTAAAAAAATATTGTTTTTTACTATTTTAGTAAGTTAAATGCACAATTTCAATTTTCAAGATAAAATTACTATTTTAAGTTTTTATCAAATACTTCATCCGTCCCTATATCTAAGTACCTATTTGATTTTATGTTTGTCCCTAAATCTAAAACCCTTTTCAAATTACTAGATGCATTTATTATTTTTTTCCTATACATACTCCTAATTAATACTACTAACTTGTCTTGAAATATGAAAAATCAAATTTAATATGCATACAAACAAAGGATAATTTGGTAATATTAACACACAAAACAGACACATTAATTACACTGACAATTTTTTCTAAAAAATACGAAGGGAGTTACATATAGGGACGGAGAGAGTACCTTAGAACAATAGTTAGTATTTTCATTTAAATATAGTCATAGCGGAAGTTAATGCTAATTTTGAAAGTATTGAGAAATGAGAATGTTCCCGTAGGCAATGGCCCTATGCGAAATGCTAGGGAACAAGATGTCAGTAATGAGTGGAGTCAATATATGAAAACGACTTTAACGGTAATGATGATGTAGAGTAAATTTTTGGGGTGAGAAGGGAGAACCGTGAGTAACTAACAAGGACAAGGACAAATGATTCATTTACCCATTCAAAGCAAACAACTTGAATGTGACAATATATTTAAGCTTTATTTAATTATTTGATCTCTTGACTTATTGATTGTCTTAATTTGGTCCTATAACTATAATTTGTACTAATTTACTCCCCTATGTTTTGCTCTGTTACTAGTTTTAATCCTTTTTGTTAGTTTCTCTCAAAAAAACGTTGACTTATGTACCAATTTGGTCCCCTATATTTTGCGCCGTTACTAGTTTTAATCCTTCCTGTTAACATTTTTTTTAGAGAAACTAACAGAAATGACTCAAACTAGTAACAGAGCAAAACCCAGGGGACCACATTGGTACAAATTATAGTTAGGTGACCAAATTGAGACAATCGATTAAGTTAAGGGACCAGATAATTGAATAAGCCTATAATTAATGGTATAATTAAAAGTTTAATATATTTTCAATGAGGTTAACAAATGGTTTTAGAACATTCTTAAACAATGCTCTAAAGAAACTTGTTAGTATTTTTATATGTTTTTTATCCTTATATAATTGAGATTTTTTTAATTTTAAACCTCAATTAATTTTGGCAACTTAATTTTAGTTCCTACAAAAATGTCTGCATGTAGTTTTATTTTTAATATAAGAATAAATTATATTATTAATGTAAATCTTTGTAGATTTGGACCCTAATGCAGATGGGTTCCTCCTCTCTCCAAGTCTCATATCCCCTCTATATTGGCTTGCTTGGCTATAGTGTATATGGCCTACAATATTATTACAAGGTTCAGTGAATTGAATCTTAAATGTTCTGAAACCTATTTAACGGTGTTGTTTGGTGTTTTTTGTTTTTGTATATCAGTTTCAGAAAAGACATAGGGTGAAAGGTATCTCGCACGGGAAGAAGCTGAGCGTTAAAAACTTGACGGTGTCTCAGCCGGGAGCAGAAAACGATTGGTTTTGGGATGTAGTGAATATGTCCTGTCTAACTCTCCTCCTGAGTAGTGCGTACGAGAACATCTCTCACGAGCTCGTTTGTGCGATGTCAGAGAGATGGCATGAGGAGACCAGCAGCTTCCTATCTACCTGTTGGGAAGATGACCATCACACTAGATGATGTGGCGTGTCTCCTAGGCATCCCCATCATTGGAAGGATCCTTCCTGATAGAGAGTTAACCCGTGACGAGGGGATTGAGGTGATGCAGGTGGACCTACTTTTTTCCGCGGAGGATGCCGCTAGTGAGATGACCAGACAGGATGGTCCGTATATCAGTTTCGGTGTACTGAAGAGGCGCTACGAGGAGCTCTTGCGTAGGTGTAATCAGCTGGTTGAGATTGCACAGAGGAGGAGGAAGACGAGCGAGCTCAAGTTAGGCTGGCCTGCGCTAAGACGTTTTTGTTACTCTTGCTTGGATGGACCATTTTTCCCCGCAAGAACAGCAAAAACATTAATCTGCTGAGGCTGCTTGCGCTGCAAGATATGGACGAGTTGGACGGCTGGTCATGGGGTGGGATGGGGCTTGCATTCCTGTACGAGCAGCTATCTCTGACCTCCGATTCATCAATGGCCTCCTGTGGTGGTTACAGGACCCTGCTTGTGGTAATATTTGTTTTTTTTTTTTCTTTTTTACTTATTGGATCGTAAATTTGTGCCTTGTTTAACTTGTTTTTCTTCTTTTTTACCTTGTTTGTATAATACTTGTGTTGATATATATTTGGTTCTTTGTGTTTGCAGGGATGGATTTTGGCGCACTTCAGGAACCTCATTTTGAGGGTTCTTAGTGATGTGTACGACCCGACATTTGCCCGCTTGTGAGTTGTAACACCCCGAAATCCCGACTTTAAAATTTCATTCAAGTAATCAGAGTATAACACATGAAATCAGGATGTCACATTTCATTGAATCTTTAAAATCAAATTGAATAATAATTTATTCTTAAACAATATTCAACATAGCAGCGGAATTCATAAACTTCTCAAAATCTTAAATAAATAATGTCTCGGCACAAACGCCTCATAAAACATCTCAAATCAAGTTACGTCGCAAACATCATAATAAATCAACATGATACATAAAAGGAATAGAAATAATAATAATCCCCATCCCGTTACGTATCAGAGCTCCTAAGACTTCACAAGAACCTCTCACATCGACGAACCTAAGCTTGGTCACCTGCACTTGCCCACAAGGCGGCAATTCCAACAGAAGGGGTGAGATTCACAACAATTATATTAACATATAATTCAAATAATTATGCTTAACATCAACAAGAATAATAATCGTCACATATAACTAAGAACATCTCAGACATCTGCGTATAATAAAATCATCTCAGGACATCTTCACATAACAAACGTCTCATAACATCTCATACACTGGACTCGACTAAATGCAACTCTAACATTTTAACATCATGCATGTGGTACCAATATTTTAGCTTTAATAAGCTTCACCGTCGCTTTGAGGAAATGCTCCACCGTCGCTTTGAGCATAAGCTCCACCGTCTCAAAATATGCAAATGCATGGACTCGACTCTTTAATTCTTAAACAAGATATTACAACGTCTTAACCTCAAATACGACTCTTTATCGACACATGCAAATATACAATACATGGCAGCAGCTCAGTACACTTAACATATATATTCACAGCACATAGTTATCATCACAAACATCATTTGTACTTCGTTCATAAACCTCACTTAATAATCATTTTTAATCATAGATTAACGCCAACGTCTTAAAACCATCTTACAGCGTCATTACAGGTTCTAATTTAGGTCTTAAACATCTCTAATGTTATCCAAAAGTCTACCCTCAAAGCCTCGCTCAAAACAGAGTTCTAAAACTCAAGTTATAGTGGTCTGAGACCACATTGCTCGCTGTGGCGAGTGGGACTGCTCGCCACGGCGAGTGGGACTGCTCGCCACGGCGAGCTACTTAAATTGCATTCTGCCACTTGCTCGCTACGGCGAGTGAAGTTGCTCGCCTCGTGCGCGCTAAAGGGGTTGCTCGCCACGGCGAGCTCAGCTGCTCGCCTCGCGAGTGAATACCTAACTGCTCGCCACGGCGAGTGATGTTACTCGCCTCGCGAATTAAACTGTTCTGCTCGCCACGGCGAGTAGGTCTGCTCGCCATGGCGAGCGGTCGCAGAACAGGCTGCGGGTTCGCTCATATCCTCGCTAAAACTCGTCCAATCTCTTCGTTTTATGCTTCTAATCTATCAGAATTATAGTCCTAGTGATTAATCTAGGTTCTGTAACAGGTTTCTACACCAATTCACATCATTCTAACATCAATTCATCCAAAAATCCCCTAAACCCTAGTTTATGAAATCCCTCAAATTACCTCCTAATTCCTTCGTTAATCATAAATAGATGAATTACAGTAATATAATTGAAGCTAGGCTCACCCTTACCTGGTAATATTGCAGAATTGGGGTTCCCTCTTCTCTAGCCACTTTCTCCCTTCTTGCCAAAAGTCTGTAACGTACTGACTGTTTCTCTCTAAACCTAATTTCCTTTTATAATTCTTTCTATTCTCACTTATCCCCACAACTCTATCTTATTTATGAAAACAACCATATCTCTCTAAATATTTGTTATTATATCACATCTTAATTTTCATCACATATTTTATTTTATTAAACAATAAAATAAACGTCACACCACAACATCATCTCATACGTCACAAACATCATTAAAATCACATAATATATAATAATATACTATATACTCTAATAAAATAATTAAATAAATAAAGTGGGCGTTACAACTCTCCCCCACTTAAAGGATTTTCGTCCTCGAAAATCTTACCTCGATTAAACAACTCTGGATATGACTCTAGCATCTTACTTTCAAGCTCCGAAGTTAAGCTTTCACCGGTCGCTCCACTCCAAACAACTCTCACTAGAGGTATCTCCTTGCCTCTCAAAATCTTCACCTTGCGGTCATCGATCCTTAAGGGTAGAGTCTCAACCGTAAGGTTGTCCCTTACCTGCACATCGTCACTTTGGATCACATGAGATGGATCCGGAACGTACTTCCTCAGTTGCGACACGTGAAAAACATCGTGCAAATTCGATAAATGCGGTGGTAATCCAACACGGTAAGCCACCGTCCCAATCCTCTCTGATATCTGATACGGACCAATAAACTTTGAAGTCAACTTCTTTGACTTCAAGGCACGACCTACACCGGTCATTGGAGTAACTCGCAAAAACACATGATCTCCTTCTTGGAACTCAAGGTCCTTTCTACGCTTGTCATGATAACTCTTTTGTCGACTCTGCGACGCTTTCATCTTCTCTTGGATCATTCTTACTTTCTCAGTGGTTTGTTGCACAATCTCCGGTCCTAAGACCACACTTTCACCCGACTCAAACCAACACAACGGAGTTCTACATCTCCTTCCATACAAAGCCTCGAAAGGTGTCATTCCAATACTAGAATGGTAACTGTTATTGTAAGTGAATTCTATCAACGGGAGGTGATTATCCCAAGCTCCTCCTTGTTCGAGTACACACACCCTCAACAAATCTTCCAACGATTGAATCGTCCTCTCGGATTGACCATCTGTCTGCGGATGATACGCCGAGCTCAACTTCAATTGCGACCCTAAAGCTTCTTGCAAACTTTTCCAAAATCTAGAAGTAAATCTCGGATCTCTATCTGACACAATGCTCGAAGGAACACCATGCAATCTTACTATCTCTTGAATGTAAATTTCGGCTAACCGAACCATAGGAAAAGTGATATTGATTGGTAGAAAATGAACTGACTTTGTTAACCTATCGACAATCACCCAAATAGCATCGTTCCCTCTTGGAGTAGTTGGCAAACTCGTCACAAAATCCATGGATATGCTATCCCATTTCCACTCTGGCACATCCAACGGTACCATCATACCAGCAGGCTTCTGATGTTCTATCTTCGACTTCTGACAAACTAGGCAAGAATACACAAACTGTGTCACATCACGTTTTAATCCAGACCACCAAAACAACTTCTTCAAATCATGATACATCTTCGTAGCTCCTGGGTGAATACTCAAGCTACTTCTATGGCTCTCTTCAAGTATTGCCTTCTTCATCTCGTCGTTGTCCGGAATACAGATTCTACCTCGGAACCTCAACACACCGTGATCATCGACTCTAAAGTCACCACCTGCAGTCTGGTTACTCGCGACAAGTAAATCTACAAACTTAACGTTTTCTTTCTGCGCTTCCTTAATATTTTTCAGAAAATCATTGTCAATTCTCAACATTCCTAGCTTAACACTCTGATGTGATCTTTCACAAACTAAACTCAAATCTCTGAATTGTTCCAATAGTTCGAACTCTTCCGCCATCATAGCAGACATATGTAACGTTTTCCTACTCAAGGCATCAGCAACTACGTTAGCCTTACCCGGATGGTAACTCAAATCAAAATCATAGTCCTTCAATAACTCGAGCCATCTCCTCTGTCTCATATTTAATTCTTTCTGGTCAAACAGGTACTTCAAGCTCTTGTGATCACTAAACACTTCAAACCTCGAACCATACAAATAGTGTCTCCAAATTTTCAACACAAATACCACTGCAGCCAACTCAAGATCATGGGTAGGATAATTTCGTTCATGAATCCTCAACTGCCTGGATGCATAAGCAACCACTTTACCGTCTTGCATCAGTACACCACCTAAACCCAACTTAGACGCATCACAATACACCACAAAAGGTACTTCCGGCTTTGGCAAAATTAAAACTGGAGCCGTCGTCAACCGCTTCTTCAACTCATTGAAGCTACTCTCACATTGAGCATCCCACACAAAGGATTTACCTTTACACGTCAATTGCGTTAACGGAAGTGCCAACTTAGAAAATCGTTCTATAAACCTTCTATAGTAACCTGCCAATCCCAAAAAGCTTCTAATCTCGGTAACCGACCTTGGAGTCTCCCATTGCGACACTGCTTCAACTTTAGACGGATCAACCGCTATACCGTCACCGGAAATAATATGACCGAGGAAACTAACTTCCTTCAACCAGAACTCACACTTAGACAATTTAGCATACAACTTCTTTTCTTTCAATACTTGCAAGACAATCTTCAAATGTTCAGCATGTTCTTCTTCGGATTTGGAATATATCAAAATGTCGTCAATAAACACCACCACAAAACGATCCAAAAATGCTTGGAAGGTCTGATTCATATACTCCATAAATACTCCTGGCGCGTTCGTAACACCGAAAGACATCACTTTATACTCATAATGACCATATCGAGTTCTAAAGGCCGTCTTCTGCATATCTTCATCTTTCACTTTTATCTGATGATAACCCGACCTTAAGTCAATCTTGCTAAACACACATGCACCCACTAACTGATCCATCAAATCATCAATTCTCGGAAGTGGATACCTATTCTTTATAGTGACCTTGTTCAACTGACGGTAGTCAATACACAACCTCATACTCCCATCCTTTTTCTTCACTAGCAATACAGGCGCTCCCCAAGGTGAAACACTTGGTCTTATAAACTTCTTCTCAAGTAGATCCTCCAATTGCTTCTTTAACTCAGCTAACTCAGAAGCTGACATACGGTAAGGTGTCATAGACACAGGCTTCGTTCCAGGAACAAGATCAATTGCAAATTCAACTTCTCTTTCAGGAGGCACATCAGGAATCTCATCAGGAAATACTTCAGGAAACTCGCGCACCACTTGCAATTCGTCAATCTTCTCTTGATTCTCAATAGATAAGGATGCCATCAGAGAAAACATCAAAACTCCATCTCGTCTTAATTGTTTCAGCTGCTTGGTAGATAAAAATTCTGCTCCACTTTCTTCCTCTTTAGACAAGAAATACACCGTCTTGCGAAAATAGTTGATAAGCACACGGTTGTACTCTAACCAATTGATCCCGAGAATTACATCCATACCAGTCAAAGGTAGGCAGACTAAATCCATCTCAAAATTACGATCAAACATAGACAACAGACAACTTAAACACACACGAGAAGTAGTCACCGAACCCTTAGCTGGAGTTTCGACAACCATCTCTCCATTCATATCAGACATAACAAGACCCAACTTAACAGCACAATCAAAAGCAACAAAACAATGCGTAGCGCCAGTATCAATAATAGCAACTAAAGGTATATCATTAATATAGCAAGTACCTCTGATCAAACGATCCTCGTTCTCAGTCTGAGTGCCGGTCAATGCGAAAACCCTTTCAGTAGTCCTAACTTTCTTTGGCTTCTTGCACTGCGAGCCAATATGTCCTTGCTCATCACAGTTGAAACACACAACATCATCAAACTTGCAGTCTGGGGTAATATGCCCTTTCTGTCCGCATCGGTAACACCTCTTCACATCAACAGGACACGCATTACTCTTGTGGCCTTTATGCCCGCAATTATAACAGGTAATCTCAGCAGGAGCATCCTTCTTCTATGGTCGCCTCTCATCATTCACTCTTTGCTTACCCTTATCTCTGGGAGCATCATAAGGTTTGGGACGACTCTGCTGACCCTTAGCTTTTCTATCATTCACTACGTTGTAGTGAGCCTTGGTATCCTCCTCGTAGATCCTGCAACTACTCACCAGCTCGGAGAAATTTCGGATCTTCTGGTAACCAATCGCCCTCTTAATCTCAGGACGCAAGCCATTCTCAAACTTGATGCACTTGGAAAACTCAGCATTCTCAGCAGTATAATGGGGGTAGAACTTCGCCAGTTCCACAAACTTCGACGCATACTCAGTCACGGACATATTTCCTTGCTTCAACTCAAGGAACTCGATCTCCTTCTTTCCCCGGACATCCTCAGGAAAGTAACGGTTCAAGAATTCTCTCCTGAACACAGCCCAAGTCACAATAGCACCTCCTTCTTCCAGGATAGGTCGAATACCAACCCACCAGTCATCAGCCTCCTCTGCCAACATATGGGTACCAAACCGTATCATCTGACCATCCTCGCACTGCATCACCCTAAATATCCGCTCAACTTCCTTGAGCCACGTCTGAGCCCCGTCAGGATCATATCGCCCTTTGAAGGTAGGCGGGTGGTTCCTCAGAAAAGTTTCCAACATTCTCGTCCCATCGTATCCACCAGCATTATTCTGATTACCCACAGCTTGGGCCATTGCTTGCAAAGCAGCAGCAAGAGCAACATCATTTCTTCCAGCCATCTTATTCCTCTACAAAGCAAACATAAGTTAGAATAATATAACTATAATATTCTAACTCTAAGACACCGTCACTCGACTCTCTAATTGGCCGGACGGACCGACCTGCTCTGATACCAATTGTAACACCCCGAAATCCCGACTTTAAAATTTCATTCAAGTAATCAGAGTATAACACATGAAATCAGGATGTCACATTTCATTAAATCTTTAAAATCAAATTGAATAATAATTTATTCTTAAACAATATTCAACATAGCAGCGGAATTCATAAACTTCTCAAAATCTTAAATAAATAATGTCTCGGCACAAACGCCTCATAAAACATCTCAAATCAAGTTACGTCGCAAACATCATAATAAATCAACATGATACATAAAAGGAATAGAAATAATAATAATCCCCATCCCGTTACGTATCAGAGCTCCTAAGACTTCACAAGAACCTCTCACATCGACGAACCTAAGCTTGGTCACCTACACTTGCCCACAAGGCGGCAATTCCAACAGAAGGGGTGAGATTCACAACAATTATATTAACATATAATTCAAATAATTATGCTTAACATCAACAACAATAATAATCGTCACATATAACTAAGAACATCTCAGACATCTGCGTATAATAAAATCATCTCAGGACATCTTCACATAACAAACGTCTCATAACATCTCATACACTGGACTCGACTAAATGCAACTCTAACATCTTAACACCATGCATGTGGTACCAATATTTTAGCTTTAATAAGCTTCACCGTCGCTTTGAGCAAATGCTCCACCGTCGCTTTGAGCATAAGCTCCACCGTCTCAAAATATGCAAATGCATGGACTCGACTCTTTAATTCTTAAACAAGATATTACAACGTCTTAACCTCAAATACGACTCTTTATCGACACATGCAAATATACAATACATGGCAGCAGCTCAGTACACTTAACATATATATTCACAGCACATATTTATCATCACAAACATCATTTGTACTTCGTTCATAAACCTCACTTAATAATCATTTTTAATCATAGATTAACGCCAACGTCTTAAAACCATCTTACAGCGTCATTAAAGGTTCTAATTTAGGTCTTAAACATCTCTAATGCTATCCAAAAGTCTACCCTCAAAGCCTCGCTCAAAACAGAGTTCTAAAACTCAAGTTATAGTGGTCTGAGACCACATTGCTCGCTGTGGCGAGTGGGACTGCTCGCCACGGCGAGCTACTTAAATTGCATTCTGCCACTTGCTCGCTACGGCGAGTGAAGTTGCTCGCCTCGTGCGCGCTAAAGGGGTTGCTCGCCACGGCGAGCTCAGCTGCTCGCCTCGCGAGTGAATACCTAACTGCTCGCCACGGCGAGTGATGTTACTCGCTTTGCGAATTAAACTATTCTGCTCGCCACGGCGAGCGGTCGCAGAACAGGCTGCGGGTTCGCTCATATCCTCGCTAAAACTCGTCCAATCTCTTCGTTTTATGCTTCTAATCTATCAGAATTATAGTCCTAGTGATTAATCTAGGTTCTGTAACAGGTTTCTACACCAATTCACATCATTCTAACATCAATTCATCCAAAAATCCCCTAAACCCTAGTTTATGAAATCCCTCAAATTACCTCCTAATTCCTTCGTTAATCATAAATAGATGAATTACAGTAATATAATTGAAGCTTGGCTCACCCTTACCTGGTAATATTGCAGAATTGGGGTTCCCTCTTCTCTAGCCACTTTCTCCCTTCTTGCCAAAAGTCTGTAACGTACTGACTGTTTCTCTCTAAACCTAATTTCCTTTTATAATTCTTTCTATTCTCACTTATCCCCACAACTCTATCTTATTTATGAAAACAACCATATCTCTCTAAATATTTGTTATTATATCACATCTTAATTTTCATCACATATTTTATTTTATTAAACAATAAAATAAACGTCACACCACAACATCATCTCATACGTCACAAACATCATTAAAATCACATAATATATAATAATATACTATATACTCCAATAAAATAATTAAATAAATAAAGTGGGCGTTACATGAGTCAGTGGAAACCTCCTAGGGGCATTACGAACCCTGGACACTATAGAGATGTCATTGATGTGTTGGATCATTCTTATGTCATCTGGAGGTCGTACGAGAGACGACGACATATCACAGCCTTTCAGGACATATGCTGGTACTCTGGATGGATCATGGCCGGCAGAGACATGATGATTCGTCACTTACCAGAGCGGGTTCTTAGGCAGTACATGTATGTCCAGACACGACCCAGGTCTCCTACAACTGTTGAGCTTATTGCGGCAAATAACGTGGCCCATGCTTTCTTGGAGTTTGCTCTGCATGTCCTTAGCCAGCAGCAGAGGGGTGAACCGATGCCAGAGGACCAGCCGTGGTCTCATAGTATGGGATACATGAGATGGTTCGTTAGAGTACCACATCCTATTGTGGACCCCCTGCAGCCATTCCTAACTACGTAGCTCAGATACCTCCTCGTCCTGTCCCTCCTTACGAGGAGATTCTTGTTGACCAGCAGTGGGTCAGACATCCTCCCGATCCATTGCAGGTCATCGACAACATGAGAGGCAGAGTGGAGCATGCAATGTTGATTCCTGAGGTGATTTCAAATCCACTATTTTTAAGCATTTTGGAGGGTCTCCGGTCCGATTATACAGTGTTTGACCAGGTGCCGGCTCCGCGGAGGAGGAGTAGGAGTCCACGAGAGTAGGGTCTTATGATATTTTCTAGGTTTTTTTATGATATTTTGAAGGATATGGTTGTAATCCTATGACATTTGCGCTTTTTGGCGCTTTTATTACATTTTTCGCTATTTTATTCTCTTATTTTTCGTAATTTAATTATGACTTGCTTGAATGAATGATGAAAAATGCATGCAATTGAATGAATGAATGTATGAAAGAAGAAATGAAAAAAAAATAGGGAAAAGAGAGGTTTCTGCCTATTCTGGAAATCTGCACAGACTGTGCGCTAGTTAACTCACGAATGTGTTATATCTGTGCGTGAGTTAATTTGCGCAGTGTTTAACACATGCATGACGCAACTTTAACACATGCGTGACTTAAGTCACGCAACGTCAGTTAACTAACGCATAGTTTTACACTTGCATTAGTTAACTAACGCAGGGGCATTTTGGTCTTGCCGGCAACGCGAGAGTGTTTTGTGCAGGGCGGAGAGCAGAAACCTTAAATCTTTATGAGATATTTTGTTTGATGGACTTTGCTTCTTTTTCTTAATGGATCGGAAAAAGTCATCAAAACCCAAAACAAATCTTTCTTCATTTTGCAACATGAATGTCTTGATTTTGATTTCAATGATTCAAAAGTTGAATATTTTTGTACAGCCAAATTTCGCCTTTTTGCTTATTTGTCTTTTAATGTAACTACTTTATTTTCATTGTGATACATGAATGTTCTAGTTTATACAACAAGATCATTCTCATGAAACAATTCTTACAAAACAAATTAATAGATAAAAAGATGAGATAAATTTAATGTTTCTAATCTTGAAAACATCAAATAAGGATTTTGTCAACAACAAGACCAGTGTTACTTTTTCTAACCCTAATTTCTCAGGGAGAGTTAGATAACCTTTTGTAATGTTAAGTTATTTGTATTCTATAAAACTTTAACCGTCTTTGTTAATCTCTTTGTTATTCTCCCTGATTATATATATTGCTAACATGGTATCAAGAGCATGGTTTGGTCCTCCTTGATTTACTTGTTGATTTTGCTATTGAGTTCTAAAAAAAAATTGGAAATAGATTTGTTTTGCTATTGATATTTGTTCGATTGGGGGGGTTTACGAAAAAAATAATTATCGAAGAAGCTTTGAAGATACAAATTTTCTCCATATTAGTTCTTCTGATTAATACATTTCTCTCTGTTAATTCTTCTGATTGATTGCACTTTTCCATATTTATTCTTCTGATTGATTGCATTTATTCTTCTGATTGATAACGCTTATCCATATTGGTTCTTCTGATTGATTGCACTCCTGCTTATGAATTCTTCCTATTTATTGCACTTCTCCCTATGTTGCACTTCTTCTATAAAATATCCAAGGGTTTTTGGGGGCTAGTTTAATGCATGAGTTTAAGAGTCCCATGTTAAAGAATAATCGATTAAACAATGCGCAAATCGGGGCATTAGTTAAAGATTTTAAATGGTAACTTTTTATGAAAGTTAGTGTAATAAAGTGGATTGAAAATTGAAAATTTTGACATTTTTAAACAATAATTACTTAATTTAAAATGATCAAATAATGTCTCAGGAGCATTCGTTAGCAACACCCTCAATTATATTATCTATGAAAAGTAAATACCATCTAGCATATCGGGAAGCAACATAATAATGCAATATATAATGCTAATAAAAGAATAAATAAGTATTAATATTTAATTTTGCGGTTCAGTTCGGTTTGGTTAGGTTTTGAAAAAGTGATATGAAATCCAATCTGATCCTAGCGTTTTTTAAAAAAGAACCTCCAAACAGATCCAAAATTATTTGATTTTTGTGGTTTTTCAGTTTTTTTGGTTTAGTTTGCAGTTTTATTTTGGATCGGTTTGGAGTTAAACACCCTTATATACTAAACCAATCAAAAGGGAGGATTGTAACTTAGCTCAGAACTCATCAACTACTATAGCTCCTAGGTAGAACAACACTTCATATCTCACTTAAACCATGTTTTACAACCTATTTTGCACCATGTACTACTATTACTTTTGACATCATATTATCTTTGCAGGTACTGTGTTCATTGTATAGGAACAAATTTTATTATCATTTTTTCTTTTAATAAACTCACATGTGCATCACACATGTATACGATATAGTAATATTCTATAGTTTGGATATATTAAAAAGTTTGTTATATTTCCTCATAAAATACTCAAACCATGAAATATAACGTAGAATCACTGTTTCCATTCATCTCAACTGCATTTTATTCCTCTTTATTTTGTTACATAATAATTATCCAAATCATTTTTATTGAAAAATAAAAATTCACAATAAAAGACCTTGTTCTGTAGAGCTTCAAAGCATACTAAGAATATTACACAACTAACTAAAGATCCTAATCAAAATCACAAAGGTTTGGACTTTGGAATCCCAAAAAGAGTCATAACCATTTGAAAACCTTATAGTTCTGCTCTTGTAATGAAGAGCAACCACATTGCACACATAATATTGGGGCAATACCTAGATTTGGTTGTGAAGTAGAAGCACAATCTCCACCATTTTGATCGGGAACCATAGTGTCTGATGAGGCATCATGATATCTAGGAACATTACCTAATATTGGATGTGTCACAAAATTATGTTTCCCATTCAACCAAGGTGAATGAGATGAAAAATTTAGCGGCCGAGGTTTAATAACTTCATGAGCTTTAATAATTTCCTTAGGGTTACCTTTTTCTTTCTTTTTCTTAGGGTTAACCTTCTTCCACAAATGGGTGTGCCAATAGTTTTTCACATCATTAGCTGTTCTACCCTGAAGTCTTGCAGCAATCAGCGTCCATCTATATTATATGTATCATATAAGTATAAGTTAGCTGAAATGCTATATAAATAGATTACTATCATGAATACAAAAATTAATTATAGCTTACCTGTTCCCTAGGAGGTTGTGTAACCTAAGGATCATATCAGCTTCATCCTCAGAAAAGCTTTCTCTGTTGATGGTTGGATTTAAATAATTTAACCACCTCAATCTACAACTTTTTCTGCACCTATTTAGTCCTGCCAAGTATGTTAGCCAAATATTTTGATAATATATATGTAGAAATGAAACTATGCATGTCCTTAATTCTGTTTATGGTCTTGGGATGAATCGTGGCTCTCATCCATGATTTCCTTTTGATTTATATTCACATACTCGACTTATTTTTTCTTTTCAGTTTTTGTAAATTGAATAGAAGTCGTTGCTAACATTATAAAATTCAATTTAAAAAGAATAGTATATTAATACAATAAATCATATGATTAATTTAAATAAATAGAATAGTACTATTATTTTAAAGCCATCAAATAAATATCACCAAAAAAACGTTTGTTATATCACCAAAAAAAAAAAAGCCATCAAATAAATATATTTTTGAACAACCAACATTATTCTGCTACCAACCTCTCAAGAAGAGATAGCTGGTGCGAAAGAAAAACAAGACCCCAGCAAAAGGAATAATAGCTCCAACTAAGATCCACTAAATATATTAATGCAATAATCTATGCATAAATATATTAATGCAATAATTTAAAAGGTAAATTTCTAGTCACTAAACTATTTGACCGAATTTTTTTTATTAATGCAATATGTCATACCATTAATATTTCTTAAAAAAACATTAAAATTTTTAAATATTGTTCAGTGTGTATTTTTATTTTTTTTGAAATTCAATCTAATTCGATGAATTTGGAATATGATCACTCCTAACCCGCAGTGGTTTCATTAGTTTTCAGTTGTTATTTTGATTGTTTTGGATATAATCGTACGTCTTGCATAAAAATTGCCACAATATTTAGAAAAGAAAAAAAAATTATGCATGGTTGGTTAATTTACAATATTTGCTTCAATATAGTTAGTCAAATTAACTATTTATAACCCAAATACGCAATAGAAAAAGCAACATTCATTATACCTGCTCTTTTAGGAATTAAATGCCATTTTCCTTCACCATACTTGTTAATATAAGCTTTGAGTAACTTGTCTTCCTCAGATGTCCACGTACGTTTTCTCATGACTCTCGTATTCTTCATACACATTTTTTCTCATATACACTTTCTTTAATTGTCCATATACACAAATATATATAGGCATGATCTTTTGTCTTGAAATAGTATATATTTATGTTACGTGCATTAGAGGAAAGGTAGGTTGTGTAAAAGACAAAGGAGTATGACGTCACATTTCCTTAACTTTCGTTTTTTCTCGACAAAAAATTTGATATATGAAGTGTGGCAAGTATTAGGGCCGCAGAAATTATACATGATCAGCAAAGTAAGCAAACACATGACTTGTCTCATAAATACAGTTTCAGATAGTAAAAAATCGAAGGTAAAAGCTTCTATGTTTAAGTTGATTGTTGGATCTCTGAGATACTTATGCAATATCAGACTTGACATATATATGTTTTACAATAAGTATCATCAACAAATACATACATGAATGGTCTGTGAAAGTCTCACTTCACTGCAACTAAGAGGATTCTCAGATATATAAAAGAACTATAAAACTAGGTTTGCTATCATCTATAGAAGTGATAGGAGAAACACTTTTGTATATTTTTTCAAGTTTAACAATGTTGCAATCTCCTGGTACACTAAGAAGAAACATGTCACAACCTTGTCCTCATGTGAAGTAGAACATATTGCCGGCACATTTGCTGCTTGTAAAGCTGAAAATTGATAACAGGTCAACTATCAATCTTTCAAAGAATCCTATTGCACATTGTAGAAACAAGCATATAGAGACTAGATTTCACTTCAGCAAAGAGCAAGTGGTGAAAGGAATGTTGGAAGTCATCTATTGTCCCACTGAATTTCAACCGGCTGATGGATTTACCGAGGCATTGAAGCTATACATATTTGTTTACTTGAGGAACAAGTTAAGTCTCATAAGCATGTAGGATTATGGATTAAATGAGGTTTATTAGGTAGTTAATCCATAACTACACTTAGAGATTAGTTACAAAACTATTTTCAGTTTTGGTTATGAGGTAGTTTGACTGTTGGTTAGTTACTTAGATATATATCTAACTGTGAGTGTTATGCATGGTCATGCAAATGTGGCTTAGTGGAAAATATACTGGTGGATGGACCATGGACGGTAGAATCATAGTATGTGAGTTTTGGAGTATCGGATTTTGGCTCTAGTGTAGTGGCATAGCTGTCTTATTGTGTGGGACTAGGGTATACTTCTTAAAGAATGCTTATTTTTCTACATAATGTATTTTGGGAAGCTTTTACATACGCTCAAAAATATTTGCACTGCTTCTACCACCATCGTGAATTTGTCAAAATATGTTTTTGTCAAAATATGAATCTTGAATCAAAAAGGTTCATATACTCGAAAAAAAAAATGAAAATATCTGTAGGTACCTGCCAAGTCCATGAAGCTTAACACATGGGGCTGGCCCCTTCTAGGGCTCAAGTTTAAGTTGACATGGGTGAGACGGATGCACATAGTTTTTTTTTTTTTTTTTTTTGAGGGACGGATGCACATGGTTATAAATGGGGAAGCTGACCTCATTTATTTACTTTTAAAAAAAAACCAACAATAATGAGTAATTAATTGGATTGTGAACCTTTATATTTTGATAAATTTTAGTAAATGTTTAACTATTTTTAGTTAATTTCAATAAAATATTTGTTTATTTTTAACTAATAACAGGAAAGGTTTACCTATAGACTATTTTTAGATGTCCATTTTAGAAAACCATCCCCACTCATATTTTAATAAAATGGTCCACCTTTGAACTATTTCATAGGTCCATATTAGATTGACTTGTGAGTAATATTTCTTTAGTTTGTGAGAAATCAAATGCGCAACAATATAAGCGATGAATTTTTGAATGATTGATGAGCGCATACTTTTTTTTTACAATGATATATTTGATAATGTTGAAAAAAAAATCATAAGACAATTTTAAAATAGGAAGGAACGTAGAGAGAAATTATAATCCTTCGATACTAAGGGATCTAGAATTTTAAAATGTAAAAATTTATAATTTTTTTTATAATCTCCAACTTTTTGGATATAAAACGTCATGATTGGAATTGTTCGGCTAACGACCAAGATTCATACACATGAAATTCATTTTATAATTTTTCGAGCAACTCCTTTTTTATTCCTTCTTCGGACCCAAAGAGGGTCGGGTTGTTTGTTAATTCATGGGAAAGTTATGCGCCAAAAAAAGTGGTTATCTTCTCCTTTCTCGTTTAACCCCTAAGATGAATTTTCTCATGAGAGGAGTTGTGTGGTGCGGTTGTGATTCAGAAGTGAAAGATCACTTGTTTTTTACATGTGTATTTGTCGGGAAAATTTAGAATAAAATTTTCAAGTGGTTTGGCATGTAAAAATGCTTAAAAAAATGCTTTATAAATTTTTAGTTGGATTTATCATTATTTTTTAAATATACCATTTATTAATACATTAATTTGTATTAGACTATGAAAAGTAACATTTGATACATTTATATGTAAATTATAATCTAGTAATAATGACACAAATTTCAAACAACTTTATTATACTGGAATTAGGTCAAAATAAAGATCAATCTCAAAGGACGTGCTTAATAAAAAATAAAAATAAAAAATAGAAATCAATAGTGTAAGTAAAGAAAACATGGATATTATGGATCTACAAGATGTTGATCTTTCAAGATATTAATAATTAGGTAATAGGAATTACTGAATGAAGTTTTGATGGCAGCCATCTCAACAATAACGATCTCAAATAAAGAGAGGATGTGATCTGAAACACACAACAAGTATTAGCGGCAGCAACATATTTTGTTCTTCCTCAACCAATACATTTATATATGCTTCAAGTTCTCTTCATATAGGAAGAAGAAAGTAAAATATGTACGGTGTATTGGAGACAATAACCTCTTATATTATGATGACCATTATGGTTTCTCACTTTTCTGTTATGGACCATCTGGACATACATTCATATTTTTTTTGGGGGTTACAAGAGTCCATATTAATTAATCAATTATTTAAATAGAAATCTAATTAGCCTTATTACTTAATATGACCACAGATCAAGTAAAGCTCTAAATAAAGATATTTTGCCACGTAACGACATTGAAATATAATTAAATAATAAAATATTTCAACAATTATTTTCAATACAAATGTTTTTATAAAAATGGACGGACGCAAAACTCAAAACTTCGCGAATTTTATCATTTGAACCAATCTATTATAGGCAAATATTTATTTTTCAGATTCATTGAATAATTGATGTATTTAGACTATAATAAAGTTTAAATACATCAATTATTTAATGAATATAAAAAAAATATAAATTGGTTATAAATGCGACCGGAGAGAGTAGTTGGTTGGTAGCCGCGGTTTGCAATCAAATTATGTGAAATACTACCCTAAATTCTACTATTGCATACGACTTTTAGCTGTTGGTCAAAATTCTTACTGTCGGTTACATGGATTCAAATATGAACACTTGGATATCTTTTGTTTTAAGTGTTATAAACCATACAATCAGTACAGTAAGAAACTGTTCCTGATCAAGATTGATAATTTGTCCACGAGCATTTTTGCAAAGCAGAAGTTCATTGGAATGGTGGTGGGATTAGGGGTGCATGTTTAGAAACCAACCAAACCAAATATTGTAGATGAGCGGGAAGACGGTTTCAATATTCATACCAGTCACTGGTTTATCAGTGTCTCATTTATAAAAATTAAGCTCAGTAGTTGCTTGCAGTAGCAACCAATTTGACATTTTCAACTCAAAATAATCGATCAATAATTAACAGCAATACTACTCACTCCGTTTCAAACTATCTGTCTCTTTTAAGATTTATAGCATTGTAACAAAACTAATTGACGATTTATTTTCAATAGATTCATTTACTAAAACATCTTTACCAGTAATAGTTAAGTGCATAGTTAGATGATTGAAATGCTATGAATAAAGATATGTCAGTGAAAACGAATATTAATTGTGTTTTTGGGATTATAAAAGGATTAATGATTTGAGATAAAGAAAAATAATAAAAAAAATCTGTTTAAAGACAAATGGAATAGACCATAACAATTTGTCTCAAGTAATTCCTTTAAGTATTAAGTCTTTTAACCATATTAAAATTTCTCGTTAAAAAGTGTCTTGAACACTCTCTATCTAACATGTTCACTAACATCTACTCCCTTATGTAAAATCTATATGGATATCACACTTTAAAAATACATCCCACATAAAATGATTCAAAACTCGCATACAGTTCAAGAATGTTAAAAAAATAATCTTTATAACAGGCATTACTTTTAACCCTTAATATCAAGGTGACCTCATATCAATGCTTGACAAGACCTCAATGACGATTGTATCGCTTGGACGGTAACACGCCAACAATTGCACGAACACTTTCTACATAGCAGTGAGCATAAAACAAAGGTTCATCAGAAAATATTTTGAAATTAGACATATATAGATTGGTCCATGATTTGTCCATAATTGTGAAACATGTAATGAGTGATATTTGTCTTTTTCACTGAGGTCTATCAATGACAAGCAAGTATTGCGGAAAATGTATACCCCCGGTCGACCTTCTTACAAGCTAGTACTAACGTCCATCCATGACTATAAGCAAACTAGTCCTACATAACATCACATTCACATCATATACACAAACAAACAATCGACTTTATTGTTGCCAAAATGATTGATTCCATTATTATATATTATTATCAGTCACTTTTCAGGGGGTTTTCTTTAACAGTTTGTTTATATTACTACATCTAGAAGCCAAAGGAAACATGCATCTTTATGAATATGATTCTGTGGAGAATAGGCATGCACGTTAAAGGCCTACGTAACAATTTGATACATGCTTCCGATTTATTTCCATCTCCAAATGAAAAATTAAAATAAAAACATGTCGAAGTGAAAAAAATAACAAATCTCTACAAATAAACCAATTTTGTGTTTGATTTCACACTAGGCAGGCAAGCCATATTATTGCGTTCCAAGTCAGAAATTAACGATTTATTGTCCCTCAATATATACTATTTCATTGTGCATGTGATTTAAAGTGGTAGTTCTCATAGACCTCCTTTATTTCTTTCCATTTCATTTTGTATTAGGGGCATATCATGTTTTAACATGAATTGGCATGCCTCTATTATTCCTTATATGAATTAACTATAGTCACTTAAATTATGAAACAAAGCACAAAGAATTTGTTGGCATGTATATTACAGGTATTACCTCTCATATACTTTACACTCAAAATTTATGTACGATAGTCACAAAGACATTACAAAGGGAGCAAGCGACAATGATAACTGAGCCGCATAGTGATGGCAGTGGGGAGTACTCCACAACACATCACATTTTCCATGACCAAATAAATTTACAATTTAGTTAACTTTATTAAAACCGCAAATACTTCTCAGTTGTTATCTTAAAAATCAATAGAAAATTAATTTTAAAATTTATACAACGTCAATATATTTCATAAAATCATTTATTATCAACGTAAACTTCAAAACAAACACAAATCTATTTACTCCAGAACACATCACATTTTCCATGACCAAATAAATTTACAATTTAGTTAAATTTTCATGTGGTCTTATAGGGGCTTCTAGTGGGTTATTGACAATCTGGGATTCGTCGGAGGTCGAGGTGTGGTCTTCTAGTAGTTTTGATCATTTTCTTTGCATCCATGGCCGGTTCTTATCTTCTAATGAGGAGTTTCTTTTGTTTAACGTGTACGCTCCCTGTAATGGTAAGGATAGAAAAGTTTTATGGGAGGCGTTGTCGATTCGGCTTCAAGCTTTGAGGGGTAAGAAGGTGTGTATTTGGGGAGACTTCAATGCGGTTAGAGGAAGGGAAGAACGTCGTTCTGTGAATGTTTCTGGAGGCGTGATGGACTTTGGACCTTTTAATTTTTTCATTGAAGAGAATGTGTTGTGTGACCTGCCGTTATGTGGCCGTAACTTCACCTGGTTTAAAGGGGATGGTAAGTCGATGAGTCGTATTAATCGTTTTCTTTTGTCTGAAGAATGGTGCTTGGTGTGGCCGAATTGTGTTTAAGTCGCTCAACTGAGAGGGCTTTCAGATCATTGTCCTTTGGTTCTATCGGTAGATGAAGAAAATTGGGGACCCTGACCTGCGAGGTTCCTTAAATGTTGGGCCGACATTCCGGGTTATAAGGAATTTATGAGGAATACATGGAGTGCTCTCCAAGTGGAGGGGTGGGGCGGGTATGTGCTTAAGGAAAAGTTCAAATTAATTAAAGTGGCGTTGAAAAATTGGCATGTGTCTCACTCGCATAATTTATCTGCGCAAATTGGTGCTTTGAAAGAGAAGATGGAGATGTTGGATGGTAGAGGATAATCTTATACGCTGTCAGAGGATGACTGTAATGAGTTGCATGAGGTCTCGGCAAAGTTGCATTCTCTTTCTCGGCTTCATTCTAGTATTTGTTGGCAGCAATCGAGGAACCAATGGCTTCGTGAAGGTGATGCAAATACTAAATTCTTTCACTCAACTGTGTGTGCGCGCCGTCGGCGTAACGCTATATGCTCAGTGGTGGTAGACGGGGTGGACTGCGATAGTTTTAAAAGTCCTGGCCCGGATGGAGTTAATTTTGGTTTTTTAAAAGATTTCGGGTCTGAGTTAAAGGTTGATGTGATGAGGTTTGTGACCGAGTTCCACAAAAACGGGAAGTTGGCGAAAGGTATCAACGCTACGTTCATCGTGCTAATTCCGAAGGTGGACAATCCTCAGAGGTTAAATGATTTCCGGCCAATCTCTTTGGTGGGCAGTATGTACAAAATTCTAGCAAAAGTGTTAGCAAACAGGTTGAGGATGGTGATGAGTAGTGTGGTGGCTGAGACGCAATCTGCTTTTGTTAAAAAAATTCAAATTCTTGATGGCATTCTTATAGCTAACGAGGTTGTTGATGAGGCTTGTAAACTTAAGAAGGAGGTTATGTTATTTAAAGTGGATTTTGAGAAAGCCTACGATTCTGTTGATTGGGGCTATTTGGATGCGGTTATGAAAGGGATGGCTTTCCCGGTTCTGTGGCGGAAATGGATTCGAGAGTGTGTGAGTACTGCTACAGCTGCTGTTCTTGTCAATGGCAGCCCTACTGAGGAGTTTCAGTTTCAAAGAGGTCTTCGACAGGGGGACCCCGTCTCCCCTTTTTTGTTTTTGCTTGCAGCTGAAGGTCTTAATATCTTGATGAAAGCTTTGATTACGAATAATTTATTCCAAGAGTATGCAGTCGGTACGGTCAATCAGGTAGTGGTTTCTCACCTGCAATTTGCTGATGATACTCTGTTATTAGGCAACAAAAGTTGGGCTAATGTGCGGGCCCTCTGAGCAGCTCTTGTGATTTTTGAATCTATGTCCTATTTGAAAGTGAATTTTAATAAAAGCTTGTTGGTGGGTGTTAATATTTTTGAGTCCTAGTTAAATGAGGCAGCGATGGTGTTGAGTTGTAAAGTGGGCAAAACTCCTTTTATGTACCTAGGTCTTCCTATAGGTGGTAATCCACGGAGACTTCAGTTTTGGGAACCAATTGTGAATCGTGTTAAATCTAGATTGTCGGGTTGGAATAGTAGATTTCTCTCTATTGGTAGCTGATTGTTCTCCTCAAAGTTATTCTGACTTCTCTGCCTGTCTATGCACTTTCCTTCTTCAAAGCTCCTTCAGGTGTAATCTCTTCCATTGAATCTTTATTGAATAATTTCTTTTAGGGGGGGGGGGGGGGTGAGGATTGTAGAAAAATTACTTGGATAGGTTGGAAAACCTTGTGTTCTAAAAAGGAACATGTAGGTTTGAGGGTGAGGAAGCTGAAGGAGTTTAATGTTGCTTTCCTTGGTAAATGGTGTTGGAGGATGTTGGTGGATAGAGATGGTTTGTGGTTTAATGTTTTAGTCGCCCGCTATGGCGATGTAGGTGGAAGGTTGGAGGTGGGGGGCCGGAGTGGTTCTTCGTGGTGGCGGGAGGTAGGTAGGATTCGTGATGGGGTCGGTGACTTAGGTGGTGGATGGTTTGGTGATAGTATTAGATTAAGGATTGGTGATGGGGCTGCGACACTCTTCTGGTCGCATAGGTGGTTGGGAGGATCCCCGCTTTGCGAGCGCTTTCCGCGCATGTTTGATTTGGCTGAGAACAAAACTATTTATGTAGCCACTTTGTTCTCTGTGGGACTAGAGGTGGACGGGGAGGGATGGAGATGGCGGCGTAGTCTGTGGGCATGGGAGGAAGCCTTATTAGAGAAGTGTAGAGCTTTACTGTTTGATGTCTCTTTGGTTCCTTATATTTCAGATACATGGGAGTGGATCCCTGATCCTGCAAAGGGTTACTCCGTGAGTGGAGCCTATAATTTGCTGACAGTTGATGTTGATTCTCAGTTAGGTTTACCGGTCGAGATGGTGTGGCATCATCAGGTCCCCGTGAAGGTCTCGGTTTTCGCATGGCGGCTGATTCAGGATCGTCTTCCAACGAAAGCTAACCTGGCTTTTTGGGGTGTCATTTCTGCGGAAGATATCATGTGTGTTACTAGATGCGGTCACATGGAGATGGCCGAACATTTGTTTTTATCCTGTTCTACATTTGCACCTTTATGGCAGATGGTGCGCGATTGGATTGGAGTTGTTGGGGTGGATACTAATGTTATAGCTGAACATTTTGTGTAGTTTACTCATTTGACAGGTGGTAGTAAAGCTAAAAAGTCGTTCATGCAACTCATTTGGCTTTTGTGTACTTGGGTTGTGTGGAACGAACGTAACAATTGTTTGTTCAATAATTCTGTAACTATGGTGTTGTGCCTGTTAGATAAGGTCAAATTGTTATCATTAGGGTGGCTGAAAGCTAAAAAGGTTGTGTTTGTTTATGGTAAGCAGAGGTGGTGGTCAAGCCTTTTAGTTTGTCTAGGCATTGGCAAATCCTTTTATTTTTGTTGTTGTTGTGACTGATATTTTGTATCTTTGAGTGGTCTCTTAGGCACACATTGTGCTTGGGAACTACCGTTTTGTTGTGATATCTAATTTCATTTTGATTTCTTCAAAAAAAAAACATAAGAAGGGAGATGTGTGTAATTCAAGCTTCTCTCAAGGGAGGAGAGTGAAATATTTTCTAATATGTTTTGAAAAAGGGTAAGAAAGAGTATATTTTAAATAAGAGGGGAGGGAAGTGTAATTTACTCTTAAATAAATTAGTTTCTGATTTAGAGTGTAATGTTCAGAAGTCGCTAAATTGATCATTAGTCGCTTATTGGTGATCAATTTGACATTTTCAATATTTTTTGAAGGGTTGACATTTACAATATCTAAATAAATGAATAAATAAAAATATTAAACAGTAAAATCATTGATTTATTTCCGAAAAAAAAATCATTGATTTATTTTCATAAGCAAACTTTTTTATAAGAGACCAAATAAACTTTTTTAATTAATAGAAATATTATTTTCCTCTGTCGGAAATTATGTGTCTCTTTTACGTTTTACACATAAACGACCAAATAATTTTTTTTTAATGAATAGCAATATTATATTCCTTTGTCTGAAATTATGTTTCTTTTTTAAGTTTTATACTGTTATTAAGAAAATTAAAATTATCGAGATTGTAAATTTTAATGGTAATGAATGTTTTATTTACTAAAATATTTTTATTAATTATAGTTAAAGGAGTAGTTAGATAATAGAAATGTAATGAAGAAAGATATATTACTGTATTAAAAATACTTCTTTCGATCACATTTATAAACAAAAAACAACTCTTTTTTAAATTTATTGAATAACAAATGTATCTGACCATAAAGATCGGATCAAATACATTACTTATTCAATAATGTAATTTTTTTTTAAATATAAATGTAACAAAAGGGAGTATGTGTTAATTTTATTGGTATTATAAAAAGGATAACTGATTTAAGATAAAGAAAAATAGTTAAAAAGACATCAATTTAAAGACAGGGAGTAAACTGTAAAAATCATTGATATGTTTGTCTCAAGTTATTCCTTTTAAGTATTAACCGTTAATATCAATGCCTCACTCCTTAAAAAGAAAAATGAATTAATGCTTGACAAAACGCACTGATGACCTTGTTTGCGATTGTATCACTCGGACTGGAGCTTGCCAACAATTGTACGGACACTTTCTATATAACTGTGAGCATAAAACAAAGTTTCATCAGGAAAATATTTTGAAATTAGACATATATAGATAGATTGGTCCATGATCTGTCCGTGATTGTTAAGCATGTAATGAGTGATATTTGTCCTTTCACTAGGTCCATCAATGACAAGCAAGTATTGCCGAAAATGTATACCCCCCAGTCGACCTTCTTCCAAGCTACAACTTGTTAACAATATAGACAAACAAATATTAGAATAACTAGACTTCTGCACGGGGTCTTATCGACCATAATAGAAATTGCAATTAATAAACATGCATCTATCAATAAACATAAATTAGATTATTAAAAATCAAATATCGCGATCAAATATCGCAATCAATATGTCTTTAATATCATTTGATAGAGAAAACATAATATATTAAAGACTATTTATTTATTTAATCACAATATAAGTATTGGGGCAATTATTCCTTTTTTAGAGAAAAGAATATAGTATTTGTTAGGTTAAATTACTGATAACTTAATGTAGTATCTTAGAAGGAAAAATTATTAAGTTAAGTTGTTGCAGGTCTAATAAAATATAAGGAAAAAAAAAGTCTAGAGAAACAATAGATTACACAACATGATAGGAATGAAAAGTTCATCACTGAGGAGAAGTAGGGATTGCTGCATTTTATAGAGAGTTTGTTAGATTAAATTGGTGCATTGCATTTTAGATTGAATTTATTAGGTTAAATTGTTGCTAACCTAATGAGGAAAATTATTTGGTTAAGTTAGCTAACAAAATTAATAAATAAGGATAAAAAAGACATAAGTGTATAAAATATTTTCAAAAACAAAAAAACAACATGATATAAATGAAATTGGTGCGATGCAATTTTTTTTAGTATTAAATAAATTTAGAGAATATTATAAAAAAATTTTATACAAAAGCAAAGTAAGCTGCATAGCATCATCTAAACAATTTACAAACAAACAATCGACTTTATTGTCGCTCAAATGATTGATTCCATTATGATATACTATTATTTTCATGGGGTTTTTCTTTATTACTACATCTAGAAGTCAAAGGAAACAAGCATCTTTATGAATATGATTATGTGGATAATAGACATGCACGTTCAAGGCATACGGAGCAATTTGATACGTGCTTCCCGATTTGTTTTCATCTCCAAATGAAAAATTAAAATAAAAAACTTGTCTAAATGAAAAAAAGAAAAAGGAAATAACAAATATGTACAAATAAATGAATATTCTCTATAGCAAACGGATGGGAGCAACCCAACAATTGCACGAGCAATTTCTACATTAACTGTGAGCATAAAATGAAGTATCACACGAAATTAATGGTTAAGGATTTAAAAATAGAAATAATTTATAAGTTTTACGTAAAAAATGTTACTTTTTAAATTTTTAATGTCTTGAATGCATCATTTTTAAGACAAAATTTCTTTTTTAGACTTCTTAACTATTGCTCTAAGAGTAATGGTTAATATTTCCCTTTTTTTTAATATCGTTGACTTTCGTGTCGGCCACTATCCATGCTAAAAACGCATGGCGTTCCTCCACAAAAGAAAAAATATAAAAAAGATGACTTTGCGTCGACTTTTAGTCCGTCGGTATGTAATCTGGGAATTTGTGGCGGCATATTTGTTAGTTCTGTATTTGTTTGGGACATATGTGCATCGCCAATTTGCCTTTGTGTGGACTTTTTGTGCTTTGTTTGGGAATTTGGCACATGCAAATCCCTTGCATTCTTGTAGTGTATTCTCATTTAAGATGGGTATAAAATATGTATGTATTGTTTAGTCATGTTTTAGGGAAAAAGAAAAACCATATATCAACTAAAAAATTTTAAACAGAAAATATTATTCTCACCGAATCCGTGCAAGGCGCATTAAAAAAATCACGAAAGACGTGCAAGGCGCACTAAAAAAATCACAAAAGACAACGACACAATTACATAGGAACCGTATATAGACGGATTCCACACACCCCGCCCATACTCAACAAAACCATAACATTAACACCCAAGGGAAGGTGCACAATGCAGCTTATAAAGATACACACCAAATAGTACCCAATCAAAAACATACTAGGACAGACAAAGTCCCAAACCGTAGAAGGTATCTTAACAAAAAGCTGTTGTCAAGCAAAAAACATCCCACTAACCAAACCAGAACTGCATAATAGAGAGAGAAAAACCTCCACCCACAAACATATTGCCCGCGCGCGTGCACGCACACATACACCCCCATATATAGAAGATTTGAAGAGAGAAAAGCTTGAAGTATTTATATTGAATTAGTAACAGAAAAAAGATACAAATGAATGATAGATTCTTAAAAATAAATGCCATCTACTTCTATACTAACTAACAAAATGACACTAACTACCTATATTTCAACAACCTCTCAAAAGGTGTTTACAACATTTCCAACTTGAGACGACCAATACAATAAAAAAATCAAAATAATCCTTGTATTGTCATGTACAAATTGTACCAATATATCCTTGCTATCATCCTTCGGAAGAAAAATAAAATAAATTTGCATCTCAACAAATGTAAATAAATGATAAGTGTCAAATTCATGTTAGTTAATTACATGGTAGTTTTTAACTTGTTATTACCTAGTTACCATCATGATTTGTAGGTTTCTGGATCAATGATCAAGAATGATAAAGAGCCAGGAGAGAATCAGAACATAGAGTAATTTAAAGAAAATGCAAGAGTAGTTTCGCTAGGCGAGCATCAATTTGCCAAGAGAATCATGGTGGTTTGGTGACTTGATTGGATGAGATGTCATTTTCCTCCATCTCAAGAAAGCTCAGATTCTCTACACGACCATAACTGTCTATCGAATTCCAACTTATAAGAATTCTATAAATATATGTCACCACTTATTTTCAAGGGGGAGGACCATAGACCATAAGTTTGTTGCATAGAAGAACTCATATATATATATATATATATATATATATATATAGAGAGAGAGAGAGAGAGAGAGAGAGAATGATCTAGGGAAGAAAGCTACAACGAAGGAGAATGGGGAATCATCTATGGGGTCTAATATCATCCCTTCTTGTTTCTTATTGTAAGGTTATGTATAACTAATCATCTCTATCTTTGGGATTAAGTATAGTTGTTATGACTCTTTTGTAGTTACTTGATCTCGATGGTTCTATATAACTTTGTTTTCAGTATATCAATGCTTCTATTCTCATTCTTAATGCTTTTTTAAACGTGCATTCCGAAAAAGAACTTTTGACATAAGAAGTAATAGACATAGACTTTATTTGTAAGGGGCAAGGGTATAGCCATTTGTGGATGTTAGTTGTGAGAGATCATGCTAGGTTTATAATCACACTCACACTCTGAGTTTAAGATATTGAATGAATCAACTATTTTGCTAAGCATCGGGGGTTAATTTATACAATGGATCTCATGTTGTTTTCCAGATATAGAAACGATATTGATGGGCATGTGAAGGTATACCTGAAATAAGAGGAGCATACAACCGATTAAGAAGGTACATTAGATGATTAGTTAACAATGTGTAATACTGACAATACAATCTCTCTATTCTGATCTCATTACATACACTCTGGAGACCAAAATAGGTGGTTAAACAACTCACTTTTTGTACTCAAAATTGTTCTAGTTGTTGAACGACAGTACTATCACACGAGTCTCTGTGGATACGATACTTTGAATACGTAAATTTGATGCCACTAAAAGAAACTCTTCAAATGGTGTCGTTGCCCGTGACTTGTGTTTAAGGTATTTGAGCATCATAACAATTGTTATTGGTTTGAATATTTGAGTACATATTTGTTTATATTGCAGAGTTTTTGTGTTTGTCTTTAATACCTCTTTCTAGCCTAAGAAAAAATTTGTTGTTAGTTATTTCCCTTTTCAATTCTCCATAACAGATAAAGCCATTACTAGTTGTGGTTACCATAGCTATTGTACATAGTATGAGTATCAAACATATCAACATTACCATTAATGTCCTACTAAGGATGAAAGATTTTAAAAACTAAAATACACAATGAACCAGCTCATGCAACAGTCCATGATTAACATGCCGAGAAACAATGAAAGAATAGATAACTTGGCATGTTTTATCGGACATATGAGTTCATAACTCGCTTCTACATCAGAATACAAGAACGTTTCAACCGACACTAAGACCACTCATGAAGAAGATGAAAGTATCAAAAGTAATTTTGAGGAATATAGATAGGGGGGTGATAATGATATGGAAAAAGATGTCTAGGGGGATGATGAAGAAATGGCAGCTGAAAGATGTTGGCATAGTTGGAACAATAGAAGAAATAAAGTTGCACCAAACAATAGAACTTCCTCGTAAAAGGTCATGTTCCGAGAAGGCCAATATTGTTGATTAAGAAGGAGTAGTGACTGGTGGGGAAGAAGATAAAGGCTTGATTTGATTAACAAAGAAGATACAACTAAACAAAAGAGGGTGCAAGAAAACAAGGTAGAGTCATAAACTCATCTTGGAAAAGACTACGAAGTGAGAAAATTATTCGTGAACCCAATCTTCCTTCCTTATGGCAAGGTATCATTTTGGCAAGTTAATGTCCCTTAGACTTCAAATTAATGCTAGACATATCTTGCTTATAATATTATATAAACTCATACCTTGACATATCAAGCCTATGCAGTGTTTAAGGGACATTAACTTGCCATATCATTCGTGAAGCCAATCACGATTAAGCATCCACTATGTCTAGCATTTCCGTTTATAAAAATAGAGCATTGCTATTTATCTAGAAAGTTTTTATCAAAAAAAGGTCTCAACCAATTAAATTTGTTATTGGCCGGAAATCAAGGGAGGTAATAATGTGTAATTAAGGAAAGGTAGCAAATACACCATTGGTAAATTTTCTTGATACATTTTCTCGCTGTATCTATCAATTCCCATAGAAAGAAGTACAAGAGATACCCAAACATAATCGATCTTGTTCCACTTTATTCTATTACATACTATGATACTACTCATCCAAATAATTTTAGATTAAAAATTAAAATTGACAATAAAAAACTTTGTTGTGTAGAACTAATAATATTACACAACTATTTAAAGATCTCAAAGAAAAATGAAATCGCTTTGGTTGGAATCCCAAAAGGAGTAATCAATGGTTGAAAAAAACTCCATACTAAAGTACTCCTCTTGTAATTGTAATGTAGAGCATGAGCCAATTTTCTCTGCCTAATGGTATTGGAACATTAATATACTTGGTTGGGAAGAAAAAGCACAATCTCTACCAACTTGATTTGAAACCATAGTACCTAATGAGTCATTACAATCTCCCGGAACATTACCATCTTTATTAGAAGCCAGAACTGGTTGTGTCACAAAATTATTTTGCTTCTTATTCAACCATGGTGAATGAGTTGAAAAAATTCGAGGTTGAGGCTTAACAACTTCATGTGTTTTCATAGTTTCCTTATGTTTCTCTTTTTCTTTCTTCTCTTCTTTTTCTAAAGCAAGTTTCTTCCGCAAATTTGTGTGCCAATAGTTTTTCACATCATTAGCTGTTCTACCAGGAAGCCTTGCGGCAATCAATGACCATCTATATCACATGTATCATATGAAAGTAATTAAATAGCTGAAATATTATCTAAACAAGAAGAATATTAAATATGAGAACTTATGTGGCTTGCTTTGGTTTGTTTCTGTTCGAGCTGGATCGATTTGTGCTACTGTTCCACCGTGTTTGTCTTATGAACTTGGCATCTGGTTTTTGGTGGGCCGAGTTTTTGGATTGATTATGGTGTCCGCCCTGGTGTTTCGTGAGTTGAGAGGTGCCTTTTTTATTTGTATCGAGAGTCTGATGGGCCGATCACTTTTGATTCGAGATCGGGAGCTAGTTTTTTGACACAGGTTCTTTTAGGCTTTGTTGGTGGCTCCTCCGTCCTTCCGAAGTTGAGTGGTGACTGTGTCTAATCGTTTGAAGTAGCAACTTAAAATTGTCGGTTGTTTTATTGAACTTTGTTGGTGGTGTCGATTTTTATTGTGTTGTTAATTTTTCGCTGGGTGTTTTAGGGGCTTTTCCTTTTTTATTGGTGTAATATTTGGGATTTAATCCCCTATTTATAATATAATTTGTCATTCAAAAAAAGAAAGATATGTTTGCATAAATATCACGACTAACTAGGCATGACAATGGGGCGGGGTGGGGACGGGTTTTGTCTTCTCCGTCCCCATCCCCTACTCCCATATACTTACCCGTTACGGTACCCATATCCAATGGGGATAATAAATTGAATCTCATCCCTGTCCCTAATGGGTTCGGGTATTCTCGCCTCATCCCCGTCCCCATAGTGAATCAATTTTTTTAATAAAAAAAGAGTTTTTTTTTAAGCTTTAATGGTAATATTGTAATGCAATATCCAACAATTTGTACTCGTTTTAACATTTTCTTATCGAATAATTCAAATGCTCCTTTAACTATCCATGAAAGTTCTTATATCATGACAATTATCAAACTAAATAACATGACATATCATTATCAACCCCTTCAATAAAAAAACACGACCTTTCTACATTCGGGTAGGATTTGGGTATGGGTTCGGGGTGGGTACATATATCTCCGTTACCCGTACCCGTATTTTAAAATCGGAGAAATTCAAACTCAATCAAATCGGAGTTGGTTTGAGCCGTATCCATGGGTACGTGTTTTGTTGCCATGCCTACGACTAACTCTAGCCAGCAGTTATAGCATACACAAACGAATTTGAATTTTACCTATTCCCAAGAAGTTTGTGTAACCTTAGGATCATATCAGCTTCATCTTCAGCAAAGCTTTCCCTTTTGATGTTGGGGCATAAATAATTTAACCACCCCAATCTACAACTTTTTCGACATCTATTCAATCCTGCCAAGAGTAACAAATACTTTTACAATATATATGTAGAAATGAAATTATGCATATGACTAATTTAATTATGCATATGATTGTATTTATCATTAGATTTTCTATAGGACCTAACAAAACTATTGATTTGTAAAATGAGACACTCTTTTTAAACCTAGTTCAGACATTATATAGTTGTTCAGCTTAACCTAATTATAAGCCAAATACACAATATATAGAATAAGCAACATTCATTAATACCTGCTCTCTGTGGAACTAAAGGCCATTTTCCTTCACCATACTTGTTAATGCAAGCCTTGAGTAGCTTATCTTCCTCATATGTCCATGCACCTTTTTTCACTGCTCTCGTATTATCCATACACACCTTTCGTCGTATGTACGCTTTCCTAATTTGTCCATATATATGCACACAAATATAGGTATGATATTTTGTCTTGTATATATATCGTGGTTTTTAGGGTAGACACAGTTGCTTAATTTGTCTAGCATAGAAATCTCTTTTATCCGCTTAATTAGACAAATGAAGGGCAACCTACTAGTATTTCTGGTGGTCTTGGTTTAATATGGAGCACATCGAACTTGAGACATTATGAGGAGCACATTTTAAGGTTCCAAATCAACATCATTAGACCAACTCAAGTCACTTATAACTAGAGTATATTTAACTACAAAAAAGATATACATCAGAGTATAATAAATTATAGGGTTAATTAAGGTTTTGATCCCTACAAATATCTGCAGTTTTGTTTTTAGTCCCTATAAAAATAAATAACATTTTTTAGTCGCTACAAAATTTTCCGCGTTAGTGTTTTAGTCCCTGTTAAATTAGAATTTGTTTAATTATGCTTAAACTTCTAAATTTTTGAAAGATTTTTTAACAGACATATGCATAACATTGTAAGACACTCTTTTATAAAATCTTTTAATTTTTTAACATGTAATGAATTAAATATAAATTTTTCTAAAAGCCAAATTTTCAAGATTATATCGATGAAAATTTGGACCTAATAATAAAATTTTGAGTTTCACTTTTGCGGAGGAACTTTGTATAATGTTCTAAATAAGTATGTAAAAAACATGTTAAAAATTTAAAAGTTTATGCACAATATTAAGCAAATTTTAATTTTACAAGGACTAAAAGTATGTATTGGTCCCTGTTAAATTAAGATTTGTTTAATCATATTTAAACTTTTATATTTTTAAATGATTTTTAACAAACATGTTAAGAACATTATAATAATTTCTTTTATAAAAAATTAGAATTTTTTAACATGTAATGAATTAAATATAATTATTTTTAAACGCCAAAAATTCAAGATAAAACTAACGAAAATTTGGACCTAAAAATAAAATTTTGAGCTAACTTATTGCGGCGGAACGTTTTATAATGTTTTAAACAAGTATGTAAAAAATCATTCAAAAATTTAAAATTTTAACCATAATTAAACAAATTTTAATTTAACAGGGACTAAAAACACTAACAGAAAATTTTAGGGTAAGTTACTAAATGTATTTTTTTATTACATGAAACTAAAATAATTATGAAAGTTTGTTCTTTTCTTCGTATTTGTCGCTTCCCTGATATACAATAAACCACTACAATAAGTATTATAGGCCATGCAATCAATCTTCCTCACCGAGGTTGATAATGGAGTCTAGGAAGACAGTGTCAATATCAGTGTTAAGATCAAACAAAGCTGGAGTTAATGCTTCAGTGCTAATTTTGGAAACAATTTTAATGCTGCAATAAATGAGAATGCTACATTATTAACGTACGACTCTGAGAAATTCTAAGCGAACAAAAAGTCGGTAATGGACGGAATGAATAGTTGAAATTCTGGGGTGAGGGTTATGGGACAGTTTATAGGAGTAACAACAATTTGAATGTGTCAGACAGACAAGCATTTAATATTGGGTCACTAAATGATAAATAATGCATCAATTGCATACGATTCGTAGCAGGGAGATGTGAATCCCTTGGACAGCAAAATAAGGAAAAGAAATGGACCAATGGAAAGGGTTTCAAAGATGATATTTTTTGCTGAATGCTGAATACTCCACTTATTGCTTTAGGATCATCTAGCATTACGACTATAGTCTATTTTTTAGATGCATGCATAAGTTGGAACTATTCAGACAAGTCATTTAAGTTTGCCATCGATCTTTTTGCATGAAACTTTGGTTAATTCTAGTAAAGTTGAAGAGTTGCAATACATGTACACCATCGGTTTTGAATTTTGTTTAGTACTAGTAAATAGAGACGAGAGAGGTGGAGAAGTTATAAGTTTTTTTATAAGTAAGTTATAAGTTGTTTTTGAAAGAAAAACAAATTGTCTAAAATAATAAATCGTTTTATACGATATCACTGAAAAAAATCATTCTAGTTTTTCAATTATACCATTAACTATATTTTTATTTCTCATACCATTAATGTAGGTGTGGCTTTCTAAAATACTTTATACTTTCTATTTCTCATATAAAATTAAGAGAAATGCTAACCGGTATCTTCGAGCGGGGGTATCGGTTAATGAAGCAGATATAATATGACATCGGAAGCTCTGCAATCAATTTCTCAAAAGTATTATTTTCAACTTAAAATATTCTTTTTTTTCCCTTAACCAATGCTCTGAAACACCGGTTAACATGACCCTAAAATTAATTGTATTTCTTTATCTTTATCAAATTGTCAAGACGACTTATAATTTAAAATGTATGGAGTAGTGAAATAGAGCTTGACGATGTTCTTAAATATAATTGGAGTTTTACCGAATTATATGTCTTTCGGAGAGCACTCATACCTCGTCATATATAAATGTGTGAAATCCGTTTAATTAATTTACTTTGGTTCTATGATTTATTTATTTTTTTGTAGTAAAAGAGGGCTTATGCCCCTTTGGTTTTGTGATTTTATGTTTTAACCTCATGTTTAAAATACTCTTTGGATTAGTTAAGTAAATAGAAATTTTATTTTTGTTGTTTTGCTTGCTTATTGACCTCATGCAAGGTAAACAAATCAGGCTAGTTTATAACCTCCAAGTAAAAATTATATATGTGTTTTGATGTTCTTATGGCAATTTTTATGGTACATTTGAAAATTTGAATGTATTGATATATCGGTTAATAAATTAATTGTTAAATGATTTGTTTTTAACGATTTTTTTATAAAGATGTTTTTAATTTCAAAAAGCTCATCCAAACTTATTTTGAAACTAATACAAGGTAAACTTGTACTTATATCTAACTCCAAATAATCAAACATATGTAAACATTTTATATCCAAAAACTTCTAATATGGTACCTTGAAAAGGCTCAAATTGAATTAGCGAAAGAGAAACAATAATTAAGGTACCTTGAAAAGGCTCAGAGTATCAAATAATGCTCTTAGATATATATCGATACAACCGATATACTATAGAGAAGCAATGCAAGTTGTATAAAATAAACGTTAAAACATGAACACTCATATACAAAAGAACATGGTAAAAGTGCACTATATATCTGGGCTCAAAATCTCACTGATATTTATGCAATATAGAAAAAGAGATGGTAATTTGATGGATGTCTATTCCCCTCAATCACAACTCTTTCGAAGTAAGCTAGCCTTTTACCTTGGTGTTACAAAAAACATTCTAAGCAAAATAATTTTCATTTGAATTGGAAAAGTATGATACAGATACAAATCAAACAGGCAACAACAAAAATTAGCAAATAACAAGTCATTACATGATGTATGTCTAAGACTCAAATAAAAGAAAAATTCACTCAAATTTAAAAAGAAATACTATAACTCATGAGTTGTCTCTAAAGAAGCACATCTTTGATGTCATCCTTCCACCTTGCTCTAATATGAAAGGAAGTACACATTATCGTTCTTCTTCCTCTTGTTTAGTAGGAATTCCATGAACTTTGCATAGAGAAGCGGTCGTTCCCATGCTCTGTTTAGTCGACCCGTACGCTAAATATGTGCTCTACCCTTTTAGAGAGAATAAAACTCTTGCTGCAAATGAATCTTCCTTCTAATCTATAGTGGTTGAGTCTTTTTCAAAATTTCTTCTCCTACCACAATGGCATAACATTTAATCTCCATCTGAACCAACTTCTTCTTACACTCATATGCTTCCCCAACAAAATTATCACAAAGAAATTCAAATCTATCTAATGAAACTTATTAGACCTTAATAATTTCATCAAAAAAATCTAGTTCAAATTAGATCACTCGTTGCTCTTCCACCTTTATGTAAAGCTCCTCACAATAATTAATATGACAATTCTTCCCGCAAATATCACATCTAACCTTTAATTTTAAATCATTCAAATCTTTTAAATGGTGAGATATCATCCATTCTTGATAGAAAAGGTTATTTATCTCTTCAACATCAATGAGTGGTCAGATATTTCACATTGCTTCAAAACTGATAGAAACTTCTCCCCAAGGTTTTAAATAACGGTCACAGTCACGATAGTGGTCAATTTAAGGTTGTCGCGATTTCAGCTGTAGCAGCTGTTGCGAATCAAATTGCGGTCGTCGCGGTGTGAATAATCAATAACATCACAAATCATAATAACTTCAATTGACATTTTTTCTCATTATTATGAGATGTTTAATATAATACAAATATAATAATAAAATGAATAGTTAATATGTAATTGTCCACTCATACAAATAGAAACACACAATCATCACCACTCACATGCATTACTCGTTAGTTATCAAGATTACGCTCATCTAAAATTCCTCCACATTTCACAAAACACGGTTAAATTCATCTCTCTATCTCAGCTCTCATGTAAAGCCTAATTTTTCTCTCTCAATTTTCAAGGCGTGATTGTATCTACAACATACACTGATAAAGACATGAGTGAGACAGATTTATTATGCCAATTTAGGAATGGATGTGAGATCTGGTGTTAGAAAGAACGATGAAGCTGGCTGAATTGAATCAAAGAGGAAGCAAAAGTAACAACGAAGTCGCAGAGAAAAAGGCTGAGAAGTTCGCGGCCGTAACGGCATATTGTCGCGGCCGTAACGGCGTTTTTCTATGTTTTTTGTTCACTCCTTGAAAACGCCCAAACACGGTGTCGGGGGCTGTCGTTACCGTTTTGTACTGGCCAAAATCCCGGTAACGTTCCATTTTTTTAGAACTTTTCTTCTCACGAGTAAACCGCGGTTCAGAAGACATAAAGAGCATAACTTTTAATATTAATTTTTTTATGTTAAAAACAGACAAATAAATTGTGTAATTTCCTTGTTGAAATTATCAACAATACTCAGCAATAGTGTCAAAAACTTGATGACAAATTCGACAAGTGCATCAAATCATTACATGTAATAAAGTTGTAAGCTAATTACCTCCACAATAATTTTTTTTTTCACAGAGGCAATTAAACAAAACATGATGAAAAACAAAAAATAGGGGGATTTGCGTAAAAATCATTGTTTGCAAAGAAAATAAAGATGAAGTGAATCAGAATGATGACAATGATAAAAATTCCTTGAACCCCTCTCCCTCCTTGTTAGGTAAATTACGTCCCTAGTTCATATACAATTCGAGGTTTACGCTGACGATGCTTGACAAAGTAGACTTATCCTTGTTATGGTTCAATGTCATGTTATGTAATATTGCTCCCTAGAGTTAGTACCAGACTTATATTATCATAAGTGTTAAAGAGCATTAACAAACTCATACAAGGCCAACTCCCAATTTCTCAAAAAATTATCCTTAAAATATTTTGTTTTGAGTCGTTTTATTTCTCAGAATATTTTGTTTTGAGTCGTTGTATTTCTCTTTCTCCGATTATAAAACCTAAAGCTAATAATGATTCAAAACCTAGAATCAATTCAAACTTGATCAGAAATTGAAAAACATTAAGAACAAGATATATTAAATAAGCACAATTCAATTGCATCAATAAAAGGACAATAATAACCGCGTGTTTCCAACGACTCAAAATATGTTCATCTTGATATCATAATTTAAAGTGTTTAGTTACTCTTCGAAAACTGATTACATCATCAAAGAAAAAATAAACGGGAACATACACATAAACAAGAAAAAATGGTTGAAAAACACTCGTTTTGGTTGCTATAGTCGCACCACTAAGTCTCTGAGCCGTCAGAATTCTGAATAAATATTATGGGTGAAACATGCTCTTAAATAGGCAATTTTCGCACTACACATGTGCGGGGCACATGGAATTTTTCCTGGGGCACATGGACTAAAGTAGATTTATGTTGACTCTGTTGGAACAAATGGGTTTAACAATACCACTTTGAGTTTTGATGATAACAAGGTATTAAAAATTGTCAATTGGATATACTAATATTTGTTTAAGTGTGCAGGATCTTAGTCAAAGTTTTTATTCATAGAAAGAATCCTGTAAGAACAAATGAAGAGCAAAATCCTAAAAGAAGCTCGTTGCAAGTGATTCTGAAGAAAGCCTGAAGAATCATCAGAAGCTGTTTCGAGAGGTTCTGAAGACAAAGAGAGTCTGAAGGAGTCGTCTCGAAGAAGTACAAGACCTGGAGAGTCTGAAGAAGTTGTTTCGAAGAAATGCTAAATAAGAGGTTCTGAAGACCCAGAGCGTCTGAAGAACAAAGAGAGTCTGAATGAGCTGAAGAGAGTCTGAAGCTCATCAGAGTCTAAATGTTCTATAGAGAGTCTGAAGATTGATTATCAAGGATTTGGTTATATGAATCTCTGATGGTATTTCGACTGCAAAGAAACGTTCACTTGGTATAACGGCTAGCTTCAAAGTCAACTTGAGTATGGGATGCTTAACGACAAGAATGCAGAAATAGGACATAGTACTTCGTACAAACTTTGTTTCCACTACTCCACTACCTGTACTACTGGAAGCTGTGTCTACTGATATTATCGCCTCAAACGGAATGGAATTCAAAATATGTATTGAAGGACGATTACCATATCAAGTAACAGATCAACAGTAATTGATCAAGCTTCTAGATGACTCTGTAATATGTTGGATTGTCTCAACGTCTCTCTACAACGCCTATATAAAAGAATGAAGACTTGGAGAATATACTACTGACTCAAAACGTGTTATTAAGATATATTGTTATTCTCCCTGAGTCATATAAACACATCAACAATTTAGAGAATTCTTACAAACTTGTTTATCCTAGAATTTTCTAAGTTTTACAGAAAACAGAGTCTTATTGTTTTGTAATTGGAACACCACTGATTGTATTTCAAGTGTTCAAACTCTTATTTAATTTTCTGTAAATTGTGTCAGAAGTCTCTTGCTTGTGTGTTTGAGCATTAGAAGTCTCTTAGTTGTGTCTTTCAGCATTTGAAGTCTCTTGCATGCGTGCTTGAGCATTTGGAAGTCTCTTGTTGTGTGCTTGAGCAACTTGTAATTGTTATTACATTTTAGTGAAACTCTCCTTGGAAGTGCAAGGGGGACAGGACTACTTCCGGTTTGTGGAAGGAATCTGTATAATTGCTTGTGTTCTCTCTTTCCCTTATCTCTTTACTATTTCCGCTGCAACAGACTCTGTTCTTCCATTAGGTCCTGAACTTGTTCAGACTCTAATCCTGAAAAACAGATTCTTACTCTTTAAGAGTTGCGAAAAAGTTAACACAATTCAACCCCCCTTCTTGTGTTTTTCTCACCTTCAGACTCTTCCTTCATTCTTCATGTGCTTTTCATCCTTGATATGAGTTTCGGGCATAAATTTCCCAAGTTATTTGAACTTCAATAACTTCATTGCACTTGATCTCCTTGCTTTCGTAACTTTCACGAGATGTCTTGGTTGGCTTAACTCTATGATCTATATCAAAAAAGACTCAAAACATCTATAGAGTTGTCTGGCTGGTTAAGGTATTCCTAATACTCTAATTCTTAATATCTTTGATAAATCAAACATATCGTAGATCCAATCATAATCACGTTTAATGTTTGTTTGCTTCTGTTATTGCTTCATTAAGTTAAACATGTATTATGAAATCTGTTTTTAGTAAGACCTAAATTTCCAACATACTCTGGCAAGCCTCTCTCCCGCCTTGAGGAACACATACCACATTGTTAAGCTGGCACTGTGTTTATCATAAGTTCTTTCATTTTCATTATGCACCTTGATCTCGAGGCTATGTATTTTCACACGCTCTTTTTCAAATGTGGCGTGATATATTTCTCTTCCAATAAGCATATTAATTAGCATAGTTATTTAACATATTTACAAAGCATGTAAATGTTTCACCACCATAAAACAAAGCATATAAATGTTTGATTATAAATGTTTGAGAACTCGGAACCTTGGCTAAGTTATTAGAGACTTATTCCATCTTATGTAAGCGTTCTTGAATTATGATAGTCTTATTTTAATCAAGGCCAAGTGTTAATTGTTGTTTTTCTTATTATTAAAATTGTGTTCCTCGTCCGATCGGATCTATATTAGATAGTTTCATTTTTTGTATTTAATATTTCCTCAATATAGTTTTAATATATATAATTTACCAACAAGCAAAAATTAAATGATTCATATGGTAAGAAATTTCAATCCTTTAAAATAGTGGTCACAAATTCGATCATTGGCTTTTGTATATGATAAAAAATCGACTCAGAGGAAAACAAGGTACCTCATATATTACGGTGAAAACTTCGCGCTAATAATAACAAAACAAATTACTTTTCATACTTTAATTTTTCATCTTATTTAAAAAAGAATAAATTGCAAAAAATAGGGTAAAAAGTTAAAAACTTGTTGTGTGCATGTAATAACAAAGAAATCTAAAAAGAAGTTTATTAATAAATTTGCACTTTTACGGACATTAATTAGTTGCATGTTTGACCCTATGACCCTATGCAGTGGCGGCAACCGTTAAATCTATGGCAAAATATTTTGAGCTTAGATTTAACGATCTTGCTGCTACTTCATTCTATGAAATTCAAATCCTAATTTAAGATATCTAAAAGAGAATCAAATTCACAAATGGTAGAATCCCAGTAGCAATCACCGACAGTACTGGGTCCTTCAGTAAGAAAGTTCTCGACATTTAATTTGGAATATTCCTCTTGTAATAGTAAAGAGCATGAGCCAATTTTGTTGTCATTGCTCACGTTCAACAAACTCTCCCACCACATGGAAGACAGTGTTGAATTTTCAACATATGGCTGTGCAGCAAAATCACCATCACCATTAATTGGTAGAGTAGTATCTACTTCACTATCTTTAGCAACAGTACCATCATTTGTTGAAACTGTCACTATTGGTGTCACAAAATTATTATATTTCCCATTTAACCATGGTGAATGAGATGAAAAAGTTCGAGGTTGAGGTTTAATAACTTCATGAGTTTTCATAATTTCCTTAGGTAATTTATCTTGTTCCTTCTTTTCTTCTTTTCTTGAAACCATCTTCTTTCGCAAATGTGTGTGCCAATAATTCTTCACATCATTAGCTGTTCTTCCCGGAAGCCTTGCAGCAATCAATGACCATCTATAAAAATAAAAAAACTTAAAATATAGTTTAGGTGGTAACATTCTTTTTTATCAAAATCTTAAAATACTATTTTATAACTTGATGTATTTAATTCTCTCAAAAAAAATCTTGATGTATTTAATATCAACGATGATATTGAACAGCCCAATTTTCTATACACTCATTAATACTTTATTTTATCTCTATCTCAGCATTTTATCACATCATCAATATATTACATCAATTATATCATTCTTTTTTAATTTATTTTTCTCTTTATTTCAAGATGTATACATCATATTGGGTGTACACTAAACTTTATCCATTTAATATTGACTTCCCCGTATTACAAGACACTTGTCCTATTTATTAATATCTCTTAGATCTAAGAAAACGTAACTAGTAGTATTAATCAAAGGTTTATTTGGAAGGAAAAAAAATAGGTTTTTTTTTTTTTGAGAAAAGGAAAAGAAATAGTTGTATGTACTATATCTACTAATTTAACTTTTTAAGGGAAAAAAAAAAGACACATACTTTCTTTTATAAAAATTAAGCGAGTGAAATATTATCAATAAAGTGGCATTATATATTGGTCTTTTTCACACCCATCTTCGAGAAAATTTGAATTTTGACCCTTCAGCTTACAAAACAAGCTCATACTGTACTACTAAGCTTACACTTTATGAACAAATAAACTTATATTTAAGGAAACATAATATTAAGAATATAATATTATCAGCTAATTGAATTATAAGAAAATATTTAATTAAATGATAACTTGGCCTTGGCAGCATACATACCTGTTCCCTAGAAGCTTGTGTAACCTTAAAATCATATCAACTTCATCCTCAGAAAAACTTTCTCTATTGATGGTGGGATTTAAATAATTTAACCACCTCAATCTACAACTTTTCCTGCACCTATTCAACCCTGCCAAGTACATGTAACAAGTATATAAAGAAAATAAATTATACATATTTACATTTGCTTCTCAGTTATTATATATTCAATATAACTAATTATAAGCCAATTTAACTAATTATAAGCTATATATATAATACAATAAGCAACTTTCATTATATACCTGCTCTTTGTGGAACTAAATGCCATTTTCCTTCACCATACTTCTGTATACAAGCCTTGAGTAGCTTGTCTTCTTCATATGTCCATGCACCTTTTCTCAAACCTCTAGTCTTACTCTTCTCCATATGCAATTTGCTATTGTCCACAACAAACAAAGGCATGAGTCTTTTCTTTAGCTATATGTGCTTTAAAGGGAAGGTTGCATAGATAAGACAAAGAGAGAGATACTACTTATCATTTTCATCCAAAAAGTGCACACAATTTCACATGTGTATACCGTTGTTACACGTACTCAAATTCATCTCTACTTGTTTTTTTCTATCTTTCTCTTCTTTTTTTATCCACCATCTCATTTTCATCCAATATATATATATATATATATATATATATATATATATATATATATATATATATATATATATTACAAGCTGTGAAAAAATTGTGAGGCTATAATACGTTCTTCGTATGCAATATATTCATTTTATGTTTTGGTCCTTAGTTTTTTTCTTAGTTTAATAAATGGTTATTATAATATTGTTTTGTTTCATTTACTTTTGTGTTATTTTGTTTCTTTTATAAGCATACTTTATTAAATGTCGGCACAATATTATGTACTCCAAATCCAATTCAAAATCACATATACACTCCTCTCTTGACATCCTTAAAAAAAATTAGTTAAAATCGCAAGTTAATTCATATATCTTCCAATAACTGTTATAAACAAAAATCAATATTTAAATTTATTTGATAATGATGTATATAGTCTTTATTATAGACTATATATATCATTTATTAAATGAATTTAAAATGTTGATTTTTGTTTGTAACGGTGATTAGAAGGTGTTGTAGTCTATATATCAATTTCGACCTGATTTGACTATAAACTCAAATTTTAGAAAATTCGGAATGAAATTTAGTTTACTAACTTGGACTCGAAGTGAAATCACAGGAATTTCGTTACAAAGTTTCTGATCTTTTTCATCACAGAAAATTCGGAACGATATTGTTCATGTTAATTTTTTACTTGAATTGAAATTTTGATGCATTTATGGTATAAGTATGTATGTCATGTATTTATTGTCATACCTAGCCACGTAGTTACCATACTTAGCCACATGAATGGCCACGCGTTTGGGTATGAATGGGTCGTGGCCCTCCCTTTTTGTTTGAAAAAATTATTTGATCCTACTTGATATACTAAAAAGATCATATAATTAAAACGCATCGAGGGAGAATAAAATCTGACATGGCTGGTTATAAGCAGTGGCGGAGGCAGGATTATTGTAAAGTTTGGGTAAAAAAATTTGCAACTTTTTTTTTGTCAAGTTTGCAACACATTTATAGATGTTTACATAAGAAATTACAAGCAAATAATCAAAAAATCCAAAGAAATTGTCCAATTTATAAAGGTTTATATAAAAAATTCATAGAGATTTACATAAGAAAATGCAAAAAAAATGACCCGGAGCCCGGGCGAGTGCCTGGGGTCGCCGGCCCATAGAGCCGCCCCTGGGTATAAGTCATAATTTACCCGATAAATATATAATAAATGTGTGTGAGCAGGGGCGGTTCCTTTCATGTAGGAGGGGTAGCTTTGGCTACCCCAAAAAAAAATTATTCTTCAATCGGTCGGTATGTATTTATATCCGGCTACCCTAAATAATAAATATTGAGCTACCCCAAACAAATTCAGTTGTCGAAAATAAAGATAAATGAAAGTAAAAATATTATTAGATGATTAATAGATTTATTTATATTGGTTTGATGTTTATCGGTCTTAATAACCAATTATAGAGAAAACTTTGTCAACATAAAAATTATCAAAGACAATGAGTTTATTGCAAATAACCTATTAGTTTACATTGGAGAATACATTATTAATCTATTTAGCAAACACTCAATTATGGATAAAATTGGTTTTTTGAAATGCATTTTGTCCAAAATTGTTAGTAGCTATTATCAACTTTTATCCTTGGTTGTTGTTTTAATTTACATTTCATCAAATAAAAATTATTGTGATTATTGTCCAGTATTGATTAATTTACAGATTAAATTTGTTTTTAGTCTCTATAATACTTGCGATTTTTAAGTTAAGTTCATATGATTTTGTTTAATTTTAGTCATTGTTTTTGTGGTTATAGAAATTAAATGCAAGACCAAAACCTCTTTTTTTTGTGAAATTTTAAAAAATCGAGACAAAAATTGCATAAAAGTCTTTAAGGACTAAACTTTAAAAATTATAATCAATAAGACTAAAAAGATACTTTATCTTTCAATTTAATATGTTGGTTTTGAATTTTTTTTATAGTTTTTTTTGAGTAATTTTTTTTTATACTGCATAAACTTTTTGCTAGCTTCGCCGCTGTGTGTGAGGTGGTTATTACTATTGTCATTTTGTGTATAAGAAAAAAATACTATTGACTCACACTCTAAAGAAAATATATACTAATATTTTATAGGCAATTTCTACGGTACATCCAATAAATTTGGATGTATCGGTACACCAAATTGTTAAATTAACAATAAATGAGTTGTTTTTTGAAGAAAAATAATTATTTTCTATCAATGACAACTATAGTAATTAAATTTTATTTACCAAGAGTTTCGACGAAATAAAATTAAATTTTTATGAATTTTTATTACTCATCACAATGAATATTGATTATTTTTTATGACAAAATGTAATTTTTTTAATATGATCCTTATAAACAATGAAATGATGTTTTCTAAAATATAAATATTGACAAATAACTTTTTATTTCATAAAAATGATCGTTACTTTATAAATTTTGTGAAACAAGAGTACTGGTACATTAAATTTTGTGAGTGTACCGTAGAAGTCCCATATTTTATATACTAAAAGTTTAACTTTACTCTCCTTTATGTTTGTTTGTGTTATGAATATTAAATCGCATGAGAGATGAATTGTTAAATGGTTATTTGATTACTTATATTGAACATTATACTTTAACTGACTTTAAAAATAGGAAATCATTCAATATTTATAAAATTATGATATGTGTGTGTGTTTTTTTTTTAAAAACTATATATGTACAGAAATATTGTCTACACTACTCAAAAAAATTGGTACGTCGCTACCTAGCAACAAGAACCTGACGCCATAAGGTTGAATTTGAACCTCCCGGATAACCATCCACCTCCATTTCCCAAAAAGAAGCTAAGTTAAAATAATAAAAACTTAAATCCTATGAAGCTATGGAGTTGTGTGTGCATCATATACGCATTTGATATTGATACTTTGTGGATACTCGTGGATATGTGTTTAAGAAGTATCGGAATTAAATTTTTAAAATTTGACTTCTTTAAAAAAACTTAATAAATATTTTATTTGATACTTGTTAAAAAAATCTTCATATATACAAATGAATACTTCATAAAAATGTATCGTAAAAAAGTTGAAGGGTGAAAAATTTGACAATGTTGCAAGAATTCAGTGAAGTTGTATGTGACTTATTTTAAGACGTGAAACAATAGAATTTTCTCTCCACGAATCATACTTAGACAAAATTTGTTTTGAGTTCTTTTAATGATATTTTTATTGATATAATAACGAAAATAGAATATGATTTATAAAGATACTATATATTTTCTATTTTGATCCCAAGTGTGTCTATATATATATTTTTTATTTTGTAAATTATGGTCTTTATAATTATTTATATTGAAGAGTTTCAATGCATATTTCTTTTAAATACTTAAAATACAAAGTAGTTTTATTATAAAAAAAGACTTAAAAGCACTTTTGATCTCCTAACTTTGCATTAGTTGCGATTTTGACTCCTTACTGAAAAAAGGCTTAATCAATCGTCCAGTCCCTTAACTTAATTGATTGTCTCAATTTGGTCTTTTAACTATAATTTGTACCAATTTGGTCTCCTATGTTTTGTTCTGTTACTAGTTTTAGTATTTTCTGTTAGTTTCTCTCAAAAAAACGTTAACATAAAGAACTAAAATTAGTAACGGAACAAAACATTGCACTACACCATTTATCCTTTATAACAACAATCGAAAAATGTTGCCAGAACTATGAAAATCGTTGCCTAAAGGTATAGGAGATGTTTTCCAGGCGTCTCCTATACGAGCGTCGCCTATAGTCTATGGGGACGTTTTTTCATGTTCTTTGGGCACAGTTTTTGAAAACGTCGCCTAAGCCCTAGGAATAGGGGACAATTTTTTGGGGATTCTGAGGGGACGTTTTTAAATGTTCCCATAGGTTGCTTCAATTAATAATCGTTGCCTTAAATTTGAATCTTTAAGAAAACATAAAAACGTCCCCATAGCTTACAGGCAACATTTTTAGAGTGTCCTCGTAAAATTTTAGAATTTTCCAATTATTTTAGAAATGTGACTATAGCTTAAAGGCAATATTAAAATTGTCAATTATAACTCAAATAAGATCAAATTTAGCAGTACAACCACAAAAGATGTAAATATAATAAAATAGTTCAAACATTAATTATAGTAATCAAAATGTCAAACATCAAATGATAAGTTTAATGCTTCAAAATATAAGCCTAGCAAAATAGCAAAACTATAGTTCGGACAAATTTAGTGGTTTAACTACAATCCAAAATAAAACACCATTCAACTCGATCATTCAAGTTTATCTTGTAATTCATCACCCAAATCGTCCACTTCAAATTCATCACCGATGTCATCCTCTTGAATTTCATCATCTAGGTCATCCTCTTGAAATTCATCATCTAGGTCATCCTCCTGAAATTCATCACTTAAGTTGTCCTCAAGAAATTCGTCCTCAAGAAATTCATCATCTACGTCTTCCTCTTGAAATTCCTCATCTATGTCATCCTGTACAACATCTTCAATGATACCTTGCTGCATATAAACAACAAAATATATCAACCATAGATATTGTTGGTTCAAAGGACAATCAAAGACATCAACAAGTGTCGTACCTTCCACAAATAAAAACCAAATCAACAAGTAAAACACAGTCAACATAGCCGCAAATAGGAAACTTGTTTTACACATTTCCCTTCCTTATTCTATCATTACAAGCTCATTTTAAAGTTTCTGCAACTTATGCCATGTTATGCAATAGAGAAATAATATCTTAAGCATGTATGAAACATATATAGCAGCAAAGAAGTTAAAAAACTTGAAAATAATACCTGAAAACACCAGCAAGAAGCAGGAACGTAGCAACATAGAGAACCAAGAACGCAACAACCCCGAAAATGCCGTAAACGTAGAACAGTGCTGCAACCATATGTATATGTCATGATTATTAATAAACTTGAGCTATATTATTTGTCAAAAAGGTGCTGCTAGTCGATGGTATTTTGCTCAAAAACATGGACAAATGATAATTAATATGTGTGCTAGATGATATACAAAATCCAAACCAATGATAAATTCATAGATTTCAAAATTCTCTAAACAAAATCTAAATGCTATGAACCTGGGTTATTCACAAACACCAAGCTAATTTCATAATTGAATTAAATTCAATTCAATTAGGGAATAAGCTGAACAGGCAAAATTTAACATTGTTTCACTTATGGGTCAAATTAAAAATCACTGCCCCTTTGCATAGAGATAGCACAGTTAGACCATATACTAACTAAGCAATGCATAATCAATGAATAATAGGAACAAAATGCGCGACAGACACACATACATATAGATAAATATTTAGAAATGTAATAATATTCAATTAAAATTACCTAGAGGTTTACGAAATCACTCTTAAAAGATTGAACACCAGCAGAAACACCTGAAAAAATAGTAAAGAAATGATGAAGAAACTGAAGTTAACATAGGAAAAACATTAAAAAAATAAGAGTATCTAAGAAGCTAAAATGACACAATACACATGAAACAGGGAGAAGCCTTGGTCCCATAACACAATTACACTGTAAAGCACCGACACGATACAACACTAACACGTTGACCCCGATGATAATTTGAGAAAACACGTTGACATCCATAATAATTTGAGAAAACGACACAATTGAATGTAATCATTCCGATATTTTGGACATGCAGTATACTTCTGTACAAACAACTACTAAATATAAATATCAAATTGGTAAAGAAAATGTTGAAGAATCTCACCGTATCTATTGAACTCAACGCACTGACCTTTACTAATGCAGACAAAATCAACAAACATAAGCTAGAATATTTATCAATGAAACTATGATTCAGGGCTATAATAACAGGAATGCTTCAAATCCTTTTCAGAATTTAAAACAATAAAACAAAGTAAAAAAGATAGTTTAGTATGAAAATTGGGTAATTGTTTCATATTGGACCAATTCAATCATAAAACTTCATCTTACATGTTTTGGTAAAAGAATAGTTTAATACAAAATTGTAAATTATATAATTTGGTATGATGATAACTATTAGACACAGATAGCTTGTTGGAAAGAAAATCAACGTTGCCACCTACCTGAGGTTTGAACCAACCAATAAACCAATAAATTAATTTGGAGAAAATGCATATGCACCCACCATGAGATAGCCTCACAGTACATCATCATCATCCCACTAATCAATTAGGTCCATTGTGCTACTATTATATACACTTAGCTAACAAACAAAAAAGTGTTAACATCTTCAAAACAAATCAGATCTAATAAAACTACTGCATAACTATAGTTTACCCACTTCTTAAACAACAAAACTAAATAAATCAAGAAATGAAATACAAAAAATACTACAAATTGTAAGATGATGAAGTTAAGAAGGGGCAAAATGACATGAAAATCAACAAGTCAGCATTGCAGTCCTCAAAGAGAGAGGTGTAAATTAATTTTTTTTACCGGTTTCGCTTTACATCAGCAACTGCAATATGGCATCATTGTTGTCCCAAATCCAGATGCACAAGGAAGCTTCCACAAGGTATAGAAGTTTGCAGCTAGCACGAGGGAAATAAAGCTAGGCAGTTCAAAGATAAATACCACAAGACAAACACAATAAATTCAAAATGAAGTCAAAATTAAACAACTAAGACCGTAATTAACTTTAAAATTCATCATTTGAATGTTTAACAAAACTAAAAGTTTTGTTTATCAAACAAACTATAGCAATTCAAATGACTAAGTTAACCATTGTAACTTATTTATTTAACCTTAAACATAGTCTAGATCTAATAGTATTAGAACATAATTTGTTCTTCAAATTTGAGTTAGAATATACTTTTGATATTAAAATAAACAACTAAATATGAAATCAACTAAATCCATTTTCAAAGAATTGAAGGAGTCTAAAGCATACATGTCCAACCTCACGTTTTATGATTTAAGCTCTCAAATGGAGAAAGTGACATTTGTATAAGAAAATGATAACTTAACAATGACAAATGATACTGATCATATATTAGTTAGAACCAAATCAAATTTACTATTTCTCAATATTACACCATAGGGTTTTCTACAAATTGAAAAATATCAAATTCTAAGATGAAAAATGGAGAGAAACTCACCATGTGAAAGAAAAGGGATGAAGTGGCTGCTAACATAAGCTCAGACGCGACAGAGACATTTCCCGGCGCGGCTACATAGGTTTCCAGCGCGGTGGTTTCCGGTGGAAGTTCTCCGATCAAGGAATAAAGTTAGGGGTTTTGCTGCTCACACCGTGGGGAAGAAGAATGTCAACTTAGTTTCTCCAAATGAGGTTCATGATGGCCGAAAATTGAGAGAGAAGGTGATAAATGGAGATTTTGAAACCTCACTAATCTAGAAATAAATTGGGTGGTTATTGAAGAGGAAGAAGAGAGGAGTTCAATGGTTGTGGTAGTGTTGTCATACGATGCCAGACGGTGGAGTAATGGTGGAACAAATTTTTTGGTGGTGGTGGTTCAATGGAGGAGACTTTTTGATTTCAAGAGAGAGAGAGTAAAAATGAAAAAATGGATTAGAAGAAGAGAGAAGGAATCTTACGAGGGAGAGACAAAGGGAAAAGGGGTTATGTGGGTCTATGTGACCACTATAAGACAAGGTTTATGCCACGGGTGTATCTCTGGCATTACCCTTGGTAAATTTGCCAGGGTTATTGCTCTTGACATATTTTCTTGGCAAATTGCAGGATTTCTTGTAGTGGTCCAATTTCAATTTTGCCAGCCCAGCTCGTGTTTCATTACGTTTCTGTGCACAGTGTAACAGTCCGATTTTGCGATTATTTGATTTTAATTGTTTTATGTGTGTTCAATCTTGTCCGTGTGCATTTTCATGAGTTTTCGTAATTGGAGTGTATATTGGTAATTTGGACTTAAGGGCATTTTAGTCTTTTGCGAGGAAGGGTAACTTAGTAACCTTATGGCAATAGTTTTTTTTTTAGCATTCTAGTTAGAACCATTATCGATTGTAAGAGACTAAGTAGCCGTTGCTAATTAATTAGGGCTGATGTTCTAGTTAATTACCGTTAGTGAGTTAGAGTTAGCGGTGTGGTGTGGTGTAAATAGAATTGAACCAATTAGTTGGTATGGTTAGGCCCATTATGGGTTTGTGAATATTTGACCCATAACTTTGAGAAAATAGGGTTAGACTTTGTCATTCACACAAAACACAATAGAGTAGAGAAATAGAGGCTAGGAAGAGGAGCAAGAGAAGAGGGTTGAAGCTAAAGGGGAAATTGAATCTAGGAGCCAAATTGAAGCTTGAGCTAGGATTCTTAGTGTTGGAGGTAAGAGGGATAGTTTTCATGCATAATTTTCAAATTTCTCATTTCTACCCTTTTCTATGATTTTGATTAATTGAAATGATTCTATAAATTCATGTTTGGATGTTGATGTTATGTTTCTAAGCATGAATTATATGATGATGGTGTAATTGTTGTTGAATTAGCATGTCAAAAATGTATGAAAATAGATATTTGAGTTTATGTGAAAAATTGATGAGAAATGAAGTTGTGATGTTGTAACATGTATGAATTCGTGTTCAGTAGATGTTGTGAATGATATATGAACTATTGATAGTTGAATTGTTGAACTGAAATCACTGTTTGTGAATTGGAGATGAAATTTGTGAATGTTGTTGGTGTTTTGAGAAATTTATGAAATTTGTTGAAATGAGTTGATTTGTTGTTTATGATGCATAATTTGAGTTCCTTTAGGTGTGTTATAACCATTATGACCTATAAACACTTTCTGGAACATGTTTTTGGGATTTGGGGGTTTAAATTTGGGTTTTTGAGTGAAGAAGGGTCAAGAGCCATGAGCATCTGGTCTGCCCAGATGAAGGTTCGCTCAAGCGAGTTCAAGTTCGCTTAAGCGAACAGTCATCGGCTACCCAGTTCGCTTGAGCGATCTGTAAGCGAGCTCCAAGCGAACGGGCCAATGCTCTTGACGTTCTGCTCGCTTAAGCGAACCAGATTTCACATAAGCGAACGGTGCCCTGTTCAGCCCCATTTGAACTTTGATTTGTGTACCTTGGGGCCTATCTGAGCAATTCTTAATGTTTCTTTCAACTTATATAAACACTGTATACACACTTAATCTCACTGAAACTTCTCGATGATCGGATTGAATCGAATTTGTGAATGCAGATAAATTGCAAAATAGTCTCTGAATGTATACTTTGTTAGTCAATTTAGTCCTTAAATGCAGACTCCGTTAGTCAATTTAGTCCCTGAATGTAAACTCAGTTAGTCACATTAGTCCCTGAAATGGACTAACAAAGTCTACATTCAAGGACTGGATTGCAATTTCTCTCCATTCAGGACTTAAGTGACTACTCTTTTCTCATTCAGGGACTAAAGTGACTAATTCCCCAAACAAATTATTATGTTACTTTTTTTATTTTACAAAATAAAGATATATTATTATTATTATTATTGTGTTACAAAAGAAAATACTATATTTTTTTTACGTGATGTACTGTTAGCTATATTTTGTTTTGATTTTTTTATTTTTTTAAGAATGATTGGAGGGAAAATTTGTATTTTGGTGAACAAGTTTAGAGTGAAGATTGCCACAAAAAATTTGATGTTGTTGAAATTTTTATGAAATAATAGAGTAACGCTCCAAAAGTGTCCCCAAAAATATTTAAGGGGACAATTCATGATGGTTTCCAAAGAAATAATAGAGTGACGCTCCAAAAACGTCCCCAGAAGTATCTAAGGAGACGATTTCTAGGGGTTGCAAATTTATTTCTAGTGACAATCAAAAAACGTTGCCTTAGGAAGTTTTAGGGAACAATTCTTGCACGTCCCCTAAAAAAGTGTTGCCAGAGACGACAAATGGTGTAGTGTTGGGGACCAAATTGGTACATAAGTTAACGTTTTTTAGAGAAACTAACAGAAAGGACTAAAACTAGTAACAGAGCAAAACATAGGGGACCAAATTGGTACAAATTATAATTAGGGGACCAAATTGAGACAATCAATTAAGTTAAGGGACCGAGTGATGAGTAAGCCTTGAAAAAATCACATTTCAACCTCTTAAGTTTTTCCTCTTTTGCAACTTTCAATTTTTATTATTCAAAATCAATCATTCAAGACATTAAAAAAAATCAAGAAATCAGTCCCAAACTATATTCATTGTCCTATAAATCTGAAACTTACTCAACAAAAACATCCCACTTATTTTTATTGTCTTGAATGGTTGATTTTGAATGATCAAAACTGAAAGCTGCAAAAAGGGAAAACTTAGGAGTCTATAATATAATTTTTTTAATAGGGACCAAAATCACAAGCACTGCAAAATTAGGGAGCCATGAGTGTTTTTAAACCTAAAAAAATAAACATGTCTTAATCATATCAAATACTTAATTTTTAAGCATTGCTTAATATAGCGACGCATTTTATACTTATTAGCTCTCGATTTTTAATCAGCCAATTAAAATCTCTTATTGTCCGGAAAACATGATGGGATATTGCAATAGTATTGGTTGCTTGATTACTTTGCTCCACTCATCAAATATTCGGGACATATAACATTTTCCTTTTAAAAGTCTCGCAATTTGTAGTGTATCATACTCGTATCACGTAAATTGGCTTCATGGCTCAAATTTTATATCCACTAAACCACACTCCTCCTTAATCTTACAAGCAAACCAGACACAATTAGTTTATCTGTTGAGATTTGTTATTTTTTCTTTTCACTCAACAAGTTTTTAATTTTAATTTTTCATTTGGAGATGAAAATAAATGGGGAAGCCCGTATCAAATTGTTATGTATGCCTTTAACGTGCATGTCTAGTGTTGTGAATCTGATGAGAATATCACACCAATAAATATTTGATGAGTGGAGCAAAGTAATCAAGCAACCAATATCAAAGTGGATAATAATTAAATACAAGCAAAAGTAGAAAACAACGAGAGAAAGAAAGAGAGAACACAAAATAATTTGTTTACCCAGTTCGTTCCAAAACTGACCTATTCTGGAGGAGAGAGCAGCCATCCGTTCCACTATAATGATGAGTAACTTTACAAAAGAGATATCATTGGGTTACAAGAATAAGTCTATCGCCTAATTCTACCCAAAGTCTCAGTCTTTTCTCGTGACCAAGAGACTCAATCCTAATAGTGTTTCCCAAGGTGAATCAACCTCAACCATAGTGTTTGTTGCCAAGAGCAAACTCTATACAAACCTTAGTTTTCTTGTTGACTTCTAAACCCTTGTTTTCAGCCCCCTCTATCTCAAGGTTTACTCTGATACAAGGCATTTATTTATAGTAAAAGTATCCTCAAATAACTAGAACAAATCTAGGCCTGAAAATACGTTTCTGTTCTATTTCCTGCTGTCAAAATCGGCCACCGAATTGGCACCTCTAATAAGTTCCAGAAAGTAGTATTTCAATTGTATAATTTAGGCACTTTTGTTACTTGTTTCGCAAGTTATTAAGGGAAAAGCCGAGAGATAAGTTATTAGTGCCCTATTACGCTTTATTTCTCTTACTCTACCCATTTGTGCAGGAATTGAACTCAAGACATTAAGCAAGGAAGAAAAACAAATAAAAAGTACAAGAGGTAGAAGCATCAAGTCACTCTCCCTAAACTCGCAACGGAGAGCAGCCACAGGAAGGCCAATGTACTCGCCACCAACACGCAATGGCGAGTTCAAAGGCGAGCAACTTCCAGAGAGCACATATCCTCCACCTCCAACTCGCAATGGCGAGAAGAAGCTCGCAACGACGAGTGGAAAGGTGAGGGCAAGGCGAGCAACTTCCAGAGAACACCAGAGATCATTCGCCCTCAGGTCGCAATGGCGAGTGGAAGGCGAGCAAACTCGCAATGGCGAACAAGTAACTCACGAGGCGAGCCAAGGCGGCCAAAACTTCTCAGAGCTGGCGTGGCAAAAACCCACTGGAGAAGCAACCTCAACTCGCCATGGCGAATGCAATTACTCGTGAGGCGAGTTGAATCAGATCAGAACTATTATAAATAACCCTTTAGTTCATTTCAGTTGGATATCATCATACTTAATAGAGAGAGATAGGGCGAAATTGACTGTTCTTCATAGAGTGAGAGTGTTAGAAGGTGGATTCTTCCACGTTTGTTGAGAAATCACAAATTTGTAATGAACCCTACTCTTTTAGTTCAATCTTGCAAGGCTTCCATAACAATGAGTAGCTAAATCTCCATTATTGAGATTAGAGGTATTTGATATAACCATAAACATGTAATCTTTTGATCTTTAATCTATGATTCTAGCATTTGATTTGATATTGAGATTGTTCTTGCACTTTATGCTTATTTTGATTTAATTGTTATTGAAAAATACTATTGAATCTAGGTTTAGAATAATCATCTATCCAAACATGAATTCTAGATATGGAATTGATGTTTTGATAATCACTTTTTGTATCCAAACTTCATGCTTTCGGATCGTTTAATAGATTAAGAAATCATCGATTAAACGATACGATCGACTCTTGGATCCTTTAATAGTTTGAGACATCGAAGATTAAACGATACAATTGACTTCACAATATTGTTCGGACACAATTGATATTGTCGAGGGATACGTGATAATATCGATTAAAAGCTAGAATTTGTATATGTGGTCATTAGGTTATATGTGGTGCTTGGTCAAGGAACTCTAATCCTACAAAGTTTTACGCCTTATTAATCTCAAATTTTATTATTGCAATCTAGTTAACTTAGTTTCAAACAAACAACAAATTAATCTCTTAACTTAAAATGGTAAGTGATGTTGAACGGTCCTTGATATCGCACTAGTTCTTGAGGAGAAGATGCATAAATACTTAGTTTTGATTGATAGAAAAATACTACATCAACCTCCATAAACTTAATTTTGAGTCACTTTCACAAAAATCTCCACATTGACTCTAAATTAGTGATGATGTCAATTTAACATCAACACCATGCTGCTCTTTCCCTTGCTTCTCACTACACCATGTAGCTCCACAAGTTTCCACCTAACCTCTTCAACCATCGGAATGCCTTCTGCCTTTTGAAGATTCTTTTATCCAACTACACTAGCAATTTTAGGTAGCTCCACAAGTATACACCATACCTCTTCAGCCATTGGAATGCCTTCCGCCTTCTCAAAGATCCTTGCATCCAATCACCCATGGACTTTTAGGCTAATCCCACAAGCTGTGTTATTCATTCTTCAACCTCCGGAATGCCTTCCGTCTTCATGAAGAATTCCCTTGCTCACCACTAGAGCATAGCCCCCAAGGTCCTCCATAGTTGTACCATTTCTGGTGTGTTCAACTCCACCTCAAGCTGAGCTTTCTACCTCTCAACTAGCAAATGCGTACATCCCACTATGTCTTCCACCTTGAAACTCCACCTGAAAGGTAAATCATGAGTATTGTTACTTCCGCCTCTCCAGACTGACCATGAGTATTCTTACCACCGCCTCTCCAGGCTAATGTTGAGTGTTTAACGTCTCTCCAAACAACCACCGCTCTACAAGGCATCACTCACAAGGTGAGAAACATCACCTTCATCCTCTAAATAACACACCACAAAAGAACTTGCATCCTTATAACCCTCAGAGACAATTTATACAGAGTTACCATTAATCTTCGGACAATCCTTCATGAAGTGACATCTTGTTACAGTTAAAGCACTTAAACTTTAACTTGTTACCCCTCTTTCTTTGGTTACCTCTACCTCCACCATTCCCTCTTGAAACACTTAGGCCTTCATTGTTTTCATCAGTTCTTAAGTCCATGGACTTGGTCAACTCCTTGGTTTTAAAAGCCGCTTGAACTTCTTCCAAGGTAACAGTGCTTTCTTTGCCATAAAGCATGATATCTTTGAAAGATTCAAAAGATCGCGGTAGAGCACACAACAAGAGTATAGCTTTATCTTCATCCTCAAGATGCACCTCACGATTCTCCAAGTCATCAAGGATTTTGTTGAACTCCGTAAGTTGCTCCATGATGGCCTTTGACTCCACCATCTTGAATGAGTAGAGTTGTTGCTTTAGGAATTGCCGATGATCCAAAGACTTTATCATATACAAACACTCCAACTTTGATCACATCAATGTCGCGGTTGGTTCTTTCGCTACTTCTCTCAAAACTTTATCCCCGAGGCACAAGACTATGGCACTCCTGGTTTTGTCCACCATCTCGGTCTTCTCCGTTTGTGACATGGTGACCGATAATGCACATTCACCCTTTAAAGCTTTCTCACACTTTTGATGTATTAAAACCGCTTCCATCTTTACCTTCCATAACCCAAAATCATTATCTCCGGTAAACTTCTCAATATCCCACTTCGAACCCATGATACTTGATTATCGATTTAATCCTTGCCCCACGGTGGGCGCCAATTGTTGTGAATCTGATGAAGATATCACACCATTAAATACTTAATGTGTGGAGCAAAGTAATCATGCAACCATTATCAAAGTGGATAAAAATTAAACACAAGCAAAAGTAGAAAACAGTGAGAGAAAGAAAGAGAGAACACAAAAGAATTTGTTTATCTAGTTCGGTCCAAAACTGACCTAGTCTGGGGGAGAGAGTAGTCCTCTGTTCCACTATAATGATGAGTAACTTTACAAAAGAGATATCAATGGGTTACAAAAATAAGTCTCCCGCCTAATTCTACCCAAAGTCTCAATCTCTACCCGTGACTAAGAGACTCAATCCTAATAGTGTTTCCCAAGGTGAATCAACCTCAACCATAGTGTTTGTTGCCAAGAGCAAACTTTATACAAACCCTAGTTTTCTTGTTGACTTCTAAACCCTTGTTTTCAGCTCTCTCTATCTCTAGATTTACTCTGATACAAGGCCTTTATTTATAGTAAAAGTATCCTAAAAAACTGGAACAAATCTAGTCCCGAAAATATGTTTCTATTTTATTTCCTGCTTGTCGCGTCATTTTTTGGAGATCAAGTCTATTTGATTAGAGTTTGACTCACTATCTTATTTCACGACTGAACATTTAATTTTTTGCAAAAGAAGTGGAAAAAGGTTCAAATACCACTTTAAAAAAGATTTAGGGTTCGAGGGTTAGTTACATAAAGGGAAGGTATTAGCACCCTTTATGTCCGTAGTACTCTACGGGAACCTCTTGGTTTTATTTAATTCTTGTGCTATAACTTACTTGCTTTGAAAAAAAGAAATTTAAAATAATTAAGAAAAAAAACCTAATTATCTACATTTTTATTGATTTGAGAGGATGAGTGTCCTTTGCCTACGTACCCATGAGGGATCAAAACCTCGTAGTTCGGGGTAGAAATTGTGTTTGATTGGTTGAGTGTTTTTTTAATGATTTTTGAAAATGTTTTAAAACGAAAGAAAGCCGAAGTGGCAAATGAGTATTTGTTTGTGTTTTTTAATAGTAAAGAAAGTGATCTCAAAATAAAGTTAAATTGATTGGCATTTGATTAAGAAAAAAGAATCACTTGATTTAAGATCAAGGTTTGTTTAAAAATATATTTTTTTGTGATTTTTGTTATATGCATTTTTTTGTTATTTTCAAATAATTGGAACAAGAGTAAACTAACTAACGGAGCAGGAAAGAATAAAAGCGCGGGGAACTCACAGTGGCGTTGGACCACATGAGGACCCTTAATCTAAACTACAAAGCATAAAAGACAAAGCATACACCCACACACGCACACATGCACCTAAGCTATTACAAAAACCTAATAATACATTCTATGGTCTGAGATATAAATAAATAAATTACATCAAAGCCTAAATATACATTCTACATCATTGGTGAAAAAAATAGAAAGGCAAAGAAATAAATACGCATAATAATAAACCTAAACTAAAATGTATGGATAATTTACATTAAGCCTAAACATACTGTCATACCCCAATTTTTGACCTAAGATCGTTACGTTCATACACCGACACGTGTCAGTTGACCCTACACTCGTACGCCGTTCGATCTTGATCAGTCCTCGATTTTTCAGTAAAAAATTCGGCAGAGAGGTATTTTAAAATACCTCATTTTTTTTGTTCCGAGTGGGCCCTCATCTCTCTTTATTTTTTTTTTCTTTTAATCTCCAGTTCTTAATTTCCATCTTTTATCCTTTTTTAATTCGCCTGAGTTTTAATTCCATTTTATTTCAATTGGTCTTAATTTATTTAATTATTTGGTTTTTATTTAATGTCCAAAATATCTGTCCAAGAGTAATCTGATAAGTCCAAATCCGAAAACCAGTTCAAATCAAAACAGCCTGTCACATGGGCATTTTGCATCAGGTCAAGAGAATCAGGAACAGATAGGCCTGGATCCGAATCCAAAGACCAGTTTTTTCTGCAGTTTCAACAAACCCTAAAACCCTAATCACCACACTATAAACAGAAACCCAACACACACATACGGACGGGGAAAACTCACTACAAACCTGCAAAAAAAAACAGAAACGAAATTCTCAAAGACAATTCCAAAATCACGATTGTTTCAAGTCCCACATCCATACAAACCCTCAGTAGCCGAAATCAATAACCCAGCAAGCATCAACCATACACACACGCACGGCAACCACACACACACGCATAGCAAGAAGAGAGGCTCATCTAAGCCGAAACCAAGGAAGAAGAGAAGAAGGTAGTGCCGTTTTTTTTTTCCTTAAACCTAGATCTAGGGTGATACTTTGGTTGTTTTGAATTTTTAAGGCAAGGAGAGTATAAAGAAAGAAAAACCGACCCAAAAGAGCAAAAAAAATTAAAAAAATAGTAACTTGGGGTTCCGACGCGGTGGCGCCGCCGCACCGGACGGCCAACCACCGCCGGAACCCCCCTTTGCCGTCGCCGGAAACTGGAGAGGGGGCGGCGGCCTTCATCCCTCAAGAACAGAGGAAGAACATGAGAGAGGGAGGAGAAAGGATTAGAGAGAGAAGGAAGAGAGAGAAAGGATATGTAAAAAATGAAAAAATCTGATGGCCAATCCCTATATATGTGTATGCGGCTCCGTTCCAGTACGTGTGGGTGCGTGGTCTACCATGCACCCTCACTTTCCTTGGCCGCATGATTCAATCGTGTGGGCTGTGTTGCTTCTTCCCCTAACCAGATCAAGGTTGTCTGATCTTAATCAGACGGCGCACGCTTGACCCAGTAGAAACCCACGACCCATTTAATTCAGACCGACCCAGCTAAGCAAACCGACCCGGTTCGGTTCCTTTTAGGCCCAATCTCACTTTTTGCACCCCCTGTTTACTGTTCGCACCTCCAGCATCTCTTTTTTTATCGTTCTCATGCATTTCAAATTTCCCTTGCGTTTTTTTACGTTTTTTTGTTTATGAGCATTCGCATATTTATTTATTTTTTTAGGTTTATTTATTTATTTATTTATTTTGCATGACATTAGAATGTAATTTAGGCGTTGATGTAAATTATTTATTTTTTCATTTATTTCTCGCAGACCATAGCATGTATCGTAGGTTTTGATGTAATAGCTTTAGGTGCATGTGTGTGCGTGTGTGTGTGCTTGCCTTATTTTACGTTCGGTAGCTTAGGTAAAAGATCTTCGTGGTGGTCCAACGCCACCATAAGATACCAACGATTTATCTTCCCGCTCCGTTAGTTCGTTCTTATTCCAATTATTTGAAAACAACAAAAAAATGCATATAACAAAAATCACAAAAACTATTCTAAAACAAACCTTGATCTTAAATCAGGTGATCCTTTTTATTTTATTTTCTTAATCAAATACCAATCAATTTAACGTTATTTTGAGTTCATTTTCTTTACTATTTAAAAATACAAACAAATGCTCATTTGCCACTTGGCTTTTTCTTCAAAACATTTTTTTCAAAACTAATAAAAACACCAAACAAATCAAACGCAATTTCTACCCCGAACTACGAGGTTTTGATCCCTCACGGGTACGTAGGCAAAGGACACTCGTCCTCTCAAATCAATAAAAATGTAGATAATTAGGTTTTTTTTTTTTTCTTAATCATTTTAAATTTCTTTTTTCAAAGCAAGTAAGTTATAGCACAAGAATTAAATAAAACCAAGAGGTTCCCGTAGAGTACTACGGACATAAAGGGTGTTAATACCTTCCCTTTATGTAACTAACCCCCGAACCCTAAATCTTTTTTTAAAGTGGTATTTGAACCTTTTTCCACTTTCTTTTAAAAAATAAAATGTTCAGTCGTGAAATAAAATAGTGAGTCAAACGCTAATCAAATAGCCTTGATCTCCGAAAAATGACGCGACAGAAATGGCGACTTCACTGGGGACCCCTAAGAGGGTTGAGCCTAACTTGGCTTTATTTAAAATTTGTGCTATAACTTGCTTAAAAACAAAAATAAAAAGATTGGAAATACGTGTATATATGGTCTTACTTCTTCTTTCTCCATTCTTAAACGTGTGTGGTGAGATAAGTCCTAACCCGGACTTGAGGGAAATATATGATAGGAGTGGTAGAATCATAGCGACATACCGAGAGTATTCTCGTGTTTTGGAGCATGCGATATAACCACACTTAGCGGAGGACTTTGAGGTGATGTATGTCGGCGTGTGTTGTCACGTTTAGACGTTATTACTTTTAAGTGTCCGTCGAAGCTAAGGACCTTAGTTACCTTTAACCCATCTTGGCCTTTAGGACGTAGTGCGGTGGCTAACCAAGTGTTGTCTTGGAATTAGTTGACATGCAATACTACACTCAAACGAGACTCTCCTACGAACGCTGTTGGACCGGGTGTTGTCCCGGGCATCCGACAAAGTTCGGAGGGGGTTGGACTTTGGGAACTTGATAGAACCCGTGATACAGGTACACATGTAACCATAGCTCTTACCAAATGACGTACTCACCTCTGACTCCATCACTATGGACCTTTAACCTCACCATGTTTTCACTGTTTGTGTAGCATCATGCATACATGCATTCATCCATAAATATTCATTTTTGCATCCGTCGAAGGACTTATATATTTTTTTTGTAAACGTCATAGATATGGAGAGTACTAGGGAGGATACTATGGAAGGCGCCATGAGGAAAGTTATGAAGAGAACTAGGAAGTATGATTTCAAGAAGCCAGATTTGGAAAACCTGAGAAAACTAGCCAGAAGGTTAACTAGCCCGGATCACTTTCGAGATCGGTATGGATATTTGCTTAGCATCCTCAAGACAGATATTGACGAAGGACTCCTCAATACTTTGGTCCAATTCTATGACCCACGGTATCACTGCTTTACTTTCCCAGACTACCAGCTCATGCCTACACTTGAAGAATACTCTTACTGGATCGGTTTACCCGTGTTGGACAAAGTACCTTTCCATGGCCTTGAACCCATGCCCAAAATCCCCACCATTGCAGCTGCTCTTCATCTTGAGGCAGCCGAGATAAAAGCCTGTCTTACCCTCAAAGGAGGTCTCCAATGCCTACCTTTCAATTTCCTTTACCAAAAAGCTACCATTTTCTTGGAAAGATCCAATGCAGATGCTTTCGAATCTATCCTCGCCTTACTTATCTATGGCATCGTGCTTTTCCCGAACGTTGACAACTTTGTTGACATGAACGCAATCCAGATCTTCCTAACCTAAAACCCTGTCCCTACTTTACTTGCCGATACTTACCTCTCAATCCATGACCGTACTAATAAGAAGCGTGGACTTATCATCTGTTGCACACCTTTACTTTACACTTGGTTCACCTCCCACTTACCTCGCCCTAAGATTCGATCAGAGTTTGTCCCATGGTCCGAGAAAATTATGGCCCTCACCCCGGATGACATAGTGTGGTGTAACTTAGCTGATGACACCGGAGTAATTATTGATCATTGTGGAGATTTCGCTAATGTACCTCTTCTGGGCATACATGGGGGAATCAGCTATAGCCCGATGCTTGCTAAACGCCAGTTCGGATACCCTATGAGGATGAGACCTGCCTACCTCTTCCTCGAGAGTGAATTCTTCCTTTACAAAGAGGATGTTCAGAACAAGAGAAAACAATTTGTACAGGCGTGGCACTCCATTGTTAGGATGGACAGAAACCAGTTGAGAAGTAAGTCAAGGATAGCCCACGAATCCTACGTCCAATGGGTAATTGACAGGGCTGCACAGATAGGGATGCCTTATCCCCTGCTAAGGTCTTTAACTTTAGCCATTCCGGAAGCACCTCCACCTTTACCCCTCAAGAATATGGAAGAATACCAGGCACGTTTGTTCGAGTTGGGACGCGAGAAAGCCGACTGGGAAGGAAAGTACCATGCAAAGGTTCGGGAATGCGATGTCTTAATGGACCTGTTAGAGCAAGAAAATTGGAAAAACCACAAGAAAAACCAAGAAATTGCTGATTTAAAAGACCGTATCAGGGAGAAAGATGCCATACTTGACCAGGTTCCTGGGAGTAAGAAGAGGCGCATGGACTTCCTCGCCGGCACTCATCCAGATATTGAGGAGTAGACCATCTCAGGAGTTGAAGAGTTTCACAGTCTATTTATCATTTATGTCATTTTCTAACTTTTTGTAATATACTTTGGAGTCCATCCCTTGGCTCAGTTTGTTAGAAAGGGAATTATCTAGTGATGTTTTAAATTATTATGAAACTTTCAACTATGATGTTTACAGAAATGCTTTTATAAATCCTTCGATAAAAATGTGTCTTTTTGCATAAACATATCATGCATCATTCTGCATTCATAGTTTCAAATCCCAAGTCTCACACAAATTCTTTATTCTTAAAGGTCAACCCGTTTGAAAAGTGGCCCGACGCATTCTCCACAAATCTACTCGCACTCACTACACTCGTGCAACTGTAAAGAAAAGAATGGACTCTCTCGAACAAGAAAACCGAGTACTCCGAGAAGCAAATGAGACCATGCAGGCCAAGATGGACGAACTGACTGAATTGGTAAAGCCATTAACGGCCGCGCAAGATCAGCTGCCACCACCACCTCCTCCCCCTGGCAGTACTCAGGCTGAGGCAGGTCCCTCTTTTGTTACCTCACAACAGGTGACATCAGAAGGTCGTCCTTGGAGCATGCCTTTTAGCTTTGGTGAAGTACTCCGTCCTCATGGCTCAGAAACCCTAGTGTCTACCGTTCACAGTGCATTTTCCACTCCGACGGTAACCTACTCAATACCTCTGGTTCATACTATGCCACAAAGAGAAGACCCTATCATTCCCTCAAGAAGTACAGGGGCCCATGACAAAGTGATCGACTTACAGGAGAAGTTTGAGATGATGAATCGGGAAATGCAAGCACTTCGTGGAAGGGAAATATTCGGGAAAGATGCTTATGATCTCTGCTTGGTACCAAATGTCCAGATACCCCACAAGTTCAAGCTCCCAGACTTTGAGAAATACAAGGGGACGTCCTGTCCTAAAGAGCATCTACGGATGTACATGAGAAAGATGTCCACGTATGTACGTGACGACCAGGTCCTCATTCATTACTTTCAAGACAATTTAGCTGGTGCCGCACTGAAGTGGTACATAAATCTGGACCGTACAGAGGTCCGAACTTTCAATAGTCTGTGTGAAGCTTTTGTGCAGCAGTACAAGTTCAATGTAGACATGGCTCCAGACCGAAGTGATCTCCAAGCCATGACTCAGAAAGACAGAGAAACATTCAAAGAGTATGCCCAGCGATGGAGGGATGTTGCTGCCCAGGTTAGCCCAGGTATAGAAGAAAAGGAGATGACCAAACTGTTCTTGAAAACTCTAGGTCAGTTCTATTATGAGAGGATGGTTGGAAGTGCGCCCAGAGACTTCACAGAGATGGTCAACATGGGGGTGCAGTTGGAAGAAGGGGTCCGAGAAGGACGGTTAGTGAAAGAAAATACATCTGCCGGCAGTACAAGAAGGTTCGGAAACAGCTTTTCAAAGAAGAAAGAACAAGAGATCAACATGGTGACCCACCAACCAAATTATCCAACCTATAACCATATTGCTGCCATCACACCTGCCACCAACGCTACCACTAAATTATCAACTTCCCCAATTTCCTCAACAATATCTTCCCCAATATCCTCAGCAATATCCTCAACAATATCCCCAACAACCATACCAACAACGCCCATACCAGCAACAACCACACCAACAATATCCCCAACAACCATACCAACAGTATCCACAACAACCATATCGAAAACAACAACCACGACCACAAGCTCAAAGATTACAAATTGACCCAATTCCCATTACCTATGCAGAATTGCTCCTAGGGTTACTCAAACAGAATTTGATCCAAACTAGACCACCCCCTCCAGTGCCAGAAAAGCCATCACCAGGGTACAGACCAGACCAGACTTGTGCTTTTCACCAAGGGGCCCCAGGCCATAACATTGAGAATTGCTATTGTTTGAAGAATGCAATCCAGAGGCTAATCAATGAAAAAAGAATAACCTTCACCGACTCAAACCCAAATATTCAAACCAACCCTTTACCAAATCATGGTGCTCCAGCTGTCAACATGGTCGAAGACGGCCAAGAGACTTGCCTTGTTCTTAAAGTGCAACATATCCGAACACCATTGGTTCCATTACACGCCAAGTTATGTGAAGCATCTTTTTTCAAGCATGACCACACTGTCTGTGAGGTGTGCCGTCTAGATTCGTGGGGTTGCCAAGAGGTAAAGGATGACATCCAGGGACTACTGAATCGGGGAGAATTAATTGTTGAAAGAAAATGTGACGATGTGTGTGTCATGACTCCTGAGCCTTTGGAAATATTCTTTGACAGTCGGAAGTCAACTGCTCCTTTAGTGATTTGCTTACCAGGGCCAATGCCTTATGTCTCTGAAAAAGCCATACCATACAAGTACAATGCCACTATGATAGAAGGAGGTCATGAGGTTCCTATACCATCTTTGCCATCTGTGGGTAATATTGCTGAAGATAGTAGAGTACTGAGGAACGGGCGTGTTATCCCTGCAGTGTTTCCAAAGAGGGTTAGCGCCCCGTTAATTGAAGAGGTTCAAGCTAAAGTTTATAATGCACTCCAAGATGTAGGCCAGTCTAGTGGGGCCGGCACGAGTTCTGATTTCGATGAGGTGCTCAAGCTAATCAAGAGGAGCGACTATAAGATAATTGATCAACTGATGCAGACTCCGTCAAAAATATCAATAATGTCTTTACTGCTGAATTCAGAAGCTCATAGGGGAGCTTTAATGAGCGTGTTAGAGCAAGCATTTGTAGACCATGATGTGACTGTTGGTCAGTTTGGTGGAATAGTGGGGAATATCACTGCATGCAACAACTTGAGTTTCAGTGATGAAGAACTCCCAGAAGAAGGAAGGAACCATAATCGGGCGTTACACATATCAGTGAATTGCAAGACAGATGCTTTGTCGAATGTGTTGTTGGACACCGGGTCAGCCCTAAATGTGATGGCTAAAGCAACTTACAGCCAACTTTCCTACCAAGGCACACCGTTAAGACGAAGTGGAGTAATGGTAAAGGCCTTTGACGGTTCAAAGAAGACTGTTCTCGGAGAGGTGGATCTGCCCATTACAATCGGGCCACATGTTTTCCAGGTTACTTTTCAAATAATGGACATACAAGCATCATACAGTTGTCTATTGGGACGACCTTGGATTCATGGAGCTGGGGCAGTGACGTCAACCTTACATCAGAAAGTGAAGTTTGTGAAGAATGGGAAACTGGTAACTGTGAATGGAGAAGAGGCTTTGTTAGTAAGCCACTTGTCGGCTTTCTCCTTCATTGGTGCCGACAATACCGAGGGATCTTTATTTCAAGGACTTTCTTTAGAAGAAGAGAATTCGAAGAAGAGTGGGGCATCTATTTCATCTTTCAAGGACGCTCAGAGGGTAGTCCAAGATGGTGTGTCTACAGGCTGGGGGCAAGTGTTAAGCTTACCAGAGAACAAGCATCGAGAAGGTCTCGGTTTCTCTTCATCAGCTGGAATCCCCGAGGCAGGGTTCGTCATTGAGCCACAGAGAGGAATTTTTCGCAGTGCTGGATTCATTCATTCTCCGCCAGAAACCAACGCAGTCATTGAAGACGACTCCGAAGAAATTCCATGCCACTTTGTGACGCAAGGAGGGTCTAACCACAACTGGGTTGCTGTCGACGTTCCTTTTGTTGCTCATTTGTCCAAGTAATGTACTTGTTTGTCTTTATGCTTTAAAAAAAAAAAATCCTTTCGTCCTGCCCCAAGCGAAAGTGAATTTACCTAGGGCTTTTTGCTTCAAAAATTACAATCATCAATAAAATGTCGTTTTGTTTCCGACTTTTGTTTTATTTTGTGCTTTTAAAGAAAAATGGTAACACAAAAAACCAAAAAACATGATCACTTCCAAAATGTCTGCATTTACACATTTCTTCTAAAATCAATCATTAAACATATGTACAGATTAATTATCAATAAACCCATTGAACAACGTGACTCTATGATCTCTCCCAACTTTGAGTTCCCTGTATACGAAGCAGAAGAAGAAGAGGTTGAGGAGATTCCCGATGAGATTTCTCGTTTACTTGAACAAGAAAGAAGAGCTATTCAGCCTTATGGGGAAGCATTAGAAGTAATCAATCTAGGCTCTGAAGAAGACAAGAAAGAGATAAGGATCGGGGCGTCACTCGAAGCAAATGTCAAGAAACAAGTGATGGAACTTCTCAAAGAATATGTCGATGTGTTTGCTTGGTCGTATAAGGATATGCCAGGACTAGATACTGATATTGTGGTACACCGTTTGCCTCTGAAGCCTGAATGTCCACCGGTCAAACAGAAATTGAGAAGAACTCACCCTGATATGGCTCTCAAGATCAAAGAGGAAGTACAAAAACAGATTGACGCAGGATTCCTCGTTACGTCAGAATACCCTCAATGGTTAGCCAACATAGTGCCCGTTCCGAAGAAGGATGGTAAGGTCAGAATGTGTGTTGATTATCGTGATTTGAACAAAGCTAGTCCCAAAGATGACTTCCCACTGCCTCATATTGATGTGTTAGTTGACAGTACTGCAAAATCCAAAGTTTTCTCCTTCATGGACGGTTTCTCCGGTTACAATCAAATTAAGATGGCACCTGAAGATAGAGAAAAAACATCCTTCATCACCCCTTGGGGCACTTTCTGTTACAAAGTAATGCCGTTTGGTTTGATAAACGCAGGAGCTACTTATCAGAGAGGTATGACTACCCTTTTTCATGACATGATGCACAAAGAAATTGAGGTTTATGTGGATGATATGATCGTCAAATCAAGCACTGAAGAAGAACATGTCGAATACTTGCTAAAGATGTTCCAACGATTGAGAAAATACCAACTCCGTCTGAACCCCAATAAGTGCACTTTTGGTGTCAGATCCGGGAAGCTTCTGGGTTTCATTGTTAGTCAAAAAGGTATCGAAGTAGATCCGGACAAAGTCAAAGCCATCAGAGAAATGCCTGCCCCAAAAACAGAAAAACAAGTAAGAGGCTTCCTCGGACGTTTAAATTACATCTCCAGGTTCATTTCTCATATGACTGCAACATGTGGGCCGATATTCAAGTTACTCCGCAAGGATCAAGGGATTGAATGGACAGAAGATTGTCAGAAAGCCTTCGACAGCATCAAAGAGTACTTGCTAGAACCTCCCATTCTTATCCCTCCAGTTGAAGGAAGACCGTTGATTATGTACCTAACTGTATTAGATGCTTCTATGGGTTGTGTGCTCGGGCAACAAGATGAGACCGGGAGAAAAGAGCACGCTATTTATTATCTAAGCAAGAAGTTTACTGATTGTGAGTCTCGTTATTCCATGCTCGAGAAGACTTGTTGTGCTTTAGCCTGGGCCGCCAAACGCCTCCGTCATTACATGGTTAATCATACCACTTGGTTGATATCTAAAATAGATCCGATCAAGTACATCTTCGAGAAGCCAGCTTTAACAGGAAGAATCGCCCGGTGGCAGATGTTGTTATCCGAGTATGATATTGAGTACCGTTCCCAGAAAGCAATCAAAGGTAGCATCCTTGCCGATCACCTGGCTCACCAACCGATCGAAGATTATCAGCCTATAAAATTCGATTTCCCCGACGAAGAGATCATGTATTTGAAAATGAAAGATTGTGACGAGCCGCTGTTCGGGGAAGGCCCAGACCCTGAATCAAGATGGGGTTTGATATTTGACGGAGCTGTTAATGTTTATGGTAGCGGCATTGGAGCAGTCATTATTACTCCTAAAGGTACCCACATCCCATTCTCTGCCAGACTAACCTTCGACTGCACAAACAACATGGCAGAGTACGAAGCATGCATTATGGGTATTGAAGAAGCCATCGACCTAAGAATCAAGAACCTTGACATCTATGGTGATTCAGCTCTCGTGATCAATCAGATCAAAGGAGAATGGGAGACTCGCCACCCCGGCTTGATTCCATACAAAGACTACGCGAGACGGTTACTGACCTTCTTCAACAAGGTCGAATTGCACCACATCCCCCGTGATGAGAACCAAATGGCAGATGCTCTAGCTACCTTATCCTCAATAGTAAACCGTCGAAATGAAGTACCATTAATCAGCATCAGGTGTCTTGGAAGACCTGCTCATGTATTTGCAACTGAAGAAGTGGTTGACGACAAACCATGGTACCATGACATCAAGTGTTTCCTTCAAAGTCAAGAGTATCCACCCGGAGCATGCAACAAAGACAAGAAAACTTTAAGAAGACTATCTGGCAACTTCTTCCTGAACGGAAACATTTTGTATAAAAGGAACTTTGACATGGTGTTGCTTAGATGTGTGGACGCCCGCGAAGCGGACTTATTAATGCATGAAATACACGAAGGATCTTTCGGTACTCACTCAAGTGGGCATGCAATGACCAAGAAGATATTAAGGGCCGGGTATTACTGGATGACGATGGAAGCGGATTGCTACAAGCACGCCAGGAGGTGTCATAAGTGCCAAATCTATGCTGATAAGATTCATGTTCCGCCAACCGCACTCAACGTTCTCTCTTCCCCGTGGCCATTCTCCATGTGGGGCATCGACATGATTGGTAGGATCGAACCCAAAGCTTCAAACGGGCACCGTTTCATCCTAGTGGCCATTGACTATTTCACCAAGTGGGTTGAAGCCGCATCTTATGCTAATGTGACCAAGCAAGTGGTGGTCAAGTTCATCAAGAATCAAATCATCTGCCGCTATGGCGTCCCTAGCAGAATCATTACGGACAATGGGACGAATCTGAACAACAATATGATGAAAGAACTGTGTGATGATTTCAAGATCGAGCATCATAACTCCTCTCCTTATAGGCCTCAGATGAATGGTGCTGTCGAAGCCGCAAACAAGAATATAAAGAAGATTGTCCAGAAAATGGTGGTAACTTATAAAGACTGGCATGAGATGCTTCCATTCGCATTACATGGATATCGTACTTCCGTACGCACGTCAACAGGGGCAACCCCTTTCTCTTTGGTATATGGTATGGAGGCAGTACTTCCCGTAGAAGTTGAGGTCCCTTCAATGAGAGTTTTAATGGAAGCTGAGTTATCAGAAGCTGAATGGACTCAAAGTAGGTATGATCAGTTGAACTTAATCGAGGAGAAACGCATGGCTGCTCTATGTCATGGACAATTATATCAAAAGAGGATGAAGTTGGCTTTCGACAAGAAAGTTCGTCCCCGTGAATTCAAAGAGGGTGATCTCGTGCTAAAGAAGATTTTGTCTTTCCAGCCCGACTCCAGGGGCAAGTGGACTCCTAACTATGAGGGCCCATACGTCGTCAAAAGAGTCTTCTCCGGTGGTGCCATGACTCTTCAAACTATGGATGGTGAAGAACTTCCGCGTACTGTAAACACGGATGCAGTCAAGAAATATTTTGTCTAAAAATTATAAGAACAGCTCGATAAGTCGAAAACCCGAAAGGGCGGCTTAGGCAAAAATGAGCGTCTCGGTGGACTGAAAACCCGAAAGGGCGGTCCAGGCAAAAATTAGAGACATTAAACAGAGATTATCCTGATAGACTGAAAACCCGAAAGGGCGGCCTATGCAAAAATTAAGGATAAAGAAAAAGACAAAGTAACTGCATCCGGTCAGACGCCACCGACTTGGGGCACACCTGTTACCAAAGAACCTTCAATCTGAAGCATCAGAACAGCAGAACTCAAAGTTGTCAGGGAAAATAGGGTCGTGAAGTTCAATGTACCCCTTCACAAATAAATTACCATTTTTTTAAATTTTTGTAAAGATCTATGGAGTCATGCCATCGGCTGACCACCGTTCAATCAATAAAATTTGAGCCATTTCTCTTTTATTTGAAATTCTCATTTATTCTATTTTTCACACTTTCTTCTGTTTTTGATGGTAATATTGCGAAGCAAATTCTTAAAACTTTTTCACGTCTCTCAAAAGCATAAACAAATAAGTGCTCCTTAAGACTCATGAGTAAAATGGAGCGTACGTCGACATTCTCCTCCAGGAACGTTTGGACCCTGCTAAACAAGCATGGCTAGACAATGTGGGGAGTTTTACAAAAGGAAACAAAAAATACAAAAAGAGAGCTCGCTAAGTCGAAAACCTAAAAAGGCGGCTTAGGCAATAGAGAGCGTCCCGGTGGACTGAAAACCCGAAAGGGCGGTCCAGGCAAAAATTAGGGGCACAAAAAAGGAAACATACTCCCGGTGGACTGAAAACCCGAAAGGGCGGTCCAGGCAAAAGTTAGGGATTTCAAGAGAAAACAAACAAACAAAAACAAAAAGGAGCGTGACTGCTGGGGCATCTGGATTGGCACCCTATGTGAAATGGCGACTTTTACCCAAAGTTCTGGTCGATAACGGGCTCCCTCCCCAGGAAACATTGAGAACTGCTATCTTGTGTTAGGTCTCGCCATGAAAATTGTTCGATTAGTTCACGACAGTGTTATCTCCAAGGAAGTTTGCCGAGTATGGGTGTTGCGATGTCAGCCAGTCTCCCCTTCCTACCTGCTTTATCTCTTTCCGTCGAATTTACCTATTACAGTCCAGTCCACACACTCATACATTCATTCACACGTTCATACATTCATGCATTATTACTTTCACTCACACACAACATATACACGACATCATTCACACATGGTTACATCGGTCACCCGAAATCTTGTTTTGGCCGCATCCTATCATCTCAAGTCCATTATTCGTTTAAAGCCGAAAGTCCTACACAATGGACCGCTTACACATTTTTCGTTTAAAGCCGACAGTCCTACACAACGGACCGCTTACACATTTTTCGTTTAAAGCCGACAGTCCTACACAACGGACCGCTTACACTTTACTGCTTTCAAGCCGACAGTCCTACACAAAGGACCGCTTACACTTTACCGCTTTCAAGCCGACAGTCCTACACAAAGGACCGCTTACACTTTACCGCTTTCAAGCCGACAGTCCTACACAACGGACCGCTTACACTTTATCTGCTTTCAAGCTAATGGTCCTACAAAACGGACCCTTTACATTTCTACTATTTTTAAGCCAACAGTCCTAAACAACAGACCACTTAAGTTCACCTTTTGCCTTGTTTCGAGCTGTTAGTCCTAAACAACGGACACTCCGCGTCTATCCGTCATCCCCTTGAGTGTCACCCCCAATGCGTCTGGCCCAGTGATATCATCAAAGGTTTCGGCTTCGTTAAACCATCGTTCCCAAATTAATACCAAAATAGACAATCATTTCCCCAGTGAAACTACATTCCTCCCACAAAGCCAGAGCTCTTTCTACAAAGAGTTCGGGCATCCCGCCATTATTAGTCGTCCCAGGCAAGTCATCCATACTGTCTTGCATTCATAATTGCGTCACATGCATTCACAGTATCTTAGGATCAAAAATAGGTGTACTTTATATTTAAGTCTCTTCGGTCCGTTCAAATCAAAGATTCCATCTTCAAATCTTCGGACGAAGAAACTTAAATAGGGGCATCTGTCATACCCCAATTTTTGACCTAAGATCGTTACGTTCATACACCGACACGTGTCAGTTGACCCTACACTCGTACGCCGTTCGATCTTGATCAGTCCTCGATTTTTCAGTAAAAAATTCGGCAGAGAGGTATTTTAAAATACCTCATTTTTTTTGTTCCGAGTGGGCCCTCATCTCTCTTTATTTTTTTTTCTTTTAATCTCCAGTTCTTAATTTCCATCTTTTATCCTTTTTTAATTCGCCTGAGTTTTAATTCCATTTTATTTCAATTGGTCTTAATTTATTTAATTATTTGTTTTTTATTTAATGTCCAAAATATCTGTCCAAGAGTAATCTGATAAGTCCAAATCCGAAAACCAGTTCAAATCAAAACAGCCTGTCACATGGGCATTTTGCATCAGGTCAAGAGAATCAGGAACAGATAGGCCTGGATCCGAATCCAAAGACCAGTTTTTTCTGCAGTTTCAACAAACCCTAAAACCCTAATCACCACACTATAAACAGAAACCCAACACACACATACGGACGGGGAAAACTCACTACAAACCTGCAAAAAAAAACAGAAACGAAATTCTCAAAGACAATTCCAAAACCACGATTGTTTCAAGTCACACATCCATACAAACCCTCAGTAGCCGAAATCAATAACCCAGCAAGCATCAACCATACACACACGCACGGCAACCACACACACACGCATAGCAAGAAGAGAGGCTCATCTAAGCCGAAACCAAGGAAGAAGAGAAGAAGGTAGTGCCGTTTTTTTTTTCCTTAAACCTAGATCTAGGGTGATACTTTGGTTGTTTTGAATTTTTAAGGCAAGGAGAGTATAAAGAAAGAAAAACCGACCCAAAAGAGCAAAAAAAATTAAAAAAATAGTAACTTGGGGTTCCGACGCGGTGGCGCCCCGCACCGGACGGCCAACCACCGCCGGAACCCCCCTTTGCCGTCGCCGGAAACTGGAGAGGGGGCGGCGGCCTTCATCCCTCAAGAACAGAGGAAGAACATGAGAGAGGGAGGAGAAAGGATTAGAGAGAGAAGGAAGAGAGAGAAAGGATATGTAAAAAATGAAAAAATCTGATGGCCAATCCCTATATATGTGTATGCGGCTCCGTTCCAGTACGTGTGGGTGCGTGGTCTACCATGCACCCTCACTTTCCTTGGCCGCATGATTCAATCGTGTGGGCTGTGTTGCTTCTTCCCCTAACCAGATCAAGGTTGTCTGATCTTAATCAGACGGCGCACGCTTGACCCAGTAGAAACCCACGACCCATTTAATTCAGACCGACCCAGCTAAGCAAACCGACCCGGTTCGGTTCCTTTTAGGCCCAATCTCACTTTTTGCACCCCCTGTTTACTGTTCGCACCTCCAGCATCTCTTTTTTTATCGTTCTCATGCATTTCAAATTTCCCTTGCGTTTTTTTACGTTTTTTTGTTTATGAGCATTCGCATATTTATTTATTTTTTTAGGTTTATTTATTTATTTATTTATTTTGCATGACATTAGAATGTAATTTAGGCGTTGATGTAAATTATTTATTTTTTCATTTATTTCTCGCAGACCATAGCATGTATCGTAGGTTTTGATGTAATAGCTTTAGGTGCATGTGTGTGCGTGTGTGTGTGCTTGCCTTATTTTACGTTCGGTAGCTTAGGTAAAAGATCTTCGTGGTGGTCCAACGCCACCATAAGATATCAACGATTTATCTTCCCGCTCCGTTAGTTCGTTCTTATTCCAATTATTTGAAAACAACAAAAAAAATGCATATAACAAAAATCACAAAAACTATTCTAAAACAAACCTTGATCTTAAATCAGGTGATCCTTTTTATTTTATTTTCTTAATCAAATACCAATCAATTTAACGTTATTTTGAGTTCATTTTCTTTACTATTTAAAAATACAAACAAATGCTCATTTGCCACTTGGCTTTTTCTTCAAAACATTTTTTTCAAAACTAATAAAAACACCAAACAAATCAAACGCAATTTCTACCCCGAACTACGAGGTTTTGATCCCTCACGGGTACGTAGGCAAAGGACACTCGTCCTCTCAAATCAATAAAAATGTAGATAATTAGGTTTTTTTTTTTTTCTTAATCATTTTAAATTTCTTTTTTCAAAGCAAGTAAGTTATAGCACAAGAATTAAATAAAACCAAGAGGTTCCCGTAGAGTACTACGGACATAAAGGGTGTTAATACCTTCCCTTTATGTAACTAACCCCCGAACCCTAAATCTTTTTTTAAAGTGGTATTTGAACCTTTTTCCACTTTCTTTTAAAAAATAAAATGTTCAGTCGTGAAATAAAATAGTGAGTCAAACGCTAATCAAATAGCCTTGATCTCCGAAAAATGACGCGACACATACATTCTAAATTCTTGCAATAAAATTAAATAAGATTAAATTACATGATTAAAATAAGATATGCATGAGTACGGAATGTGAACGAGAAAAAAAAAACATGCAAGAGTTAAAATTTACAAGCAGGGGGTATTAACAGTATGTAGGGGGTGTAGGAATTAAAAAAGGGGGGAATTGGGCCTTGGGTGGTGTCAGGCGCGCATTGGGCCTCTGATCAGACATGCGCCGTCTGATTAAAATCAGACAGCCTTGATTTGATTATGAAAAGGAGCAGCACAGTCCACATGATTAGATCATGCGGCCAAGGAAAGTGAGGGTGCATGGTAGACCATGCACCCACGCGTACTAGATCAGGGGGCCATATATAAAGGCTGTAGCCTTCATTTTCCTTCATTTCTAACGGTTCACTCTCTCTCTTCTCTTTCCCTCTCTTCTTTTCTCTCTTCTCTCTCTAGTTCTTCTTCCTCTTGTTCTTCCCTCCCTCATGAACATGAAGGAGGCCGATGAAGATTCCAGCGAGGGAATCCCAAAATCCGGCGGTGGTAAGGGGTTCCGGCGGCGGCTGGTCGGCCGGCCGGTGCGGCGGCGCCACCGCGTCGGAACCCTAAATTGTATATTTTTTTAGTTTTTTTTTTGCTTCTTCTACTCCTACTCTATTCTTCTTTTTTATACCCTAAATTTTAAAAGCTAAAACAAATAATTCTAGATCTAAAACCCTTTTTAAAAAAGAAACTACCTTTTGATGAGATTGTGATTGTTTGATACGGATTTGCTCATGTTGTTCCGATTTACGACCGGTTGTTGTTCGGATTTGACTTTTGTGATGTTGGTTGTGTCTGTTGGCCGCGGCGCCGTTGGTTGTGTGACTGGATTCGGATGTTTGTTTGCTTTTTTTGGATTTGCAGGTTTCCCAGATGAGCTTTTGTGCATTTTCTGGCTTTTTCCTTGTGAATTTTCGGCCCTTTGTGTGTGTGTGTGTACTGGGTGTTATTTATAGTGTGAGAGTTTCATCTTAGGGTTTGTTGAAATAGCATATAAAGGTGGTTTCGTATGATCTGTTCCTGGATTGTTGCAGATGGATCTGTGAAACGGGTTGGATTTGTTGAACGCGTGATACAGGCTGGATTGGAATGAAAAACGAAACGCGTATATGCTGGAACTGATGAGGCAATTTTGGATTTGGATGTTTTTTTTGGATATTATCATATTATTTGGACTTTTATGGACATTAAAAAAGAAATAATTAAACAAGTTAAGACTAATCAGAACTAAAAATTAAAATAAAATGGAATTAAAATTAAATGAATTAAAAAAGAATAAAAAATGGAAATTAAGAAATAAAGATTAAAAGAAAAATAAAGAGAGACGAGGGCCAACTCGGAACAAAAACATGAGGTATTTTAAAATACCTCTCTGCTGAAATTTTTACTGAAAAAGTTAGAGATTGGTCAGGGTCAAGTGACACGTGTCGGTGGGATCTTGGGTCAAAAATTGGGGTATGACAATGCTGTCAAAATCGGCCACCGAATTGCACCATTCGGCCACCGAAAAATGTCGAACCAGAGGCCTAAAAAACACCGATTTTGCTAATTCGGCCACCAAATTGGCACCTCCAGAAACTCAATTTTGAGTTACTTTCACAACAGCTAGTATCCACATAATCATTTCATAAAGATGCACGTGTCTTTGACTTCTTTTAAATTGTTTAAGAGAAAACAATCGATAGTTAAACATATAAAACTTGTTTACACTTGCTCAACGTCTCATTTTCTTTTTATCTCCTTTTTTCTATCTAAAGAAAGTCTAATTGATCACAAACAAACATAATTTTTTTTTTTTTTTGTCACAAAACATAAAATATGTTTAAATACACACTTGAATAAGAAAAAATGAATGATAAAACTAAAAAATAATGTGACTAATATTTTTTTATTTGTATGTGTCCATCCTCCAAATATTTTTAATTTGAGTTCATAAGTATGCAAGAGTTTCTATACTATTTTCAATCTCTATCTCGGAGTGTATCCATTGTTTGGATACACGTTTAAATGCATCAAACGTGCGTTACTTGCCTCAATCGTGAGTTGTTGTTCTTAAAATGTTGTTTGAGTGGCATGGACATAAAGCAATTCTAGTCTTCATAATCAATTTCAGCTGAAGCTTCATTTTGGAGCTTCTACGTCAAATTGAATCGCTTTTAGATGCAGTTGTCTGACACAAATGTTTCTTTTACCTATTGCCTCTAATGGCCTTTATTGTTAGGTTATTTGGGAATGTAGATTTAATTTTAGACATTTATTAAAAAGTGTATTTTGGTAATTACACACCTAAAAGCAATTCCAATGCAGCTATCCAAACAACGTGAGTTAATAAGAATCACTTTCATATTAGTGTATCCAAACATAAATCAATTGACATTCAACTCACTTTTAATAAAATCAATTTAATCAAAATCAATTCCAATAAAATCAATTTTTATCGCCCCACAACCAAACACACACTTAGAGTGTTTATAAAAATCAATTCTAATGAAACAACCCATGAAAGGTAACTGATTATAATATATAACAATCGAAACCGTCATTTTGGCAACAATAAAGTCGATTGTTTGTTTGTATATATGATGTGATGTTATGTGGGACTAGTTGCTTATAGTCATGGACGGACTAGCTTGCTTGAGACTTGGGGAGGGTCGCTCGGGACGTATACATTTTCCACGTTAGATGCTATGTCATTTTTGGATACAGTGAAAAGACAAAGACAATTGTTCATTAGATACTAATGAAATTCATTCGGAACACTTTAAATCGATCAGATAAACGAATCTAAAATGTGTCTTAACAATGTCAAAAATATCGAATAAAAGTTAATCTCAAATTCATTAGATACTGTGAATAGAAGGTCGATGCCTGAGAGCAATAAGTGGGTACCCAAAGAGGAATTGTAAAGGATAAAGACTAGCTTCTCTGACATACAAATCTTTTTAATAAAACATGAAAATTTCTAAAAAGTCCATATATATAACTACCGTTCACGTAACCGGTAGCAGTTAACTATCGCTGAGGCCAGCGGTAGTTAACTGCCGCTGCATTCGTTACATATTTAGATCAGAACCCAGCTTCCAGCCACTCTTTCATTATTCCCTCTCTAAAAATTTGAATTTTCACTCTCTCTGTAAAAAAAAATTTACCAAATCATCCAAAAAAATAAATCCACTAAATCACAAGTAAGTAATCACTTAGACTATTGTCATAAATTTTTGTTAGTATATATATTTATATGTTTATAATTTTAGTTGTAGTTTAATTTTTAAATTTTGATTTTTTTTAATAGAGTTATGTTGTAGATCTGAAATGCTATTAACAAATATTATGAATATTTGTCATAATAGAGTTATATTGTTTAAATTTATATTTTTTTGAATTTTATAATTTTTTTAGGGTTTATGTATAACTTGCACTTCAAGTGTTTGATGAAATGTTTGAACGAGTGTTTCATTGATTATTTTTAATTTCTTATTGTGTAGATTTGAAACAATGGCCGATATGTTCGACGTTCATGCACAATTCAACGGTGGAGAACCTCAGAGGTTGAAGATTCGGCACTTTTGTGTCACATTAAGAGGTATCAAGGATCAACTGAATGAATTCAACCAAGGAGTCAACCCCGAAGACACAAAGAGGGTGAAATACGTTCGGTATAAACGTCTAACGCTCGACGATGGGAGAATATCATTCACATGGGTGGAATTAACGAACGACGATAACATGAGGATCATGTTTTGGGAGCACATCATGTTCCATGGATCGATATGCGTGTAATGTTGCTGAGATCAACTGAAGATATTATCAAAAGTTTGACTTCGCCAGAAGATCGTGATTAGGTAAGGAATGCACCTTCCAACTACAACAATTGTCTTATTTTGAAATGAGATAATTCAAACTTGTTAAACGGCAGTTCCTAAACGTTCACCTGCCATTTCTATTATTCCTTTCAAAAGATTAAATTCTTACTAGGTTGATTTAGATGATGGTATTGAAGTGGTAGTTAACTACCGCTGAAATGGTTTTGGTCATTTCCAAAAAAGCAATTCTCCCATATTTTTGGACGTCGTGGGCCTAAAAACTTGTGCCTAAAAAGAAACATGAGTTTCAATGATAGTAAGAAAAGTAAGGTGATACTTTCTAATAACATCTTTGACATGTCTTTTGGCAACATTATTAATTACCTCTCTAATATTTCGAGAAAGGACAAATGTATCATTGAGAGCTATCGTAAACACACACAAAAGGAAGGTAAGAAATCTAATAAAAATATTAAGTAACTATATGTTCCTCTCACTTATCAAGATTAACATTAACTTCTTCAAATCTTTCTTCATCGATATCAGTGATAGTCTAATAGAGGTGTATGGTTCTTTGGCTATAGAGGTATTAGTGTGGAATTTTGAATCATGGTCGAGGGATGGGTGTTATGGTACGGGTTGTGAAGGTGATTTAAAGGTGATATTTGTCTTTGGTAGGACATTATTGGGTTTCAGTGTGATGATCTTGTTGTGAAATCAAATAATTGTGAGCAGAAGTTGGTTGAGATTGAAAATGAGTGTCATGCTATTGTGGTTAAAGAAAATCCACAAGTGAGGAGTGTTAGTATCTACATGAAGTCTCTACCAATAAGGTTGAAAGAAACATTCAATTGTAAATTGATATTATTCTTCTATAAAGTGGGAAAGCTTAAATTCCAAAGATTTAACATTGGGAGTATGGGAGTATCTTCTCTTTGCACGAATTTCATGGAATTCCTACCAGACAAGAAGAAGAAGAAGAAGAAGGGTGATATAATTTTCTGTCATATTTGTCATCCTAATAGGGGTTGAAACGTCAACCTTAATGACGTAAAAGAAAGTGTTTGATGGGTGACAACCCATCCTATTTTCAATGTTTTATATTTTGCAGGTGTTTACTTTTAGTAGAAATAAAATAAAATGAAAATGAAAAGATGGACGGAAAAAAATGTCCACACTAATTTCACATTGTCAGTGTCTATGTTGTAAGATTCAGTTGTCCTCCCTTATCGTTCTAATAAATTAGCACTTGTTTATTATTGGCGAATTTGTTTGTTTCTTGACTTATCCTCGTTCAGTAACAAGTATTTGACCAAGTGGTATACCAAAAGTTCATAAGGAGGTAGAGGTTTCAATTGCAGTTTGTGCTCGTGATTTTCGGGTATCAAGATCATTGATCGGATTTGAACCTTTAATCATTGAACTCTCAACTTTTATTCGCGGGAAGGGAAAAAGTGAATAAAAACCCTTATAAGACCTTGGATTCGGAGGTTGGTTTCGATTGGGGAAGGTGTTAGGCACCCGAACCGACTATGGTATCCCATATGAACCTTCTACCTATTCTCTAATCTTGCGCTAAATTAATTTCACTTATAAAAAAAATTTAAGAGTTAAAGTGAAAGAAAGGAGAAAGATGAAGCATGTTTTTGGTTATTTTTATTGATTTGGAAGGGTCGAAACCCTTTGCCTACTTACCCAAATAAATCGGGATTAAAATCAAGTAGTTCGGCTAAAGAACTTATTTGATGAGTTGAATTGATTTTAACATTTTTTTGAAAAGATTTTAAGAAGAGATGAGAGGCCTCAAGGCATGAGAAGAAAATACGATGAAGTTGGTTAATTTTAATTGCACGAAATCCATGTCTAATGTGGATATTAAATTAATTAACATTTGATTAAGGAAAATAAAAGGAAAAACACTTGGATTACAAACCAAGGTTTACTTAAAAGAAATTTGAATTTGATTTTTTTGATTTTTTTGAAGAAAATATTTTTTCTAAACTAACGATGAAATTGCGTAACGGCGGAAAAATAAATAAGCATAAAGCGATAAATAAAGTGGAGTGTCGGTGCGCGTGTCAGTGCGTGTGCCGGTTACATATTACATACCCTAAATACATTCTATGGTCTCAAAAGAAAAAAAAGTGCGCGAAAATAAATTACATCTTTTCCCTAGTTATACACACTAAGTAGGATAAAAATAAATACATAACAAAAATTAAAAAGATGCATGAGATTATATTAGAGATAATACAAAACGAAGTATACCGAAACATTAAGCATCAAAATGATATCACATACTAGAATAACTATCAAATAAAATGCATGACATTAAGCATGTTTTAAAAAAAAGTATGAAATGCCAGTTTTCGAAAAAAAGAAAATATTAGTTAGAAAAATGCATGAGTTCGAAATTAAATTAATGGGTAAACTATACAATGCATGATACTTGAAATGCTAATTAAACAAAATGCATAAGATAGGAATTAAACTATTAAAAGGTAATAAATGTATGATAATTAAAACATTAGACAAAAAATAGAAAAATATGAAATGTTACTTCATAGCCTAAAATGAACTAAAACATAAGAGATAAAATTTAAGTAAACAAATAAAAAAAATGCATGATATGAAGATTAAGACACTAATAAAAATGCATGAAATATAATCCAAATCTTACATGAATTAATTAAAAAGATAGGTGCATGTGCAGTAGCAGATAGGGGGTACAAACAGCAAAACAGAAGCAAAGAAATGGGCTGGGTCATGGGTACAAGAGTCGGGGCGGGTACTGGGTCAACCCATGGGTGACCCGCCCCAACTCATTAATGAGTATAAAACATTTTTTAAAGGGGCTTTTTCTTCATTTTTTAAAAACCAATCCTCTCTCTAAAAAACACAAAGAAAAAAAAACAAGCTCTCCCTTCTCTCTAGAAGGGAGCTCGCCGGCGAAGGGGGGTGGCCGGAGATGGAGGTGGTTCGCGGCGGAGGGTAGTGCTCCGACGCGGCGGCCGGCCGTAGCGCCGCCGCGTCGGAGCTTTGAACTTATTTTTTTGAAATTTTTTTTTACCCAAAGCTTCCTCTCCTTCTCCTCTATCCAAATCTAGTCTTAGTTTTCAAGGGAAAGGCACGAATAGTTCTAGATCTACAAGAGAAAACAACAAAAAAAAAACACACAAAAAGCCATGAAATCTACCTTTGTTCCTTCTTGTTCTTCCCTTTTCGGTTCGGATTTACTTCTTTGTTCCTTGGTTTTGCGTTTTGGTTCTTGTTGATAGCCTTGCCTTGCGTTTTCTTCCTCTTGTTCTTTGCTTCTTCTTGGTTCGGATTTGTTCTCACGTTCTTCTTCTTTTTCCTTGAGTTTTCGGTTTTGATGTTGTTGTTATGGATTTGTTGGGTTCCGTTCGGATCTATGGTTGTGGTGTTTGATGGTTCTTGATGTGGTTCGGTTTTGCCTTTGTTGATGTTGTTTTTCGGATTTGTGGTGTGATTTGTGTTATATGCGATTCGGATATGTGTTGTGTGATGTGGGTTTGGTTCATGAAAGTTTGGATGATGGTTTATGAAAGTTTGGATGGTTGGTGTTCATGAATATTCATGAGTGTTCTTGAGGATTTTATGAGTTTGATCTTGAATTTCGGAGAGAGAAAATATTTTTGTGTTTTTTGATGATTTATGACTTTTCTGACTGATCTGACCCTTGGGGGACCATTCTGACGCGTGAACAGTACTCTTATAGTACTGTTCACTGATACACTGACAATGACAAAAATACCCCTGTAGTTTCTTGGAGAAAAAATTGGACAGGACCAATGACAAAATGACAAGTGTACCAAATGACAAAAAATAATAATAAAACAGATAAATAAATAACAACAGATTAAATAAAATGGAAAAAGAAATAACTAAATAAATAATTAATAATAAAAAACGAAAATTAAATAATAAATAAAAAAAATGTCCCGTCGGAACCAAAAAATGAGGTATTTTAAAATACCTCTCTGCCGAAATTTCGTCTGATACGACTGAGATACGCGGCTTTTTTACGCTAATTAAAACAATAAATCAACGACGTGAATAAAATGAACTTTAAGGACGCAAACGTTACGCTACACTAAAATACGCAAAACGCGAGTAAAAATTACGAAATTAATACGCGAGCGACATTAAAATATAAACAACGAAAGAAAAATAGACGCGACCGCAAATACGAACAAAGGCAGATATTACGGGAATTAGCGCGCTAACGGACGACTGAAAAACGATCAACATACGAAAAAATAAAAAAATAAATTGGTCAAAAATTAGGGTACGACACAGTTCAACAGAGAAGTGTACTGATGACATGTCATCTTACGTTATTTTTAACATGTTTTTTAATCATTTACAGTAGGTTTTACCAACAAAGAAGATGAGTATTGGAACAATTACCTATGATTTTGGGATATATGTAATGTTTTCTAAATTTGAATTTGTAATTATATTCTTCTCGAAACATAGCAATTCTAGGGTGCTTTTGATGCAATTCACGAAGAAATCATGCAATTCGGCCAAGCAAAAACATCCAAAGATTAGTGAAAACCTTAGGAAGATCAAGAATGAAGATTCAAGATGTCTCAAAAGACTTTACAGAGGGAGGAATTATGTTCCCAGGTCCCAAGACAACTTATATGGAAGCAAATACCCAAAAAGATGAAGAAACGGAGAAAAAGGGCCCAAGACACACTCATATGTGCCTAGGGCATGGCTTGTTCCACACACCCATGCGCCTAGGGCATGGCTTGTGCGCCCAGGGCACTGAAAAGTGCGGGCCAAAACTGTTTTTTCTTACTCTTTTGTGGAAAAAAAAAGTCTGGTTTTGGTCCAACTTCAGGTAGAAACTCTCCATATAAATACCTCATTCCTCATTCACAATTTCTCGTTCATAACTGGAGCAGTTCAAGAGGAAGACGGTTCTATGAGTTTTTTTAGGAGGAGTTTCTCTCTCTTCTCCTTATTTTTCTAAGATATATTTATTTCTTTTTGTAATTTGTTTTTAGTTACCATGTGTGACTAAATCTTTTTAGGATAGTGTTCTAAGATGAATCTCTATTTATTTTGTTGGATAATTATTTAATTTAATGTCGTTTATTCCATTATTCTCTGTTCACTATTTACTTTTATTGTATTGTGTAAGATTTGTCTCCTCTAGAGTGCAACCCTAGTTTATGCACTTAGGTAGTGATATGGTCTAATATTGATATTTATATCTTGATATTTATATTTGTCTATCTTGAATTAAGTTGGTTTTTTGAAGTTTCTTTTTTTATGTGTTAAATCCTGATCAAAATCTGAGGCATACAAATTCTAACTCAGAGTCTGAATGCAGCATATTAAGTACAAAACACAAAGATAAAGAGACAGATAGAGAAAGCACACAAAAACCAATTTTATATTGGTACCTCCCTCAACACAGAAGTAGTTCACTCCTTTTGCACTTCCAAGACATTTCATTATAATCATTTTAGATTACAAATTGTTCAAGGACTCTTCCAGGAAACTTCCCAATGATCGAGCACAACTACAAGAGACTTCATTTCTCTAGGACACAACCTAAAGACTTCTTGCTCAAGGAGAACTCCAATAGACTTCCCTTTCCTTTAGGACAACTCCTAAACACTTCCCTGCTCAAGGACAACTCCAAGAGAATTCCTAGTTACTCAAGATTTCGCCAAGAAACTTATCTGCTCGAGCACACAGGTGATAGAATTTTTACATGTTTACAAAAATAATTAAGTTAATTTGTTCTTACACTAGATTTAACAATGGTAGTGTAAACTAAACAAATGAACATACTCTTTTAGGATTTCTAAGATATAAACTTGAATAAGAAAATCATAAGTGTTTTGCGCTATTTGATTTGACAGAGTAATGACACAGGAAAATAGCGGAGTCTTGTTACTTCTTCTTCAGGTCTTCAGCTCCTTAAATAGGCAGTCATTTGAGAGACGTTGGAGAAGAGTGCCAGCGCAAATAGAGTCGTTGAAAAGCTTCAATCAAGAATGTTGGCCCTTTGCCTGATATGGATAATTCCGTTGAAAAGTTCTTTGAATTTCCTTTGCTTAAAGAAGAATTGTTTGTTTCATTCTTTTTGTTCTAGAGGTTTTTTGTTTGTTTGCACCGTAGATAGAAGAAGACAAAATAACTGCTCTAACAGATACTATGATATGGACAATTCACATAATAAGACAAACCCCACGTGGACTCTGGGTCCCTTAGGATTTTCTCGAATCTAAGGGTCTTTCAAGTATGTCAGTCAACTTCTGAGTCTGATGATCTTCATAGAATCTGTTGAGGTAACTCTCCAGCTTCTGTGAGGCATCCTTCTTCTAAGAACATTGACTTCTGGTTGACCTTCCTTTAGATCGTCTACCGTAGTCTTCTAAGCTTCTCTTGTTCCTTCTAATGCTCTTCATATGTCCATTCCTTAATGATAGATTCATTCTTTGATCTGCACACTTGAACATATGTTAGTATTCCAATTGTGCTTCAATACTTTTTTATCATCAAAACCCTGTTGAAATTATATGAACTATTCTTGTTCTAACAAAATCAACTGCCTAATGCAACCCCTTATTTTAATACATCCTTAATGATAATGCATTTGTCGAGTAGAAATTAAAAAAGTCCATGTGGAGACGAATCTTATAAATTTTATTACTTCGATGCATTTTTAGTACACTTGGTAAAATTCTATCACTTAGGCTATAAATAGGAAACTTGTGTACTACTCTAATCAGAATTTAAAGATTAATTAATCTGAAAGTTTTTCTGTATTGCAAAAACTTATCCTTTGTTCTAGAGTCAAGAACTTTGTAATGTTAATTTTATCGGCAGGTCACAGTCAGAGTTAAGTTCTTTGTCTATTTTCAATATTGTTTTAATTGATCACTAACCAAAGTGGATCATAAATGGTTAGGGTCAAGCTCTTTTTTGTTTTCAAGATTGTCCTAATTGATCATGAAACTTAAGTTAACCAGTTTTGTAAGAAAAACATTATTACTTATTAGTTTTGTCTTTAGATTAATAAACTGACAAATTTATTCCATAACCGAAAAATACAATTTCAATTTTTATTTTACTATAAGGAATATAGCTATTTTCTAGGGATGAAATCTCAGGGAAAAAGGCATAAAGCCCCGAGAAACAAACGTGCGACAAGGTTTTCCCCAAGGCCTGAATCCCATGCAAAAACAGGTCATCGTAGATAAATTGCGAGGGATTTATCCCCTTTGGGATATTGTGAGGGGCGAGTCTTGGCAAAGTCCTTCGCATAACCCCTTGTCTAACTCTTGTCTTCACCGCTGACAATAGTTCTGACGCAACTGCCGTTTGACGCGCTACTACACTAATGCATTGTTGTCCAATCTGCATGTTGGTAGCATATCTCTGACACAATTTTTGCAAGGGACTAAGCGAGAGGCTTGCCCTTGTGAAATTGTAATTAAAAAAAAAACGTTTTTGATTCAAAAAATGATTTTTTTTAAAATTAATTATAAAAATGATTAAAATTAATTTAAAAATCAAATTCATTGTAAAAACGCGTTTTTATTTAAAGACCAATTTAAAATAATATATAAAAAAGGTTTTAAATCTCAATTAAAAAAATTACAAACAAATTATTAAGTCTAAGTGCATTAAAACTAAAATTGTACGAGAAATATTATTACACATCGCTCTAATAATAAATTATTACATATCATTCATCATAGTGGTACTGAATAAAAATTGATCCTATATTTTTACCATTTTGCAAAATTGATCCTCCTATTTTAAAATGTGACAATTATGATCTCTCCACCAAATATTTAATTTAATTTAATTTATGGTGATATATGACATGATTTAGATTATTTTTTAAAGGTGATTTTGTTACGATTTTATCCATGTTGATATTTTTCATCATCTAATCATATACCATATTATTTAAAACATATTACTTCACCTTTACAGGGCAAAGACTTTTTTATGTAACCAATATTTTTGATAAAAGAATAAATCCAAAACCGATATATCATGCGGGTACGACTAGTATCCACTCAATGGAGTTGTCCTTTATTTATTTGTTGTGATTTGTTCTTCCTTTTTTTTTTTTTACTTCGACAAGTTTTTTATTTTTATTGCAGGAAACGTGGATATGCAAGAAACCAAACCCAACTGGATGCATGATGAAATAGAAATAAGGTATTATCATCAGCAAGAGGTCCCGAGTAAAAATTAACCCAAGATTACCATATAAAATTACTCAATCAACTACAAGAAATATTTACTTTTACACTTCGAGATAAAAATAAAATCTAAATAAAATTTATTTGGACAAACACATATAGATGAAAAAATTAAAAGCGAAATATATTAAGTGATGTGGTTTAATTATGTCTCTTTTGAATTTTATTTTTATATGTGTTCAAATATATTTTTAATTTAGGATTATATCCAACTAAATATTTCTCTAATAATAAACAAGGAAGCACGTATCAAATTGCTCTGGAGGCCATTAACGTGCATGTCTAGTATCCACATAATCATATTCATAAAGATGCATGTTCCCTTTGACTTCTAGATGTAGTAATATAAACAAATTGTTAAAGAAAAACCCCATGAAAAGTGACTGATAATATTGTATAATAATGGAATCAATCATTTTGGCAACAATAAAGTCGATTGTTTGTTTGTGTATATGATGACTGATGTGAATGTGATACTTTGTCATGGCCAGACATGAGTACCAGCTTGGGAGGGTCCTTGTCGATCGGATACATTTTCCACAGCTTGGGAGTACATGCATAGTGATTCACGGACAAACGAAAGAACAAAATGTCACTCATTATAGACATGGACCGATCTATCTAATATCTATATATGTTAAATTTCAAAATATTTTCTGATGAAAATATTTTGTTTTATGCTCACTGTTATGTAGAAAGTGTCCCTGGTATGGTTGGCATGCTCCAGTCCATCAAATAGGTAGAACCGTACGTCAATATGGTTATGAATGTTTTCTGTCAAAAATATGCATTGCTCTTTCAATATGGTTATGAATGGTGCTTAAAATAACACTTGATCATATCCTGACTGGATTAGAAGATCATTATTTATTTATTATCTTGATATTCTGCCATTTTTAAAATATTGTCATTTTTAAAATAATGATAGCATGCATTTTCCATAATAATTAATAACATGTCATTTTTATAATATTTAATTCATTATGAGAGCAATTTTTCATTTAATTATAATGATATCCTGTTTGTTATCATGTGCGCATCAAACACATCATAGGATTAATGTTTATCATGTCCTTATCATATCCTATCTCTATCCAGTTTTATATCATATCCTGCCTCTAATCCTATCCTGACCATCAAACGAGCCCTTAAATCTTATGTAAAAGGTCAAAATTATCTGATGTGAAATGTCTTGATTTATTGATTAATTTAGAGATTGCAAATGTAAAGAGAGTAAGATTGCAAATGTCAGATTGATCGTTAAGCGAAGATTAATATTTCCAAAATTAGACTTTATATAGGTAACATAGAAGACTCAAAAATTGGATTTTAAAAATTGGATTTTAAAATAGGATTTTAAAATTGAACATAAAATTACATAGAAGAAAATTATTAAGTATCTATGTATATATAATTTGATTTGAGCATGTATATGTATGAATGTTCTTAACTTACTCTCATCTAAAAACATAAAAGAGTAAGTTAGCAAATCTACTATCATTTGTGTTTGAAAAAAAAAAATCATCCACTATTTTAAATAGTAAAAATTAAAGGTTAAATTTTTCAATTTCACTTATTTTATTTTATTTTCAACAGAAACAACAACTGTTTTATCTTGGATTTCTAAATCAAGTGTTAAAAAGAGAGATCGGGTTGCTGACCATATTGTTTCTGAAACTTTGGAGTAATTTCGTAGTCAGATTTTCAGATTCTATAACTTAAGAGAAGCCAACTGAAAAGATATGTCTGAAAAACATGGTGCTTAATCTTATCAACGAGTTCAAAAGAAATGATTAATGCAACATATTTTTATTTGATTTTATCTTATTTCACGTCACTAAGTTACTTATTATTTTCTTTAAAAAAATTACTTGTTATTTGATCAAAAAAGAATTATAAAGTTCGTCTCCACGTGTATGAGAATGCGACAATTTTGAATTCTTCTAATAAATGGTATGTAAGGACCTCTTTCTCGTCGGAAGGAATTGTGGACTTAGAAGCCATGGTGTGGCCATTGGTGGCGTGGTTGCGGAGACCTATGTGGTTGTACCACCTGAGATTGTTTAATAAGTCCTCAAGTGTGTGGTTTCATTAAACACTTTTAGGTGGTACCACCAAATATATTTTCTAGGTTGTTTAGCTAGAAGATTTTGAATGTTTAAAGGTTTGATGATTTGAAAATGCAACTGATGAAAAGCGCCTTGGAATTATTGGATTTTAACGCATCGATGAGCAAACCAAATCTCATCTCCCCCTGTTACTATGGAAGACAAAGTGTAAAGGTGGGGTAATTAAATTAAGGTAACTAATGTCTGCTTTCAAGGTTTTAAAAGTGCATTCTAAAACAATACATCCTCTTATTCTCATGGTTTGCTATATTTCTAGAATCCATTAAGTACTATTACTTTATGTCACCTCAAGAGCTTTTAGACTACACTTATATTTCAATGCTTTTGTCAAACCTTATAAATCCAGCTTCAACCTTCACCCTTCAGGACATTTATCAATAGCTGAATATTTCATAAAAGCAATAAAATTTCCTTAGATAATTTAAAACTCCATAACATAACAAAATTGAGAATTATAATCAGTGGTGGAGCCACACTTGTGTGAGAGGATTCAGAGGATGCAGCTGCATCCCCTGAATTTTTGAATTTTAAACCTATAATCTTAATTTATTCTACTTTAATCCCTTGAACATTTAGTATTGCACCTGACCCTTGTTCAAAAAAAGTATTGCACCTGACCTAACACATATTCTATCATCTCAAAAAACTTTCTTTTTATCCGACTTTGTTTTTCTTTCTTTTTATTAGATACTGACTTTTATATATAGAGTATAGGACTGGATGTTTGTCTTTTTTGACGTGGTTTTTATAAATTAATTGTAACGAAACTCAGAAATGCAAGCCTGGAAGAACGAACTCATACAGTTTAATGGTTCACCGTTATTATGTCCTCTACCACTAAACTAAGTTGATGAATATAAATCAACCACACCAATAAAATATATTACATAAAAAGAAAATTGTTACCGGATTACAGTCGAAAAATCGGTTGAGCATAAAATAGCTTGGACATAAAATAGCTTGGACATGAATCTAAACCAATTTTAGTTGGGTTTAAAATCTTAGACTTTGCCAATAGGTAAAAGAGCCTCATGAAATTCACGTGGTTTTTAATATTTCTATTACAAGGGAAGATTGTGAAAACTAAATTGTACTATCACATATGGTATAAATTGATAAATGAGTGTCTCGTAGTTTATATTAAATTAGATATGTGTCTGGCAACATTGTGAGTTGATTATTCAAAAAAATTATAACATAACATTGCGTAGAGGAGAATTGTAAAGTATGTGTGTAAAATTTTTGATACATTGTACTTTTTTTTAAAATATTTATTATTTTTATGCATATACGCGATTGATTTTTCACAGGCTATGGATTTAAGAAGCACTCCACTAGCATAAATTGATCATTGGCCATCAATACTTCGTTAAATGCATGTTTTTCATCATTCCTTCATATTCTCTTGATCTTATTCAATAGTTAGAATTTAAATAAAATTTAGTAAATTAGTCCTAATGTAGTAAATTAGTCCTAAAAAGAAAACAATAGCTCTCAATTTATTTAATAAAATATAACTATAAAATAGATAAATAAAGATGTTATCAGTGTCCTGGGACCTTGGTCTCTCAAAGGTCTATTGTATCCTTCTCTGCTGGTAGTAGAGCATGGGTGTGGATAGTGGCTTAGGCCTTTATTGGGACTCTTGCTCTGTTGTCGAATGATGGATTGAAACTATGTAAGGAGTTTTATCTTAGACTATTACTTTTTCCACCTTACTCATTCATCTTGCGTCCTATTTTTTATTCTCAAAAATACCCATGTGATTTTGCTTTTTAGAATTCGAACTGAGTTTTTTCTATGTTATGGGGAGAAAAAAAAAATGTTTTTTCACCAATTTAGATTTTATAATCCGAAAACCTCAGTAAAATAGGACGTGTTTTTTACTATCTTCAGATCTAAACACCCCTAATCACCCTTTTTTAGAGGAAAAACAATTCAGATTATATAATCTAAACTGTATCAGCACAAATTATGAGTCTATCTTGCCATATCACAACACTAGTGAACCTAACAACTAGATTACTTGATAAAAAAAAACAACAAAAAAATCATAACACTCAATCTTAAAACTTTTCCTATTTTCTCATTGCCTCTTTCTTCATCCTTAATAAAACTCTTCCAATCACTAAAAAAAATTCTTTCAACACCTTCCAAACAACCTTGTAAGTTATAACTCTAGAGTAAATACAACTAGCAAGTTTTGAAATGCAGTACAAGTATCAAGTCGTGCGGTCAGCACGAAGCTAGTATAATTTCTAGCTTTGAGATTGAGACACACATGCCATGATACCGTGAATCTAAATCTCTCTAAAAAACACACCCTAATAAAGAAAATTAGCATAAAAAGAGTGATGATATATTAAAAAGCGAAAGAGTTTAAGACTTAAGAGGCATTTGAATCCAATTACAACAGAAAAACAATACAAGATTGAAAAAACCAACTTATATATCTCATACAAACAATTGGCAAATATTTCACCAACACCAAGTCACCAATATCTAGTGATCTTAAAGAGAATCAAAATCACAAAGGTTGAAATCCCAAAAAGAGTCATCCACATTTGGAAACTCAAGAATAAAGTTATCCTCTTGTGATAAAGAGCATGAGTCAATTTTCTCACTACTTTTGTGCTCCTCCAAGTTCAATAAACTGTCCCACCACATTGCACACGGTATTGGAGCATTACCAAGAATTGGTTGTGAAACACCAACAATATCTCTATCAATTTGGTTTGGAACCGTAGTCTCTTTATTGTCACGATTTGGCGAAACTTCACCGTGTTCAGTTGAAACCGCCATAATTGGTGTCCCATTAATATTAGGTTTCCCATTCAACCATGGTGAATGAGATGAAAAAGTTCGAGGTTGAGGTTTAATAACTTCATGAGTTTTCATGCTTTCTTTAGGCTTCTCATTTTCTTTCTTTTCTTCTTCTCTTGAAACCATCTTCTTTCTCAAATGTGTGTGCCAATAATTCTTCACATCATTAGCTGTTCTACCCGGAAGCCTTGCAGCAATCAATGACCATCTAAAGACATATTACATATAAGTAAACCATAGTAGCTAATATTACATAAAATAAAAGCATATATATATATATATGCTAAATAGCACCACAAACATCATATAATTAATTTTAACTTGTCCTTGGAAGATTACCTATTCCCTAGAAGTTTGTGTAACCTTAGCATCATATCAACTTCATCCTCAGCAAAGCTTTCCCTTTTGATGTTGGGGCTTAAGTAGTTTAACCACCTTAATCTACAACTTTTTCGGCACCTATTCAATCCTGTCATGTGTAACATATAATTTAAGTAATTATGCATGGTTATTTTTTGCATTTGCTTCGACATATAGCTGTTCAATTTAACTAAATATAAGCTACATATACAGTACAATAAACAACATTCATGATACCTGCTCTTTGAGGAACTAAATGCCATTTTCCTTCACCATACTTGTTAATGCAAGCCTTGAGTAGTTTATCTTCCTCATATGTCCAGGCACCTTTTCTCACGCCTCTGGTCATCTCCATATTTAACTTTCCTCGTATACACTTTCCTTTATTGTCCATAGACATTGTATGATCAGTTGCCCTCATGTGTGTGTGTATATATATATATATATATATATATTTACACATACATGTGTTAATGTTGCGTAAAAAGACAAAGGGAATAATACACTTGAAGAATATAATACTCCATATGTCTCTATTTATAAGATTCTTTGGAACTTTTTTACATATATATAAATACACACATAATAATATAATAATATATGTAAAGTCCGTGGTTCAAATCCTGACCATCACTAAAAAAAATATACATACATAAATATATCAAGAAAAAATTGAGGAAATATATTAAGAAAAGTAACTAGTTTAATTAATGTGTATATTGTTGTGAATCCGGTAACGGTAAATCTCACACCAATGAAATTTAAATTCATGGGGTAAATATTAATGATAACAAATAACCAAAATAACCACAAGGAACAACTAGAGACCTAGATCTAATCTAGCAATCAAATATAAAATAAAACCACATTGAGACCAAAGAATAGTCAAGATAAAGAGAGTATAAAAAAAGAACAACACCAAATAATTCTTTATCGAGTTCGGTCCAACATTGACCTATTCTAGTGGATTGATCTTTTCAATACACTATCGATGAGTTCTTTACAAAGAGAGACAAAATGGTTGCAAGCAATTAACTTCAACAACAAGCTCTCCAAGAACAAACTTAATTTCTAGCCATTTCACAATCTCTTCATATGAACAAGACACTCAATGATTTTCATTCTCCCTAGGTGTTTCCCAATTGTTTCCCAACTCTAGAATCTAACCGCCAAAAGAGAATCAATCTTTGGACTTTGATTTCATAAGGATCTTCTATTTTGGTTTCCTACAACTCATTCAAGTTGCTCCCAAAGACTCTCTTCTGATGTGTTTACCTACCGCATGAATATCTCCCCAAAAGGCACCAACCCTCTCCCAAGAGCCCCCTTTTTTGGTTCTCCAAGATTCACATCTTGAATCTTTGAACCTCAGTCAAAGACCTTCAACCTCTAGTATCTAAATACCCTAAAAGTTCCCTCCTTTGATTTCCATGAGATTCACCAAGATCGTACCCCATTTTTCAAGTTCGTACACAGTACAACTGAATGTTATTCAAAATCGTGCTCCGATTTTTGTCGAATCAAAACTCCAAAATCGTGCCCCAATTTCTCCAAATCGTGGCATGAATTTTTGTAAAACACAAATATTAAAATTTTGAGTGAAACTCAACACGTATAATTTTTGTTTGACTATTACGAAATAACTCTTTTATATATAGACGCATTCAATACTTACTTTCGCATAATTTAACTGCGATTAGGGTTTACGAATCCCCATTCTCTCAACTCGGTCAAACAAAAAAAAGAATCTTTTTCTGTGTTTTTATGTATATATTATTAGTTAGTTTAATATTTAATTTTATCAAATACTTTAAATTTAATTAGCTAGTTTATCGACTAATATAGCTATCAACTAACTTATTTGTTATGAACTAGCTTATCTGTTAGTATTCTTTATCAACACAAAACCTAAATGTGGATATATCTTCATGTCAGGATTCAAAATTCGGTTCTGTCTGAGGTATAGGTTCGGGCACTAAATATAACTTATAGACACCTTTACTTAGTGTGATTTAATCCTTGATTCATCGTAGAAGATTAACTATTTTTAGTAGAGTCAACCACAATTGGTACGTAAAATAAGAAATTAAGAATAAATCTGATTGTATTATTATTACTCTACTTCATATGAGATGAAATTAAATTCAGTTATGAATAGCATGTGTTGGATTTAATTGGCTCATAAACACTAGCACTGCAAACCAACTAACAACTACGATAAGAGGCAACAATCAATGTGTGAGAACTATATAGTGACACACGAATGAAAATGAATGTACCGTGTATGTGCCGTAAGCATTAATGCTTCTTTTCTCAGTTGAATTGAGTATGTGTTCAATGGATACTGAAAACACGTAGATCCAATTATGTTCTGAGGTTGCTAACTTGCATGTCTTTATCTACAAAATCTTACTGTATTTGTACCTATTTTCGTTACCTTTGACTTCTTGAATCAATCATTTACTTCCCTCAAAAAAAAAATTGAATCAATCATTTACTTAATAATAAAGTCGATTGTTTTCTTGACCAAAAAAAGAACAATTGTTTTTATGTTCGGACAGTCATATGCCCCCCAATAAGATTTTAATCACATTATTATTATAAGCAAAATGAATTAGAGACCACGAGATATCTAATCTTTGGCTGATCCAACATAACATATTGTGGGCATATAAAAGGAACGATAAAATGAGATTTTTTATGTAAAAAAAGAGTAACATAGAAATTAGGTTTTAAAAAAGTAAATTAAAATAATTTTTTGCTAAGGAATTAATACATTTATAGCTTATTCATATGTAAAAAAAAGGTAGAAAGTATTTATTACTTCCTCCGTCCCTATATGTAACCCCCCTTCGCTTTTTTCACATTTCTTAAGAAAAGTTATCAGTGTAATTAATGTGTCTGTTTTGTGTGTTAATATTACCAAATTGTCCTTTGTTTGTATGTGTATTAAATTTGACTTTTCAAATTTCAAGACAAGTTAGTAATATTAATTAAGGGTATGTTTAGGAAAAAAATAATAAATGCTTCTAGTAATTTGAAAAAGAGTTTACAATTACGGACAAAAATAAAATCAAATGGATGCTTAGATATAGGGACGGAGGGAGTACTTTTTAAAATCAAAACATAATAGTAGAAAAATAATAATATTATATGAATTGAACTAGTAAAAAGACGAACATTGGTTACACTAACTAAAATAAGAGATGAGAGGAACAAATATTAACCATTAGATTAACTAAAATAGATGAGTAACTAAAATGAGAGAACAGAGGATGTAATATCGATGTAATATCATCCGTTGGATCAAAATACACGGTCAAGATTAAATTTCACTAAAAATAGGATTGGCACACACAAGCATCCATTTCCTTTTCTCTTTCTTGTTTTTTTTTTTTTTTTAATTTCTTTCTTTCTAAAAGAACGTTTCTTCTTCTCTTGAGCATGCCACTCTGATAAGTGCTAAAAAGTAATATAATTCATGTGTTAATTTAGGCATTTTAGTGACTTGTTCTGCAAGTTATCTAAGGAAAAGCTACCAATTGTTGTATTCTTACCATTTATGCTTTGTATGTCTGATTCTACCCAATTTATGCAGGATATGACAAGCAAAGACCAAGAAAGAAGCTTCTGAACCAAAGAGAGCAACTTTCAGAAAGCAGCTCTTCCATACGCTTATGGCACGCTTCCTGCTCGCTTGATTGGACATCAGCTACTCGCTTATGGCATGTATTCTTCTTCATTATTTTTACTGCTTTTCTTCCTCTCTCACAAGTCCCAAGCATACGTTTTCCTCTTCAATTTTGTTAATCTAATTGGAATTTGAGTAATCTGATTGAAAAAATACCCATTCGTTCAACAAAGCCATTAATCTTTGATGAAAAAAAGTTTCCGAAAATTGAAAGGGATGTCTGTGTAAAAACGACCCACTTGTTCAACATGGATAATAAAATGTTGAATATTCCAAGGGAGTACAATTAATGAGAATTAAAATATTAAAATCGATGGCTTTCTAGTTGCCAAGTTTTTTTTAGTCGGATCTGGAATTGAAGAATTGTGAGTGTAATTGAGAAAACCAAACCTGTTACGTTCCAAAGAGAACCGGAGATAAGGGGTAGGGGTGAAGATATTGTTAGTCTAAAACAAAAGGGTGTGTGAGCATCTTAATCTCATTCGTTTAATTTAATCTAATGGTAAATATTTGTTCCTCTCATCTCTTATTTTAGTTTCTCCTCTCACTTGATATGCCATATATATATATATAGGCCCAATAATAAAATAAAGCTCAAATGCTGCATTTGACAGTTTACTTGCAACACACCCTTTCTCAGCGGGGGGTGCTCGGAGCAACTAAGACCAGTTCAAACGAACTGTAAAGTCTCTTTCCCACGTTCCCGCGACTACCACACCGGCGGTTACACTTTCCCTGATTTCGTAACTATCGGACACACGTGTGCCATTACAACGGCTCTGCATTCACCCACCTCTATAAATAGGAGCCTCCTCGCAGCCTCCAAGGTAGAATCTCTTTCAATTCTGAACTTTCATTCTGAACCTCTACTGACTTGAGCGTCGGAGTGTCTGCAGGCACACCCACCCCGTTTGTTCCAACGCTCAGCTGGCGTATTTCCACCACCGCCAACCACCGCATTAAAGAAGCACCGACAACCACCTTATGTTCAGGTACGATCAATATATATATATATATATATATATATGATGTTTTATAGCATAGTATGTGTGCTAATTTAGTTTGGTTGTTTCAGCCACATAATATCTATATCATCTAAATATCAGTTTCAGTATTTTTGTTGTATTTTCTAGTTAAATTAAATTTAGAAGAAACCTGTACTGTTAAACAAAAGAATGGTAGGCTCGAAAAACTACAATAATATTTAAATAAGCAAAAGAGAAAGGCCTAGAGGTTTGCGGGATGTTAGAGGAGGTGATAGTGCCGGGTAGGCGTAACGCGAAAGGGGATGTTTATGGGTTTGTAAGATACTCGAACGTGAGGGATGTTCTCAAGCTTTTGAAAGCGGTAAATTCGGTTTGGTTCGGGAATTATAAATTGATAGCGAGGATCGCCAGGTTTGATAAAAAGGCGGAGCGAAAGGTGGTCGTAGAGGGCAAAGATGGGGGAAACCTCGTTGCGAAGAGGGGCGAGGAGGCGAGGGTCGGTGCTTCTAAGTTTGTAGCTGATGGAACTCTGGATGTTGATGTCGGGAATGGGTCAGGTAGAGTCATAGGTGGTGATGCTGGTGTTAAGGGGGTTTCAGCGGTTAAGGGTGCGTCGTTTAACGAAGCTCGTCCTGGGGTTTTGGGTGAAGGAATTAGGATAGGCGAAGTTTTGGTTTATGGTAGCAAGGTTAGGCTAAATCCTAAGGAGCCTGCAATAGGAAGGATAGATTCTCTTAAGGGTGGCGATGGTGTGCTGTCAGTCGGGAAAGGGCAACCTTCAATCAAAAAATTAGTTCGGAAGTATACATCTTGTGAGGAGGATTCTTCGTGGGCGAGGCACGGGGTGGTGGCGTCTGTGGTTAATGGTGCATCTATTCCGGACGTTCAGAATAGAGTTATGGATGCGGGTTTTGTGGATGTTGTTATTACGCCCATGGGAGCGGATAGAGTGTTGCTTCGTAGTTCGTCGGAGGTTGATGTGAGTAGTATCATCGAGGACGCAAAGGAGTTTTTTGATCACTTTTTCTTGAACTGCGTCCGATGGGAGAAGAAAATTTGGCCGTTCCAGCGGGGCGCTTGGTTGAGGCTTTATGGGATCCCGCTTCATGCGTGGAATACTCGCTTTTTTAAGTTGTGTGTCTTCGATTGTGGACGTTTGTTACGGATTGATGACGATGTTGTGGATAAAGAACGATTTGATTATGCCCGTGTTTTAGTTGCTACCGAATCGTTTGATATTATTAATTGTTGCGAAGAGATCTTAGTCGACGGGGAGCTGGTCAGGGTGAAGGTTATTGAGGAATGGGGATTTAATATCGGAGATGACGCGTGTTTGTATGAGGAGGAGGAAGACGCTCAAGTCGTTCCTTCTGAGCATGAAGGGGAGTATGGGGATCGCGGTTCGGAGGCCGAAGTGAACTGTTTGGTTGATAAGTTAGTGCAGGATTTGGCGGCCTCTGAAGGTCAGGACGCGTTAAGTGCAGAGGCGGGGAATGTGGTAGGATCGGACGCGGAGGATGGTGAGGGTAAAGTTCCTCGATCGGAGTTTAACTATAGCGGCGAGGCTGGGTTGGGGAGCCCGACACACTCGGTGTCAGTGGGTCATGATGCGGGCGAAGGTGTGGCGCTGGTTGTGGTAGATGGGGCGAATGATGCGGTTGAGTTTCGTGAGGGTCAAGTGGAGGCGGTCGCAGACCGTGTCGTGTCAACTGTATCTCAGAATAGGAGTTTTCGTCTTTCAGGGACTGTGTCATGCCCCCCGAGAGTAGATCATTCTGGTTTGCAGGGGCCGTGGAGCTTGGATTGGCTGGGAGTCCACAGTCAAAGTGAAGCAGGGGGAGTCGGCCACCCTCGGAAGTGCTGGAGGATTGGGAAGAGGTCGTTAGAGGGGGAGTCTCAGGCAGCTGCATCATACCGCAGCCGTAAGAAAGTGGATGGGGTGTTGCGGAACTCTGTGCATAACCTGAAAAAGGTAGCAAGGTTGTCGGCAAAAGACCGAGCTACGGTGAGGCATATCTTAAAGAAAAGCGCTCGGAAGTTTCTAGGATCTTCTCAATTGAAAAAAGCGGTGGCGTTGGTTTCCAAGGAGGTGTCCGACGCCTCTACTCCATCCGTATCGGGGCCAAATGATTGGAAGAATTGGGTGGTGCTGCACGGGAGTGAGAAAGTGGTGAAGGAGGACATCAGAGAAATAGGTGATATTATTGGCATGCAGTTATCAGGGCATCATAACAGTTTTGATGTGTTGGCTAAGAGGAGTAGGAGAAAGAAGAATGGAGAAGGAGAGGGGGCTGGAGAGTCAAGGGGTGAGGTTGAGCATGCAGAGTAGGTGGTGTGTGCGCGAGGTTTTTGGGAGGAGGGAGTGGGAGATGAAGGTTGTTTCTTGGAATGTTAGGGGGCTAGGTGGTCCTGAGAAGCGGAAGGAGGTGCGTGCGTTGGTGAAGGAGAAGTGCCCTTGGATTGTGTGTATTCAAGAGACGAAATTGCAAAGATGCGATGTTGGTTTGTGCTTGTCGGTGTGGGAAGGTAACTCTGAAGCGTTTTCTTTTCGTCCGTCTGTGGGGGCTTCTGGGGGTTATTGACGTTGTGGGATCCGTTTGAGGTCGAGGTGTGGTCATCTAGTAGTTTTGATCATGTTCTCCATATTCATGGCCGTTTCCTTTCTTCTAATGAGGAATTTCATCTGCTTAATGTGTATGCCCCCTGCAATATAAATGAAAGACAGATTCTTTGGGACGAATTGTCGAAGCGTCTGCATCGTCTGAGGGGCAAGAAGGTGTGCGTCTGTGGTGATTTTAATGCGGTTCGTCGTAAGGAAGAAAGACGCTCCGTGTCTGCTACCGGAGGGTCGATGGATTTCGGTCCCTTTAACCACTTTATTGTGGAGAATTCGTTGTGTGATTTACCGCTCTGCGGCCGTAACTTCACCTGGTTCAAAGGGCATGGCAAGTCGATGAGTCGGATTGATCGCTTTCTGTTGTCTGAAGATTGGTGTTTAGTGTGGCCGAATTGTGTTCAAGTCGCTCTTGTGAGAGGTTTATCGGATCACTGCCCGTTGCTTCTTTCGGTTGACGAAGAGAATTGGGGACCAAGACCTTCGAGGTTCCTTAAATGTTGGGCTGATCTGCCGGGTTATAAGTTGTTCGTTAGAAATAAGTGGGGGTCTTTTATAGTGAATGGGTGGGGAGGCTTCGTTCTAAAGGAGAAGCTTAAATTAATGAAAGCGGCGTTGAAGGAATGGCATGTGTCCCATTTGCAGAATTTACCTGCGCAGATTGGTGCGTTAAAAGCGAGGATGGCGGAGTTGGATAACTTAGGAGATGGTGTCGAGCTGTCAGAGGAGGATTGTAATGAGTTGCATGCTGTGTCGGCAAACTTGCATTCTCTCTCTAGGTTGCATACTAGTATTTGTTGGCAGCAATCGAGGAACCAGTGGCTCCGTGACGGGGATGCTAATTCTAAATTTTTTCATTCTGTTATGTCAACGCGACGCCGTCGTAATTCTATTAGTTCGGTATTGGTTGATGGGGTGCGCATTGAAGGCGTAAATTCGGTTCGGGAAGCGGTGTTTCATCATTTCGAACAGCACTTTAAGGCGCAGAGTGAGGAGCGACCGAGTATCTCTAATCTTCAGTTTCGGACCCTGTCTTTGGGAGAGGGAGGGAGTCTTATTAAACCTTTTACAGAGGGTGAGGTTAAGGACGCCGTTTGGGATTGTGATAGTTTTAAAAGTCCGGGACCGGATGGCGTCAGTTTTGGTTTTCTGAAGGAGTTCTGGCCTGATCTTAAGGGCGATGTGATGAGGTTTATCTCCGAGTTTCATAGGAATGGGAAGCTGGTAAAGGGCATCAATGCTACTTTCATTGCGCTAATTCCGAAGGTGGACAATCCTCAGAGGTTAAATGATTATCGGCCTATTTCTTTGGTGGGAAGCTTGTACAAAATTCTTGCTAAAGTTTTAGCTAACAGATTGAGATTGGTTATGTGTAGTGTGGTGGCTGATACCCAGTCAGCATTCGTTAAAAATCGCCAGATTCTAGACGGCATTCTTATTGCCAATGAGGTTGTGGATGAGGCTTCTAAACTTAAGAGGGAGCTCTTGTTATTTAAAGTGGATTTTGAAAAAGCCTATGATTCAGTTGATTGGGGCTACTTGGATTCGGTTATGCAAGCGATGGCTTTTCCGGTTCTGTGGAGGAAGTGGATCCGTGAATGTGTGACTACAGCTACTGCTGCGGTTCTTGTTAATGGGAGCCCAACGGATGAGTTCCAATTACAGAGAGGTCTTCGCCAAGGGGACCCTCTCTCCCTTTCTGTTTTTGCTTGCTGCGGAAGGCCTAAATGTTGTGATGAAAGCGTTGGTCGCGAATAATTTATTTGATGGGTACGCTGTGGGCATGGGCAATCAAGTGGTGGTATCCCATCTTCAATTTGCTGATGATACCCTGTTGTTAGGTAAAAAAAGTTGGGCGAATGTTCGGGCCCTTCGAGCAGCTCTTGTGATTTTTGAATCTATGTCTGGATTGAAAGTTAATTTTAATAAAAGCTTGTTGGTGGGAGTGAATATCTCTGATTCTTGGCTTCATGAAGCAGCTCTGGTGTTGAGTTGTAAGGTTGGTCGTATTCCTTTTATGTATCTAGGTCTTCCTATAGGTGGTAATCCGCGGAGGCTCACGTTTTGGGATCCTATTGTGAATCGAGTTAAAACTAGATTGTCGGGTTGGAATAGCAGATTTCTCTCTTTCGGTGGCCGTCTGATTCTCCTCAAATCTGTTCTAACCTCTCTGCCTGTCTATGCTCTTTCCTTCTTCAAAGCTCCATCAGGTATTATCTCTTCCATTGAATCTTTATTGAATAACTTCTTTTGGGGTGGGAGTGAGGATAGTCGAAAAATTTCTTGGATTGATTGGCAGACTTTGTGTTCTAAAAAGGAGTTTGGAGGTTTGGGGGTGAGGAGGTTAAAGGAGTTTAATGTAGCTCTTCTAGGTAAATGGTGTTGGAGGATGTTGGTGGATAAGGAAGGTTTGTGGTTTAAGGTTTTAGTTGCCCGTTATGGCGAAATAGGTGGGAGGTTGGAGGTGGGGGGCCGGAGTGTGTCTTCTTGGTGGAGGGAGGTTGGCAGGATTCGTGATGGGGTTGGGGTTGTAGGTGGAGGGTGGTTCGGTGACAGTGTTAGGCGGAGGGTAGGTGATGGGACATCGACGTCTTTTTGGTCTCATAGGTGGTTGGGAGGCTCCTCGCTCTGTGAGCGGTTTCCTCGTTTATTTGATCTGGCTGAGAACAAATCTATCTCAGTGGCTACTTTGTTAGCTAGAGGTGTGGGGTCGGATGGGGAGGGCTGGTGTTGGAGGCGGAGGCTGTGGGTTTGGGAGGAGGCTCTATTAGAGGAGTGTAGGGCGTTACTGCTTGATGTTTCTCTGGTTTCTAATGTTTCAGATACTTGGGAGTGGATTCCCGACCGTGCAGAGGGTTACTCCGTGAGGGGAGCTTATGACTTGCTGACAGTTGGTGATGTTTCTCCGGTAGGTTCACCTGCGGAGTTGGTGTGGCATTCTCAGGTTCCTGTGAAGGTTTCGGTTTTCGCCTGGAGGCTTCTTCGGGACAGGCTCCCAACGAAAGCTAACTTGGTTAGGCGGGGTGTTATTCCTGCGGATGCGACTTTTTGTGGTTCTGGTTGCGGAGGCGTGGAGACGGCTGAGCATTTATTCTTATCTTGCTCCACGGCCGCATCATTATGGCAGCTGGTGCGCGGGTGGATCGGTATCGATGGGGCGGATTCTAATGTGATTGCGGATCATTTTGTTCAGTTTGTTCACTTGGCTGGAGTTGGTAAAGCTATAAGGTCTTTTATGCAGCTCATTTGGCTCTTGGTTACTTGGGTGTTGTGGAATGACCGCAACAACTGTCTGTTCAACAATAGTATTTTGAGTGCTCCGAGTCTGTTAGACAAAGTTAAACTGTTAGCTTTAGGCTGGCTGAAAGCAAAACAGGCTGTGTTTGTTTTTGGTACGCAGAGGTGGTGGTCAAGCCCTTTAGGTTGTTTGGGTATTGGCTAATCTGTTTTTTATTGTTTTTCCTCTGCTTGGGTGTAACTGTTATTGTACTTTTCTGGTAGTCTCTTAGGCACTCCTTGTGCTTAGGAACTACAGTTTGATGTGGTATATATATCTCATTTTGATTTTTTCAAAAAAAAAAGCAAAAGAGAATAATGTTCAAATGAGCTATGCACGGACACTGTTTAATGCTTTAAAAGCATTTGGACATACGGGGACTAATGTCACTCACGTAGAAATTATGAGAATGGTATACATCTTGGTGATCCAATAGATTTTGAGTACATTCAATAGATTTTGAGTACATCTTCTACCGACTACTTTTTTTTGGAATCCTCTACCGACTATTATGATACATTGGAGGTTTATTTGATAATTGATGTATTTAGTTAATAGTATATCCATAAGATATATTAATTATTCAATAAATTTAAAAAAATGTGATTTATATTTATAAAAGTGACCGAATGTATAGGTCTCAAATTAACTTTTAAATGAGACGGTATATAACAAACAACATGTTTAACGGTGCAACTTAGAATTGACTCTCGGTCAACATATTTTTTTTTTAAGAAGCTAAACTAATCCACCTAAATCGGTACCAGAGGGAATCGAACTTCAAACCTCGAGGAGGAGCATACTCTAAGGTCCCAAGCCAATACCACCAGGCCAACCCAAATGGGTTTCGGTCAATACACTTAAATCAGTGTATTATTATTACTTCACTCAAACACCTTGATCCAAACTCTCCCTCCCTAACCAAAACGAATCGAGGTTGTTCTTGCAAAGATTTGATTCGTGGAAAGCTTCAACAACAATTTCTGCATTGGTTGAAATAGATTGTAAGATTTTAGAAGAAGATGTGATCTTTCGATATCTTAATGATTCTAGATCATTAGCATGTTTTTGCTCTTGGTACTTCCCTAGTTAGACTTCCCATTGTGCTCTCATTAATACATTTTGCTTATAAAAAAAAATATAATATCAAATAAAGTAATAGAAGAATCAAAGTTGCTAGGGTTCAAGCAATATAATGGTCATACAAAGAGATTTATTTTTTATGTCCGCTCATTAAAAATTGAGCAATGATATTTGTATATCCATTTAATGACAATTTTAGTGACAACTTTGTTTTTCTCTCTTTTTATTGATCAAAAACAACGGAGAAAGAAAAATAAAGAGAGAATAAAAACATCATGTAAGTATAAGAGATAAGTTGTCAAAAAGTTATAATAAAATAATTGTATAAATATTATTTTTCTTGAAAAGTTCTCTGGATACAATTTTTATTGGATCCAACTTTTTTAATGGATAGCAATATGGTCAAGAACAATTCAATTTTCAAACAAGATTTATATTCGTAGACAACGATGCTAGGCAATACATATTGTCAGAGGACAAACATATCAATCATTTTCGCAACTATAAAAGTCCTCTGTTTTTTTTGTGTGATGTTAGTGACTTTGTGTGCAACTGTTTCCGCCGGAAACCATAGATACTTCATACTACCAGTCAAGTATCCCTTAGATTTTTATTTGACCTGCACCGGTACGTCGGAAATTGGCCCATCGTTATGATTACAATTGGACCCCAAAAAAAGTGAAAAAAAGCAGAGGAAATTTTTTTTGGGTCTTGCTTGGAATTTACATATAGAAAGTTTGTTTTAGAAACCTAAGATATTAATTTGATAAAATAATAATTACACAAGTTTTCATAAAAACTTACTTGTTTTAAATGATTGAAATGTTACTTGTTTTAGAACTTGTTTTCGTTAAAACTTACTGGTTCGCATTCTCCAAAAAGGTTAAAACGAAGCCATTTAATTGCTTTCATCTTTTTTTTGCTGGGATTTAATGTATCCAAATTATTTTACAACAAACAAAATTTTATTAATTAGGCAACAATAAATATAAATGATATTAAACCCGATAACATGATGAAGTATAAGTAGTATTCAACTCAACCAAAAGAAGTAGTAAAATTGCTCATATGACTTCTGAAATTGCTTAAAATTAACGGCAATTAACGTTTTTAAGATTAATTCAATAACTTTAAATCAGTTTAAACGATCTTAAAAGTGTCCAATGACAGTTTATTGTCACAGGAAAAGTCGAGCGACAATTAATTGTCGCTGATGTAGTTTTTGAACAATTTCATAAGTGAGATAAGTAAAATCCAGAAGTAAGGGAAAGAAATCAAAGCTCGCCACCCACTTAGAAGAGCCAAAGAGGCTATCTCGATATACCTTATAGGGTTAAATTTATTTTTGATCCCTGTAAAATTTTTAAATTTCAAGTTTTAGTCCTTTAAAAAAATTCAACATTTTTTTGTCCTTAAAAAAATTTCTACCCTAACTTATGGTCCCTGTTTTTAAATCAAATCATGTGTATACTTCACATTTTTTAATATTGTAACAATCTCTATTGAAAAAAAAATGAATTTTTTAACAAGATATGAATTAAATATGAACTTTTAAGCGCTAAAAACTTAAAAATTCATATTTAATTCATCACTTGTTAAAAAAAATTAAAGTTTTGCTAGACATATTTATATAACGTACTTAACATGAACACAAAAAATAATACAAAATTTCGAAAGATACGCATGATTTTATTAAATGCAAGGACCAAAAGTTGTGACGAAATTTTTTTAAGGAACCAAAAATTGACGAAATTTTTTATATAAACTAAAACTTGAAATTTGAAAATTTTACAGGGACCAAAAACATATTTTACCATAAATTCTATAGGATTAATGATAAGTGCTCAAAAGTAACATATTTTATGTGTTAATCTAGGCATTTTAGTGACTTCTTTTGCAAGTTATTTAAGGAAAAGCAATCATTTGTTGGAATTTTATCATTTATGCTTTGCATGTCTTACTCTACTCAAATTGTGCAGGAATTAACAAGCAAGGACCAAGAAACCACTTTCTGAGCCAAGCAAAACTCGCTTACGCGATTGTTCCAAGAAGCGGCTCTTCATCTCGCAGTCAGCTCACTTCCACTTCGCTCGTGAAAAAGGGAAACTCGCTTGTGCGAGATACAATTCGCTTGCGCGAGATTAATGTCGAGGGTAAACTCAATTTCGCTTTCCATCTCGCTCCCCAGTTCGCTCAAGCATGGTTCATAGACTGAAGCAGCCTCGCTTAAGCGAGATCAGTTCTCTTAAGCGAGTTCTATGTCGAGATTCAGCAACTTCAGGGGATAAGGTCCACATGGCATGGCTTCATTGGCTAGAGTATGATTCTTAGGTTGTTCGCTTAAGCGAGATTTCACGATTTTGGCCCATATAAATAGTTTTTTCTTCTCTTTCCTATGTATCTTTGTACTGTTTTATTACATTTTTCTGGTTTTAGAGAGAAAACTAGGGCTTTTTTAGAGAGAGAAACACAAAGCAAGGCAGTTAAGAGTAGATTCAACCCAAGATTTGTTGAGATATCATGAGTCTAGGCATGGAATCTTCATCTTTTCTTCATCCTTTGCAAGCTATCATAGACATATGTAGCTACATTTAACCTTGTGGGTTTTGAGGTATTCAAACAAGTTATTATGTAAACTCTTGATCTTTTAATACATGATTCTAGCTTATTTATTCAATATTGTTGTTATTCTTTCATTTAAAACTTTATTGGGATTTGAAATGATATTGATAAATACTTTTGGATTTAGAAATAGAATAACAATCTATCTAAGTTTTCACTTTAGACATAGATGTTAATCTTTGATAATCACTTTTAATCTAGAACTTAATGCTTTTGGATCATTTAATAGATTGGAAAATCATCGATTAAATGATTTAATCGACTTTGTGACCGTTTAAATAGTTTGAGAAATCGACATTTAAACGATCCCTTAGAAATAATAATATCATTTGGACACGAATGATATTATTGAGTGATTGTGATAATATCGTTTAAAAAGCTAGAATCCGTTATTTGATTGAGAGATTGCAGCTGTTACGCTTGGTTGAGTGTCTCTGACCCCAAGCGAAATAGCCATATCTCTTCTCTATTTTATTTTATGTCGAATAGTTAAATTAGTTTTAAACAAACAAACATTTATACCCAAACACTTAATATGATAATTGATGTTAAAATGTTTATGAGATACACTAATCCATGCGGAAACGAACCTATTATACTCACTTATAAATAGTCTTATGACATGTAAAAATCTTACATCAGTTAACATATCATAATACAAACAAAAATTTCCTCTTTTTTTTTTCTTTTCAAAAACAATTGCCAAGACAAGCTCTGAATTGTTTTCATCAAATCCCCACATATTTAGTTGTAGATGCAAAGATATTTGCACTTCTAGCTATTCAAATCGACCAAAGTATGGAATGCCAAATCAACAGAAACCCCTTCCTCTCACTACCTTTCCGATGAAATAGGCAAAATATATGGAATAACGAGAATACATCCCCCGATAGCATAAATGTCATATCAAACATATATGTTCATTTTAACTTCTACTAAATATTGGCCATTGTTTGAGTATATTTATGTCTCGATAGCTACCAAATGAGTTAAACTTACTATTTTGATCATGGAACTCAGATTCACAATTGTGATATCAGAGGTAGAAGAGCTTCTGGATCTTTGAATGGTAATTATGGTTGAATGGATACACATCTTCATCTCGGTAGGTGGGGGTGCAGTTGCAAACAATCAGATGCTCAAGTTAGTACGTGCTTGAGGTAGTGGCTAAGTTTAGATTAATGCATACCTTGAAAGGTGATGGAGTAAGACTTATATAGTCTAAGAGATGTGGAATTGGCCTTCAGCCCAACCATAACTAGGACTTCAGAGTATGATGATTAGAGTATTAGGACCCAAAATTATACCTTAGACATTTTCCTTCATTGAACATTGTAGTAGACGGATCATGATTTGCTCTATATCATACGGTCCTTGCCTGATCTTCTAAAATGCCTCTAGGGCGAGCCTGTATATGACCTAATGATTTAGGGTGAGTGGATCCAATGATGAATTAAGTCTTGGCCAGTTTTGATCAATTGTTAAACCTTAATTGAATAAACCAATAACTCATATTATTGAACAAATTTTTATTAGCAGATTCAAAATCTAGGTAAAAAATCTAGCTAAAATTTTAGTTCAAATTCTAGTTCTTGTGAGTTTATCTCAGTTGGTACTTGATAGTAACACTACATAAGTGGTGGCTGATTTCATTGATGGTTTTTTAGGCACTAAATTGACACGGAGCATGATTCGGTGCACCAAAAAAATTGGAAATTTATGGAGACCAATTAATGAGAATTATGAGCCTTTGATTAAAATTAAATGAATGATCGAGATTTAGTGTCAACCGATCCGTTGACACCTGTGTCAAATATATATGTATGTATCTATATATATGTATATATATATATATATGTACATGTATATGAGGTTCAAACCACGGACATCTCACTTATTCACTTTTCTAACTACTAGACTACTTGAAAAAGAAGAAAAAAAAGACTCGCCTCAGTTTGCAAGTTCAACATTATAGGATGATGGTATGAATTAGATCTAGGAAGAGAATTACAAGACATAGTCTGCCAAAAAAATTAATCCAATTTGTATTGCAAATCGATGTGTTTTGTGCAAATCACCTTTCATGGATTGATTCTTATCCTTGTTCTTTTTAAAAAAATATTAAGGCAATTCATAATCAAGATCAATGTTAAAAGCAAAGTTTTCTCTCTTAATCACTAAGAGTTGTGAAGAGTTCATAAATATTTATATCCACTAACATATGTGGATAATGACCAAGTGTATGATTTCAAGTGTTCTCATCAATTGTTACGGAGTTCCAATAGTCGTTGCAATCTCAAATAAGATTCTAGGTTGCCAATACTCTAGAGGAATGCAACGAAAACAAACACATACTTGAATGTTTGTTTCTGATTAAGAGGATTAAACCCAATCTCTTATTACCACGAGATAAACCCAATCTTCCATGAAGATAATGAATTCAATTAGCAATACCAAACTCATAAACTTCTTCTGAGACCTTACTAAGAAATGTAACATTACAAAGTGCTTTAGGTATATTTTACTATCTCCACATATAAATTTTGCAGTTCATGGTATTAGAGTTAATGCCAGAACCAATTGCTTGACATGAATGTTTTGATGATTTCTTTCAGGCGTGTACAAAAATATGACCCGGAGTTTGCAAAAAACAAGAAGATGCTGACAATGCTGGGGAAGTGAGTAACTCAAGGCAGTTTGTTCTTTGTTAAAGCATCTAAAAGAATAGTTGCATAATGCATTTACTAACCTTGTACATGAACATTATTATTATTTTGAAATTAAAATTTAAGCCTACAAACCAAGAAAAGCAAGGTGATAATTTACAGCAGTGTATGCTAATATTCAAATTGTATGGTCCTAAGTCCTAACAGCTATTGGTATCCTCACAAAATGATTGTCATATGTCCATGTTAGGCTTCCAAATCTGTAATCACCATGCAACTTTTGATTTGAAATGAAGCTGACATTGAAGGTAAGGACTTTAGTGTTTGAATTAAACCTCAAAAAATGAGGTTCAACTCTCAATTTTATACCATATGGACTCTTCACTATAGCTTTATAAACTACACTTATGTTTCCATCGTTTGTCACTGTTCTCATTACTGTTGTATCCTTCTTCAGGTTTGGAATTGATATGGAAGGAAGGTTAACTTATCTTTTTTGTCTGTTGCAACTTGTAGTGGTTTTGGTCACTTTTCTAATGGATAAAGGTTTTGATGGCATCATAAATTCAAAACCAAGTAAGAGCATTATATTTTTTGTTTTATGGTAAATTGCTTACTACGATTTAAAAGATAGCACACCAAATAGACGTTTCTTTAGTTCTTTGCTTTCACTCAAATTGAATTTCTCGTTACATATATATTGCTTCTCCGCTTGCATGTGCCTTAAAAACATATTGGTATCATATATTCCAAATTTTATTTTGAGATATATTTGTTCTTTTATTTTGTTTTGTTGGCATCCTACAATACTACAGATATGGCGAAAACTCTTGAATTTCCTGAGTTAGACCTAATCCAAATTCTAAGATCTTTTTTTTATGTTTGCTTGAAGGCAATTGGAAACCTTCCACATGAGCTTAATACTATTAATTTTAGTTCGAATATTTCAGAAGCCAATTTTGTCAATCAATGCATTATTTCCTCACTTTGCTCTTCTAATATAGGTTAATAGTTGTGTCCCTGCTTCATAATCTACCTTAATGCATGGAAGTATACCACATTCATTGAGTCCATCTTCATGATGTTTTGCATATATTAGTCCAACTCGACCAGCTTCCTTTACCGTAAGTGCTGCAGAAACAATATCTTGTTGATCTGATACTGAAAAGCACAGAACAATTTTTCCTGCTGCCATTGTTTCATTCAGACTTCCAGACTGACAATCCTTGCTTGAAAGGAAGACATATACAGTTCATACGAAATATACGCAAATGAGATTTTATATATATTTTGGTACGAACCTACTTATTCCAAGAGTAATTAACACTTGTCAGAGTTACTTCATTTCATAGTTCTGTATAAATATTGAACTTCATCTACACCACCGTTGAATATTGTAATATTATTATGTCAATTGCCATGCATCATTTGATGAAATATCAAATAATTTCTAAATTTTATGATATTTTTTAGATTTAATCTATTCAAGAAAAATAATCAAATAGGGTAACTATGATGAAAAGAGTTATTGCTAGACTACGCTTCACACCCATGTTTGTGTGTAATGAAGAAGAAAGGTCTCAAGCTAAATCATCTGATGGATCACGAGCATTGCGCTCGGAGTATGTGAGCCCGACAAGTCCAAGAGTATGTTTTCCATTGTCAATGGACTGCCCCTGCATTATGTCAATTAAGTGTTAGCGGATAGCACAATTCACCAACTTGATACAGAATTAGTTGTAGCATACCCACAAAGTGAGGTTATTTCCAAGTGTAATGGCTGTTGGAATAGTCCTATCTATTGTAGTGGCTGCAACTGTAATGAGCCATGATGCTGTATTTGAAATGATTTGAGAAATAGGACCAGAATTTCCAGCTGAACTAACAACTATAATACCTTTGGAAGTTGCATGGAAAGAAACCAATTGATATTGTGTCGCGTTGATCAACATACGAAAACAAAGGAATGATAATACCAAGAGCCATGTCAAATGCTTTGAGTATATCAGCATCAGTACAGTGGCCAACAGGAACGTCCCAGCAAGCTTTGTAGATAGCCAAATGAGCCAACGCTCCTCCTCCTCTTGCTAAACTAGAAGCAAGTCCTCTATAATTTGCATTTTCTACAAAATATCCAGCTGATGTTGAATCTGTGTGAGTTCCATTGCCAATAGCATCTCTAGCTGAGAGATATCCTGAAGTGTCTTTGTTTCCAACGATGAGGTTGTTAGTGTGATCAGTCGTTCCTTTTAGGAATCATCTAGCACCAATTATCTTCTTGTTGCAGTTTGTGTAGTAGAGTTGAAGTTTTCTCTAACTTGACAAACTGATCCTTTCCACTTTGTAGAATTTTTCCCATTGCTTCATCATTAATACTTGCTGACTCTGGCCAAATGCCTTCAAGAGATCATGTTTATCATTCCTTACATTACTACGATGCCATTTTTTAGGGATTTCGCGTAGTCAGGAATCCCCTACATTCACGCATTTACCAGATCTTCACCATCCAATTTTCATCAGACAACTCGTATTTTAACCATGGTAAGAATCATGTTTGTACTCGCTATATCTTCTGCTCGAGACTTTGTTACTTTAGCAGCAATCTCTGAAAATCCATGCATATAGCTATAAAGAAGTGAATTATTTGCCTCTTCTTTGCTGCAGAACAAAAATTAAAGACATTTATAATTATTATTATTATTATGTTCTTAGCTCTTAATGTAATGATAGTTATTAGGAAAACAATGGGAGGTATTACAAGCCATCTTCCTAAGAGTGAAGATAAGATTTTGTGGTGATACTTTTTAGCAGTTTCTGGATTATGATATATCTTATCTCCCATGTATACAATATGCACCTAGGAACATGCATTAATATATATGATCTGCAGGTATAGAACCATCAGTTAAGAACTTCACCTGTTAGGTTATTGTTAGAGACATCAAGAGTCTCAAATTGAAACAATGTAGAACCACTCAAATTATTTCCATTTAGATACAAATTCTTCAAATCAGTCAAATTGGCAATATCAGGCGATGCCGTCATGTGAACAAGTTCTGTGGTCCAATTCTAGATTTATCGCAATGCAATAATACATACGATCTGCAACTTAGCGATAGTCAGTTAGCCGGTGTTGTTACTAGTCTCCGGTGAATATGTCTAGGTTGAAGAATGTTACTCTGAGACATAATGTGCTTCAGGGACCTGTTCCGGTCGATAAAGATGTCAATTTTTCTCCCCAAAAAAATCTGCTTACACCCAAAATCTATTAAAATTAAATCATAATACCGACAAAGTCCTAATTCATAAAAATAAATTCAAAAGTAATTGATTATGAAGGAAAAAGATTTAATAACACGAGTCCTTGTAATCTATCTATGTATGGATTTTATAGACAAGGGCACAAGACCATGTTTAGAAGTAATTCATCCTGGACACCCTTCTATCAGCTAAAAGTTATTGTTCAGTTTATTCTATCCGGTAACTCTAGCAGTAGGACAATCGGACCCTTCCTTTTATATCAACAAATTTGAGATATAAAGTGAATCACGATGGTGAAAAACAATTAAGTATACACACTCGGAGCTAGAAATTACACTTAGGGGGACCATGTTAAGAGTATAATCAATTAAAAAAAAATCAAATGCATATACAAGCAATTTAATTAGAAATTATAAGATATTTTAAAAGTAGAAGTACACTCAAAATTATAAGAATTTCAATGATATCATAATGATGAGTATCTTGAAGCTTGCTAGAGATTAAATAGACTAAAGTGATTTTTGAATAGCATGGAAAGAAAATATGAAGCAAATAAAATTCAAACTTAGGAGAATGAATTTCATTTGAAATCGCAAATAGAGAATTGTTGGTGGTGAATGAGAATGCACAAACAAAATGACAGACAAAGAGTTAAAATTTATAAGCAAAATTGCAATGAGAAATTCTAAATGGAGATTTTTAATAAGGATTGCAGCTCTTTTATAAATTGTACCCAAAATCTTAAATTCTTTCCCTTTTAAGAATTCAAGTTAAGAATTAGTGCAATAAAATCTAGAATTTTAAGTGATTAAAGCCCAATATATTGATTTGAAAAAAAAAAAGATCATTATATAACATCATAAAAAGTTCACAAATGTTTGGCGGGACTATGGCCTCTGATGGTCCCCCAGCTTCATCCATGCACACATTTTTATTGAACAAAATGGTTGATTTTACTAGACCGATTTACAAGGACTTTTGTTCGAGCTTATCTCGATGCAGGCCCGATATTTTTTTTTTAACAAGAGTAAGGTTTTTTAAAAGTTTTTATGGAAACTATTTCATTAATTTAAATTTATTATTTACATTATTTTTTTCACATATTTAAATATATTATTGTATAATATTATTAAAATAACTTCTCATATAAAGTCGTGATCTTTAGATATCATGTTAAAAATTAAAATTTTGATTTAATCTTATTAATTTATTAGTTTGTTAATATGTGTTATATTACTTATTTGAAACGTTAATAAGAAATATGCTTTTAAATAAACTTATAGGTCAAAACATACTTTCAAAAAGGACACGCTCAATCTATAAAAAATAAAAATAAAAAAACCATAAGAGATAAAAAGTCATACTTAGGTATTGAAACTTTTGATCGTGACTTAATTCTTACAAAGTTTAGATCGGCATAGTTTATTTCACTTTTTATGTGTCGGAGGCAATTTTAAAGTTAACCGCAAAGGTAATTATGTTTTGGTAAGATTTTTTTCTCGACAAAATTATTCTTTACAATTCAATTATTTTTCAAATCTAAATCTACGTCATAATCAAATCAAAGGGAACAAGGAAAACACTTATTCTTTTTTAAAACAATATTACGTGTTTTAATATTTAGGGTTACATATATTTTTGATCCTTATAAATATACAACCTTTTCGTTTTAATCCCTCTAAAAATTTCCTTCAACTTTTAGTCCCTATAAAATTTTCAAGCACTACTTTTGGTCCCTATTTTTAAGTTATTTTTTGTATTTTTTTAATGAAATTGTGCATAAATATGTAGTATATTGTAAAAAAAAATTATAAAAAAAAAAATTAGAATTTTTTAACAAAACATAAATTAAATATGAATTTTTAACCGTAAAAAATATAAAAATTCATATTAAATTCATGTTTTGTTTAAAAATTCTAATTTTTTTTGGGAGAGATTATTATAATATTAAGAATTTTTCTGCAAAATTATATTAAAAAATATGAATTCTACATATGAGTGTTTACTTTAAAGGAGAGACCAAAAGTGAAGATGAAAATTTTTTGAAGGACTAAAGGTTAAAGATTTTTTTTAGAGGGACTAAAACAAAAAGCTGACATATTTATAGGGAGCAAAAACATATGTAACCCTAATATTTATTATTCCATCTCATCTAATCCCATTCCACCAATTTGCACATATCATAAAATAAAAATAAGAAAAAAGTAACAAATCTTAAAAAGTCTCTTGTACATTAATACCATGATAGAAACTGGGAAAACATCTCATTGCACTCAAATTACTATTCAATCCATATACAGGTGCTCCTAGTTGTGAAGATATTCTTGAGATCAATTTGTTACACATGCTCAAGAGTCTTGAGTCAAGACCCTACTTGATAATGACAACCTCTCTTACACACATTTTGATTGAGTTCTTTATAAATTTTCTTCCATATTTTCTTAAAGGAGATTTCCTTCCGTATTATTCTCATGCACATATCATCCTCCACATTTTTCACGATATTTTATCCTAAAATCCTGGCCATTTTATTTAGGCATAAAGTTTAATTTCTTTTGTTTCGGGATCTCTTCTTGTGAGCGGCACCATCCGCAATCACCAGGACAAAAATGAGACTCGTGGTCTTTATTTTATATTATACTTACTTTATTGTGTGAATTTTTTTTTGCAATTTCTTTATTGTGTGATGTTACATCCCACTCAACGAATAACTCGGTAACTTTAATTTAGGATCACAAAAATATTCAAAGCAAACTCTTAGGATAATATGAACTTGAATATGATGGTGTTTATGACCGGAAATACATACGGTTGAGAATAGGTTAGAACGATCTACAAGGATCTACGGTATGGTCTGTTTAGATATGATTTGTTTGTTAAAAAGGTTAGACTTAGGTTTTTAAAAATGTTTATTTAAGTAAGTAGGTCAGACTTAGTCTATCAAAAATACTTACGAAGCCTGATAGCTCAACATATTTATGCAACAATATTGTGGGATATTGGAGTCTAACAACAATGTTATCTTCTTGGACAAGGTTCAATGTTCAATGTCTTATGTTAGGCAATTGGTAGACAGTTAAATTTTCCTCTTGAAATAGTTTTTAGGGATGTTTTATGATCTTGCACTTTTTACGAGTGGATTTTAGACCCTTTGTTATGTCTAATTAGATAAGGTTTGAGTCGGCCTATTTTTTCTAGTGCTTCTTGCTTTTGGGTTTTTTTAACATAAAAATTTATGTGAGTTGAACTCCAAGGATTCACCATATCATAGTAGGGTTTAAGGTTCAATGAACGCTAACAAATGTATTTTCAGATCATTCAACAAAAATATGATAACGCTGACATGGAAGTTTAAACCATGAACTTACAAGACAGCCTTTCATATTTGTTTAGTTGTTACTTTTGTTTAGCATACGTGTTATTTATGTGTACTTTGTTCTCTTTGTATATATGTGTACATGTTCTTTTTGTTTTCCTGCGGGTTGTTTTCGTTGTTTTTTGTATTACCTTGTTCTCTTTGTGGAGGCTCTCTCCTTTACCGCGTATCTTCTTTATAATGGGCGCGAGTCTGTTGTTTTTCGTTTTGATTTTCTATAATATTTTGATTTGTCATTAAAAAAACACTTGCATAGGACATATTCTACAACTTATTTGCAACACAATGTAGAACTCCATCATGTTGAATTTAAGAGTCTGAAAATATGTACTCTTGAATAACAACATTTTGCTCTCATTTGGGCGTCCGTATATCCTAATGGGTTAGACATCGGTTCGTTAAAATGGTGGTTCTAGTTCTTTAGCACTAAATGTTCAAAAATTAAAGAATTCATCCAACATTAATAATATACCAACTTACATTATCAGAGATGATACTCAACCACAATGAAAACGAACAAAACTAGCTGCTGAGATGTTGTCAGTTTCCTTCACGTAACAAGAATCATCCTTACCGTAAAACTAGAGTATTATTAGTATTCTTTTGTCATGTTTAGAATAATTCTTTTTTCAACCAGTAAAATGAGAACGAAAAATAGGTTTGAAAGTCATAAAATGAAAACAAATTTTGTTTTCAAAGTCACACTTCAAAAAGTGAAGTACTTTAATTTTAATTCAAAAAGTGGAGCGTATTGAAATTTTTTGAATAAAAGGGGATCTTCAAAAATATAAATTGAAAAATTGCACTTTCTTTTTTAATAGAAAAAAATATAAGGAAAGTACAAAATACACCTTTTCTTTTATAAAACTTTGTGTGAAATTAAAAATTTATTACTAATTAGAGTTGGAAAAAAAGGAAAAATTTATATTTTTAATCCTTGAGTTATTTTTAAGCCTCGCTTTGCTCCTCTAATGTTTTTATTCTTTTCATTTAGCTTTGCTAAATTTAAAAAATAACACACTCAATTTTCTTCATTCTATTTTAGACGTTTAAACTACAAACATTACACACGCTTTAATTGTTACCCGCCGGAAAAGAGAAAGTATATTAAATATGCATTAATTACGTTAGAGTATTTTGATGGAATCTCTATAGTCTAGACAATTTAATTCAAACTCCGCGTTGAGCTCAGCATTACCCAACTCCCTTCACATCACAACGTGATGACCAATCAATAACCGCTCACGCGTTTTCCGTTGCATCAGCTCAATGAATCCACCTTCCACTTTTAACGTGAACACGAATAAAACACCAATCATTCATTATAATACAAACTAGGAAAATTAATTTAATCGAATAATCCACCAAAGTCCAAAACGCGTTCTTCCTTCAATTGAATCTCAATTAAGCTTACGCTATTTACGGTTATTCCTCTTTCATACTTTATCGAATCATATACTATAATAAATTATCTTATACGATTGTATAATATAATATGAAGAAATTTAATTAAAACAAAGTACCAAATCATATTAATATTCAGAAAATGCATTGTTAAACTTCATCAAATCCCTATCATTCAACTGGAAACTTAACTACTAAACTAATATAGTTCTAAATTGCAGTTATGATCAAGATTAACCTGCAAATTAATATCGAAATTTGCAGTATGCAACAAATGCAATCAATATTATAGTTGCAATTCCGTTGCAGAAGCAATTAAAAGTTGAACTGCAATTTAGAACTATGAACAATCAGAAAACTAATCATCAACTTCAGCTACTGATTCAGTCACTAACCTAAAAGATTAGAGAATGTACAGAAAATATTAACTACTTTGCGTGAAATTCGTAGTTTCTTACCTAGCTAAAATCATCGTCATAATCGCTAAACCCTAACAATTCGAAAAAGACTAAAACGTACTGTTTATAAGGAAATAGTTGATTGATTCGATCGATTCAGCATTCAGCGAGCCATCATCTTCTTGAACTCTTCGAAGTTAACATTACCATCACCGTCAACATCAACATTACTAATCATCTTCTTACAATCATTCAACGAGCATTTCTCACCGAGTTTCTTCAAAACAGCATGCAATTCATTAGCAGAAATCAAACCGTTCTTATCAAGATCGTAGAGATCAAAAGCATCACGAAGCTCGTTAGAATCATCTTTTCCAGGTTCAGTGCAGTGAAAATCAGCGAATTCTTTCAAATCAATGAAACCGTCGCCGTTTTGATCGAGTTCCTCCATCATGCGTTTCACTTCTTCCGATGTCGTTTCTGATCCGAGTGTTAATAGCATTTCTTTGAGTTCTGAGCGTGAGATTTTTCCATCGCCGTTTTTGTCGAACTTGCTGAAGATCTTGCGCACTTCATCATCCATGGCGGAGAGAGAGAAGAGAGAAAGAGAGAGAATTAAGGTTTGGATTTTTGTGATTTTTTTCTCCTGGAAGAGTGGAAAGTGTTTATATAGTAGCGCCGTTTAAGTTTCACGCGTTTTCTGGTGAAACGCGCTAGGATTTGGAAGTTGGAGCTATAAAGAATACGAATAGGGTGGTGGAGGTTTGATTAAGTGTAGTTGAGTGTACTGTAAGGTAAGGTGTGGTGATGTGACGTTTCGGTTTGAATACTATGAATTAGGAACTAGGACTCGTGTCCTAATTGTAACTACATGTGATGAAGTGTGCCAAAAGTTTGTTAGACAGGATTCTTTAACCTAACCTAGCACTAGCACAACTGCATGCGATAAAGTGTTGGTAAAGCCTTGCTCTTAAATTGTTAGATGCGGCGTCTTCACCTAGGTTCGAATTAGGCATCTAAAATATATACGAATTTTAGCGGTGTTTATCACTTCGTCTATGACTAAAAAAAAGGAGAATTTTTTAATTAGATTGAACCAACATTGAATCAAAATCGTTCAATTTAAGTGAAAACTACAAACCTTACAACATTTTAGGTTGGGTTTTTTCCTACTTACACTCCAAAATTGATTAAAATTTCATTAAAATTGATTGAAAATGTCAAAATTGTCTTTGATCATGAAAATTTATCACATGGTTATTCATGTAAAGTGTAAATTGAGTTTATAAGACACACGTAAATTGAGTTTATGTAAATTTTGTAACTGAGTTTATGTATTGTACGTAGAATGATTTCACATTACATGAGCTACATAGATTGAGTTTGTGAACTCCATCTTTCTCATCCCTCACTCTAAATCTTCACCTCCTCTGTCGTAAACATCCACAAATGTATGATCAATTTGAATAAAAGATTAAATATTGAATTACAACCTTGACTATACGAGTTCTCATGATTTTTCTTTGATTTTATTTTATCCTCTGCGTTTGGAAACTGTTCATGAGTCTTTGTAGCTTGTGTTGTATAAACTTATAATTTAGCCACCTCATCAATTATTTTATTAAATAATATAAAAAAGGATTAACTTGTATGCATTTTTAAATATATGACCTATGTGAAAAAAATTAAAAAGTAAAGGATGAATTTGTTATAATTAAAGAAGATAAATGATATCTTAAATAACCCAAAAGTACTTACATAAGATGATACATGTCTCTTCTAATTTAATCAAGGTCCTGAGATCGAATCTATTGCAGTCCACTTTAATCTCACAAAACTCAAAAAATATCCACTTTACAGAAAAAACGACATCTTAAATAATTTGGTCAATTTTTAATTACATCAATGATATAATATTAACTAACTTTCTTAAAAAATTATGCGAATGAATTATGTCCCTTATATTGGAGATGAGAGCAAGTATGATATTTTAGCATCAAAGTTTTAGGCTAATTGAGTTATCCAGTCGACCTACATATATGTTTGTTTGCGTGTGTTTTTAAAAACTTAGAAAATAGATCAGTTTAATTGAACATAGACTCAACGAGCTTATCAGTTGATTTTATCCCAAGATTAATGTAGTTTGGTTGAATTGAGAGTTGTATCCACCAAAATATCATCACATCAATAATGGAACTTTATTCAAATCATTGTAAAATCTGAGTTGAATTCTCAGCAATTGCTCCAACTTAACGTTGCTTAGCATGTGATGTGTTGGTTACTTCAATGTGCTGTGGGGTTGAGTGTACTAGAACTAGTAGGGCAAGGTACGGTGATGAAGTGTACTAGAAGTTTGTTATCAGTTTTTATATGAACTGGATTGAAGTGGAATTGGGCAATTTAATTGTTGCATTCATGCATTGACCTTGACCGATTTTTAATCTTTATTTTGTGTTAAATAACACAGTGCTAATTCTTTTTTACGATAATCATCCAGTTTTTTCGGAAAAACAAACTTGTTTGTAAATAATTAAAATCTGATAAGAATTGTTCCATAAAAAAATAAAATTCAGGTTTTTCTAATAATTGGCGTTTCGTGGAATTTGTTAATTACTTGAACTCAATTGTTTAATTAAATATTATATTAATTGGATTCATAAACTTTAAATATAGAGAAGTGAAAAATTTAAGTTCGAAATATACATTTGTAAATACGAATGACACTTAAAATATTGATTCATAACTATAAGAAAAATAAAAAAAAATTGCATTTATTCAAAAAAAATATTGCATGTTACGCTTTGTCCTTTTTTTATATATAAAAATTTAGGATGAGAAGATAATATTACCGTGTAAAACAAGAAGACATCCAGATTCAAAGGTCGTTTACCGGAGTAATTACATTTACCTCTAGTATTCTTTTCTATTATGTTTCATGTTTGGTTATATTTTATTTTTTTTACCTAAAGCACACTCAAGTAATTTCAGTAAATAAATCAAAATAATATTCCTCTTAAAATATTGTTTTTGTCAGGGAGTCTTAAAGCTGGTGACGGGTAGTCTTAAAGCTAGAAATTTTATCTTATCAGAAAACACCATAAAATTAAATTATGTTTTTTGAAGGAAAATTAAATTATGTTTGTTTAGTGGAAAAATATCGCTTTCATATAGTTTGATAGTATAGAACAATATTGTTCAGGAGATTTTTTTGAAGGACATTGTTCAAGAGATTTCTTTTTCAATGCAAACAACTAAGTAAATTGTAAGAAAATCAGTCCATTTTGTTTTTGGGTCTTGTTTGACAATTTTTATTGCTAACAAAATTCTCTTTGTAGTTGTTAAAGATACCAGAAGAGTCAAAATAAGACAATAAATCTTTAAAACTAATGAAATCTCTTTTGGTTTTCTATTTTCTACTATTTTTATATTTTATTGGAGTAGCTTCTTTCAGCATATTTTATTGAATGTGGATGGACCTCAGCTGATTATAACATCAAGAAGTAATCCACCCTTCATCTTGTTCTTAGGCTTCGTGGTGGCATTGTCGAACCTTCTTTGATGGCTTTGGCTTAGAAATTCAACCAAGACATAACCATTTGCTACAAGTGCTAAGCATGTCTTCATCCTATGGCTGTGAACCACCACAAAAAGAAATGTTGACACAACAATCAATTGAGGCCAAACAAGAAGAACAAGTAGGCTCCGGTTGATATTCTTTCTTTCTTATGGCTGTGGTTGTTAATTTTTTTCTTACTAGATATTACTTGTTTTAATTGATGTTGAATTTAGTTGGAACTTATTTTGGTATAAAAAAACACAGAGATGTTAACATATTCTTTGTTGAACACTCTCTTTAATACTCATTTTTTTATTGGTTTAAATCATTGTGGTTCTACACTTTAAAAATTGAGCTCACACAAAATGATGGTACATATATTAATTTCAACCAATAAAAAAGTAAGCATTTAAAAAATTGTTAAAAAATGAATGTTGATAGCCTTGCTCAAAAACATATACTTATTCAAATAAAAATATATATTTTTTGGGTAGTCAAAACTACTCCATTGTTATTGCTAACTTCACCCCTTCCTCCAAGATTGGAAAGAAAGTGAAGAATCAATTTCTAATTTTTCAAAAGGACAAAATACCCTTACTTTGACATATGTTTCTACTCCCTCTGTTTCAAAATATAAGCAAAATTTACTTTTTAGGTTCATTCATTTAATGATGTATGTGGTCTATATTATGAACCACATACATAATTAAATGAATGAACCTAAAAAGTAACTTTTGCTTATATTTTGGAACCGAGGGAATACTAAATTACCTAGATCTTTTTCTTTTCTCTTTCAATTTATAGCTTAATTGATCATCAGGTCTCTTAACTTAATTCTTTTTTTTTATAATGATTTCTTAACTAAAAAACGTTTTAAATTGGGGCCTTGTATATCCTTCCGTTACCTATTTTGATCCACTTTGTTAGTTTTTAACCTTAAATATCTAAGGTGAACCAACATTATAGGTGGTCCACCATAGATCTTATTAGATTTTTAATTTTAACCATTTGATCTTTTGTCTATAAATGAGAATAGTTAGATCATGCATGTCTATTGCATCTTATAGTGAACCACCACCAACCAATTTTTTTCCCTTTCTTCATCTTATTTCTTTAACTTCTTCATCATCTTCGGCAACATTTAATATACCTTCATCAATCTTCAAACATGTAAACCCAGAAATAAATAATATAAAATTTGTTTATCATCTTCAAAACAATAAAATTAAATTCTGCATCATATTCATCCTCGTACACATCCATCAAACAAATCCAATTTTTTTTTTTTTAAATTCATCAACAACCACATAAAACTTTAAAAAAATCTTCATCTTCTCAACATCTATTTGAAATTCACCATCCCTTCGGAACCCATCATCAACGACAGTGAAATTCTCATTTCTCTAATTTCATTTAAATTCTCATAATTCCAACAACAATTTCAATTATCAGAATTTGAAATTCTCATTTCTCACAATTTCTCAGATCCATTTCTCATAATTCGAAATTCTCACTTCTCACAATTTCATTTTTCTGCAATTCAGTATGATGTTTAAGGGTTTGATTTTGGGTTCATGCAGTATGATATTTCTGAGTATATGATGTTTCTACAAAGAACTGGAAATTTTGATTATTTTTTTTTGAACCGCCAACATTTATTAACACCAATACCAACCACTCACGGAGAGCAACATGGGGAAAAACAAACTACAAAGCCCAGCCAAAAGCAAAGGCGCTACCTACTAAGAACAAAATAGAAAACATCAACCATGGGACAAGCCACACAGTCCCTCGGCAACATCCACCATTGAAAATTTGGAAATTATTTATAAAAAGAACAAGAAGACGAAACCACACAAGGGTAATAATAGAGATCAGAACTTTGTTGATTTTGTTTTTACATTTAGAGAAAATTGTTAGAAGATGAAGAAGATTGTTGTTGGAGAATGTGGAAATTGTTAGAAGAATGGTGTTGCTGCATGTGAGAAATGAACGGGTGGAGGTTGGTGATAAATTGATTTTCTTCTTTTGGGTACAAGGTTGATTATTTAAGTTTTTTTCTTCTTCTAGGTTTTTTGGATTTTTATTATGAATGTTGATGAAGATGAACAAGAAGATGAGATAAGAAGACGAATAAAAACAAAAAAGATTAGGTGTTGGTGGTCTAGTGGTGTATACAATGGAGCTGAAATCAAACGATTGAAATCATATAAAAAATATTAGACATTAAAATACTAACGGAGAGGACCAAAATAAATAACAAAAGAATACATAAGGGACCAATTTAAGACATTTTTTAGTTAAAGGAGCATCATGAAAATAAGAATTAAGTTAAGGGACCGGATGATCAATTAAACCTCAATTCATTTTATTCCCATGTAAAGGCTTCGAGTATACATCTTTCCATTTTCACATTTTTTTTCTTCATCCGCACTTGTTTATCTTTTGGTTATATCGTCGATTATTTTATTTCGCGCACTTCTATGTTTTTTATCTGCTCTTCTTTCATTAACATATTATTTTGATTTTATATTATTGATGTGATTGACAACTTTTAATAAAAATTGATTAGTTCTTTAAAAAACTGATGAAGTACAAAAAGCTAGTTGATTAACTCAATGTTTCAATAAATAAATAAATAATTTAAGAATACAACATTTCAATTTTTTAAGCAAAATTAAAAGCAGATTAATAAAAAAACAAAGAAATACAAAAATTGGGGACATAAATCATGATCTAGTAAATCTACACAAAAGTGTAGGTCAATCTTAACGAGAAATACAGATAAATAAAACAATACAAGTGAATTCAACCTTAGTCAATCCTGATAGACGATCACTAAACATTAGTATAATTTGACAGATGTATATATGTATGAGCGTGAAATCATGTTGCAAAAAAAGATGGCGTGTAACCGTTTGCAAACATCAATTAGAAGTCTAAAGACTGGCGAATGAATCGACTATCAATACCAAAATAGGTCCACATACCATCAACCCTCTACACCAAACAATAACAAGCAATAATGACTCTTTCGAGCTAAAAATAATGAATGACGATGATATCAAAGCAATCTGAAATCAATCACGAAGATTGGATACATATATCAAAATAACATCGTCATGGTAGAGACAAACCTGGAAACATTTAGATCTCAACAAATCTAGAAACAAAAAGAGAATCAAAGATGAGGAACGCCAACCATGAATCGAGTATATAAACAACATGTTGACCAACAAATACATAAGAAGAGACAACCAACCATGTAGTTCTGAAAATCTAGCCACCACCAAGCACACTATAAATAACCAACGACTCAATATTGTCAAGACGAGAAAACAATGATGAAAGTACTCGAAACGAAACTAAATCATGTTGGAACGAACCCATAATGGACCAGATAGAATCCCTCTGTATAGAACAAACATGAGGTGTGGTTGAACCCACACCGACACGTTTTAATACCACGCTAAAAACCATTGGAAAGGACATCAACAACGCATCCGCCGACATGTCTGGCGTTTAAATACCCTGTTAAGGTAAGAGGTAGTGCATAGAACCACTCGTTTCACCACTGCATAGGCTACATGGTAATTTGTGTGTTTGAATGAGGAAAAGAGGTAGAAGAGAGCAACGGCGGTACGCCATTTCAAATTTTAAAATATTATATAAATATATTAATATTCATTTCTATATTGATATATCATTTTTAATTTTATGAATGCGTAGTTATGTCATCTCGCTTTCCATTATATTCTACCTATTTTTTAACCTTCATTATCCTTCAACAATCATTTCTTATACTTTATTTCCGTTCACTTTCTTTTTTCATCCAAACAAAATATACAAAATCTAAATGTACTATGAAAGTTATCAAATGAAAAGTATTTTTATAATGAGAAGTGAGAAGAACAAATAACATCCATCGGATCCAATAAATAGTTGTGATTAATATGATACATTAAAAGTTGCACATGACTAAGTCCCTCTCTCTCACTCTCGTAAAAGATTTTTTGTTTCTGTTCAAAATTTTGAAACTGCCCTTCTGCATCGTTCATTGCCGGCCATCTGTTCTCATGAGAAACTAGATCGTTCATCCATGCCCGTCTTCAAACTAACAGCACCATCTGATCTTGGAAGCCATTTACACAACTTGAAACAAAGTTGTAAAACGGATGAAAATGTCAAACTTTATTATATGTTAATCATGAAATTCAGCCGACAAATTGGAGATGCCGTTTTCTTCAATAGAGGTTTTTTAGTAAAAAAAAAAAAAAAACTCACACCAAGGTATCCTAGTTTTTATTTTGTTTCAGATCGTAAACCCCTTTTTTCATGAAAATCAACTATTCTAAAAATTTGTTAAGAATTATTATAAAAAAAAGGTTAATATATCTTTACCCCCTCTAATTTGGGCGAGTTCCGGTTTACCCCTGTAAAAAAAAATTAGATTCCAACCCTGTAAAATAAGATTCTTTGATTTTAGCCCCTGACTCATGTGATTGTGCAGAATTGCTGACGTGGCAAGCTGACTGTATAATTAATTTTGTTTTTCATTTTTTTAAAGGCACACATGACATTTATGCCTATTTTTAAAAAAAAATTAAAAAATTTGTAAAAATAAAAAAAATTCAGATTTTTTTTTTATTACGTAAAATATTTTCCGAAATTCTGAAAAATATATTTTCCAAAATTTATAATTCACGAAAAATATATAGTTCAATTTTTTTTTTAATTTTCCATAATGTTTTAAAAAAAAATCGATAATTTTGAAATATATATTTAAAAAATAAATAAATTCAAATTATTTTCGAAAATTTGGAAATATATATTTTCCGAAATTTAAAACAAATATTATTTTTCGAAAAATAAGTTTTTTAAATTTTCTCAACAAAAGAAATCTGGAAAATATTTTTATTTTTGAAAATCTAGATACAAATTTATTTAAAAATTTAAGAAAATTCAGATTTTTTTTTCGAAAATTTATTCCAGAATTTTTTTTACGATGTGTTGCAGATTTGAGAAATTTTTTTAAAATTTTAAAATTGAGAATAAAAAAAATCTGATTTTTTCTTTAATATTTAAATTTATTCTTATCTATTTGTTACATGTGGTATTTGTATTGAAAATTGATGGCATTTTTGAAAATAAACAACCGGTCCAAAATAACTGAAAGGGGTTGTTTTCTTTATATATATATTTCCCAAAAAATTGTATGAAAAATACAAAAATTTCTAAACTTACTATATTTTGAAATTTAAAAAAAAAATCCAAATTAAATTAAAATTTTAAAAATATTCGAAAAAATAACAAAAGCTAATTTTTGAATAGTTCTTTTTTTCTGAATTTTTTTATTTATTGAAAAAAATCCAAATTTTTTTTAAAAAAAAAGATTTTTTTTCTTATTTTTAAATTTTTTGAAAATTAATTTTCAGTTTTTTTTATTTTTTATCTTTTAAATATTATTTTTTAAACCATTACACACATGTCAGGTTTTAAAAAATTAAAATAATTACACAGTGGCGTGCCACGTCAGCGTCCATTACACACGTGTCAGATTTTAAAAAAAATAAAAAATAAAATAATTATACAGTGGCATGCCACGTCAACGTCATGATGGGGTCAGGGGTGTTTTGTGGAAAATCTTCATATTACAGGGGTGTTTTGTGGAGAATCTTCATATTATAAGATTGAAATCTAAACTTTTTTTTTACAGGGGTAAACCGGAACTCGCCCAAATTACAGGGAGGTAAAGACATATTAACCAAAAAAAAAATGATGATTCATGATCTGATAAACCATACGAGACTCATGAAGTTGGTGATGATGATACAGTTCTAATCACATCTGTTATTAGATCCAATGGATGTTATTTGTTATTTCACTTCTCATTATAAATGTTCTTCTCATTTGATACATCCCCTATATATATATATATAAAAGCATTAAAAAAATCATACAGTTTTTAATTTTCTTTGGCAAAAACATAGTTTTAAGTTACAAATATATTATTCTTAAAAAAATTGTAAATACATTAAATTCTTTCTGAAGGAATCATATTTTGTAATTTATAGTAATTAGTAAGTATTTGACACCATTCCCTGAAGGAAAAAAAAAAACTAAGCATTTGACACTAAAAAACCACATTATATAATTTTAGAAGAAACTATTAATTTGGTTCTAAAATCATCAATGTCTCATCAATTTAGTCATAAATGATTTAAATTAGCTAAGAGGTCCCCTAAACTGTGAAAAATACATCGATTAATCTTTAAATTATAGAGAAAACAATCAATTTTGTGAACCGAATGATTAAATAGGTCGATGAAAGAATAGTTTCGCGACATTTTAAGTTGATTTTAATAGTTTAAGAACTAAATTTATGAGAGAGTGATAATTCAAGGATTAATTTAACTATTTATTCATAATTTTTTCAAGAGTAATATAATGATAGTTATACATCTATAAAAAATTTCTTCTAGATAGAAGAAATGAAAAAGTCATTATAAACTTAACATTTATATAACTATATAGAAAATTTGGTATTCTCATCGATTTAAAATTATTTTACATTGACTGTACATACTCTTTGATTTCAAAGATGGAAACAATACTCTATATAAAAATAAAAATTCAAATAGGTATTTACTAAAAATATATATATCGTTAATAGTTTAAATTACAATATAAATGATAATTTGATCACAACTTAGAAATGTAGTAATTGTTTCACTATTCCAAAAGTATTATATTTTATGGGAATCAAGGCTAGTAACTCCATCAACTGATTCGTCTTTTATAAAGGAGAAAATCATGAGTGCTTAAATAAGAGTCAAAGCGAACAATATATTAAAGAAAAGGTGTAGTACGTAGACTCATCATCAACAAATTAGCGTGTCAGGGTATCGTCTAAGACATATGTCATTTTAACTGAAGGTTATTGTTCTTGTTCTTGTTGAGAGAACAATAGGAGAGATTGTCCTTGCCACGTTGATGATAAAAGGGGTGCTCTTAAGGTTGATGCGGAAGTCGTCAACGTTGATCCGACAAGTGGGGTGTTATTATTCTAGCTCGATATGGAGGATCCTAGTGTATCCTTAAAAGACTTAAGGAATAAGAGCTACATAATTCTCTTGGTATTTTGGTGACGTGGGAAGAAGTCAATGTATTATGGAGGCATGAAACTTCTTATTTATAGAGTTGGTCATAAGAGGTAGTTGGCGAATGAGTGGGGAGTTGGTGGAGAGTAGTGGGCAAGTTAGTGTCGATCATGAGGCATCCCACTACTCGACCTCTCCTAAACATAGTCAAAACCCCACGTGTTTCATGTGGGAAGTCTTTAGTCGAAGAATGATGTGTCCTAGCCAAATGGGAGGGGTCGCCCCTTATTTTAAGGAAGCCATGTGGTTTTTTAGATAGCATAATTCTCATGGTTGTACACAACTCCCCAAACACAATGTCTGAAGGGACAAAGTGTTTGAGTAACGTGTCTTCAACATTCTTATTTAGTTGTCAATTCCAAGGTTGGTTGTATAGTTCTAGTACACCAAAATATCCCACATTGCTTGAGAATTGAGATTAATGATAATTTATAAATATTTATATTTTGTGAACTGTTTAGATGTTTCTTTTTCAACTAAGGACAAAATCGTGAGGGTTTATACAAGACCCAAAGAAGGCAATAGCTTGAAAAAACGGTAGAGGAGCACACTTGAGGTCAAAACAGTCTTAAACGTGGGCACCTTTAAAGTCATAAAATGAAGTACAAGTTGTGTTATCAACTTGGTTATCTATCTCTTTTTATTACTTTTTGATTTATTATTTTAACAAGCAACTTGGTTATCTTTAATATTTTTGTGCTACTATGTCATATTTTGAATTTATTTTAGAGAGCATGGAGTCTGAAAGAATATTATGGTAAAGTCTATCACGCTTCTATTGATCTTTTAGAATTGATGAGGAAAAACGTGGTTTGAAGAAAAAAGAAGAATGATAAAAACAAAAAATTATGAGGTAACGACTCCGACAGAAGAGGATGTGCTTGTGTTGCATGAGAATGGAAAAGACCTACAAAAGAAAAAACCAAAACCATATGAATGTCATATTTTAGAAAATGAGATAATGAAACTATGAAGAGCCTAGCATTCTAAATTTTCAACTTTTGCTGTCCAAAATGTAAACAGAATAATTTAGAATTCTGTAATAATATATTATTCCATACAGTACCCTCGAAATAATTTAGAATGCAAAATTTGAACTACCTTTTATTCTTATGAAATAAGTTCCTGCAAAAGGTAGTTTTGACAATGCAATTTCTTTTCTTAATGACATCAACGATATGTTATTAACTAATTTTCTCAAATGATGCAAACTAAATTTTTTCCTTATATTGGAGATGAGAAGAGAAGTTTGAGACTTTTTTTTTTTTTTTTTGAAATAAGTTTGAGACTTCTCTTGTTTGGTAAGAAGAGAGAAGAATAAGTGGTGGGTCACATATTTTTCTTTATTGTTCTCTCTCCTGAAGTGAGAAGAAAGAGGGAAGAAGACTAAAACGTCCTTTATGCCATTGATTTTTTTTATTAATTATAAATATGGGCGAGGCAACTCGAATAAAATTCGAAACTCGACTCGGTAATTAATTCGTTTAACTTGATTCATGAACTAAACGAACCGAACTTGAGCTAAAGATTAAGTTCGTTAACTAAATGAGCTGAACTTGAATTATATATAGTTTGACTCGTTTGGTTCATGAAATGACTCGATTATATATATAAGGTAGGACATAGTATTTAACTACCGGTAATAGTAAAATAATAGAAGCAATATAAAACAACAATGGTAAGTGGAGCTAGTTAGTTTTTATCGATCAGTGCATACGGCATAGTGTTTAAGCAAAGCTGCGCTACTTGTTTTTGTATATAAAAGAAGCAGTCTTACTATTCTTTGATAGGAAGGTGGGGATTATTTTTCACCATTGTGATATAGCTGCAGTCCTTATCACCTTAGTAAGTTTTTTTAAAATATAAAATATTAATAGGTTAGTAATATGTAATTTTTTATTAAAAAAATAAATTTAGAATTATGTTATTCGAGCAAACAAATTGAACCTCTCGAGCTGAACCAAGTTGCTCTTGAACTTTAAATGAGCCGAACTCGAGCTGAAAAAAAGGTTTGTTTCAAACTCGAGTCGAGTTTCGAGTTGAACCAATTCTTATCGAGCCGAACCGAGCTCAGACGAGTTCGACTCAACTCATTTCCACCCCTAATTATAAATTATATTTTGTACAAAACTCAAGGATATTTTTGTCTTTTTAAAAACAATAATTTTTATTTCTCTTCTATTTTTTTTTCTTTTTTCTCTTATACCGACATAGAAGTGCTAGCAACACTCTTTTTTCAACACACTCAAACACTCCCTTTTTAATTGCGGTGAAACATATGCGTGTCTCACCACTTTACGTGGATCCCATTTTTAAAATGTGAAATCCACATCGATCTACTCTCTTTCTCTCTTCCCATTGTTGACTTGAAAATCTTATCGATAAAAAATGAGTTATCCAATCGACTAACATTTGCTTGTATGTAGAACCTAACCAAACATACCCATTTTGTATTATGAACAAAGAATTAGTAATTTGGTTGAATCAAATTGAACGGAAAGTACTTATATATTACTCATCAATAAGATTTTCAAGTCAACGATAAATTGAATTCAAATTTTTGTAAAATGTAATCAAGTTGTCAAACTTATATCAACATCTGAATACACAAATTCAGATGTGCTTGAAAACAAAATTCAAATCCATGTGTATTATTTTTTTCCTTTTAAAACCATCCATACACAAATTCAGATGTGCTTGAGCTCTCTTTTTTATCATGTAATCTTTTAAACTCTTAGCTCAAAGAGGTTAAACTATCAAGTCTGAACCCCAAAACCATCCATAAGTTTAAACAAATAAACATAAATGCACTATAAGTTAAATACTATTGGATGGATACCAATGCAGCACTTATTTTTTTTTCTTCATTATTATACCCTTATTTATTGAATTTCATCTAACTTAACTACTCTACTAACTACAATTAATAAGAGTATTTTAGTAAATGATATTCATTTGACCATTGAAATCAACACAATCAATCATTTCCTTAATAATCGTGAACGACTATTTTTAAGAGACAGAGGGAGTATTTTTTTATCAATAAATTGTAAGCACTACTTTTTAATCATCATTAGTTATATTTATTACTATTTATCTAGCTTACTATGTTTCAGCTTAGGGTGCTTCTATGGTGTAGTCAAGAAACTGACTTTTTTGAAAAAGTCATTTTGTTCTTCATCTTTCTCCTTTGCCAAAACACCCAAAACCATTGACCCATTTATCAAATTAATAAGATTGTCTTTACCATACGTAGAGCAGTTCCCACCATGTGCAGAAAACATCAAAACCTGATTGGATTTTCTACGATTATGGTACTGTTTGTTAGCACCTATGAAGCCTAGATACGGATACAGGTGCGGGTACGATACGATACGGATACACGGATACGCGAATTTTTTAAAATTTAGGATACGATACGGCTAAGATACGTCAACAAATTTTTTATATTAAAATTTATATATATGTAAATATACTTGAAGAAAATAAGCATTGATTACCCTTATTATTATATGCATGTAAAATTTTCTTATAAACCATATTATACTTTCATTTGTTGGGATACGGAGAGAAGCATTCAACACAAATTTGATCAAATGTTGATTAATTGAATCACCTCTCTCGTTACCTTCATCCATAAGAAGTATAATTTTAAGTGGTTCATCGAGAAACAGTTTTATCGATGCATATCTAAAATTGAATCATATACATCTCTATTGAATTTCTAAAATATTGTGTCACTTTTTTCCTTTCATCTTTTCTAGGATACGTATTTGTGAAGTATTCTATAAGTATCCTTATGTATCTTTGAAGTATCCAATAAGTATCGGATAAAATATATTTTAAAAATTAAAATAATTAATTCCGATACTTCGTGGGTACGTATCCGCGAGTATTCGTGGAGTATCGGTATCTGATACGGGTACGGCTCCATTTTGGAGTATCCGGGCTTCATAGGTTAGCACCAATAGCTAAAAGCCTCAACATAGCTTCTGTTCATTACAACAAAACACCAGCTTGGAATATGACATACAAAATTACAACATAATGAATTTGAAGAAAAATGGATTTGATTAAACAGATGAATTTTGGAGAGAAATAGTTATAGGGTTCGAGGATGTGAATTTTAGAAAAGATGAATTTTGATTAAGCAAGACAGTATACTCAATAATTGACTATATGGTTAACTTCACCAAAAAAGTCATTTTCATAACTTCACCGTACCTTAACTACCCCTAAAAAAAACAGTTTTAACTAATTCCCGTTTTAGTTTAAGCTTTATAACCTTATTATACCAAGTGCTGTCCTTTGCTTATTTGTTTGATAGTAGAGAAAGACACAATCAAAAGACAACACGAAAAACATCATTTTAAGAAACACATTCTTGTAACAGTAATCCAACAACTCATAACCCACTTCAAATCTCACATCTTAATCCATTAACATTCAACACTGTTCTGATTTCTGAATCTTTGTACTGTGTGAAGTGATTTTCATTGTTCTATGGCTCTTCAATGTAGTTCTTTCTGCTTCACAAGTGTGGTTTCTAGCCCTCCTGGTTCAGTTAAATTCAGCCAACCCATTGTTAAAGCTTCGGTTTTTCCTTCATCTCTTTCTCCTCCTAATGTTCGGTTGAATTTTAAAGGTAAATCAATTCTGGGTTTTCATTAATTTTCAGTTTTGATTCTGTATTTTGATGCTGATGCATTAAAGATTTGTATTTCTTGAAATGAGCTTAAAAATTTGAAGATATGAGCTTGTAGTTGTTGCATGCATCACTTGCGTGTTTATTGTTTCATGAAACTGTAGGCAATTGAGTGAGTGAAATTGGAATTTTGAAATCAAATGCTCAAGAATGTTGGTGATTTGGCACAATAAAAGTGGTGCAAAGATGTTAGGAGTATAAGCCTTAAGGGAGAGTCAAACTCACAAGATTTGCCTATTTGTTAGGAGAAACGACTTAATTAAGTGCTTATAGTATAAGCGCTTATCATATAAGTATTTATGTATAAGGTACTTTTATAACAAAAGATAAAATATTGTCAAATTGTTTTTATATGAGCTTTAAGTTGTTTTCGTAAGCTAGCTGGATAGCTTATGGAAATAGGCCGAAAACAACTTATGGATGTCATAAGTTGTTTCCATAAGCTCTCATGAACAGTCTCGCAAGTGTGCATGTCAGTAGATAAGCTCAAATAAGTCATTTCAAATAGGCTCTAAGTTAGAGTACCCCTTGAATTTTAAGCCTCACTATTTTGGTAAGCTTTCTCCAATGTGAGACTCCTAACAATGCACCACTGTTTGAGAGTCGACGACCTCACTTCCACTCCACAATACTTCATTGGGTGATACTTTAATCAGTGTTATCTGGTCAGAAACCTCCATCGGTTAGAACCCTTCCTGGATAGTTCTTTCCAAGAAATCGACACTATCAATGAAAACACCAATGCTAGGAGTATAAGCCCAAAGGCAAAGTCCGGCCTCTTAGATGAGAGAACCCCTTGAATTATAAGAACCAAGTTTTAGGTAAGACTTCCCAATGTAGCACTCCTAACAAAAGTCGAGCTACTGCTTTTACTATTTTAGTTTGCAACTTTTATTTTATTATTTTGGGATGCATTTGGTGCAACTAAGTGGAGGATGCGATTTTATCATCAATTTGGAATGGTGCTTGAAGGGGAAGTTAGTCCTTTGGAGGTAAAGGTATTCAGGTATTTATGGAAGAACCCGGCTCCGTCTAAGGTTGTAGCGTTTTCTTGGCAATTATTAAGGGATCGTATTCCAACTAGACGAAACCTTATGCTTCGAAAAGCTATTGATCCACAAAGTTTCCAACATTGTGTTTTTTTTGTGACGAATTTGTGGAAACATCGTCTCATTTATTCTTACATTGCCTAGTCAGATCAAAGGTGTGGAGGGTGATTTTCGATTGGAATTAATTTTATTAGTCCATTTAATTTATTTGGGCAGTTGGAACTTGGAATGTTGGAGAGGAGAGGCTAATAGTAAAAGATTGAGGCATGGTTTTATGCTTATTTGGCATGCGACAATTTGGGTGATATGGAGTAGTAGCAATGAAAGGATGTTTATCGATGTTGTGAAGGAGAGTGATGTTATGGCCGAGAATATCAAGGTATTGTCTTGGAGGTGGAGTTTGACTCGACTGAAGTGTTCCCCTTGCTTACTCTATGAGTGGTGTTGGGACCCGGGAGATTGCATTCAAATGTAATGATGGGGCATGGAAGGTGTTTGTGTTTTGCTGTCGGGAGAGGTGCAGGTCTTGTTCAGGGTTTTGGTTTTGGTGTCCCTCGGTTTGTGCTGTTTGTGTTTTGATTTGCCTGAGTTTTGTGCACAGTCTCTGTGTGTTTTTCTTAGGTGTGGCAACGATCAGGGTGTTTCGTTTTTTGGTAGCAGCGCGTGGATCGCTTTGCCATATGCTGTTTAAACTTTGCCTTAAGCTTCTTCTCCTCTGCTGTTTTTTTGTATTTGTTCCCTTCTTTGCTCACCATTTCATTATTAGTGATGGATTGTACCTAATAGATCTTGCTGATTCACTATTATTTTTTTAGATAGGTTTTGATTTAAATGATTCTATTGCTTGCTTCTTTAGTTTCACTTCTGGAGATATCAAGTTTTGAATTTTTTTTTTACTTCTCAACATTTCTTTGTGATAGGAAAGACAAAGGCAATACCTGAAAATGGGAGCCCTGAAGCAAAGGAATCGCCTCTGGTGGTTTGTTTCGGAGAAATGCTCATTGATTTTGTCCCAACTGTTAGTGGCCTTTCTTTGGCTGATGCACCAGCATTTAAAAAGGCTCCAGGTGGTGCTCCTGCTAATGTTGCTGTAGGCATATCTCGATTAGGAGGTTCATCGGCTTTTATTGGAAAGGTATTGTATAGATACTTTTTAAGGTTCGTTCTATACACTTTATAGGCGAAGGAAACATTGTACTTTAATGTGCAACTTAAGCATACAACCAATATTGACTTTGCTTGACATGAAGTTGTCCCTACATCCAAGGAAGGGTATTGCTTGGTTAATCCCATTATATTTGTTTTCTAAATTAGTATTTATCAATTATCAAGAGTTAACCCCGTTTCGTTCCATGAAATAACTATAGGATGTTAAATTTGTCATCGACTTATCATTATTGTCCCTCAATAACGAAATGTGTCACCATGTCAGCCTCTGTTAGAAATAAACATAACTGATGGATTCCAACATGACCCGTCAAGTCAACTGACCACCTCTTAGAATTCGGGTATGAGTGTAATTCAACCCTACATAATCAGCATATAAGGTGAGGGCGGCCTCCTATTTATAAGCACTTTTTAGGCAATATCACATTTTATGCGAGTCTATCAACACCAGCCAAGTATCTGCATGGCCACATCACCTAAGCAGCCACTTGGGGATCATGTTAGTAAAATGAGTAATCTAATGGCACACATTTTCAAGGGGTCAATTCATTGACTTGTGAATCTTGTTGGAAAAATTGTAAATGCCTACCATAAAAAATGAGAGGGGACACAGAAATATCTCATAAATAAAGTAGTAGAACACACATAAATTGTTGTTGTTTGACACCTCTTGGTGAGTAGCTCCATTTTACATGAATTACCTAATTTCAAGTTATATAATCATGAATATGTCCATAATTATGTAGTTACAAATCTTCAATTATGCCCCTAACTATGTAATTTCTGCTGTTTGGCATTACTGTATTATTTTTTTCATGAATTAGAGGTCATACTTAAAGTTCTCTTCTAAACTCAATTTCAACAAGAGTTTAATGATTATTGCAACATGTACAGGTTGGTGAGGATGAATTCGGATATATGCTTGCAGATATACTCAAGGAAAATAATGTAAACAGCCAAGGGATGCGTTTTGACCCTGGTGCACGTACTGCCTTAGCATTTGTTACCCTAAGGAGTGATGGAGAACGAGAGTTCATGTTTTATCGTAACCCCAGTGCTGATATGCTTCTCCAAGAAGATGAACTAGACTTGGACTTAATCACAAAGGTAGAAATCGAAACTTCAAAACTTTGCGAGTCTATATTCTTTCAATGTTTTCCACTTTAATTTCATACCTAATGCTTAAATTATTGTCGTAATATTGTTGTGTTATTTATTTCTTACAGGCCAAGATCTTTCATTATGGTTCGATAAGTCTTATAACAGAACCATGCAAATCGGCACACATTGCTGCAGCAAAGGCTGCAAAAGAAGCTGGTGTATTTCTGTCTTATGACCCTAACCTGAGGCTTCCTTTATGGCCTTCTGCTGATAGTGCTAGAGAAGGAATTCTGAGTATATGGGAGACTGCAGATATCATCAAGGTTCTTCTCTCATCATTAGGGACAAATATATATTCTTTAGATTCCAATAGTGTGTTCTGTTTCGTTTTTCTAGAATAAGAATTACAGATGTAAAATAGAATGAAAATGTCATCACTAACAGAACCAATCCATGATTATTTTTTCAGATTAGTGAAGAAGAGATTTCTTTTCTTACAAATGGTGAAGACCCTTACGATGATGCTGTTGTTCAAAAACTTTTCCATCCAAACCTCAAGCTACTCCTTGTTACTGAAGGTGCAGAAGGCTGCAGGTATTACACCAAGGTATGCCTTCCAAAATTACTACTCCATCTGGACACATAGATTAGAAATAGAGGTTGACCTCATTTAGAATCATTTTTATAGAATCGATGATATATCTTTATTTTATGTTTAGAAAAGCAAAACATGATATATGCAAATGAAAAAGAGGAGTACACAGGAACCCATTACAACAGAAAGGCAGAAACCATAGAATGTCAAACCAAAGCCAGCCTTTACTGAAGCCTCCATCCTTTCCCAAGAGAGCAAAGAACCGAGAAAAGTGTGAAGAAATCATCATATGGAATAAATGATATTTTGTTATTAATTAATCTCCATTGTTTGACTTACCTACATTTAGAAATGTTCTGAAAATTTAATAGTTTTAAATCCTAATAACAAGTATGCTGATAGTTATACTGCATTATCGACAGCCATTATTTGAAACCCTTCCCATCTGAAGTTGTCAAATCATGGCAACCATGGCAGTATGATATGCCAGCTTTCATGCGGGACCCTTTGGTGGCAATTATTTCCATCTTCCGTATTGCTATGCTGGAGGATTTTAAGATTTCCACTGTAAACCGCTATCCACCATTAATAACATCACTCCTGTCTATTTCTTTGCAGGAATTCAGTGGTAGAGTGACGGGAATGAAGGTGGATGCAGTTGACACCACCGGTGCTGGTGACGCTTTTGTGGCTGGAATACTATCACAATTAGCTACGGATCTTTCATTACTTCAGGTGACCATTTTTCTTGTTATTTTTTATATCAACTATCCCAATATTTAAACCAAACAACCACAAAACTCATGTGTAGATCAATTATCGTTTTTCTTCATTGTGGTGAGATCAATTATTGTTCGAGTTAACATATAAATTTTGTCAATTTCTTGCACCTTAATACTGCAATTTTAAACTCACCACCCAATGTAAATGAGTTGAGAAATGAAACTAGCTTGACTAAAATAGTAATTATTGCTGGTTTAAGAAAACAACTTGCGGTTTATCTTCCGCTCGGTTTTGTACTTGCACCAAATGGTGAATTGGAGGAATTTATTTAAACTTATCTTATAACACAATCACTTTATAAGTATTTGAAAGAACTTATCACATGTTCATAAGCTATGTTCAACTTATTTTCATGAACACCCTATAGTAGCTTAAAGACATATCTTACGTGAAGTTTATGCATGATTTTCTCTCATTCTCTCTTCAATTGTAGAAGCAGCTAATGCATAATCATTGATATGATAAGTGCTTGCTGAATAAACACATAGTTAGTCCCTTAAATTTAGGATGTACCTATGATATAGTGAAAACTAACATGTTATAATGCTTAATTTTATGAATAACTTGTGGATACATTACATCAACATGTTAATGTTTTCCTTTGTTTTTCTCTCTCAAACAAGTGTTCAGTTTTAAAAGGTCCCTTTGCATTTTAGTTTTTTATTCATTACATCTTTCTGGTTTATTTTTATTCAACATATATTAGTTTTTCCTTCCTTGTGCATGTTTTTCTAAACGCTACGCTGTTTAAACTTGCAGAAAGAGGAACAATTGAGAGAATCTCTCAAGTTTGCCAATGCTTGTGGTGCATTGACTGTGACCGAGAGAGGTGCAATACCTGCATTGCCCACAAAGGATGCTGTTCTAAACGCCCTGCTTAAACCCGTATCGTAATTTAACCTACGAGTATTATTTTTGGCGAATTTTAGGAACTTATTGAGCTAATGCAGTAAATAAGAACCAAGTGTTCTAATAATGGAGAGTCATTCTTTATCCAACATTAGGTTATATATGTTTCGACAATATATATAATTTTCAGTTCATGTAGTTTCAGTTCATCTTCTAGCAAATCAATTGTGATATAGCTTCTCTAAAGTGGACGATTAATTTTAAAAGGTAAAATAAGTAATTCCAACTAATCATGAAAAATTTAACAGTTGATATTATATGTACTTATATGACAAATAATATATTTTGGCACAATGTATCACAAATCGAGTTTAATGAGGATGCACTATAGGAATACATATTTTTACACTGACATCTAATTATAATTGATGACTCATTGTCCACCAAGGAAAAGAACTCATTATATTTGCCACATTAGCCAACTATGTAACCGCATTTTAAAAATATTTGTTAAATACTGAATTTACATAGGATGTAATTGTAAATTAATTTTTTCTCCAACAAATTATAGGCATGTTAAAATATTAAATCTATCAATCTCCTCATCAATAGTTAAACTGTCTTATTTCACCCTTTACTCATTTGGCAAGAGTTAAATCCATCTATCTAATAATTGATTCAAGTTACACTAATGGTCATTTTACAAACTATCCCCGAGAGGATTAGAATTCAGCACCTTGAGGTTATAAGGCTAATTTTTTACCAATGAACTAGCATCTCGAGCGTAAAATCATAAATCATCTATCATGGAGTAATTGCTATACCCAACATTAGTTTTTTTTTTTTTTTGAGGAAACAACATTAGTACTTCTCATTAAGACAACTTTGATTTTCTTTATGCTTTTTTCTTTTGTATTTCTTTGGGTGTTGTTAGTTCTCTTAAAAACGGGTTTTTTAGGTGCTGATCTATAATTAAAATTTTCACATGATGTCTGCATGGGCAATTTAAATGAAACTATTCACGTATCAAATAAGTTATTCAAATTATTTGTAAAAATTTAAAAGTTCTAAATCATATAACTTCTATTTTTAACTTTAAATTAGTCTTTATCTTAATTGGTATGATATAGTACTATCTTTCTTCTCCCTCATCTGTTTTATCAAACATCATTCATTTTGTTGACTAAGATTTTTTACTTGAATTGCATTTTGTTGGTTACTTTGATACTATATATAATAGTCAAAACGGAATAAATCATCTCATGTTAAAAGTTTCACATAAAGTTGTTATACTTGTACCAAACTATTTTTGCCATCCATGGGCACACCTTGTGCTCAAATTAGCTTCTCCTTTTTTTAGTAAAATCTCATTTGGCATATAATAATTTACGTGGACATAGGGATATTTTCATATTCTCATATTCCAAATTGAGCCAATGGGATCTAAACATTTTCAACCATCAAAAGATCGAGTACCTTCCATTTCCAAAAAAAACACATTTAAACATTCTCAACCATGGATAAGTATAGTAAATCAGATGTGAAATATGCTATTTTGGTGAGTCTTATGGTTCCCAAATAAGATAACTCCCTATGCTTAAGGATGGCCTTACATTGAAGCCAGCCTCTAAGCTCTTTAAAAACCAAGTCATTAGGCTTAGGTTTGACCAATCCCCAATTTCCAAAAACCAAAAGGAACCAGTTGTCAATTTGTCATACACAAAGCATAGTTTATTACAATGGCTGAAGATCCACAAGATGTTGCTGACCGTGAGCGAATTTTCAAGCGCTTTGATGCCAACGGCGATGGCAAAATCTCCTCCGCTGAGCTTGGAGAAGCATTAAAAACACTTGGATCAGTCACCGGAGATGAAGTGAAGAGAATGATGGAAGAGATTGATACTGATGGTGACGGATTCATTTCGTATGAGGAGTTCACAGAATTCGCAAAAGCTAACCGTGGTCTTGTCAAAGATGTCGCCAAGATTTTTTAAGTTTTTTTCGCACCTTTAACCTACCTTTGTTGGTTAATTTCATTAGAAATTTCAAAAATATATTATGTATGTGCATGATTTCTGTATTACATTATGACAATGAGAGGTTCATTAATTTTATGAAGTTATACTACTCTTTTGGATTTTTGTCAAGTTAGAACCATTTTAATGGATGTATGATTTTCTATTCTGATTGCTTTCATTTTTACACGTCAATTTGGTTTTAGCGTTGATCAGTGTACGTTATTAAAACAAGGCCCGTGATATAGACGCAAAGATAGGTATACAACGATAACAAGTTATGATCTAATCTTAAAGGGAACATGCTTTAAAGCACAAAGGTAGTAGTTTTGTATATCTATACACACTATCCTTAAAAAAAAATAAAAAAAATCTATACACACTATATCTTTAGATGAATAATGCAAGCCAACACATTTTTTATTTTATTTTTTTTGTATATATTCATCTTCATCTCACTAATATTCATCCATTCTTTTCATCGACCGGGTTGTGCGTGCCTATGAATTTGGATATAATGGGATTATGAAGTCAATAAAGTAACATCTTGATTGAACGGTCCATGTTTCAATTTCTCGATATCATATTATAGACTCAATAAAGGATAGAGTGGGTCAATTGGTTTAAGGTAATAATTAAAGAGTTGAAAGTAATGTATTCAAATCCTCATAAATGAGTATATATTAATATAAATATTAACTGCTCAAATTTGTCATTAAAAAAATTATAGACTCAATTAAATCATGACAACAACGATAAAAAAATATATGAATCATGTGTCTCAAGCTTAGGAGTGTTAATCCTCGGATTTGACGGAATACATGTTGTGTTGGTGGTATAAAGTGCTTCCACGTATTGGTCATTTAGTTCGTTATCGTTCGTTTCATAATTTCAAGCATTTCTCCAGGGTTAAGATTCATTCCATTTTCCATCATCTCTATTACTATAGTTTTGGAGATATAAACACAAAAGTGTGACATTAAATAAATCTAAATCTTTTTTATACACCTCAAAACATTTAAATAATTTAGTAATGGAAATAATAAGAGTAAATTACACTCTCCTCCCCTCCTTTCAAAATGTTTGAATTACAAGTCATTTCTCTATTAGGATAGATCCTATCTATTTAAAAAAAAATGAAGATCTTCGTTTTTAATGTTTTGAATAAATCAAGTCATATCATACAAAATAAATGTGGTTCCAATTCATTAATCGTGAGATTTATGTTAATTTAAAGAAAATCTAAATCAATAGATATAGATAAAGCTAAAAAAGTACTATAGCAAACAAAAACCAAGAGCTCACAAGGATAAACAGAAAATATGGAGTTTTCCTTCAAGATAGTATAAATTGATAAAAAAATTAAATTAAATGTAATTTTGGCCTTCTATTTTTATTTTTGCAATTTTAGTCACCATTTCATAAATTTTGACCTATTTATAATTTTAACCATTTAATTTGATGATATGATAATAAGTTGATCATTTTGAACCCTTTTATCATTTCAATTGATTTTTTTTTATTATCAACTCACTTTAACACCTCATTTTTTAAGAACCTCAACTATTATACCTTTTATTTTCATTTTAGGTCACCAAATTTATATTGTCACGTCAACAAATTTGATACTCAAAATTTATGAAATAAGGCACAACAATCACGCAATTAGAAATGAAGAACCAAAATTGTGGTTTGACTAAGATAATCATTGTCCTCGAGAGGGGTCATCTTTGCATTGCCAAAGCCAAATAACTTTTAATCTCATCACATGTTTGTGGTAACTGAGGCTAACAACCAATATCACGTACATGATACATTCACATCACATGATAAACAAACTTCATTCTTCTAGAGAAAACATGCTCTTTTTCACCTTCAAATATCACAACAATTTCATGTGTATCCGTTCTCTTAGATTCTTTATTTTGTTTTGAATATATCTTAAACTATACTTTGAGTAATTCCTCAATGTCTCACCTCTCTTTTTTACGCAAAGGCTTAGCATCAAATTAATGAATAATAAAAGTTCTACTTAGAACATATAATTAACGTTAGTTCTACATAACTGACATCAAAGTGGACGTGCCGGAGTGGTTATCGGGCATGACTAGAAATCATGTGGGCTTTGCCCGCGCAGGTTCGAATCCTGCCGTCTACGTTTTTGTCTTTTTCTTATTATTTTTTTAAAAAATTCGAAAATGAACAATAAAAAAATTTAAAACCGCTAGAAGGAGGGGTTGAACCTCCGACCTTGTGGTTAACAGCCACACGCTCTAACCAACTGAGCTATTCCAGCTTGATGCTTATGAAATGTTTACAACATTATTTACACTGATATAAATGTAATTGAAAGCAAGTTATGCAACCATTTTTGTACGTTTTCAAGAATAATATTTAGACTATTAGAGCTTCATGTGCCCTAGATATAGACGCAAATGTAGGGAGAGATAGCAAGGCAGGAACAAAATGGTGGAAGCATTAGAGCTTGGATCCTTAAGTCTTTGATGTAATTTCATCTCATCTCTTTGTATATGCTATATTGATTATGTGTAGCTAATTTCCTTTGTATGTTTGGTTTAAGTGTAGTTAGCTATGTATTTGATATTAACTCTTGATTTAGCTAATTATGTACAATCTTCAATTCATTGTAGTGATGATGCTATTTTTCGTACTTAATATTTTTCGGACGTTGAAAACAAAAACTGAACTTTTGTTTATGAAGTGGTAGGCATGGACTTTTTACTTAAGGGATACGAAATAATTTCATCTGTAGATGTTAAGTTGCTAGATATAGTGCTAGATTTAATATCATAAACCTTTGTTGGAACTTAATGTTATCGCATTGATTAACTAAGTGAGACATCATAAGTTAATAAGGACAAAAGATATCTTGTCGTTTTTCGGCATATAAACACATGATGATCAATCGGTGACAAATGACAATATAATTGAAACATCGAACATATATAATTGATCGAGGGGATGCATTAGGGAAATATCTAACGGAGTTTAATCCCATTACAACTTTTAAATCTGAAAGTTTCAATGTGATTTATGTATTAGTTTATGCTAACATACAACTTTACAAACCTTAAGTTAGAATATTAGAAAATCATATGAACGGTTGAAATACTAGCAAGCCTTTATGGATATGATAATTGAAGATACTTTAGCATCGGTATAAGTTATCATCCGCCCAAACAGTAATTGGGTTAGAGTGGAATTTGTCACTTGATTAACGGATTATAGAATTGAGCTCATTTCAAACAGTAATGGGCTAGGCAGCCATATAATAGAGCCCCGACCCATATTTCAATGTTATTTTTTATTTGGAATAGTGATGCAATGAACGATAAAAATACTTACCACATGGATTTTTTTTCCATCAATTAAACACATGCACGCCTTCATATGAAAATGAATTTTTCTTACTATTCTTCTAGTTCTAACATATATGGAAATCTTAATTACTAAACAACAATTATATAATTCATGTACTTAGACCTAAAATATTCAAAATCAAGATAACTTCTTATCAAAAAAAATGAATCCCATAAACACAAATTTGTAGACTATTACTCTATGGTATACCTCACCATAACCATTCACAAAGATCATTAAATGAATATTCAAAAAAGATAAAAGAGCACATTTAAACTCACAATGGCAAACCTCTATTCTATCTCTTGCAATCGCAGTTCAACCCTTTATTCTTTCGTCTTTCGAAGTCACAACGCAACTGTATGTTAGAGGTGGGATTGTTTGTGTTAAATTTGAGAGAGAGAGAGAGGTTAAGGTTAACAACAATGTTATTTCAACACATAATTTGGGACGAATACTTGACATAAGGGTAATTCTGCCATTTCCACTATATAATAAGGGTAAAAGTGTAAACCCATCTACATTATCTCTTGTTTTATCATCTCTCTCTCTCTCTCCTCCCTTAAATATCCATCCCCAATCTCATCCCTCCGACATCCGCCCTTTTCTTCCCCGTCCAGCCTCTACTGTCCACTCTCCTCCGTCTTCCCACCCATCCATCCTCTTCTCGCACTCTCACTCTCTCTCTCTCTCTCTCTCTCTCTCTCTCTCTCTCTCTCTCTCTCTCTCTCTCTCCCCCCCCCCCCCATGTCGTCCTCACTCTATTCTTTCATCTTCACCATTACTAATTCTCATCTCACCGAAATCACCAATAATTCATCGGCGACTACCGTTTCTCTTAGGGCATCCCCCCCCCCTCTCTCTCTCTCTCTCTCGTTTCTCTCCATCATAACTAGTCACCAAAACCCAAATTTGTCACCAGCCACACCCTCCTCTGCCTTTTCCCTTTCTATCCTACCCCACCCTACCATCATCTTCCTGACCACCACTACAATCGTCCCCATGGTTCATCTACTGCCATCAACCACAACCATTTCATCATCCTTCTCGCCATTCTCGTCAACCTTCGCAATAGTTGGAAAGTATATAGAGGGACTCTACAATGAGTGACACATAGAGAGAAATGTATAGAGGATCAGGGGAAAGAAAGAGAGAAAATATCGTTTAAATACACATTTGTGTGGTATATGTGTCTAACTTTTTTGTGTGCAAATAACATACATGTAAGGTTAATTCACTGTATGCCTTTTTTAAAAAACATATTAACCCAACAATGTTTTTAGCAAAGTCAGCCAAAATTACTTTCTATTTTTCTTAGTATTTTTAATGGGCCAGCCTGAAACCCAATTGGTTTGCCCAATCCATGAAAATAATAGGGCGACGGTCTATGCCAAGAAGATATATTTACATTTTTTCAATTTTTTTTGCATACCAACCCAAACTAAAATACAGTCCCAATGGTCCGATTCGATGAGTCAGACCCATTTTGTCAGCCCTAGTTCCGAGGAAGCTATTTTATCTAATATATTTGTCTATGAACGCACAATCAATTTCGAAGACGATGTTTCTGAAACAATAGTTAGGATCCATATCTACAGAGTTCATGAGGGCTTTTGCTTCGACCAATGCTGCTTCCTTTCATCCTTTTTCCTTCCAAGTTGCAATCGCTATTAAAGCTTGTTCTTCGTTGCAAATTATTGTATCCAAACCCCAAAATTGTTCAAAAGATAGGTTGACGTCATTATCGACTTTCAACTTGGTCGAGAAGGAGGAAGATTCGATTTGATATGAGTTCTATTGTTGATCGATCCCTTGTTCTTTTTCCTGCTTTGTGTTTCTGAGCTATGATCATCATAGTTTTTGGGCGACTCTGAAGTAGTTCATACAATCGATAATATTATTGATGGATGTTTAAATTTGTATGTCTTTATTCTCAAAATTGTTTTAATTTCTCACTATCCATATGATTTCCGTGATAATTGCCATTAAATCTCATTATTCATTACAAATTATTGTACCCAAACCCCAAAAGCGTTCAAAAGATATGTTAAAATCATTATTGACTTTCAAATTTGTTAGAGAAGGATGACTCAATTTGAAATGATTTATGTTGTTGATCGTTCCCCTATTCTTGTTCCTGCTTTGTGTTTACAGGCTTTGATCATCCCAGTTCTTGGTGATTATGAAGTTTTTCACACGATTGATAACATCACTTACAGTGATTTGAATTGGTATGTCTTTATTCTCAAATTCCTTTTTATTTATAGCTATCCATGTGATGTTCGTGATAACTATAACCAAGACTATCTTTATCATATGTATGTTCTACCATATTAATCATCGTCGAAAAATGAAAAAATATATATTCCATCATATAAATCGATCCGGTCCTAGAGAACGAGAAAAAAATATTCGATCCTCATAAAATTTCCAATGTAGATCAAATTAATCTTTTGTTAAAATTAAAACATCTTTAAAATTATCTTAAGAACGACTAACTTAAAGATGCATGGTTTGGAGTTGTTGTGATGGAAGAGGTGTTGAAGTATAAATGACTTTAAGATAGAAATTACAAAGATAGGTCATGATAGGATTAATAAATAATTTAATTCATCATATCTTTTTGAGATACCAAACAAAAGATTTAAGTAGAATTCATATATCTATCCAGACAACCAAACACACCCTAAATTTTTTATAATCAAACATAAACTTGACATGATGTCTAAATTTGTCCATGTAATTCTCATGTGGGGGTAAATATGGATATGTACTCATGAGAAATGTATGAAAAAAATGGGCATTAGAAAAGGCAAAAAAGACTTTATATTCCATTCCTAGAAAATCATATTAACGCAAACTGAATGCTCTTCTTGTTTGTGCTTGTGATTTTGCTTGTACAACTGAAACGGAATTGTGACTCACGAAAACTCCTAAAATCCAAATCTTTCTTCATTTTCTTTCTCATCAATGGTTTCTTCATCTTCTGCTCCGCATAATCGAGCTTCAGTTTCACCTGAACTTCCTCCACAGCTCCCCTCTGCTCGTAAGTCTTCAATGCTTTCTGGGTTTGTCTCAAAATTTGATTTTTCGTTCACTTTCTGCTTGATATGAAATTGGGTTTGTTACTTTTTTTGATTTTTTTAAGTTAATATCAAGTTAACCTTTTTGTATTTTTTTTATGAATAAATTGAATTTACAAAAAAATTGTTTTTTCTGTTTTGTAGTCTAAGCTATGATTCTTTGAATGTTTTGTAGGTATAATGGTATTAGTTTGATGAAGTGGTTTTGTTATAGATTTTTATGGAAATTTTGTTGATTTGATGATAAATGATCATGCTATGAATATTTTGTTGTTATAGTGTTTTTTTCTAACTATGAATATTTTTGTTGTTATTATGATAAATTTTCAAGCAGTGAATAATTTTGTTGCTATAGTGGTTTTTTTCAAGCTATGAATATTTTAGTTGTTATTATGATAGATGTTCAAGTTATGAATGTTTTTGTTGTTATAGAGGTTTTATCAATCTGAATATTTTTGCTTTTCGAGTGGTATCTAATGTAATGGTCTAATGGAAATGGTTGTGTTATGTTGTTTTTTTTTGCAGTAATGTTTAAAAATAATTTGATAGAATTTGCTCTGAAGTCAAACATGAAACATCCTGAGTTTTTTTCGCGCAACGAGGGATCAATCCAGGCACCTGAGTATAGATCCAGTGTGATGGTGGATGGGTTGATTTTCACTTCGCAACTTACTTTCTTCCATCGAAAAGCTGCTGACCAAGAAGTTGCTCGAATTGCGCTGGAGTACCTTACCAAGAAGGTTAAAGACGAGGCATACTCTATTATGAGTGAGGTTTGTTACGACAATATCGTTAATTATCAATTTCAGTAGGTGAATATTCTATTATGATTGCAATGTTGTCAATAGCGGATCGCGATAAATATTGGTTTTTTCGAATACCACTATGCTATAGTGCCATATAGCTGCTATTTGACAAAACTTTTTACTGAACAGCGTATATGGTTTTTTCAAATTCCCCTATGCTATAGCGCCGATTAAGCGCTATTTGACATCACTATATGATTGCTGATAAAATCAACGTTTTCTAAAAAATATAGCCATTGATTCTACAAAGAGAATAAATTTTAAGTGACTTAACAAAACCATGACAGCTTAAACTGTTTTATATCTATGTCTGTTGCATGAATCTATCATTGCATGCTTGTATTTAGAGTGCTAAATCTATGTTTGAATATAGATAGATGAATAAATCGAGACGGTTGCTATGAAATATAGAATGAAAGTTGCAGTATTAGTGGGATCCGAATTCCGTGCTATAGAGATTCTACACAGTTACAGCTACGTGCTGTAACGGATCTCAACCATAGATTCGTGTTCGGATGATTAAGATTTCAGACAAAATTTCACCTAATAAAACATCTTAGCCACCAATTTGAGATTGGAAGGCCTAAATCTGTTACGGTGTCCTGCTGTAACTGCGGAAAATCCAACTTCGTATTAGTGTGTGGCTAGTGCCATTCAAACTAGTCTCATAAAAAAGCATTTTCCTCGCCAACTTCTCTCATGCATTTTAGTAATTTCTGAAACTTTAATTTCTCATGTGCAAATGGATTTCACTTGGTTCTTTTTTATTTAACAAAAAAATAAACAAACTTTTTTTTAGGTCTAAAAAAACCTTTTTAAAAATAAAAAAAAATTAACCAAACAATCTATAGGTTATTTATTAGGAAAAATAGGAGACATAGATAAATGAAACAGATTTTATCTGTTTCTTATCTTGCAAATTCTGGAATTTTTTAGTTTGGCTAGAGTTTTTTGCAAGTTTGTGACACTGAGAATCTTCCCTTACTATAATGTTGTTAATTGAGTAGAGAATTAATGGCTCTAGTTCTTATTTGATTGTCGGTTTTTAGTCTGATCTATACTCTAGAATCAAAGTGTTAATATTTCAGCATGCTAAGGATCTTGTGGCCGATACGAAGTCATTGCATGTTATTTTGCTATCATTGCGGCGTTATTATGCAGATTTTCCTGTTATTTTTAAACCTGTTGTGATATAATAAACATGGGTTATTTATTATTAGGTAGAAAAGGAGACATCGTTAGAGGTAATTTGCAAATGTTAATATGTTATAATATTTTTTTTTCTATGTTTTGTTAGAAAAACCATATATCCATATGTTAATATGGTTTTTCTGGGTTGCAACAGTGTTTTACTTGTTATGGATGCAACCTATTGCCTTAGAAAACTAACCACTTCATATATAAACCATATTGTTCTTCTCCAAACCATATTGGTCCTGACTCCACTCAGTAGGATTTCAATGTAACTCCTAAAAGTTGAGGATCTAAGACAAAAAAGTGATATTCTATAAAATTTTCATGAATGCTTATTATGGGTAGAGAGGAGTTTCTTTATTTTTTTTAATATCTCCTCTAAAGTATCTCACAAGAGAATCATTTTCATATATGCATTTCGTTCATAACATCGAAGCTACATTTATATATGTGTGTGAGATATATGCTAGAAACAACTCATTATTTATATATAGTATAATTTTATTATTAATCCATAAAGTCTAATATTAAACTACTTAAAGAATATCACTTTTGAGGATCTAATATTAATCTGTAGTTATTGTTTGCCAGGACCGACCTTGTCTGTTTTAATGGACTATATGCAAGTTTTTTTTTTGCTTGTTATGTTTTTGTTGGATATATGCCTCTCTCTTGTGACAACATTAAATTACATCCTTTTGATGAGTCTTTAAATTTGCTGGAATGAAGGAATAACAGATAATATCAAATGTTTTGATGCAAAAATTTATAGTTTTGCTGAAAAGAAGTATGTTTATAAGCATTATATTTTGTTGCCCATGGTACCGGAGTTTCCATCACTGTTATCAATATCTTATGCTTTCGTAAATAAGTGATGGCTGCTGGTGAAATAACACTCTTCTGAATGATGTTTAAGTTAAATTTATTGTCTGTTTCAATTCGGCATGGTCTTGTATTATCATTCAATACTATTTTTTTTAAGAATCTTATGAGACTTCTTGTATGCTTTATATTTCAGGCAGTTACATTTTGCAAGACCGTGCTGAATGAGTATGCTGCAAAGCTGAATATACAACTACCTACATATAATTCTGTAGAGTACAAAGAGGTGATTCCATATTTTGTATGTACTGTGGATTTGAATGGTACAAGTTACACTGGAGATGCATCTAGAAGAAAAAAAGATGCATTGGAATTAGCAGCTCGTGCCGCTATTCTTTCAATCCTCGGTATCCTTTCGACTCCTTTATTGCAAAATTATAATACTATTATTAGATTTGAAGGTAGTTATGCAGTTTTTTTACTAATCAAATATCCAATGCAGGTAACTCTAACTCGGGGGTTATGCTTGCTCAGATAATCAAGACAAAAGCTAAACTCTTTCATTGCATCAAACCAAAGATTTTGCAATCTACATGTGATAGTGTACCTGTCTTACCCGTGGAATGTTCTGAACGTTCCTCTTTGCTTCTTCAGCTGTTTGGTGCTAAAGACAAGGACAAGGACAAGGATGTTGTTGATCCTGTTGGTAATTATAATACCTTGCAACCTACTAGGGATAGTGTAATTGTCTCACCCATGGGAAATTCTGCACATTCTGGTGGGCATATTCAGCTACTCGATGATAAAGACAAGGACACAGATGTTGCTGATCCTGTGGGTAATGATAATACCTTGCAACCTACTCTGGATAGTGTAATTGTCTCACCCATGGGAAATTCTGCACATTCTGGTGGGCATCTTCAGCTACTGGATGATAAAGACAAGGACAAGGGTGTTGCTGATCCGGTGGGTAATGATAATACATTGCAACCTACTCGTGATAGTGTAATTGTCTCACCCATGGAAAATTCTGCACATTCTAGTGGGCATCTTCAGCTACTGGATGATGAAGACAAGGACAAGGGTGTTGCTGATCCTGTGGGTAATGATAATACTTTGCAACCTACTCGTGATAGTGTAATTGTATCACCCATGGAAGATTCTGCACATTCCGGTGGGCATCTTCAGCTATTGGGTGCTAAAGACAAGGCCGTTACTGATCCTGTGGGTAATGATCATATTAATGAGATTGAAATGGCATCTCCTGAGTCTGGCCCAATTATTTCCACATCTCAACAGCCTGAGATGCAAACACATGAACAAACACCTGAAGCTGCAAAGTCTTCAAATGAGCCTGAGCAACCAAGTGTTGTACTTCCTATTGATAATGGTGTGAGTGTAAAAAGGCGTCGAAGGCTAAAATACAAGGCTAATAAGAAGGCACGGATGGAAGCTGCGTAAGTATCTATCTTCTATATTTCATTTTGTCATATTATCCGGTGTTTCTTTTGCTTCCTCTGTGATTTTGTAACTTTCCTGCAAACAGAACAAAACTATTTTGCTCTTAGCATGCATATTTCTCATGTCTGTCCATGATGTTTGAAGTTCACATTGTCCATATGAATCTTATTGCTTTGTCTTTGTTCAATTTCTGCTGACCAAATAAGTACTAAGTATTACTCTATGTACTTCTTTCATAGAAAAGTTACTCATCTGTTAATCTGTTTGGGATTATCCATGTTTCATTTGAGCTACTGGAGTATTGGTGTACAAAAGATTGGGCTGGGCAAAACCGTAAAACAATGTTTGTTATTGGAGTATTGGTGTACATAAGCTTGGGTCTGGGCAAAACCGTAAAACAATGTTTGTGTTAATATTATGTATCGAAGGACAATGTCCAACACATTATTTTAGTGGTTGTATATTGGGTTCTGAGTGACTTAAGATAGCTGCTATGTTTGTTTGTGTGGGTGCTAATCTTGATTTTTTGCCTGTGGATGCGGGTCTTATGATTAATTGATGTTCGGTTGTGAAAATTTGTAGGTTAAAAGCTTTAAATGGGAGTTCCTGTGTTGCACAGTAGCATCGTGGAAGTGTGTAAAATTTCTTGTTCGGTGGCCTAAAAAACTTAGTAATACGCTTGGTGTTTGAACATATTTTACTTTAGCTGTATTAGTTATTCTCTTCCTAGTCTTGTTTGCTAAGTAGTAAATGTGTAACTATTTGGATGTTGGATCTTAGACTATGTTGTAACATGTTTATTTTCAAGTTGTTCCTAGTTGTGGTGAATTGATGTCTGTGTTACTGCTTATTGTTGTTAAAGTGCAGTTGAAAAGTTTAATATTGTGAGAAGGGTTGAGCAAATTCATGCATATATGGCCAATGCTAATTTAAGTATGATAAACTGTTTTTCATCTTTACCATGTGAAGAAGACACAGACTTGCTGATAATATTCAACGTTTTCTAAAAAAATATAGCCAACTGATTCTACAAAGAGAATCAATTTTAAGTGACTTAACAAAACGATGACAGTTTAAAATGTTTTATATATACTTCCCGGTCACATTTATAAGCAAAAAACAACTTTTTAGGTACATCTAATAATTAATGTATCTAACCTATAAATATTATCGGTTACATTAATTGTTCAATATATCTAAAAAGTCATTTTTTACTTATAAATGTGACCGGAGGGAGTATGTTTGTAGCATGAATCTATCATTGTATGCTTGTATTTAGGGTGCTAAATCTATGTTTTGATATAGATGGATGAATAAATAGAGACGGTTGCTATGAAATATAGATTGAAAGCTGCAATATTAGTGGGATCCGAACTCCGTGCTGTAGAGATTCTACACAGTTACAGCTACATGCTGTGATGGATCTCAATCATAGATTTATAGATTTATGATCGGATGATTAAGATTTCAAACACAACTTCACCTACTAAAATATCGTAGCCACCGATTTGAGATTGGAGTGCCTAAATCAGTTACAGTGTCCTGCTGTAACTGCCGAAAATCCAATTATGTATTAGTGTGTGGCTAGTGCCATTCAAACTAGTCTCATAAAAAAGCATTTTCTCTGGCTTTTTATTTTCTCTTCCTTATAATCAGAGAACATTATTAAAATCATAAGATTTAACATTTAAGCAAAATCTGTAGCAGAAAGGAAAAATTCAAAGTAACAATAAAATTTTTGTCTGCAAATCACGAACAGTTTAGTTTTGGTGAAATTTTAAATGTTGATTTTGTAAAATTAGACAATCCACCGTGATTTTGTCAAACTCGTCAAAACCAACCACCCCTATACTAACTGCAGCATCCAAAAACCAAGAAATAACAGAGTCGAGGACACAATCTTACCTGACATTGGAACACAACAAACATATCAAATGTGTCATCATGATAAATAATTGTTGTTTTGCATGAGCCAAAGATTGTAACTAACCACATGACAAATGAGATGCCTAGACTTGTTCACGTTTTTCTCCCTAAAGAAATCACCATGATGAATGTAATGTTAAGTTCTGGCATTATCTAAAACCAAAATGGTTCTCATTAGAATAAATAATAAATATGATAAAATAACTTTTGAGATAAAGCAAGTGAAGAAAATACTTTAGTAAACTGTCTTATAGTTAATTTTATAGTGCATTTTTAATTTTATAGTGCATTTACAAATGAGATGCCTAAACTGTTCTATCAAGCAATTAAAACTTTATTCTTCAGTTTTGGTTACTAAAATAGAGAAACAGTTGACACACTTGTTTGATAGTGCATTTTTCTCGTATTAAGTTATACTATCAATTAACGATAGTTGCTTAATAGACACATCAAAATTGTTCACTTGACTGAAAATAGTGGATTAAAAGTTACGACCGATCAAATTTTGCGCAAAGTTCAATCGATCGGAAGTTACAACCCAATTAAGAGCGAAATTAAGGTGTCTATTAAACAACATTTCCAATTTCTTTTGAGGCGTAAACCTCTTCCACTCGTTAGGATTTCGATGTAACTCCTAAAAGTTGAGGATCTAAGAAAAAAGAGTGATATTCTATAAAATTTTCATAAATGCTTATGGGTAGAGAGGAATTTCTTTCTTTCTTTAATATCTCCTCTAAAGCATCTCACAAGAGAATATCCATTTCATACATAACATTGAAGCTACATTTATATATATTTATATATGTGTGAGATATATGCTAGAAACAATTAATTACTTATTATATAGTATAATCTTTTTTTTTAGAAACATATAGTATAATCTTATTATTAATCTATAAAGTCTAATATTAAACTACTTAATGAACCAGCTGTCAAATTTTGAAGATGTCCACATAATAATGTTTTGATAGAATTTGGAATATAAGGCAAATTCTGCAATCTTGCTCTTAATGTCAGATCTGGTTTAATTTTTTTCCCTCTTAATTTTCATCAAATTTGCTACTTTGCATAAACTAATCATGTTGATATCTTCTTTGTGTCTAAAAAGATACACTTAACTGTCTTTCATGAGCAACCAGAATTTGTAGTGTATAAAAAAAAGAAAGATAATCCTTAAAAAAGAACAACTGATCTAGGATAGGAAAAATGTGAGTAGATTACAGGAATTCATTTGGTTTTAAAAAATTCATTATATATAAAGGAATTTGTTAGAGAGAATGTTGACTTTTTTATGGCTTTGTCATCAGTTAATGGTGATTGGTGACTTAATTATTTAAACTTACAAGAACCATATTATTGGTTCAGTTGCTATAGACTATACATTGAAGAGTTCTCATATCATGTAACTCTTCTTTAACTAGTTAATACTAATATATAGTTCATATGTGTATATTATTACTTCATTCATGTCACAATTTGCGGTATGTTGTAACTTGTAACTAGATGCAACTGGTGTAGTCACAACTGTTACTAACATGTATTACTTATTTAGATTTATATTGTTTTCTTTGTTTCACTATTAGCTCATACCTTACAAAACCTATCGATGTTATATTTATCTTTTAGTAGTTGCACTTTTTTTAATCATAGAATTGGAAATGGTTTTAGAGATGAGATCTTTTCTTTTCCGGTTTCTAATAGATCTTTTAACCGAAGGTAAATCATATTCAAGATGTTTTAGACATAAAATATGGATAGAAGTATTCAAACTTTGGTTTACCACATTGTAGAAGTCTAGGTCTTGCAACTAGATCCAACCTTAGTGAACGATGAGATTTAATATTATCATAAAACTGTGTTTAAGAGTAATGTTAGATTTGTAATATTCATCTGATTTTCATCAACATTGTTCTATTGTATACATGCTAAAGAAAATTGTGTTTAAGGATATTTTTTTTCCCTCAAGAAAAAAAATACATTTAAGTGAAAGTATTCATGTATCCAACACTTAAAAATTGAGTTAAAAAACACGTAAAAACTTCTAATATAGATTTCAAATCACATGTGTAGTTGATCGAGTGCCTCTAAAGTAAAACTCCTTTGCCCCTATCTAAGAGTGTATTATGCAAAAATTAAACTAGTGTCCTCCCTCAATGAATCTTTCTATGAGAAATGCAAGGAACACTCTTTCTAACACTCACTCTTCTATTGAGTGAAACATATTTGGGTCTCACCATCCACCTTATGTGAGATTAATTTTCAATTTATGGTATCTACATGGATTTCATCCAATAAAAGAATGAGTGTTTAAAAAAATTGTTAGAAAGAAAGTGTCCATAACACTTTTCATCTTTCTATTATTTTTTTTTTCCCTTTGCTGGGTTGTACCATCCTCCCAAGATGGTATCAAAGTCATGACATCCACCTTAAAAAGGTGATCTTAATTTTATTTATTTTCCTCTTCTGTATTATTTTTCTTTGTTTAGTCATAGATGATGTTACAATTAAATTAAATTGTTTTTTTGTTTGTTTGTAAATCAAATGTATCTTTCGCACGCAATTAAAAAGACAATATCATTTCAAGATACTTGAGATTCATTTAAGAGGTTGATCTCTCGTAACAAATATGAGTGACAAACTTAAAATTTAAAGAGTTTGTAGAGGTACAAGATGGAGAGGTAAAATTTTCGGATTTAGAGAGTTTGTGATGAAGAGTTGCTTGAGTTTTTCTCCAATGCATCTTTCATGTTTAAAGCTATTAGACCTAGTGGTTGGACAATATCAGTGGCCCAAAAAGATATCTCTAGGTTTATGGAGAAAAATTGTATATTTAAGATGATGTCGAATAAAATGACATTTAAGTTTAAATGAGAAAAAAATATTCTATCATCTCCAAATTCCCCACTTTAGAGTGGAGTTAAAATTATCTTTTGGTAGGATTGTATGGTCTATGATTTCATGATGTAGGAATTTCATGCAGCTTCACGTTGTAGCAGATCTCAATCATTAATTTGAGATTAGACAATTTAAAATTTTAAACTCATTTTTATGTAGTAAAATGATCTAAACCGTTGGCTTGATATTAAACAACTCAAATTGGCTTAAATGTTCGTTTGGTCCTTTAACTTGATTTCAAGTATCGGTTTGGTCCTATAAGTAATAAAAAGTCCGTTTAGGTCCCTTAACTTTATTTAAAGTATCAGTTTGGTCCTTTCTGTTAATTTATATCATAAAAACGTTAAGTTTAGGGACCAAAATAAGTTAAAGGATCAAAATTTAACGTTTTTTTGAATTAAATTAACAGAAATGATCAAACTGATACTTTAAATAAAATTAAGGGACCTAAACGGATTTTTTATTACTTATGGGCCAAACCGATAATTGAAATCAAGTTAAAGGATCAAAAAAGCATTTAAACCGCACAAATTTATTAACTCAAACCACAACTTAAATTTAAAATGATATTTCTCCTTCTCTTTTCCCTTCTCCATTCCCCTCTAACCGGATACACCTTTTGTGTTGAGCAAACCAAATACACCTTAAGACATGCTTAATTGGCCATTTCAATACTTATCCCTAATCCCTATGATACGGTTTATATTTTCCCACGTTACTTTCCCTGCTTATTGGACATTAATCTTACATACTTAAATAAATGAAACCAAGATAATAAATAAATGAAACTATAGTCAAAACCCTTCATGCAAATTAGTATTTTTTGATCATAGACAGTTCAATAAGTAATCCAGACAAGCGACAGCTGCACAGAATGTTAATACACATATAGTATATGATAACAGAATTTGAGTCCACGTGCTTAAGTAATACTTAGGAAGCATGTGAGAAGCTACCATAGTCCATAAATAGACTCATCAAAATGAGTGAGGCTAACCCAAATGGGAATCAGAGTCAGAGTGTGAGACATGGGTTTGGCTAAGGATCCGGCGTTCCTTACGCTATTTTTTGCTGTGTTTTTTTTATATGCTCCAATCCATTCTCCTTTGCCAGCTAAAACAATTCCAATATGACGATGAATCAAACTTGTTAAAGTCTCACATTTGATGAGATATGGTTCGATAATGTATGTATAAGTGATGACAGTCTCATCTTACAAGTCGGTTTTGTATGTTATGTTAATTGCAGGCATAAATTCTAAGATGATATTAGAGTATATCCATGATCAGTTGGAATCTCACAACGCTTACCCAACGTGCCTCTCAGATCATGCTTCAAAAGTTCAATCCAGAGTGTGAGGAGAGTTTTTAAAGAGTTTCACATTGCATCATATATGACCTTATAATATGTTTATAAGTGGAGCTGTATTCGCCATACAAGTTGATTTTACAGGATTATGTTAGGCCAATCTGCAAATTTTAAAAAAACTAAAATATTATCAAAACTCGTACATAAAGATCTGGTGACGAATCAAACTAAAACGTTATAGAGTATTTTTTACTGTCTAGATATCTTTTAGCCAAAAGTCATTCACAATTTTTTTTCTTCTTGTTTTAACGATTAGACTCTTAAATAAAAGGGTAATTTGAAGTTCAATCGAGAAGTAAACTTTGATTAAGAATTATTCTAAAAAGGGTTCAAATTTTTGTAATCTGATCAATTGTATTTTAAATGAATCTCGGTAACCATTTTACTTGGGCTTTTAAGATACATAAATTCATTTTAGTGATTGATCTCACAAATAAGTGGTCTTTCAAATACACAAGCAGTGGGTGGAACTTTTGCCTATATGCTTTATAATTGGAGAAAAAACCATGGTCTACATTTAAAAGATATAAAGTCTGAAAATGATTTATAAAATAACATTTTCCATCCTGCAAGTCGATTTTATAAGGATGAGTTAAGTTCACCGTAAAAACTTAATATGGTAGCAACATCTATCCATTAGAAACACTCACCAAATTATCTATGATCAAACACAACAATGCCTAATCCTATTGGATCTATTTGAAAAAACTCAAATTCTAAGTTGAAAATAGATAAATTTTGATAACCAATAAACATCATTTTACAAACCGATTTTGTAAGTCTAATTATTAACCGTATAAAAATCTCAAGGGACCACAAAAACATATTTTAGTATTAAATCTTGATTTATTGTTCCCCTATAGTTATGATTTCAGTTCAATTATTAAATATAACTAGTATATTACACCAATCTCCAATAAAAAATGAGTAGTTGGTTTGAAAATTTAGACATCTATAAAGAGTGCTCCTTCACTTGTTGTCGTGTTCATTGTCGACCCTTCCCAAACAAACCTTAATTGTTTGTTTTTTTGTGCATTTATTTCCTCATCCTCTTTAATGGCACTAGCCAACAACAACATTCTACATTGTTCAAGCCTAAACAGCAAGTTTCAAACTTGTGTTTTTGATGAGACTACTATGGATATTAACTCTGTAATGTCTCATAAAAAATCTATGATTGAAGAAGAAGATGGTTCACAAAGCACTAATGGACTAAGCAATGATTCAGCTTCAGCTTCTGCCATTACAAATTCTCCTACTCTATGCAGAAAAGGGCATGTTTATAACAACACAAGTTATGAACTTGAAGAAGAGTCTTTGATTAATTTCAAAGGCAATGATGAATATTACAACAACCTTATGCAAGGTAGTGAATCATTGCTAAGTTTTCAGCAGAGTTGGATGATTTCCAATGAGAACAATTTGGAACAATGGAATCATGCTAGTCCTAAAAGCAACACAAATTTGTGCATGGTGCAAGGTTTCAATAGCTTTGAAACTTCAAGTGGTAGCTATGGATCCATATTCAATAATGCAAAAGAGAAGCAAAATGGTGAAAGTTCATGTGGATGGCTATACTCTGAACCAAATGTCCCTTGTGATGAGGATGATGATGATGATAGCTTAATGAAAGAGTCAGAAACTCATGAATCCGTCTTGAAGAAGCGATCTTCTATGGTATTGCATCTTTAGTTAAAGCAAAATCTTTTACCATTTATGATGTTTAGAGTCATTGTTTTATATCAGCTCGATGTACTTGTGTCGCAATCCTTGATATATTGCACATAATTGCGGTCAAATGGGGCGAATACATCAAGAATCTTGATGTTTCTGTCCAGACCGCGGTTGGAGATCTTTATTTTTATTATTTTTTTCAAATTATTAGAACATATTTAGGACTAGTCTTTTAAGAATTTAATGAAATAGAATGGAAAATTGATATAAGTTTTGTGTTTATAGGGGGGGAACATGCAACCTACCAATGCCAAGAAGCCATGCACAGCTGCAAGTAAGAAAGAAAAACATAAGTCAAATCCATCCAAGGATCCTCAAAGTGTTGCTGCCAAGGTTTGCTTCGAACCCAAGTTATATCATGTTTTGATTGAAATTCAAGCAAACTTAAAATACTTAGTGTTGATAGAATGTTTGTTTGTATCACAGAATAGAAGAGAGAGAATAAGTGAGAGGCTCAAGATCCTACAAGAACTTGTGCCAAACGGTTCCAAGGTAGATTTTCAAATTAGTCCTAAATGTTTGTTGCTTTCTTTGCACTTCTTTGACTGTAAAAATGATCATATTATGCAGACTTGAATTTCTTCATCCAAGTCAAAGTCTTTGTAAATTGTTACTAATTAGAATTATATTTAATTCTGATGATGAATTTTGCAGGTTGATTTGGTTACCATGTTGGAAAAAGCAATTAGTTATGTGAAGTTTCTTCAGTTGCAAGTGAAGGTGAGACTTTAGCACAAATACTCAATTTCTTTATAAATAAGAGAGAAAATGAAAGTTTAGGGACTGATTTGATAAATTAAAAATTGTTTAGGAACTAGTTATTATATTTTTCTTGGTTTTGATTTGTGACATTTTTGTTCTATATTTGTTCATGGTGTAGGTGTTGGCAGCTGATGAATTTTGGCCTGTCAATGGTGGAAAAGCTCCTGACATTGGTCAAGTAAAACAAGCAATTGATGCAATTCTTTCATCTCAAAGATGAATTGAAGATTTTGGATCCAAGAAAATAAATGTCATCATAATTCAAGCACAACTTTGCAAACAAAAGAAGCTTTTCTCTCAAGGAATTGACATGGGAATTTTTAGAAATTCAAAATACATAACCTTTTTTAATTTGTTAACTTCTAAATTAATATGTAACAGAAAACTAAATTGAACAATCTTGTGTTTTAGAAGTGTATGTGTACTATTCAAGTATCTACATGCCAAAGTTGTACTTCTCTTTGTACTAAGTGGTGTTGGAAATGTTTATGATAAATATCTGACTACTTCTTAAACAATGATATTAAGATACTATATGAGATTATGTTGAATTTATTATTAACATAAAGGTATAACAATTAAGCTGCCATAATTAAAGTATATAGTTCCTTGACTTTTTTCTGTATAGAATATCAGACAGAGTGATCTGTCTAATGAAGTAGCCATGAATCATGATGGATATATAGGGTATTTCTCAACATGGTTCCTAACTTAAATAAGATGGCAATTGATCATATATAAATGAAAAAAATATTATATATATATATATATATATATATATATATATTAGTAAGAGCAACTTGAAGATGCTCTCAAGGATGAACTTTATTTAGCATTTTTATTATTAAATTTAATACAGTGTGCATGCAGACTAGCATTGTCTGTTTTTTTGAATAAAAAATCATGGAAGTTGTAAAGTTTAATATAATTAATGCTTTTGATTAAATATAATTAGTTATTTGATTGAGTAGAAGGGTAAAATTGTATATAAAGTAGTTTAAAATTTAAATAAAGAGTAAAATTAAAAGGAAAAAAGCCATTGCAAAACTTCATATCCCCTTTATATATTAGTATAAATTCAAATTTAGCTGAGTTAATGACTAGTTTAGTCAAGAAAAATAGTCCAATTTAAACGACTAATTGGTTAATTTTCTTTTCGTCAAGTAGCTTAGAGGCTAGAGAATTGGTTAAAATTTTCTATTATGATAAGTCTTTATATTTAGGATCCTATTTTCATATATAGGAAGTTTCTTAGTTCCTACAAAGATTATTTTCTCTCTAATTAAGTGGTGCTTTCAATAAAGTTTCTAAAACAATTAAGGTGTGAAAGTTTTTTTCAATATATAAATAAAAGAAATTATTATTTTTCAAAATAGTCAACACATTTGGTTGGACCTCTCACTCCTAATAGCTGTGACATGAACTCAATTTTTGAGTCCTTCATTAATATACATAAATTTCATAGTAAAACATTTTTTAAGGTTTTATTTTTTATTTTTTTAGGCTAGTTGTTCTCTTTGATCTTGGCATGTGTCTTCCAGTCCCATATAGAGTCAATCAATCTATTCTTTTAACTTTACTTTTTCTACAATTGAAAATTTTGTTTGAAGTAACTCTAGTTTATTTAGACAATACACTAATTAGTGATGCTATGGTAGTGAAGTCAATGTCCGTCAATTAAAGCACTTTAATTTACTACCGGAAAACATTCTATCTTTTTCACAACTTAAATTCATTAAGAAGTAACAAGTTGCTACGGTATTATATTGTTAAAGTTATTGAATGGTAAACAAACATTCGAAAGGATGAATGAACCCTAACATCTCTAGGTTGTAAAATACTCAAATGTTCCATTTGAAATATTTATCTTTCGATAGTTTTTATAATATTCCAAGCCTTGTTCTCGTCAACTTAAGCTTCATTGAAATTTGGAAAACTACACAAATGAAAACAAGAAATGAATAAAAAAAAATGGTAAAATGATAAATTTATAAAATTGTGGCGGTGCAAGATCAAGGTGTGGGTTATAAAAAGACAGTTATGTTATTTGAACATTAAAATACAATATTGTATATATTTGATTCTATGTCTTTCTTGTACCAAAAAAAATTATATGTCTTTCTTATTGTTTTGATCTTCTACAATTAACAGACATTTAAAAAAAAATTATGTATAAGAATCGGATGACATTTAAGAAGTACATGAACTAATGGAAATAAGCACAATAACATAATAGTAAAGCTATAAGCGCGGGAAACATATTACTCCCAACTTGTAAGTACAAATAATGAGAAGCCGAGAACTAACAAATATTATAAAACCTATAAACCAAATGATTAAACTCAAGTGATTAGTGAACTCCTTTAGAACGAATCGTTCGAGAGAACTCAAATTTGATTCTTGATGGAAATAATTAATGATTAGACTTTACTTAACTTCGGACCGAACTCAAGATTACTAGAGTCTCCCTTTTCTATGAACCGAAGAGTTAACAAAAATTAAATATGACACCTATAGGTTTTAACGTGGAAACCTCTCTCAAAGGATAAAAATTACATATCGTGGTACAAGGAAGTCTTTATAAATTGCATAAATCGTGTCAACAACCAGTAAAAAAAACAACATCAATGCTATTTGTCGCGAGGTATAGCATCCCGAAGCTTTCACAAACTATGCATGTCCTTAGATTCTCATTTGTCGGAATAGAAAAGATGGATTTTCCTACGGTATCTCATACGTATAAATAAACTAGTCGTGAAATATTCGCTATAACTAGCATTCTTAAAATAAACAAATGCTTACAAATATGAACAAAAAGATGAAAAATTCTCAAATTTGTTTTTGACTGTGTAAGTGCGATATCTCTCGCTCAAAAGAGATTTCGTCGATCGAACAATAGAAATGAAGAACCACGATATCGAGAATTTTTTTTTTTTATAAACTTAGATCGGTTCCTATATAGATAGATAAGTGAGAATACGAGAACCCCATTTCCTTTTAGTAATCTCTCTTTGATGGTTCCTTTATCATCCAATATACACTCTTAGTCCAACCTTAATATATATATATATATATATATATATATATATATATATATAGGACATATCAAGTGAGAGGAGTAGTTATAATGAGAGATGAGAGGAACTAATTTAGACCATTGGCTCAAAATCAACGCTTAAGATGGAAGGTGGAGGTTGTAGTGCATGACCCTTTTTAAAGAGCAATTAAATCTGAAGCGTTGATTTTGATCCAATGGTCCAAATTAATTCCTCTCATCTCTCATTATAACTACTCCTCTCCCATGGATTTTAATGGAAGCTTATATATGTGTTCTTTTTCACTTATAGAAATGAGTGTATATATGTTCTAGGAGCCTCCATCCCCATTTAGCCAATAAGCCAAATACTCATAATAAGCTTCCATTAAAATCCATGGGAACTATCTAGAAACACATTGTTTGTTAATTGTATATATGTGCTCTGATCAACTCTAAAGCATTTGTTGTTAATTTTAAGAACACCTTAGAACAATCCATAAATTTTAATTGAGCTGAATTCACATCCATCTATAGGACAGTTCCCACTACGAGACTTGTATGAGTGCAATTATGGGACCCACGTAAAGTGATTCTTAGTTCTTATTTCTAAATCTAGGTTTATATTACATAAATCCTTGCTTCTTATTCTAAAATTAGTACATAAATAATATTTATAGTTTGAACTAGGTCATGATAAAAATAAAAATTATCGCTACTCACCTAATTTTAGTTTTTGCTAACCCATTTCGCTACATCCGTTCTCATTTTTTTTATAGGTCACACTTATTCTTCTTTGTGGCGTCTGATATTGCTTTCTGCATAGGTTCCTTTTTATTTTATGTTGATATTATTTTTAATCTTTGAAAAAATTATATAGAACTTTTATGAAATCAACTATAATATTTTAGTTATCATTTGCGGCTCCTCCTAATTTTTGGGGCAAGATATGCCGATGAGTGAGAGGGCTCTCCTTAATATTTTAGTTATCATATCCTATTGATCCAATGTGGATGATCTTCCGAGTTCTCCTTATGACCTAATTATAATGGTATCAGAGTCTCGTTCGATTTGATAGGGAAACAATAAAAAGTTTTGTTGTTGGATGAAGGACATGAAGAGTCTCACACTTACGAAGAGATGTAGTGACATATAAGTTAGAGGAGGACTCATGAACCCAATATCTTAAGGTTTTGGATGAGGGTGTGGTGTTCAATCTCATTTGTACGATAGCTCTTAATTTAATGTGATGATCTAAGCTATTGGAATCCCTCTAATAACTCAACAATATTCACAGATATTCATCAACCACTTGCGTTAAACCCGACGGATCAATAAGACATTTCATGTTGTTTTGATTTGGTTTGTCGTGCTCTTTTAGCTGACTTAGGACTTGTCCCTTTATATCAACCAAAAACTAGTTTATCATGAACAGAGAATGACCTTTATTTTATTTTATTTTTGCTAACATGCATTATATTCATCATTAAAGCATGTAATTATCTAGCAACTATGCAATCCTAAAGTTGGATGCAAAATATCTTCCTAGAGTCGTTGCCTTCTATATTAGTTGAATGAAGTGAATGTATTCATTCATATCTTCATGCATATATATATATATATATATTTGATTCAACAAATGTATGAAACATGACAATGCAGATAAATATTCTTTTTAACAATAATGCAGATAAATATTCAACTTAACCATACTTGGATGCATTAGCTAGTTTACATGCATGTGTTAATGGTATGACTTACATATTCATGCCTTTAGACTTAACCCAATTTATGCACGCACATGTGTATATCCGTACACTTGGTTTATTCTTTGCTTTTGTCAAGTAAATAATTGGAAGATTGACATCTTATAAAGATTATCTCATAATTTATTATCTTCTACGATCAATGTAAGTAGTTTCTTTGCAATAATTATAATTTTTTAATTTGCTTCGGAATGAAGAGGGGGTCCATTAAGCACGTGTGACTTTTAATAAGTCTCACATGGCCTAAGGTAATCACATGTCCAAACCCATAAAATTCGGTGACAACACCATGCATTCCCAATGAATTATTAATTCAACGCGTTAAAAATTATAATTAAATATGTCTTATTTAAATTTTAAATGAACCCGAAGGAAAATGAAATAAAAGATTTAAAATTAGTTAATTCAGAATGTGTTTGAAATTGATTCAAATATTACTGTTTTGTTGTCTATTGAGACTCTTGTTTGCTTACAAGCCTATCTTAAACTCTTTGAACGTCCTATCTAGATGATTCAATTTAATCTTAACTAAACTCATAGTTTTAAAAACTAGATCGGTGATCAACTAGGTAAGGATAATGAGTCATTGGTTCAATGGTTGAACCACGAGGTTACTGATCGAACCGCACGACTGAATCAAATTGAATTGAATAACTCGATTATATGACTCGATTTATTATAATATTTTTTAAAATAAATAAAAGAACATTTTTTTTTTACAATATAAATAGAAACATCTTGATAGATGCCTTTGAATTTAGTTGCATATATTCTTTATGAGATATAGTACATATTTAAATAAATATTAAAAATATTTCACTTTATATTTACAACATAAATAAAAACAAATGTGCTAGTCCTTGAAGGGGAAGCTATTGCGTTGCAGGAAGCAATTCAAGTCGCTATTGCAAAAGGTTGGGATAAGGTCGTATTTGAGACGGATTCTCGTACTCTTGTGGTTCAAATTTCAGCCCGGAGAAGTGGTGCTTCAGAGTTTAATGTTCTAGTTTCTACCATCAAGTCTTTGTTAGCTTTGTTTTCCAACTTCGAAGTGAAGTTTGTTAGGCGTCAAGTGAACATGACTACTCATATGATTGCTAGGGTAGCATGTCATTGGCCTAGTCGTCATGTTTTATAGAGTTGTCCTCCTTGTATTGACGCTATTTTAATTAATGATATCAGTTAAGTTTGCTTTAGTAAAAAAAAATATGCTAAAAAATAGTTTTAATCAAGTTAAATGTTGATAACAATATCGTGTCTTTTAAAAAAAAACAATATTTTTTGATAGTAGTGTTCTTTTTAATGACAAATTATGTTTTAGCTCACAAGCTTGACCAAAAAATCTTGTCAAAAGAAAAGCTTGACCAAAAAATATATACAATTGAGTATATATGTCATGATGATATTGTCATCTCAATCCATTCCTTCAAAAAAAAAAAATTGTCATTTCAATCTAAAATGTGATTATATATATATATATATATATATATATATATATATATATATATAAGTATAAGCATTGAATTTCAAAAGAGAATTTTGGTGCAAATGGTAAAGAAAGTGCCATGCTGGTCTTTGGTTGCGGGTTCAACCGATCCAATCGAGAACCGGTGGAGGCGATCAGCACGTCCAGTCTGGTTAAACTATGATTGGGCTCGAGGATAACTATCATTGATTGATTTTAGCGGTTGGAAGATCGAAATCGTTAGCGGTGTTGAGTGGAAGTATTTTTTTAGTTATATCAGAACTGAATATCTATCTATCTTTTTTTAGGGGATTTATATTTATTTATATATTTTTTTGGCTTAATTGTTCCAACGGTCCCTTAACTTAATTGTTTATTTTAAAATGGTCTCTTAGCTAAAAAAAACGTCTCAAAGTGGTCCATTAAGTTTTTTGCCGTTATAACTTTTGATCCATTCTATTATCACTTTAACTTTAAATTTCTAAGGTGGACCAACATTAAAATTGGTACACCAAAGACCTTATTAAAGTTTTTAATTTAAATCCTTTGCTCTTTTATTTAAAAAGATGACTGTTGGATCGTGTAAGTTTATTATATCTTATAGTAAACCACCAAAACTTTTTTTTTTTTCCTTTCTTCTCTTCTTCCTTCCTTTCCATCATATTTTCAACATCACCTTTATCTCCTTCAAAATCATAAACCCAGAAGAAGATGAAAAAAAACACAAATTAATTCACCAAATATCTTTCCATTACCTTCCATATCAACTACTTTGAATATAAAAGTATTACACTTCCCTTCGACAAAAAATAAAAAAGCAATCCATATACTAAGTCATACACACCTGATTTTGTTACCATAAAAAAATATAACACCAATGAACACGAACTCTATTTTACCATTATCAACATCAACATGAATTGTTGCATAATAATAAACTAAAATCTCAACCTTTATCGTTCATCCTCCTCTCTTCCTTTGGTCTCTTCACAATTCTCATATTCACTTTAACATTCTTTAATCGGATCTAATTTAATTTTCTCAGACAACCAAAAAATCTCAAAGACACAAAAACATTCCAAATATAACATAACCGAACCTAGAAATATCAACAACAACAACCTCAATTGATTTTTCCCTCTTAAGTTAGATCTCGAATTTGCAGAAGGAAGAAGATAGATTTAGGAATTAGGGATTTTGGTAATGGTTAAAATAGATTTAGGAATTAAGGTTTTCTTAAATTTCACTATGATTCTTAGAATTTGAAGGTTCTATAATTACGTATGGGTAGAATTTTGATGTCTGGTTTTATTGTACAATTGTTTTAAAGTTGAACTGTGATAAAGGGTGGAAAGAAGAGAAGGAAAAAATGTGAACCAATTTATAAGTTTTATCAAGATACTTAATACAATTTGTGTGTGTCGTTTGCCTCTTTTTAAATTATTAGATTTATAAGAAAAAAAATCTGGGGTTTTTTGTCCTGGGTTTATGAATTTGAAGGTGATATTGAAGATGATAAAGATTAGGAAGGAAGAAGTTGAAAAAAGGGAAAATAAATTAGTTGTTGGTGGTTCACTGTAAGATAGAATAGACATGTAAGATCCAACGGTCCTCTTTCTATACAAAAGATCAAATGGTTTAAATTAAAAATTTAATAAAGTCTATGGTGGACCACCTACAATGTTGGTACACCTAAGACATTTTGAGTTAAAAATTGACGGAGGGACCAAAAGTTTTAACGGCAGAAAACTTAAGGGACCACTTTAAGACGTTTTTTAGTTAAAGGACCATTTTAAATTAAGGGACCGGTGGATCGATTAAGCCTTTTTTTTTAAACAAGCCAAAATGGTATATACTATAAATATTTGTGAACTATTCTAAAAGCTAAAGATACACATGTTAAATTGTCACATTGATCCCCGTGGGTATAACTCAGTTGGCAGAGACATGCATTATTATATGTAGGGGTCGGGGTTCGAACTCCGAACATCACAGTTATTCACCTTGAAAAAGGTGATTTCTAACCACTAGACTACTTGACCAAAACAAAACAAAAATGTCACATTGTTAGATTATATAATCATAGTTCATAACTATATTGTTCTTTATTTGAATCTCATATATAATTTAATTTGCCTTCTCACTCTTTGTCTTGGATATGGAAGCTTTTGCTCTCTGACAAATAAAAAAAAATCGGTTGACTTAATGCGGTTTCTACTTTATCTCTTATGAACCACATAAATATAACACCCTCTGCTATTTGTTCTCGTTGTGGCCTCGAAAATGAAACTTTTGTCCATTGTGTTTGTGATTACAACTTTGCTCTTGTGATTTGGCACCATTTGGGTTTCACCAATTCTAATTTTTTTTTCTCTCCATATGGGCACGCTTGGCTTTAAAGCTGATGTTAAGGGGTCCCAACCTATCTCATTCTCAGCAGGTGGTTGGTGGTCTTGGCGTCATCAGAATCTCATGTGTTTGGGTGATGATGAAACTTGGTCTTTACATCACCTAACTTGTAACATAAAAAATTCGATAGAGGCCATAAAAGCTAGTTTCTCTTCTACTGCTTCTGCTGTTATAGTTGATCGATACATAAAATGGAACAATAAAAACACCTCTTGTGAAATCCTAAATGTGGATGGTGGCTGCCATGGTATTCCTGTTCGAACCGGCTTTGGTGGGATTCTACGTAACTATGCAAGGTTGTTTCTATAAGGTTTTTCAGGTTTTATACCAGATTCAGATGATATCATTTGGACGAGCTTTCAGCTATCTATCATGGTATGATCATGGTCAAGGATTTGGGTTATGCAGAGTTGGTTTGTTACTTTGACTCTCTTATTTGCTTAAATCTTATTAATGGTCTCGTGGAGAAATACCACGTTTATGCAGTTCTTATCCAAGACATAAAAGATTTGCTTCTTCAAAGTAATATTACGGTTTGTCACACTCTCAGAGAAGAGAACCAATGAGTGGATTTACTTGCAAATCTCAGAGCTTCTTCTTCTGATGTCCTTATTGTTTATAAGACGTCCATACTGGTCTCACCAATCTTCTTAGAAGCGATGCTGCTGGCACTTTCTTCCTTAGGAAATAGTTAGCTTGTTTTTTCTATTTTCTCTTTTCTTTCGGTTTGTTCCTTTTTATTATCTTTGTAACAAAACAATAAAAAAAACTATCACACACATACACACTAAGTGCTGAGAATAGATCATTTGCGCTCCAATATATTAAATGTTTTTCATCTTTTTACTATATGAGTTGTACTCATGAAACATAACAACATGTTTTCTAATATGTGTGTGTGAGAGAGAGAGAGATATATTGAGAGAGAGAGAGAGATATTGAGAGAGTAAAAAACATAATGTGAGTGTGAGAGAGAGAAAGTTGTCCAAAAGTTATACAAAAATTGTTGTACAAATATCATTTCTCTAAATTTTAATTGTCGTCCTCATTAGCATATCTCAGTTGATAGAAATATTGTATTTTATAAGCAGACGTCGGAGTTCGATCAAATTCATCATTTATTCACCTTATGAGGTGGATTTTGGCCACTGGACTATTTGATCAAAAATAAATAAATAAATTTTAATTGTCAAATTTTAAATTAATTTTACATGATATACTTCGGTTAAAAGAATATTCAAGTCCTTCTCATTTTTAATTCTTATAGGAGTTAAATTTTCAAACAGGTAATTGTTTTTCCTGAAAAGCTATTTTATTTTTTGAATGTTAAATAAATAAACGAAGGCACAAAAATGTCCTTCAAAAACAAGCGAATCTGAATTGAAACGCAACCAAATTCTCTCTAACCTTTTTTTTTTATTTTTTTTAAGGAAAGTAACTTATATCATTTTATTAAAAATCAAATTAGTAATACATATTGGAATTTCATCAAAGATACGGAAGCTAGTTTAGATGTGGTTGGCTTAGTTAATACATGTGCAACCTCATTTGCTTGCCTTCTAATAAACTCGACATGAGAGTTTATTAAATAGGTACTACAAAATTGGATACTAGTATCCACAATAGAACCAAATTCGGTGACATCTCCTCAACCCTTGTTGAAATAATCAACTACTCTTTTTGAATCTACCTCAAAATCAACATTTGCAAGTTAAAGTTTATGTATCCACCAAATTACATGTTATAAACCCAGGACCTCCTCAATATCAACAGAACACAATGGGGTGAATCACATGATTTTTGAGCGGACATGGTTTCCTTCTTGATCTCTAACCTTTGTAGCTGACCCAAACAGATATATAAATGTAACCTAGTCAAAAGCATCGCAACAACTGTTTTCAATAATTTTTTATTTTCCCCTAAAAAAAACTATTTTCAATCATTTACGAATTAATTGTTTGACCTTTGCAAAAATAAGAAAACTAGTTACGTGTTTTTTGGTTACTAAACTTGTTAAGTGTTTGATGCTAGCCCGTTTTTAAATATGCAACCTTGAAAACCAAATTGAATTAAACTCAAATGACAGTTGCCACACTGCAATATGAAAGCTATCATACCATGATTTCTTTCTCATGATTAATTGGGAAATCAACTCGATAATGAGTATTTGGATAAATTTTGCAGATTCCAAGAGTCTGCAAAATTTGTCTAAATACTTATTGTCAAGTTGATTTCCCAATTAATTATATAGTTTGAAAGTAAAACTAAATAGATAGGTAACTGAATTAGAAATTTTTTAGTAGCACTTCATTCCTTGCTCAGCCAATTAATTATATTGTTTGAAAGTAAAACTCATTGTCAAGTTGATTTCTCCCAAACAATATAATTAATTGGGAAATCAACTTAGCAATGAGCATCTAGACAAATTTTGCGAACTCCGTTATGTATGGGTGTTCAAATTTGATTTCTACTCTTCTCCTGTATAAAACACTCGCGCTCAACATGATTTTCAAATATACCCCTGCGTGAGTTAAGTCATGCTGCGTGACTTAACTCACGCACCTTATAATCTCTGTGTGACTTAAGTCACGCACCACTAGTCTGTGCACGAGTTAACTCACGCAAGTTGGCCGGTGGTCTGAGCTCAAGAACACACGTTTTTTGGACGGTGGTCAGATTTTCAACCTTCAATCTACACGTTTCTTTTACCAAATTTACACGTTTTTTGACCACATTTATGGTAGTTATAACCTATACTACCATTCCCACCTATAAACACCCCTCCAAACTTCCATATTTCCTCACACCATATCACTTTCTCTCCCTCCTCACTCTCTCCCTCTATTTCTCTTATTTTTTTCTTCAATAGTTTCTAGTCTCTTTTTACCCCTTTAAGGTATAAAGTGGTCAATTTTGAGGTAAATAGTGAGTAGCCAACTTGGGGAAGAGATCGACCCTTGAGATAAAATTAAATTTGCTTCTTTTTACCTCAAAAACTTTTTACCGTAGGTAAAAAGAATATTCTTGGGGTATAAAAAGAACCATATTTAGATTTAGCCCAATGGTTGATGATGTATTTTCCCCAAGAAGACTGCTCACTATTTACCCAAGGCTGATCACTTTTTACCTCAAGAGGGTAAAAAGAAAATAAGTAGATTTAGTGAATTCGAATAAATGTATCAATTATTGTATGAATTTTATTAATAAAATGAGATGATGTTATATGTATTAGTTTTTTTTTTATATTTGATTTTATTTTCTGATTTTGTATAAATCCGAATAAATATTAATTTAGGTCATTTCTTTTTATTTATATTTGTATTTACTTAATGAATAAATTCGAATAAATATTTATTTTAAGTGAATAAATAAATTTGAATAAAATAAATTAATAATTTAGAATAATGTAAATAAATTAATTTGAATAAAGTAAATAAATTAGAATAAAGTGAATAAATAAATTAGAATAAAGTAAATAAATAAATTAGAATAAAACTAAATTGGCCCTAGTAGGTTGGAATAACTTTTTATGCAGAATTTATTTTAGTATTGCATATTGAATAAATAAATTCGAATAAAAACTAATTAAACTCGACGTGAATTCGAGTAAAAATTGCGTATTGAATAAATTCGAATAAATTTTTTAATTAAACTCAGCGTGAATTCGAATAAAAGTTACATTTACATTACATAAACAACATGTATATCAACTATATACGTTATCACATCGAATTCCCTCATATAAGACAGATCATCACATAAAGAATGAGATCCATTATGTGACACTAATCTTATATGAAGGAACTCAATATCATAACTTATATAGCTGATTTTACATAATACATGTTGTTTTGAAAATACATTATATTACATAAAGTTCCTAAATATGTCATATCATTGCATGACATTACATTCAGAATTGCACCTTTCAACTACAACAATTATCTTACCTTTAAATGGGTAAATTCAAAATTGTTAAACAACATTTGTCACGCATTCATCCGGCATTTTCATTGTTTCATTCAAAAGATTAAATTTTTGTTAGCTTGGTTTAGATGATGGTATTCAAGTGTCAACAGAATGAGGTCCATTCCTTGACACTTCAATACCATCATTTAAACGAAGCTAACAAGAATTTAATCTTTTGAAAGGAACAATGAGAATGTCGGGTGAATGCTTGCAACTGCCGTTTAACAAGTTTGAATTACCCCATTTAAAGGAAGACAATTGTTGTAGTTAGAAGGTGCATTTCCGTACCTAATCACGATCTTCTGACGGAATCAGACTTTTGATGATATCTTTAGTTGATCTCACCAATGTTGCACGCATATTGATCCACGGGAACATGATGTGCTTCCAAAACATGCTCGCCACATTTTCGTCGTTCGTCAATTCCACCCAAGTGAATGATATTCCCATCGTCGAGCGTTGAATGTTTATACCAAACGTATTCCACTTTCCTTGTGTCTCGTGGGGTTGACTCCTTGGTTGAATTCATTAAGTTGATCCTTGAGACCTCTTAGCGTTGTATCAAGACACTGAACCTTCAACCTCTGAGGTTCTTCGTCGTTGATTTGTGCATGAACGTCGATCCACCTGGTCATTGTTTCAAATCTACTCAATAAGAAATTAAAAACATTCAATGAAAAATTCATTCAAACACTTAGAGTGAAAATTATACATAAACCATAAAACTCATAACTACAACATTAACATGTGTACTTGCAAAAAGTACGAGTAGTGAATACTAGGGTTTTCTCTGTCTATTAGGGTTTAGACTGATTATTGGATGCCTTGAGAATACTCTCAAGGGTGGTATTTATAGCCTGCTGTGGGCTTGGGTTTCGGTGGCTTGGTCTCCAAGCCACAAGGGCATTTTAATATATTAGGCGGGTTCTAGACGTTTCTAGAAGTCACTTGAGGCGGCGCCTTGGAAAGGACGCGCCTTGGACCTTAAAGCTCCTCTGGAGGGCGCTAAGGCCTCCTGGAGGGTCTAAAGGTCCTTCTGGAGGTCTTTAAGACTCCTAGAAATATTATGACGGTCCAACATGCAAACATCTAACCATAATTAAGCAACATAAGTCATTTACATGTAACATTGTATCTTTTCTTGCAAGCAAAATCAAAATTTAAACAAACCCTAAGTCTAAAAAAATTCTCTAAAACTCAAAACTTATAACATAAACATGCAAACATCTAAATATTTTATTATTTTATGTAAACCATACTAGCCTCTTATCCATTTGCATTGTATATACCACCTTATTTTATGTAAACCACACTAGCCTCTTATCCATTCACATTGCATATCGTGGGATAATCAGATTCGAACTGATGACTTTCACCACGTCAAGGTGACACTCTACCACTGAGTTATACCCCATCCCTTGTCCCTATCGAGAATTTTTTTTGACTAATCCTAAGTCAAAAGGTCGAGAAACTCAATGCCACACAAATCATTTTCATGTAAACATTGTATGATTTTTTGCCAAAAAAACCAAAATTTAAACAAACCCTAAATCTAAAAAAATTCTAATTTAAGAGAAAAAAATCTAACATATAAACATAAAAGGTTAATGACGTTTGATTATGAAAACTTACTTGTTATTGGAGTGTTGTTTGATTTGAACTTGAAGGAATTTTGGGTTTGGGTGATTTAAGAGAGGTTTTTGAGATTTTAGATGAGAAATGAGGAAACACGCAGCGTGAGTTAAGTAACGCTGTGCTAGTTAACTCACGCAGCGTTAGTTAAGTAACGTAGAGTATAACATATACGTTACTTAACTAAAGCAAGGGCATTTTTCGCATGGCTGCAGTGCGCGAGTGTTTTGTGTAAGGAAAGAGTAGAAATCTTCAAATTTTACTTTAGTCACTGCAAAACTAAAGTTGTGGTGAGAGTCTATTTGGTCAGTTTTTTTTTCCCCTTAAGAGATGACTTTTGGGAGTTTTTATCTGTTACACCTTTTTTTTACAAAAGATGAAAATCTCCCTTAAAAAATAATGAGAATCTAAATTAAAAAAAAAAATCTAAAAATGCTTCAAATAATAATATGTTTTTAGTAGATTCACTTGAAAATAAATTTGCATAGAGGATTTTTTTATAAAAAAAAGAAAGTAATTTTTATCACGATCAATAAACACAAAATAATAAATTATTTTCTGGAAAATATCCATAATGTACTCGCTAAATTACGAAATGTCACAATAACTTATTTATAAACATCAACATAAGTCTCTTTGATGTAGCGCAATTGTTTTGAGTAAAGGAATAAAAAATTAGTGATTTTAGATTCAAACCTAAACTAAAAAATAAATAAAAAAATGCTGCACATATTTTGTCAAAAATAAAGGCTGACTGGGCCATGTTGGACTTAAAGCAATAATGGGCTACATAGTCTAACCCAATTGAAAATTACTTTTCCCAATTCCAAAATTGCTCAAACACACTTTGAGCATACTTTTTCCCTCGGTGAGACCACAATTGCGCAACATACTCATTGAATTCTCTTTTGCCATGAAACCTAGTGACCCGAAGCCTATATTTTCCATCCTTTGACCTGTCAATACATCTTCCATGACGTGCGAAATCCTTAAAATTGTCATGTCTTTTATCTTTCGATTGAGATACTTTCCAACGTCGCAAACCCACCATAGTCCATTATTCCTTATGCCCCCGATATATTTCTCCCTAAATGGAACCCTGCCCCGCCTCTCTACCAACAAAAATGAATTCTAGCGTGTTTTTCCTAGGATTTTCACCTCTCTCATTATCTCTACTTATTCAACCCTCCAACCCAAATCATATCATTGGACTAACTAACCTCTTCAAAGACTTTATCAATTAATTCTTGATTGATTTTGCATATATTACTTTTGTTTTTAATTATTACTTTATTTTTCATACTAAAAAGAAGGTCATGATTGTTTGTATCGTCCTTGCACTCTTTTTTTTTTTATAGTTACATGATTTTTTTAAAAGATAACTGCTTTTCAAAAAAAAAAGCAAACTAATTAGCTTTGTTTTACAAAAGAAATGGATAAGAGATAATAAAAATAAAAAGATCAAAGTCATGGACTTTTTGGCATGGGCCCTATGGAAGTTACCTTGTGTTGTGGTCATGTCAATTCACAAAACCAATAGTTCATATCAGTTTAAAGTCGTAATCTAATCTAATATAATATAATATATATTTTTTAAACCCCCAAATTATATTAGTCGAAATATAATATATCAGTGGTAATATTTTTTTTTTTAATAATATATTTTTGTTTTTGAAAGATAGTGGTAATATAATATATGTTAGTCGTAATATTAGTATGTTAGTTTTTAGAAATTGATGTCTCTTTCATTGCAGTTCTGTTAAATAGTAAAAAAAAGTTTATTTTAACTTTTGTATATAAAGATAAAGCTAGAAAAGCCAAGTGGATAAGGATTCTTTGTTTTCTTCCCTTTTAATTTATACAATAATAAAATAGAAATTCTACTTATTTCAATAAGCCTGATCCTTTTTATTTTGAAACTTTGTTGAACAGGAGAGAAAAAAAGCTTACTTCAGGAAAACTAAACTCTGTACATTTGTTTTTATTTTTGTAATATTACCGTAACCATAAAGTTTAACCATTTCATTTAAATAAGTTACAGAGTTGCATTTGAATGACTTAGCTTTATCTCCATCTTTCATGTAAGTTTTAACCAATCGTTCATGCATGCTTATAAATATAATTTATTTTAATCATCCATCTGGTAGAATACGTAAAAATTAAACCGTGTAAGCAAGAGAGACACCACACTCTTACCCAAAACCTCAAATATATGAGTTTATGAGTCATCTTACTTATAAGATGTTCAACTTTTACTTTTCTATCTGATGTGGGACATATAGCTCACATTTGCACACAACATCCCCTCAAGTGTGAGTCCATTTATTCAACATGTTCTCATTTCAAGCGGAAGCTCTTACTTGCTTGTATCGCCGTTGCTGGTGCTCGAGGACAACCCACATCGAGGCCAGAACAACCACAATAGCAAGAGAGACACCTGAAGGCCTATAGGTTTATGGGTCCTCTTATTTATAAGATGTTCAACCTTTACTGAGTCCGTCCATCCATCATGCTCCCCCTTCAAGCGGAAGCTCTTACTTGCTTGTATCGCCGTTGATGGTTTCTCCGCAAACGGATTGGCTGCTTCGGTTGTACCCTTTGTCGAACCAGGCTCTGATACCACTGTTGGATCATGAGGGGAGTCAGAGGGCCGCCACATCGAGGCTAGAGCAACCGCACAAGCAAGAGAGACACCACACAACTCTTACAAAAAACCTTAAGGCTATGAGTTTATGGATCCTCTTACTTATTAGGTGTTCAACGTTTACTTTTCTATTCGATGTGAGACATATAACTAACACTTACCCACAACAAAAATAACGTTTTTGTTAAATAGCAAAAATAGAGGCATATAAAAGAATTATTACAATGACAATCAAATTCAAATTTTCCCTATAATCAAATTCAAATGCAATTGTACCTGAAAGATAAGGTCAATTATGGCCTAACCCCCGAAACAAAGTCTAATATAGCCGTACTATTCTGCCACTCGCATAAACGCAAATTCTATTCAATAGATGATACATCAACCATATAGTATATGATTTTGTTGTGTAAAAAAATAATGGCTTAACTGCGGTTTTAGTCCATATTTTTACCATTTTTTAAAATTAGTCGTGTTATTTTAAAATTTGATATTTTTGGTCTTTTTATCAAATATTGTCTAAAATATTATGATATGATATGTTTTAAATGAAGTTTTCAACGAAATTTTGATACAATTTCATCGATTTTGATCTTTTTCATCTTCAGATCATATTCTACGACATTTAAATTTTTTCACATCACAATATTATAGTTCAAAAATATGAATGAGGGACCAAAACTGTCAAATTTTAAAATAGGAGGACCAAAATTGCAATTATAACAAAAATAAAATACCAACAGTCAAATTAAATTTATATTTAATCACTATATTATAGTAAATAACAATTTTTTTATTTTTTTTACCATCCCAGTTTCAAGGACCTAATTCGTCCATTTGTGCTAGTTCATTATAATTTTAAGAGGCATAATTCAGATCTTTTTAGAGACGGTCCTAAAATAACATATTAATAAAAAAAAACTTCTAGTAAATAAAAGTTAACAAAGTGAAGGTCAAGTTCACCAAAACATAAAACAAAGTGAAGGTCAATAATTGCCTAACATGCCTAACTCCGTGTTTTCCTTAGTAAATAAAAGTTATGATATCGATAATGGATTTATTTAAGTGATAAGGAATTCAAGCCATTTAAGTATATGTGGTCAAAGGTTCGGTTGAAAGGAGAAAATTTATCTTATATATTTCATAGCTTCTCTAAAGACACTGTTGTGTGGCAGTGTAAACCTTAAAATATGTTTCGTAGTATTCTATCTCATTCACAATATAACTTCAACAAACAAAATAACATTTTTGTTTCACAATGAAAACAAAAACGTTTATTTACCGACTCTGTTTAATATGCGCAGCCAAATAATATTGCACCATGCATATATTTATTTTCTATCACTAGATCCAAGGCCTTCTCAACCAATATTAAGGCCTAAAGCAAACTCTAAAAATGATGTCTTTTTAAATTAATATTTTTAAAAAAATATTTCATGTAAATTTTATTGTCCAAGTTAACTAACAATTTACCTTGAAAAATTGATGTTATCTCATTACTAGTTTGTACAAATATACTAGTTAAAATAAAAATAAAAATGTGGGGCCTAAAACAAGGGCTTTACTAGTCTAATAGTTGAGACAACCCTAAATTTAGATCAATAAATCTTATCATAGTTAATTTAATTTATTTTAATAGTGAAATTTATAGATCTAATAGTAAAAACAACTCTGATGCAACACAGATGTCACTTATGCATTATATTTTTTTTAAGAAGAAAGGACAATAAAAAACAAAACAAAAACTAGGCGAGCAACTACAACAACATCAAAAAGAAAGGAGTGATGCATTTTAGGAGAGCAAAAAATATAATACTTCAGAGCATTTGAAGAAGAAGCACCATGCTTAGCAAGACAATCCGTACACTCGTTGTTTTGACAAATGATATGATAAAAATTAATAATTTAGTATTGATGATAGAGCTAAACAATCTGACTAACCAAAGGAGCATACGGATGATGAGGTTGGACATCCGACATGATTAGATCATGAACCAGCATAAAATCATATTCAAAAATAATGTTCATGTGTCCAGTCTCTGATCATATCCAATACAAAGGCCATCAAAAGTAACATACAATTCGACCACCATATATATACCACAAAAATAAGAGAAACCCAACATCTATCTAATCATTGTTGTTTCTTATAAGGCCATCACTGTAATTTGGTCTTACATCCAAAAATATTCTAATGTTTTAGTTAGTAAAAAAAAAGTTGCAGCCGAGTTAAGAGTCATCCGAGTTCACGAAGCCGAACTCAATATAGCCAAGTTTTTCTCATTTGCATAGAAAGTTACTTGATCGTTTTGATGCTAAAATAAATATTTGCTCTAAGGTCGAATATAATTCAGCCTCATTATTTTTTTAAATTAAAAAAAATGCTAACAAGTGCTCAAACATTTGTTAAAGAATCAAATATAATGAAAATATCTTGAAATTTTTGTAGTCAACCTCGTTTTTTTTTGAGAGGGTAGTCAACCTCTTAAAAATGTAAAAAGATGAACTTTTCGATATAAAATTTATTGTTTTTATTTCCTTAATTAGTGTTTCAATGATATTGATTAGCATGACGCTTAAATTAATATAAGAGAAGGAAGTTGGGCACAACATCTATTTTCAATAAAGCACTCTCTCCCATTGGTCGTGCAACACAGCCAATAGAAGAGAATAAGCGCAAGACACAATTGCATCAACCTCAAAAGGAGGAATATCAAAGCGAGTGAAGACAAGGCACATTCTCTCACTCGATCACAATTGACACTACTAAAAAAAATTAGTGAGGGAAATTTAGTAAGGGAAAACATGAAATCTTTCACTGATTCCGCCACTAAATTATGTGACCAAGGAATTTGTGAATGATTTTTTTTTCTGTCACTAATTTCCCTCCCTAATTTTACTTTTCCTAGTAGTATGAGTTAGCTGAGTAAGGATATCTAGGACATAAGTTTAATCGGCCAAATGTATGGCTAGTGTGAGTTAGACTTTTACATTTATATGTAACAAAACGACTGAGCTCAAGTAGTTAATGAGTTCCACCAATAAATGAATAGTACGGAAAAACCTGAGTTTGATTCTTAGATGAAATAATTCTTGATTAGAATTTACTTGTCTTCAAACCAAACTTTATATTACTAGGGTATTATCCCCTAAAAATCGAAGGGTTAGCCCCAACTTATTATACTCACAGTTGAGCTCATTTAATTTGCATAAGACATATTTTTTTGTTTTTTCATATCATTTGAATTCTTTACAATCTGCCACCTCACTTAACACTTTTTGGAGTAGTTAAAGAACCCAAAGCCGAAAAACGAAATTCTTTCCTTTGGTACGAATGTTTGAAGAAAATAAAATCACTATTTAGATCTATTTGTTGAATTCTTATCCAACAATCAATTATTGAACTAACTAAATTGACTACAAAAATGTAATAAACTAGACGAGCTTTAGGATGTCTTTGAAAAATTGTAAAATTGTGACCGGAAGAAGTATTTTATCTACACATATTTAGACACAATTTAAAACTCGAAAGCCTAGAACTATAATCGTATAATATTACATTTGAAAAGTAAATAAAAAATACAAAAGCAAAAGCATTGTGCATAGATATATTTAAAGAACAAATCAATGAGAGGTAGTTTCTTTTCCGTTAACAGCAATATGTCAGCATCAACCAATTTTTATATTCACGGTATGAAACTCATGGTCAGTTAAACGTTCAATTGGTGTTTGACTACTTTGATAGAGTTTTTAACATTAATTCACAAATTAATGTATTACTATGAATTTATTTTAATTTGTATGCGCTAAACAAAGTGATTAAGCTCAATTCATTAGTGAGATTTAGATTAAGAAAAATTGATATCTAAGATTTAGATTAAGAAAAATTGACATTGAGTTTAATTATGTGTGTGCCTATTGGACATTGATTAATTGCATTATAAGAATCTATCCCATTTCGCAAGACTAGACTCATGTTGATATCTTTTGTCTAACTCTACTATGAACTTTAAATTTCTAAGATTCATTTTTCTTAAAAATTGTAAACAATTAAATGAAGTCTCGTCTACTAATCTCGATTAATGAAATTTAAATGAGCAATGATCTCAAACTCAAAAGTTAGTTCATAAGATGAAACTCATTTCTCATACTATATTATATATAGATCTCACTTTCAAAAACTAAAGCTGAAGATAAGGATATTCTAACCAAGATATATACATCCAAAAGTCTCAAGAACTTTATTAATAGTGAAACTCAAACAATTTCAATAATATTTTTGATTTATAAATGACCACTTTATATTATGGAATAGACTATAGATAATGAAGTTGTATTTTAAGGTTATTACCATATATAAGTAAGAACATTTCTCAACCAACAACCGCTCCTCTTCTTTAACTTTCTTTCCTTTAACTGTTGCTTAAAGCCTTTCCCAAACAATATCTCTCTCTCTACAATTCCACCAATGGAAACATCAGAGAATTTTCCTCCAACGTTGGAGGACCAAAATACATCGGTGTCCGTACGGAGAGCCTTGGAGCTACTCCATCTAGACAACCAGGACATGAAAATTCAGGCTGCCAAGGACATCCGCCGTCTCACGAAAACCTCCCACCGTTGTCGCCGTCAGCTCAAACAAGCTATTACCCCACTTGTTTCCATGCTCCGAGTCAACTTGCCGGAGTCCCATGAACCTGCTCTTCTCGCCTTGCTTAACCTCGCGGTTCAAGATGAAAAGTATGTATGCTATTGAACTCTATTTAGTATTTTTTTCATCATTTTCTTTTTTGCTCTTCAATTTTAAATAAGATTTTTTAAGTATATTATTTAGAGGAGGAATCAAATTACACACGAGAAGAGTTACACCAACTGTTACAAATTTTGTGCATGTCTTTCTTTGTTCTGAGAATCTTGTGTCCATAACATAAGGAAGATGATTCATGTTTTATTTTATTTTTTAATTAAAGTAATAACATTAATAGACATTCTACAATCATTTTAACGGATTTAGTCTCTGTATGTTAAGTTACGAGACTAAGCTCTTATCATTGAGCTAACACAATAACCGTTTCTAAAACAATACTTTGCCATCATTAACCTAGCTCCTAGAAGAATTTTGAATTACTTCGACCCTTATAAAAAACCGGAGATTTAAAGACAAAATAATGGTATAAGATTATCAATTTTTTCTCCAATTGGGATGCTAGCACAATTTTTTGTTGTTGATAATCAAAGCCTTAAACAATATTAATGTATTGTTTTTAATTTGTTTAAGGGTAATTGTATTTTACTAAAGTTGACCTTTCTTAATTATGATTATTTTCTCTTTTGATTACTATTTTTGGTGGCTTAATCCAAACTTATGCTTGAAAGTTATTACTTAGTTTATATCTTTCTTTCTCCTTTTGTTCTATCTATGGACTTTGTAACTTTTTGACTTAGCATTATTTTCTGCCACACCTTCTGCCGGAAAATCTAGACTTTTTGATAATCTAATACCATTTTACCTTATTAATTTTTTTTTTTGTGATTATTTAGTATCATCCATTTATATAGGAATATGTTATTTGTTATACTAGTTTTTAATTAATTGTTCATGCAAATTTTATGATTTCCTTATATTAGTGTCTCCTTCGGTTTAGAATTCATGAATGTTATGAAACATAATAACATATAATATGGATTTTTTTTTAATTTTGTGAGTTTAGAAAAAGATTTGTTGTGAAAGATTTTTTTTATATACTAGCTTGGATGAATGCATACAGTTTATCAATTAATAATTGGAAGCTTAGACAGTTGAAGCTCATCAATTGGATGGTTGTTTTTATTTGGTTCAAACTAGGAGCTTGACTTATTATATTTTTTTAGCCAATGAGATTATTTTAATTCCATGACTTTGCTGCAACTATACAGTATTATAGCTCTTATATTTAGTACCAAAATCCTGTTGACTAGAAGCTGGACCCTGCACAATTATGGAATCCAACCTAGATAAGGGAAACTGACAAATTCCAGATATGAATGCATGAAATGAATATACTATATTACCTATAAATAGACAAATTTTTCATTTAAAAAGGACAAGTTATATATTGTTTTGTATTTTTCTAAGATGTTACAAAAGGAAATGTTAAAAATAAATTTATTTTCTATTAATAAAATAAATTATTATTTTTTAATTAAAATAAACCATCCATTGTATAGGCTTAATTTTAGAAGATGGTTCATGACTTGAGGTCCCTAACATTCAATTCAATGTGTAAGGTGTTCAACTACCCAATGACTTTTTTTCCAAATTTTTTGTACTCTACTCATTAAGACTATGCTTGTGAATTGTGATATAGTAGGTTTAAAATAAAGATGGAATGGAAGCAAAAATGAAGAGTAAATTTTTTTGGTTTGCTAATTGTCACTTGGTGAAGTCACTTTTAGTTTGTAAATCAAGAAACCCCACTTTCAAATTTTTACATTATTGGTGTACCAATGATTCTCAATTTGAAAGCTTGACCTCTATGTTTTCCATGTAGTCAAATAAGCCTAACTTATAACTAGGCTTTGTTTGATTCATTTTTCCTTTTGATAAAAGAAAAGTAACATATTTATATAAATATTCCATTTCTATACTCAAATTTCCTTTCTCTTTTACTTTTGGTCCTTAGGAGAAAAAATTTCAGAGGGTTAGTAGTTATCTAGTAATGGATAGGTATTCTTTTTTTTTTTTTTGAAGTAATCTAGTAATGGATAGGTTGTTGGCTTGATAAATGAGTTATAATCAATCATGGAAAATTATGCATATTCAATCTTAAAAACAAAAAATAAATGATATATTCTCTAATCATTGGATCTGAATTCACACTGCATTAGTTAATCTCGGCTACTAATTAGATCGGTCGGCACATATTCCAACTTCATCAAATCGTCTTTAAATAATCTACATCATTGATTTGAGATTAGACGGTTAAGAAGAATTACCGCATCACACATTTAATGTGTGTAAATCAGGGAACTAAATTCATGTTAATCGAACTAAATTCATGTTAATCTGGCTTAACTATGTGGTCCTGCATTGCATCTGAATAAAGGTAATCCAATAATGCTTCTGATTAGAGGATTTTGTCCAGCTAAAAATATTAAACCATGATTTTAATTGCTTTTTCCTTATCTTTCTAGTACATAAACATACCCTAAATACTAGGTTAATATTATTTTCTTTGTTTGTGTATCATATGCTACATATTCAATGCTGTTTAACTTTCTATATGCATTATACCTTACATAGTTATTAAAAATTCATTAATTTGAACCGTTTTTTATAGGAACAAAATCAATATTGTGGAAGCTGGTGCATTAGAACCAATAGTTAATTTTCTCAAGTCACAAAATCAAAATCTACAAGAGTATGCAACTGCATCATTGCTCACTCTACCTGCATCAGCAACAAACAAACCAATCATCACTTCTTATGAAACAGTTCCTCTTCTTGTTAACATTCTTAGAAATGGAAGCCAACAAGCTAAATCTGATGCAGTAATGGCTCTATCCAATATATCAACACACCATGATAACCTCAACATTATACTAGAATCAAATCCAATTCCTTTTATTATTAACATTCTCAAAACATGTAAAAAGTCCTCAAAAACAGCTGAAAAATGCTGCGGTTTGATAGAGTCGTTGGTCGATTATGAAGAAGGAATAGTTTCCTTAATATCGGAAGAAGGCGGTGTTCTTGCAATAGTTGAAGTTCTTGAAAATGGAAATCCACACAGTAAAGAACATGCTGTTGGAACATTGTTGAGAATGTGTCAAAGTGATAGGTGTAAATATAGGGAAGCAATTTTAAGAGAAGGTGTAATTCCAGGACTTCTTGAACTAACTGTTCAAGGAACAACAAAGTCTAAGGCAAAAGCATGTACACTTTTGCAGCTACTAAGAGATTCTGATGTTGAAACAAAATGTGAAATTGAAGGTGAGACTCTTGAGAACATAGTGTATGATATTATATCTCAGATTGATGGTGATGAACAATTTGGTAAAGCAAAGAAGATGTTAGATGAAATGGTTCAAGTTAGTATGGAAAAAAGTTTGAGACATTTACAACAAAGGGCTCTTGTTTCTACCACAAGTGATGTGTCTATTACTAGTTGTGCTTCTGAAGTTTCTTCCAAATGAAGGTGGGAAAATAAAAAAATAAAAAAGGAAGATAACAAGGTATTGAATCGCGGTCGCGGTTACGGTTACATTGTGAACCTTTATATTGCATGAAAATGCAGCCAATGCGATCAAAATTGCGAGTGTGATTCAGTTGCGAAGACCTCAAAATCATTTATATTGCATTTGCGGCCGCGATTTAATATTATAGAAGATAATAAATATATAGTTAAAAATGCTAGTCCAGGCCATGTATAGGTATCAAGTGACTGGTAACTGTTACTAAATTGAAGCTGTAAGAAATTGGTGTACATGATGATATGCAAGTGAGTAGTAAAGGGTCTTTATATTATTTTGTCCCCTCATTTTCATAATTGCATAAACATATGAGCATTGACATCTAAGATATATTTTAATAAAATGGTACTCATATATAAATTTAATAAAAAAAGTTTCTTAGGAGTTTCATTTTCACATGTGAAATCTCTCCTTTCTCATTAGGAGTTTCATTTGTGCTTTCATCTAATCTTGCCAAGTAATCATCTTTACCCAAAAAAGAAACCTTAGGGGTACATTTAGAAAATTATAAACTATCACCAAATTCTCATTAAAAGATTGTTTATGGGATATTGGGCCTAAATAATCGAACCCAGATTAGTTTGAGAACTGCTCTTCTTCCGTCAGTTTTTGCTCATTATCTTACGTAAGTTAATTCACGTTGAAAATATGCGTGAGTTAATTCGCGCTCGGCTATATGACGAGAGTGAACAAGACAACAATTATCTTGTAGTTTGACCCATTGATCCACAACAGCATTTTCCTGGTCCAAGCTATATGAAATGCTAGCAGTCAGTGCAACCGTTTGCTTTGTTTGAAGCAAATGTAACATTCCAATTGAAATTGTCATTCATTAGCAACACATCACTGTATTTTAGATTTTGTCCAAAGAAAAAAAAAATCACTGTATTTTAGATGCATGTGTAAAAAATATTTACACGTATATAAATTAATTTTTTTCATCCCTTAAAAAACTGAGATTTTTTCTATATTTTTTTTTTTGGTTTAAGGAGATATTTCTAATTACGACGTGGTGATATTGGTTATGATGTGGATGAGATTTTTCTAGTAATCTTGACTTAATCAATATATCCGTTATTTTATGCATATCCAAAAAAAAAATTGATAGTTATTTAAAAACTGGTCCTAGCCAAAATCTACCACGCTATATTTCATAACCTCCCAATATTATAATTCGGCAACTTCTCGGAACTGCTACTTTCACTTGAGAAATTATCATCAACAATGGCCAACAAACCTGAACATATTCATGACGATGAAATTTCAAGTGTTGAAGAAGGAAACCCTAACGTCATGCAACTTTGTTGTTCATCAAACAACACTATCACCTTGATACAAAAGGTAAGTGTGACTTATTTGGTCACTTGTCTCATAAATTAACATCAATTAATTTTTTAATGAAAAATTAAGAATGTGGAGAAATGCTATAATTGAAGGCGATGATCACTTACGAAGAGAATTACATCTACTTCACCCTAAGTATATGTTTTGGTGGTGAAAATTTTCTTAGACATAGAAGCCTAAAGGCAACACTGTATTTCGATGTCATTTCAATTCATACAATTTTTTATTATTTTTTTTTTTTTACTTTCCTCGGAATCGGACCAACACTGAAAATGGTGTATTTTTTTTTTTAACGATTTTGGGTATTTGATGTTGGACTTTTATGTGTCCAAATATTAGTGTTTTTTTTGGTGAAGGGTTTTAAACAGTTTTTGGAGATAATGATTTTGAAGGTCTATGTTATATTTATCCTTTTTGTTGACAAAACCTAAGTCTATACTTGTATATGTTTGAGATTTTAAAAGATTAAAACAGATCATATGATATATGATTATATGGTATTTCAATTTCAATGATAATTAATCCATTTTTAGAATATTTGATAACTCTTGATTTAGAAAAGAAAAAGAAGTTCCTCTCCTTTTTATTTATCAAATTTCTTCTAGCTTCTTAAGTTATGTTTAGTATCACTATGTGAATGCTAGAATTACTGTGATTCACAATGATTTTGCATAAACTATTAAAAATGTAGCTTTTGGAAAATTAGGGTGCATTGATGTGATTCGGACATATCTACCTTGATACCAAACATATACTAAATCTCTCATTCAAACATGTCCAAATGGAACAAGTGAAAGTTTGTGCTCACAACATGTTGGATACATAGTACAAACCATGTCATTTTCCACAAGATTAAACCTTTAGAGTCACAATACACATGAATTTAGACACAAAGTTTATGAGTAAAATAGAATAAGACACATATCTATAGTATTGATTAATTTCTTCTCTCTTGATTGTCACTAGGTGATTGCAGAAATCATTGGGACATATTTTGTGGTGTTTGCCGGATGTGGATCTGTAGCAGTGGATAAGATCTATGGCTCTGTCACATTTCCAGGGGTATGTATCACTTGGGGGCTTATTGTAATGGTCATGAGTTACTCTGTTGGTCATATTTCTGGAGGTCACTTCAACCCTGCTGTTACCATCACTTGGACCATCTTTCGTCGGACCTCACTTAAAGAGGTACTTATTTTCATTTTTGTGATCAATAACTTTATGAATTAATTTGTACATTTTTTCAGTTTCATAAGTGACTAATGCTTTGATGTATATTTCATTCATTTGTGTTCTACATGAATCACTCTCACTACCATATGTTTCTTGTACATGTAGGCTCCTCTATACATTTTTGCTCAGTTGGTAGGATCAATGCTTGCAAGTGGAACATTATCTCTAATGTTTGACATCACATCCAAAACTTATGTTGGAACCGTACCCGTTGGATCAAATGGCCAGTCTTTAGTTGCTGAAATCATCATCAGTTTTCTCTTAATGTTTGTTATTTCAGCAGTTTCCACAGACGAAAGAGCGGTATGCACTCATAAATATCTTCACGTTAAGGGATATATGCTTGTCGATGTAAAACAATTTTATACTAACATCCAATGATGATTACATTTTATTTCGCCACCTCATATCATCAATTTTAAGAGAATGTTCTGATTTCCGCATAATTTGATGCATGTATGAAATTGATTTACCATGTGTGTGTGCGCGTGTAAATGTAACGTGCATGAGTCCTTTTGCTAACACTATTCTTATACGCATTTGCTTAACTTGATTGCAGGTGAATGATTTCGCAGGTGTTGCTGTTGGAATGACTATAATGTTGAATGTCTTCATTGCTGGGTAATTAATTATTGATTAATGAATTTCAAATACTAATTTTTTGCATGACAAATTAAAAACTGTCCATGAAAATGACATATGGTTTGTGATTACAAATAAAATTGAATTTAAATTTAAATTTGTTGCAGGCCTGTATCAGGAGCATCTATGAACCCTGCAAGAAGTATTGGTCCTGCACTTATAGTACATGTTTACAAAGGATTATGGATATATGTGGTTGGTCCAATTGTTGGAGCTATAGCTGGAGCAATTGCATATAACTTTCTTAGATCCATAGAGAAGTCACCTTCAGAGTTAGCAGATGCCCAATTCAGGAACATTGTTGTAGGTTGATTAATTAAGGGTTATGTATCATTTTCTTTATTTTTAAGTAGGTACTGCTTTGGTTTAATAGCTAGTGTTTGATTTTTTAGCGTAATGTAATAAATTATGACTGCTGCATTTTATGCTATTAGTAGTGGTTAATAGACATGTTTACTTTTAAATTATGGAAAATTAGTGTAATATAATTGTTTGGATTAGTTCATTTAATTTGTCTTGCCCTGCCTAACCTTTTGCACTTGTGCCATTTGTTAGGTGCTAAAATCAATTCTCAGGCACACAAATTAGGTTTAATTTCACCTTTTGTCAAATGAAGACAATTAAGTTATAGGCAAAAAAAAAAAAATTATAAACTAGCGTGAAATGTATATCTATTACCAATTTATATGTTATTAAGCTAACAATTTGGTCCTGTCATGCCAAACATAGTCTTAAAAAGCAACGAAAATACATGCAACAACTAAATTAGTTCATGGCATGCTAGATTAATCAATTCAACAAAGGAAGATTATATATAAGAAGAGAGGGAAAAAAAAGGGTTAAAATGAAATATAAGACAACGAGCCAAAATATGAAAAATAAAATGGGGATGAACAAGAAGAATAAGGAACAAAAATAAATCAAACTGTTGTTTCTTGATGATTAAGATCAGCTTCATGAAGTCACCCAAATATAATAGTGATTGACATTGCTCCCAAACAAGCTAAAAGCATAAACCCTACAGCTCTATTTTGAGCAGCAGAGTAGTAATAGTATACATCCGTAGGCTCACCCGATACATATATGAACCTCGGTGGAGGTGGTGTTGGTGGTGGTCGTGATCGCGGTGGAGGTGGAGGTGGAGCCGATGGTTGCTCTGGTGGTGGCGGTGGTGGATTACTATTTATTGGGGAGGAAACCTCGGGGAGCGGTAGCGATTCTGGTGGTGGCATAGCCGGAGGTGGTTGTGGCGGTGAAAGTTGCTCATCACAAGGGTTTCCACAAGGACATGATCCACATTTGATTTCAACGTCTAATGGCTTAGAAGCCAATGATTGGTCTAATTTGGTAGATGAGTATGCATTAATTGTGATGAAGAAAAGAAGAAGAACTATTGTAAATATTTGAGAACTATGTTTTGGAGACACCATTGTATGAGTAGTGACTTTGAAATTGATTGATTTTGAGGCAAGGTATAATAGATATAAGAGCTTGTATGTGAAGTAGGGTTGTGTGTAGAATTTGGTTATGCTATTCTTGGCTTACTTATATTGCACGAATGCTATGCCAACGGCTCAAAGCAAATATTACTCATTAAGTAACCCAAAAATTCGAGTGGAAACTTTATTTAATTAGTGTATATGGTGGATTTGTATAAGTTTTGTGTGTTTAGTAGAAACATGATACTCCAAGATAAGAGTAGTAGACCACTTTATTTTTTATTTTTAAGGAAGAGTCTAAACCAGTTATAAGTTGAATTATCGAATACCACTTGATATTTTAACTCATTGATATAATTATATTTATTATACGAGAAATTAATAACTCTTGAATTTTACGTAACCAATTATACTTTTGACTTCCATGAATAACAAAGGAGTAATACATGATGATCTTTAAATTTGTTGATCGAATGGAGTCTAATGTTCGAAAAGTTATTGATTTGAGCCCCATACCCTAAACTTTTATTAACAAAAAAAAAAAATAACAATAGATCTTTACTCCCAACACTTTTGATCTATAAGTATGTTCTTGCCTTTTGCATTAGGCATTGTGATGATGATGAATGACTCTCTCTGCCCCACCCTATTATTGATAGTCTTATGCTACTATTCAACTTTTATAGTTGGCATTAGATAAGGGGTTCACACACATATAATCGTTTAGGCACTTCAAATCTAAAAAAAAGTACAAAAAAGGAAGAGAAAAAAAGTCTTGGATTTCTCGATAATTATCTTGTATTTCTCAATTTATAGGGATATTGCATTATATAATACGTAATAATTGAAGTTCGAACTCGAATTCTCCATTTATTCACTTTAAAAGTAGATTTTTAACTAATAAACTACTCAACCAACAAAAATAAATGTTGAAATGTGCTTTTTTTTAGATTGTGACGAATGTTAGTTTGTCGATAAATTAGTGAGTTGTGTTAGTTTTTATAATTTGAACTCATGGACCGATCATGAATAATTTACAGATATTACTTAACATAGATTTTAAGTAGTCGTACAATTTTCTAACAAGTCCTAACTCTTAATCATTCATTAATTAGAAAATACCTGCTGCAGTGGTTCACTTTGCATAAAGTGTAATATAGTTGGCATTATTCTTCCCTGTTAGTGAGTTATTCGATACCTTTATTTAATGTAGCTTGCACTTATAACATAAGAATCTCTCGCTTATGGTTTTTCCATTTTTTGTGTGACAAAATTGTGGTATATTTCCTAACATCCTTTATGTTGTGAACCTTGTAAAAGTATTAGGAAGAGTGAACACTATAGCGTTTTAGCAATCTCAAATTATTTATTATTTATTTACAAACATTTGAACGTTTTAAGGGCGATTCAAATTGTGTTATAGTTTAACGAAATTCTTGGGTTCGAATTCAATTTTGGGTATGCGGCAAGAGTTTCCCATCCATTTGAATCTCAAAAAGCTCGAGAGATTAATCTCCGCAATGTGTGCGGAGGATACCAATTTACACAAAATATATCGTGTATAATAAAGTTAATGAAAGTTAATATGTAGTGGGCCAATCAATCTGAGTAGTGAGCTCTGTTAAATAACAAATGAAATTTTATTTTTGACCCAACTGCTTATGTGCCCTACTATTAGATCAATAATTCAAAATATTAACTTAATTACAAAAATATTTAGCCTCAAAGCATTTTGAAGCATTTAGCATGTATGTTTCTTGACTTAGGATTTAAGTTACTTAAGTCTCAAGTCAAAAAAACATAAACCTAAGAGGGCTATAAATATCCATCTTAAGGTCATTCTCAAGGCATGAGCAAAACAGACTAAATTGATGAAGTAAATTGCTTTACAATATCAAGGTTGTACAAAATGGTATTGTTGGCTCACTTTCTTACAAATAATCACCTCATGCCTATACCTTTGCAATTAATTGAGCGTGATTGTTTAAGGACCATATATAAATAGAATTGTTATTTAAGTATTAAAGTATCTATATAACATTGTATGTGTTTTTCTTTTTCTTTTGCTTTCTCTCTATCTTCTACAATTATACGAAATTTAAAAATATGCATAAAAACCAAACGAGACTATTTGGTATTAAAAAGAAGGAGAATGATAACCAGTGCCCTAAGGGTATTGGTTAAACAACTAAAACAAGTAAGTTTTAATAAAATGTAGTATAATCATTACTTAGTCAAATGTAACATTTTACATTTCTAAGACAAAACTTCTACTTTTGAATTTCTTAACCATTGCTCTTAGGACACTGGTTAGCAATATCCTAAAAAGAATCATTTCCTTCCCTCAAAAAAGAAAATCCATTCCTTATAAATACAGCCTCAACAATGGAACTAAAGATGCATGTAGCCAACAATGATAAACAGTTAATTAATTGGTCACAAATAAAAGACATGCACAGTTGCACGCAATAAACTTCCCCATTGCGTCTTAAATTTAATGGATGATGTTGGGAGTTTTGCGTTCTTTGCTTAGAAGCTTCTATAGTTTTTAGTCCATTCAAAACAAATAAAATAAGGGTGTTTTCTAGATTACCCTCTTATGATTTGGGGTAATTTACCCTGATAGAGAGTGTTGAACCTTAAGGATAAGGTTCAAGTGAACCCGTCCGCAATGTTAGAAATTGCATCTACTCAAATAAATAATTTAGCTATTTAATTTAGAAGTATAATTATATTAGTTTGTCTTTTATTTGAGTTGTTTTTAGTTGGACCTTTAAGTTGGGTCATTAGTCTTTAGCGCATTAGGCTTAGTATCATTTAGATTTATGCTCTTTCCCCCTGCACAAAACACTCGCACCCTGCAGCCTTGCCGAAAATACATATGCTCTAGTTAACTAACGCAAGTGTAAAATTAACTTAACTTAAAATTTCGTATATTTTACACATACGTGACTTAAGTCACGCCGCGTGAGTTAACTCATGCAGGAATTAACACCTACGTCAGTTAACCCACGCTAGTACATATTACACTAATTAACTACACTGACATTGTTTTCTAACTGTGAACCCAAGTTTCTCCACATGGTTCATTATTGTTTGAGTTTGAATTAGCAACCACTATAAATTTTGACACCTAAGCTAATTTGCATGTGAGACTATTAAGAAAGTTCTTTCCTTTTTATTCTTTATATATGGCATTATATTTTGACAAAAGAACCAATAGGATGGAACATGTCCTTTATTGCTGTCTCATATGGCACACAAAGTGAAAACATGCAAATAAATAAAAATTTGCATCAAAGTGCCATTGGAAAATTAACGAGCACAGTTAACTAGCGTAATAGTCCAAGAAATTGAAGAAATTGAACTAGCGTAAGTTAACTCACGCAGGTGTTAATTCATGCGTGAGTTAACTCATGCGGCGTGACTTAAGTCACGCATGTGTAAAACAAACGAAATTTTAAGTCAGGTTAGTTTTACACATGCGTTAGTTAACTAGCGCAGAGGTATTTTGGTCAGTTATGCTGGGCGCGAGCGAAAAGTGCAGGGGGAAGAGCATAAATCTATCATTTATCATTTCCATATATAGTGTCTTTGGCACACTATGCAAAGGAATCAAGGAAATGAATGAAAAGTTATTTTATTTTATCTTATTTAGTTTTATTCATTCTTCTCTTTTAGCTTAGAACCCTAGTTTTAGTGATAGCTTTTGTATCCTAACATACTCCCTCATAATTTTACCAATCAAATTGTAGGATATGAAGTCAACCCTCATGGCCAAACATTCGACTAAATTTTAATAAGGAAATATTTAATACTTTTAATTTTAATTAATTAATGCCCTTAAAGTTTCTGTTGCCGTATGCACGTAAATTTGATTTGCTGGTGGCTTTTCTTATGTTGGAATTGGGGTGCGTCATGAAATTGAGACAGTCATGAGGTTAGAGGAGAAGAGGACCTTTCATCCATGGAGGTGTGGTGCTTTGAATTCCATCATTGATCCTAAATTGCTACCCTTTGGTAACGTCTCCTTCATCCATTTCATTTTTCTATAGATTCACAACAAGTAGGGAGTATAATCGAGGATTAGGTTAAAATGAAAGAGAATAAGAAAAAGATAGGAGCAATTTGACATTGATGAACCAGTCTAATTAGTTTTTAATTATTGAATACTTAAAATATAATTAATTAAAGTTAGAAGTATTAAAAATTACTTTGGGATTAAAATTTACTCACATGTTTGACTTCATATCCTACAATTTGATTGGTTAAAATCATACGAGATAAATTACCCCCAAATCATGAGAAGGTAACGTAGGCCTCACCTAAAATAAGAGATATTCAAAGAAAGATTAAAAAAAATAGCATTCATTATAAGAGTTTACATTCAAACAGATGGAAATAAAAGTAATAAAACTAATGTTAACAACATTCATTCTCTAATTCCTTCAAAAAAAACATCCATTCTCTAATTGAGTCTTAAGAAAGAGTGTGTTAAAATTAGTGCTTTCTTTCTTCCTAAAAAGAACATTTTTTAAGAGTGTGTTAAAATGAGTGTTTTTTTTCCTAAGAAAAAACACTCTTTATAATAATCAATTAAAGAAAGAGTGTTAAAAAAGGTGTGTTAAAATGAGTGTTGTTATCATTGCCGTTAGATCACTAGATTTAAAAGTTGGAAGAATAAACACCGCCAAGTCACATGCATATCGGATAGAACTAGTGTTGTGTGAATTAAGAAAAACGTAAATCTCACTTTAAATAGAACAAATGTTAGTAGTGTTTATATATGAGGAGAGTCACTCGCAAGGGTGTGCCTTAGGACCCTTGGGTACTCACTTATGTGAACGGAGTGAACACTCATCAAAATATATTTATCACACGTGTGGCGGCGCCACCATCTGAACATGAGCTAAATGATACTCCCTCCGGTCACATTTATAAACAAAAAACAACTATGTTGGTGCATTAAATAATTAATGTATCTCGTCACATAAAAAGTTGTTATTTGCTTATAAATATGGCCGGATAGAATTTTTTTTCAACGTGTATATCTGATCCAACAACTTCCACTATTCTTTCTCTTCGCTTATCCGTGCACGCTGCCGCTTGATCTGATCCGTGTAGTCCTTGTTCCCCATGTTCGTCTCAAATATGTTGTGAATTGTCTCTATAAATACATAGAGATTTCGCATAGTTCATTCGATACACCAAAGAAGGCTTCTAGGTTACGAATCTTTATCCTTCTCTTCTTCCTTTAGCTTGTGTTGAAGAACTATTCTCGTCTTCGTCTTTTTTTTCTATCCCTTTGGTTTCGAGCGATATACCTAGCATATTTGAGTAGCCATAATATACATTGCATTAGTTAATCGTAATACAACGAACTGAGTTGTTTCTATCTTACACAATCTTTAGACAGTATCGTGAAACGTAACAATGTAACCGTGACTCAACTCAATAATCTCTTCAATGATAATTCTTTCGAATTACAAAACTAACTATTACTCTTATTTAAATTACACCATTAAAATACCCCAAGTATACGGATCTAACTATGCAAAGAATATGACATATGAGTCTACAACAAACTGTAGACCAATGCAGACAAAGACGATGACTCAAGTCTACCCGTCAAAGTCAAGTAAGCCCTTTGGATAAGTAATGCTCATTTTCCTTTCCTTGGATGATGTCAAATCTACATCCACTTTGTTCTCGACACACATCAATTTACATATTTTGATATTTCCCTAATAATGGTGGTATATACATCACTATAAATTATACCTTTTTTTATATTTAAAAAGGAGGTAATTTATCCAAAATTTACAATGATGTCCAAAGGAAAGCTCCTAGTCTCCAACTACCAGTTTCACACTCACCAGTGACAGTGCCAACTACTATCTTCAGTTCTACACTCCCTTCGTTGCACGACTGTGTAATTCACAAACAGACTCATAGTGTATACACACACACACACTGTGATATAGTATATAGCAAATAAAATTTTCATAATTTCAATTTATAAAAATTTATTTATACAAATGCAACTAGCATGAATAGTTAACATTATCCTATAAGTTATCTTCCTCTCAAAAAAAATACAGTCGATTTTCATTTCATATACAATACTAGAGTACCAAAATAACTTTGGTGTCCTTAAGAAAATGTGGTTTTAGACGGTGGCTCGTCTCAACCATGTTCAGAGTTACCACGGCATCAATATCTTATCATCAGAGACTAAACTATTGTATATACATCTTTTAAGATAAACAATATTTAATGTGTTGACTCATAAGGTTAAAAAAAAAATCAATTTTAATTAGTTAAAGTGACACTAATGATCATTTTATAACCATTTGTAAGAGGATTTGAACTTTGTCCCTTGAAGTTAAAGGACTAAGCTTTTAACATAGCTACCACCTCATCTACATAACACACACACACACGCGAAAGACCATAAGTTTATTTTTTTTTACCTTTTCTCACTTATGTGTGTGTGCATAAATACTTTTTATTTGAGTTTGTGACTAAAGTATTGCTCATATATCATGTCATAGCCTCAAGTCACAGGTGTTACCGAAGATACTATTTTAACTTATGTTTTATATATTTAGATATATATTGTCAACACAAAAAATAGAGATAAATTTAATTGATAGTCACAATTTCGATTATATTTTTTGTCTAAATCAAATGTGCACAGTTGTAGAAACTAATATTTCGAATTGGGTATGATCACAATGGATAAAAAAATTCTCCTTCAAAAGATTAAATATTGTTATATTCCTAGAGTTGGATTAAATCCAAAACCACCGATTAAATTGAAAGAAATCCCATATCAAATGATCCTATTACAGTTTATATACTCAGTCAAATATACACTATCACTAAATAGGTTAATTCATGAAAGCACGGAGAAAAAATTGGGAAAAATTGTCGGATACTCACTTTACAGTAAAATGTAGGGATAATAGCCATATTGATCTCTGAATATGTAACAAGTATGCACAATAGTTACTCAATGTATCAAACTTTCAAAATAATTTTTAATTGTGCAATTCGTTGGTCAAACTAATCCATGACGTAAAAATAGTCTTTCAATGTTGACAATAAATAATAAGTAAATACTTATAGCAATTGATATAACCATAGTAAGTATATTGAGCGACGACTGATATGACAGGATCAACATGACATTTTAACGTGAATGGTTATTTTGACTAACGAAGTGCTTAATCAATAACTATTTTATAATTTTCATACATTTAGGAACTATTGTGTTTACTCGTTACACATTGAGGGACTAAAGTGACTGCTACCCTAAAATGTAAGCAAAAATGATTAAAAAAATCAAATGTATTTGGATGAAAATTTAAATTATTAAATTTTCACATTGGAAAAAAAATTACTTAAAAAGGGGTTGTCGCCCTTAATCCTCTTTTCTCTTGACTAGTCTTTCTTTTTCTCTATGGTAGAGCAGCCAGGGGAAGACTTTCACATCACTAATAATTCCTTTTAACACACGCAAAATTGAATGTTGATATTTACCTAGTTTGCTAGATAATAATAGAGAAAATTGAATATTGATATTTCAACTTAATTTAGATTTTTCTTAGGCACACCTATTACATGGTACTAAAATTTGTAAATGAAAATAAATGAGGCCAAAAATTTAGAGGAAATTTGAATAGAGATTAAAAGTAAAAGTTTATAACATGTTTGGATCATTTTTCCTAAAAGTAGTTTTTTTTATAAATGATATTTTAACAAATAAATCTGATTTTAATTATATCACATGAGCCCAAAATAATTTTTTTTTTTTAAAATCTATATAAAATAATCTGCAAATTATTGAAGGTTAAAATCAATTTCTTTTTCCTCAAATATGAGTTTTCTTATGAAGCCTACAACACTCACAAACTACATATATTTAATATACCTAGTTTTTGTAGCGTGTAACTCTCCTTTACATACCCTCTAAGAGAGGGATTTGAATCCCTTAATTTAATTTGTTAACATGGCGAGGCCTCTTCTTGTGTCTAACATGCACCCTCTTCTTCTATTTTCATCCATGCCAACCACAACAATTATATTTGTTGTTCTTTCAGTTTTTTCTATATTTTCCATCATCGCTTTTCTATGTGGTTCTAAGAATATGAAGCTCCACACAGAGGCGGAGGAGGAAGCAGCGGTGTCTTCGACCAAGGAAACCAAGCTAATTTCGAAGCTAAACAGTAAAATTAGCACCAGAGCTATTTCAATGGCAAGGATGCTATCTTGGAGAAAAGTACAGGCTGAAGAAGGAAACCAAGAAGAAGAAGTTCTTTGGAGGAAGAACATCTTGATGGGAGAAAAGTGTCGCCCTATGGATGAGGAAAATTAGAGATTTTTTAACGGTAAATGTTAGTATTGTTAATTTTTTATGTCGATCATAAGATCAAACTTTAGACCTCCTTACACTTTTTAACTTTTCAATCAGCCACCAAACCATCTTTATATGCATGAAGAAAACTAGTAGTAAATTTTAAACTAGTAGTAAATTTTAAACTCGTCTTTATATGCTTTGTTTTGGATTTTACATAGCTTTTGGACTTTGATTTGAAATGTTAGATTCAAAGTTTATCGATGGAGGTTTTTCAGAGTTGGATTTCTAATTCTATGTGTTAATTTGCAATTCCTATAAAATATCTCAATGTTTTTCTTTCATATGTGGTCCATGTTGAACCCTTGAACCCGTGAATGAATATTGCCTAAAAGACCCGCTATGATTAATGATGCTCTATAGAGGTAGAAGTTGATGGGTTTTATCCTCACAACTAAGATTGTAAGTTGTATCTTATCGATGTAAGTTAAATAAAAGTAAGAAAAATAAAGTGTTAATTAAGTAAATATAAATAGTCTTTATAAATATTCAAAATTTTGTTTTTAATTAATTTCTACAAAAATATTGTACTTTTTAATCACCGTAATATTTCCCAATAATAATTTTAGGGACCAGAAATGTCGACGACAAATTTTACCCGACTAAAAATATTGATTGAAAAATTTACAACTAAAAAATGCTAAAAAAAATTTTACAAAAATTGACGGTGCAATTTCTTTTTAAGGACTCAAAACAAAATTTTGAATATTTATAGAGAAAAAAAAATAGTGCACTCTTGTTCATCGCCTTTAATTTCACCATCTCAACATTGAATTGTTGTAGCACACTCCATTTTCTTGTTCATATATCAACTACCAAGTTCATATTTCAATTACCGATATATTTTTTTTGTAGTGGTTGGAGTTTGATTCTCATATCTTGTATATATTATGCATTGTACTTACCAACTGAGTTAATGCAATATTAATTATTATTTTTTCCAATTATAACTCTAATTAATACTACTTTCATCACTCTTAATTCAATATTTTTTTTAAAAAACATTCCCACTTCACACATATTGTGTTTTCAAAAAATCTTGCAAAATCATCATCGAAGTGTGAATATTTTAAATGTCATCAATTATAAAACATTCATTCATACAATTCCAGAGCCTGGATACTCTTGGCTTAAAAACTAAAATGGAAGAAATCAAGATAACAATGGAAAAGAAATGAAATAATGAGGAGAAGCTCAACTTGAACTATCACCATCTACTACAACTAAAGGACGGGCAAGATAACTTGGATACTTAAAGGGGAGAGTTGTCTCCAGAGCGTCCTTGAATTGATAAACCTAATGTGTATCTAAGGGCAAGGCCCATAGGAACAGCAACCGCATTTCCAACTTGTATGTACCTTTCTTTTATAGGGCCACAAAGTTTATAGCAATCTGGAAATCGCTGAAGCCTTGCATTCTCTCGAATGGTAAGAACTCTATTTTGCTTTGGATGGATAAGAGCCTGGTTGTGAGGTTCCGCCCGGGTCACAACTGCGGACACAATTTCGTCTCACCAAAGTCGACCAAATGGCTTAGAGGAAGCCCCACGAACAAATTTCATAGCATAATTAGGGACCAAAGGCTTTCAAGATTTCAAATACATTCTTTCAACAGAGGGTTCACACTCCACTTTATTTTCATTAACAAGCACACCATTTAGGTCCTTAAAGTTTGCCCCCCTTCTTCTTTGGAATGAGGCAAACTCTCTCATAGTCATCGTTATTTAACTTATATGGCATGTGATCATACAACAGACCACTTGATGCACTTTCAGATTCAGCTGTGTAATTCACCATCTCACTTCTCTTTAATCTAATATATCTCTGAAAATCAGTATATATTTAGGCTTCAAGAATTCAATAATATCTATGTAGATCATTAATTCAATATATTCTACTTTGCAATTATGATAATGGTAAATGCATCAATACTTGACAAAAACACTTAATACCATTTTTTCTCATTCACTAATATATTTTTCTTAATAAGTGTGAAATGAGTAAAAGACTCACTTAAATTGGGACGGAGGAAGTACACATCATACATGAGTAAATTCACAACCAACACACTATTTGAACCACAAACCACACCTACCGCAAGAAATTGTTACAACAATTGCATGTTTACTTTCCTCCTTACTCGATGCCTTTTTTTTTACTTCCTATCTCTTCGTGTATCAATCATCTCATCATTCTCTCTTCCTTATATTAGAGTTGTTGTTTGTTGATTCTTATTTTATTTATTTATTTTCAAAGGCAACACTTTTGATGCATGCACACAATATTCAATGAAAAAGTTCATCAACTTCTTTACTCATTCTTATCCCATGTTATTACTTTCTATAATAATCTGCTAAAAAACAAATAAAGAGAAGTAATATTTGGTTTTCATTTTGCAATGTTTGATACAATCTTAATCTTACTCTTTTACATAACTATGAAACTCGTTTTTATATTGTTCTTATTTGTTTTTCTATCTATACATTAATTACTATGAGATTTTACAAATGTATCATTTTTTTTAAACAAAAAAAAGCTAGAGGTGTCGGAGAAGGCATATCATTATATTAATTAAATTATAAAAAAAAAACATTTTTAGTTATAATCATGTAGATACAGCCTCCACAACTCAATTATTATAATCTCAAAAGTCCTACCATAACTTTTCTCTCCAAAGCTCTCATTTTATATTAGTTTAACTTTTTTAGTTTTATAATCCTATAAATTATCTCATAAATATAAAATCATTTGTTTTAATGTACTATTTAGTTGTGTGTGTAATTTTTTCATTAAAGTTATATGTTCTAATAAAATAAAATTATGATATACTAAAATATTATTATAATTGGCAATTTATTATATGATACATATAGTATATTTTTATTTCCTCATAAGATATAAAATATTAAAATGTTGCGTGTTTTTAATTACCAAATTTTATTATACACGACAATAAGGATTCAAACGGGCTCTACAAATTTGATGATTTACCTACCATTTAGAAAGTTTTGATTTTATTCTATTTTCATTTCTCTATTCTACCTCTTTTCATGTTCATTTATTTTTCATTTGAGAGTGTGAGAGACATTAAATGTAAGTGGTTTAGTTCACTTATTTGTTAATTCTATATCATTTTTATTTTCAGTATTCAAATAATGTTAAAAAAATATTAAAACAATTAACTTATATTCTTGCTTAAAAAAACTTATATTATAAATATACTCAATAATATATTTATATAACAAACATTCATATCAATATATTCAATAATGTTTTTAAAACTACAATAAATATAATAATAAAAAAGTCAAGAAAACTTACCCATCGCCCAGATGGACATCTAGTTTTTCTTATAATTAAAACTTTTTTGCAACATAAAATTAGTTACACATACGAAAGTTGAAAGGGGATGTTATTGAATATTAATGTTCAAATACATCTTACTCACAAAAACATTAAAACAATACGGTACATCATCGTTTAATAAATTGATACGTTTAACACGGTTATATATGTGATGAAGATTAGAAGTGGAGAGATAAAGTTTGTGGTGGAAAATTGTACCCTTTTTGTTAATTATTAAATGTTTCGGTTGACCGCTTTAACGATCACTTTAACCATTAACATCTTTCAGTGAATCTTTACTAATAACGTTCTAGAGTATTAATCAAAGAATTTATAGATAGAAATTTACTCTTAAACATATAACTTGTTATTTTTTATCAAGTAATAATTACACCACTTTATTAAAAACTTATCATCTATAAAAAAAAAGTTATATTAAGAAATATTCATTGAGATAAATTGAATGTCTTGTATTCTAAATTTAATTTTATATATTAATATTAATAAAAAAGATAGGATCGCAATAGATTATGTGAATAGTAAACAAACCGCAAACCTTAGAAAGGATTGTAGCTTCAAAGATTGGATGGGGTGGAATTTAAAGGGGGAGTTCCTGTAAACATAAAGATATAAATGAAATTGATAAACGAAATAAGGAATGAAGGAATATTCAAAATAGTTGGGATTCGAAAGGATTCATTATTTTTGGAAAAATTAGTGGCATGATGTTATACGACGAAAGGTGTTGAAGAATAAGTTCAATAATACGGGGAGATCCAAAAAGTGAAGAAACCTAGGCAGGGGCGGACCTGGCCTCAGCACAATTTTACACAATTGCACAATTTTTAATTATTGGTATTTTTAGTTAAAATAATATAGTTGAAAAGCTAAAATGGGCGAAACAAGAATCGAACCCATGTTCCACACCTTAAAAAACGACCATTGCCACTAGAGCACATAATACATATAAGATTAATTTACAAAGATTGATTTATATAACGTAACATTTAGCTAAAAAAATTAAAAAAAAATAGTAATTGGGCCTGGACTGGTGTGGCACTTGCCACACTGGGCCTAGTCCAGGTCCGCCCCTGCACATAGGTCCATGACTCATGATTAAATACAAAGAAGTCTCTGACTCAGCACTTCCGTTATCACTTTAGTCCCTAACGTTCAATAATTCTGTTAAGTGTGTCACATGGACTAAAGTGAAAGTAGAAAATGGCAACTTTAGTCCCTGAATCAAAAATAATATCGCCAACTTGAATTTCAAATCCCTAAATCTCAAATCTCTAAATGTCATCCCTGAATCTCTTAAATTGAAAATCTCAAATCCCTAATTTATTATCTAATTTAACAATATTAATATAACATTTTTTTGGGTCAAAATATAACGTTATTTATTTTGGTTACACAATTGGTTGTTTAATACTGTGGATAAAGTTTTACCGTTAAGCATAAAAAAAACACATAAAACTTTAAATACTATATATAAAACATACAATATTTAATATATATATATATATATATATATATATATATATATATATATGAAGAAGAAAAAAGTCTACAAAGTTTAGAATAAGTCACTTTTTTTTTTTACAAAAGAAAAAAGTCACATATTAGTGTATATTTTTTTTAGGGATTTAGGGATGACATTTAGAGACTTGAGATTTAGGGATTTGATATTAAAGTTGGGAATATTGATTTTGGTTCAGGGACTAAAGTGACCATTTTCTACTTTCACTTTAGTCCATGTGACACACTTAACAAAAAAATTTAATGTCGGGACTAAAGTGATAACGAAAATGCAGAGTTAGAGACTTCTTTATGTTTAATCCTGAGTTAAGGGCCTATGTGACAACGAGGTGCAGAGTCAAAGACAAAGTGATCATTTACTCCTCCCTTATTATTAAGCTTATTTATTTAACGTAATTTCAGAATATTGTCTTTATTATATATGTAGGGCTTGAGCCAAAAAGTCTAATCAATGAAGAATCTGAATTGTTATTTTGCTTGTTCTTCTCAATTTAGTGAAAACCTTAACACCAATTTAGTGAAAACCTAACAGAACTTTTATTAATCTTTTAATTTGTGTTTAGTTTAAATAGAATACTCTATTATTCGACCACTTATATAGCATTGTATCCGAAAATGATATATAGTATGGTGGATACATGTGATAGTAAGTTAAAAGAGTTCAATTTGGGGTTGGAGGAGGAGAAGGTTTATTTCACCGTGAGGATAAAGTATTTATTGTCATAAAATTGAGTTATAAAGTACCTCATCTAATTCTTATCATAAGAAACTAAACTATAGTAATTCATTAAGATCAAGAAAATATTTTGAAAATAATTGACTTCATCTAAAGGAAATATTAACAAGGGTTTTTAGACCGTCAAACTGCTTCTAGAATCATCTAGAAAGCCGCCTAAATACCTAATTGCATTTGTTACTTGTTGTCTTCTCAATGCATGACCAATATAATACAAACCCTAGTACGACAAGTATAGTCCTTAAACTTAAACCAATGCATATACAATTGAAAGAGGTAATTTTTACCTAAAAATGATGTGATTACTACTTTGACAAATTCTTATGGCAAAACTAACAAAAACTAATGCAAAAAATGGACAATTGTAGGCTCAAATTCGAGGTATAACATATCAAATGTCTTTTTAATATTTTACCAATAAAAACTTCACTTACGGAAATGAAATGTTGGTGGATCGATAATATGGAAAAGGTGCAAAACAATAGTCAGACCAATTTGATTGGAATCTTGGATAGATAACCAACCATCTTAGATTAAATCATTTTTTTAGTGCTTGAAATTCCAATGGTAAATAAGATAAAGAAATATCGTGTATCCTTCTTCCGTAACCAAAAACAAGCACTACATATATGATCTGTAACAGGTCATGCAATGAGGCACAAATTCAACGCAACACTTAATTAATTTTCTAATCTTAGCACTACGATACAAAATACAAATATATGCATTAATATACATATTTGTATGTATATATACTCTAGTACAAATGTACATTCTAACTATCATGCAGTACTAATAAAAAAAAACCTAAGAGGAAATACTATTGAGGAGCTGCTTCAACAGGACTTTCTTCAATCTCCATTGGGCTAAAACTCACTCGTTTCTGCAAAATATTTAACAAAATAACATTAATTCATCTACACAATTTTCTGAAAAAATGGCTTAGTAGCTAGAATAGGAAATGAATCTAATTACTAAGAAACCACACATATTATTATTGAGTCTAAAACAACGTTAAGTGTATGTTTGATATCACAATGTGTATGCCATAATCACGATAATTAACTGTGATTTTGTATAAAACTACAAAGTGTAGTTTTTAAAAAATCACGGTGGATTACCGTGATTCATAATAACTGTTGATATTAATCAAAGGCTGAATGTTCTCTCGTCTTTGTCTTTTTATTTTATTTTGCCCCTTGCTAAATTGGGTATTTGGATACGCCAAAATCTACTTTAATAAGTTTTATTGTGCCACACCAACAAGTAAACGACGAGTATTAGTATATTGAGTTCACATGTAAATGATCAAATAATTGAGTGGATGATTATGTAATAAAGCTACAAAAACTGTTGGTTGTTCTCTAGCTGTTTGTTAGGATGTGAAACCTCCAAAATCCTTTTCACATAGCATGTTTGACATTATTTGAAGTAAAATAATGTATTTTACTTACTTAAAAATTAGGAAATGTATCATGAAGAAACTATACATTTAAGTGATAAAGTACTTCCTCTGCTTCATATATTGATTCAATTGTAAGGCTTGTTCATACATGCATGTTGAGAAAAACAATAATAACCTGTGTACCAATTTTACTAAATTATCTCTATTAATCATAATCCTCATTATAATAAATACATATAGAATATAATAGAATAAGTTATCACTTAGAAATTATTTGTTTCAAAAAAAAAGAGTTATCACTTAGAAATGATGCACATGTTTTATCAACCAAAAAAAATCACGCGCACAAAATTCAATCAGAGATAAAAATTAGAGAAAAAAAAAACAGTGGTACACATTTTATACCGTGAGTGTACAAATAAAACGATAAAGAGTCATTTTCATCTTTTAAATGTGTAACGAGTAGTTTTTCAATGTAGCGAAATTACAAAGCCACAATGAGAGACTATTATATCTATAGCTACTCGTTACACATTCAAATGCAAAAATGACTATTTACCCCAAATGAAATCTTTATTAAAATCAAAAGTCTTGTTGAGCTTCTATAAAAGAAGTCTTATTATGCTATTATTAGTAAGTTGAAGACAATCCAATTAAGTATTAAAATGTAGAAGAGGAAAACATAAGTTTATTAAGCAAGTAATTGAGTTCAAATCCCATAAAAAAAAAAAATTGAGTTCAAATGAGAAATAAACTTAACTGAAAGACTCGTGTTTGGTGGTTGGTGGACCACCAATATTTCATAAAGGGCTCACTGACCCTCTATAAGGGTGATGTTTGTCCCTTGGAAAAGATATGTCTCTTATCCTCGTCAACCGAAACCGCCTTTCCCATATCTTGGGGTTAAATATTCGGTCAAAAATATCTAGATCAACTCAAGTATAGGTGCTTTCTCTACCATAAATGACTTATGGCTTAAGTTACTGGCAAAAGTAACTTGGGGCCAAAGACACGCAATAAAAGTCTAAGAAAGCTGTAAATAACATTCTTGAGATTATTCTTAAAACACGACATAATCAGATATTAAACCTTAATTTTTTATATTGTACTACACCTTTCAATATTTTTTTTCCTAAGCTTTACTTAATTTTTGTTGGACTCCGGAACGGGATTAAGATTCCTTTGCCAATTGCCATGAGAGTATGAGGAAAAAATAAACCCAAAGTTTATTTATTTTTCATCAAGTAAACCTATAGTCTATTTTTATTTTTTTGAGAAAAAACCTATAGTCTATTTAAATAGTTTTATAATTGTATAATATAATAGCTTGAAATCCGCAACAAGAAAAGGACCCTGTCTTTGCAACCACATGCAATTTCACGCAAGTCAACATCACCATTATGAACTCCACAATTAACGTTCGTAACTTCAAGCCACTTTCAAAGAATGTTATCATTTTATTTTATTTTTTTGCTGATGAAGAATGTTATCATGTGACATAATATTTTAAATAAATAATAATAATCAAAACAATCCAAGATAATAATAACAACAAAAACAACAATAATAAAATAAATACTTATACATACCCCACGTGGCTTTCGGTTTTGTCGCAAAACATCACCGTCATGCTCCGCCGCATCACCACCGCCACCCATATACAAACTCATAATCTTCTCCGCCACTTCAGACCCATCATTACTCTCTTCCATCAACTTTTCCAACTGGGCTTTAGGAAGCCTCATCTTCACCCTCATGGACCCATCAAAGGGCCTATCAAAGCCCAAATTTGATGGTGGCTTCACTAAAGAAATATCTGAAACGGAGCGTTTAGACAGCATCAATAACTCAAGTCTACCCTTAGCATCCACGTTCCTTATTCCACTAGAACGTACCCTTCTTGGTAACGACGTTTTTTCATCTTGGGGCTCAATCTTAGGTAAATCTACTAGGAAGTAAATTTTCTTAGGCTTGAGTTCTTGATTTGGCTCTAAGGGTTTTGCCCTAAGCCCGAAGTGTTTTACTGCTTGAGAATCAAGTAAAACATGGTTGGGATAGTCTTTGACAACTTCGTTTGATGTTGTTGGAGTTTTCACTTTGAAGGTTTCTCCATCTATCTTCATAATCTTAGCTTTTTTGCTTTTTCCTATGGTGTTCCCCATGATTGGTTTCTCTATTAGGTTTTGTGTCTTGTCTTGTGTTTCTTTGTGGTTTTTGTATTTTTGTGTTTGGTTGATTGGGTGAAAGTGTGGGTTATGAGTTTTGTGGTTGTATTTATATATATATTGGGATTGTATGGTAGTAATAACTAACAAGTTAAGAGGTTGACAAAATCAAATTTGAATTATGGGATGTGCATATGTGTGAATTAGTTGAATTTTGATGAGGTTTCCTTATATATATTTTTTGACGACTTCCTTGTATATATTATTTACTACTAGTAGAAAAAGACCAGCTCCATGCTACTAAAAAAGAAAGACTAGCTCCATTTCTAGTAATAGTAGTGGGAAAAGTTCGGTTATGAGAAGAAAAAATATACTTTGGTTAGGGTAATATAAACAAGAAAAATAGGTGTGGGGTAAGCTAGGCACCAACCTATAATCATTCTTGATTGCACTCCTCCTTCCATTTAGAAAAGAAGAAAAGCAAGTGGGTAGCTACCTTTATATTCTTTTCATATGTGGTTTCATTCTTTTGTTGAAGGATAGTTTTTGTATGTCCATATGTGTCAAAGAAAAGGAATCTTATTTAAACAACTTAAACTTTTATTTGAGAACGGTATAAAAATACAACATTTATAAATATTAATTTGACTTCGTTCAAATAACATTTATCTTCAAAGAAAAAGATGCATTTGTGAGAAAAATAAACACAATGGATATACATCATTACAAAGAAGATTCTCTTCACGGAATCATTGCTAAGAAGTTGGATGTTTTATTATACAATGTCTTACGTGTAAAATAATATCATATACAATAACTATTTACAAGCTAAAACACTAATGTGTTAAATTAGTTTCCACAAATAGTTTTCAATTGAAATGATTATATACATAGTGTATATAGTATTATGTCGACGTCTATTATAAATGAAATACTTGTACATATACTACTATTATTGTTTCTCTTTTTAGATTGCCCAATGTAGGGTCAATTTTAGCATGGTGGACAACTAACTTATCGATGGATAAGGCCATCGAGAGAGTCCCTTTGATTTTCAACTCCTTTTCACTCTTTTCTTGAACAAAGAAGTTATTGGACGTTAGTGTCAAGCTGCTCACACCTTACGTCGGATGATTCTATCTAATTTCAACTTTTCAAATTTGTGTTCACCAATCACCAATGCTGTTTTTAGTTTTTTTTTCCTTTTAATAAAATACTATTAATATGCTTCTATTTATATGAAAGTTATATGTATTCATATATATATGTTTTAAAAGAATAGGTGAAAATTTAAGAATTTAATCAAAATGTCATTTTAAAAAAAAAGAATTTAATCGAAATGTATTATTAAGAGCTTAAAAATATTTTACACTATTAACTAATTAATCATAAACGGTCACGTTATTTAAATTAAAATATTGTTGCCGATGAGATATTCAAATTTATTAGTGGTTAATAGTGTGTAAAACACTAACCGTGTATCAATTGACTTAGGCAATCCATGCAATATAACAATTTTATTTATGAAGACTTCAAGTATACTTTGCTTGTGTGGTCACTTTTGACAGGAATGAAGTGGTCATAATTTAAATGGTCTATCAATGACTACCAAAATTTTAATGTATCCTAAGGAAGGTGGTAAGTCTGGTAAAATTTCATGACAACTTGGGGTGGTGTGGGATAGTTCAGTTTATAGTCTGACTGACTTACATAAAATCCAATTTGGTCTAGTTTACTTAGTAAAAAGATTAGGAGGCAGACTCTTTAAAATTGATTTAACTAAATTAGTTTTAGACACTCTAAAAAGTTTATTAAACTTGTCAGACCGACTTATATGTATCCAAAATAATAATAAAATAATATAATGCTTCAACACAAAACTTAGCCTATCAGCCAGGTTATTGATTTATTAACCTTTTTTAAAAGACACGTAAAAAACATTTTCAGAAGATTTAATGTTCTTTTTAAAAGTTTTAACATAAAATAGACTTTTAATTAAAAAGGCAAGACCAAGATTAAAATATATATAGGTCAGACTCCAACTTTAATTCTTTAAATAGGTCAGACATATTTAAACAAAGTTCGGTCCGATCCAACCATTTATATATCACTCTTAATGAAAACATCCTTCCATACATGGGATGGAGTGGGCAAGGGCGGAAAATACTTGGGTAGTTGTAGCTTGCTAACATATGTCACATATTTGGGCCAATCCTTAGATGTGTTTTTCCACATCAAAGACTATCGATTATTGGAGCAACCCAGTGCACTGAGACCATCGTCAACAATGATCAGTGAACAAACCAAAACTAAGTCGTGTCGAGGAAAGACTATCAATTCAAACATGAGGTTAGTTTCACCTTCCACTAGGGTTGGACAAGGATTTGATATCTGACCCAATCCGCAAAATCCAACAGGAAATAAAGTGAATCAGGCAAGTCTTTTTCGAGTCTGCGAATTTTCGGGTGACAATTTCAATTTCTGACGGATGGGAGTGGTCGGTCTCAGATCTAAATTTTTAATCTAGTGGTATCTGCAACTGACAGGTGGATATTACTTCTTATCACTAATTATTATGACAGCCCAATAATATTCATGGTATTAAAAAAAATCCTAGACTTCTATCTTCAGCCACATTTTCCTTTAATCAACATCATTATATATTGTCAATGCCCTCATTTCTTGTGACAACCCCATTTGTCTCATCTCACAGAAATACCTACCATCACTCCTCTATGTACTCATGTTTAATTTAATTTTTAATACTCTTATTCTCAATACCATTAGCTAGAGTACATTACCAATTATCTAAAAATGAAAAACTAAGATTACTTCACTATTTGTGTGTAAAGAAACTGAAACAAGAATGGAAGATAGATAATGTAAGGAGTGACCAACTCGTTGTTAGCTATCATGAGGATGGTGTCGAGAACAACAACATGCATCCTAGTGGTGTGGTGGTCCTTCAAACACACTACATGATGCTCGACTGTTGTGATCTATGAACCAAAGCCCAATTCAACTTCCACTCATCTTTCTCTCATTTTAGATGTCAATTTCTTCTTCTTTCTTTGATTTTTTTTTATTTGTAAAAGGATTATACTTTAATTATCTCGGCCGCCAATTCTCATGTTGAAAGGGAAAAAAAGCAGGGTTAATACTTTAAATTGCAACAACCCAACCGAGTAACCCGTCATCCGACGAATCCGTAACTCGAGCTATTTGATGACACAAATAGGTAGAGATGAATTGGTATATTCCATCCGCGATTAACAATGGAATGACGTTTTTCAACCGAACCCGTCCGGATCCGACCGAATGTCTAGCCCTACCTTCCACTCACCAAAAATACACGAGTTTTAAAAATCTTACTCATAAACTATTTCCATGAGAAAATATAAAACAACTTTATCCACCAATTACATCATCCAATTAACTATGACTTACTTTTAATACCACTTGAATGAAGTTGTTGTATTTATGTACCATTAATATTCCCTTTACAGTACAACCCTCCGTTTTTGGGATTTAGCCGTTGTACTAGCATGACTTGGACTTTGTTTATGTCCATAGCTACTCATTGTCCCAAAATTGTATGTCAGAAGTCATTATATTTCCAAAACACCAAATGTACACCTACACAACTTAACAAACAAAACATTCAAGAAGTTTAAGGTGCTTACGTCATGTGGGACTATAAATGACTATATGGCGATGAGTAAAATGACTATATGGCGATGAGTAAAATAACTAACACATGTTGTATTTCTTAATAAATGTTGGAAATTATGATTCATTAGACTGTAAAAAAATTCAATAACATAAGCTGGCACAAATGGCATCACTAACCACTCGTAATGATTATGGTGTGTTCTAAATACAATTTTGTATCTAACTTAAGGCTGCCCTAGAATTTTATGGTTTCATATCCTAAGATTAAGCATAGAAAAATGTTTGGAACCAAACATTTCATCAATGTAGGCAATGCCATAGAGAGATTGTCCTTAATGGCTAAAGCCTGTAATGCCCCAGAAACAATCAATATCAAATATCAGTGGGTACATTTTTTTCTTTTTGTTGCAATTCCATACTATACTTACGTTGCAAGGTCTATTTCCATGACTCGAGTAAAATCCGCCCAGAAATTAAATAGATTTATTCTTTGTATCACTTGGAACCAAGGCGTCAAAACTTGATCCAACTTGTGTTCTCTATTGCGAATGTTATGGGAAGACTTTTGTTTAGTCTTATAACCTCAGGGTATCTAGTTCAAATTCCATCAGAGATGGTCATGAAATGGTTATTAGTACCCATTGAATTATTAAAAAATAATTAAAAATTCTTTCACTCTCGTGTTATTTCCCATGGTGAGATTAAAGCCAGAGGTGCCCCTGAGGGTGGGCTCAAGGGGCGGCAGCCCGGGGCACCGCTTTTTTTAGGGGCATCAAAATTGTTATTTTTACTTAGTAGTTAGTGATATATACATATATTTCTTTTAAACTTGCTTTGATTCTATTGAAAATATATTTTTAAAGAATCTTGATTATGAAGGAATTTTATGCAACAAAAAATACAAGAAGAAAGACGTTCAAATAATTAAAAGGACACAATTTCAATGATTCGCTCAGGGCACAAAAAATATCAGGATCGGCCCTGATTAAAGCACCTATGAAATGGATGGAATTGAACTAAAGAAGAAATACACTAATGTTATTGAATTACTAACCGTTAGCCTGTATTTTTATTTGATGCTATTCGACAGGTAAAAGGAGGTTTAAGGCTACAAAATTCTCTAAGTCCAAGATTGAAGTTGTTGAGTTCGACATATGTAGAGAGTTATTCAACAGAAGCCACAGTTCAACAAAGCATTGGAAGTTTACAATAGAAAGGTGGAAACTGACAAGCACTTAATTCAGCAAAGAAGGCGGTTTCAGATGTCCAGACACGTGAAAAGCATACAATTTTCGACGAGGACATGCAGTTTTTAGCAGTTTAGGTTCTGCAGTTATTTTTTATATGTATATATAGTAGCTTTTCATAAGAAAAAAGGGTCGCAAATCACTTATAGAATTCTAGCACTCGAAGGACTAATGTCTAGATAAAAGAGTCGTACAGAATGTGAATGTATGTAATCTAATTTGTCGAACTACATTTACATTAATGCAATGCAAATTACCTTTTTTTTAAGTTTCTGCGTTTAAACTTTTAAGTCTTTTACTTGCATTTCTTTTATATATCTCTATCGAAAGACAGTTATTTTCATACATAAAACAGTTTTCTTTATCTTGTTCATAAAGCAACATATGAATATGATGAACATACATATATTTTCTAAAAAAAGATTACACAACATTTCAAATGATTTCTTGTTTAATCCTTGTTGAGTAACAAGAATCTCAAGGTAGAAGAGAGAGAATGAAAGAGAGAAAGTAAAGCAAATTGTAGAATTTTCATTGAAATGAAAGTTAGTCACGGATTTTGCTTATATAGGTTGTTAATGCACATACACTGTAAACTAAAGGTGCAATAGCTTTATTACATCATATCCTGACATTCCTATAATCAAGGAGGTTAGTTATTCTATGTAACTAAATCAAACTAGCTTAGGATTTGTGTAACTTGTTGTGCAAGTCACTGTGATGCATTGTGTTCATGTTGTTGGTTTTCTAGAAGTGAAGCTTTTATAGCTTTTGTATTGCGTTTCAACATCCTCCCACAAGCTTGACCATGATAAATGTTTATCATTCCAAGCTTGAAAATAAATTGATTGAACTTTGGAGGTGCTAAGGGCTTTGTTAAGAAATCTGCCAATTGCTCATGTGTTGAGATGGGAAGACGTCTGAGCATTCCTTTTTGAATTTTCTCTCTTACCAAATGACAATCTATTTCCAAATGCTTTGTTCTCTCATGGAAGACTAGATTGGAAGCAATATGAATTGCACTTTGACTGTCACAATATAAGACAGGTTGCTTGCTGCATTTAATGTTCAAGTCTTTCAGAAGGTAGAGTAGCCATTGAAGCTCACATGTAGCAGTGAAGAGAGCTCTGTATTCAGCTTCTAAATAAGATCTTGAAATAGTTACTTGCTTTTTAGCTCTCCAGGATATGAGTGAAGAACCTAAAAAGAAGCAAAATCCAGTTGTTGATCTTCTGGAATCTACACAACCTGCCTAGTCTGCATCAACATATCCAAGCAATTTCACTTCTGAACTTCTAGGAAAGAAGAGACCAAGACCAGGATTATTCTTAAGGTATCTCAATGTTCTACAGGCAGCTTTGTAATGTCTAATAGTTGGAGAATTCAAAAACTGGCTCAGTTGTTGAGTAGCTAAAGAAATGTCTGGTCTAGTAGTAGTTAGATACAACAATCTACCAATCAGCCTTCTGTTGCAAGACACATCTTCAAAGGGTTCACTTGTGGCTTGATGCAACTTGATTGAAGTATCTAAAGGTGTGGATGCAGGCTTAGAACCTAAAAGGCCAAAAGAGTCAAGTAAATCCAAGCAATACTTCCTTTGAGAAACTGAAATTCCTGCTTTGGAGTGAGCAACTTCCAAACCTAAGAAGTATTTAAGGATCCCTAAATCCTTAATCTTGAATTAAGAATCTAAAATAGACTTGATTCTTTGAAATTCAGTGAGAGAGGTGTCAGCTAATATGATGTCATCAACATACACTAAAGTTTCTGTAAAATCAGTGTTATGTTGAAGACTGGATAAAGAGTAATCTGATGTGGATTGTGAGTATCCTTCATGAAGTAGTAAAGCAGTTAATTTCCCATACCATTTCCTACTTGCTTGTTTCAAGACATAAAAACTTTTCTACAATTTACATATTTTACCAGGAAAGCTGGAAACTCCTTCTGGAATGCTCATGAATACATCTTCTTGCAAATCTCCATGGAGAAATGCATTGTTTACATCTAGTTGATGCAAATGCCAATTCTGAATAGAAGCAATGGCTAGAAGTGCTCTAATTGTAGTGAGTTTAGCAACAGGAGATAAAGTGTCAAAGAAATCCAATCCCTCAATTTGGTTATAGTCTGGCTTTGTACCTTTCAATAGAGCCATATGCCTTATGTTTCACTCTATACACCCATTTACTGCCAATTGGCTCCACATTAGGTGGTAAATCCACAATGGACCAGGTACCATTAGCAGTTAATGCCTTTAATTCATCATTCATAGCTTGTAACCAATGTTCAGACTGACATGCTTCTTTATAGGTTTTAGGCTCAGTACTTTGAGTAATTGAGACAGAAAAAGCTTTATGGGATGTAGAAAGATGATCAAAAGAGTGAAAATGATTAATAGGATAAGAAATACCTAAATTGACTAATTTTGATGATGAAATGGAATAGTTATTGCATATGTAATCTTTCAAATAGCTGGGAGCAGACTTAACTCTAGTGGATTTATGAATAACAGGTAATGTAGAAAAAGGAGGTGCAGTAGTTGAGTTAGAAGGAAGTTATTCATCTGTGGAATTTGAAATATGAAAGGGAGAAGGGGCAGACACAATTGCTGAAGGTGAAGAGGTGTTTGTGACAGGGTCAATATCATACTTTTGAGCTATATGTGTATGATATTCTCAGAAAATGTTTGAAGGGTTATGTTTGTAAGGAAAAATGCACTCATGATGTGTAACATTTATAGACACAAATATCTCTTTGGAATGAGTATCAAGAAGAATGGACCTTTTCATGCCACTCTTATATCCAAGAAAGACACACTTTCTTGCTCTAGAAGCAAGTTTAATTCTATGAGCCTGAAGAGTTGATGCATAAGCCAAAGATCGAAAAAATTTCAAGTGATGCAAATCAAAATTTTGATTGTGCAGTAAAAAATAAGGAGTTTGATTATTTAAAATGGGACTAGGAACTCTATTCATGATAAAAACAGCATGAACAGCAGCATATGACCAAGGTAAATGAGATTAAAAAAGAAGAGCTCTAGTAATGTTTAAAATGTGTTGATGTTTTCTTTCCATCCTTGCATTTTGTTGAGGTGTCTCAACACAACTAGTTTGATGCAAAATACCTTTGAATGCATAAAATTGAGGTATGTTAAATTCAGGTTCATTGTCACTTCTTACAATTTTAACATGACAGTCATGTTGATTTTCAATTAAAGTTATGAAATCAATGACATGTTGTCTGATTTCACTTTTTGATTTCATCAAAGTTATCCAAGTAAATATACTAAAATCATCAACAACAGTTAAAAAATATGAATGATTATGAATTGAAGAAATTGAAATAGGACCCCAAATATCAAAATGTATCAATTCAATAGGCTTTTCAGCTTTATTGCAACTCTCAGGAGAAGGCAACTTCCTATGTTTGGGAAAATGGCAGACATCACAAGTTGCTTTAGAGTCAACATAAAACAAAAGGGAACAGAGATTGTAAAGACTTCATTCTAGAAAATGAAAGGTGACCTAATCTAAAATACCAAAGAGCACTATCTGGTAGAGGAGAAAAGCTAGGAATAGTCTTGCTTGCATAACAAGTTAGCTTGTTTGAAAGATTCAAATAGTATAACTCCTCTCTTTTATCACCAGAACCAATCATCTTCTTGGTTTTCTTGTCTTGAATAAAACACTAGAAACCATTCAAACTCACAATACAATTTAAGAAATTGGTTAATTTAGATACATAAATGAGATTAAAATGAAAATCAGGGACATATAGGACATCATGAATGATGAAATCATCAGAAAATTTAATGGTTCCAGATTGTTAGTTAAATGTCATGTAGGTAATTTTATGTGAGTGGGAATGATTTCATTGTAAGAATGAAACCATTTCAGATTGCCACATATATGGTCACTAGCTCCTGAATCAATGATCCATGAGCTTAGAGTAAAATTATGACAAGTTAAAGAAGAACAAAAACTTGTACCTTGCCTGTCTGTTGGTGAATGACCAAGAGACATGGAAGAAGAAACCTGATTAAAAGCATGTGCAATTTTTGAACCTTGATTAAGAGATGAATTCTGAAGTAAAGACATCAACTTTTCATATTGCTCATGTGTGATAGTTGGAGTAGAAACTTTGTTATCAATATATGATGAAGGTTTCTCATCATTAGCAACATCCTCCTTAGCAATATGATTAGCAGATGAAGAAGAACCACAATTCTTCTGAAGATGTGGTGGAATACCATGTTTCTTCCAACAAGTTTCCACAGTGTGATTGCTTCTTCCACAGAAAGTACACACACGTACACCATTCTTGGAATTGAAGCCTTGAGAATATGATTTACCAGAAGTATTTCCTTTGAACTTTCTGGAATCAACATAGTTGATTAAAACTGAGTCTTCATTAGGTGAAGTAAAATTTGCTTGTCTTTCATGTTGTAAAACCATAGAGAAGATCTTGTTCATGGGGGGTAAAGGATCAATTAACAAGATCTGAGACTTAACCATAGCAAAATTCTCATTCAAACCAGTAAGAAACCTTATTGCATAAAGCAAGGTGTGATTTTGTCTAGCATTGCGCATGAATTCACAAGAACAACGTATTCTACATACGCAATTGGGAACAGGCATATAAATCTCAAACTCCTCCCATAAAATCTTCAATTCAGAGTAAAAAGCAGTTACAGTTTTGGAATCTTGTTGTAAAGCATAGATTTCTCGCATGAGTTCAGAAATTCTCACCAAATCACCTTGAGAAAATCTTTCCTTCAAGTCGTTCCAACACATCACGTGCGTTTTCCATGAAATTTATGGATTGTGCAATTGAAGGTGACACAGAATTCAAGATCCATGAATGAACTAATTTGTTGCAACGATTCCAAGGTCGAAACAGAGGATCAAAGTCATCAGTGATAGGATCAATTGTTCCATCGACGAATTCATACTTCATTTTGCCTCCCAACGCTCTTCGCATTGAATGAGCCCATAAATGATAATTCGAATCATCCAAAACTGGAGATACAGTAACAGAGGAAGGTCCATTGCTTGGATGAACAAAGAAGGCACTAGATTGATCGGTGAGAACGTCATTGTGACGAGGCGCCATCGACGGAGCTTGATAAAGCTTGGGGAAAAAGATTCAAAAGGCTCTAGATATCATGTTGAGTAATAAGAATCTCAAGGTAGAAGAGAGAGAGAGAGAGAGAGAGAGAGAGAGAGAGAGAGAGAGAGAGAGTAAAGCAAATTGTAGAATTTTCATTGAAATGAAAGTTAGTTACAGATTTTGCTTATATAGATTGTTAATGCACATACACCGTAAACTAAAGGTGCACTAGCTTTATTACATCATAGTGTAACATCCCTATAATCAAGGAGGTTAGTTATTCTATGTAACCAACTCAAACTAGCTTAGGATTTGTGTAACTTGTTGTGCAAGTCACTGTGATGCATTGTTCTTGTTGTTGGTTTTCTAGCAGTGAAGCTTCTATAGCTTTTGTATTGTGTTTCAACAATCCTTCTTATAATAATCAAAACTAGTCTTATTGTTTATCAAAAACACACGTAAACACTAACCGAGAATCGACTTCTAGTGTTAGGCTAGAAAGACGTTATAAAAGGAATGTGAATCTCAATGTTAAAAAGAAATCTACAAACATTAATCGTAGAAAAATGCAATGGTATTGCAACAGGTACATACATATTAATTCATAAACTAAAATTCAAATTTTTGTGGAAACTACAAAAGTAAAAATATTTATTTGCGTTTTGCGAATTCTAACTAAAAATAGATCTTCCGTACTAAAAAATTAATCTATTTTAAGATTAGTTTTAGTCATTCTTTTCACTCACAATATGAGCTCTCGTGCCAAGATGGATTAGACCCAGAAAGAATATAAAGACACTCCTTCTAGGGATTACCTTTTTATTTTATTTCTAATACTTGTACGTTTTAAACTCATACCATGAATTATTAAGTTATGAAGCTTCTTAAAACATACTTCCTTTTTAGGTTCATTTATTTAATGATGTATGTGATTCATATTATAAAAACCATATGTATGAAACCTTTTTTATTTCTTTTCATTTTTTGTTGACAATATCAAATAAACTTAGGAAGCAAATGTGAGTCCAATCTAATCAACCTTTACCTCCCATAAAGTAATTCATTTGAATCTTTAAAAAATTGAATATTTAAAAATGAGTCAGCGGATTCATTGAATAACTGAGTCAGCGACACTCTATCACTTTGTAAAATCTAGAATTAATAATTTTAGGTCAATTGAATGTGACATTGTCTCGTAAAAAGAAAAAGAATTGACATTGTCAATCAATTATTCAAAAATGATGGTTAGTTTCAAACCACAAAATGCCGGCAATGCCCATTTAGCATACCGACGGATACAATCAAAATTCAAATGTTTGTCGTGGTCTTGGATCAATGTCTATCGATTATTTAATATTCTATCAATTTTTCAATGAGTATCGATCAAAGAAGAAAAAAAAGTACCGAAAGAAAGAAAGCGCCATCAAATTATTATTACGTATATTCATTTTTTTTTTATCAAATTACGTATATTCATTTTAAAGTGGATAAACATTTTTAATGTGTACATTCTTTTGTACCACTCTAAAAAGTTTAAGTTAATTAAATATATGGTATGTGTGACCATATCTTTTAGTTGCATGACCATTAATTTTTCAGAATTTATTTGATTAACTAAGTGAAAAAATAGTAATCACACGCATTTTAGTTGCGTGACCACATTTTTCAACTTCTAAATAGTTCACGCAATTGAAAAAATATGGTTACACATACTAGACCATATATTTAGTTTACTGAAACTTTTTAAAATGGTAAAAAAGAGTGTCATATCGTTATTTAATTTAACTAGCCAATTTGTAGATGGAGAACTAGTCAACTAACTCATATAACTTTCCTCCGCACCAAAAAAAACTAATGCATAACTTTTCTTTTTTATAAGCAAGCATGATGAGAGTCTAAAGAGTACTTAAACTCATTACAACGAGGAAGATAAATTTCAAGCAAGAAATGAGATTATTCCACAAATTTTCTTAGAGTAATGTCTCATTTCTTCATTACTAAAGTGTACTTAGAGTAATGTCACATAGGAACATTTAAAGCTCACCCATTATATAATGCATTGTTAACTTCCAACCAAATACACCAGACCGTTTGAGCTATAGTAAGAAAATTGTTCTTCTCCCAATAAAAAATGTTCACTTCCATACAAATTGACCAAAATACTTTCATGTGAGTTAATTCATGCTTGGTAAGTTGAAGTATAACCTACATGAGTTAACTCATGCTGTGATCATAACCTACATGAGTTAACTCACGTTGGGGTTATAACCTACATGAGTTAACTCACGATTCAGTTATAACCTGCGTGGGTTAACTCACGCTGACTTAAGTCACGTAACGAACGTGAGCCACGCTCCGTGTAACACCTGCTTGAGTTAACTCACGCGGGAGTATTTTGGATAGTTCAGTTGAGAATGAGTAAAATTTGATGGAAGAGGAGCAATTTTCCGATAATAAATGGAATTGTTAACTACCCATGACCCACCGAACTGTCCAAATGCAGGAGATATTCTGCCATGTTGTTTCCAGCCACTTGGAGCATACATATCCAATGCAACTAATTTCGTGGTTTAAATTGGTCATATTTAAACAAAGGAAATATTAAAAAGGGTTGAATAGATTTTTGATCTTTATAAATATATCAACTTTTCGTTTTAGTCTCTCTAAAAAATTTCTTCAACTTTTAGTCCCTATAAAATTTTCAATCACTACTTTTGGTCTCTATAAAAGATGGACCAAAAGTGAAGATAAAAATTTATTGGGGGACTAAAAGTTGAAAGGAATTTTTTAAAGGACTAAAACAAAAAGTTGTTATATTTATAGGGACCAAAAAAATATTTAACTCTATTAAAAATTGTCCTTAGAATATTGGTTAAGAGGACAAAGGACAACTTTTGTATTGGAAAATGATGAAAAATGATGGATTTAACTTTTTTTAAAGTAAAAAAAATTGTTGAATTCAAGACAAATTTATTATTTTTAGTTTTCTTAACTAGTGTCATAGGAGTACTCGTTAGCATAGCCCTTTAAATAATGTGTCATTTTAACTTGTATCATAAGGGCACATGTTAAACAACATAAAAAAAAGCAATTTTACATTGAAAAACAAAATATGACAACTTTTAAGAAGTTGAATGCACATATTTTAATATGTTTATTTTTATAATGAGTATCTTAACATGTGCTCTTGAGGACACAAGTTAACATTTGACTTAAATAATTGAATGACATTTCCTAAATATGCATAGGGTTCCATCCGACCCCAAAATATATCTCGCATTCGTATTTATAATTCAGTTTTATATTTTATTTTACATCCAAGATAGTACAAAAGAAATGTTCAACCAAACGTCATATGTCTACGACACCGTGGCTTTGGAAAATATGAAAACACAAGTTTTTTTTGCGATGTGTATACTCTTAGTAACCGCTTGCCAAATGATTTGCACTTTTTTCTTTAATAATAATAAGGCTTAATAGCAGTTTTGTCCCCTTAAGTATTAGGAAGTTCCGATTTTGGTCCCCTAACAAAATAAAATACAATTCAATTTCCTAAGTACGGTCCCTTTTGCAGTTTTGACCCCCAGACCAATTTTGATCAAGTCAATGCTGACGTGAACGCCACGTGTGTAATATTTTTTTAAAATAATTAAAATAAATATAAAACAAAAAATTACATGTGACGTCTACGTCATCATTGACTTGGTCAAAATTGGCATGGAGGTAGGGATGGCAATGGATACCCTATGGGTATGGTACTACAATGCTCTTCCTCATACCCGCATTTGTAAAAAAACACTCATACATGTGCACGTACCCTCGTGGGCAACAACTTTAGTGTCTTTCCCCATAGCCTATGGATACCTAAGTACACATACTCGCACCCATTACCCGCATTTTAACTAAGAAAAGACTATAAAAATATCACAATTGAAATAAAACTATGGTCTAAATTTTTTAAAATTAACTCATAAAATAGTACGAGTCGTGGTATTTAGTCAAATAAAAAACATCCAAAATATCTCTATAAAATTGTATACCGGCAGGATGAAGCTGTTATTGTATTTAGCAGGTTTTTGGTTTAGGTTTAAATAGCTAAATAAATTATTTAATTATATACCAAAAATAAATAAATTATTTATGATATTAAATAAATATGTATATGCGGAGTTGCAGGGCTGGGTAGTATAGTACCCTTAGTTGTGCATATACCCATTTAAATTTGTGGGTATTACCCGGACCCGTGCCCAGACCCATGAAAGCGAGGTTTTACCCTACCTATTGTGGGTATTTTTTGCGGATACCCATTGGGTCTGGGGTCCAATTGTCATCTCCACCTGGGAGGCCAAAACTGCAAAAAAGGCGATACTTCGAAGGCTGAATTGTATTTTATTTTATTAGGGGGTCAAAATCGAAACTTCACGATAATATGCTAATCTGTTATCACTCCTCTATACCTAAAGGCTAAAGCCTCTCTTGTTGGGATCCTTTCATGTAAAATCCTCCAACCAAAAACTGCAGCTATAGAGAGAACACTATTTCACAAAATTTATATCCTAATATCCCTAAAAAAATCGTAAAAGTAATAATGATTATTTGGTAAAGTTACATTTATTCTCTATATAGTAAATTTTTAATATGTTTAAAATGAGCGAATGTGACTTGAGTGTGAAACTAAGGGAGTAACATCTTTTTTATCATGATTATAATGTTTACACTCTAATTATGTTGCGAGTCTTGTACCATTATTCATTCTCCAAGCAAAGATGTACATAAGATACTACATATTTTCGAAGGACATAGATAATTTATGTTGAAAAGAAATTAAGACCATTCCTTTGTGACCTACCTACCACAATGTGATATATCTGAATGGTAGATGTTCATTTGCTCTCCAACATGTGCTCATGGAATATGAAACACGATATTTTCGACAGTCCGTACGTTGTTGAAAGTTTATTAGGGTATCTCTATTTGGCATTTTGCCTAAACTGACCATTCATTTCAAAGGGATGGGTAAATTTGTGTAGGCTTAAACATCTTTTTGAGATTATGATAGAACAAACTTTTGATATTGATCAAAAGAGATTATGATATTTGCACTTAAAAGTGGATAAATATTTAGCATGCATTAAAGTGTGTTATAGATAAAGAGATTATGATATTTGCATTTAAAAGTGGGTTATGATTAAAATCAATCACTTAGCCGCAAAGGCATTTCAAACAATGTTTGAGATTATGATGAATAAAATCTTGATATTGATAAAAAAAAATATAGTGATAGAGTTGAAGTTTGTTGTTTGTGAAGAGTTTATGTTATAATGATGATTTCACTTGTAAGAATGCTTTGCTTTTCAAACACTTATTTTGATCATTCAATTCCTCTTATATTTATAGACAAGGGAGAGACTTGGTGATCAAGTGTAAGAACAGAGTTGTTGGACACGTTTTCCAGTTGTCATTCGCTCCTCTTGATTTTACTTTTCTTCTTTCAAACCGACCAGAATATTCTTTTACACATTCAGAACATTTTGGATGTCCAGCTCGCTTTTGTGCTTTAACGTAAGAGGCGTATAACTCGGATGAGCTTTCTATTGTTTTGTAGAAGTGACTTTGCTTATGTCATTCTCTTTCACTTTAATGATGTTATACTTTAATTTTCATGTGCTTTAATCCTTTGATGAGATATTTATCTTTTCATGGGCTTTGCTTCAAATGAGTCAAAAATCATTTAGGCCCAAGATAAATTCTTGTATTGAATTTATGTCATGCATTCTTTTTTACTGACTTTTCTTTTGATGTAAATGATTTATTTGGTTTCTGAAACCAAAATGTATGTTCTTGTAACACTGACCAGAACATTCTCGTTAGATGACCAAAATGTTCTACATGATGTTACTTGATATGGTTCCTTTTCATTTTCTTTTTACGGATCGAAATCCTTCAAGCTTTTATTTTTGAATCTTCCTTTTAACGCAAAGACATTGTCTGACATATTTGATACCTTTCATTTATGTCATTGTGTCATAGTTTTATATGTCTTCTTTTGACGGGGCATAACTCATAAGTATTGTATTGATGTTTGATCTTTAGTGATGTAAATCTTGAATATAACAAAATGCTTGTGCTTGTCATTTTGCTCCTTTGTTTTGATGAGGATGTTACTTCTTTTTGTATGTCCAAAATGTTACTAAGGACATGAGAAACTTTTTTTTAAGTAAAAATTGTTTTGATCGATTTCTATTCGCCCAAATCATATCTTGAATAGTGATGGAAGATTCTTGGATCGTCCTAAATCTTTTAGGATAGAATCTCCATGCATATGATCAAGAATTTTCTTCTTTGATATTTATCCAATCAATATCATTAATGAATGGCTTAATAAATAATTCCTTCATGAATTGGTTTCTCTTCAAAGTTGATTCTAATCATTTTGATGAAATGATGAGAATAATTTCGAGTGTATTTGGAATGCTCATCATGAGAACATTCTTTCATCAGAGTTGATAATGTTCTCTTCTATATGAGATAGCAATATCTTCTTGGTTAATTAACCTTGAATTATTTTGTTGATGATACAATTCATTTCATAATTCCTCTTGGTGATTGCACACAATATTTCGTGTCCAATGATTATCTTTGAGATGTTTTAATTTAGGCATGCATGTAGTCATGAAGGTATAATCAATCATTCTCTTGAATGAAACTTTTATGCATTTTCCTTAAACTCTTTTAGAAACTGTTTGAAGATCATTTTTGAATCTTCATATCTTGTAAATATTAAAGGTATTTAACAAAACTCAATTGGTGTTTTTGTCACATGACTTTAAGAGTGATTTTGTGTAGCTTTCAACTATTAACATTTTCTTCCTTGAATTTTTAAGGCATTGTTGAAAACCACGCGACAACGAGGATAAATCAATTAATCATAAAGTTCTTCTTCTTATTGAATCTTCAATCAACACTTTTTTGATTCAAACAGTTGGTATATCTTCTTTTAGCCTGTGATTCTAGTAGTTTAATATTACTTCTTGTCTACTTCTATGAAAAGTTTTAAGTGCAAGCATCAGTAGATCCCTATTCATAAAACTTAGTCTTTATTCCATAAGGTTTGTTATCATTAAAATATTCATCAAAAATATTTTTGTTTCAACAATCTTTCCCTTTTGATGATGACAAACCTCTTTTGAATAAATTTTAAGTTTTATGGATGTGTATAATAAGAAATGTAAGAATGTTCATAAATTTGAAATTAAGCTCCTCCTAAACAACACGTGCAAGAGTTTTAATTCTTAGGGTCCGTTTGATGGTCAGGCTAGGGAGACAGGATATGAAACATTAATCATATCCTGCTTAAATCTTATGTTTGATGCACCAAAGTGATAGGATAAAATAAACCATTTTCCTATCTTATCCTGACTTTCCTTTGTAATTTATATCCTGAGTATAGGTTGAGTTAGGAATTATCCTGACAGGATTAGAAGATCATTTCTTATTTATTATCTTGATATTCTGGCATTTTTAAAATAATGATAGCATGCATTTTTCATAATAATTAATAACATGCCATTTTTACAATATTTAATTAATTATAAGAGCAATTTTTTATTTAATTATAATGATATCCTATTTGTTATCATGTGCGCATCAAACACATGATAGGATTAATGTTTATCATGTCCTTATCATATCCTATCTCTATCCAGCTTTATATCATATCATGCCTCTATCATATCCTGACCATCAAACGAACCCTTATCATTCTAATTAAACTCCCCCTAAACCTATGCAAGAGGTTAATTTTTTACATTCTTCATTGATTAAATTTATCTTGGAGTTTTCTCCCCTACCTATATTACTCTCTCATCAAATGTATTTCATATTAAACCGTTGTTATATATAAGATTTTTTTGCAAAATAATTTGTTGACCTTTTTATAAGATCGTTTTCAATGTTCAAGATGCATTGATTGGATTTTCACCAAAAAAATACCTCCAATTAAATGAGGAGAAGTAAAAGATCAACTATTTTTCTCTCTCTCAATAATTGAGGGATGATTTTAAAAAGAGAATATGTATTATTGACAAATTTAATGTCGAAACTATTTTTTTAATCATTGTGTTTTTAATACAAATTGAAAAATACCTAAATATGTGTTTAGTAGCTTTAATATTGTATTCCCAAATTTTCACTAATATTAATTTTCATACAATATTAAGGTTACTAAACACAAATTGAAACGAGTTTCTAAGGAGATGTACTCACCAAGGAAGTGGTATATTCAAGATGCAAGTAACATTCTATAAATTCAACTCTTTCCTAAATAAGCACACACAACGTGTGGAACCAACTTGATGGAGATTTCCTTCTCTTTGCACGGTAATAAGCACATATTTAACACTGTCTGCTTAGGAGGTAAGTGCATGCTTTGATTTCACTTGGATTTTTCCTTTATCAATGTTTATGGATTGTTTGAATGCATGAATAGGTATTTAAGTAGGTAACCAATTTCATGACAAAGTGTTGTAAGTAGTAGTGTTATTAAGAAGAATAGTAGATGTTGCCTCGTGTGTGTCTATATATATATATATATATATATATATATATATATATATATATATATATATATGTGTGTGTGTTAGGGAAGGGTATATATTATGAAATGGATGGAGTAGGAACGATGCTCTAAGCAAAAAAGGTAGGTCAGTTGGGGATCACAAGCAAACCAAACCACTTAAATTTGAATATAAGACACCGAAAGGGTTAAACTAAAACTGAAATTGCTTATCTAATTAGTGTGCATATAAGCTTAGAAGAAATTAGTCAAGCCTAAATGTGTAGCAAGCAGTCACAATAGTTTTATAATGTATCAAAATTTCAAAATAGTCTCTGATTGTGCATTTCGTTAGTCGAAATAGTCCCTGATATATATATATATATATATATATATATAATTTTATCAAAAAAAATAATAGGGGAAATAGTCACTTTAGTCCTAAATATGTAGCAAGTAGTCACAATAGTCCTTTAATGTATCAAAATTTCAAAATAGTCTTTGATTGTGCATTTCGTTAGTCAAAATAGTCCTTGATATTAAAATGCTTCATTAATATTGTCTTATTAGTCCTTCAATATACTTCCTTATTGTCATATTAGTCCTTATACGTACTTACTTATTGTCAATTTATCGCCTATATCAAAATAGTTATTGTGAGTATTAAGGGATTGTTTAAGCATCACAGACTATTTTGACTAACAAAGTGGACAATCATAGACTATTTTAAAATTTTGATACATTAAGGGACTATTATAACTACTTGCTGCATATTCAGGGACAAAGTGACGATTACCCAAAATAATAATAATAAATTCTTCGTGAAATCAACATGAACCTAATTGGAATTCTTTCATCATTCCTGATATACATTACTTTTCCTTTTTAATGAATATGTTTCCTTGTCATAAGCTATATATACATGAAATGAATACATTTTTTTAAGGGAAATGATACATATATATCGTTGAGCTCATATTTCATTACAAAAGCAGTACAATTAATTGATTGATTAATTAATCAAATTAATATATTTATTCTTTAAAAAAACGATAAATATATTCTACAATTAAGTCATGCCTTGTAATTCCTTTTTTTTGCTTAAAATTATAAGTTATTATATTATATATTCTCATACAAGATACCAAGAAGTATATATTAACAATTAAGATCAATATCCATATCCCTAGTCTTAGGAGACTCGCAATTAGGTATAACAATCCTATTTGAAGAAGGTAAAGCAATAGTTAAGTCAAGATTCAAAGAGGATGAAGAATTAATTATTGATGTATCTTTCTTTGTGAAGGAAACATCATTATTAATGGGTGCATCACACGACTTGATGGAGAGTTTATTATTCTCTTTGTTCATGGACTCAACACATGATGATGTGCCCACTGTAGAATCATGAGGACTAGGAAATCCTTTGTGTAGTTTGTGATTATTTGGATCAATTCCCATTTTTATTAGCTTTCTTCGAATATGAGAATTCCAATAGTTTTTCACCTCATTATCTGTACGTCCAGGCAACCTTCCAGCTATGAGTGCCCACCTAGTATAGATACATACATGCATGAGATTTTTTGGATCAAGGGTACAACTTTATAAGTTAGATTCATTACTAAAAGATGATACTACTAAAATTGATAACAAAGACATACATGTTTCCTTATTAGGGAGGACCCGAGCATATACTAATTTAGGTACTACAATTTTTTTTCATTTCAATATATACATAACTTCAATGTATCTATAACATGTACAAATTAATATATACTTTTCATTTGTATGATCAATAATTAACTTAGTATATAAAAACATAAACAAACAAAAAAAATTAACTTAGTATATAAAATTGTGAAAATTACACAATTTGATCCCTAAAATTAAAAAAAAAATTGTACTATAATATTTGGAAATAAAAAATCTTGACGTTATTAGTCTTTTAAAAACAACTTGAAAGACTATATAGACTTATTTAAAAGACGAATTCTTTGAGAAAATCCAAGTTCGGTTTTTGGAAAAAACTGTTATAATTTGACTGGGCTTTACTTAACTCTCAACCGAAGTTCTTGATTATCATGGTACTTCCCCAGTTCCCAGGGATTACTCCAAAAATATTCACCTAAAGGCTTAATGAGTTGGAATTTTTTTAACATTAATAGTTATATTAGAACTTTCAAAAGTAAATTATCAAAATCTATATAATTCATGACCAAGAGAAATGATGATTCACTATTTATTTTGATTCATTGAAACGTGCGTTTAAACACTATATAACATTTTTAAACGATCAATAGGTTGTTAATAAAAGCTTGTAATGAAGTGTAGGGTACCTATTTCCAAGGAGGGCATGGAGTTTGATGATGAGGTCTTCTTCATCTTGTGCAAAGATTCCACGTTTGATATCTGGTCGTAAGTAGTTTAACCATCTTAGCCTACAACTTTTGCCACAACGATGCAACCCTAACCAAGATATAAATAATACACATATTACACACTTTTAATTACTAGACATTTAATTAGTGTATATATGAATCATATGAAAGAGTTACACTATTAAAGAGTCGTTGAACTTGAATTAAAAAAGAGAAAATAATTCAAATTTTCTCTATTTTAATCAATATGAGAATTCATGGCCATGAAGAAGAGCGATATTATATAGTATGAGTCAATGTCAATGAGATGATGAACTAATTAATTACCAGCAGCCTTAGGAATGGAGCCCCAACATCCTTCACCATGAACTTGTATATAATCAATGAGTTTTTGATCTTCTTGCTTAGACCAAGCACCTTTGTTGATGTTTTCTTTGTCACAACAAGGCTTTCTCATTGTTAGTTATTTTTTAGCTTAAAGCATACAAAATGCTAAAAATTGTATATTGGTAGAGAAAGTGTACTTGTGAGTGGTTACCATGACAAATGTCACAAGGTAGGTGTTAGATATATAATATTGGTAAAGAAGGGAGATCGATATGAGTTGACTTGGACTGGTGGTTTTAGTTTGTGTAGTTGGTGAATATATTGTTTGTTTGTAATTTTTAGTATAGAAATTAAAAGAGTGCATGTTTTGACTTTTTTTGTACGTTTCATTGCTTACCGTTAAGTAAATGTCTTTTTCAAGTGTGTGTTATAATTATAATTATGATTAAGAATTAGAGATGATGGTTATCGAGTCGAATTCTATTTTGGATTGATACAATGAAAATGGTATTGAGACTAGAGTGCATGTACCAAAGTCATTAATATTAACTGCTTTCAAATTTTGGGAGGAGGATCGATAGAGAGGTAATGTAAATGTAGTACAAATCAAGCCTAGATCTAAGTGTGGAGTTCATAAGTATGGCAGAGCCGCAAAGGATTGTGGTTGAGCTTTAGAGGGGGTTGTCGTACTTGAAAACACTTTGACGTTTAAATCAATTTTCTGAATGAGATGGTGGAATAGAGTATTTTACATTTCTTAAAGTGTTTATTAATATACAAGGTATCAAGAGAATTGGGCGAAAATCCGTAGTCTTTTGAAGGATTCTCGGTGTGGTTTTTAGATCATCATATAATCTATTAAAGATTTGGGTTTAGTTTATATCACAAGTTTATGCATGTACTTTTAAAGTATCCTTGCATTTGTGGTATAAGATGGAATGAAATTTGCTAGTTAAATTTTTTATTTTTTTTAATATTGGTGTTATATCATTCCATATCATTGCACTCTACTTCCTTTTATATCATTCTATTTCACTCCATTTCATTCTATCATTCCAAATACATGTATGTCTCTATGTAAGTCCAAGGCAATTCAAGTCCTTATTTGAAACCTTAAAAATTATAATTTATGTTAGTAAATAGGCCTCCAAATAAAAAACACTTTTCCTATGATTATATACTATTAGCAACAAATTTCTTTAGTTTCTTTAAAAAAAAAAACAAATTTCTTTAGTTGTTCAGTTGGTATATTGATGTTGTGCAATGTTTAGAGTCTTCATGTTGCGTATTTGAATCCAAGCCATTAACTTCTTCATTTATTCTTTTCTTCCAACTTGCTTAGATATTAATATGGGGTTGAATAGTTTAATTGGTTTGAGTTAAAAGGTTGAGGAGTTAAAAGTGTAGGATTCAAATCCTGACAAAGAGAAAAACTAACATAACAAAAATAATGAATATAAAGAAGGGAACATGGAAATATTGTCCGGGGATTTGATCATTTGAACATAGTTTCGGAAAATTCAAGGGTAAAATTTTTCCACTAAAAAATATAAAATAAGTATGACAAGTTATATATACTAATACATGTACATCATTTGGTCACTATTATAAATAAAATTTAACATTTTAAGTTCATTTAATAAATGATGTATGTAGTCCATATTAAGGAGATATATATATATATATATATATATATATATGAGATAGGATCCGTTGACACCAGGTGTAAGTCCAGAGACTTACACCAAATCTCAACCATTAGTATTGAAAGATCTAATGACTCATATTATATCAATAATAAAGGAAAGAAATCACTTAATGATTAGAATAGGAAATTAATTTATTGAGATATTGTTTGATTCATTAATTATTTTCTCTTCTCAAAATATGAAAGTATACTTGTTTGTGCTATTGCCGTACCAATTACCGTTGCAATGGCAAGTTTTTTCTGTCATATTAGTTTGTTAAAAATAATTTCAGTCTTTACCCAGAAACACAAGGGGACCATTTATTTTTTAGGGGAAGGAGACCATTTTTACTCAATTAAAATAAAAAAGAATGTTTATCTTTAATCTGTTACAAGATGAATAACACACATGTGGTATCAAACAACAATATTGAGATTCTACTACAGACAAAGTGCGTTTTTACAAACATGGAGATCAAATTGTTTTCTTTTAATAAAAAATTGCAGGTCAATCACACAAAAAAAAAAATATTTGGGTCGTATTTTAATAAGAGAGGGAAAGAAAAATAATTAATTGCAAATCAAGCAATATCTCACTAAGATAATTTCCTTTTCTGATTAACATGGGATTTCTTTCCATTTATTATTGACATATTATTAGTCGTTAGATCAATCACTTACAATTGTTGAGATTTGGTGTAAGTCTTCTAGACTTAACGGATCCTGCCGCCTCTATATATATATATATATATATATATATATATATATATATATATATATATATATATTTGTTATTAGGTTGGACTGTACCAATAAAATTATTCATATACAAATGTAACCTAATATCACCCTTAGAGTAATTAGGACCTGGACCATACAATGACATTAATTGTTAATCCTTACAAAAAAAATAAAGACATATACTTGAAGTGGAATTTGATCCATGATAACTCTTTATAATCATTTCTTATATGCAGTTTTCATGCATGCAGTATTGTTAACTATGATACATGTAAGGCCATCTCAATTTCAATTTTCAACTTGCTGCAATTTGATTCTGATTATGGAGCTTCTAGAACTGCAAAGGATGTGGTTGGAATTTTTTAGGATTGTGATTGGGGGTAAAAGAGGAATGAAATGACGAAAACGAAATGTTTGGGAAAATGAAAATGATAGGGACTAACCGCACCTGCAAGACTGACCCTGTAGTGGACCACATCTATTAAATTAATTTTTCTCTTTTTTTTTGTGTGACTATCTCTAGTCTAGGTAATCTAATGTTAAAAGAGCCAAGTGTCTGATAACTGTTTGCTTCATAATCTAAGAAGATTGAGATCAAATATATGGCCTTATGTCGTAAATTCAACTCCCGTGCCCGGCGTAAAAATCTCGTTAGTAGGTAATTTGTAAGTAGTACTTTTTAAAGTTTAGAGGTCTGATTTTGGTTAATCTTAGGATTTAAGTCACCTAAACTTTTTCTCGTAAAAAATGTATAATATTGTTCTTTCTTTGTTAGGATTGTCAACGTTAATAATTAGTTGTTAGATTTATATTTTTCTTCTTTATTCAGGTTTAAATCCGTGACCTTCAACTCATTTAATTTATTTTGAGCTACCCAACCAACTATCTTTTATATTGTTCTATGTTGAAAAACATTAGTTTGCTTATGTTCTCCCTTGGATTTTGGCATAATTATTCAGAAACCATGTTCATATTCGAATGTTATTCTAATATATGTATATATATGTCATATTCAAATGGCTACAATGAGGAACCAATTCAATTCATATACCTTAGGAAGACATAATTTAGATTTCTTTCTCAATCAAAACAGAAGGGTATTGTGAGCTAATCCCTTATTTGGACTGGTTGGTTGATGCACAGTAACATCTAACAGTCTTGCTTTTACTATGTTCAAGTACATTGATTGATACTATATGAAATATCATTTTTGGTATGCTGTGAAGACGCATGAGCCTGCTAGTACGTGTTTGACAGATTCACATGAATCACCTCCTCTTCAACCGGTCAACTCTAAAACAAGACAGCTTTAAGAGAAATTCTCCATTCAACATTTATACCAACAGACTTCCAACCCAATATGTATGGATTTAGTGGTTGCATACCAACATGTCTCATGCCTCAAATCCAAATAAAACAAAAATCTTATATGGCTATAGACTATACCGTAATAGTTTCAGATACCACTTAACACGTGAAAATTATACATACCATGCAAACATGCAAGGGCTAGACCATAGGTTGATTTGGCCATCTAGACTTCAGACTTTGAAGTCCGCTTCTTTTAAGGTCTTATTTTCGAATTCTCGTTATATCAATTAATATAAGTTAGTCCATATAGAGTTTGTTTTGATTTTAAATAGGACCCGCTAATAGGCGGTGTGATTGATCCTCTAGATTAGTCGAATTTTCCAATAACGAGTTTAAAAAATAATTGCGAATTTTAATTATTTCCAATGCATTTAATCACAGAAAATCCATGGTTAAAATTATACTTTCCCATGATGAGAAAGCTATAAAGAAGTAAATTCAAACAAAAATAATATAATGATTGAAGCTAAATTTATTTATAAAAACAAAAAGGTAAGTGTTATTCTACCCATGTATATATATATTTGAAGGAACTGTGTGATAATTGCAACCAGAATGAAGAACTGGCAGGTGCTAGGCCCCTGCACCCATTAAGCTGCATCCACCTCTGATAGCCATATGAATAATACAATGCTTTTGTTTTTTCTTTACTCTCCAGTGTTTGAGAAAAGAGGTTCCGAGTATTATAAAGTTTGTTAACCAGATGCATTCAACCACTTATTTCAATTTTTTTTTTAAAAGTCACTTTCATGTTAAGAGTACAATATTGTTAAAGAATTTACTAACACAAGTTAATGGTTGAAAATTAAATGAGCACGATAAAGAAATCCATATCAAATTTTGTTCTAATTCCATCCCCTTTTTAAAAAAAAGTACAAGTAAGGAATTTTTTTTATGTCAAGATGTTTTGTTTTTATTTTAAAATTTTAGTATAAACCTAAAAGACAAAAAGAATATGCATCATATGTGTAAACTAATCTCACATTGACATCCAATAAAAATAAAATATTTGATAAATAATTATCTTTAAAAGACGGTTACAAATTAAACTCCGAAGTGAAGATAATTGGTTCCCGTTGGACGACGGTGTAAAAATATTCTACACCATCAGTGCATAGCCATTAAACTCAATCTAAAATACCATCTCTTTTATTTTTATTTTTATTTTTATTCTGTTTTAAATTTTTGTTGACAATGAATTTCACTATTTCCTATAGTTACTATTTAAAATAGATAATATAAAATTGTTTTAATAATTTTATTTATAATTAAAATTCACAACATAATGGAATAAAAAGAAATAAAATCAAACCCTGTTTAAAATAAAAGAAACAAAAAACAGTCATGGCCTAATTTTTCTTTCATGGACACTTTCCTCTATGTGAAATTCAAAGTACATCCTGTTTTTCTTTTGAAGTGAGTATATCCATGCTGAGTCCAAAAAATAATAATTATGTTTTGAACTTCTGGTGCACCGATCAATCACATAAATTTAGAAAATGAGTTACCATAATATATCTAACTTCCAATTAGGAATTTTAATGAAATGGGTGGAGACAATGAGCTATGAAAGAATCTAATTTCCCACTACTAGAAAATTAGAAATGTTTCTGAATCACATTGAATTTACTTGATCCGACCATATTTTAAATCCCAACTCAACTCACTTAACATCTAATATATATTATAAAAATAAAAATAAATATGGCAATTAATATGTCCCCTCCCTTCAATATGGCATTTTCAAATGTGCCATCCAAACTACTTATTATTAGAGTGATGATAACAAAGTTTTCCCAGCTCAATAATACAGACTATATAATAACAAACAAAATACTGCTATAAACTAGATTAGAAGTTACATGCCCACATAGTTCTCGGTTAACATTAACTTGTGATCCAGCCTACACACTTAAGATATGTTACTACCCTCTGCCAAAGATTAATTCGGATGCAATCTACATAGTCTACTGATTTTAATAATTCAAATATACAAGTCAAAGAATAAAGAAACAGATTATGAAAAGGTTGAGTAGGTGTTCAATTTAATATACATATAACATCAAATATTGTGAATTTGAAGGGACATCATGCCTCACAAACAAACAAAAACAAAACAGAGGAAATAAAAATTTCACTGAACTAATATATAAAACCACTAAATGAGAGCACAATTCTTAGTTCTTACCTTATACAGTCACTCATAATAACGTGTTTAAAAAAAAAATCTTTACAACTTCAATTGAAAATTTTATATCCAAAAAAAAAATAAAAAATTAACTGAAAATGCATAAGGCCGCGGCCGCCGCGCAAATGAAGAAATGGACAAAGGACTAAATCTACAAAGAGATAGGCAAAAAAGAGAACTGGTAAGGAGGCAGGATCAAGAACAGCGAGACAAACGTCACAAGACTGAAGCCGAACAGAAAAGTCGGACCAGTCTCCCAGAAGAGATTGAAGCAAAAGATCGACACAGAACAGAGACAAGTAGAAGAGGTTGACGAAAAAGTGGAAAAGAGAAGTGCTTAATTTAACAACCTTACATGAATTGCTTAATTTCTCAAGATAAAGTCCTAATTTAGCAACCTTACACGGATTGCTTAATTTCTCAAGATGTTCATACTTACATAAAATAAAAAAAATCACTATTAAACATCAAAAGCAACAGCAAATAAAACAATTGCAGTTTGACTGAGAAATGAGAAGAACAAAGGTCACTGTATACCTTGCACTATTGCACAGACTGACCAAGCTCACATAAACAAAGCCGGAAAAATAGAACTCAAGATGGTCCCTTTTCTTCATTCTTTGATAGCTTCAACTAGTCTGGCTGTGGGGTGATTCAGAATTTCCATTTTTCTTCCAAAACCTCACTCTTTTTCTTCCCAAATTGTAACTCATCCTAACCTAAAACTCTAATTTGCAGAATCAAACCCAGTCCAGTTAACTTCATAGTAGACCAGGTTGGGTTTTCAGAACCTTCACGTTTCCAAGTTAAGGTTAGTAACCAATGGTAAGCTCGGCAATCTTTTCTTGAGAGAAATTAAAAATAAAAGTGTCACCTGCATATGTTAGCAACAACAGTACTATCCTTGCCCAACCTCTGTGAACAATATAATTTGTAATCAACAAGTTTATGTGTCAATCTCAATGATAAATTATCGCCATTTGATATGCTACAGTTCGACATAATGACATACAACAGGAACAAAATTCCTAAAGAGGAACATTTTCTTCATTTGGAACATAGATATTCAATTGTAAAGGGCAGGGCAGCCCAGTGCACTAAACCTCCCGCATATGCAGGGTTTGGGAAGGGGTCCCACCATTTGGTGTATTGTACGCAGCCTTACCCTGTTCTTTATATAAGAGGTTGTTTCCAGGACTTGAACATGTGACCTTTCAGTCACGTGACAACGACTTATTGCGCCAATGCTCCCACATTTGAGAAATTTTAAATAAAATAAATAATTTTAAAACTAAGTGTCAAAGACAAGTTAATCCCACATTTGTTCTGGGGAATGAAATATCAGTTTCCCTCATTTCAGGGCACTTTCAGCAAACTTGTAGAAAAAGAATCAAGAAAATTCCACACAACTGCAGCATTAACAAGTTACATGAATAAGAAATGTGCTTGAAAGCAAAAGGACATTGTCATCTAAGAAATGGTCATCTTTAATATCCAGGGCAACAAGTGTTCTGAAATTCATAATGGTGAGTATTATAGGCCAGCACAAGTAAGCAAATTAAAATCTATTCTTAATACTGATTAAACAATTCAATGTTGGTCATAAAGCCTAAAAGTTGTGCCCCATTTTGACGAAAGAAATGATCAAATATATCTCATGCATCTACTTATATTTAGGTAACAACATACAATTGTTTACAAGACTATTACACCATTTGAAGCATCTGAATTATTGTTGAGATCCCAGATAGACTAGAAATACGGCAAAATTAATCCTTATAAGGCTTGAGCAATATTCGTCTCTTGAGCTAGCTTTTGAGATTGAAGTAGGCCTACCCCCAAAATATAGAACTGATATGGTTCCCTTTACCAATAGAGAACCCCCCCCACCCCCAAAAAATCCAAAGCAGAAAAGACATATGTTTTCACTCACGTCTTATGATTACTCACCAGCTAATTATGAATTTCAAAATGTAAAATATAGATTACATGGGTTTCTGAACTTAGATCAATGCACTTACTCAGTTACTTTTCTATTATATTCTAATATATCCTGAGAAGGCTTCAACACACATCCTCGACACAATCACAGTTCTAATCCAATGCAATGTCTACAGTACCATAATCACCAGCTAAAAAATAAAAGCAAAACATGAATCAATTTAGACACTAACCAACACAATTAACAGCAGAAACTCTGAAACAGATAAAAAATTATGGAAATTTTAACACAATTTACTTCTATTTTCAAATTACCAAGTACTGACAGAATGCTTTTTACATCTTTTCAGTAGGCTACAAATCCAATGCTATTCTTAAAGCTTAGAAAATTGATAAATATGCTCAGCTGTTTCATGTTGGGTCCATCTAGCAGTCCAGTTCCCCTTCTCCATCTTCCCCGGTATCAGACATTTCCTGATCCCTTTCTCCCTCTTCCCTCCTCTCCCTCTTAAAGCTTAGAAAATTGATAAATATGCTCAGCTGTTTGTTGGGGCCATCTAGCAGTCCAGTTCCCTTTCTCCCCCTTCCCCGGAATCAGACATTTCCTTCAAAAGTTTATGAAAAATGATACAATTGCTGAATTTTAGAATCATCTAACTAATACAAGAAAAACAGAAATGGGATTGCTCGATCCAGGAAAGCAGCATTCCAGTGAAGAATCAATCTTTTCAGCTCTTGAGAAATTTAAGATTCAAACAGAACTAAAAAGAACACAGTGTGTACGCATGATTCGAATTCAAGTGACAACAGATTTCTACATGAACTCCGAAGGCGGACTAGCATCAGGTTTCACATTCCCCAAACCACCACCATGATGCAACACCTGAGTCGGCAATGTCCCTAATCCAGCACCACCCAATCCATCATTCCCCGAACCAAAAAACTGACAAAGTATTCTCGCCATAACACCAAGAACTTGCATTTGATTATGACACGCCTCAGCATGCATCTGCATCATCTGCTTCTCATGCTCAATCTGCATAGCCACCATCTTCTCCCTCCACTCCATCTCCTCTTCCTCCATCTTCTCCTCCACCTTCCTCCTCCTCCTCTTCTCCTCCTCAAGCTCCTTCTCTAACCTAATCCTCTTCTCAAACTCCTTCTTCGCCCATATCGCCTCGAATTCCAATTCCTTCTCCCCACAACAAAACTCCCTTTTTCCACTCGAAAACTCAAATTCCTTCCTTTTCCACTCCTCTTTCTCCTTCAAAAACTCTCTCTCCCTCTTCCTCTCTTCTCTCTTCACCATAACCTCCCTCAATTTCAAAACCTTAATCCCCAATCTCTTCAATTCTTCTTCACTAACCTCCCCATCACCATCATCCTCGTCATCACCATTATCAGAATCATCAATTTCAGTCTCAAACCCTAAATCACAAAAAGCAGAGTTATTACCACCTAAGAAACACAAACACATGTCACACGCTAAAATAACAATTACCATCATTAAGTTTAGGTTTAGGATGAATTTTAACATCACCAAAAACACGTTTATAATTAAGAAAATTCTCCCAATGAATAACCCCATCATTCCAATTAAATCCATGATCGCTGGATTGAATCTTGTGTTTAACACCAATATACTGATGACGCATGTTTTGAACTTTGATCGAAACGTCGCGCCACGACCATTTGAAAGGGAAGGTGGTTGGATCGTGAAGATGGTGAACGTTGTTGACATGATCGGCGATTGGTTTGAACTTTTTTTCACGGGTTTTGAGTTTAGGGAGTGTTCCTGAACGGTGAAGTTCGGAGTATTTTGTTAAGAGGGTTTGTTCTTCGAGTTCTGACCATTTTTTGCGCTTCATTGTTGGAGTGAATTTGTTTGGACTGAGTTCTTTGTTGTTTCACGAACACAAAGAGGTTTTTTTTACATGGGGAGGAGTCAAATGATGTTGACTATGTTTTTACTTTGTCTTGGTCACTCATTTTTTGGTTGAATGTAAAATAGTTTTTTCATGTGACATAGAATATTATATGAAATTAAATCACAACAAATTATGACAAAAAAATTAAAATAAAATAATTAATAGTATAATGATAGGACTCTTGGATATAGATCGTATTATTAGACATCGCGATGCAATCATATCACATCTCAACTGGGTGTGTATATTTTTAGGCACTCATAAAAATTAAGACTCGAAGATATAGTACAGAGGATGTGATAATAGTAAAATAATACAATAGTATATATAATAAGTATAGTATACATGATGCATGTGTGTGGGTGGGTGTTTAAGGGCCTGCTTGCCCTTTGGATCTGTCAAGTGCGTTATTTGAATAAGGAAAATGTTAACGTGTGCCTTTAGAGTACGTGCTAAGAAATTTAAAGTGTAAATTTTGTCTTGCTAATTGTGTCAATTTATTCTTTTGGAAATTGAAAATTGATATTTTGTAATATATATTTACTATTTATGACATCTTTAGCACGTGCTCTAAGGACACAGGTTAGCATAACCATTTGAACACATATGTGTACGACAATTTACGGGGCAATTATAAATATAAAAAGAAAAGTAAGTATTGACACGAAAATCAAAATAATAGAGATAAAGTAAAAACATAATGTGAATCTAAGAGATAAAGTTATCATCATTCTTATTTAGATATTTGTAAATCATCATTCTTTAACAATAATCTTTAAAGATTTTCTAAACCGAGTTTTCAAATATGTATATTTTATAATTTTATTTTATTTTATTATGATACAAATATAAATATAAAATTCTTAATTGCAAATTTACAATGACATTGTTCAAAATAATAAGAAATGTCAATACCATAAAATGTACTTTAATTTATTCATCAAATTCAAGTTTTCTTCAAAATCTGCATGGATCAACAGTGGGGGATAGGAAAATGATTACTCTCTCACTAATTATGCTTTAATACATGTATAATAAATTACATATTTATATCTACAAGTAAGAAATTCAATATAATTTTCTGACCGGAGGGAGTAGAATTAAAGTGATACTTTTTATTGTAAGATTACAAGCGTGTGTGTGTACCACCGTCTGTGATTCAAAACTTTACATAATCTAATAAGTTTTACACGGTATCAAATCTCGTCCATTGATTTCAAATATAACAGATCACTTTTCATAAAGATGTTTTCGAAGCTAGCGAATATTGATCGTCCATTTCATATCACACGGCCAGTGTCAGCGACACGTTTGAGATGTTACATCATGCAATCGATGTTTTCATGTGCGAGCAGATTCAAATTTGGTTCGCAATCGATGTTTTCAGTCGAAATATGCAATTGAAATTGGACGAAATAATGGTGCTAAATTAAGGCGTGACATAACTGGCGACAATGAGATTTGATAAGATTTTGGGTCATCATTATCTACTCTGTCACATCAGTCATAACTTATCGCGTGGTGATGTGATGTGTGGGAAAAAAGCCTACACAAACCATAGACAATTGGAAAGACGGGATGGAAAAATGGAAAATTATCTACTTAATGTTGAAATCCAACTTTTTGCTTACCAAATGGACTCCACATGTTGCATACGACGCATGGCATGGCATTATGCGATTGGATGGATGCAAATGATGTGTGAGTATATTCTCTCAAATGGTGTCACCATCACCAAACGCTGTGAATATGTGAGTGTGGACTGGTACAATGAGATAATGGACTGATACAACTCTTTGGTGGCCCAATTTGAAAAATTAAGAATCGTAAAGTGGGTTAATGAATTTGTGAGTGGGTGCATTAGAATTAACAATAATATAATGCAAGACGAAGGATGTGCAAACAAGTTAGCATGATTTATGGAATCCTTAGCCTATGTCCTAAGGGCGCAAATAAATTTATGTTTTGTAATAAATATTTATCATTTATGGAATCATTAACATGTGTCACACAAGTTAGCATGACCTTTTGAACAACCATTAGTATGTCAATTTATGGGGCAATTATAAATTTACAAAGAAAAATAAGTATTGACACGAAAATCAAAACAAGAGAGAGAAAGTAAAAATATAATGTGAGTATGAGAGATAGGGTTGTCATAAAATAGTTGTATAAATATCATTTCTAAAATAAAAAATATTGTAGGCCAAGTGGTAATATTTGTATTCTTGAATTATTTAGCTTTGGTTCGATTTTTAAACGGTTGGTATAGAAAAATATGTTGAAACAAAATGTGTTTAACATTGCCACCTTAAGTTTTGATGATAAAAAAGGTATTAAAAGTTCAATTGGATATGTTAATATTTGTTCAAGTGTGCAGTATCATAGACTAAAATTTATAAGTCTTTAAACAAGGTATTGGTTCTCAAAGAACAATTGAGAGCAAAATAATTTTCAAGGGAAGCTTTGTTGCAAGTCAGAGTTTGAAGAATTTAGAGTCTGAAGACCATCAAAAGCTGACAGTCAGAGTTTGAAGTCACCTAGAGTCTGAAGTTCATTAGAGTCTGAAGTGAAGAACCTGAAGTCAGTTAATTAGTTATTTGAAGACACAAGTTTGCAGAAGGAATAGAAGCCTGAAGCATCGGTTATTTCAGAGGAATTAGAAGACATTGGATGATTATCCACTAAAGAATGGACAGAGAAAAGACAATAGTACAACCACTACTCCACTACTACAACATTTCTTGTGCATAATACTGCTACTGATGTGTCTGCTGGTTAATTCTCCTTACAATGAATGGATTTCAAATTATTCCTTCCTAGGACATTAACCAAATCAAGCAACATATCATTGGTGATTGATCAAGCTTTATTAACGACTCTTTGATATGCTTGCAACTCTACAACGTCTCTTTCATATAGACATGGCAACGGGGCGGGACGGAGGCGGGTCTTAACACACCCGGCCCCCGCCCCGTTTAATGGTACCCAGCCCCGCCCCAGACCCGTCGGGGATAGAAAGTTCACCCCCAGACCTGCCCCCAATAGGGACGGGTTTCCCCGGCCCCGCACCCACCCCCACCTGCGAAAAGTTTAATTTTTTTTTTTTGCAGTAAGCTTGTTTTTCAGTGGCAAACCTGTTTAAACCTGTTTCAATGGCAAGATAATTAAAACAAAAGTCTCTAACAAACTTAGAAGCTTTGCAAATTTGTCTAAATATTACAATTCATAATCAATCCATATTCAAAACCAACAAAAGCTTCTTTATATACCCTTGCTAACTTAAGTAAAATAAAGGTAATAAAGTAAATTCACATATACGGGTGCGGGGCGGGTGCGTATACCCCCCGGCTCCGGTCCCAGACCCGCATTAAACCTACGGGTTTTCCCCGCACCCGCACCCGGACCCAGTAAATTCGGCTTTTCCCCGTTACTATCAGGACGGGGGCGGGTGGGACCCGACGGGTGCGGGTTGTGTTGCCATGTCTACTTTCATACCTCTGTATAATAGAATGAAGACTTGAAGATTAGTATAGACTCTACAACATTTAAATTGTGTCAAACTCTACTGAAATTGTTGTCCATCAAACACTTAGAATTTTTTGGCAACTTTCATATCTTAGAAATTTTAGAGTCTTAAGAGTCTGATTTGGATTTGCATTGTGAACACCATTGATTGTATATCAAATGTTCAACCAAACTTATTTCCGTGTAATTTGTTTGTTTAGAAGTCTTTTGTTTTTGTGCTTGAGCATAGGAAATCTCTTGCTTGTGTGCTTGAGTATTTGAAATCTCTTGCTTGTGTGCTTGAGCATTTGTAATCATATTGGTACAATTCCACATAACTTGTACCCAATCCATGATATGGCATCAACAACAACACTTAACAACAATCACAACTCATAATCATGAATTCAACCTTAATTCAACAACACAACATCACAATTCCACAATTTAAGCACAATTCACAATATACCCATTTATTCATATCATGAACATGCAATTTCATCAACAGCAATTCAATTATCATCAAATTCATATACTCAAACATATCATCAAAACAAGAGCATGAATTTCAACAATTGATTTCCAAATAATCACTTATTCAAATAAGCACTTATGCATAAAATTAGAGAAGAAAATAAGCTAAGAGATTATCATTGAAATCTAACCCCCTTACCTTAATTCTTCACAATCCTAAGCTATTGCCTCACTTTAACTCCAATCCTTGAGCCTTTAACCTTTCTCTTGCTCCCAAAGTCTCTTCTCCTCAAAAACCCTCTCTCTAGCTCCTCTTGAACTTCTCTCTCTATCTTCTCTTTCTAAAACTTTGAAATGAATAGAATAACCCTAATTTTATCTTTTCATGGGTTCATAAAGCATATTCTCTTAATGAGCCTAATTCATCAAACTTCCTAATTCATTAACTCAAGACTTCTGTTTTAATGAATTTGAAAGAAATTGTATTGAAAAGTAATCTGTATGGAACTCGGGACGCATCTATTTGTTTCAAAGGTCCTGGATATGTAACTGCGTAAAATATAACGACTAAACAACGGTTTTAATTAATTATCTCAACGAACGTAGTAACTTAGCATAATTAACGGTTCTCACTTGAAACACTAAAAAAACTCTCATCAAGAAATTACTAAATTACCCTTCCTTGCTAAATGACAAAAATACCCTTAAGTCTAAAATGACCAAAATACCCTTCTAGCATCGAAATCTATAAAAACATACGAAAAGACATTTAATCACATACGAGCACAAATAAACACAATTAAAATCAATTAAATTAAATCTAACGAAAAATCAGACTGTTACATACAAAATCGTGCAAGTAGTAAAATTTAAAATGGTAAGATCGAGTGTCGAACTCGAGGATCGCGTTATCCTTCGAATAATATTTATAACTTAATTGAACAAAAAGGTACTAAATTTGTTTGATAACAATAATGAAAATTAAGTAAAGTAGAATTGGTTTAAACTTTATAATAATATAATTGTCAGAGATGCGTTTCACTAGATGACTATCTTGAGTTAACAACTTAAATATGACTATTGGATTGACTTATCAAATCATTACCAAATTCTCTATTTATTCTTGCCCTAATTCCTTACTGACAAAATCATTAACTCTAAAATAATCCCTAATTCCTTAGTGAATTTAGGATTAGAGTTAAGCATAAATGAACAAGAGAATGAATATGTTAGCATTAGACAGTTGTTTATTAAACATGACTTTGAAGCTATGTTTTTTGACTTCTTTTGATGATACTTTTGTTGATATCTTAATATAGGGGTCAAAACATATTTTGGTTTAGACAAAACTCTGATTTGTATTTTGATCACAATTTTTTTATTTTTTTTTGTAAATTGTGATCATTATATTGGACATGATTTGAAAATGGCGACTCTCTTTATACTACCTTGTTATCTTCATAGTGCAGGTTGTTTATATGATATGTTTTGGTTTAAAAGTTGATTATCTTAGTTGGTGAATGGTGATCCATTGTAGTTTGACTTGATGCAGTTAGTTTTAAGATTTCATGCTATTTATTATGTGTGTTTATGTCTAATATATATATATATATATATATATATATATATATATATATATATTGTATATATAAACATATCTAAGCCGTATCGTATCCTAAATTTAAATTTTTTGACGTATCTGTGTACTTGTATCTGGGCTTCATAGATCAAATATTTAGATATCTGAGTCATATTTTAGAGTGTTTGAACATATATTATGAATAATTTGAATCTTATTTATCACTAATCAGAAAAAACAATTATAGTAATGTTTAAAGTGTTTGACATATTTCTGGTGTATTTCTATGTGTTTAAAGAGTTTTAACTATATGCATAATTTGATATTTCTGTGTGATTAAAGTGTTGAACCATATAATAAATAATTTGAACCTGATTTTCCACTAATCAGATAAAACAATTATAGTCATGTTTGAGTATTTGACATATTTTTGGGGTATTCATGTGTGTAGAGGGTTTGAACCAATATGAATAATTTGATATTTATGTGTTTAGAGTGTTTGAACCATATTATGAATAATTTGAATATGATTTCTCACTAATTAGAGAAAATGATTATATTAATCTTTAGAGTGTTTAACATATTTATGGTGTATTTATGTGTGTTTATAGTGTTTGAACTATATGAATAATTTGATATTTTCGTGTGTTTAGAGTGTTTGAACCATATCTATTATATTTATTAAATCAGACCCTCAAAATATAATGCCGACACTTCATATCCGCATTACTCAAATTTAACCATCTCGCTCAAAATTTGAGTTGGAAACTTCCTCTGTTCTATTCTCTATTGTGCCTTTTGTATACATTGCAAACAATATGCATTTATCGCGAAGTTTCATCAGTTGCACAAGAATTCACAACAACAAAAAAAGAAAAATGCTAAATATAGCGACAAAACCCATTCCGATATTTTCACGAGCGTTGTTAATTTTTACACCTATAAACTACAAAATACCTATTTCCATTATTTATTGACATAGCTTCAATGCTTAATATACTACTAACAATTGGATCACCTATGAGGCCATTGCAGTGGTTTAACAATAGGACGGTGGGTTTTGTTTTTTCTTTAAAGATGGGTCTTTTGTTTTCTTTTTCATTTTGATAAAACGTGTGCTTCCTTTTTATCTATTTAGTAGTGATAGTTTTTTTGTAGATATTAATAGTAATGGCTATATAGAGGAAAATTGATTAGAAAAAAAGCTATACAGAGGAAAGGAATGTCAAAATACAACATTCGTGAAAATTCTCGTGAAAAAGACTTCGTGATATATAGCATGGCTGAAAAAAAATTAGTTACACAAAAGCATTAAAACATCGTGATGAAGAAATGAAACCTTTCTCATTTCTATTTATTAACTTATAAGTTTTTTTTTTTACTAAAATTCAATGACTCATATGCTATGAAGCCTAGATACGGGTACATGTGCGGGTACGATACGATACAGATACACAGATACGCGAATTTTTTAAAATTTAGGATACGATACGGCTAAGATACGTCAACAAAAATTTTATATTAAAATTTATATATATGTAAATATACTTGAAGAAAATAAGCGTTGATTACCCTTATTATATGCATGTAAAGTTTTCTTATAAACTATATTATATTTTTCATTTGTTGTGATACGGAGAGAAGCATTCAACACAAATTTGATCAAATGTTGATTAATTGAATCACCTCTCTCATTACCTTCATCCATAAGAAGTATAATTTTAAGTGGTTCATCAAGAAACAATTCTACCGATGCATATCTAAAATTGAATCATATACATCTCTACTGAATTTCTAAAACATTGTGTCACTTTTTTCCTTTCATCTTTTCTAGGATACGTATTGTGAAGTATCCGATAAGTATCATTGTGTATCTTTGAAGTATCCAATAAGTATCAGATAAAATATATTTTAAAAATTAAAATAATTAATTCCGATACTTCATGGGTACATATCCGCGAGTATCTGTGGAGTATCGGTATCCGATACTGGTACAACTCCATTTTGGAGTATCCGGGCTATGAAGCTCATATATTATCAAAACATTATATGCTTCTATTGTGGATAAAAAAAACAACAATGATCAATATGATTTTTGATTTTTTGCAAACAAAAGAAATATAATTAACACATATTAAAAAAGAAAAAAAGACAAATGAACACAAAATAAAATTAATCAAAAGGGTAGCAAACAACAACAATGAGATGAATAAAATAATCCAATAAGAAAATGAATTGAAATCATTCATTGAAGTCATGATTGAATATGAAGCAAAGTGGTTTCAAATCTATATAAAGAGAATGAGTTCACAAATACAGAGTGAATCTTCAATTGAGCGTATAGCGAGTGAATATTCTTTCCAAAACAATTGAGAGAGAGTTTAGGGATGAACAATTGACTCTTCATCTTATATTATGAACAATTGAATCTTTATTTTAAATCGAAGGTATCATTCACACATCTCTAAAGACTATTCTCCTATTTAAGAGATTCACATCTTTTAACAAATGTTTTTTCACACATGCTGTAGACCATATTAATGTTATTTATTACTATTACTACTAACCAATATAAATTTTATTGTACTGCACCGATGCTTTGCCAAACAAAATTGTTACTATTCACATAATTAAGGAGAATAAAAATTAAATGAGACATAAAATTGCCTAATTCAATAAAATGATGGGGACATATTGTGATTAGATTTGTATATAGTAATGAATACATATAATCCAAATAAGTATGAAACCATTATAGATTAAATATATCAAAAACTAATTGGTAAATTGATTGTTAAATATATCAAAAACCAGTAACAGAAAAGTAAATTGATTGTTAAAAATAAGAGAGAGATGGGTTTAAGTCTTTCGAATCATCTGAGTTTCCCTAATTGGTATACTGCACCTATTCTTATGAATGATTTTCTAGTTTCACGATAGTTAACAAAATAGTCCTAATCAATCCCTTAAATTAGGACCCTCTTCTAAGATTACAGCCCCTAATCCCTTAGGTGGTCTAATAATCCTCGAAGGTTTGAAACACGTTAACCTAATATCACTAATAAAGAATTATCCATTCCTAGACTAATTATAATTATTAGAACAATTCAATTAGGTCTAAGTCGAAAGCTAGGGTCAGTAGTCATTCGTTCTCACTAATTCATATATATATGTGATCAGGATATATAAAGCATTAAGAACAATTGAATTGAATAAAAACTAGATTGTCATTCACAATAAATAGAGTTTCACAGCAACATGTATCAATTAGGGTTACAAAGAATCATCTCAGACCTAACCTCTAATGGATTTAGCTACTCATAATCGAGTTTATAAATAACATAATCATTAGAGGTAACAATACATACATGAACTGGTTACAAGGTGAAGAAATCGCCCTTGCAGCTGTCTTTAGGTCTCAAAATCGCACTTTGCTCTTCTCAAATCGCAACCCTTGTTTTCAGCCTTGCCTTCAGCTTAAATAGGCACATAATTTCGCCTAGAATCGTGGCACGATTCGGTGTAATCGTGACACGATTTTGTCCTGTAAAATAAATAACTGAATTAGGGTTTCTTCAAATCGTGGCACGATTTGGTCATCGTGGCACGATTTTCCTTGGCAGAATGCATGTTTCCTGAAAGCTCCAAATCGTGACACGTTTTGTAGTAATCGTGCCACGATTACCTTTTTTCAGTTTCTCTAGTTTTTCTCACTTTTCTTGCTGGTTAAGCTTGCTTGTGAACTCAAAATATCATGAAAATAACGCTAAAAATAACGAATGACTGACTGTCATCAGCCCCCTAACAAAATAAAATACAACCCAGCCCCTTAAGTACTGACTCTTTTGCAGTTTTGACCCCCCATACCAATTTTGACAATGTCAATGCTGACATGGACGCCACATATGTAGTTTATTTATTTTTTATATTTTTATATTTTATTTTTATTTTTTTAATGATTAAAAAAATAAAAAATAACACATAAGGCATCCATGTCGGCATTGACTTGTTCAAAATTGACCTGGGGGCCAAAACTGTAAAAGGGGCAGTACTTGGAGGGTTGGATTGTATTTTATTTTATTAGGGGGCCAAAATCACAACTTCCTGTTACTTAGGGGGCCAAAAATGCTATTAATCCTAATTAAAAGGTACAAATAAGAAGCTACATGATAGAAAATATAAGGGCTATGGTGAGATAAGGATGCTATAACTATAGAGTGTGCAATCTTATTTGCTTGCCTCCTAACATAACTAACAGTGAATTGACTATGAGATGACAACAAATCTTGACATCTACTAATAATATCTCTGATTTTATTTTGGAGAACTTGTGAAGAATTTACCTCATCTACAACAAACTTGCAGTTTGACTCAATTATAACAGAAGGAAAACCACGTGCAACAACAAGTTTTATTGCTTCTAACAATCCCAATGTCTTGGCTTCAGATGGTGAAGAGAAAAAGAATGTGTAGTCAGACATTCCCATCATTAAATGACCTAATGAATCACGTATGCAAAAGTCATATATAGTAATAGTGTTATTATTAAAAAGTGCGCAATCGACGTTACATTTCACGATCGATGGCAGCGGTTTCATTCACTTGGCTTCAAGGTATGTACCTTGACCTGGTTGTCTTGCTCTTTGCATTCAGCGCCACTCATGGAATTAATCTTTGACTCTTTGAACAATGATTAAAGAAGGTGTGTCAGATCCTTTCCAAAGTTTAGCGTTACGATATCCTTCCAAATACTCCAAAGAATCATGGAGGTCAAAGATTGTTGCTGCACATATAACAAGCTACACTAATTAATTGTTGTACTATATTTAAAACAATTTTAAGATAAGATGATAATATCTCAATTCAAGACATACTTAAAGTTTAAAAATATAACTCGTGAGAATTCAAATTTTAATTTTAGATAAAACAATTCTTATCTTAATTATATTTGACTAACGATAAAACTTCGGATTACGTGCTCTCTCCCCTTATGAATCGAAGATTAACACCAAAAAGTTGAAATATATGAAAATGAAAAACATTTATTTTATGTTATGTTAATATCTTAATCCTAGTTGAAAGCTTATATTGATGGAGTGTAAAAATGAATTGGAAGGTTACACGTGAATGTGATTTGTTAAAGTCAAATTAAATTAAATATCTTTGATTCATTTATGATTCATCATCTACCTCTACCCAAAACCACAACGTTCCTTCATTCTTTCTACACACTCAATCCCAACCCTTTCCAGATTTTCATTTTCCCCAGAAACTCATTATTTTCCGGTAAAATCTCTATCTCTCGCTACACAATTTTCATCTACTTCGCTTAATTTCCATTTTCCATTTTCAGATTCAAGGAAGAGGTATTCATCAATGGCACCTCCGATTCTATCCTTAGCTCTTCCTTCCGAAACCGGTCGAGTACTCAGCATTCAATCTCACACTGTTCAGGTTTTTATTTTTTTGAATTTCAATTTGGTATATCTTTTTTGATTTCAGATTGGTTCTATTGACTAAAGCTTCGTAATTGAATAACTTTTTCAAGTTGCATTTATGTATGCTATTGTTTGTTCTGAATTCTCATGAATCCTGAATCTTACGGCTAAGTTCATTTTTTTAATCACATTCAAAAGCTGTAAGCTGTGAATAATTCGGTTGAATATATGGTTAATTTAAGTCACCAGTTGAATAATGAATTAACCACAATTTTGATTGTGGATTGAATTAACCATTCACTTAACTGAGTTAACTACATTTGTGAACCTGATTAACTAGATATTCTAGGTGTAGGAAAAAATGGGTGTCTAAATATCATCACTCTTACGGTTACACATACATTGGAGCTTTATTTGTTGTTATTACTCTCAGGGTTATGTTGGAAATAAATCCGCTGTTTTTCCTCTGCAACTTTTGGGCTATGATGTCGATCCAATTAATTCCGTGCAGTTTTCAAACCACACAGGCAAGCAAGCAAGCATCTTTTCAGTTTTATATAGACAATTGTTAGTTGTTACTTGTTAGTATGTTACGTTAGTAGCATTTGTGGATAGAAAAAATAATTCTTTAGTTTATGATATTTCTTGAGAAGAAAAGTAATGGGTCTGTTTGGATTGACTTGTTTAAGCTTATATACTAGTTGAAACACTTGCGAGACTATTGGGAAGAACTTGTGAAAAAAGCTTAAGACATGTTCATAAGCTTAAGACATGTCTATCAACTTGAGAATGAGGTGGGCTCACTTCCATTTGGCTATTTTACTGTGCAGGGTATCCATCTTTTAAGGGCCAGGTTTTAAATGGACAGCAACTATGGGATCTAATTGAAGGCCTTGAAGCCAATGATTTATTGTACTATACTCACTTATTAACAGGTACTATTGTATATGATGTCAAAGAGTTTTTTTATTCTGTATAATTTAATTGTCAACTGTACCACATTCCCTCGCGATTCGTGAAGTCAACTGAAAATTGCATGCGTGTGTGTTTGACAAACTATAAATAAGTATATTTCTTTCAGAATTATTGTTACTTATTGTTGTTTTAGTTTTTGAAGTTACAATTAGTGTAGTCAAATTTGTTGTTTTAGTTTTTGAAGTTACAATTAGTGTAGTCAAATAGCGGCGTTATAGCATAGCTAATTTTGATGAACCTGCCATAAAAACCGCAACACTATCCTAGTTTTGCTATTAGGGCAATAGTGGTCTCTATTCTTGTTTCTGCTAGCTGATATAGCGACAATAGCGGAAAAAAGATAATTTTAGGATTTTTTTAATATAAAGAATTCTGAAACATTATGAAATTATAGGGGTACCATGGCATCCTTAGGCTTCCAAGAAGATATAAAGCGCTTCACGGGCCTACGGCGTGGCAGTGGAGGGCCACACTACACCGCTATAGCAGCACTATAGAGTGCTATTGACAACACAGATCGACTAGATTCAATTATGTGTTGAACCTAGATACGACTCATATGCATCGTTCCTTATAACAATGGTTGAAACACAGAAATAATTTACCAAAAGCCTCACTATACCAACATATTTCTTCCGATGATGCGACAAATCATGTTGCGGGTTCACACCATACCGTGCTCATTGAGATAGCAAATATCTAATTGGATAAGGCACCTAATATATCTATCTCCTTGCTTAAAGTTCAGGCATACCCCTTCCTATTTTAGAATCGTAAGTTTTCTCCAACACAATTTCCATTGGAGTGTCTTTGGGACCAGCTGCCAAAAACGAACAAACAGCATAAGTATAAGATACCGAGGTTTTGAAAAATGTTCAATGTATCTTTCAGAACTAACAATGCATAGATTTCCTACTAATTTTATATATGCATTTTAAGTTTTTCACGTTTAAAAGATAAAACATAAGAAAGAATAGCCAAAGAGATTGAGTTCACATCAATCACCTCTGCACCGAACCTAGATTTCGACTCAATTCATTTCACAAAACTTAAATTCATCAATCTACTTAACTCGGGAATAGAGTTTTCTTGAGCTTCATGCTTCACTCGGGAATTGTCATGTGGGCCAACATGAGCTATTATTATAATAAAAAATTGGAAGAGTCGGTGAGGATTTCTTCTATATTCTCCACGAGTTCAGCTTTGCTCCATTTATGAGAGAGATAGACACGTGTGATTGCTTAGTGGGATCCATCAAATTGTTATTCTATTCCTTGTCTCTCTCTCTCTCTCTCTCTCTCATAAATGGACAATAAATGAAGCAAAGCTAAACTCACTCTCCATAATACGTAATCTTTTCCATATATAAGCTGTGTTCAGCTTCCATTCCCTTCTTGTTTGTATGCACAGTGCTTTTTATATTTTTTAAATACAATTGACTTATTTCAACCACTATGTGGCTTCTTCTATTTGTCCACAACACTATTCAGTTATTTCACATAGCCGGTTTTTGGCATTTTTCTATTTTCCGCAAGCTGCTATTATGACACTGGTTACCTTCCTGCAAATATATTTCCTTTGGTATTAGAAACTATATGTTCAAATCTTGGAAATAGTCTTTCCACTTGGTGGGTAAGGCTGTGTTCATTTACCTTCCCCGGACACCACCTGGTGGGAGCGCCACACACTTGGCCACCCTATTAGAAATTATATGTTACGTGCTATTATATGTTGTCGTTAAACTGTGAGTTTTTGTGTTTTAAATTTGGTCCTTATTTTGATTATTCTGACTTTGAATTTAACTAATGCATTTCCAGGTTATATTGGTTCAGTTTCTTTTCTCAACACAGTATTGGATGTTGTCTCCAAGCTTCGTTCAATAAACCCCAAGCTTACATATGGTGAGATTACTGATTCACGGGATTGGTTAAATTTTATTTAAGACATAGATTTGGTCTAAGTCTAACTTAGAGGTTATTATTAGCAAAAAAAAAAAATCGAGGTTATTAGTTTAGAATATGACCATTTTAGGAACAAAATTTAACTACGGAAATTATGCTGCTCGAACCAGTGTAGTCAAGATCGCGAGCCTCCTCTTAGGATCTTAGGATCATAGGCTGTGAAGGTCATGGTTCCGTGCTGCATGGGGTTATGTGCATGAAGAAGCATCATAATGAGTTTTTTTTATCCGGGTCAGGTTTTGTTTGAATGACCTTTTTTTTTAAACGAAAAATTCTGATCACGTGGAGCAACTCCTCCTTGCGCCACCATCTGTGACTCTCTCTTCCCTTCTTTGTTTTTTTCTACATATCAATTGGTTTGTTATAGTGTAAGGAGAGTTCAGTAGTGGCTGCATTCCCTTTTACCCAGTACAACTTGGGTTTTTTTATGAAGGGAAAAAAACTTGGGCCTGGCCCAACTCATTTTATTTATTTTTGGTTTAGACTCTATGTTTGAGAGAATGGCAAAATTTGGCTGTATGACCTAAACGCTCTTATGTTTTAGCCAGATTATTTCTCTGGTATTTTTAAAGTTTAATAATAAAGTATAACAAATACTATGATAAAGTAAGTAATTATTATTATTATAATAGTAATGAGTGCAAATAATGATAAAAAGAATGTAAGATGCAACCTAAATTTCATGTTATTTTTCTTTTCTATGCTATTTTTATCCATACGTATATGCATAGATATATTTTTTTTCTTTTGCTATTGGCTTAGTGGCCAACACGCACTCAAATAAACGCACACGGGGAGGGGAAGTGTGGAGAGTCGGGAGGGGCACCCACATAAAATGTCCTCGCAGCCAAACCACAAGGCTGTAACAATGGGGAAGTGTATAGATATTTTTTTATGTTAGGTAGGATCTTACAAGTCGTGTCACTATCATCAAGTATTGCTATTTCACCCCCTCCCGATCCTATGCAGGATCTCATGTTTGACTACATTGGCTTGAACTGAACCATCAGGGCCCTGTTTGGATAAACAGCTGAATCTGTAGCTTATAGCATAGACACTTATCATATAATCGCTTATGAAGAAACTATTTCTATCACAAAATAAAAGAAAGCCTAATTGTTTTTGTATAAGCCATAAGCTGTTTTCATCCACTATCTTGGAGAGCTTATGAAAATAATCTAAAACAGCTCAGGAACATGTCATAAACTGTTTTCATAAGTTCTTCTAGACAGTCTCGCAAGTGTTTATGTCAGTAGATAAGCTCAAATAAGTCAATCCAAACAGACCCCCAAATCCAGTTAAGTTTAATTTCAACCCTTATTCCTCATTGTTATTTTTATTGTCAGCATTGACACTTAAAGCCTGGGGAACATGATTTATACCTTTTGTATGTTGGATGTCAATCTTTAAAGAAATTTTTCTTTATTTTGTATTGAAAATATAAATTACCTATACATATGTGTGTTTTGTTTCCTTGTCAGTATGTGATCCAGTATTGGGTGATGAAGGAAAGCTTTATGTTCCACAAGAGCTGGTGACAGTGTACCGTGAGAGGGTAAGACTGATCCATAAAGATGTTTCTGCAAGCGTCCATATGTAATAATATACATGATGTAACAAGTTTACAATACATGAACTTCTCTGACTAAGTTATCATACTCAAAATTGTTTTATCCATAACTGAAATTAGATGTTGATCCGTGCTTATTGGGTTCTTATTTACGAGATGGCACAAACATACTTTTCTTTCGCCTGGCCATTTAAATGTTACCTTTACTTGTTTTGACATCTCAGTAACACACATTTCATCAGGTTGTTCCAATCGCTTCAATGTTGACTCCCAACCAGTTTGAAGCAGAATTACTGACAGGACTCAGGTAATTACACCATGATCAATATTACTTAACAGTTTTTCTGTTCGGAAATTGCTATCGTATGATGTGCATATATTCTAAGAAAAATCTATATGTTGACATGTAAGTGAGTAGCTTCAATCACTTTCCCAGCATATTACTTTTATTTTTCTCTTGTACACCAAAGTTGTGGGGTTAAATATGTTTATAGTCACTATACACCTGGAAACATGTTGATTTTAGTCTCGACTAAAATTTCAAATGTTCTAGTCCAAAATATTACAACAGTCAAGTACTTTTAGTCCCTCAATAAGTATAGCGACTTTAAACATATAAATGTTTTACAGGGACCAGAATTAACATATTTCCATTTTCATGAGGACTAAAAAAATGTTTAACCCAATATTGCAATTTGAAAAATTGTATTAATGCACTGCAGAAAAAGAGCAAATTATTTGAAGTACGTGCAATGTCTATCTCTTAGATTTTTTAAGGGGGTTTCAGCTTATAAATATTAACGGCCCCTTTCATATATAGATACCTTGTTTTATGCATGGGCTGAGAAGTATTAAAGGCCCCGTCTCAAATGTATATGATATTTTTGTTTTATGCTTGTTGAGTGCATGTGTAAATTTGGGAGTTTTGTTACAACCTACACTGAGAAAAAAGCTCTTGTTAGTTTTTAGCTGGATGTTTCTTTTGGCCGATGTTTTTGAACATTTGTTGTTATGGAGCTAATTGAGGTCGAAGCTAACATTAGAACTACAGTCCACAGGTTATTCTGATCTTTAGAAGGCAACACATGATTGAAATATTATTTTCGATATATAATTACAACATATTAGGCGCAGAAGCTATTTTTGTTCTTTAGTGTTATTTTATATTTTCCTCTTACGGCTGGGATTTTCCGATTCCTGTCTGTTGGACGTCCACTATGTATTTCCTCTGAAGGTTTCATATCACAGGATTCAGTCTGAAGAAGATGGTCGAGAAGCTTGTAACTCAATTCATGCAGCTGGACCTTCAAAGGTTTGCTTTAAATCTTTTGTTCTACCATGTGCATTCGTTTGCTGAATGATAAAACATAATCTGAAAACAAATCCAATCTTTCTGGATTACAGGCTCTAACTTTCTTTATAAACTCAACTGTTTTATTATGTTTTGAACTTAATTTTCTTGCATGTTTTCATAAATACTTGTTTGATTACAGCAACAGAAAGATAGTAAAATCTCTTTTTGTATACTTTAATTTTCTTTTCAAACCTGGCCTATTTGATTATTTAGCCAATAAAATTCTGCCGGGCTCTTGGCTCCATGAAAATCGTGGATTTTACTTTGTACAACATATGGGTGGGGGATAGCAATTGTCTAAAGTGATACACACTATTGTACAAACATTTGCACACACAAGAAACAAGAAAGTTGGAATCTGAGGTACACACATGGCAGCACCAGGAGGAGTTGACCCATGTCCATGTCTTCTCAAATTATATTTTCTAAATGTTTTTTGTTTTTGACTATGCTAAGAAACTGTCTAAACCTAATGTCACGATGAACTCGTCTATAATCGTTAATGTTTGCTTCTGCTCTGTTTCTCTCAACCATTTAGATAATCTATGTTCATCCTCAGGTTGTAATTACAAGTATAAATGTAGATGGGAATCTTCTCCTCATTGGAAGCCATCTAAAGGAAAAGGTGGGATAAATGTCACGTATAATGTTGTTACCACTGGTAATATTTTTTTTTTTTATTTCTAATTTTAGATATATGATTAATATTGTAAATCAATATTGTTGAATTTTCATAATTTACTTGCATGATATATGTCTTCTTGTTCCTTGAGTTATTACAATGATTTGTAAAATTTATGTTTTCCATGATGCCACACTTCTGAAAACCAAACTGACTAGGCTCAATCTTATTTGACCAAAAAATGGGTGAACCGGCCAATCTTATTTGGTTGGCAGATTATAATTTAGAATCTTGACAATGAGGGTAAACCAAACCAGCTGGCCTAGAGTCAAATTAGGTTTGAACTGCTGAAATGCTGCACATTATTGTAATGTGACCCTATGTGATTGGGTCATTGGAAATATCACATGGAATCTATTTATCTATTTTAAGAAAAGTCTTCATCCTGACTACATATGATGGGATTTCACGCTCTTGCATGAACTCTTTGCTAGTTATTACAATCTAATCAAAAGAATTCATTATTATAAATATTCAAACATTAACTAGTGAGCTATTTTTCATTGGGTATAGCAATAGGTAATTGAAAAATATTTTTCTACTTTCAGATTATTGCTTGATATGTCTTCAAAAATTTCCTTTGATTGTATACTTAATGTTTAACAGTATTTCATTTGAACAAAAAATAAATTTCTATTTGTTTTCTAGAGACACCTATGTCTACAAGCTATGATTTTTATAAACACACATGATAACCATGGCGGAAACACTGAAGTATGAAGTGCCACAGTCTATACTAACAGACCACACTCTTCACTGACATTTTTAATTTTATATACTCAATGGTTTATATTCTATGAAACACTGATACGAACACAAACATCGGACACGACACGGACACTGACACGCCGATACAGCTAATAATTTTGAAAAATCACATAATTAAGTGTAATTACAAGTGTCGGTGTCGTGTCGATGTCTGACACGACATGTGTCCGACACTAGGATACGCCTAATCCGAGGAGTGTTTGTGCTTCATAGTTTATATTCATACACTATCTACTCATCTTAGTAACATAAATTTTTATTACCTTTTGTGTGCAGGGAAATCCTCCCAAACAATTTAAGATTGCAATTCCCAAAATACCAGCTTATTTTACGGTATGAATATACAATAAATTTATTGTTTGGTTTTTGCGATGTTATCCAAGAAAAAAATCCGAGTGGCTAGCGTTCATTTGGAGACATAAAGGGTTAAAATTCCATTTGAAGCAATGTCTGTGTGGCAAGTGTAATATACTCGTACTCATTAGTGTGTACCTTTCAAATAAACACTGTTGCTTTGATTTCATTGCAAAAAATACAAGGGTCAAGGGCGACAAGTTTCCCTTGACCTCAAATCTCGAGTATTGCGTAGTGGAGTATTAACAATCTGCTATCCGCGATTGACAACATTAGTTTAAATTATTAAAATAAATTTGATGCTCTTGTTCTGTTTAGAACTACCTCCAAACAGTCAATAACTGTAGCTTTGATTACACAATTTGTTTTTATGCTGGTAGGGAACAGGAGATCTCATGACTGCACTTCTTCTCGGTTGGAGCAATGTAATGTCAATTTACTTATTAGTCTTCCTTGTCATTTACTTATTAGTCTTCCTTGTCATTGCTCGCATAATATTGACCTAAAATGTGTTTTCATTCGTTTCAGAAACACCCCGACAACCTTGAGAAGGCTGCAGAACTCGCGGTATCAAGCTTACAGGTATATTCTTTTTACTTGTTCTTTTCTTCCTCCTTCCAATATTTTGGAATCATTATTTATCTTGGACTGATCCTATGTCTTGCTTGTAAATGTGAGGATGTTGATTGTAAGATTTAAAAAATTATATTCATTTTGGCGAATGATTGATTTAATGATCACAATATTATGCAGGCACTTTTGCAAAGGACACTTGATGATTACAAAAGTGCTGGACATGATCCCAAATCATCCAGTTTAGAGATCAGATTAATTCAGAGCCAAGATGATATCCGCAGTCCACAAATCACATTCAAAGCTGAAATATACAGCTAAACGGCGATATGAATTGGATCTGAATGCCTATCTCTTGATCAATTATAGAAATTGGAGCTACAATGTTCAATTATAGCACTGCAGGCCTTTGAAAGCCAAAAGTTAATTATTTTTATAAGCATGACATATAAGTCAAATTTGTGTTAGGTCGGAAAAAATAAATAAAGAATATCGGCTGTAAATTTATTTTTAGTTTGATTACACTCAACTCATACTGGAATGTTAGGCATAAATATAATTGTGCATATATCTTTTTAATACTACTTAAAGCACCGAGAAAAGTTATAACAATATATCTTTTTAATAGTACTTTAGCATCTACCCTCCAATCTTATTTATAAGCAAAAAATAATATAATTTGGTCTAAAAATATCTCTTATTATCTTAATTTTCAAGAAGAGTGCATAGTTATTGTTCAAATAAAAAGAGGAGTGCATAGTTCATTGTCAAAAAAAAAAGTGCATAGTCTCGATACAAATTTAACGTGATAATTATTATAGGTTTTATGTGCATAGTCTCCTTAAGAGTTTTCTTTCTTCGTTTGATTACTAATAAGTGTCAAGTAAGATTCTTCTAAAGATCATAGGTTTTAATTCTGAGCAAACTCCCAAATTAGTCACTGAATTACCATTTGTCAAGGGCAAGAAAAAGAAAATGTTATGAAGGACTAAATTAGGAGCAAATGAGGTTGGATTTTGATTATAAGAGACAGATGATCCTTCTCTATAACTCAACATCAATATATCTCCACATGCTGATGTTGAGTTATAGAGAAGAATCATATTTTGTCTCTCCGAAGCCAAATTGATTTAAGACACCTATGAGTCCACCAAACCAAGGCTTATGATCCTATTTTAGGCCATAGATAGCTTTGTGCAGCTTGCAGACCATAAATTCATCAGCCAAGTCAAACCTGGGTGGCTGGGACATACACAACACCTCTTCTTCTAGCAAGCCGTATAAATTATAAACACACATTGTTGGCATTTAGCTGTTTTAAGGGTCACTTGTTTTAAGGGCCACTTACTTTTGAGTGAGAGCTAAGGTTAGAATAATTCTGATAGTTACTAGTTAATGACAAGACTGAAGTCTTAATTATAAAATGAGCAGACTAGCAATAATTCAAATTGGAAGCAGTTCTCAATTTTGTGGGAAAAAACATTCAGAATTTAGGAGCATTCCTAAACATTCTTGGTATAAGTCTATAATGAACATAAATTTCTGTGTAAAAGCATCGGTCTTTCCTTAGGCCCATGAATTCACGATGAATACCACTGGCATTTAGGATAACAATTTCAACCTTATCCCCCTGTAAAAACAAACATACATCCAAAGTAAGTTAAAAGTTTATCCTAATGTAAAATGACATTTATGTAAAAGGGCCCAAAGTTCAAGCGTTGGCAATACATAAGATATTGTGCATGTACATTTAAGCTAACAACAGCAACAATACATAAGAACTTATTCCATTAAGTGATATCAACTATGGTGACCAATTCGTACCACTTGTCCACCTTATAGTTGTCTTATAATGATATAGGCAAATGCCCTCTAAATCTATTAAATTGTGACTCTTAAGAACAATAAAAGACGTGAATAAAATAAATGCCGCCTTCATTTGTGTTATACCAAATGGTAAGATTAGATTGTAGCTGCAACTTAAACTCGACAGCCAAGACCAGTACTCTAGCTCACCATGTACTTCAAAGTTACACAAACCAAACCAAATTTTTCAAATGATGATGTGATTAATATTCGTAACTGTAAAATTGATCAAAGTTGAATTCTAAGGATTATGGAAAGCTAACACATGAACTCCTTCCTTTGTTTAATCCTCAAAGGTATCATTCACACATCTCTAAAGACTCTTCTCTTATTTAAGAAACAATAATGCTAGTTATCCCGAATTTTAGTTTCACGACATGTGTTTTCCATCAAACTAGTTTTGTTGACTATCATATTTGCATAATAACTCCCCCATGATTTCCGCCAATCCTGCATTTTCATTGGTGGATTGTTGATTCGCGGTGCATTTGGGAAAACAACCTTCGCCGTATATAGCATTACTGTTTAAGAAATTCACATCTTTCAACAAATATTTTTTCACACATGCTCTAAACCACATTAATGTTATTTATTACCATTAGTACTAACCAATAGAAGTTTTATTGTAGTGCACCCATGCTTTGCCAAACAAAATTGTTATTCACATAATTAAGGAGAATAAAATTTAAATGAGACAGACAATTGCCTAATTCAATAAAAGAAGGGGACATTGAACATATATAAATAGTTTTATTTCATATCGGGATTGCTCAATTGTGAATGAATGCGATTAGTTTTTTTATATAATAATGAATACATATAATCCAAATAAATACTTATTAAACCATTATAGATTTCCATATACCAATTAAAGAGATCAGAAACTATGACTAAATAATATCTCAATTTTTCCCCAAAAACAAAAATGCATAAGATCAATTTCAAACCTCAAATTTCTCATGCAGCATTAATTCCCATGTGTGACTTCAATGCCTTCACATGTCCTTCACACGTCTACCATCACCACAAAGCTTCTTAGGAAATATTTCTTCACATGTCTCCATGAAAGCTTCAACAATGACATGATGGTGACACTTTGCATTAAGCTGAAGAAAACATTCAAGTAATTCTTGAAGATCATTTTCTGAATAAATCTCTCTCTCCATTATCATTTGAAGTATAGAGTTTCGAAAATCTTCATACGGCTCCTTCGATTCCTTCTCAACGGCAATGCTATCTATGAGTTTTGTACCCGGCTTTAAAATCCTATAATTATTATTGTTGTTGTTGCCTTTATCGTCGGTGTTGGCGTTGGCGTCGTGAGAAGTGAGGCTATTAGGGTTTGTGTTTTGACAAAAGGAGATTTTAGGTTTTTGAGAGGGTTCAAGTACGTTAGAGGGTTTTATTTTGATGCAACCACAAGTTTTGTTAGAGGAGAAAAGGGTTTTCACAAGGCTTCTCTTGTTGAAATTGAAAGACATAATTAAAGGGCTATGGTTTTGGTTGAGAGGTATAGATGATGATGATGTTGTTGGTAAGATTCTTTTTGTAATTGAGAATAGGGAAAAGGGGAAGAAGTTAAAATGTGAATGAAAGAGGAAGAAAGAAGGTAGGGTTTGTGGTTGGAAGTTTTATTATCGTGATAGTGAAGGTAGAGTAGTAGAATGTGGATAGTAGTTACATTGCACTGTTGCCGTCTAAAAAACAATTTACTTATTAGTCTTCCTTGTCATTGCTCGCATAATATTGACCTAAAATGTGTTTTCAGAAACCTTGAGAAGGCTGCAGAACTCGCGATATCAAGCTTACATGTATTTTCTTTTTACTTGTTCTTTTCTTCCTCCTTCCAATATTGTGGAATTGAACCAGCTACCCATAACAACAACAGCTTTGAACATTTATCACTATACCATTAACATTTTTATTGAAATATTGTTGCTTCTAAAATGGATATCTAATCCTAAAGGCCTTTTATTTAAGCCACTAACAATCATTTTTATTGTGTTTATTTCCATGTTTGATTACTTTCACATAATTTAATTTATGACTTTGATTCCATATTCATTTTTGTTGATGCAAACTAATATTTCTAATTTGTTATTCTTGAGATTTTGCACGTCGGTCAACTCTAATATTAATAATATATCCCTTTTAATACTTATATATGAAACTCTATTTTAAAGCTGAAATATACGGCTAAACGGTGAATTATTTGGAGCCGAATGCCCATCTCTTGATCAATTATAGAAATTGAAGTTCAATTATAGCACTGCAGGCCTTTGAAAGCCAAAAGTTTATTTTTTTTATAAGCATGACATATAAGCAATTGTTTTTTATAAGCATGACACATAAGTCAAATTTGTGTTAGTAAAGAATATCGGCTGTAAATTTAATTTTAGTTTCATTACACTCATTACTGGAATATTAGGCATAAATATAATTGTGCATAAATCTTTTTAATACTACATAAAGCACTGTTTTTTTTTTTTCTAGCCAAAATAGTTTCGATAGCAAACTTGATTGTTTTTGTCTAGTACGTGAGAAAAGTTATAACAATATCTGCTCCGTTTTGAATCAAATATTTGTAGCGATATAATTTTGCTTATAAATAAGGAGAGTACAAGCTATGAAAATTTGTTGATTTTTAAATGCCCTCTAAAATTAACAAGCAACTAGCATATGATGATTTACACTCTGAACTGTTTTCTTTCTGATTACTATTAAGTGCCGAGTAAAATTCTTCTAAAGACAAGTGAAATGAGTAGATTAGGAGCAAATGAGGTTGAATTTTGATCATCATAGACAAATGAGCTGATAAACGGAGCAGCAAGTTAATAAAATCCATTCATATCATCCACTTGCTTGCTGATGTTGAATTATAGTGAAGGATCATACTTGGTATATCCAAATGATGTGTGCTAGGGAAAATTAAACGAATTTATTTCCAGACTTGAAAAGGGATAAACTTAAATCAAATGCGATTGTGTTTTCTTTTGGGATAACAACCAAATTCTCTAATTTGCCAACAGAGTAGACTTGAATAAAGATAAGAAATGGGCTCGGATAACATCCCAATGCAAATATAAAGTAAAAGCACTGTCTAATTACTATACGAGCAGACTAGCAATAATTCAAATTGAAAAGCAGTTCACAATTTTGCTTAGAGAAACTTCCTAGACCACATCCAGAATTTAGGAGCATTCGTAAACATTCTTAGTACAAGTCTATAATGAACATACATTTTTGTGGAAAAGCATCAGTCTTTCCTTAGGTCCATGAATTCGCGATGAATACCAGTGGCATTTAGGATGACAATTTCAACCTTATCCCCCTGTAAAAACATACATCCAAAGTAAGTTAAAAAATTTGCCCTAGTGTAAAATGACATTTATGTAAAAGGGCCCAAAGTTTCGGCAGTAGAAATAACTCTGCATTCACACAATAACGAGATTTCAACCACCTTATAAGAGGGCTCATACTTCAACTTTGCAAAACAGGTCTTAAGTACTAAGTCGAAATGTGCTCCGTTTAATAAAGATTGAATGCTCTGGATCCGCAATAGTGTGAATGCATGATGACAGGCAATCCATTTTTGCATGTAAACAAACTTACAGTGTATATATCTCTCTCAGTTGCTGATGCAAAAACAGTTTTGACCAAATCAACTGCTTCTGTTTCAGACAGTGGAGTAACAGCATCCTGCAATAAATCATATTTTTAAACAAAATAATCACTTTTGGAAGTTTTCATAAGTTTGTTGGAACTTTAAAAAAATGAGAATGTGAAAAAAAAAATCTTATAAATATTTCATATGAGAAGTTGTTCTTAGCAGGTTCTCATGAAAATCATTTTGGGTTAATAGTGTTTTTCGCCCCTGTAATATATGTCATTTCCGGTTTTCGCCCCTATAAAATTTTCGGCTTGATTTGCACCCTCGTAAATTTATTTTTCTTCCGGAAAACACTCCTAATAGGCCATTTTTAGAAGAAAAAAAATTTGGTTTTTGAATGGTCTATAAAGGGTGTTTTCCGGATTTTTTTTTTTTTACGAGGATGCAAATCAAACCGAAAATTTTATAGGAGCAAAAACCGAAAATGACATATATTACAGGGGTGAAAAGCACTATTAACCCAATCATTTTTATAGATGATTTGTCTAAAAGTGATTTTCATTATAGGAAACGAACACAACAACTTATGGTTTTCTTAAAAGTCTCCAAAAAAGTATTTCTAAATTATTGAATATCAAAATCATTTTTTTATAATCGATAACAAACGAGCCCTTAAAGCATCAAATATTTCAAGCAAATCAATTTACGAACTTTACCTGTGCAGGTAAGAGGAGTGGACTGGGAGACTTTAGTTGGTTATCAAGAAAAGGCATAATGAGTGTGGATCCAGAACCTTGAGAGCTATATCCCACCCTTTCATAAGAACCAACAGCATCATATGTGAAAACACACCCCTTTCCTAATTTAGGTAGTAGAAGTTTGAGTCAGCAAATACAAAAATGGAACATTACAATAATAGAAGGGTAGAAATAGTGTACCTTCACTGTCGAGGCCGCCCAAAACATTGAAAGAATAATAAGGAAAGAACCGTTTGTAGTAAAGTGTGTTTGAAAGCAACTGAGCCATTGCAGGGCAGCTCATTTGCTTGTTGTGTTGATGCTGATATGTCTGCATTCAGAATCAATATAATGTCATACAGTATAGCCAATTGTAGATTGCAGAAAATAGTGGTTTGCGCAAATTCCGCTACGCTACAGTGTTATAGTGTTGTTGTAGCCACTATTTGACAACAATTTGGTCTAAAAGCAGTAGCAATTTGTTCAAATATCTGTTCTACAATGCTGCTATTGCCGCTATTTGATAACACTGATGTCATTTCAGCCAGACGCTTCAATTTTTTGTCAAGGTAAAATTAGAACAAGGGAGCCACTGAAGGGATAGAATAATTTGAGTCAAACACCAAAATCTCACTAAATTTCTAACTAGCATCTAACAACATAATTAATCAGGTTATATACGTCAAAAAAGACTAAGTGTCCATAATTAATCCAACCAGTATCATCAAATCAATCAAGCACGTCATTCCATAAAAAATTATATATTCAATTATTCATGTATCTTAAAGTGCATATTGAACTAATTCAGATAATGTTATGTTGCAAAATAATATATCCAAAAAAAAAAAAGGTATACAAACTGAGGTTTTCTTTACAATTTTGGATATACAATTATATGTAGAGGGTAACTTGTATATAGAAAAATGGCAAAGAGTTTGGCAATGTGTGTAGAAGCTCATAGAAACACTGCAAAAGAAGGTTGACCAAAATAATCCAATAACTCTGTTATAGTTGAACTTATAGGCCAATCATATTAAGGGTTTTGGTTACTGAGAAAATACTCAGTATAGTTAAACTTACTTATAGGGTTATTATATTAAGGTTTCTGGTTACCGTGAGAGTCCATAAATAGTTTCTTATCAGAATATCTGAAACTCATAACAAAGAAACATTTAAACCTAAGTTTATTCTTCTATAGTTCTACAAATGTACATCAGTAATGTTACAAATACAGAGCTTAAAATCAAGTTGGAACTGAGCAAAGTTTCCTTCCTAACTCACTAACCTAACCAAAAAAGATATCCAAGGAATGTTGATAACTCCTTGCCAAGCAGTAATCAACATTATATGTTTGGTTCAATGCGGTAATCAACATTGTTGTCAATGGCGGACCATAGGGGAGAGCCAAAAATCCAACATACCGGCTGGCTGAGTAGCTGACATTCATCCTTCACAAAAATTGGTCATGGCTGAAAGCCAAAAACCCACCACCGATATCCTCCATGGCTGATATTTGACAACATTGGTTTGGTTCCACTTTTGGAAGAGCAAAAATAGATTTGAGACGTATAGAATAGATTTTGACATGTTAGGATTTTCTCGAATAGAACTTATTGTCTCCAAAACTTATTCTAACTTAAAGCTAGAATTTGTAACTTTTGGCTTCTACAATTGATTTTTAGCCTTGAATGCACTATTCAACTCACATTGACATGAACATATCCAAACACAAATCACTTTATTTTCAACTCACTTTTAGCCAGAAACAATTTTACATAATCAATTCATTAAAAATTAATCTGTCTCACCGCAAAACCAAACTCACACCAAATCATCCTGAAAATATGTGCAATCTAAATGGTATTACTTAGGGCCTGTTTGGAATCGCTTATTTGAGCTTAACTACTGGCAATCTAAATAGTATCACTTAGGGCCTGTTTGGAATTGCTTATTTGAGCTTAACTACTGGCATAAGTTTTGTGACACTGTTTGGGAGAATTTATGAAAATAGCTTATGACAACTTTCATAACTTTTTATCCACTTATTTTCATAAGTTCTCCAACATGGCTTATGAAAACAAGTTATTAACATTATTTTATCTTTTTCTTTAAAAATAGGTTATGTAAGCTTAAACATAAGCGCTTATACAGTATTTAGATGATAGAAGCATTGAGATTAAGAAACTTAGACTGACCAAATGCCTAGCAGACAAAACCTTCTGCAAAGCCTTGACATCAGCTTGAAAACCAGAAGAAGCCATAACACATTTCTCAGCCCTATCACAAAAAAAAAATTCAACAACAACAACAACATAAAAAAACAGTGTCACTTATGATAGGAGGATGAGAAATAGCGTACAAATGTGAGATTTTGGAGTAATCACGAGTGAGGATGTTGTAACCGGTAGACATCCTCGTATCCGCAGCGATAACGCAGTAATCGGATCCAGCAATTGCAACACAAGATCTACAACATACAAATAATGAAAATAATTGAAAAATAGTTCATCAAACTGAGAATAGAGAAAGAGAGAATACGCTACCCTCCGTTGTTGTCATATGGAGACCAATTAGCGTGTTGTTTGGTCATGGTGAAATTGGAGTGAAGAAAGAAGAACAAGAAGGGTGTTGTGAAGAGGAGTGAGTATATAATGATTTCGTTTTATTTCTTGTTCAAGAGGGCAGCTCAATTTCAAAGTACATCATTTTTATTTTTTTAATCTCGTTTAACTTGAAAACCTATGTCATCGATAACTACCAAGAATAATTTGTGCAACGGTTAGGGTTCAAACCCCGAATTCTCCACTTCTCCACACATATAATGTATGTGAATCTAGTCATTATGCTACTTGACAAAAAAAAAAAATTAACCAATTTTTTTTATCAAAGATCTCTTGACAAATAGATATGATAATACATTTTGATAAGGAATCAAATTTTATTAATTTACATTAGTAATATTAAGAGACCAAGGATCAAGTTGCATTAACTTACATAAGTTAAAGAAAAAGAAAATGTGTGATTTAGTTCGATTTAAAAACAAAATTCAAAATCTGATTCAAATGGTTTTCACAAAAGAACGTTCAAATATATCAAATAATTTTATTTTATTTTATTGGAATCAGCTTACTGTTTAATTTAGATTATGTAGAATATGAACACCCCTGCATCTAATCCAAACTTGATGTTAGCGTAGAAAAAATAACCATTTTTATTATCATAAATAACTTGAACAGAGATGACATACATTTTTTTGAAATACAAGTCATTATCCTCTATAAAATGGCAATTCTACTTCTTTTTTAATGAAGAATATGTTTAGCACACAAGATAGAATCTTCCGTTTGAATCAGGTTTTTTCTACAAGAAAAAGCTAGAGATTAAACTTATGACTGCTTGTGTTAAGGTGTCTGATTTTCATACCACTCAGACCAACATTGTTCTCAATGAAACTTCATATTGAAAACTGCTTCTCATACCACTCAAACCAAGTGGCCAACCATATTACTAATGAAAATTCTCCATGTAACTTTACATGAAGAATGAACAACATAGCCATTATTTGTTAGTAAAATTACATGTTGTCTCAAAAGTATGCTTGAATCACCCTCCACTTATCCTTTCTCATCATGTGATTTGTTTATAGGTGGAAGTAAGACTTTTGTCTCATTCTCAACCTCATTAACAACAACCTATCCTTCATTAACATTCTTAACAATAATGAACTTGTTTTTGATCATGTGATCTGGACAGTTTGGTCAGTGCTAGACTTCAAGATTTTTTGAAAAGTCTATTAATGAACTCATGACAAATTAAGTAATGTTGAAACTTTCCCATGGCTTCAGAAATTGCAAATGTGAAAGTGGGAATAGCAAATCATGTGGTAAATTTGTATGTATAGTGAGAATAGTTGGATGGTCTACTTGGTGAAAGGGAATGGCATAAAATTTAACAATGGACTTAGTGTGTGTTAGCTTTGTTGTGTATGGAATTGAGCAAGCGAGCAAGCTTAGATAACTGGGGTTGGTCTCCATGAAGAGTGATAAACTTATCTCCCAAGTAATGGGATAAAACATTGAAATCAACCATAAAGCCTTAGGGTGGCCAACCAAACTAGATCATCATATGTTACATGAAGAAAATGTATAGGTAATTGCAAGGCATGACCTTGGATATTCATTACACCATTTAATATATTGTGAATTGTTTCATAATTTGCTTGAATAAATTAACAAAGACAACCTGTTCAGAAATATACTAGAAATCACTTGTATGCGTTCTTTATTAATTAACGAAAAGATAAAAACACAATTAATATATAATTAATTTTAAATTAAAAAAATAAATTGTGTATATTAAATAAATCACACATATTCACTTCTTTTTCCATTATAATGAATTAAATATGACTCTTTGAGTCATGCTTTTCAATCACAAACAACATCATCAACGACATGCACAAACCACCGATATATTTTGCAAATAATATACATATCTCTAATCATCATGTCTTAAATATGACTTTTGAGTCATGTATCTTACGTGAGAAATATTATATATATAACAAATACAAAGTGATCGTAAATTTTAGTCTCTCTTTCATTTATGTATTGTGTATCTATTATCTATCAAATATTTTTTATAAAGTAATCACACAATATTTTGTAACATTTTATTATTTAATGGACAAATAATAAACTACAACATTTACTACTTTGAAATTAGACGATGAACATCAACTATATTAATTATTTCTTTTAATCTATCATTTGTCTTCATTTTTTTAATTTTTTTTTCTTCTCCTCTCGTTCTTCTTTTTCGCATACATGTCTAAAATAAAAGACAACTTTATTTCCAAAAACAAAGATATCACTCTTAGAGTCTATTTTTTTATGCTTTTTCATCTCTCTAATTTTATCTCAGCCATCGTAATTTTTTTGCCATTGTTAGAGGTAGAGATCTTATTATTCATGATGTTTTTCTTTCTAGACAAAAGAAGTATCAATAAAATAGATAGATGCTAAGAGTGGATCTTATCTTATTATAATAAAACTAGAAAATATAGCAATTTATGAGAGCCAACCATAAAGCAATTCTTTTATCAAATATAAAAATAAAATGGTGCAGACATAACATTGAGAAAACCTCTAAAAAAACATTGAGAAGAAGATGGACTCATGTAGAAAGAGTTTGAAACATGAGGGTTGTTAGGAAAAATGAGAATTACACGAGAGAATATTAGGAAATAGAGTTAATCATATAGGAAACACTTACATGAAATGATTTTAATAACAATCGTCAGTATTAAGTAAAAATGAACACCTATTTGATGTCAAAGTTTTAAAAAAAAGTTTTAGTTTGACATAAAATCTTTACTCATGTACGAAGAACCATACCATACCGCTGAACTCATAAATATTTATGCGTATATGCGGTGTGTAGTGTAGTAGGTTCGAAATAATTCAATCTGCCAAGTTTCCATAAAACTTCATTATTCATATCCAAAGAAGGTCAATAAAGCTTAGATTCTCTTCCAAGAAGTCGAAAGTTGTTAAAACAAATCAAAGTTTTATGGAAATCATTGAAGTATATACCTTGCGTGACCTTTGAAACAATGTTTGGTTTACGAATTTTATATTGAAACTTGATTAATTTTGGACGCAAATCTGATCATGACAATGACAGTTTAGTTTAACTAAAATGGCATGTTTCGATAAATACTGTAGTTGCTACTAGGCCACGTTGTGAATGGCTAAACCTTCAATTAAACTTTTACTGTGGCAATCTGTATTATATGTTAGAACATGTAATTTGAATGAAAAAGTTATTCTTTTTCAATATGGGATAAATCTTCAACTTAGAACATCTTTCATCATTGTATAACGAGTAGGATGTAAAGTTAAACGACATCTTTATAAAATCAATAAAATATTAATAAGACTAATGTTATGGGAGCGATAAATCGAGACAGAAATTTATGAAATTTCACACGGTGTAGTAATATATAGTTTTCTTTAGGCTAAATTGCATTTTTTATCCCTTAACTATTTAGGTAGTATCACTTTGGTCTTTTAACTAAAATTCGAAGCGATACTACCTAAATAGTTAATAGACCAAAAATGCAATTTAACCTCGTACCATATCAAAGTTAATTTAACACCTTTAATATGTAATATAGTCAAGACTTGACTCATGGTGATATATGATGCATTTGCACTTCTGTATGATACAATATGCTACCACCTCTAAGCTCACGTGGAAAAGAATATCTCCACCTCCTTGTGTTGTTATTTTTGTTATTGACCGTGTTAGTTATCTGTTTTAATAGTCTACTATTATCTATTTATCCGGGAGTATTCACTTAAATCTTAAGCTAATGAAATACATTTGCAATGGTGAAATGCAAATTGAGAGTAAAAGAAATCTCACAAATCGTAACTGAATTTCGCATGACCAATTCAATAGAAAAACTTTAAACCAAATCAACCAAACTAAAATCGTAAAAAACCGCATTTGCTTTGGACATATTCAAATCATTTTTTTACTTAATCGCATCCTTGGTTCGATTCGTGATTTTTATTTTACCAATCGAACCAAACCAAACAGCAACATAAGAAAAACATTATTTAAATATTTGTCACCTATTTGAACTTTTAGAGAAAGATAAAATCTTAGTCTTTTACATTTTTTTTTACAGAGTATGATTACTTTCTGTCCACGTTTTTAATTTGGTCTATGTTGTTTGGTGAAAATGAAATTGTAATATTGGATGAAGTATAGAATATTGTTAAAAACATTGCTGGAAATATGTTGTGTTTAACTTTTTAACTTGATCTTAATGTTAAAAAGAAAACCGCACCAACTATACCATTACAACTCGTATTGGTTTGGTTTGGTTGACCTTTTGAAAGCTAATCGAACCAAATTGAATTGCATAATTTTATATGTTGCGGTTATGATGACTTTTAAGTTTAAAACTAAACCAAACCACACCTCTAACACTCTAATTTTTTCCGTTTGACAAGACATGTTTCTTAGCTTATATCTTATGTTATACGTTAGCTTAAAAATCTTGTTTCGTAATCGTCACTTTCTCATAAATTTATACTTCATCCGTCCCATATTAAGTGACACAATTGAGTCTATCACACATCCCAATGCATATGTTTTATCTTTAATATCTTCAATTCTCTATTAGAAAAATTATGAAAATTTAATATTTTAAAAATATTCGTCTAGACGAATTCAACATCTTATAAGATATTATTTATCTTTGTATATTAATAGAAAAATGTGGTCAAAATATGTTAGATCAATATTGCACATTGTCAAATATGTCATCTATTGCAGGACAGAGGGAGTAACTTATTTTCAGTAGTTTAAACAGTTTTTATAAGCTAATTCTATTCATCTTAATTTTTCTCCTTTAATGTTAATTGAAAAATTTAAATATTAATTAAATGTATTTTTATTATGTCATTTTACATTTATAAACTAGTTGAACGTCATTTTCACAGACATCTTAGATTTAGGGCTCGTTCGTTATAGATTCTAAAAAAATGGATTTTCCTTTGTATTTTTAAAAATAGATTTTTTGAAAATTTACTCGAAAATAGTATAAGTTATTTCAAACTCATTTGTTATAAGTTAAAAAAGATATTTTGACATTCATTAATCTAAATATTCATTGTTCGAGATTTTACATAGTGAAAATCACATATTTTTCAAAATGATATATTTCAAAAATGATTTTTATGAAAAGCTATTTGAAATAGTTTTTTTTAGAGATTTTTTCAAAATTTTAGTATCCAAAAAAATTATAACAAAATGATGAAATATCTAGAATGACATTTTAAGATAAACTATTCAAATCGATTTTTTATTTGAAGCTTTCCTTAAAAGTTTCATTGTTAATTTTTTTTAACAAAGATATGTCACACTGCAAGGATCTATTTTATAAAAAACTATAATAAACAGACCCTCAATCAACTAGGTTATCAGCTATTTTCTCACATTTACAAACAAAAAATAATTTTTTAGATACATTAAATAATTAATATATCCAATCACATTTATGAGTTAGATACATATATCTAAAAAATTGTTTTTGTTTATAAATGGAACGGGAGAGAGTAGTAAATTACTAGTTATCTGCTGTAATTTGATTCTTATAAATATCGTATTAGAAGCCAGTGCTGTTTCTCGGGCATTCTCAACATCTACAAAACACGCACGCACGCACGTGGTGTATTTCATCTTCGAAGTTCCAATTGCTTCTATGGATTCTCAAACAGCGTTAGAGCTTGTCAAAAACGGTGTCACTCTTCTCTTCCTCGATGTCCCTCAATACACCCTTGTTGCCATTGATACTCAGGTTAACAATTTTCTCTTTCTTTTTTTCAATGTTACAAAAAACTCTTATTTAAGAGGTTCTGCACGTACCCTTTTGCCATTGTTGTCTATTACCAACTTCTTGTTGTGTTTTCTTCCCTTTAAAGAATTGTTACTGCCCCGTTTGGATAAACAACTTATTTGATCGGCGCATTATGATAAGCACTTGTATATAAGCTATTTCTATAGTAAAAGATAAATTAGTTAAATTATGTATGGGCTATTTGAGAAATATGTGAAAATAAGCTGAAAACTGCTTATGAGCAATGTTATAAGCTGTTTTTATAAGTTCTTAGCTCAAATAAGTTAGTCCAAACAAGCCCATAATGCTTATAGACAATGTTATGATATGTTTTCAAAAGTTAGCTCCTCTACGACTTCTCACAATTATGCCAGTAGATAAGCTCAAAGTCCGTTTGGTTCAATGAAGGGGAGGGGGTGGGAGGGATTTTAATGGAGGGGAGGGGAGAGAAGGTATTTTAAATATATGATGTTTGGTTCGAAAGAGGGGAAGGGACGGAAGAGATTTTAATTAAAAATGTGTTTGATTCACAAAGGGTGAGAGGATTTTAAAATTATTTTACTGTTTTACCCTTAAAATATATCGCAACCATTTTCTCGCATCTGTTTCTTGTTCTCACTGTTGAATCTATAATTAAGATGACCTGAAGTGCTTGATTATTTGCTGCAAATACACTGTTGTCGAGCAGGTAAATGGAATCCCTATTTCATGTAATTTGATTTTATGGTGCTGCAATTTGATTTGATGACCTAAAGAATAACACAGGGTGTTTATCATTTACTCCAGTGTACCCAACAATACTACTACTACTACTAGCATTATAACAATGGAGTGATAATTTGAGATCCTTGCAGTTGTCACCGAACGGAATTCTAAAGACAATTTTGGCAGAAAAAAGTATTATACTATAGTTAATCAACTATAGTTAGTTGATAGGTTAACTAGATTTAGTAGTTTGGTTAGAGTTAGTTACTCCAACTAATCTCTATATATAGGAATACTCATTGTACCATTTCCATCATCTTTTATCAATCTATATTCATTCTCATGAATCTCTATGAGCATCTCCTTCATGAATACTCTTATGCTTGCTTTCTTGCTGATCATTATGATCTTCTTCCTTATGATTGCATGATTCATAATAAAAAAATCTAATGTTAAACATTCCAATAAGGACAATTTTGGAATTCTAAAATAAAATTGAGGACTGTTTGGGAACTATAATAAAAATGTAAACATCACATCTTCCCTCCCCTCCAAAAACTCCAATTTGGGGTGGGGGGCCAAAATGTGGTGCTAGGAGGGGTTTGGCTCCCCTCCCTTACCCTCCTAAAAATTGAACCAAACACAATATTTAAAATAGTCTCTCCCCTCCAAAAATCTCAAACCAAACGGAAGTCAATCCAGAAAGGCCTATAATGTGAAATTGAGTGAAATTTTGAAGCCTGTGGTGTGTAATTGTAACAAAAAATCAACCTTTATTGATGTTTTTAAGTTTCAAGTTTGTTTGATACTGATAATATAATGTTTTTGTACTTTTTTGTTTATAGGTGTTCTCTGTGGGACCTTCTTTTAAGGGTATTAAGATGATTCCTCCGGGAACTCATTTTGTCTACTATAGTTCCTCAACCAGGTTTGATTTGATCATTCTTTTTAATTCTGTATAATTCATTTTTTTAGTTCTTATTATACCTGTCTGAATGAGAAAATGTCAGGGTTTCAAATAGCTGTTGTACTAACTCCCGCAACAATATTGATATTACTCAGAATCGTGGTCAAATGAGGCATCAATTGCTTCAGTGCTGCAGTTTTGGTGACATAAAGAACTGTTATGTCGGGGCCCAGATCGCGGTCGCGGACCTTTATTTTAAACCCTAGAAAATGCTAGCAACATGCTTCCTATTATTCTCTAGTATTTGGAGAAACTCGAATGTGTTCATCTAAATCACAAGGCTCATTTGCTTTTTACCGAGGCACATGCCTAAAATGGTGGGATCTGCGTAAATTTACTGAATAACGGAGAGTGTGTTGGAAAGAGTGTGTTAGACAGTTATGCAATATATGCAAGTGTGTTTTAGAGCCTATCAGTTCGTTGCAAAATCCTGTTGATTTTATGCGGATTCCTATAATTAAATTAAGACAAACATACAAGAGTTGTAGGTGTTTTTTTGTCTATAGTGATGTGGGGGTTATTTCCTAGTTTTTATTTTTTACATTTAAAATGTCAGCTACAACGTTGCTATAGCACTATAGGATAGCAGAACTTGAACAAATCGCTATTGTTCCACAATACGCTATTTAGTACAAAATGGTGGCTATAGCGTTGCAGCGTGCGGAATCTAAACAAACCGCTATTTTCTGTGATCTACAATTAGTAACACTGGGCATTTATATTTTCAAAGAGTGTTAATCTTGTATGCTGCGACATTGTACATTTCTGTGAAATAACTATTGATCAAACCATTGTTTATATCAGTTGCTAGAATCAGTGGTGTTTATTTCAAATAATTTTTTTTTTTTTTTATCATTTGATGCTTTGTTGTTCATTTTCATTTTCTTTTTGGCTTCCTGCAGAGACGGAAAGGAGTTTTCACCGATGATTGGATTCTTTATCGATGCTGGACCTTCAGAGGTCTGAAAATCAGTATATTTATTTTTAACTTAACCTTTATGTTTTACGGTTTATGTTAAAATGTGTTCATTGCAGTTTTTGTGCATATTTATTTTTCGTTATTGTGTCTTGATTTAGTCTCAGGTACATGAATTAATTCATGCAACTTTGTTTCTGTTTAGCCTTACAAAAATGTTTGTGATATGCACAAAAAGTAAGAGTTAAGAAAAAATTTAGTTTCAATATCCATCTAGCACTAATTTTCATTAGCAGATAAAAAACAAGCCAAAGTTGGTTCCCGTTAATAGAGCTAGACGCTTAGAAGTCGTCCTGTGATTAAGGTCCCTAGGCCCAGACCAAACATGACTTGGACGTTGTGGCGTCCACTTGTTTACCTTTTTCCATTTGAGAGTGTGTAGTCACTGAAATCAGAAAAGGGGATATTGGATTCGCCAACCCTTCATTTGCTGAACTTAGAACAAGTAGATCCTTTGTGTTATCATGAATTTGTCATTCTGCTCCAACTAGTTGTGAATTTATCACAGCATTCAAAATATTAACTGTGTAATACAGCTCTATTACAATGTCATCTTGTCTGTGGTAGATCCTTTTTCATCTTGCAAGAAAATGAGCTTTAAAATCTTGTAAGGATAAGTTGAATGACTTGACAAAATATTTCACATTTGCAACCAATTTATCTCTTCCTTCATCTAAACTTTTAATGAGTGTCTTAGTAGATGAAGTTAGATGTATCAAATTTGAAATTGAAGTTCATAAACGTGACAAAGCGTATTAGAAATCTCTAGTATTTTTCATGGGAGGCAGAATGAAAACAAATTCAAAAGAAGTAAACCTATCCTAAGCTTCATCCACATCACCTCGTTGAACATCCTAAACAATTTTTAAGAAAACCTTGCTTATAACAACAAACATGTTTATTAAGATAGAAAAGATTTCAAGCGATAACTCCAACAAGTATTACCTGTGGTCTGTGAAGAACCAGTTTGATTACAATCTCTTTCACTTTTAAGCTCATCACTGAAGAAAATGAATGAAATTTGCAGCATGAATAGCTTTTAATTGGTCATTACTTTTACATGATGCACCAACAATCATGACAATGAAATTCAACTTGATAAAAAACATTGACATGAATACCTTGCTTAGATGCAACAACTAATGCCAATTGCGAACAGCATACAAAACATTGAACTGCACAAGGGGATTCATTTGAAATCAAAGCTGATATGATGGAATTATGTAGCGACACGTGGCTTGGTGTCAAAATAGTAGTGCTGTATTTTAACCAACTTAATGATGGCTAAAATGGTAAATGATATCTGAACTTGATTTGTCAAAGTTAACCAATGGTCATTTGTTTGAACCTGCCTGCGGTCTGAAAATCTTTTAAGAATATAATTGCATTTAAAAGAATAATAAAATTTGTATACTAAAGAGTATTTTGATCTCCTGGCCATGCAGGTAATTGTTCGTAAATGGGACCAACAAGAGGAACGGCTAGTCAAAGTATCTGAGGAAGAGGTATCCATTTATTAAGTTTTCTGAAAGTGTTAGCCAAGCTAGTTCTTGTATGATATATTTGGGAAATTTGTGCTTTTAGTTGATTTTCCCTTAATAAAATTTGGGGAAGCCCTTAATATGCCATAGAATCAGTGCTCAATTGTGTTTGAGTTCAAGTATCTGGCAACCACTTAATGAGCGAACAAATTTTCTGCTTTTATTTTATTTAACACCAATTAAAAAGACAATCTTTAAGCCAGTATAACAATGTCTTGATCTGCCTTAATCAAACACTTTTTCCGATCTCCTTTTATCTAAATGCTCTTATTTTCATGCAATGTAATTAAACTTTATTGATTTTGTTCCTTTGATTAGTGTTTATATTGTTAAACGAAAGATGATAAGTATCATTCTATATTGAGGATATACTGACATTTGTATTACCCTACATATTTTTACTTGGAACTTCTTTCTTTTTTCATCCACTTCTTTCATTTTTGTTATTTCCGTTATATAATTTTCTATAACTCTGTCTTTTGGATTTCAAAGTTTCCATTTAGTTCACATGTGCACCAGTCATTAGAAAATTCATGATTCATATAGAGCTAAATAAGAAACTTTGGCTTAAATGCTTATATTTTAAAGTCTATGTGTTGAATTTCATGCTCTTTAGTCTTCAATTTATGGTATATATTTATTTATTTTCACTGCTTTTCTTCTAGGATGAAAGATATAGTCTGGCTGTTAAAAATATGGAATTTGACCGACAACTTGGGCCTTACAATCTTAGCCACTATGAAGGTTGGAAACGATTATCTGATTTCATTACAAAGAGCATCATCGAACGGCTTGGTATGCTTTTTGCTTGAGTGAGGTGTCTTTTGTATTAGACTGTTTCTTGATATTGTATTCTTGTTTATTTATGAGCAGAGCCCATTGGAGGAGAAGTCAGTGTTGAATGCGAAAATGATATGTTTAGAAACGCTCCAAAAACACCAATGGAGAAAGCACTAGACACGCAGCTGAAGGTTGATAATTCTGCAACATCTGTTGGCAAGTTGCAGAGAAAAGGGTGTTATTATACTTCCATTCCACGTGTCGTAAAATGCAAGGGGATCAGTGGACAGGAGCTTACTTCTTTAAATCTTGACAAGGTAGGCATGCACATACTATTGAATAATTGGTTCCAAAAAAGTCATTGTGACAAAAGAGTGTTGAAATCGGTAATCTTATCTTATAGTTAAGGGAATGCTTGGATTGGCTTGTTGGAGCTTATCTATTGGCATAAACACTTGTTAGACTGTCTGGAGAGCTTATGGAGACAACTTATGACATGCCCATAAGCTGTTTTCATAAGCTCTCCAAGATAGCTTATGAAATCAACTTATAGCTTATATGTAAATAATTTAACCTTATTTTATCTTTTGTTAAAGAAATAACTTATACATAAGCACTTATATGCAGGGACGGAACCAGAATATATTATTGGGGGTTGTGAAAATATAATACCGACTTGAAACACAATTATTTTATTTCTAACTTCAACTTTGTCTTCTACATTATATATTATTTTCTATTTTAAATAATGTAAACAAGTGAGACACTATTTTTTTATTTTTTTTTATAAAAATACTGACTTGACAATTAACATTACATATTTTTCTTAGATAGATATCAATAAGTGCAACAAGTTTGTTTTTCTATTTTTATAGAAGAAAAAATAAAAAAGTGCAAGTCATTTAGTGGAAGTGCAAAGAAAAGTGTTTATGGTATAAAACTAGGGTGGCGAACACTATTTATATAGAGGGGGTGTTCATGGTATTACATGTTATGGGGGCGGTGACCGCCCCCATTTTATATATACTTTGGTCCGTCCCTGCTTATATGGTAAGTGTTTATGCTATAAGCGCTTGAGTAAACTGTTAATCAAAAAGGGCCTTAACCTGTTGCTTTTTGTGATCTGTGCACATGTTTTGTGTTGGTGTTCTCAGACACAATTGCTAGAGACTTTACTGGCAAAAGATTATGGAGGTTCTGAAGACTTGCTCCTTGGAGAACTGCAGTTTGCATTTATCGCCCTTATGGTATGGTTGAGAAAACATGGTTTCTTTATAAATTTGTTAGTCTTGTTGAATCGACTATGATATTTTGCAATGGTGCAGATGGGTCAGTCGTTAGAAGCATTTCTCCAGTGGAAATCCTTGGTTAGCCTTCTGTTTGGCTGCACTGAAGCAGTAAGTATATTTTCTCAGTCGTATCTGGTTTGAATAATGCGTGCATAAACTATAAGACTCTTTGCCTTTTTTTAAAAAATTGTTTCTTTTTGTATGCTAGAAATGGTTCATTTAGATTTAATAGCATGGCTTGTTTATCAACATTTTTGGAGACTTATAAGATGCACACAACGTACACAACTGTTACACGATTATCATTATTATTCTCATGGATTTGCTATTCAGTTTACTTAGAAGTGAACCGTTAGTATTCAGTTTTTATGATTGGTAAACCATTTCATGGGGTGATGGGGGTGTTGATTACCACAATTAAGCATTAAGTAAAGTGGTTCCATGACATTTGCTTACAGTGCAATGGTTACTTTTGTTTTCATGTGTGCTTTGTTAGACGCTAGTTTTGTCTTTGAATCTGTGGCTTTTGGTCTTCTGTGTGTTTAAAGACAGTCAGTAGATTTGTTCATGATAAGAGGCACCGTTTTCTTCCCTTTTATGTAGAGTTCTGCAATATATTTTTCATAGTTCATACGAACAATTTTCACTTCTTAGGACATTTTATGGTGGTAGGGCCTAGGTTATGATTGCATATGGATACAAGGCACTTATTGATTATGGTAAGACGTGTGATATTTGATAACTTAGGGTTCTTTTCTGCTTGAAGTTGTAATATATCATTGATATTTGATACATAATTTGTTATTATATTTACATGACTCTATGTAATCTTTTGCAGCCTTTCCACACACGAACACGGCTATTCACCAAGGTAAACTTTCAATCTTTTGACTTCCTTCGGAAAATATCATATGAGGAGCAGTAATAAACAATATGATAATATAAGTGCAAACAGTGGCATTATTATACATTTTTCTATTTATTCATCCTTCACTGTAATAATTGTAATGTAGTCTGGGAACAAAAAGCAGCTGAATCCGGATCAAGAGAATAAGACAATCTCATGTTTTATGCCAAATTGTTAATCAATTTCCTTTCAAACAATAAAAGTACTCCAATATATTTAAAATATAATATCTTTATTGTATGATTTCTAGTAATTTAGAGTATGTTGGGAGTCATCAAACTCATTTAAATGATGGAAAAGAGAACTTTGATTCACTGTCCAAAAGTTCGATGTTTTAGCAGCTTGCCATACTTCAATATTTGTTGTGTAAGTTCAGTTAAGGTCTTTATATTGGGCAACAGCAACTTCCCTCTTGTTTGCTGTTCTTTTTGTCTCACCAAAAAACTGATACTTACTATTTTGTGAATTTTTGCAGTTCATAAAAGTAATCTATTATCAACTAAAATACGGACTACAGAAAGATCGTAAGGATAACACAGGACCACTATTGTTGGATGATTCTTGGTTTTCTACTGACAGCTTTTTGCACCATCATTGTAAGGTATTATTTATGAACTCAATACTCAAATGCATAATTTTGATCTATTACGTAGCTTTCTTTGTAGCCGACCCCACTTAGTGGGATAAGGCTTGGTTTTTGTTGTTGTTGTACCTAGCTATCTTATTAAAAGAAAATAGACTGGCGCCTAATCTGATCGCGATTTGTATCGGCAGAGGGTGTTTTTGTACCGTATCGCGATACTTATCCTGCATATTGTGCGACACTAAACTGGTTGCTAAAAGTCCTGTGTTTTCCAACTAATACTGATTAGAATTCGTATCTAATTTTCGTTATGGATATTTGATTTGCTGAGTTGAAATGGAACTAAAGCTTGTTGTTTTTGAATTGCAGGAGTTCTTTTCATTGGTGCTAGATGGGTCTGTCATTGATGGAGATCTTTTAAAATGGGTATGAGCTATGAGCCTATGTCTCCATATTTGCTATAATGTTAATAAATGTTCTATTTTGTTTTCAAATTATGTCACTCAGTATCGTAAAACTACTCTAAATTAGACTTGGTTGAGATTTTTTACATCTGTTGAATTGTAATCTTCCCTTTTCTTGCAGACAAGGAAGTTTAAGAAGCTATTAGAGAGCAATCTAGGGTGGGAGTTTCAGCAGAACAACGCTGTTGATGGGTTGTACTTTGATGAGAATGACGAGGTCAGTGTGTACAAGTTATTTCACTTTGTTCTGTGTGAATTTGTTTTCGTGCACCTTAATCAATCATCTTATTGGTTGTTCATTTTGCAGTTTGCTCCTGTAGTAGAGATGTTAGATGATGAAGCTCATGCAGTTTAGAAATGGGGATCATATAATCTCTTGGCTATAAAAGGGTGTTTATGAGGAATCAAATCTTGAGTATCATGCCACTTTGCATGACCTTTAGCCAACTTAGTGTGATACACAAACCCTTCACTGACATTGTACAACACAACATATGTAAATACATCTTAGCAATGGATAGTGCAGAAGATTAGAACCCTAACAGAAGCTTGAGAAATTGTTGGACTAGGATTGTCTTCGAACTTAGATGACTGTTAAAAAAACATGCCGGCTAGACAGTTTACAAAATATTATATTTGACATTTTTTTTCTTTTTTCGATGTGTATATTTGACATGTTGCTAGCTTTTACTGATAATATTTTTTTTGAACAATTTTTACTGATAATATTACATGTTGCCTGATGAAGTTGCAATCATTGTCCAAAATGTTTAGATATTTCATTGGATGTTAGATTGTATTCTATCTAAATTGCCAACATATTGTCATAGATCATAGATAATTATAGCTGAAGGCAATTGAATTCCAAAGGATAAAGTAAGTTGTTGGACCAAGAAAAGTTCACTTGTGAGACAAGCAATTGACCTACATTCTGCCTCTGCTAAAGATTGAGCTACAACAGGGTAATACAAAATATTGTCTAAGTGTCATACATAGGTTGTGAGTCATACTATAAAATGCAGTAAATGACTGAGTTTATTGACAACAAATATGATAACAAACCTAAAAATCATGAGTTAAATCAACATGTCAAATAGTTTCTAGGGTGTGAACCCTCGACCTTCTTGCTAGAACTCATTCAGTGACAATGATTAAATGGAGATATAAGCAGGGCTTTCAAATAGCACTAGAATGTGCTTTTGTGGGTTTTGCAATTTTTAATCCCATAAGGTACTCGAGACTTTCAAGAACTTTCAATTTGCTTGTATGATTCAGCATGCTTGAGCAATAATGGATAGGTGAATCAGAAAAGTAGTCAGTTTGGCTACTAAGAAAAATGAAATGATAAAGCCAATGCCAACTTGTTTTGTGTTTCCTTTGACTAAAAGTTTTGTTTTATGTCTTCCAAAGAATTTGGTCAAACTTTTTTTATGATCTGAAAAGCTACTTTAAAAATAGACTAAATGCAATGGCTGGCGTGTAACCAAAAGAGTTTGCAATGCAAGTAATGCAACTGCAGCAGGTGGAGAACAATGAAGGATGGGTCAGAAGTGGCTTTGTCGGAGGAAAATCAGGTGTAAAAATTAATTGAACCATGAATTTGAATGTAAAAGTTAATTGTAGAATTAGAAAGTACATTTTCTAGCTTGAGTAGAATTAGCTATAGAGACAAAATCAATTTTAGAGAGTAATCAAATATTACAAAATCAATTCTACACGTGTTAAAAATAGAGCTAAATGTATTTTTGTCTTATATCATTTGAGTGAATTCTTCTTGCATATTTATTTTTTTCCTTTTGAAACTCCAATCTTATAATATAAAGATGGGATTAAAGGAATTTCCGCCCATTACCATTTTGGCGAATTTTGATTTATTCTATATCATATCATCTATTTTATACGGTTAAATTTTATGTAACTCTAAGAACAAAGAATCTTTAAATTATAAAATTAGAATTAAAAAAATTACAAAAAGTAAATCAAAATTCAGTCAAATGACAAGATAAAAATTGTATTTAACCCACACAAAAAAATTGTACATGAGATCCATCAAGATTCCACTTTAGCACTCCAGAGGACGGTTTTAACCAAAATGCATGAGGTAGAAATATTACTAGTTCTTAAGTAAGAGTTCATTGAGTTATGAGTCTCCTCTACCTAATTTATAACTTCAGATCAAAGGGTACGAGTCATGTTAGTATGTTGTTCAAATATGAGAGTTTCGGTCTCGCCAAAACATATTAATGGCAACCCCAATCAAAAGCTTCCAAGGCAAATCCGTGTTACCAATCATTTGTCGAGAGATTCCATTTGAGCCAAGCCAAAGTTCCTAAGCTAAAAAACTTGCTCCAATAATCAGTTTTGATAATGTGATCCAAAAAGGTTTCATATCATCACAATCTCTTAAAACATGCATAAGAGTTTCTAGTGCTAAATTCCACCGGAGACAAATACTGTCGGCAATTTCACCAATTTCGTCAAAATATATGTTACAATACATAATCATCAAAATAAGATAAAAAGTAATAAAATAAATTACACTACTATAAGAGAGATATTTAAATTTCTCTTATCTCTTATATACTACATACTATAAACCATTATATTATTTTTCTCTAAACAATATTTGAATTGCATTCACCTTATCTCTAATTTAAAATCTACACTCCCCTCCAAAGAGTCTAGAGAGGTATGTCAAACTAATTTTCATTCTAACAAATACTGCTCATCACAGCTAAAGGCACTGGACATTTTTTCTAATGATACAATCCAACTTTCAAGAGTGTTATTTTCACTTAATAACTCTTGAGATCCAAAACCACTCCATGAATGTAACCAACAGCAGCTAATATTGAAAATGATGAGGCCAACATCCACTATAAACATCTGTTAGTCCATCTTCCAATCTTCTTTTTTTGAAAGTACATGTCAATTGGGCAAGACCCAAAAGCTCCAAGCATTCCAACCATATCACTGAAAAATGGTAATGACATGGGAAATGCACAATCAATTTTACAATAATGCTTATGCAAGACACCATAGTGTATCTTGTATTTGTGAGGAGACCAAATCAAAGTTTGACATGGTGTTTGTGTTTAGTTACATGGTGACAAAAATTTAGTTTGATGAATTGATTTTAGTAGAATATAAAGTGAACTATATTTGAATATAATAAAATGAGTTGAAAGATAAATTTAATCGTAAATATCATTTTTCAAATCGACGTAACCCAAAAACTACGTGGAACTGCATAAAATGATTGATTTTGATTTCCTTGGTAAAATGATCCAAAACTTAACAAAGAAAGAACTGGATATTAATAGATTTAATTAAGGATGAGGATATGAAAACTATAGGTAGAAAATAAAAGATAAACAAGTGATTACGGAAGGTAAAAGAAAAAAAAATAGAGTAGAGTAAATATATGAGGGAGGGAGGAAGATTGAATGAAGAATGCAATGGATTGGGTAGTGAAGTAGTTTGCTTGTTGTTATTTATAGATGGCAAGTTATTCATAGATGGCAAGTAATTATTGTATGAATAACTAATAGTTTACTTGTTTTTCATATTGAAAAGTGAATGAATTATTGGTAGGTAGCTACTATTACTAATGTAACTTTTTGGTACTGTTTTTACATTTTGCCAATGGTTTTTGGTAGTGGTTTATCTTATGGTTACTGGTTTCAAAAGTTGGTTTTGGTTGTACAATCTCTCATGTGTTTTTTTTTGTTGTTTTGAAATGCTTGAATTGTGAACTATCTTGTTCTTTTCCTATTCTAAAAGAAAGAAATAAAAAAAATATGGGAAGGCATTATTAGGTGGTTAGGTGAGGAAATTATAGTAAATGATGTTGGAGTCAAGTTTGGATATTTTCTAAAGATAAAAATACTCCTCTCTCCATCGTATGTATGTATGTCTAATAAATGTACTTAACAGTATTTAATCAAATGATTATGAATGTTTAGCTTATATTTGCAGGCCAATCTATCTGTTTTGGAGTGGCACCCTAAAATGGATTGTACTTTTGTTTATATTTATATGTACTATCTACAACTCCATGTCACTTGCTTAAACACTTCAAATACAACTTTAATTTTTTCTCCCAACTTTACCCTCAATAAATACTCCAATAACTTTAAGTTTGTCTTTTTTTTTTGGACATTTTAGTAAAATTGTTATATCTAATGATTATTTCATTACATTCCTTAATTTGTATGAATTGGCTAAAACGACACTCATTTTAAAACGGATGAAGTAGTATGCAAATAGAAAACACCAATTTTGTAGTGAAGAGCTGGTCCCGCCTGATTTGACACTGAAATTCAGATTAAGTTGAAACAACCAATCTGTTTGACGACCCGAAAAGATTGATAGGGAAAAACTCTTAACACCACACGACAAAGATAAAGAGGCTCATTTGGTCACCTAAGATATTGTCGGGGGGTGGTGTGGAGGGATGACTCCACTCGTCGCACTACCAACGGAGGCAACTACATTGCAAAAACAAGGGTTGCTAATTTAATCTCATTATTTTTAAGCAAAACTCTAGGAAACTTCCTCATTGAGAAATGAATGATGGGGTTGGATACATGAGATTAAAGAAAGACTTTGAAACATGAGAATTGTCTAAAAATCTTTAAGGCGACATAGGTAACCATAAGAATATGGGGTATATTGGTAAGGCACACAAACATATCTTGAAAGAGGGTGTCAGTTACTTTAGTAATTACCTGACCTTTAGACCTTGGTTTTATATATTAGGAGGAGTTGGAATTTGGTTAGTTCATCATGTGATGAAATCTAATAATTCCAAGACTCTTTATTTATATTGGATACTTTCCAAAAACAACCAATCATCAAACTTTCGAAGATACTTAAATGACCATTCTATCTAGACACATAGAAAATTATAATTCATATCAAAAGTCCTTGTAGATCAATATTTTTCTTACAATGATAAAACTTTTCACTTATGGGTTTATCAAAAATTACCTAATTCACTAAGGAAATAAAAAAACTAAAATTTACTCTAATTGACTCTAAATCAAATGCAAAACTTATAAAAATAGACGAAAAACTTAGTTAAAAATATTCTAAAAATAGTGATTGGTGAAGAATCATCATAATCCTTACAAGTTAGAAAAGTCCGGAACATATGGAGTTTCTACAACTTTCAACATAGTTGGTTTTTCTCCTTATTTTAATGATGAAGTTGAGTTTAACTCAAGGATGAGTCTTTTTAAATCCAATGAGATTGATATAGACTCGACCATTGTTGAAAATTTCTCTTAAAGCTTTTAAATTTACTCTCACACATCCAAAAATTACCTTAATACCCCAACAAAAGTTAACCAATGGTTGCTCCTCAACAACAGTTAATTGTCATTGTACCATCGAAACTTAAGTCTCGTTGTACCTGAAAAACAACTCTCACTCCCAGACTTCTTCAAAACAAACAGAAATTGAGATATCCATAGCATTAGAATATCTAAGATGAAATGAAATGATAAATGACCTAAATAAAAACATTGCATGTAAAACAATATAAAATGATAAATGTTTAATTTATAAGATGAGTACCTAAACACAATTAAGGAAGCATTACATGTTACTATTGAATTTTTCAGATGAGTGATAATGAAAGCAAAGATGTTCCAAGATGTTGCTATGAACTTGGTCATACTATCCTACCAACTGACATATTTATATTGACAGGACATCAAGATCAAGTTCAAGACAACCTCTTCGTGTTTAGATTCTCTGGATAAGTGTTTACGGTTCTTTATTGAGTTTTACAGCAAATGAACCAAACACGTCTATTTATAGAAGTTTTTATGCGTTGTGAAATACTGAAATTGTCAGTGCAACCTCAACTACACAAAATTGCATGCAACGACAGTTAACTGCAGTCGCGCTTTGGTAACAAAGGCAAAACACAATTTTTGACAAAATTGTTGTTTTTTTCTCATTAAGACTTTCATTCATACATTCATTCAATCCTCATACAATCATTCAAATACTTTATAAAAGAAACAAGACAAATTTAAATCCATTCATTCAACAATAGAAGAGACGACGAAGTCATTCATTTACATCCAATTTAAATCCAAAATCATTCAAATTACACGAACAAGAACAAAAAAATAAAGTCATGGTGTCGTGTCCTACCTCCTCAGTCACTTCCTCATTTTGGTCACCAAATATGTAGTAGTTGGAAAGCTTGCAGTCATAACCCTCCTCAGAAATCATGATGCTCTTCGACTGTCAAATCACCATTTAATACTTATCTACCATGTTGATGCAACTCCTAATGATACTCAGTGAATAAGTAACATCTCTAGCATGGTGTTGCTCAATGATATTGTCCTCATTAGTTCATCTTGGAGGATCTTCCACAATAACAACGCCACATACATTGGTGTATACTGCCATGGATCCACCACTGCCTGACCCCCACTCAATCAGAGGTATGATGTGCAGACGGAATTCCAAGAAACACTGAACTATCTAGGATAAACCACGAACATGCACAAATGATAGATGTGTATGGATGTCTTGCACGTGCATGTATTGCCTCTTCACCCACTCAGACAAGTAGTAGTATACCCTCCCTCAGTCTCACATAATCCATCCATAATACCACCATATATCCTTGAATGTATGGACTTCCTCGTGCTCGCTGTATGGGCTGAATATCACACTTTCCATGTCTAGACAATCAAAGATCAATCACTACAACTACAGTGTAGCGTGACCCTTCCTAAAAGTGTTGTTCTCTACAAGTGTTGTTCGCCGTTGTCTCCTTGCCTAGTTTGCACCTATGTGGGTTGTCAACCATATCTACACAACAAAAAACAATGAAAAAAAATCAATGAAAAACTCATTTATACATTTCATAAAACACTTGGAGTGAAAAATGCACATTCTTGGTTCATTGTGTTATTTCAAGTTTCAAACTACCACATTGAACTTAAACCTAGTCTAAACAATATTCACTTGTATTCTTGGTTCATTGTAATTTTGATATAAGTCAGAATGCAACGATGGTTAACTGCCGCTTGGAAAAGTGAATGATAGTTAAATGTCGTTTGAGAGCGAACAATAATTAAATGTCGTTGGGGGTATTAAGATAATTTTGAGGTGCGTGAGAGCAATTTTCAATATTGTTTCAAGCTAGGTCCAAATAATGATCAAAGCCCAAACCATTGTCTAACCCACACTCGACATGTTGCATTGTTGCATGATATACACCTAACTTTATTGCATGATGTGCACTTGCCTTATTGCATGTGTTTATCTTGACACTTTGCATGTTGCATGCTATTTTTTGACACTTGTGTTCTCGCATGAAAGCCTTTTAATTTTCCTTCTCTTATAAATATGAGTTCATAGTGTACTTATTGAATCATTCATGTATTAGAAATCAAAGAGTGTGTTTTTGTTAATCAGAGTGACTCAATTCTTTCTAGTCCTGATCCGTTTATCAGGCATAAGAATCTTAAAAGGCAGCATATATCAAAATAGGCAAAGCGGAAAGGGACGAACGATAGAGAGACTTGAAGTCAAAAAAGTGTGTGTCTCACTGATGGGTGATAATCTGGTTGAATGGTTAAATCTTCCTCTAGAACTATGGTTAGTTATATCAAAAAATATGAATACTACAATTGATGTTATTCGATTTCGTAGTATTTGTAATTTATTGCGCCATATTCTCCCCCCTCCTCTTCAATCTCCCTCTTACAGACTTCGCACTCTAGATGACAAACTTTGGCAACTCGTCCAAACTAAAATATACCGTCTAGAACCATTAATACTAACTTGCTCTTCTAATTATTTTTCTAATAAAGGGTGGATCATAAAGGTTGAAGAATCAATATCTGGAAAACTTCGTCACTTAGATGTCTTGACTAACGCATCCATATCATACACATACCCATTTAACGTGTTAGATTTCACGAACTTGCGAGTAAGAGAATTGTTCCAAGCATATAATTTTTCGTCTAAATATGTGTGTGATTGGACTACATTTCAGCCTGGTAATGATGTCAATAAAGTTGTTTTGTTTCCCGTTGAGAGTCGTGGTCAAATGGCATTTGTCCTTAATAAAGACAAAAAATTGCGTGTTTGCAATGTTGGATATAACAATTTGATGATAGTAGAGGATGGTAATAGAGTATATGATGATTTAATCCTCTATATGGAGAAGGTTTATGTTGTGGATACAAATGGAATTATTTTTCAGATTAATTGTTCATCCTTTACGTTGGTTCAATCGTCACCCCCATTAAATAGTGGTGGTAAAAAGAAGTATTTGGTGGAATCAAATGGAAGACTCTTTGTTGTTGATATGAATTATGAAAGAAAAGGATTGAATGCTTACAATTTAAACATTGATACCAGTGTTTTAATTGTTGATAACGATTTAAGTAGATGGCTCCGTGTGTCAGACTTGGGTGATGATCTGTTTGTTTTAGGAAAAGACTTAAACTTTTCATTATCAGCTAAAGACTATTATGGATTTGAAAGAAATTGCATTTACTTTCGCTGTAGAAAAAGGATTGTTCGTATCAGCTTGAACAATTCAGGAATTAAGTATGTTGGTCATATTTCATGGCTTTGCCCAACTTTGTTCAATTCTATTGGTTGTCGCTAGTGTTAAATGTATCAATCTAAACTTATTGGTCAGTTACTCACATCAATATCATCATCTTCAATGGTTACATCAGACCTTGATAAACATGTTATAGAGTTCGAGTATTTCAATGGCAGCTTGTCAGCGGACCAATTGGATTTCTATAGTCCCATCAACCAGGACTTGATCAATTAGAGTCACTTGATTGAAATATAAAATGAGTGATATTGGTCTACATTTTAATCTTAAATATGTACTTGGTGTCAATGTCAATTTCGTACTTTTATAATAAATTATTTTATGGTTGCACAGTGTTTAATCATCAATTACATTTTTTGCTTTTTTTTTTATAGAAAGAAAACTAGTTAATTTCATTAAAAATTAAAGGATTGATACATTACTGAAATGCAAAATAAAATTGAGAAGTGGTATTATATATGGCCACATTTGCAAGTTTACTAGAGATATTGCAAATGAAAGATAAAATATCTCAGTAAATGTCATTTTGTTTGGCGAATGATACTTGTTTATAGGTGTGTGCTACTGCATTTGTTTTATTTTTGTTTAGATTATATGAATGTTATTAAGTGTATAATATTAGGACTTATCTAATCATAATAGTGACAAAAACTAAGGGATATGAGGACATGCCTATCATTAATCACCCTTAAATTTTTTTGACCAAACCATGACCCATTTAATCTTTAGGTATTTAAGAGCATTGATTTGAATTAAGGTTTGATTCTCTTTCAATGCTAATTAGTAATAAACTCTTGCATTCTCAAAGGATGCGCAACAAGTCGTGTGTTGCATTATATTTGTTTGAAAAATCAATTTTGAGATTGACAGATGTAGTTTGTGTTTTGACACTTGTTGTTGATATATATAAGAAATAAAAGAAAAATTGCCAAATAATTTACCAATGGTGAACATCGGGGCCGGCCATGTGCAAGTGCATCAAGGCCCTTGACACATGGTCTCGATCAAGGCCCTTGTCATATAGTGGTGTCTTTGGTGGTAGAATTAGTTTTAACATTTCTTGTAACTCATTTTTTAGAGACATTGTATATGACTTTTTGATTTTTAAACTCTTGTCAAGTTTGATTTTTCTCTCTATCTTTTATGTTTCTTTCTTTGTGTTTATTTATCTCTTTTTTTTTTTACTTTGGGATAAATTATGTGTTATCACGTGGTTATTTTGAAATTGTGAATCAACGACAACTTGTCATGTGTATCATAGATTAATATCATCAATGACAATTTGTATTGTGTATGATGGTTTATTCTAATTAGTGATAACTTGTTCTATGTATCATAATTATTTTTTAAATTTTGGATTAGTGACTCACTTGAAATTGATGTTGTTATACATGTAAAGTATATTTTTAAATAGACTTTCAGGTTTCAACAGACCTTTAAAAAGGTCATATCAGACCTAAAGGTGGAGCCTTACAAGGATATAGGCGGACAATAACCCATTCCCCAAAAAAAGATTATTTTTTTTTCAATAGGAAGAATAACAAAAATACCATTGGTTTTAAAACAAATTCTAATCTGGCCCACTAAACCCATTCTCTCTTTGTTTTTTGAGTGTTACTTTTTCCACCATGTAGCCTTCTCACGCTCCCTGCATTTTTGACAAAAATACCCTTTGTCCGGATTATATAATCTGGACACTGTTAAGATTACATAATCCAAAATGTTTATAAAATCACGTTGCACCATGCCATTTCTGATACATGGACTTGATCAGGGTCCAAGACTATCCGATATTCTTAATTTGGACAATATAGTTATATTCCGGAATATGAAATCTGAACACCCTGTATTTGAACATTCGCTCATTCGTTTTTCAGGAGTTTTCCTTTTGATCATGTCATATGATATGTATTGGAGCAGTCCGGAAAATAAAATCCGGATTAGATTCATGCATTTCAGATTTTATAATCCCTACAGAAACTGTGTTCATTTTCTGACTCTGCTTCACATTGTTTTCAGTTATGGTTGTTCATGTTGATGCCTCAAATGATGATCCACCTGAGATTTAACCTCCTATTGTGTTGCCGGTTCTTTTACTTGAAGATGTGCATGATTCCGAAAAATGCCAAATCGGAGAATCCCCCACCACCACCACCTAAACTTGAAATTTGTTTAGGCGATGTGAAAGTAGATGATGGTCCTCCTCCAATTCTTCCTGTTGTTTGTATTGTTCAGCGAGAACATTTTACCACTACACAAAAGTTTGCAACACGGAATGATTTGCTGGAGTGGGTTTGTGAGAAAGCTAAGAAGCTCGGTTTTTCCAATATTATTGGTAAATCTGATAACGATGGCAATGGAAGAAACACATTTGTTACTTTGATATGTGAAAAGGTAGGTTCATACATCGAGTACAAGAAAAAGACTCGGCGCGAGATAGTTGGTTCTGGTAAATGCGAGTGTCTATTTCGGCTGAGAGGTTACTTGTTGACTGCTGGTGATTGGAGCCTCGAAGTTGGTGATGGTAGACACAACCATGACATGACAGATGTGTTGAAAGGTCACAAAACCGTCGGTCGTCTAAACCCAAATGAACGTGTGCACCTTCATGGGATGTTGGATTCAAACATTCCTCCGAGACAAATGCTTACCAACTTACAGAAGAGGAATCGTACCACTTCAACTACTATCAAACACGTTTATAATGCATGTCACAAGTATAGGTGGTCCATTAGGGGTACGAGGACAAACATGAAACATCTCTTGAAGTCTTTGGTTGATAACTGTTATGTGTATCATTGTAGGAAGTACCATGATTCTGATGATGTCAGTGATGTTTTTTGAGCACATCCAAATTCTATCAAGTTGTTAACACGTTCTCCACGATGCTTGTGTTGGATTCCACCTATGAGACCAACAAATACTGTCTTTCATTGCTTGAGTTTGTCGGTAACACCTCTACCATGAAAACTGATAGACTTTTAGCAAGTGTACTAAAACCATCGAAGTAATAAAATTTATAAGTTCGTATCCACAGGGATTGTGTTAATCTCAATTTAGCAATAAGGTTTCTATCTAGGATGTGTAAATTATTTTGGTGCCCGAGGCAGTAGATTTGATTGCATAAAATTAAATAAACAGAAAATAACGATAGTTTTGGAAAAGATAAGGAGAGAGATGAGATCAGGTCTTTCGAATCCTCTGAGTTCCCCTAATTGGTATACTGCACCTATTTCTTACGAATGATTATCTAGTTTCACGATGGTTAACAAAATAACCCTAATCAATCCCTTAACTTAGGACCCTCTTCTCAGACTATAGCCCCTAATTTCTTAGGTGGTCTAATATTCTTTGAAGGTTTTAAAGAATGTTAACTTAATATCACAAATAAACGATTATCCATTCCTAGACTAACCATATTTATTTGAACAATTCAATTAGGTCTAAGTTGAAAGCTATGGTCAATAGTCATTCATTCTCACAAAATCATGTTTATATTTTAGCAGAATATAAAAAGCATAAAGAACAATTGAATTGAATAAAAACTAGATTGTCATTCACAATAGATAGAGTTTGACAACAACATGTTTCAATTAGGGTTACACAGAATCATCTCAGACCTAATCTCTAAGAGATTTAGCTACTCATAATTGAGTTTACAAATAGCATAATCAATATAGTTATCAAAACATACATAAACTGATAGAAGGTTGAAGAAATCACCCTCCTAACCGTCTTTAGGTCTCAAAATCGCACTTTTGACTCTCCAAATCGTAGCCCCTAATTCTGGAACTGGCTTCAGCTTAAATAGGAAATATTTTCTGCGCCCAAAATCGCGCCACACCTCATAAAATCGCGCCACGATTATGCAAAATCGCGCCACGCCATCAGAAATTGTACCACAATTTTCGTGGCAGAACCAAACCTTCATTTTGGTCACAAAATCGCGCCACGCCATTCAAAATCGCGCCACGATTTGGTACTTTCAACATTTCCAAATTTCTTGCTTATAACACCCCTGGATACCTTATTTTGCCTTAGAACTCTATCAAAATGTCAAAATAAGTCATAAAAATTACGTAATGACAGCATGTCATCAAAAACTGTCTCTATTGCTTTTGCTTATATGATGTATGAGAGGCAAGATAACATTAATTGGGCTCTTAAGAGGTGTCGTGAGCTGTTGCATTCCAAAGATCTCTATCCCAAAGTAGTTGTCACTGATTGGGACAATGCTTTGATCAATGTTGTGGAAGACGTTTTCCCTGATGCTACTACTCTGTTGTGCTCATATCACATTGGACAAAATGTGAGAGCAAAGTGTAAATTAGATTGCAAAGTGAAGGATCTCAAAGGCAAGGATAGGAAAGAGATCAAGTCTGCTTTGGTGGTGAAGACTGTGATGGCTTCATGGATGAATATTGTGGATTCCGAAACGGAGGAAGCATATATTGATAATTGGAACCGGTTCAAAGTTGTATGCGGAAAATTTCCTAAGTTTTTGGATTATGTTGAAAAGACGATTTTGGATCCGGTTAAGGAGAAGATTGTGAGGTTTTAGGTCGACAAAACAATTCATATGAGAAATACTACAACAAACATAGTTGAATCTGCACACGCTCGATTGAACAAATATTTAAGTAGTAGTATGGGTGATTTAAGTACAAACTGGAAATCCGTTCATGACATGCTAGAGTTGCAACATACCGCAATACATGCTTCGTTTCAGACGAGAATTATCATCCTTAAACATAGGTTCAAAGGAAAGATATTGTGGTCTAGGTTAATCCGAAACATTTCAAGGGAAGCATTACATCATCTCGTATAATAAAGCACTTGAAATTGGTATGGATAAATCAAGATGTGGTTGTTTGAGTTTGATCACTCACGAATTACCATGTGCGTGTATGATTGCTTTGAAGATCAAGAACAACAATGTCCTCCGTTTGGATGAAATCCACACTCACTGGAAGAGGTTGAGGTTCGAGTACGAGGTTGACCCGAAGCTTAATGAATCAGACATCTCTCTGTTGTCGGAATGGGATATTGCCTAGGATTTGTGTTGCTGTTTTCTGTACTAGTGCAATCCAGATTATATAATCCAGACCATATAGTTGAATTTCAGATTATATAATCCGAACACATAACATTTTTTTTTTGAACAAGCCCGAACACATAACATTTACGCCTCATGCAAGTGCATTTAAGACTCATGCAAAGGGTGTACCGGGAAGTTCCGGAATATATAATCTGGAATGTGCTTATGCATTCCGGATATAAAATCTGATTCGTATCAGTGCTCATAACATAATATGCATGTTTTTGCCTATTTTCCAGCAACAACCAAAATGACAGTTTTTTTACACATTGTAGGCCCGGTTCAAGAACGTCGATTACAACATGAAGCTGCATATGAAAGAATAATTCCGACAGTTTGTTTTACCAAAGACCGCCTCTATGCGTCCACCGCCAAATAAGATCACCACCAAAGGAGCTCCAAAGAAGAATAAACAAGGTGGTCCCCTTCGCTATGAGATATTGTTGACTCCCATGAACAACAGACACATGGTTCACAGACAAAATCAACATGGACAAGTAGAAAGAGTGCACAAAAAAGCAACATGTCTCCTACTTCTCCTAAGACAATTCCAAAAAATCTGAAGCCTATACCGATTAAAGTCCACATACCACATAAAGAGCAAATCTCAATTTGGATGCATGACTTTATTGAAAAGGTTGAGGATGTACCTGGTGATGGCCATTGTGGGTTCCGAGCAGTTACGGTCCTACGTAACCTAACTACTGATGATCACCAAATAATCTGTTACCACCTTTACAAAGAGCTTGTTGGTGTAGAAAATGCTCGCTATCGGAGGATGATTAATGATGATATGCGGTATAAAGAGGTATCAGACGCTTTATCCTTTAACAATATTGAGAATGCACCACCGGATAAATGGATGACCATGTCGGATATGAGTTTCCTCATCGCACAAAAATTCAACCAAACAGTTGTTGCGTTGTCCATTGGGAAAAGGGCGATCAGAAACCTATTTCCCTCTATATGGTCCACCGCCACCGCCATGTATCGATCGCGTGATGTGTCTAGCATATGTGAATGACAACCATTTTATGGCATTGGATTTGAAGGATGGTTGCCTGATTCCTCCCACTTGTCGTCTATGGAGATGACACTTTCGAGAGGATGCACAAAGCTGGCCTGATAGATATGTCAGTCGGATGACAGATTATAATGAGCTAAGTCGGACGGCGGGTCAAAAGGTGATAGGAGATGACAAAGAATTGTACATTATTGAAAATATTGATCCCGATTAGAGGGTTGGTCCCAGCCCTGGTGTGAAGGTTGAAGTGGATGATAGTCTTATTGATCTTTCGGCGCCATAGATTAGATATATATCTATCAGTTTAGTTGAAACGTATATCATTAGGTGAAATGTGTAATGATATGAATTCAACTCTTTTTTTAGGTATAATGATATATATATATATATATATATATAAGTATATATATAATCATTTTTTGATATAATATTTAAGTTAATTGTCTTTTATACATACATACATAATGATTTATTGAAAAACAATGATAAAAATCGCAATGACATGTAAATCTGGGCTGAAGTTATAAATTTATGCACATCGCTACACCCTATTTTCTCCGGATATTTAGAAAAATAAATTTACATGCACGAAAGTCATATCCATATACAAGTAATGTTATTTTTGGAGGGGTCGTATACTTCTAGTAGTATTGATCAATGAAAAAAAATCATATTTATGTTGATAGTTACTATCATGCATTCAGTAATGTGGTACAGAAAAGAAAAGAACGAATTATCAACTTTATATAGATCCAATTCTGATTGTTGAACCTAATTTATATTTGAATTATTTATGAGAAAGGTACTTTCTATAAATTCATTTGTTACAATTATCAAAATAAAATAGCGTGAAGATAACTATCACATTACATTGAAATTCATAATCAATTCTAAGCCATCATAAAAGCTACACACTTCAACTTAGAATAGATTTATAATATAGAAAACCAAATATCTTTACATCTAGTCAAACCACGTTTGACCATTACAAACTCAACCAAAAATGCACTAAAAGTCAATTCTATCATAAATTTTTGTTTAGTTGATGATTCTCTTGCCACCTTATTTTCAATTTCTCAAGCATCTATCTTAAGCATTTGTAAAGATTAATCTCTTCAAAAATCAACATCTAATAATTGTCTCTCTCAAATGAAATTTTGGAATAATCACAACCTATAAATTTATACACTCATTTTATCTTTTATCTCATTCTTCCTATCACATCACTTACACATTTCCTTTTCTATTTCTTTTAAGTTGTATAAATGACATCAAACATTTTCCTATATTAAAATTGTGACCATATTCTTAATAGATTCGAACAACTTAACATCATGATGAGATGATGCCAATTTAGTATTTTACACTTACATCTTTTAATTTTCAATATAAAAGAAGCAACCAAAAAGAGTAAGAGAAAGATAAGGTTTAAAAGCAAGGACCCCACCAAAAAGAAGCAACATCATTAAAAAAAAGGGTTGGAGGTTAGAACATCTGACACATAATAGTTACCACTTGCACATAATCTAACCACAATCTAATGGTGTCAGTAAAGTCAACCCCGTTATGCTTTTGTCCTTCTTTCTAAAAAAAAGTCAAAAGTCAAAAACCAAGAAGTTTCTCATCACCTCCATTCACACACAGTCACAAAACAAAACAACAACTAGTCTTTGTTTGGAACTAGAAGCCATACAGTGCATTGAATATTGGGCGGTTTTTGTGTCATAACTTGACAGCTAACTTTTCATGTGGAATTTACAATTTGCTTTCCCACTTTTATATTTGTCCTTTTTATGTTCTTTCCCTATACTTCCTTAAACTCTTCACTTTTTTTTTGCAACTTCAACCTTGTTTTCTTTCCCTCTTTAGCTATTTTTTTTCTTCTTTGTTCTTCATCTAACTCTCACTTCATGGGTTGTTGCCTTAGTGCTAGAATCAAAGCTGAAAGCCCTCCACGTAATGGTATGTATGTATGTAATATATTTGTTGCATGTCTTCTTTTTCATCTTTTTTTTATCTATCACCTTGTTGTGAGTTTCTTTGGATTAATTAATTGGATTTTGAATATGTTTGTGTTTATGATTTGAGTTGAGACTATGAAATATGGTTGCTTGATTTGGCAACTTTAGTGATTGGAGGAACTAGGAAAATGATCATGTTAATTTTCTTATTTTAGTTTGTGTTTGTTTTTGAAGAATGATTCACTATAAAAAGGAACTTGCTTTAATTGATTATTTTTGTTTGGTAATTAATAGCTATGTTGATGATGATGATGAGTTATGTGATTTTTGGTAAAGAGAGAGAGAGACAGAGTAAATTAAAATGAAGCATTAAATTGAATCATAGTACTATTGATTTAAGTTACAAGATTGTGGAAATTGTTGATTTGTTTTGGAAATTTGCAAGATCCACTCCTTGTATGAGCATTTTCCTATGGTATTGAATTCAATTTTTCTTTGTTTAGATTGTTAAGAAAAAATCAAGGATGAACTTAAGAACTTTCACCACTTGGAAAGCAGAACTTATGCTTATTCATCTAATTTATTAAGTGTTTTACCTTTTCATGATCTTGTAACAACCATAAAATCTTGTGTGTAAGTTTATCAAAAAGCATAATTAAGATCAATTAGAAACTTGATTAGAGTGCTTGTATATGTGCTGAAAAGTTGATCCATTTTTCTTATGACACGTGTAGGTTCGAGTTCGAAGGACAGAAGCAGAGAAACTGGCTTGAGTGGTCGAAGCAGTGGCAAGGTCTCCACTGCACCTACTGCTCCTCCAACTCCTCGTACTGAGCGCGAGATCTTGAAGTCTTCCAATATGAAGAGCTTCTCTTTCAGTGAGCTAAAAACTGCTACAAGAAACTTTCGTCCCGATAGTGTGGTCGGTGAAGGTGGATTTGGAGCTGTATTTAAGGGGTGGATCGATGAGCACACACTTGCACCGGTTAGACCAGGGACTGGAGTTGTCATTGCTGTCAAGAGACTTAATCAAGAAGGTTTACAAGGACACAGTGAGTGGTTGGTAAGTGTCTTCTAGCAAGGGTGTTCTACACCTTGGAAGTTTGCTCAAAACCTGAGAATTTAAGATACATTTCTGTTTGTCACAAATTGGAATGACCAAGTCCAAAAGCTAAATGAAAATTCAAACTAAACTAAATAGTTGTTAAATATGTTTGTATTGACAGTGATTTTGATAGAATCATGGTGTGCCAACGTGATTTTGGTGAAAGATGCCCTCCGAAGCTTCAAACAAATCACGGTGTCACCGTAATTTTGTCAAATTTACCGTGATTCCAAACACGCACGTCGTCTATAATGAAGACCAGATGATCATTTTCCTTTAATCCATCTCTAGGATATAGACCATGACGTCCCCCTGTACTCCAATGAATACTCATCCTCTAGTCACATCTTGGCCTTCATCGTCAGTTTCCTTTAGATTATATAGAACAAATTTTGAAGTTCGGGAATATGTCAAATTAGTTTATTAGGATGTTTTTGGGAATTTATCAATGTGAAATATATGTAGTGAATATAGTTAAGTTTTAGATGATTTACTCTATTGATGTAACTAATTAGCCTTGTGCTATAGACAGAAATCAATTACCTGGGACAACTGCATCATCCTAATCTTGTGAAACTGATCGGTTACTGCTTCGAAGATGAACATCGACTTTTGGTTTACGAGTTTTTGACCAAAGGCAGTTTGGATAATCACTTATTTAGAAGTAAGTTACTGATTTTCCTTCAAAATTCTCTTATGCTTAACACTATCAAATACCTCAAACTCTAATGTATCAACTTTTTTTGGAACAGGAGCTTCTTATTTCCAACCACTTTCTTGGAGCATCCGAATGAAGGTTGCTCTTGATTCTGCTAAGGGTCTTGCATATCTTCACAGCGATGAAGCAAAAGTGATATATCGTGACTTTAAAACTTCAAATATATTGCTTGACACAGTAAGTATACTCTCACTGCTCTTACAACTCAATTGTCAACTGGGCTTTTCTGACATTCCGTTTTGTCAATGATAGAATTATAATGCAAAACTTTCCGATTTTGGATTGGCTAAGGATGGACCGGCAGGTGATAATAGTCATGTCTCTACAAGGGTTATGGGCACATACGGCTATGCCGCTCCTGAATATATGGCCACAGGTACAAACTTTACAAAGTACTTGCAATTATTTTAATTTGTTATACCATGATAGTTCTTTCACATGTGACATAATCATGAACTTAGTTATAAACGTTGTGGTCCACTGGGATTCTGCCAAAATCTCCCCAAATCCAAACATGCATTTAGTCTTTGAAACTATATTAATTTGTTTGAAAACTTAGCAGTGTGAACTTGACTCTCACTTGTCACTTCTAAGTTCTAACACATTGCTTTCCGTTGTCTTTTTTGTGCAGGTCATTTGACCAAAAAGAGTGATGTATACAGTTTCGGTGTTGTGCTCCTTGAAATTATGTCTGGAAAACGTGCACTCGACAACAACAGGCCATCTGGGGAACACAATTTAATTGAATGGGCCAAACCTTACCTCAACAGCAAACGCCGGGTCTTCCAAGTTATGGATGCTCGTATTGAAGGCCAATACACGGTGCGTCAAGCAATGAAAGTAGCTGACCTTGTGGTTCAATGCCTGTCCATTGAACCAAGATTCAGACCGAAAATGGACGAAATTGTAAGAGTATTGGAGGAACTTCAGGGCTCTTCAGTTGACACGGCCGGAGGAGTCGGAAGCTCTCGAGATCAAGATATTAAGAGGAGTGTTCATAGCACAAGGAACAACAACGGTCCTAGACAACATAGAAGTAATAGGCCAAGTGTAACTATAAACAATGAATTATTAGTTATGTAGGTAGCTTTGTGTTTCTGGTTTTGAGTTGTGGCATAATTGTATATCTTGATGAACTTAAGTATGTGTCTTGAGATATCTGTGATTGTTGTACAGATTTTTTTGATTCAGTAAAATTATTAAAATTTTCATTTCTTTTTCCAATGCTTCTTCCCTTTACAGCTCAATTATCATTTTTAAAGTTTGTAGTAATGTGACCATTTTAATGGAAGTTGTATCTACAATGTAATGTTGGTGTAATTCTTTTTTTGGTCAATATGCAAGTGATATTTATTGATTTTATTAATTCGAATAATTTTCTTAAATAACAAAATGTTAGTTGTTATGATTATTTAACAAGAGGTGCAAACTCATAACTTCTTTATCACTTAAACGGTTAAACCCTTATGTTTCTCTAATCTTTTTGAAGAAGCTAAAAAAATATATTAAAAACCAACACAACACAAGCTCCTCTAGAATAAGGTGTACCATAGGAAGTTAAAATATTCAAAAATTACAATAGAAAAAACCCAACTACCACTAACCAATAAAAATAAAATTACGTTACCAAATAATAAGATTTGAGCCATAAAAAAGTTTGGAGTTTAACCTTTTCCAATAAAGATAGGAGATGTTCCAATTTATTGTGAAAATGCCTCGTATTACGATCCTTTCAAGTAGTAAAAAGAGCAGAAATCCAAATAATGTTAAAAGTCAAACGATACTGGTTGGAGAAACCCCAAAGACCTCCAAAGTGAAGAAAATGCTCAAAGAAGGAACCTTGAAGAGTCGTTGAAATGTCTAACCAACGCAATACCAAAAGTCAAAGTTGACCATAAAAAGCACAAGAAAAGAACAAACAATCCTGATCCTCCACCAATCCGCAAACGGCCGAGCAAAAAGAATCATTATAATCCAAGATATTTTTCCTAACAGATTCATCTTTGTTGCTAATCTATTCATAAACAAACGCCAGATAAAAATATTGACCTTAAGCGGAATTTGCTTAAGCCATAAAACATGATTGCAACGGTTGTCAATTGCCACATATGAGCTAGTCAAATGATTGTAAGCGCTTTTAACCGTGTACCTATAGGAAGAATGAAGCTTCCACATCCACATGTCAGTCACACCAACCGGCAAAACAATAAGTGAAAGTTGCTCCGCACACTCCCTCACCAACCCCTCCTCCCACGCAAACAATCTCCTTTTCCACTTCCACGCCTCTCCATTAACTTCCCAATCCAAAGAGAACATCTCCACAATAGTGACAAATTTATTAGCAGCAAGATCAAACAGTCTAGCATATCTAACATCTAAAGATACACCATATCCAACCAAGGATCCTTCCAGAACAACAAAGAAGCCACATCCTCCACCTGTCTAGGAATATTATCCAACAACCACCGGTCATCTAACAAACCACTCCACATCCTAATAAGATTTAAGTTTTGCCACCACACGGAGCACCCCTCTACTACCAACACATAACCCATCCCCTCCTCACCATATTTCCCACACAACACATTATACTACAAACTTCCTCTTTCCTCCGTCATCCTCCACACCTATTTACTAAGTAAACCCCCAAACCTCCATTCTCCCTATGTAAACATAAAATATCCCATTTTACCCACGACAATTTCCTAACATCATTCTTATAATTTTTTTAATTTAGTGACAAAATTTTAAAATAGGGAAATGAAGTAATTTAAAATAAAAATATCAACAACATTTACTTATCAAGTTAGGATATTATTGAAAATATAATTAAAATTAGTCGAAACAAAATACTGGGTGGAGGGTTTAAGAGGTTTTTGCTTCTACTTTGTTTTCGTTATCTTCTTTCTGTGAGAGAGATAATGATGTCTCTGCTTCATCACTATTCCATGCCCCTCGCACGTGTGGTGCGTCCTTCACCTCGCACACGTGCCGCCATTTCCTTCGCAACTTCTTCTTCTCCTCGTAGCACAATTCCTCAGTCTCAGGTTCTCCTTGGCTTATCCGAAACCGAACTTCAAAAGATTGCCCTTGACTTTGGTCAGGTAAATTTCTTCTCTTTTTCCAATTCTCTTCATTATTTCATTATTCAATTATACTGGAAATTTATAAAAATGTTTTAATTTTTGTTTATTTGTTGAATTTTTCTTAGCAAGGTTTTAGGGGGAAGCAGCTTTATCATCTTATATATAAGAGAAAAGTCAAAGATATTCAGGAGTTTACTCAGGGTGAGTGTATTTTACTTTTAACCTTATTTTGTTGTTGTTTTTGGTTGAGTTTGTGTAAGTTAAGCTATGTTCATATTCAAACAACTGACACACATATTGCATTCAATCATTTTCATTTTATCAAATTATTACCGGTGTTAGTGTCGTTTGTGACAGTTTCAGTTTAGCATTGACAAGATATAGACACATGTGGTTATATTCAGTTACTTTCATTTTATCAAATTATTGGTGTAGCACTAACACGACATTGACCCATGTGGTTGCATTCAATCACTTTTATTTTATCAAATAATTCATGGTGTGGTGTTGTGTTTGGTGTTTGCTAATGAAAGTATTAACTTTATAATGGGGGTGTTTTTTGTGATTTTGCTTGCATTGCAGTGCCTCAGGCATTTAGGAATGAGCTTGAGGAAGCTGGATGGAAGGTAGGAAGGTCTCCTGTTTTCAACACTGTCGTTGCAACTGATGGAACTGTTAAGGTAAAAGATATAATCACAGTTCAGCAAACCTATTGTTTTTGTTGTTTTTAATTCATGGCATTTTTGTGGGGTATCACAACATTCAATACATTATTTATTTCAAAAGCTATTCTTGTGTGACACTGGTTCTAAGATTTACGTTGTTGTATTGTTGTGCTTTGTAGCTTGTAGTTTTTTTAAATGTTTCTTTTTTATGAACGGCATTTTTTTTTTAAATGATTTAAATTTCTGTTTTAGTGACCACTTTATATCTTGAGATGTCTACCTCTAAACACAAATGTAATTTGATTCCATTGACATTTCCGGCAATGATTCAAGTTGTTTTCTTTTGGTGTTTTAGTTGGTATTCTTAAGAAGAAGGGTAAGATATTAACTTGCTTGTTAAGGATGGGATTGTTGATGTTTCCTTGTTTTTTTTTATGCACTGATTCTTGTTTTTCTATTTGTTGAAATTTGATTTTGCAGTTGTTATTAAAGTTGGAAGACAACAGATTGATTGAAACTGTTGGTATTCCTGTTGAAGATGAGAAGGGTTCGGTTCGCCTGACAGCATGTGTATCATCGCAGGTGTTTGACTTACTTTTGAATCGTCGATGAATGAGTTGTTGTTCTCTTTCTTTGCAGTAATGTTTGCGTAATTGATCAAGAAACTGATATTTTCCATTTGTTTTTGTTATGTCCTGTTATTTGGATATTTAGGTAGGTTGCCCTCTGAAATGCTCTTTTTGTGCCACTGGAAAAGGGGGCTTTTCTAGGAATCTTCGGAGCCATGAAATTGTTGAGCAGGTTTGTGTCCATACATACATTAGAGTAGTTTGATGTTAGATTTCCCACGTGATCCGTAAATTTAGAATTAATTAAAAGAAATAAAAATGTTAACAGAAAAGAAAGGAAAAAGATCAAATAAAGCAATGAGATCATTTTCGGGTTCGCAAATGTTTTTAAGCAAGCTCTTTATGCAAACAGGTCTTGGCCATTGAGGAGGTGTTCAAACGCAGGGTGACTAATGTAGTCTTTATGGGAATGGGTGAACCAATGTTAAACCTGAAGGCAGTACTTGAGGCACACCGTTGCTTGAATAAGGTGAATGAATGCCTATCATATGTGACATTATTTCCTTATCAAATGCTTGCTTGTAATTGTAACAGTTCTCTATATGATATTTTTAGAGTTTAAACCTGCATCTTCCATCTTTGGTCTTAACTAGGCTAACATTATCATTTAAATTCTGGGACTCATTAGTTGTTACTTATTGGGAAAAAAACCAAATCCGCATAGAATAGAAATAGAGCCTGAAGTGAGTTTAAAAAGAGTGGTACTCCTCACCTTACAGATCGGTTTTGTAAGGATGAGCTAGGCCCGATATTAAAATCTAATACTACTCTACTGAATTTGATTCCATCTTAGCAAGTGTTAGGTTCTCTTGCTACTGAATTGGTTGTTTTCGGTAATATTATCTTTTCACGAGGAGGAGGGACATGGATTTTTTTATGGATCTTCTTTTTTTCTTTCCAGAAGCTCTATAGAAATTAAAACAGGCCAGAACATAAGAGAGCAAATTAGTTATGTTTTATGTTTGGTACATGTTAAAACTTAAAAGTAGAGCAGAACAGTATACACTTGCAATGTAAAAAGTGATGTGTTTCAGTTCCATTGGAAAGGATAAACGAGATAGAACAGAATAGACCGTCTCACATGCATAAAAATATTTATGCATACATATGCTCATCCGTCAAAAGAAATCATTTATCGGCATCAGCGTTGTTAAGTAACGGGTATAACAATATAGCATAGCAGAATTCGAACTAATTGCTATTGCTCCGCGATACGCTGTTTAGTGCAAAATGTTGTTAAATAGCAACTATATTTGTGCTATAGCACTGTTGCGTAACCGAATTTGAACAAACAGCTATCTTCTGTGATTGGTGATTGACAATACTGATCAGAATAACATTTTGCTTGGTCTTATTTCACCTTTTATATTTCATTTTATTGTGATGATAGAGAGCATATAGTAATAGCATGTAAGTGCGCTAATGTTGGATTCTGGTTGGTTGGGCTTCTTGTAGGATATACTAATTGGGCAAAGAATGATGACTATCTCCACCGTGGGGGTTCCAAATACAATAAAGAAGTTAGCTACTCATAAACTTCAATCCACTTTAGCTGTGAGGTAACTGTCCTTGATTTTGATCTTGTCAGTCAAGAATTAGGACTTCACAATGAATAGTCAATATGCCTTTATCTCATGCCTTTCTTCGTTCATTGTTCATACTCTGGTGTCTGGTCTGGTCTGATTTGTGGCTGCAAAATGTCATTCTGTGGCTTGTTTTAGTGGATTCTTTCTTGTTTATGTAAGTAATTCTCTTTCTAACATATGATTTCCCTTTTGTATCTTGCATCAGCCTACATGCTCCTAACCAGAAACTAAGGGAAACAATTGTTCCAAGCGCAAAGTCTTACCCATTGGATGCACTTATGAAAGACTGCAAGGAATACTTCCACGAAACAAGTAGACGGGTTTCCTTTGAATATGCACTTTTAGGTACATAAATTTTCCAACACATTCTTGTTCCTCCCTTGTACAGTAAGGTTAATGAAATTCTTACAATGTATTTGCCACTTTCCTGGCATTATGTTTGAGCAGCTGGAATCAACGACTCAGTAGACAACGCAGTAGAACTCGCTAAACTACTACATGAATATGGCAGTGGTTATCATGTCAACCTTATACCTTTTAATCCAATAGAAGGCTCTGAGTTTCGCCGTCCTTACAGGAAAGCAGTATGATAATTTTCTTATTTTTCATTCATTCTAAACACGATTTATAATTTATGGCTTGATGTATTTAATAATTTTTGTGTATTTAATCTAAACTTTGTAATTTGGTAGGTGCAAGCATTTGTTAATGCTTTGGAGTCATCTAAAATAACCACTAGTGTACGCCAAACCAGAGGACTGGACGCAAATGCAGCTTGTGGTCAGCTACGGAACAATTTCCAGAAAACTCCTTTGGTCACAGAATCTGACAACAATCTGGAATCCCAGGCTCCAAATATGGACCTTGCAGTTACAGGTTGATTGCACACACATTGACAGTTTCATGGCTGCTTACGTTATCAACATTCTACTTATATGGCATATACTAAACAAGTTTGGACTAAAACAATGAGAGGTTTGATGAACCAAAATGAGTATAATCTCAATTACCAATTATGAAGTGATAGAGGTGTTTCCTGTTACTGCCTGAGTTGTAATGTCAACTTTCTTGCTAGCAGAGAAATGTGGAGAAACATCTATGTGGCACTATTTTTGTGGTATGCAGGCTTGGAAACTTAGAACGTCTTTAGATTCTTTGGCAGCTTAGAGGAATTTTCATAAGAAACAACCTACTGGAAATTTAGTTACTACCGCAAGCAAATATTGTTGGTAATAAGTGATTAGGACTTTGTAGTTCATATTGTGCACTTGGGAGATATTTTTCATGTATTGGACCCCTTTTGCATTATATATTTATTTATTTATGTCGCAACTGCTGATCCAGCTTGTAAAAATCTGACTATTAAAACAGATTTTTTCCCTTTGTTGATTTATTGTTTTTTGTTGCTGTTAGAACACAGGCGTTTTTTGGAATGCACATCCTTTAAGTGGTTCACTATGCAGTATGCACCATGCCATTTTGACAATGTTAAAGTTTTTTTGTTTTGTAAATTATAAATGCAAAATCTCATGAAAGTTCACATAAACGTGATTTGAACTATGTTTACGTAAACGTACTTGAGTTGAGTTTGTGTAAATGTTCTCTAGCTGAGTTTGAGTAGTAACTCATATTCGAACTAAGTTTATGAAAAGGCAAAATTATAATTTTATTCCTTTAACTTCATTTTAATAGTTTGGTCTTTTATATATTTTTTTCATTTCAATTTTGTCCTTTTTGTCAATTTGTATATGAATTTTTAAGCTTCAAATTCATGGTTTTCTTTTCTTATGACGGTCTCTCAATCTTCAAACCTATAATCTTTCATTTATATTTGAATATTTTATTTAAGGCTTGAAAATCCATATGCAAATAGACCAAAAGGATAAAATTGAAAAGAAAAAAAGATAAATGACCAAATTGTTACTTAAAATTAAATTAAGAGACTAAATGTAACTTTGACTTTATAAAAATGTACTTGAATTGGGTTTAGACAAATGTGCTTGAATAAAATCTAATAACTTAGAATGTACATGAATTAAGTTATCTAAATGTACTTGAAACAAATTAATGTATACGTACTTGTAAGTTGTAACAAAAAAACAACGTACTTGATATAAGTTTGTGTAAATCTATTTAAAATGAGTTTGAGTAGATCTAGAATCACAATTTTCTCATGAACCAATTTATTTTCTAAGAAAAAATAAAATTTGAAATAATCCATGATATTTTCATATTAATTTGTCTCTGGTATAAAAATATATAAAACTTACTTTGTATTGGCTTTTCAGCAACAAGAAGCACTTCTACAAACCTCGAAAGTGGAAATTGAGTTTTGAATGTTGTTTGGTTTGGCTTTTTAGAATTGCTTCTATCCTCAAAAAGCAATTCTCTTTAAAGCTACAATTCCTAACTTTTGCCTTTCCTAGAATCAATTCTACATTAAATTTTATATTTTGATTATTACAGCCTATTCTTTTCCTTTAATGCCCTTTATCAATTATCCTTCTTTTTGCTTTGTAATTAATTTGATGAATCAAATTTAATCAGAAAACTTAAAGAACCAAATTAGCCCCCGAAAAATGTTTATGGTCATGAGTTACCAAATTTTGAATTTTCCTTTACGTTGTTCCCATTCAGATTTACTGTATTTTTTCTTTTATCTTTTTTTTACGCTATATTTTATTATTTTTAGCAACTAACTCTAGTATTATTTTTTTAGTCTCTTAAAAAAAAACCTCTAGTATTATTTAACTTAAATATATTTTATCAAAAAAATATAAAATATATGAACAAATATTTTGTAAAAAAAATTAGTTTATTATGTTTTAAATTACTATTCAAAAAATTTATTTATTGAAATTAAATAATATATCTATATTTAGTATTGATCTACATATACATTCAATTATGCTCATTTACTTGAATTTAACTATGTCCATTTTAGTAATTATACATTCAAAAGCAATTTAAAAAAAAATTACCAAACAACATTCAGTTTGTTTAATCAATTCTGCGCATTAATGTATCCAAACATAAATCAATTTTCTCAACATCAATTTTATCATAATCAATTCAATCAGAATCAATTCTATCCAAAACTGAACCAAACACACACATCGACCACAGAAAAAATTGTGAATAACCAAAAACTAAAAAAAACAGATAATTAAAAAAAATATATCAAATATTTACTTATGCATGAAACGGTGCGTTTGGAGTGGTCACGTGAAATCTAATCTAGGGTTTAAAATAGGTTTCTCAGAGGAAAAAACAAACACATTCTCAACGCTTTCTTTTCTATTCTTTCCCCGTGCATACGAATTTTTTGTTACCTTTCTCTTTAATCACTCAAATCAAGGTAACAATTTTCTAAATTCATAATCTTTTTCATCATTCCAATCTTTAATTCGCTTCAAACAACACTATACACATTCGAATTCACGCTAATTTGCATTAATTCTTTGTTAATTTTGATGTTAGGGTTAGGTTAAGAAATGCGGAGGAACAGTCCAGGTTACTACAGTCCTCCACGGAGAGGATACGGCGGAAGGGGTGGAGGATACGGCGGCGGCGGCGGCGGTGGTGGTAGGAGAGGATACGGTGGTGGTGGTGGAGGTGGAGGTAGACGCCGGGAAAGCAACAATGGGAGTCTTTTGGTGAGGAACATTCCTTTGGATTGTAGACCTGAGGAGCTGAGAGCGCCGTTCGAGCGATTTGGACCTGTTCGCGATGTTTACATACCGAAGGATTATTACTCTGGGTGAGCTAAGATTTGTGATTAACTCTGCGTAATTATTCGTAATTATTGTTTGTGTTCGTTGTGTGCTGTTTTGTTATGTTTGTGTTTTTCAGATTTGTGAGTTAGATTTGACAGGTTTATTGTTGGGTTGGGGTGGGGTGGTCTAGCCTGTTTTGTCTTGTTGTTGGTTCCCGTATTCACGATTTCGGTACCCTATTTTATTTTTCATTAATTTGGTCCCTGGGAAGTATTTTTTGCGAATTTGGTTTTTGTAGTTGTTTTGATAAGCAGCTGATTAAGAGCTTATAAAATATTTCTATAGCAAAACATAAAATAAATTTAAATAGTTTTTCGTAAAATTTATAAACTATTGTCATATGATATCTTGGAGAACTTATGAAAATAAGCTGAAAACAATTTATGAACAATGTCATAAGCTGTTTTCATAAGTTCACCCAAACATTGTCACAAAACTTAAGCCAATAGATAAGCTCAAATAAGCCAATCCAAACAGGCACTTGGTCTCTTAATATGTATTGTGGTTTTTTCGAAACTTTTGCTCCCCAAAAATCTTCACGTGGGATACAAAAGTACTTAAAATGCTCAAAATTGAGGGTCCAAATTCCGAAAGTGAAAGGACCGGGATAGACCAAATTAGTGAGAAATGAAATTTAAGGACCAAAATTGTGAATATTACTGGCAAAAAAATTGTGAATTTGAAATTAGAAGGGACCAAAATGTAATTTTTTTGGTTTATAAATTTTAAACTTTTGCATTATGAATTAATTTTGACTGGTTTGTCAGGGGGTATGTTGGTTTGAAATTGAAGTTAAAACAAGCCCAAGCCCCACATTTGAAGAGAACTACTCACTCTTTAACTTGTTGGTTTCCAAGTGTGTTAATGTCATACCAAGATAGAGAATCTATATAATTACGCAACTCAATGAATACAAGTTTCATGCAAGTTGGTTGGTTGTCCTATTGAAGACTTTGTGAGGAGGTTTTTTTTATTTTGTGGTTGTGGGAAGCTTTGAATTCAAGTGATTATAAATACAACAAGAATGTTGAAGAATTTTTCAAGTCACTTTACTACTTGAATGTAAAGATAAGGCCCAGTCACAACTAAGCTTTGGATTTTAGCGGCTTTAGTAATTCAGGGTCCACTGCTGTGTACATGTCTCAAGAGAGCCATTAATAGGTTGTCTAAAGAAAGCTATACTATGTAATGTGATTTGAGGTGGTTACTGTGGTATGCGAAGTCTGCCTAATCAGCATTTTCTGCAGTCTTTCTCTGCCAATATTTTTGTAGCAGTGTTAGAATGAAGCTCTGTTTTTTCCCGTACAGACAACCTCGAGGCTTTGCATTCGTGCAGTTTGTGGATGCATATGAGGCCTCTGAGGCGCAGTACCATATGGACAGACAAATTTTTGCTGGAAGGGAAATATCTGTTGTTGTGGCTGCAGAGACAAGAAAAAGGCCAGAGGAGATGCGTCATAGGACTAGTAGGTCCAGGTATGTCTTTTGATTTCTCTGCTTTGTCTGCTCTTATGTAGAAGATTACAAATCTGTAGTATATCTTACTTTGTCGCATTTAAAGACTGCCACACAAAAAAAATGTCCCTTTACATGTATTCGCTTGATTTTTGTATTTTACAGAGGACCAGGAGGGAGCTATGGAGGGCAAAGGTCTTCCCACCACGGTAATATTACTTTTTTCAAATTGTATTAACTTCTTGGAATCTATACTTGATTACTCCTAATGCTATTTATGGCTGAAGCATGTTTTAGATGCTAGATATGAAATTTGTTCCACCTGCACTTGTGATGCATATTGTTCTTCCACCACATTAGAATTTGTCCTTTTTGCATGAATTTGACAATAGAACGATAGTGTGTGACATGGGTGCTTTATCTGAATGAATTTGACAATAGAATTGTGGCTTATTTAAGCCTATTTTGTATTTATGCTGATGTGAAGAAACAATGATGTACTTTTTTTTCTCTATAATGTCATATCCTTGTATTTCATGAGTAGGAAATAGTTTTATTGTACTCTATTCACTATTCAGACTGTGTCCTTGACCTTTGTTGTCATAGTATTGATGCTCCAGAGATTTATTGTCCAGATTCCCGCTCCTATACTAAACTTTTCTATGTGTCTAAAAGTTATTTAACTAATTGATTTTAGCTAGCCTACTGAAAACCATACTAGATATATAAGGATTGGAAGACTGATTTTATGGGAGCGTAGATCACATCAATGATTGTTGTGATAGGGATACATATACTGCTAATTTTTCAAGGTGTTCATTGGGGACTGCCAATTTTTAAGCTACTTTACTAAGAGTATGCATAGGTGCCATGCTTGAAGACATGCTTTTTCATATTTCGTGTTGAAGTCATTGGGCTAGTTTTAGGCATAGAGGAAGGGAAGGTGGGGGGTACTTAGAACTATAATAAAAGTAGGAATGGTATGTTGAATGTTAAATACAGAAGTCAAAACACTAATCTTTATTTATATTAATCTACTACAGTATTACTCTAGACTCTTAATCCTAATGAAATATGTAAAAACAAAAACAAATCATGAAAGTAAGAAAATATGAAAAACTAATTTTAAGAGAAAAGATAAGATGATTTGGACATATTTTACAGTAGATTCATCATTCATGGTGTGGTGAGGTATTTTTCAGATGTTATGACCAAGGTAGACAAACTCGAGATCCTAAGTAAGATCGGGTAGGACCCATGAGATCATGAATCGGGGGATCGTAACACGGATCGTAAGATCCTACCAAATTTAAAAATTCATAAATATTCCATATAAATTCATACATATGCATATAAAGCAACACAATTTAATAGGAAAAAACTTCAAATAACACTCAAATTCATAAATAAGTGACGTGAGAGAGGGAGTTGAGTGCTATGAATATGGGAATTGCATTGGTAAGGTTCCATGATTTATGAGTGTATTGGAAAATTTCTCTAATTATTGATAGTGGTTGTATTGGGAAGATTTTCTGGGTTTCAAAAGTGACTCGTCTGAATCGTACGATACAAACGCGTTTAGGTTTTCGACGGCGATCCAAACCGCGACCACCAAAAAGCGATTCCGACGACTTTCCGGCACAGCGAGGGGATGTGAAATCGCGAACTCGGACGATCCTACGATTTGGATCGCGAGTTTGTCTGCCTTGGTTATGACAGTTCTTCCTTCCATTCCTCAACTTTCGTCGACCACATTTAGTTTTTTGATGTGCTAAATTGGTTGTACTTTTTAGTTATACAATTTTTCATTCATCTTGCTAAATGTTTTCATATATATGAAGCATTCCTCATATTGAATCTTAGTTACTAGGTTGCCCGAATGTGATATGGCATTGCTCTGCATTTCTTATAAATACTTACAATTTAATAATCATGTCATTTCCATCAGGGCGTTCTCGATCTCGCTCAATTTCCAGATCAAGATCACCTCCTTATCACTCTGGTTCTAGAAACCGCTATCGCTCAAGGCAAGTTTCTCCAAATAACTTCCTTTTATATGTTAACTGAATCAAGAAGTCATGGTTTTGAATTGATATATGCCAGGTCTAGGTCCTTCTCGCCTGCCCCGAGAAGGCAAGGTGACTACTCTGTTTCTCCTAGAAGGCATGCAGAACGCCCTAGATCACCTAGAAGTCCTCCTAGAAGTCCTCCTATGGAGCGAGATGGAGATCATAAACGCAGGTCGTATTCTCCTCCAGGTTATGGCAATGATGTTGATCAGAATCAAAGCAATGGATATGCCGAGTGAGTCCATCTATTTTCTGTTTAGCTTCTTTACTTGAATGAACTAGGCCCTCCCTTGCGCTGTATGTTTATACTTTGTTCTGGTATAAAGGAAATCTGTGTACAAATCTGAGGCTGATCGAGGCCAGTGGAAGTCATCAAGATCACCCCCAGGATCTAGATCTAGATCAAGATCTGCTGATTTGTCACCTAGACGTGGCAGATGAGGTAAAATGTTTAATGTTAAGAGTATATTTTTTAGGATATCAGTTCCTCTGTTTAGAATCTATTTTGATGGTTTTATTCATGCAGGTTGCACTGTGGGTTTATTGGCAATGCACTTTTGGGCTTCTGTACAATTTCTTCAATTTATCAGGACATTTACTAAAACATGTAGACTGCTTAAAAGTTTGAAAGTGTTGTGATGGATGGATGTATAATCTTTAAGATTGTTATTAAAATGTTTGCGTATTATGATGGCTGGATTTATAATCTTTAATCTTGGTACTGATTTGGGGCTTTTTGGACTTCGATCTTGTGTAACTGATGGATTGTTGAGGATTTTAAGCTTTGATTTTTCATCTCGAATGATTTCAATATAACTGCTGCAGTTGTATGAGACCGTCAACAACTGTGTCCTTATTTGTAACTAACATAGTACTTGGTTTGCTAAAATGGTGATTTTACATATGCTACTGTGCTGGGATGAGTGTTTTATGTGCGATGGATACCTTCATCCAGTCTATATGCTAGCATCTGTTACAATCACCATTTTTGCATGGGCAAGTTGTTGATTTGAAGTAAAAAAAAAAGGATATATGAAGCAATTTTCAACCGCTCAACAGAACTAATTCTAGCAACCAACAAATGTTCTAAATGAAACACAATCATGTTGGACTAAACTTATGTTGGAGTTGTTTAACTCTTGATTGTCATATCAAGTTCAACAATCTTAGCAGCTCGAGGTTTCATTGATGTAGTAACTTTAGGAACTCAAGTTTCACAAAAGACGTACATACAAATCAGAAGTTATATCTGTTATATGTAGCCTGTGTAAAATACTGCTAGTTAGACTTGATTCGAGCGGGATACTTTGTAAACACTTGTTCTAAAAGTGTGTTTAAGGTCATAAATTTTGTTTTAGAATATTGCATTACATTTCCGTGCGGTAAAACTAGTAATTTTAATTTGTTTTAAATTATTGTGTTTTCATGAACCTAGATGATTTTCTCACACAACTTGTCACTTTCACCTTATTTTACCTCTTTTTTTTTTTTTTTAAATAGTAAAACATAACTGTTGGAAGCATTTTAATGATAAAATGTCACCAAAGATATACGGGGTTATAAGGAGGAGATTTGGGTTAGCGTAATCACTAAATTAGTAGAGCTCAATGTTTCCTTGTAATAATCGGAAAACTCAAATGTAGCAAGTGATTATCGTACAAGTCAATGTCATGATCAGAAAATGGAAAACGCGTAATAACATTGATTGATGACTTTCCATTTCTTACGTGGCTAACTAACAACTATTATTTCTTTATTTGTTTGATACTTTCAGTTTCACATTCTTTGCCTTTAATGGTGCTTTGTCTTTGTCAAATCTTCTAGTTGTACACGTTTTCATCAGATTATAGAATGCTCATGTATATTGACTTTCACTTTTCTTCCTTCTATTAGTACCAAAACAAAGAAACTTCTTCTATTTCATTTCTCCACTGTTGAAGAGAGAGAAAGAAAGAGATGACAATTGGGTTCATGGAAGTGCTTCTGGTGAAAGCAAAGGGTCTTCAAGAGACTGATATCTTTGGTACAAAACATTCTTTTTTTCAGTTTGATTAATGTTTGCATGCAATGTTTTTCCTCAGATTTAAAACATTTTTTCTTATTCTAAAAATGTTTTTTTTCTTGGTTTATCTTCTAATCTGACATTCCAGATTTACATGCAAGTGAAACTGTTTTTTTTATCAATTTTTTTTTTTTTAATTATGGTTTCTTTGTTGATAGCTCGCATGGATCCGTATGTTCTGTTACAATACAAACGTCAAGAGCACAAGAGCAGTGTAATTCATGGTTAGTACTTTTCCTCATTCTCTCACAAAGTTCACACAATCTTGACATGAAATGTTTACTTTTTGGCATTTGTGCGTGTTTGTGTTTATGGTGTCTTAAACCTTTGTTAGCAGAGATAGAGGAAGATAAACTTAGTTGTTTTTAATAAATTGTCTTGTGTTTGTTCTACGAAACAAAGATATTGACACTGACACGTAGACATCAACAATAATTTAAGAAAATGAAACTGATTGAATGTAATCACATATACATTAGTGTTGTGTAATTGTTCAACATCGGCACATGGGTTACGAAATACACTTTCAATGAAATGTTGAAGGCAGGCGGCAGCTGAAGTGAATGGCGGAGTATTTCAAATCACATGCCATTGATTGTCATTATTTCATAGATTAAGTTTGATAAGTGGTTAGATTTGCTTATGTAGTTCATGATTCGACGGTGGAACCACTAGTTAAATTTGTTCAAAATAGTAAGTTAATCCTCCCTGACGGGTACAAGGATTAGTATAATGGTACTTGTACTCAGATTTTCCTATTGTGATATTGAAAGAGTGAAAGTGAAATAGGAAGACATTTGTTAGGTTTAATCTAAGGGGATGCAGTTCATCTATGAGTGGTATGCTCATGTAATCTATTCCTTCTGCATTTCTTTTTTGATTTCTTGTGGAGGAGTGGGTAACAAAGCAAATTGGATAAATGAATTGAACATTTTGTGGTTAGAAGCTTAGAGCTGAAGAATCTGACACTATAACACAAAAGGGTTACTCCAGTTGTCACACACGGACAAATCCACACATTTCAGTATGAAGTGGCATGTTCATGGAGTGAAACGATTTTCATTCATCCCCCCTCCTGTGTGTTTTCCACTTTTTCAAGGAGATGGGAATAGCAAAGTAGAAGATTTTCATTGTGAAGCACCAACAAAAACACCGAACACGAGTGATTCTCAGCATACACGCTTAGTAATAATTTTAGAAAATCGAAGAGATTGAATGTAACCACATACGTTGGTGTCATATTAGTGTCTGACAAACCGGTGCTACATAGATTTTCCTCTCTTCTTCCTTTTCCAACTGCTCCACAATATGTAGTTTGAAGGATCAAAGTTACATACATGCAATGGACCGGTAAAAATAAACGTCTGCTTAAGTGCTAGTATCATTATCAACAGTGGATACCACTAGAGTCATAAAGAAATTCAAATGCTAATAAAACCTTAGATAAAATTTCACTACAATTTAGTTTTTTTATTTTATTTCCCTAAATGGTGTATTGAATGATGCAGAGGGGGGTAGCAGTCCTGTATGGAATGAGAAATTTGTATTCAGAGTGGAATACCCTGGATCAGGTGACCAATACAAGCTCAATCTTAAAATCATGGACAAGGATGTTTTTTCTTCCGATGATTTTGTCGGCCAGGCCGTGTAAGACTTTAATTGCTTCATAAATTAATTGCATCAGTCATGAATCATGATTCATGATAAGTTTCTTTGATTAACCAAGTAAAAAATATTGTTCATGTTAACCTTTTGCTATAGATTTAATGAAGCAGTTTAATTCAGTGTTGCTAAATAATGGCTATAGTAGCAGCATTGCATAGTGAAATTTGAACAAATTGCTATTGTCCAGCTATACGCTATTTAGTATTAGATTTTGTTGAATGGCAGCTATAGCACTGTTGCAGTGTTGCGTAGCAGAATTTAAGCAAACCGCTATTTTTCGTGCTCCGCGATTGGCAACACTGCATCCATGAATAAGGGTGACAAAAAACCCAAAATGAGTAGGACATTACACCAGACTCATGATTCATTAGAATTAGATCATATAGCACACAAGTACATTTTTATTTCTTGTTCTGATAAAGGGTAGTTTTTCCTGTGTCCAGAATCTATGTAAAGGATTTATTGGCTGAAGGAACAGAGAATGGATCAGCTGAGCTTCGTCCTCGCAAGTATAGTGTGGTTCGAGCTGACAATTCTTATTGCGGTGAAATCGAAGTTGGTATAACTTACACTCGAAAGGTAAACATTTTGAAGTTAATAGCTTGAAATTGCTCAAATTCCTTGTTATGCAAACAATTGTTAAGAATGTGATTTTTGAGTTTTGAGTTTTGAGTTCACAGATATAAAAAGCCCTATTTATGATTTCACAATGATAAATTTGAAAATAATCTAGTCAATATGTAGTGTATGATCATGTTATGATATGTTTGCATTCACAGTGGGGTCACATGTTTGGCTGCTGCTACAATTTGTAGCTTCCTAATTTTCACTGTCAATTACATTGGAACATGAAAAAACTTATGCTAACGCCAAACCAAACTTATGTTTAGTATTGTCTCTAATGTTCTTGGAATTCATCACAGGAAAATGAATACACTGACGACGATGATGTTGGAGGATGGAGGGATAGTGAATATTAGTTCATTGTGCAGCAGATGTAGGATTTGGAATGGAAGTTGAAGACAAGTATTTTCATTAACATTTGAATGTGCATAGAATTTGAAATCTCTTCTAATGGTGGTTATGTGTTGTAAGCACTTGCAATTAATTGAGATTGTTGTTTATGAGTTTCATCATACAATTTGTAATCACTCAATGAGTTAATCATATGAGCATTAACTGGAATTTTGGTATTTGACTATAACCTGAAACTATCGTTTTCTGATTGGAGTTTGTGTAAATATTCGTTTGGTACAATATAATGGTGAAACTTTGGAATAATCTATCTACTTTGAAATCATCTATGTAAGACTTGGACCATTTTGAAACTTTGGAATCATGGATCGACTTATGATCAATTTTGAACACTATGAGAGATACAGTCAAAATTACATCTAATTTATAATATTAGTGTTTTTGTTTCAATTAGAAAATTACATCTTCAAAATGTTTACATACTTTCTTAGCTCATTTATATTGTTGATATGAGGGATACAGTCTCACAAAATTAACACTATGAACTTTCAAAAACGTTTTATTTTTATTTGTTATTTTCATATGTAACAAAATAAGTTTCATTTTATTTGTGGTGTTGGTTTGGGATACTTGAGTGCACTCCTCCTCAAAGAGTTTATGTTCGATTTACCCTGAAGTCAAGTTGGGTGTGCTAGTTTAGCTTCTTAAAAAAAAATCATTTTATTTTCTCTTTGTATATTTTTTTTGTAAATAAAATGATGAAAACAACACTTTTTAAGATAAAAATTCTGTTGTTTCTTGATTCGTCGACGACTAGAACTGACGGCGGCTGAAGCATGCAATGATTTGCGCGATTATTCTTCATCAGAGCGAGGGTGATGTATTTGCAAAAACACCATATCGTTTAAGTTAGTGATGTTTCAAGAGGTTTTATTGGACTTCAATGGTGGTTTGAACAATTGCTCTTTAGGCACTTAGTAAAAGCCAAACAGTAATTAAATGTCGTTTGACACACTTTTTAAGTCGGTCGCCTTAACTGATCTAGAAAGTACCGAATTAGGTCTAAGTCTTGGTCGTTCAATCTAAAACATTTTTTATGTTAGTAGTTAAAAACAGGAAATCTAAAACATTTTTTATGCTAGTAGTTAAAAACAAGAAATAAAATAAAATAAAAAAGTTTATGGATTTGTTAATTAACAACAATAATAGACCAGATAAAATCATTTAAAGTTGTAAGCCGCAGAAAGAAAGTAATTTACATGACGTATTTTAGGATATAAACAAGATGCATAACAATTTTTTTAAGAGTTGGTTCTGCATTTTATTAAACTTTATGTGGTTTATCTATATTTTATCTTAATATACATTTAATCATTGTGTACAACACCATGTAAACGGTGATTGCTACAGATCTTTCTTAAAGTAAAAGATTTAATTCTAACTATTAACGGTAAACAATGTTTCTTCTACTATAAGATTAAGTTCAAAAACCACAACTACTCCCTTAGTTATTAGTTTTGGTAGAGTGTAATAATATATAATCGAGTCATCCAAATCAATCAGATTCTACGACATAAACATCATGGACGATGTAATTTGTAAACTTTTGATCACATCCTTCAACTAACCAATACAACATTCAAACACTTTCTTTTGATCAACCTTTGGCGATCAATATAAACTCAAAGTTGCAAACTCTATATTAAGACTATTTAACATTAGAAAATGTATATCAAATGAATTAATATTCCAACATAATATGAAAGGAAATATAAAATTGGAATACCCCTCTGAAATGTAATTCAAAAGTGTACGTGGACTGAATTCTTAACTATGTACTTTGATTTTTTTTAACTACCATTGCTGCTTATATTTCATTAGTAGCTATATAGTAATTTTCTTTAAAAGATTTTTTTAGGAATAGTTTCTTTTAAGCTTTTTTTAATAAGTTTCTTTTAAAGGTTGAATAGTTATTGTACGCCAATTTCATAACACAATTTTTAGGCTTAATAACATACTTTATCAAACTATTTAATACTGATATATATATATATATATATATATATATATATATATATATATATAAGGATGTAACGGTTCGGTTTGAATTGGTTTTTCGTCAAAAAAATGTTTGAACCGATGAAACCTTCATCGGTTTGGATTGGTTTGGTTTTCACTGTTTTTCAAAAAAGAAACCGAACCAAGCTAATCGTTTTGGTTTGGATTGGTTCGGTTTGTTTATAAATACAATTAAAAAAAAATCATATTCTCACAAAATATTTCATAGAACTTTGTATAACTGTATTTGATATTTTTTCATTGTAGAAATGAAAGAATTAAAAAGTATTTTATGTTGGACTATAATTTTGGGTCTAACCATAAGTTTGTGTGAGGTAGAATAATATTAGTAAAGTAAGGAGTGTGATTATCATCGGATTGGTTCATCGGTTTGCGGATCTAAAAATGAAAAACCATGAACTAAACCAAACTAGATCGGTTTCGATTGGTTCGGATCGGTTTCAAACCGAACCAAACAAGGTCAAATATTTTTTTCGGTTTGGACTTTCGATTTCGTTGGTTTTGTCCGAACCACTTACACCCCTAGATATATAGAAATATATTACAAAAATTTACTTAAGAAGTATATTATCTGGTTTATTTTTGTTGGAAAATGCTAACAAGTGTCCTAAGGGAAATTGATAAGAAACTTAAAGTAGTAATTTTATCTTCGAAATCGTGCATTCAACTTATTAAAATAGTAAAAAGCAATTTTTTCTACCTGAATTTTCACAATTATTTCCTTTTTTGATTCTTTAACCATTGTGCTAAAGACATTGGCTAGCAAGACTTTTTTTAGTGGGAAAATATGTGTAGTACTAAATGGGAGTGACACCCCACCACTTATCAACTGTGTAGACTGATTCCCTTGTCTCTAAGGAAGGGTCCAATTTCTCTGAAATCAATTATATTACACTATAAAAATACTAGAAAAATGGACTAGTAACAACTAATGAAAACAGTTGTAATAGTCAAATTAAATGAAGTTTTACCACCAAAAGATGGCAATCAGATTATTACAAATATTACTCGAGTTCAACAAAAGTATTACTCGTGGTACATTCCATCAAACGTGTCCAATCAGAATAGGTGCAAGATCATTTACAAATCCTACAAATAACTCTAAAATTATTGGTCACAAACTCAGCACCAGGATACTCAACAGCACCTCCGCCTGCATTTCCTCCTGGATTTCTGCCGCCTACGTTTTGCTGCGGTAAATTGGCAATGATGACCTGAGCTAACACTGATGCAAGCTGAACAATTACATTCATAACATTTTGTTGCAGCGGACCGTGTGTACATGACCACCAGCATGTTGTCCACTCCAACCAACATATTATCTTATTCACGGAAACAAGTTACTTTTGAAAATTTGAATTGCAATACACATACAATTCTTTTGAAGTCATGGTGGTTAGGAGGCACTACACTGCACGACTTTAGGTATCTTTCAACAAGTTTGGACTCTATATCTACTATCACTATATCTACTATCAAACTAATAATAACATTAATCTATACTTTGTTACATTGCATTTTGTATTTGGAGATTGAAGGGGAATGGGAGAAATTGGGAAAAAGGAACTGAGAGACGAAGCTTTTGAGGTTTATTTTTTAAGTCATTGGAAGGAATAGAAAAATTTGAGAGAGGAAGATTAGGGGTTTTTTTTTTCTTCCTTCTCTTCATAATACAATTTTTTTAGGGGAATACAAAATTTATCCAATGTAGAAACTTAGATAAATTCTTCAAATTCGATTTATATCGTTATAATATTTCTAAAATTTAAAATTTATTAATTATAACCCTTCATATATTATTTTCTACAAACTCACTCTCTTAAAAAAGATGATGAAAGATTTTTCTATCTAATCCAAAAAAAAACATCCCCATATAATTTTTCAAATAGACTCGTATGGTGTGATTGATTGAAGAGGTGTGTGTACAAATTTATCACCCCTACGCAAAGTGATTCAATGGTTGCATTCATAAAATGTGTCCAATATACACAGTTATTATAGAGGTATAACCATATGCCAAATTTAACATTTGGTGTCAATTGATCGTAACTATATATAATCGGCTTCTCACTATTTTCCCACAATTGATCACGCCATTATAACTCATCTCCCCTACCTAAAAATGTCTGTTAGAATCATACATTTGTGTTTCATGGAAATCATGCATATGTCATTTTGCTCTTAAGGACGACGTGCGTTGCCGGATGAGTTACACAAATAATTGGATATGTGTGGAGCAATTCAACTTCACAATATTAGTTAACTTCTTGAAAGTGGTTATAAAATGAGTAAATGGTCACTTTAGTCCCTAAATTTGCACCTTGTTGTTACAAAGGTCCTTGACTCATGATTAAATACAAAATAGTCTCTGAATATGCACTTCCGTTATCATTTTAGTCTTTAGCGTTAAAAACTTTTATTAACTGATGAAGTGACAAATATTTTGTGCCGACAAAGTGCATGAGGTGTCACAGGGACTAAAGTGAAAGTAAAAAATGGTTACTTTGATCTCTGAACCGAAAATCAATATCCCCAAATTAAATCTCAAATTCCTAAATCCCGAATTTAAACTTCAAATCCATAAATCTCATCTAATTCCCTCTTTTCTTCAAGATCAAATCTTTCATTAAACGCCAAAATCGACTAACATGATAATAAGTGTTGGTGCAAACTCATCCCAATGAAATGTTGTTCATTTGTCAAGAATAGGTCATCTTCTTTAATGTAGATGTCTCGGACATGTAGAATAAACCAACAAAAAATATTTAAATGGTTATTAAGTCTCTAATTGCTCATACTTACTATCAATTAGGTCTCTGACATCAAACACTTAGTGTCATATTTTCTTCAACATTAATATCCATGGCATGGTTTGTGTCTGAGAGCTTAGTGATAGTACACAAGACATATGTCAACAAGACACGTTGCTTAACTCATCTGGCAACACACGTTGTTCTTGTGAGTTAAACATATAATTGGATTTGTCCGAGCAATTCATCTAGAACATTATATTACCCTTAAAAAAAAAGTACGTAATATTAGTTAACTTCTTGAAAGTGGTTATAAAAATACTTCATCCAAATTCAAATATAAGGTGAAAAATTCATGTTTAATGGTAAAAGAATAATAATTTAATTGATTTTGTTTTGTTTATGATATTATTTTTAAAATATTTTATTATTCTAAAAAATTTGGGAAGCTTTATTTTGTAGAGAAGTTAAATAACATTTTAAAGAGTGTCAGTAATTTCTTTTATTCGTTGTAAAAATTTAATTAAGGACATATTTACAAATTGGATTTTGAAAATTGCTCTTTCTTCCATCTAAAATTGTCCATTCACATACAAACTAATGAAAATACCATTCATATGATTTAAGTTACTTAAGCATGATACAACCATAAGTTACATCACGTTGAGTTACAATCTGCATGAATTAACACGCGCTAATAATATGAACATGACTTAAGTCGTGAACATTTCAGTCAGAGTAACCAAAACTCAATGGGAGAAGAGCAATTTACTACTTACTTTAAATTTGGTGGTTGCTTGCTGATTTAATTTGGCTATGAAAGATTCAGTAATTTGCGTCAACTGTCGAATATAAAATCGAATTTCTTGGAACCTCCAATTAAATAAAGACAAATTGAAGACGTGACATTGGACTGAGACTTGGTAAGAAAAAGAGGACAACACAACAAAGGTTGAAATGTACGATTTGCATGCATCCCTAGTCCCTACCATCATTATTCTTATTCACACATTACACTGAAATAAATAGTTAGATATATTTGACATAAAATAATATATATTTGACTGCACAAGTTCATGTCTCATTACAAGACTTACAATTTCACATTAGATATTACACTCTCTCCTTCCTATTTCTATTCATATTCCTATTTCTTTCTAGAATTTGACTAGTATTTTTTTCTTTTCTTTGATAGAGCGTAAATGAAAATAGTCTTAACTTTTAAGAAATACTCCTACAATTATGTCTTATCTAGATTTTGAATTTTTGACATTAATATCAATGTAAAACAATTATTTCTGTGAACAAAAAAATTAACGTGAAAGATTTTTTTTTTTTTGAAGAATTAACGTGAAAGAATTAATAGCTCAACTAGTATATATATGATATGATTACTTTATTTAAGATTCACGTTGCATTGTTGCATCTGGACTAGAGGCAAAGAACAAAGGAGGAAAAAAAAATTAGACTTAAGTAGTAAACAAACTCCACCAATAATAATTGTTCTGAATTCGATTATAGGATGAACAATTTTCGTTAAATTATATTTATCTTACGACCGAATTTTAAATTATCAAGATTATTTCTTATGAAAACATGAGCTTAACACAAAATAAAATAAAATAAAGGAGGCTTACTCTCGTCCTTAATTTATTCTCAAGCAATTTTTATTTTATTTGATGACAGTTCCACAAACTGGATCCAAATCCAATCCACTAGTTAGCCTTTTGAATGAATTGTTTTAAAGTAGCAGCCCTAACGAGTAAAGACTGTTTACCAAGTCATTTATTTATTTTTGACTCACTGTTTTACTATATTTAAATTTACTAATTAACTTTATTTAATTTTGTAGTTTGAATTATTTACCAATATTAATACCAATTTGACAATTTTATTTTAGTTTTGGAACTAAGAAGACTAAGATTTCAATAGTTGACTGAGTATGGTCCACATCGTTTCTTTGATTTCTGTACAATACCATACCAAGTCTTCATCCTATTCTAGAGGCTGCTAGGGCTCTATATAAACAAGGTTCAACTTCTTCCAAAGTTATAAAGATCCACTTAAACCCTAAAACATATACTTGGTATACATCACAAACAACAATATTATTTTTTGAATTTGAATCTTCAGAGTTAGATTATAAACAATTCTCGTACATTTAAAGATATGGCAATTGGGATAATGGAAGTACATCTTGTGAAAGCAAAAGGCCTCAATAGCACTTGTTTCTTTGGTATATAGCAAATTATTTTGCCCTTACATTCATATATTTTGCCCTTGTATCATATCATATCATATATATTTATCATTTTTACTGTATTAATATAGGTGGAATGGAAGATCCCTATGTTTTGATACAATACCAAGGCCAAGAGCATAGGAGCCGTGTGGCTAAAGGTTAGTTCTATGTCTTATTTAGCTTCATCTTTGAACGGTGTTTAAAAAAATTAAGAGACTATAATAACTATTTTGAATGGTGCAGGTAGAGGCAGAAATCATGTATGGGATGAGATATTTATGTTCAAAGTAGAAAACAATGGATCAAACGATAAAAACAAAGTCATTCTCAAAATAATGGACAAAGATAGCTTTTCTGCTGATGACTTCATTGGACAAGCCACGTAAGACTAATGCCTTCCACACACACACACATATATATATATATATATATATATATATATATATACACTCCTAACAATAATGTCTCAGTTTTGTTAATGCATGTGTTCATGAGTTGATTAATTAAAATATTGATTATTCCTTAAACAGAATCTATTGTAAAGATTTATTAGCTGAAGGTGTCCAAAATGGAGTTGCTAAGCTACCACCTCTCAAGTATAGAGTTGTTCGTGCAGACCAATCTTATCGTGGAGAAATTGATGTTTCTATTACTTTTACTCCAAAGGTAATTAATATATTCACATTTCATTTTTTGTAAATATGTTATAAATATTGTAAATGATACTAACTTTAACCCTTTAAATACACATACAAGTCGAATACTCTATTAGCCATAAATCATAATGCCCTGAATAACAAAATGTTAAAGCATGTAACATTATATAGTTATGGTAATTGAATTTTTGTTTCATGTTTAGTTGATTATTTTTCTTTGTTGGAATTCATTCACAGGTGGAAGAGGAATTAATTGAAGAAGACATAGGAGGATGGAAAGAAAGTAGTTACTATATATCTTAATTAGACTATGCATGACCTATATTTGTAAACTAAAAGTAGTTTTGAAATTTCATTATGTAACATGTTGATTCATTAGTTTGTATTCTTTTATTCTTTCTAGCAAGTATTAAAGGCATAAATGTATGTTGTTACATGGAACCTCTATGATGCTAGTTGTTTTTTGTAATATTCAATTCAATCAAATTCAATTCTTCTATTCAAAATTTTCTTTGGATATTATTTCTTTGAAGTTCTTGTTGAAAGGGGGAAATTCATCTTATAGAGTATAGTGATGTATTATGTTCTTTTTATTTGCAACTTCAATCTGATCTATCTCTAGGTTAACCAAGTAGATGTTTTACACAGGATGGGGTGATTGATTCTAGTAAGTTGAATTGAATAGTGACCAAATAACCAACTTATTAAGATCAATCACTCTCTCAACAACTGATTTGATATTATCTATTTCTGCGCAAGCAAAAACTCTTTCCACATCAACAAGTTTCTTAATGTCTTTACAAGCCTGAAAATGAATTTATATACTCTTAGCATTGGTAAATGAAATTTCTTAATACTTCCTCCGTCTTAAATTATATAACATTTTGGATATTTCATACATATTAAGAAATGTAATTAATTTTATTTGAAAAGAGATGTTATGAATTGTTTCACAAAATTGTCTTTATGAGAAAGATAGATTAAACAATTGAAAGAAGAGAGAGTAATAAATTTTTAAAAATATAATTAAAAAAAGTAATATTAATGTTTCATTGATATTGTAAAACGATTTATAATTTAGGGGAAAAATAAAACAGAAAAGTCAACAAACTTTATATTTCATAAAAATGCCTGTTAATCTATTGGTTTAGAAAATAATGCATTAATACATTTCAATTTACAAGTGTATCGTAAATGAATTATCCAAGATGAGCTATGTATCAATACATATCAATAGTTTTATCTTTTGAATTTTAATTAACAGTTTTGAAGATATTGCATTCATTAATATATTAATGTCAATTTCTAGAGGAAAATAGGAATAGGAATAGGAAGAAGAGCTTGTAATTTCTAACGTGGAATCGCAAGTCTTGTAATGAGACATGAATTGATCATAAATATTTGGAAGTATGGGACTTGGCGTGTTTGTCAAGGCAGTGACAAACACATCAACAAGTTTTCTTTATATTTTAACTTTCATTTTCTCTTATATTTGATGGTTGTCATTATTCAACTTGACAGAAATTGAAAGAAATTTCAATGAAAAGAATCCAAATCCATTAATTACATGAAAGCATGTATCCAATTGGTCTAGCAAAGTAACATTATAATTATTAATTAACATGACATTTCACTATTATATACTCCATTGAAATGATTTTAGTCTTACATGTATCTTTGTCCATTATTTTGAGAATGAGTTTGTTTTTATCACTTGATTCATAATTTTCTACTTGGAATATAAATTTCTCATTCCATACAGTATTTTTTCCATTACCTGCGAAAAGACACATTAGAAAGTTCATTCAATTATGTTCATACAAGATATTTATGATCATCAGTTGTCTTCTATATCAATGGCATACACAAGAATATTACTTATTTCTTAAACCAAGGTCCTTAATTAACGTTTTTGTTTCGACTGGGTGCCAATTACCATGCTAATTGAGTTGTTGAACAACGTCGATTTCCGGTTAAATATAATTTAAATTAAGTCTCTGCGATTATTACAACACAAGCCGACTTAGCTCAGTGGTAGAGCGCGTGGCTTTTAACCACGTGGTCGTGGGTTCGATCCCCACAGTCGGCGAGTGCGATTTTATTTTCAACTTTTTTTATTTTTGTCATTTCACAATTTAACCTCATTAATTGGGATTAACTAATTATTGCCACATTTTGAACAGTACAAAGTTATGTTAATATTGGTGCTTCTTTGGTTTTGAACAACATAACCTCAATTGATATTTGGATCATTAAAGTATGAATTATCTAAATTCCAACAATCACAGGTCACAACATTAGTTCATGGTGTTTGCCAATAAAAAAGAAAATATGCATCAACACTTTTGCTTGTGTTTAGATTTATTTATTGAGCAATGTATTTAGATGTTAATCCTTCAGGTGCTACATTATTTTGCATCAAAATGGCTTGACTTTGGATCAATAAAATCAACTATGACCAATAGCAACTTTCTCTAAAAAAAAAAACATCTTTTACAGCTTATTGAATTAAGGGTTAATTAAGTAAACAATTTTATAAATATTTAGAAATTCGTTTTCAGTTCCTACAAATTGTATTTTTTAATTCTGTAATATTTTTCGTTACACTTTTTAGTTCCTTTAACATTTTCATTTGCATTTTTAGTTATAAAAAATGCTGACGAAAAAATTTACGTTGACTACAAATGTTGATGTGCCAAAAATTTCACAGATACTAAAAATGCGATTTTTATCCTATAAAGATTAACAATAAAATTTTAAATATTTATAAGAGTGGTTGACTTAATTAACCCTTGAATTAATTAGATAAAAATCTCAAATGAATCGGTAAAAATCTACTCTGTCATCAAATGACATGTATCTGAACCCTCATTCATGTGCTTCATGACACCACCATTTCATTGATGATATTCACGTTACTACCACCTATACCGTTTAATTCAACATTCTGCAAAAAGAAAAAGAGGTTCATAATCATATGATGTACATGCAAAAGTTTTATCCAAATCTCACTCCCAACCAAAACCAACCCACCGCATACACATTCTTATTATAAAGTATAAACTCACACATTTTCCATTCCAACTCTTTGTTTTCATCTCAAATTCATTAAATATAAAGGGTCTTCTCTATGAAGCATATTCATCCCCTCTAACTTTATACCTAACTAACTATATTCTTTAATTTAACGGCACCCACTAATAAGTACTAACTATACCACTTTCAATGTTATACTTATATAAGAACCCTTTGACCGTGACCAACTTCCTCCTTACATAAAAAATAAATAAATATATTTGAAGTCAAAGGGTACTTTGTTTTGAAATTCACATAGGCAAAGGCAAATGAAATTCGAAGACTATCTCATGGAGAAAAGCCAAGAGCCACAAAAGAGACAAGAACTTGAAAATGAGGTGTGTAAATTCATCAACAGCATCCATCATTTGGGAACAATTCTTTTTATTAACTAACCTCAAAGTTCTATTCAAGTATGAACCTTTTTTTTTTATTAATGATGACTATAATGTGGCTTTCCTTTATTTCATATAGGTTATTCAATTGCAAGCACAGTTGAAGGATGAAGAGTCACTCAATAGGGTCTTACTTTGTGCATCACTGCATGGACCTGTTTGCTCTCTTCAACACATTCCTTCAGTGTTTCCATCTCAGGTGATTTAGTAAGAATATGCACAATATTTAAGAAATCATTGAGTGTGCATGTGTGTACCATATCTATATACAACACATATATATACACACTTTCTTTTAAAAATGATATGATACATTTGGATTATTCTGACAAATAAAACATATTGTAGGTTCATGAGCTTCTTGATGAATTGGCATTAGTAGAGGAAGAGATCACTTTGCTTGAAAGAAAAGTTAAGGAACTAAAAGATAAATTGTCCCAAGAAAGAAATGAGGCCGCAGATTGGAAAGTACGCCGTAGAAGACAGCCTAAATTACATAACCAGTTCCAAGGATCATTTTCACAAAATTATGAAGTATTCACTAAAGGAAGAAAGTCAAAAGATAGGAGGGCATCTTTGAGTTCAGCTATGGATATCCATAGCCTATTTTCCACCCCAAGAAGATCAAAAGGTAAATACATGATGAGTGTTAAGCCTTGTGTTTTCTTTTAGTAAAGAGTGATTTTGGAATGTATGATGTATCTAAATTACAATGACATACTTGAATGTGTTTTTTTTTAGTGTGTTTGATCCTCGAATGTGTCTTTTGTTAGGTAGCTTGATTCTCAAATGTGTTGGTTGTTAGTTAGTTTAGTCCATGAAATTGTTAACAAAAGACACCCGGGGAGGAATGTTTTTATAATTTCAATACATTCATAGACTATGGTGACATGACCTCACATATTTAGGGATCAAAATGACTCTTTACTCGTTTTCTTTTTCTTCTGTTGCTCAATTTTCTCACCGTGTGATTTTGGATATTTGTTAAAAACAGAATATGAAGTGCCAAGAACGAAAACAGGAAAAATTCCAAGACAAAATGCCATTGAGAACCCAAATGAATTGTCAGAGGAACTTCTTAAATGTCTAATAGGAATTTTCCTACAATTGAACCAAGCCTCATTGGACATCAAAGAATCAGAAACTAGTGTCCCAAGACTCACTCTTTCATGCATGCAGTCGAAAAGCTTCATCTCAATGACTAATTCATCCAACTACAAAACACATTCATACCTTTCAAATGGCAATGCCTCTTGTCTTGACCCATATGGCATATCAGCAGATTTAGATTGCACAGCAAGAGATGTAGGACCTTACAAGAATTTCATCCAAATTAGTAGCAGCTCGTTGGAGACTGAATTCTTTTCACACTGCCTGCCAGCATTCAGAAAATTAAGGTTCATTTTGAGCTTACCAAAAAATTGTTTAAACTTTATCTACATGTTATGCAATCTTTATTATTTTCCTTATATATCTTTATTCTTATATATACCCTTCCTATTTTGTAGGGTCTTGAGGCATAAGCTATGTGATGTTGATTTAAGTTTCTTGAGCTACAAGCAAAAGTTGGCATTCTGGATCAACATATACAATGCCTGCATAATGAATGTACTGTAAGGCATTTCAAGTCTTCATTAACAAGAAATTACCTATTATATCATATTTATGTCATGATACATTATGAATCTTATAAACCTTTCTAATATTAATTTTTTTTTTTATGTAATTACAGGCATTTCTGGATCATGGCCTTCCAACTACACAAGATAAATTGTTGTCTCTTATGAATAAGGTATATGTGAGAGAGAATGGATATGGTAGAGAGAGAGAGAGAGAGAGAGACTCTTTTTTGTTAGTGATTGTGCTAATATTAACTGTGTAGCTATGCATTGACTCAGGCTGCAATGAATGTTGGCGGGATCGTACTGAATGCCCTGGCTATTGAACACTTTATTCTTCGTCACCCATGTGAATCAAAACATGTATGTAACATATTTTCTTCTCCTACAATAATGTCACAACTTCACTCATCAACATTTTTCTATCACTACAATTAAAAGTGATATTGTAAGTATTCATATAACACAATTAATGTAAAGTTCACAAAAATTATTAGGGTCCTGTGGACGAGAAGGAGGTCTTGTTGAGGCATGCTTATGGTGTGGGTTATCCAGAACCCAATGTTACATTTGCTCTCTGTCGAGGCACTTGGTCCTCACCAGCAGTAAGTGTATCCAAATTGAGGAAACAGTGTATAAATTTGATCTTTCAAAAAAAGTGTATAAATGTGATGAAAAAAGAATTAATATGAGGTGTTTCTTGTGACAGTTAAGGGTGTACACTTCAGAAGAAGTTGTGAACCAATTAGGGAGGGCCAAAGTTGAGTACTTGGAAGCTTCAGTTGGTATAACAAACAAGAGAAAGATAATTGTGCCTAAACTTTTACAATGGCATATGCATGATTTTGCTGATGAGATGGAATCGCTAGTGGAGTGGATATATAGCCAATTGCCACGCACAGGATCATTGAAAAGAGCCATGATGGAATGTGTAATAAGGGAAACAAAACATCCCATGTCTAAAATGGTGGAAATCCAGCCATATGAATCTGAATTCCGCTACATCCTACCCATTTGATGTTTTAAGTATCTAAGATGGTGTTTTTTATTATTCACTGAACCACTAAAAGAAGAAAAAAATAGTGTTGAACTGTATGTATGTCCTATTGATAGACACTACAATGGTACATTGAACAATGTCATTGACACATAAGATATTGAATGACCATAAGACACGCAACCAACTATAAATATTTTACATATGCATCTAATTAAATCACACTATGACACCACTTTATGATATTAGGTTTTAAAACATTGAATACCTTCCTTCAAAAAAAAAAACATTCAATACCTAAATGGTGAGATGTAACTACACACATGTAGAGGAGGACGCACGGTTCAGAGGCAGGAGGGTCCACATGACCTGTAGAGTGAATGTCTTTCAAAATGTTGGTGCATAATTTTTTTGACAGAGGTGCATACTCAATTTAGTTTAAATCGAAAAATATTAGGACTTAATTTGCTCTAAGAAATAAAAATTATCATTCTGATCGTTAATACCAGTAAACGCCGGTCAAATTAGTCTCTGATAAGACTAAAGTGTCCTTTAAGTGTATCTAAAAAAGACTAATTTGGTCTATATTTGAGATCCTTAAGGACCAAATTAATATATCGTATTTCTTAGAGATCAAATAAATCAGTGTGCTTTTTGTCAAGTAAGGTGTAAATGGTGAAAGGGGTTAATCAAAAATTGTTGAAGCAAAAGAATAAAATAACGTGCCGTGCATGCTGATGGAGGTGAATACATTCCGTATTTACACCTCGTACCTTAGCTCAAGAAGGATGACCACTATAATATTTTATAACATGCTCAATTAAGGAATCACAAAGTCCTGCATTTTTTACAAGCTAAACTAAACATGACCTGCTACAATATGTTGTTTTGGTTTACAGGTAGGTAGACAACATGAAATGCTACTTCAACCTAACAAGTATTTGAAAACTTCGTTTGATGCCTTTGGAAGAATGAAATTAAGAAAGATAACTCAGTAATATCGTTCATATTCTATTTAAAACCTGCAGCGCATTGCAGAATATACAACTCTCTCCATAAATGTTAAGTGCACCGTTGTTAATCATACAATACAACAATCACTTTCGGATTTTGCTTACACACAAATGTAAATGGTACAACTTAATATAGTGTGGAGTGTCAGTTGAGTTCCTTTCAATGAGAAACAATAGTAACACTCGATAAAAAGGAAAGATCCACAAAAGAAAACTTAAATTGAATAGACATACAAGTCTATGAAAATTAAGGATTAACCCAAACAAAATTCCCAATACTAGTGAAAATGAAACATCAGAAATCAAATACTTCACCAAACATAAATTCAAAACAATCGGCCATGCTCTTCAAATTTTCCATGTATCCACAAATTAATTACTTTTTGTGCATTTTCTATCCATACTTATGAGTGGGTAACAGGCGGCTCAGCTAAGAAATTGACAATCCTATTTAAGAAATTTAAGCCAAACACAGTCTCTTCGCAGTTGACCTTTACAGAAGCAATCAATGGGTCGGAGCATTTACCTTCAACGGTAACTGTAATTAAGCATGGCATGGAATTGCTCAAGATCTCACTGCTAAAACGCAAACACAAACCGGATGCGTCGTCGAGGTTGGAAGCTACTGGCAAATCCACAGATACAAGAGAAAGATTGGCATTGCTCAGCATCTTCAATGCTAAGGTTTCACATATGACAAGAAATGTATCCTCTGTTAAAGAATTGCTTTCCTTGTTCAGCTTTAGAATGTGATCGTTAAATGTGCAACTGGATGCCAATAATGCAAGAAAATCATTGTTAGAGTTCACAGAAATGAAAATGAAACAGGAAAAACTAAAAGGGAGAAAAAGGGAAGGTTCCTTAAGCTAGCAAGCAATTGGTAAGATCATTTTGTTTGACAAGCGTAGATTCTAAAGTTATAAGAAAAATGGTGAAAAACTAGTTATACTGCACAAATCTATAATGGGCTGTCTGCATAGCCCAGTGGACAAATTATAATTAATACAATTATTCTACATTCTGACAAAAAAATATTAAAGCCAAATGGACACAGAATCTACTTTTTTAACTTTCATTCTGATGTATATCAACTTATGGATCCACAGAAACATATAACACATTTCAGAGCAATATCCATACTATTGAAAATTTAAGTGTCCATTTTTTTACATTAAATCAGTGAACTCAAAAGACCGATGTAACTTAAATTCACTCGAGTACGACATTTACTTATGAGAAGCTTCTTATTCTTGATGGTTTAAATTTCAAATTTAAATTTCCATTTTTCTCCTGACATTTTAACTTTCAACTTGCATATGTGTGCCATCTTTTCGTTCATTATTAAAACTCTTTAAGTGTGGACAAAAGAGGGTTACAGAGTATGAAACTATATGTGCCTAACAAAAAACAAAATTTTCATACCTCCTCGCATATTCAAACATCCCTGGAAGGTGAGATTCCTTTTCTCCGAAAACTTCAATATTAATCGGAAGTGGTTTTACAAAGTATCCAATGTCAGGCCTTAACTTGACAGGGAATTTATTGTCGTTGCAAAATAAAGCCAATTTTAGAGGCAAAAGGTGGTGATGGAAGCGAACTAGTAGAGTCCGTTTCGCTTTCTGACTAGGCTCCAGAGAAGAGATTGCCTCCATGGAAACTAGCGCTGGTTTATCAATATGAGATTTCAAGGTACTGCAACAAAAACATAAAACAATTCGTAGGAATAAGCACGTACGAAGATTACATGAGCAAGTAAAACTTGAGATACTCAAGCTGGATTTGCTGCAGGTTCAGTGGCCACAGCCTTTGAATAGGAAACCAATTTACTGGCAATCTAAAGTTAAATTATAGATACAGATTTATACTCTACCCAGTAAAAGAAACTTGGAATTTACCAGAAAAGGAGGATTAATACTTACTTCTCTGTTGCTTGTGATATTTGATCGGTAGAGTCTGCACTTTTGCTAGAATCCTCGTCTAGTAAGACTATATCGAACATCGGCTCCAATGAACAATTTTCAAATAATACTTCTAAACATACAAGATGGGAGGATATGCTTGAAGTTTCAGATGAAAAGGAATAATTCACCATTAAACCATTTCCATTTGCAGGATCCAAGAGAGTGTAGCATTTGGGTTTAACACGGCTTCCAATATTTCCAATGGTTATTCTTGCTGAAGATCTTCGAACTTGGCTTTGTTCAGTTTCACTTCCTTTAGATGACTTGGATGGTTCATCCAACCAAGACTCGAGAGACTTCGTTGACATAAAGTCATTAAAACCTGAAGTGCCAGAGTGATCCCCGCCATTCTGGTTTTCATTAACATTGCTAGTTTCTGAAATCTGAATCAATGGATCATCATTGTTGTCACCTTCATCGCCAGATACAGTCTCATTGCTGCCACTGACTTCACTGGAACCAGAAATTGACTGTTCAGAGCTATAATCAGAAGCATTTTCATCATCAGAAGACCTAGATGTACCAGGATCATCCATCTCCTCTGAATCACTGTTAACAGCTCCATCATACTGATCAATGTATGGCAGGCTACAAGGTTTTGGGAGAGGCTCATAGCCTGGAGCTGCATGAAATACTAACTGTGAAAGAGATCCAGGGAGATAAAACCTGTCATTGATAGGTTCAGATGGAACTGTCAAAGTTTTTTTCTTTCCACCAAATATGCATTCTGCAAGTACACTAGACTGGTCCTTCTTCTGTGTTCCACCATTTTCTGCTTCCACATTTTGAGACTCCAAATTGCTTGAGAGAAGTTTCTTCAAGAAACGTGAACGATCACGAATATCATAGTTCAGGTCACGCTCAGCCAGTTCAATTACATAAGTCCAAATTTTTCTCAAGGTCCAACTATCATCTCCCTTAATGCACAGTGAGACCTAAGGACAAAAACCATTCAAATCGTAAACTCATTTCTTTCCATGTAAACCCATGCATATAAAATTCAGGAGAGCCAAGAACCAAGGTTCCAAGTTCTGACATGGATCATTAACTCATTATATGGTCCTACATCCATTTAGGGTGTGTTTGTGAATTGGTTTTTGGAGGGGAGGGCTTTGGGGGGCTAAGTCTATATTTTGATATTTTAAAAAAATTAAAAGAACAAAATGATATTATATGTTCATGTATCATGCTGTTCTTTCAAAAAAAAATTCAAATAATAAAAATATAGACTTAGCCCTCTAAAATCCAACTGGCAAACACACAATTTAACTGGACAATATAGAATGCATAGTGATATGATTCAAAATGTGTGGATGCCTACCTTCTTAATATTCTATTCTACACACTTCTAGAAATATCAACTTTACAAGTCTCGGTGTCTCACTAACTTTCAATCATTACCACTATTTTATATAAAATTCTATAGTGATCTAAATAGAAAACTCAAGTAGAACGTGCAGGAGTACAGTGGGAAGTAAAAATGCCACAGGTAATAAGACTTGTGAGACTGTAAAAGGATAAGCAGGGAGTTATGAAGAAAATCTTAGAATTAATGGAAGAAAGGTTAAAGATATCTATGAAGACATAGCACGCAGAGAATTATGACATTCACGACTAAAAATGTATGAAACTTACTCAAGTTTATCATCATCACTATAAAACAGTTTACAATGAGTAAGTTGTTAACAATCCAGCATATCTATTTGGATAGGAAGGTAGATATACGAGACATGCTGAGACAAGCATAAACACAGATTACATATTTGGACTGGAGACATCCAATAAATGTAAGATGCTCCAGAATTAGGATCTCATGCAAAATGCACGCTGTAAACAAAAGTTTATGCCACATTTTTGGAAGTCATCTAGTCTCTAAATTGATCATTTTCAGTTTTTTCAGTTGGCTGATGTACAGTGGAGCTGGAGAGCACTGATGTACTGACTACTTCCAGTTCTGATTTTTTTTTTTTTTTGCTATGGGTGCTGCATCATCCTTAGTTTCTTTACTTACTTAACAACAAACAAAATTCAAAAGAAAAATACTAGAACATTAACACCAGGACAAATCAATTAAGCAAAGCATCCTTAACTTTCTGAAGCTAAAACAGAACCTCAAAACATAAGCTATTCACCCAACAAAAAACAGATTTTCAGTTTACAAGCATTTATCTGAACAACCAAACTATCTGATCAGGGACTTTGACTGCAAATCTTAAGCAGGATTTAGCTATATTTTGTTACAGTTGATCTTTAAACAAACCAATGACACCATGTGCAGATATTCACATAAAGTCTTCAAAAAGTTCCACAGAAGAACAAGAAAATGAAAAGACTTTTAAAATACATTTTGTCCAGTTATTATATCAATCAATCAATAGTAACAATGCATATAAGAACCAGCTTTTTCGTACAAAAAAACGAAAGTAATTTAATGATATACCTTTGTGATTGTATTAAGAATCTGAAGCTTAGTTTCTAATCCTTCTGAAGTAAAACACCAAGCAAGATACTTGAGTACTGTACTCAACATCCTTGGAATCATCTCACCCAAAGAACAATACTCGCCCAACAACCAGACAATCATTGCACGGGCAGCAGGGACCTTGATTGTATCCAAACTACGGACCAACTGAATTATAACCTTATAATAACAATTGAAACAGTTGGAGATCAGTCATAACTGCACAAACAATGTATCAAAAAATTGCAATGCAAGTACGACTAAATAATTGCTAGACCAAACACAGGATATTAGTATACTAAACCCATGCCTACTTTGTTCCATATCTTCATATTGTCATTTGAAACTTACTTTTAAACCAATACAAAAAAAAAAATAGTACCATTGGAAATAATTTTATATGAAAAAGAATCAGAAAAGTACCTTCTCATAACTGGGCGGTTCCAATTTTATAATTGATATGATGGACATAATTGCCTGAATTAGTACGCCCTCTTCTCCATCCAGGGATCTGATTTCACCACACAAAAATTCTGCAAATATAGATATTAAACAAGAGTTCAAGAAACATGAAATGTTTCTTCAAAGAATAGAATTAATAATCAGGCCACACACCTTGCCTAATCAGAGTCAACAGTCCTTCCAGGCATGCACTTGCCATTTTTGGAAGTCTCTGGGCACATAAACCAATGGCAGCAACTGTGTCCGCAGCAAATCTCCTGTCCGGATCTCTAATATAATCCTAGCAACACACTAAGAAAAACATCAATCAATGCACCAAACTCTGATTCTAGATGTCATAGCAAAGACATACAACAACCATGCCTTATCCCACTAAGTGGGGTCGGCAAAGACATAACCATAAATCATTAATGAAACATGTGAGGGTAACAGTGGATTCCTTATCCCTGCATAGGCAGATCTAGGTCCTCGATATTTATTTTTGTATTTTTTAAGTGCGGTAAAAGACCTATATTGGTTGTACCAACAAAAAAAAAAAAGAGACGCATATTTGAGTATGGGAGGACCAAAACCCTCACCTCGGACACTGATTCAGACCATTAATAAAAAGGGTGTATATTGGGCAAAATAGAAAGGAGGCAGAGAATAGTATTTGATTGTAAAAATTACAGAGAAGATTAGAAGTGGGAAAAAAGTATAGATTGGGAGACACTAGGGCTCTACAATGGCCTAGATTGTATTCTTGTTTTTAGTACATAATGTTAACAGAACCAAATCCACTTCATATACACATAAACAAGGGGAAATAGTTAGAAAAAGCACAGCTGCAAAAAGTTCAGATAGTGTAAAGTTGACGGATCAAATAAATTCATATTCCAACACTATCCAGAAAAGCATATACTTGATGTGAAATACCTGAAATTCTTTAAGAATGAATGAAATCGATGAATCCGAAGCAATAATAGAAAGTATATCCAGCTTAAGCGCTTTTATTTGATAGGAATCTGCAGAATAAATGAAGAAGTCTTCGTAATGTGGAGCAAATAGAGAGGGCATAGCTTTAGCAAACACTTGGATATTGCACAGTACCTGCATAAGTCAATGAACAAATAATCATTAATTTCAAAGTCAAATGTCAAAGAAATTGATCGTACAGGTTGATTACTAGAATTTATCACTTTCTTGCCTTATCTAAGGAAACTTTCTAGTACTTCCTTTTCCTTCATAACACAATTTTACTATCCAACCAAAAAAGTCAGAATTCAATATTTGAATTGGAAGTAATGCATATCAATAGCAACAGTAAGTGTGAAATCTCTCAAGAACAACCCAACAACACCCACCCTTAAAAGATTAAAAGTGATATAAATTTGAACGCCCTGCAAATACAACGTTCACTCTGATAGAATTAAGTCAGTAAATCATTAATTTCATCTATGTTAATCTTCAGAAAATGGATAAATGGATGAATGAGCAATGTGATGTTATGAATTTATGACCATGCCAGAAACAGAGCATTAGCAAAAAGTTGTTCAGTAAGCACATTCTGTTATTTGTTACCACAACTGACTAGAGACTGCCTTGAGTAAATGTTAAACTGTCAATTGTAGAAACATGTTATGGTAATTCTGCGTCATTCAAATATAAGCCAACAAAAAGTAGAATAAAATCATGCATTTGAAGGAAAGCCGTTAACATTGACCTCTAAATTGCGTGGTTCATAGATTACATGAAAGATATCTAATTTCAAACTCAAACCATCCATGTAAATATTGTGATATCACCTATTATATGGGTAAATCATCACGTAAAGGTGCCTCCTAACTCCTGAGGAAGAAGTCGTTACTAAGTTCTAGGGGATGGTTGTACCCTTGATCCCGCAATATGAGTTTAATACCTATCTCGCTAGCATTAAGTTATTCAGTGATCATGATATGTCCATTCAAATCATATATTGGCCATAGACAAAAATTCAAAAAATAATAATCCTTTTATATCTTAGGTAAATCATAACTGCAAGTCTGCAACTGCCATGTCTAGACTAGTATTGGTATCCTAAGAGTGACAGTAGATAATTCTCTTGGTAGGAATGATAAGTTTCAACCAGTATCAAGATAAACAGAAATGTAATAAACGCTGGAAATGAGAAAGAACAAGTTTACACCATATTGAACACAATTTACTAGTGAATATAGGACTCAGACTACGACTCTAGGGTAAGTGCCCCTGAACTCTCCGTCTACCCCAAATCAGATCCTCTCCCTCCCAGCTCTCCACTCTCTTTCCTATTTATGTTAACTCACTAACATAGACTCATAACTGCTAATGACTACCCATAACTGTAAGGCTGTTGGCCTGTTACTAAATGCCAGTATCAAGGTTTGATCCACTGTTTTCCCAAAAACTTTTTCTATCGAAGAAGTTTCGATTCATTGGACATTAAACAATAAAATACAGCCTATGGTAAGATAGAGCAGATATATACAAGTTTCTTAGAAGAAGAACCCGTGAATAAAATACAAAGTATTATAATTTTAAAATGACAATCAAAAGAATATAGTAGAAAATGTAGATAGAGGAACAAATAAAACAAGATAAACAAATCATTCAAGGAACGTTACTTACCACATATCTTGAGGCAGGCGATGATCGAAGGACAAACAAGAGTGGTTTAACAATTCTTTTAACATCCTCCTTAGGCGCCATTATCCAGTGTACACCTGCAGCTGCAAGTACAACTGCACTGTTATGAGACCATAACAATGGTGATGTACACTGCAGTAGGATCCTCACAACTTCATTGCGGCAAGATGTATATAGCGATTCATCCAATTTAGAAGCAACCTTAATAGTAGAACTTGATCGTGATAAGTACTCATCTGGCCCTTCAATGTAACACTGGAAGATCATATGTGTTAATTCCGACATAGTCTTCTCAGTGGCATAACCTGCATCTTTTTTTAGGGTAACATCGTGCTCATCTTCATCTAAATTGCTATGATCTTTATTATACGAAGAAAACATGATGGATTCTTTGACAAGCCCATGCCTCGCTATCACATACCGTAAAAGAATCCCAATTAGCATTATTTGACCCCACTCTTCCACGTCGGGAAGAATCTCACACAACTTTTTGTAATTTCTTCCAATAAGTGAAAAATTGTTTGGGCAAACAGAAGTAAATGCAGAAGCAGCTGCTCCAACAACCCCTGGGGAATGATCGTTTAACAATAATCCAACCATCTGCACCAAACGAAGCATCAAAATTTATTTATACTATCGAAAACTTTTATGGCCTTCCAACCATACATTGATGAAAACAAATATCTGGCATAAAAATGTCTTTGGTTAATTAGTTCAAAAGTATGAAACTTAAGAAAAGCCGGGAAAAAGTAAGGTGTTTTCTATTAATTGTTATAAAGTAACCTATGTCCTATAGAAGGTAAATCTCAACAAGTATGATAAACAGTAGACACATCTACCAGACCTCTTCAATTGCAGATGCATGTTCATCCATCCGTAAATCGTGAAGCTTAGGAAGAGCATTAGCAGCACATTTTCTGACATAGACAGACGGGTCTCTAGCACATTTTCCCACAGCAACAAGGACAAGAGGTGCAATTGCATGAAGGCGGATTCCCGCCATGGCTCGGAGTGCCCATGCCCTAACCAATGGGTTAGTGTCCCCCAGGTCCTTCTGGAAACAATTGATTGACAGCAATGCTTCATTTGGACGCCTGAACAAAAGAAATAACACTGAAACTATAAGAACGACAGCAAACAGCAGCCAACTATGTGGCAAATTAAAGACGGAAGAATGCTGAGGTTAAAGAACCAACAACAACAACAACGAAATCTTATCTCACTAAGTGGGGTCAGCTACATGGATCAAACAACACCATGTTCTATCATATAGTACCATATTTCTTTTATGGTTTTTCCAAGTCTACCTCTGCTTTTCTTAATAGTACAGAATCCACATGTATTCTCTTTAGATGCCCAAACCACCTAGGCCTAGTTTCCACCATCTTTTTTGTTATAGGTGTTATCCCAACTCTCTCTAATGTTTACATTTCTAACCCTACCATGTCTAGTTTTACCATTTCTAAGCTTAATTTATTTTTCGTGCTGAGGTTAAGAAACCATGTCCACAATTCTGTGTCACTAGTATCCCGATTCCCAAGGATCAACATACAACAATTTCTTGATCCACAAAAAATAGTTATAAATAAATCCATTAAACAATGAAAAAAGTGTAGAAAGAATTGATAAAATAAATCAAAGAGCTACGAGTCCACAAACCAACTGGAGAACAAAAACACATGCTTTAAATCATATTATTTTCAAATGCTGAAATAAATATATACATTTAATCAGCTCAAATAGCTTAAAACAACAAAATTGATTCTAGAGGCGTAGAATTGATTTTGCCTCCAAAATTGATTTTAACTTTAAGCTAGGATTTGTATCTTTTAACTCCAAACGCGATTTTACACTCAAATTAGTATCCAACTCACTTTTACAAATATGCAAACAAACAAAGACCATTTTACATTCAACCGAGTTTTAATTAAAATCAATTTTACAAAATGAATTCATTCGAAATCACATTTCGTCATCGTGGAACCAAAAACACATAGCTAAGCACAACAAAACAGAGAAGAAAAATAGAAGCAGTTATGAAAGTAGAATACAACTTACTTTTCAGCATAATGTAGAAGGTACAAGTAAACCAGCTTCTTCACTTCCAATGACTGCGACGCAACGTTTTTCACAACCTATAATTTTCATTCACAGATCAAAACAAAGTCAAAAAAAATACAAAATCACAATTTAGATTCAAAATTTTCATCGCAACTAAGGTGAAGCAGATCGAATAGCGTTGATCGGAGGGAGTAACCTGAGGGAAGAAATTGGAAACATCGAATCCTTGAGCGATGAGAGCGAGTAACCGTTTGAGAGCTTCGCATTTCTCGGAATCGAATCTGCTATCGAGGAGAGGAGCGATGTTAACGTCTTCGGGATCGTCGTAGAGGGCGGCGTCGGTGCCGATTCGGAACACCGCCGTTGAAGCTTTGCTCAGTGATTCCGCCGTCGCTCCGAATTGGTGGAACATTTTTTCTCCGACTAAGATTTGCGTTTCGAGTTAGAAGCAAATTTTAGCGGTGGTTTTTTCTAAGATAGAAGCAATGAAATGTTAACTAATGCTCCCCAAACACTAATTAATAACACAAAATTAGAAAGAATGCATTGAGAATGGTAAAAAACAAATATTCAACTTTTTAAAAGTCAAAAAATTATTGTTTTCAATAAAAAAAATCATATATAACTTCCTTAATTAACAAAACCATTGAAATTCGTTCATCTAGTAACAAAAGGTATTTATTTTGTCACAATAACTGACATAATTTGATCATCAGAAAAAATTACATATGTGTGTAAGATATTATGGTTATGATAAATGTGCGTAAGATATTATGGTAAGAAAATTTTGATGGTATGCTTTAAAATTTCTAAAATTAAAAGATATTAACTTAATACATTTATAAGAGACCAAGAGAAAGATGCATCTGCTCCAACAAACTTTTTTTTAGAGGCGCTCTAATAAAGTTATGAGCAATTTTATTGACTTTCTTATCACTCTTTCATGATTTAAGTTCTTGGTCACGGAGACAAACATCCTATTCATCGTCAGGTTCGTTGGTATCCCCAAAGATGGTTGTATAAAAGTTAACGTGGATGGCTCCTCTTTCGGTAACCTAGGGAATGCAGGTTTAGGCGACCTCTTAAGAAATCATTATAGGGGTTGGGTTTAAGGTTTTTTTGGTTTATGTGGTAGAGCGTCTAATTTATTTGTTGAACTCTCAGGAATTTTGTGAGGTCTTCAACTAGCTTGGGACCTTGGTTATCGATCTATTACTTTGGAATCTGATTCTCAAGCGACTTTTGGATTTGATTGTTGATGCCCATCAAAATGAATTTTATATTCATACGACTATTCTTTCGCTTATTCGAAAGCTCTCTGCTCTTCCATGGTTGGTTTCCTTTACCCAAACCTTAAGGGAAGACAATGAATGTGTCGATTGGCTGGTTAAATATAGGACTGGCAAGATTGACACTTTAAAGATATGGACCTCTCCTCCTTCGCGGCTAGATTTTATCTTGTTCGCCAACTACTCTGGAGTTTTTAGACACCGAGTTGCTTAGTCTTTTGTTGTTTTTCTTCGGTTGTTTTCCTCCTGATAAAAAAAAAACTTTATTAGCTTACCTAGAATAAAGGAAGAGATGTCATTCTTGCAACTTGAAAATTATTGTTCAAAATTTCTTTCATCAACTTGTGGACAAATAATTATAAAAATATAATGATGTACTTGTTTTAAATACAATTAAGAGGATAATTTGGTCATTACACATTTAAAATCATTTTTTATTCAAATTATTTAAACAACGGCAATTCATAAGAATCACTTTAAAGTTATTGTATACAAACACAATCAAATTAAATATAACTTACATTTAACCAAAATTAATTCCCTCAAACTCATTTCTATCAAAATCGATTCTTACCGCCGCCAAACGAAATAAGTACATTTGACGAGTCCTCAGTGCAGCTTGGACAGTCCAAGTGGACTTGAATGCTTAATGTAAAACATGGTTCATTGCTCATTAGTTCTTAGATAACTTTTTAGTCAATATTCTCTCGTATTGTTATTTTGATAGCTCCCCCTCTGTTGTTTTATTTTTCGTGTCATTACTTGCATTTATTTGTATATATTTGGTTGTCTCATATGCGGTTCCAAAAATGGTTAATCAAATATGAAAAAACCACTTTTTAGATTCATTGAATAATTATTTTTTGACTTAAATATGTGAAACGTCCCAGTAAGTTCGTGTGTTTTTTGTTTTCGTCCTTATAATTTTTTTTCTAAAACAACCCATGTAAGTTATAAACGTTTTGATTTTAGTCTATGTCATCATCATCTGTTACAAAACGTATATGTGGCAAATGGAGGATGACGTGGCAGCCAACGCTGGTTTGGCAAATGGATGATGAGTCACACAGTGAGAAGGACCAAAACCAAAAAGCGAAATTTGTAGAAGGACCAAAACTGAAAAACAAAATTCATAGAGTGATCCAAACAAAAAAACGAGGAGACAAAATTCAAATTTAAAAATGTTGATTCTTCCATTTTCTTCTCTCTTTCTTTTAGTTGTATTCTTCCATCTTTCTTCTGTCTTTCTTCCTCCATTTTCTACAGAGGATGGAGCTTATTGATCATTTTTGTATCATCAATTACAGGCCAATCCACTCAGTTTTTTAATCATAGCTTAAATGAAGACTATATTTGGAACAAAAATATCCTCCCAAAATTGTGTGTGTGTATGTATAGATAATGACCTGACTATAATGCAATTTCATGATAAATATGGTTACAAAATGATACACAATTGAACTTATGCAAGTTTGTTTTTGGGTTGCTGACATTTCATTTGATCTTTACAGTTTTCTTAAATATTGTGGGTTTATTAGATCTTGGATTTTCAAAGTTGAAATCCATGATCCCAACAAGGAGTCTGTTGTTGAAAATATACAGTGTTTATATCCTAAGTCGCATGTTAAAGCTGATAATTTTGTTGAAAATGGAGGAAGAGAGGTAGGAAGAAGATGGAAGAACCAATGTTTTTAAATTTAAATTTTTTCTCTTCTTGTCTTTTGGTTTTGGTCACTCTACAAGTTTTTTTTGTTTTGTCCCCTTTACGAATTTCACTTTTTTTTTGTCACTCTCGTTGTGTGATTAATCATCCATTTTGCCAAATCAGCGTCGACTGTCATCAGTCACTACCATGTCATCCTCTGGTTGCCACATATTCACTTTTGTATCGAATGATGACTGCAAGGACTAAAATCAAAACATTTATAAGTTACAAGGGTTAGAAAGGAAAAAAAGATACAAAGATGAAAACCAAAAACACGTGAACTTACAGAGCCATTTTACATATTTAAGACTTATTTTTTAATTGCAAATGTTGGTATGTGATCGTATCTGACCAGAAGGTGGCTGTCGGCGTTGAATTGAATGCGGTGGTTCACGGTGGTTGTTTATACTTCCAGTGAGCGTTGGACCGAATGAGGGGGTGTACATGCATACACTCCGACGCCAAGTCATTAGAGTTCAGAATGGGAGTTTGAGAGTGTGAGATAATCTACCTTGGAGGCTGCAAGGAGCCTCCTATTTATAAAGGTGGGTGAATGCAGAGCCGTTGTAAGGCACACGTGTGACCGGCGGTTACGAAGTCAACAGAAGTGTAACCGCCAGTGAGATATTCGGGGGAACGTGGGTAAAGAGATGTTACTGTTCGTTTGAACATGTCCCAGTTGCTCCGAGCACCCCCTCGCGGGGAAGGGGTGTGTTGCGAGTAATTTGCCAAATGCACTATTTAGGCTTAATTTGTTATTGGGCCTAAGTGGTTAAGCCTAAGTCTTTGACCGGTTCAAAACAGTATGTTAGTGTTGTTTCTCCTTATTGGGCTTAATTTGTTTATACTTCCAGTGAGCGTTAGACCGAATGAGGGGGTGTACATGCATACACTCCGACGTTCAAGTCATTAGAGTTCATAATGGGGGTTTGAGAGTGTGAGATAATCTACCTTAGATGCTGCGAGAAGCCTCCTATTTATAGAGGTGGGTGAATACAGAGTCGTTGTAAGACACACGTGTGACCGACAGTTACGAAGTCAACAGAAGTGTAACCGCTAATGAGACATTCGCGGGAACGTGGGTAAAGAGATGTTACTATTCGTTTGAACATGTCTCAGTTGCTCCGAGCACCCCCTCGCAGTGAAGGGGTGTGTTGCGAGTAATTTGCCAAATGCAGCATTTAGGCTTAATTTGTTATTGGGCCTAAGTGGTTTAGCCCAGGTCTTTAACTGGTTCAAAACAGTATGCTAGCATTGTTTCTCCTTATTAGGGTTTGCACTCTAGACCTTGAACTCCTCAACTCATTTAATTTCTTAGCTAAAATAAGTTGAGCAACTCAACCCCATAATTCATTGAGTAACATTGATGTACCGAACCTATAATATAGATCATATTCATCTATTATTCAATAAACTTAAAAACAGTTTTTTTTTTGTTTATAATAATGACCGAATGAAGTGCATCTCTAAAGAATTAGCCTCGGAGGTTATGCTAAAGTATACACGATTCACATCAATTAAAGTTTTTTTTTTAAGTCAAGTAGTTTAGTGGTTAGAAATTTATCTTTAAGATAAATAAGTGAATATTCGAGTTTTGAACCCTGATCCCTACCATATGGATTAATTTCAAAGGGAGCACATGATCCACATCAATTAAAGTTATTAAAAACAATGTATAAGTATATAACATAATTTCACGACATTCACAATCTTAAAGGATGACTTCATACTTCACCCATTTTTACTACCATATATATTTCATATTTATATATTTTAGTTATCTATCTTTAAAGTACGTTGAAACCACGTGAACAAACAATCACAATTCAAAACAGACAATCACAATATTTCAAAAGAACAAAGACGCAAAAGACGTAAACAACGAACATACAATGTTTTATAACAAATTTCGATCGATTGTGCCTATATTTCAAACAAGAGTGCATATCAATATACAAAAAATAATGGAACAATACCTAACATACTTTTATTAAGGACTTCTTTTGATGAACAATGTTTATTTGAATACTACTATTCAGCTACAATTTTCTTAACAATGTAGAATGACAACTAAACGAAACTAAGAAGTGGATACGCTAAGAAGATGGGTGACCCAGTATAGAATTCATTCGTCTTCCACTCTGAATGTGATCGGATCAGCATTTTAGTCCGCTTATGTGGAGGGAGATACATTGTGGTTTGCCGACATTAAGACATAAGAAATAAACATAGGAGATAGGAAAAAACTTGATCCACGAGAAGGGAAGGGCTAAAACAAAGAAAGAAGATGAATATCTGAAGATCCTTGGAGCATTCAAATCTATACTAAAACATATGATTATAATGATATATAAATTAAATGCAATAGAAAATCAGATGGACGGTCCGTCTTCCTGCTAGTTTTAATTGTTGAAGAGGCTTATGCTAGTTGCATATAATCTATCACTGATTAGTAATATAATAAAATAATGTCCACTAAATCACATAAAATATCCTCGATTAGACTAAATCTTATTAATCCGATAATTTTCATGGTCAATTTTACATTGAATATTAAAAAAAATGTATTACAACACAAATATAAGAAAACATATTATTCCTATACCTCTTAAATAAAAGATTATTAATAAAAATACTAAATTAGCTTTGATATTTTAAAAATGACAAATATTAACGTGCGCCCTAAGGGCTTATGCTAAAGAATTTAAAATAGAAATAATTGTCTTAAAAACTGTGTATTCAACTTTATTCAATATTTTAAAGTCAAAATTTTGTTCTTTTCTATGAAAAACTTTTATTTTGGATTCCTTAACTTGTGCCCTTAGAGCACAAAATAACAAGACCCTTTAAAAACAGTGACGAATTTTCAAAATATTATCGTATAAACTTTTCATCCTAATAACCAACAAAGCCCAAACCCGATTGTAGTAAATCCCGGATCCGGGTCTATCCACACGGGCCACCCGGTCATATTTGTCTTTGGCTGTAGTAATCAGGGTTTTTCGATTCTGTTCCAAACACGCTCAAACCCTTTCTTTCTTCTTCGTTTTCATCTCTTCATCATCGGCGATGGGTAAGAAAAACAAAGCAATGAAGGAAAATAGCGACGGCACTGTTAAACAATGTCCCTTAACAACACTCTTTGTTTCTAATTTACCCTATTCCTTCACTAACTCTCAGGTACTCTTTTTTTCATTCATTCTTTTCCATTTTTTTATCATCATTCTTTTGTTTATGCTAATTTGTTGTTGATTTTATTCAGCTTGAACAAACTTTCAGTGAAGTTGGACCTGTTAGGCGTTGTTTCATGGTCACACAAAAGGGTAACTTACTAACTAACTAAGGATTAGTTGATTAATTAATTATTAAACAAGATTAATAAAAAAATTACTATTTTTTTCTGTTTTAATGTTTGTGGTTAATTGTTTTCAGGGTCTACTCAACATCGTGGTTTCGGTTATGTTCAATTGTAAGTTCAGTTCAACTCATTCGTGTTTGTCTTGTTTTACTTGTGCTATTTTAATGTTGTTTTTTTGCTTATGGCTGTGTATGAATTGAACTGTAGCTAAGTATGTATATGAACAAATCAATGTTGTTAAATAGCGTCTACAACGTAGCAGAGTTTCAACAAATCACTATTGTTCTTTGCTATGCTATTTAATATAAAATACTGTCTAGTAACAGCTATGGCAACACTATAGTTTTCCGCTATTGTACAAGGGTCTTAGTAATTAGAAATAGATATTTTTGTAGTAGTTAGGCAGTCAACTACGAAGCACAGACGCAAACACTAGACACAACACAGACACCGATAATAATTTAAGAAAATGACATAATTCAGTGTAATTATAGGTGCTCTGTTGGCGTCGTACATCGACACATGTCAAACACCAGGCACACCTAATCCAAGGAGTGTTTAATCCCTAATTGATAATAATTGAAACAAGAATGTATAACTGAGTAAGTAAAGTAGCGGAATTTGAACAAATCGCTATTTTTATGTGACATGTTATTTAGTGCAAAATGTTTTCAAACAGTAGCTATATCGGCGTTGTAGCATTGTTTTGTAGTGGAATTTGAATAAAGAACTATATTTTGCGATCTGCGATTGATAAGACCGGAATGAATAATACTCACCAGAACCCCGTCTCTGTAAGTAAAAAAGAGTTTGCCATTTTTGGTAAGTGCAATTTGAGTGTATTGTCTGAGAGTTTAAAAATTGAAGAAATATTACTAAACATGCTACTGTTGGTTCACAAAGCTTACTTAAGCAGAGAATATTGACGTCACGAGGACCTAGGAGGGTACAGTTTTTTGAACTTTATTATAGGTTTTATCATTTTTATACTGCTTGCTTCAATAGTATCAGGGTAGTCTTATTTTGATGTTCAGTCTGCGTGTTGTGGTAATTCATGGTAAACTAATCCATAATCACAATATGTTGATGGACTCTTTTTTGTGTAATTCGGACTTACACATATTATTAGAATTGTATAATTTGTAACATGACTTTTCTGGTTTGTTATTAATTGCTGTCATCTTCAGTGCTGTTGAGAATGACGCTAACCAAGCCATTGAGCTGAAGAACGGTTCATTGGTTGGTGACCGGAAAATTGTAGTGAAGCACGCAATGCCTCGTCCTCCTCGTGAAAATCGAAGATCAAAACCGGATCAAGGTTGATTGATGCTACCAATTCTGTTTCAGATAGAGATGTTATATATACTTTCTGAATGATGTACAGATGATTTGATCTTATCATTGTTCCTCCCTTGTTTTCTTTTCTCACTCTTTCTTTTATGATACAATAGAGGGCAATGAAGGCGATCTCACAGAATCAAAAAATGATGATAAAGACAGCGGATTATCTGAAGCAGAGAAGCCTGTTTCAGTTCGAAAAGAACCAAAGGAAGAAGGTTGTGATTGTGTTTACGTGCATTTGATTAGCTTTACTAGTTGCTCATTTATATATTGCTTTTTATTGATATTTATATTTCATTCCTTTTAGAAGTGAAAGTTTTGGATAAACCGAAAAACTCAAGGAAGCCTGTGGAAATAAAAAAAGCAGCTCTTTGTAATGACGCAGCAGATGAGGGGGGTGGCTCAGAAAAACAGAAGTATTTACTCTTCTCCCTTTTCTTAGTAGTACTTCAGCCATGAAAGATGTTTTTTTTTAATGTTTGGGATTTAGAGATAATGAGATAATCTGATCCTTTCATTATGGATGTATCTTTTCGTATCATCAATGTATATCTTATTTCTAAAAAGTTGTTCCTTGCTCTATGTTTTTTTCTTTTGGTAGGGTTGCTAGAACTGTTATATTTGGTTGTCTCGTGAATTCTGCTATGGCCGAAGATGTTCACCGCCAAGCCAGAGAAATCGGCACTGTGTGTTCTATTAAGCATCCCCTTTCAAGGAATGATCTTCTGCAGAATGGTAACTGCTGATTTTATCTTTTCAAATTACAGAGAAGCTAGGTTTTATGTATAATTGTTATTGGTGTGATATGTCATGTTATATTAGAAAATATTTAAAAATTATATTCTTTTCGCTTGTTTAATAACTATGATAGGCCGTATTCCTGTTCTTTTCAGTTCATATTTTCCCATTGTTTTGCACTTGTGTTGAATTTCATGGTTAGTGTATGAAGCAGTTTCTAATATAGATTTGCTCCTGTCTTGTGCTGTTCTATGTGCTCTGGAAGCTGTCAAACTTATTGTTAATTTTTTTTTAATGCTAAGCCTTTTTATTTTATAATTAAACATCTAGTTTTTTTTTTTTTATCTCATGATCAAATGTTGAATATGCTGATAAGGACATTGAAGTTTGTTCTTTCACTAAAATTTCTGATGAGGTAGTTTTCCAGTTAGGATGCAGATCAAGAAGATTGAATCATGCATTATATTTATAAAGATTCTTTATACTGCTTAGGATAGTAAGGTAATTATGGTATTTTTCCCAGGCCTGCTGCAAGAAGGCTGTTCTTTCAATGCTTCAGCTGTACTTTATACAAGTGTAAAATCAGCCCGTGCTTCTGTTGCAACATTGCATAAAAAAGAGATAGGAGGGGGAACTGTTTGGGCACGCCAACTTGGTGGGGAGGTAAAGTGCTTGTCATAGAACACATCAGAGGATAATATCATCATGCACCATATAGTATCTTTTATATAGTGATAACTGCTAGCTGATTAGGAGAGTCTGTACTGATATATATCAATAAAATGAATAATTTTGCTTTATATTTTGATTGAAAAAATCATTTTAGCTTTGTCATAAAATTTTAATGTGTTAATATTCTTCCAAAATTCAAATACAAAAAATCTTAATAACTATGGGTTTATTTCTGCTACTGCTGATCACGAAAACATGGCATTAATGCATGCATTGTCTTAAAAAGTTGGGAGTTACATTATGGGAATTTGTGATATGTGATGCGTCTAGACTCTAGAGTCTTGAAAGGGTTTTCTTTTTGGTGCTGTCCTAGTTTCCCATGTTTGTAGATTAAGATATTCTTTAAATTGTTTTTATTTCATTTCCTTGTATCTGATGCTGATATGTGACAATCAGCTCTTTAAAGTAGAAGTTTTGTTTATCTGCCCTGTTCAACATTTCTATCAACTATGTTTATCCTATAATTTGAATTTCGTAAATTGGTTTCTAACAATGATTTCATTTTGTTCATGCTTTTTCACATATCTTTTGTATTGATTTTTAATTTGGTCATAGGTAGAATGAACTTTTCCCTGTTTAATGAATATTACCATTTATGATATTTAGTTTGTTGACATTTTTGTTGTTGTATGCGGGCCAGGGAGCCAAGACTCAGAAATGGAAGCTTATTGTTAGAAACCTTCCTTTCAAGGTTCGATCTGTTGGGTTACAGAACATAAAATATTTTTTTGTTTGGAGACCTTGTTTTCTAACTACTTATATATGGATACAGGCCAAAGAAAATGAAATAAGGGACGCGTTTTCATCTGCGGGGCCTGTATGGGAGGTATTCATTCCACAGAAGTCCGACACAGGGTATATATTCCTTTTCTTTTCCTGATATAAAGCGTTTCGATACTGTATTATACATTATGTTTTCTTACGCTGTTTTCATCGCCTCATTTCCTGTGTGCAGTCTTTCAAAGGGTTTTGCATTTGTAAAATTCACCTGCAAGCAAGATGCTGAAAATGTATGAACCGTTTCAAAAGTTTTACTTTACATACTGTTTGTATTCTAAAATCACTTGTATATAAGTTTCCTGTTGCTGTTTCAGGCGATTCGAAAACTCAATGGATCGAAGTTTGGGAGTCGTCTCATAGCTGTTGATTGGGCTGTTCCAAAAAAGATATTTAGTAGTGATACCAATGATGCTCCTGCTTCAGAGGAAGGTAATTTGTTTCTTTGTTGAAATGATACTGCATCTTCAAATGATTTATTTATGATTTGTTTCTCTGTCTTAACTCTGTTTCAAACTATTTAAATAAGACATCTGTTATGATTACTTTAGGACAACAAAAGGTGACAGACGAAGATGGCAGTACTACTGAGGATGATCTGGAGAATACTGACACAGAATCTGATGAAGGAGATGATAGTGATATTGATAGTGCCGTGGAGGAAGATGTTCCTTCTGACGATGATTTTGACAAGGAAGCAGACATTGCAAGAAAAGTTCTTAACAACTTGATTACATCCTCTGCCAAAGACGAATCGGTAAATAATGATTCCGTGTCTTCCGAAGTAAAGAACAAGCCAAAATCGAAGGAAACTGTTAAGGGTGCAGATAGTAAAACATCTAAAGAGTCCGACAAGGTTTCAGATATTTCTAAGCCTGAAACTTCCAAGGAAACAGAAGATGATTTGCACAGAACAGTTTTTATAACCAATCTTCCCTTTGAATTAGATACCGAAGAAGTGAAGCAACGGTTTTCTGCATTTGGAGAAGTAGAATATTTTGCTCCTGTTCTCCACCAAGTGACCAAGTATGTCCTAGAACAATATTTTTTGTGTTTCTGTGTTACACAAATTATTATTCATACTTCTCTTTTACTCAAATCAGGCGTCCACGAGGGACTGGTTTTCTTAAGTTTAAAACCGCAGAAGCAGCTGATAATGCAGTTTCAACTGCCAATACTGCTTCTGGGATGGGTATTTTAGTGAAGGGTCGACCATTGAAAGTTTTAAAGGCTCTGGACAAGAAATCGGCTCATGACAAGGAACAGGAGAAAGAAAAAAATGAAGTTCAAGACCACCGCAATCTTTACTTGGCAAAGGTTTGTATTCTCCTCTGTACCTCTTGTGTTCCAGGCTATGGTAGCTGATATGCAGTAGGAGAGTAATTGTATTGTTTTAATTGTAATTAATAGGAGGGACTTATTCTTGACGGAACTCCAGCTGCCGAAGGGGTTTCTGCCACTGATATGTCAAAACGCAAAGAGTGAGTATTTTATGGTTTTGATTTTTGAGTGCAATTGGCATTTATATTATGTGTATGTATCATTGCTACTTCCACTTTACTATTCTGATTTCCTTATTATTTTATGTTGCGTTTGATCTTCCATACTTGGGTGGTAAAGTTACTGTTATTTTTCTGCTTTTAGTGTAATTCCTGTAAATGATTGTAGTTATCTTACATTATTATTTGTGAAATATTCATAGTTTGGAAAGGAAAAAGAAGACGAAGCTTCAATCTCCAAATTTTCATGTTTCAAAAACTAGACTTGTTATCTACAACTTACCAAAGTCAATGACTGAAAAACAACTTAAGAAGCTTTGCATTGATGCAGTCATCTCTAGAGCTACCAAGCAAACACCTGTAATTCGGCAGGTTGGTTAGATAGGTCATGACTTGGAGTTGTCAATTATTACTTTTGTTTCTGTATAGCTTTATGATTTCCATTATGTTTTAAATGTTACAAATGTACTTTGCAGATAAAGATTTTGAAAGATGGCAGGAAAGGAAAGGCTACTCAAGAACAGCAGTATTCCCGCGGAGTCGCTTTTCTTGAATTTTCAGAGCATCAACATGCCCTTGTTGCTTTGAGAGTTCTTAACAATAATCCTGGTAAGAGACAATTACACCCATTTCTCAATTGTGAAGATACTAGCTGTGTGAAAATACTAACTTTGTTAAAATTGTCAACTGGCCCCATAAATTGAACTTTTCCAAAAAAAAAAAAAATCAATCATAAAATGTGCACTAAGTGTGTTAAAAAAAGTGTATTGCTAGCATTTCTATGTGCGGTGCTGTGTTTTTCTCGTAATATAATATTGTCTTTCATTGACCACAGAAACCTTTGGTCCTGAACATCGGCCCATTGTGGAGTTTGCTCTTGATAATATCCAAAAACTGAAACTTCGTAATGAAAAGATACAGTATCAGCAACGGGCTCCTCACAATAGCAACAACAGAAACGAAAATGATAAACCCGACAATGCAGGAGTTTACGCTCATGGAACTGACAGAAAACGAAAATCTGATGAGCATGACAAGCCGGCAAAAGACTTGGTACCAAATTCAAATAGCGAACAAGGCGGTAAAGTGCCAAATGGAAAATCTCCTCAAGGAGACAAATCCAAAAGACAGAAAGGGAACCCCAAGAGTACAAATTCCGAAGTGATATCATCGAAAGAAAGTCCAAAAGCGTCTTCGGCGGGGAAGCTGAAAAGTAACCAAGATGGCCATAATCATGGTGCTAAATTACATGAAGGTAAAAATAGTTCCATCGACAATAATAGGAAAATATCAGGAAAGAAAGAAGACGCTGTATTTGGAAAGAGGAAGATGCAAAACCAAGAACAAGCAGGGGAAAAGTTTTCTAGGAAAAGGCCAAAGAAGAACAAAGACTCAGTAGGGAAGGACACAGTAGATAAGCTTGACATGCTTATAGAACAATATAGATCCAAGTTCTCACACAAGGGTTCTCAAGGAAATGATGGTGAGAAAAAACAATCTAAACAGCTTAGGAAATGGTTCCAATCATAGTTTTGTTATGAAATGAATTTTGACACTTGATTCTTATTTACCCTACTTCTTTTGAGCCTCATCTTGAGTTATTTCAAGTTTTTTGGTCTATTTTATAATGTAGAAGTATTTAACCTTTTTGTAATAGCGTTTTGTCTTTGAGATTTAAGTGGATGCTAATGTAATGTGTATCAAATATTCGTATCATTTGTGTTGAATCATTTTGATTGACTTAAAGTTGATATATTTTTAATTGAGCGAACTATCTCATGGATAAATAAAAAAAGGCAAAATTACATTAAAGGTCTTTTATTTTATTTATTTGTAACACATTGGTCCTTTATCTTTTTTTTGTTGTCATGTTTAGGTCCTTTATCTATTAAAATGTGCACATGTTAATTCTTTTGTTCATTTGTCTATTAAAAAAAACATGAAAATATTAATTTTATCAATAACTTTATTTTATAAAATATTTTTAATAAAAATAAATAAATTCATAAACCATATGAACTTCTTCATCTTCCTTCAAATTCATTAAATATTTTCACTTCCATCTTCTAAACACAAAATTCAAAATCCTCAAATTTCATAAACCTTAAGTTTACCAAACCGATAAATTTGGATTTTGGATTTAAAGAAAGAAACTCATAATTTCCTAATCAATGTGCAGTGCAATTTTGAGCTGCTTTCACTACAGATAAAGCTAACGAATTCCCAATAAATCCAACTTCAAATCCTTCGTTTTCCATTCAATTATATATTAGATAAAATGAAGCCCACCATAAAAATTTCTTAATTTGCTCAAATTCTGGGAAACAACAAGAAGAAAAAAAAAAAAAGGAAGGTGAGAAACATGGGAGTCAATGAAAAATAAAAAAAGGAAGAAAGAACAAGAAAAAAAGGAAAGGAAAGGACAAAAGTGTAAATTTGAATTTAATCAACCATTGGATTTAATCCCATGGCTCCTACTCATTTTGCAAGCAAAAAAAAAAGAAACAAAAAAAATGAGGTCTCTCACAGTAGGAGATGTAACACCCCGAAATCCCGACTTTAAAATTTCATTCAAATAATCAGAGTATAACACATAAATCAGGATGTCACATTTCATAAAATCTTTAAAATCAAATTGAATAATAATTTATTCTTAAACAATATTCAACATAGCAGCGGAATTCATAAACTTCTCAAAATCTTAAATAAACAAGTCTCGGCATAAAAGCCTCATAAAACATCTCAAATCGAGTTACGTCGAAAACATCATAATTAATCAACATGATACATAAAAGGAATAGAAATAATAATAATCCCAATCCCGTTACGTATCAGAGCTCCTAAGACTCCACAAGAACCTCTCACATCGACGAACCTAAGCTTGGTCACCTGCACTTGCCCACAAGGCGGCAATTCCAACAGAAGGGGTGAGATTCACAACAATTATATTAACATATAATTCAAATGATTATGCTTAACATCAACAACAATAATAATCGTCACATATAACTAAGAACATCTCAGACATCTGCGTATAATAAAATCATCTCAGGACATCTTCACATAACAAACGTCTCATAACATCTCATACACTGGACTCGACTAAATGCAACTCTAACATCTTAACATCATGCATGTGGTACCAATATTTTAGCTTTAATAAGCTCCACCGTCACTTTGAGCAAATGCTCCACCGTCGCTTTGAGCATAAGCTCCACCGTCTCAAAATATGCAAATGCATGGACTCGACTCTTTAATTCTTAAACAAGATATTACAACGTCTTAACATCAAATACGACTCTTTATCGACACATGCAATTATACAATACATGGCAGCAGCTCAACACACTTAACATATATATTTACAGCACATAGTTATCATCACAAACATCATTTGTACTTCGTTCATAAACCTCACTTAATAATCATTTTAATCATAGATTAACGCCAACGTCTTAAAATCATCTTACAGCGTCATTACAGGTTCTAATTTAGGTCTTAAACATCTCTAATGCTATCCAAAAGTCTACCCTCAAAGCCTCGCTCAAAACAGAGTTCTAAAACTCAAGTTATAGTGGTCTGAGACCACATTGCTCGCTGTGGCGAGTGGGACTGCTCGCCACGGCGAGCTACTTAAATTACATTCTGCCACTTGCTCGCTACGGCGAGTGATGTTGCTCGCCTCGCGTGCACTAAAGGGTTGCTCGCCACGGCGAGCTCAGATGCTCGCCTCGCGAGTGAATACCTAACTGCTCGCCACGACGAGTGATGTTGCTCGCCTCGCGAGTTAAACTGTTCTGCTTGCCACGGCGAGCGGTCGCAGAACAGGCTGCGGGTTCGCTCATAACCTCGCTAAAACTCGTCCAATTCTTCGTTTTATGCTTCTAATCTACCAGAATTATAGTCCTAGTGATTAATCTAGGTTCTGTAACAGGTTTCTACACCAATTCACATCATTCTAACATCAATTCATCCAAAAATCCCCTAAACCCTAGTTTATGAAATCCCTCAAAATTACCTCCTAATTCCTTCGTTAATCATAAATAGATGAATTACAGTAATATAATTGAAGCTAGGCTCACCCTTACCTGGTAATATTGCAGAATTGGGGTTCCCTCTTCTCTAGCCACTTTTCTCCCTTCTTGCCAAAAGTCTGTAACGTACTGACTGTTTCTTTCTAACCCTAACTCCCTTATATAACTCTTTCTATTCTCACTTATCCCCACAACTCTATCTTATTTATGAAAACAACCCCATCTCCCAAAATATTTGTTTTTATATCACATCTTAATTTTCATCACATATTTTATTTTATTAAACAATAAAATAAACGTCACACCACAACATCATCCCATACGTCACAAACATCATTAAAATCATATAATATATAATAATATACTATATACTCTAATAAAATAATTAAATAAATAAAGTGGGCGTTACAGGAGACCTATAGAGGTCATGCATCTGAGACGGAGCCGCTCACAACGCCTCAACCAGTTTGAACTAAATAATCAAATGAGTTGAAGAGTTAAAGCTTCAAGATCAAGTCATGACAAGGAGAACAAATACTAACATAATAACACGATTAATGTAAACAACTTATGAGATTATTTTATATTTTTTTAAGAATAGTATTAACTATTTTGTATATGCTTAAAATTATAATTGTGATGTTTTTAGAAATCGTGGTTGGGCCTAACACAACCCCACAAAACCGGCTTGTGAGTTCAGGATTGCCGAGGATTTCTCCCACTTATAAACACATTGTAAGACTATCACCTATCCGATATGCGACCGATATGCGATTCTTAACACACCCCTTATGATCAGTACTATTGGGCTTGGTTCGTGGACATAAATGGTGGGTGACCCGATAGCGGAAACCTGATAGCATGCGACCCAATGGATCTTGGAGAGACTCTGATACCATCTTAGAAATGGTGGTTGAGCCTAACACAACCCCACAAAACCGGCTTGTGAGGTGAGGATTGCCCCCACTTATAAACACATTGTCAGGCCATCATCTATCTGATATGAGACTCTTAACAGATGTGATTAAAGTATGATAAAAACCTATTTCTATCAAGAATTGAATCCAAGTTCTCATGAACTATGGAATAAATTCGAGTTTTTATTGACCTATATAGATTGACATACGAATGATATTTTATTTTAAAGATACATTTCACTCTAATCATTTATAATTTTTTTTTAAATTTCAAAACAATGTTAGTTCTAAGTTCTAACAACAAAAATAATATATAAGTTTATACAATTTCTCATATCCAATTGTTTGATATTTATAAAATTATATATTATATGACATTTTCACATCTTTCAAATATGTCTATCGTGAAATACTTTTTCTTCATTAAATTGGCCCTTAACTAAATATGTATTTTAATACCTATAAAAAGAAATATGTATTTTAATAAGCAGTTATGAATTTAGACAAACAACTAAATGTGATATAGTCCCTTAAAAATAAAATAAAACTAAATGTAATATATTATTTGAGACATTATAGAGCACTAGATGTCGACATCTCTTATTCTTTGGCAACATTTTTCTTTCAAAAAAAGATTATTAACGACGAATGAATGTAAGGTGCACAAAAATCATTCGCAGACAAGTCAAAGAGGCAAACATACAAGTAAGGTGTCGAATATATGTGAAACACCTACTGATAAACCAACAAAACCTCCCAACACCACCAAATAAAAACTGCCTAGTAAAAACAAGCAGAGAAAGGAGCCCAGCCAAAAGCTAAGAAGCCTGATGCCGAGGTATAACATGAGACAACATGCTAAAACAAGCTAACAAACCAAATTGCCATCTGCATCACAGCCAGCACAATAGCAACCTAGCCCAAGTAGAAGAAGATCACAGCATTGGATGCAGGAGTAGTCATTGTTCAACTTCATAAAAGGTCTGGGTTTAGAGAAGAGCTTTGGCTACAAGTCCTGCATGGTTGCATTGATTATATAATAACATCAATCACATAAATGATTTCTGTATAGTGTGGTTCAAGCTACGAAATTGCTCCTCTAAAAAAAATAAGAAGCTATGAAATTGCTTATCTAGGATGTGATCAGAAGACATCATCTTTAAAGGAAAAAGTGTTACAGATCCAAATAACACCGCCAACGGTTAAATTATTGTTCTTTGTATCTAGTGTGATAATGTCTATAAGATCATGTAAATTTATTTAACACTCGCTCTGATATTATTTTTTTAATGTGAGATGTATAAGTTAATAAAAATTGATTTATATTTACTCTATATTATTGATTAAATACATCAACTTTTGTTAACTCATATGTCTTTTATAAAAAATATAGGATTAGATAGAGTATAATGTTAAAATTGAATGATACATATTGACGAGTTTAATTGAATTATCAAACCTTTCTTGTAAAAGAAAATTGAGAAATCATTTTGATTTTACTGTAAAATTGACAAATAACATATTTTTTTTTCTTCTGAGAGAAACCAAATCTCTTTTTGAAAAAAGGTAAACCAAATCTATTCTCTGTGTCTAATCGTAGAGATTAATTCCTTGAAATTACTAAAATTCATTTAAGAGGTTGAACAAATGTTTTTCTACACACATCAATCATAAATTCAACCACTTAAAATTATTACACAATTTAGTCACTATCATAAGGAAAAAAGATTAATTAAATAACTAACATATATTTGATCTACATTATAGACCAAATACATCAATCATTCGATAAATTAAAAAATGGTTTTTTAATTCATTTAAAAAGTTGACCAAATACTTTTCATACACACATGTCACAATTCACGTTAGTTAAATCATTTGAGTAACTAATATATATCTTATCTACAACAAATACATAAATTATTTAATAAATTAAAAAATAATTAATAATGATCAAATAATATATTTATTACCGCAGTAAAAATTGAGTGGTCTACCATGGACCATAAGATAAGATGGTCCATGTTACCAAGACCATTTTTATCACAAGTTACAAAGTAGTACAGAGAAGTAGTAGTTGTATTGTTTTGTCGGGTCAAAGTGAAATTGAAATGTTTGGAACATCTAACATGCGTGTCTTCGAAACATAACAGCAACTATAGCAATCTATTTTCCTTGTTCTTACCAAACAAACTCCATAGCCTCTTCTTCAATTTCTCACATGCACAGTACTTTCAATCTCTTCAAGGTTAATATTCCTTCCTTTCTTTTTTTTTCTTCATCATGCATTTCACATTCTTAATTACATAAACCCCATTTCATTATTTTCTACCTTAATTCTCATGATTCATGTTTTTTTTCCCTCCGAACTTCAATTATGTCTTGCTATGTTTATTTTTAATCTAATCATGAATTTACCTTTTTTTTTTCTTTGTTGATTATGTGATGATGGATAAATAACTTGAAATGATTTAAGGGTATTTTTTATTTTATAGAAAATTAATAAAAACAAATGGGAATGTTTCTGTTAATCTGCTCTGTGCTTCATTGTTTGATCATACTTGATGTTGAATTTATAAGGACTTGTTGTATTCAGGCCCAATTTGGATAATCAACTTAATTAAGCACTTATCATATAAGTGCTTATGTACAAGCTAGCTACTTCTATGACAAGATAAAATTAAGTCAAACTGTTTTCATGTAAGTTATTCTGTAGAGCTTATGAAAATATGCTGAAAACAACTTATGGGCATGTCACAAGCTGTTTCGTAAGCTCTCTCAAATGGTATCGCAAGTGTTTATGTTCGTAAATAAACTCAAATTAGTCAATCCAAACAGACATTCACTCTATCAGTGAATCTAGTAGTCAATTTAGTGAATTTAAGTCATTGGATGAAGATTAGATGACTCACATTGTACCTTCTGAAAATACGGAAATTAAAATCTCATCGATCCGTTTTTAATAAAGTTCTTAGATTAGTGACTGCAATAAATTTAGATTCCACGAAATCCATTGTAAGCATTAAATCTGGAAGCATGCAGCTAAGAAATTACACATTTTACGCAGTCACGTGATGTAAACAGTCCACATTTCGGCTTTGGTAATTCGCGCTAAAATTCAAGTAGGAACACATGTAATCTAAATTTTGATCTGATAGTCCAGATGGACAACTATGTATGTGATTGCTTGAATGTAGTGAATTCAAATCTGCAAACATTGCATGTTATTACAAACAATTCATCATTTTCATTTGGATTGAAAGTTTTACCTGTTTTGTGACATTTTGTATTAGGCAGTGTTTGTCCATACTCCAATGCAATCCTATATTCCAAGCTCTAAAATATTATTTTTTTTTCCTTCAAGAAATGAAGGAGTTTTGAAGAAACTGGCTACTTCACGATGGTATTTACTGGTAGTAACCTGTGATGTAGCACCTAAACAACAAATACTAATACTGATTTTTGTCTTTCAGGTGTCGTAGTATTGAGTTGAGCCTAGGAGAAACTCTATGGCTCACTGCTCTATCAAGGATACCGGTATAGCGGAATCCCAGTTAAGTTGGTGGTATCTCGTATCATCTTACGAAGAACTCAAAACAGGGAAACAAAAGGTAAAAACCTCGGCCGAGAGTTTCAGCTGTCCATACTGCCCCGAGAGGAAACAGGATTATAAGTTAAACGAACTCCTAAATCATGCCACTGGGATTGGTAGGAGTAGTTCAGATAAGAGAAGTGCTAAAGAGAAGGGTAGTCATTTGGCTTTGGTAAAATATTTGGAGCAAGATCTTACCATTAAGGATGGTGCATCGAGACCTATAGATCAAGGTGATCTGTTGTTAGTCTTATATTCCGTTTTAGTCGTCGTTTTAAGGTTAATTACATTACACATACCAATAAAACTAATTAATATTGTTACTTTTGATTAAATTATTTGCCTGGTAAATCAGCAGGACAACGATCTTTGCTAACACTAATTTTTGTTTTCAGGTACGAACACAATAAGTCCAGGACAGACAGTAATGTCTCACTGTTCTATCAAGGATACCGATATAAGTTGGTGGTATGTAGATACAGCTTATGAAGAGCTCAAAAATGGAACTCGGAATGTGAAAACCTCAGACGGGACTTTCATATGTCCGTACTGCCCTAATAGAAAACAGGATTATTTGTATAGGGAACTCCTAGAACATGCTTTTATGGTTGGTCGGAGTAGTTCAGAAAAGAGAAGTGCAAGAGAAAGAGCTAATCATCTCGCTTTGTTGAAATATTTGGAAAAGGATATTACGAGTGTGCCTGGACCGTCAAAGCCTGTCGATAAAGGTGCTCCTGATCCTGCTGTTTGCGATATACTACAGATTTTTTTTTTATTCTAGTTAATATATTTTTAGGCTGAAACTATCCAATTTACAGTGATGTTATTTTTTATATTATATATAAAAGGGATATCGGGATTTGGTGTAGTCTTTACTATGTCAATTTCACCTGTAATTTAAACTCTTTATTTACTATTACTATTCTATCATTCTTTACCCAATCAAATAACTAATATTTTTTATTTTTTTTTATCAATAATCAACTAAAATTTGCAACTTCAATTATTTTTATAAAATAGTAGAAAGACAGACACGCTAACACCTGTTTGCATGCTAGTAATAGAATACTGATTCTGTAAAGCAGCATAGTAAAAATCAGTGCTAAAACTAACTTTTGTGTTTCAGGTACAAAATTGATAAGTCAAGGACAAACTGTCACGGCTCCATGCTCTAGCAAGGATACTGGTTCAAGTGATCCTCGAATAAGTTGGTTGTATGTAGATAAATTTTATCAAGAACTCAAGAATGGAAGTCTCAAAGTGAGAATCTCAGACGAGGCTTTCACTTGTCCATACTGCCCAAACATGAAAAAACCGAACTATGTGTACAGGGAAATCCTTGAACATGCTTCTGGGGTCGGTCAGAGCAGTTCACAAAAGAGAAGTATCAGAGAGAAGGCAACTCATCTGGCTTTAATGAAATATTTGAAACAGGATATTATATATGTGGCTGCTCCATCAAAACCTGCAATTGAAGGTGATTCTTCTGGTAAGTAAGCAATTGTTCAAAACTTCAGTTCAATTTTCCTAGTTACTGAATATACTGAATTTGACTAATTCAATTCAGTGATATTTAGTCGAAGTAACATGTGAAGAGATGCATTTTATCAAAACGTAACAATCGGTACTAAAACAATATTTTGTCTTTCAGGAGCCATGATACAAAGCCGAGAAGAAAATTCGACGACTCGCTGCTCCGACAAAGATTCGGATACAAGTGCATCTCAAATAAATTTGGGGCAATTAAAAAGAACATATGAACAGCTCAAAAAGGGGATTCAAAACGTGAGAACCTCGGATAAAACTTTCACTTGCCCATACTGCCCTAATAATAAAAAGATAAAACGGGATTACGTGTACAGGGAAATCCTTGAACATGCTTCCGGGGTGGGTTGGAGTATCTCACAAACTAGAACTGCCACTGAAAAGGCGGATCATCTGGCTTTGGTCAAATATTTGAAAAAGGATCTTATAAATGTCGGTGGTCCTTCAGAACCAACGGAGAGAGGTGATATCTCGCTCTTAATGAAACATTTATGAAAAAAATCTCTGTTTAACCTTTCTTTTCAATTACTTACTCATTCTGATCTTTTTTAAATGCTGCTTCTGTTGATAAATTGTGTTCCTACTTATAAGTCATTTTCCAAGTTCAATGCAATATTGACTACTGTTTTGTCAATAATACCCTTAACTATTTGGTGCAGAATGAGAAATAAGTGGAATGGGGTAATAAATATTTAAGGGTATTATTATAGGTAAAAAAACTAATAATTTCATCAAAAGTAAATAACCTTAAAATGACAATTAAAGAAACAAAGGGAATGATATGCAGACATTGGCCAACTCACAATGATATTTTATGGAATGGAAGTAATCTATAAAGCACTTAACAAGAATCATTACTAATTCCTTATTTTGTGTTGCAGGCACCATAACGTCGAACCGAGGAGTAACTGTAACAGGTCACCACTCTGAGAAGGATACAAATAATAGTGCATCTCAAATAAATGCGTTGTTTGTAAATAAATCTTATGCAGAACTCAAGAAGGGAATTCACAAGGTCAAAACATCAGAAGATACTTTCTCATGTCCGTATTGCCCTAAGAGAAAATGCAATTATAGGTACAGCGAACTTCTTAATCATGCTTTAGGGGTAGGTCAAAGTGACGCACAAAGGAGAAGTGTATTGGAGAAGGCCAACCATCTAGCTTTAGTAAAATATTTGGAAAAGGATCTTATGACTATGAATGTGGAACGACCATTAAAGCCTGCAAATAAATATCTAGAAAACAATCTTATGAATGTGGAACAAACTCGAACAAAACCAGTGAATGAAAACATTCTTGTCAATTCTGAAAGGCAGTTTGTATGGCCATGGACTGGGATTGTGGTTAATATTCCCACTAGCCAAACCGAAGATGGACGATGTATTGGTGAAAGTGGTTCCAAGCTAAGGGATGAATACCGAATAAGGGGTTTTAATCCACGTAGAGTCCGAACGCTTTGGAATTCATGGGGTCATACCGGAGCTGCTGTTGTGGAATTCAATAAAAGTTGGCTAGGGTTATATAATGCATTGACATTTGAAAGGGCGTATGAATTAGATCGTCACGGGAAAAAGGACTGGCTTTCTTGTACTGAACAAAAATCCGGTCTTTATGCGTGGGTTGCCCGAGCTGATGACTACAATGTGGACAACATAATCGGGGAGCAACTACAAAAGATGGATGTTAAAACAATACCTGAAATCATGGAGCAAGATGCTAGAAGGTTCAATAAACTCGTGCAGAGTATGCATAACATTCTTCAAGTGAAGAACAATAAGATAAAAGAAATGGAAGTAGTATGCAATGAAATTACACTTCGCATGGACATTGTGATGGGCGAAATAGATAGACTTGCTCAATCTCACAGTCAAGGTATCTATTATTATAGAAGCTGCGTTAATTTTTCTCTAATTTTGATTTATTACTTACCAATCGTTTCTAAATGATGTTTATAGACATTCTGCTAGATTTTTGAAACACATTTGCAACAATTTACTGTTTTAAATGATGTTGACCTATTCAAATGACATTGTTTTATGTCATCATTGCTTGTATTTCAGAGATGAAGAAAATACAGTCAAGTGCAAATCAACACTTTCAGAGTGTTTTGAATGGTCATGAAAGGCTTAAGTTGCAACTGGAATCTCAGAAAAGAGAACTTGAGTTGCGAAGAATTGAACTGGAAAAACGTGAGGCACGTAATGAAAGTGAAAGGAAAAAGTTGGATGAAGAGATTAATAAGGTGCATCGCTTTTTAATTTTGTTTCATCTTTTTCATCGTTATGTGACTCACATTCCTGTGAAATGAAGATCAAAGTTAAAATATTGTTTAAGGGTGATTAATTAAGATAATTTTAATTTTATCCGTTTAGATTTTCCTTTTTTTTCTTCCCTTTATTCTCCAAACAAGGATCTTGCCAAGGAATCTATAAATCAAAAGTTTGGCATTATTTATTTTGTCTTTGAAATTCTTCAATAATAATGATATGGTTAAAAATCTTGTTGAATGTTTCATTTAGGTCCATGCTTATGTTTTTTGCTTTTTCTAGACTGCAACGAAAAATCACTTTCTTCAAATGGCTGCTCTGGAGCAACAAAAAGCTGGTGAAAATGTTTTGAAACTTGCTGCAGATCAAAAGGTCCGTATAATTTGTTTTAATGCTCTTTTAATATCCAAAAATGTTAATGTCAGGATTAGTTCTGTTTATGGTTCGGTTCAGGAAGGAAAACTGAAATGCATTCGGTAAACTGATCCGAACCATATTCGGTAAACTTGAACCAAACCGTTGAGGGTTTGTCCCAGACCCAATTGGTATACTTTGAACTGGTGCACCAAATATATATGCCAGTTCAGTGGTTCTGAACCAAAACTACCTTTTCGGTGTGGTTCGGTTTAACGGTTTGATTTAGTTTTTGGTTTTATTAACAGTCTTAGTCAGCATCAAAGTGGCAAGCTGATAATGGTACTTGACTATCTATTTATCCAGCGGCAAAAAGAACAACTCCATGCCAAAATCATCCAGCTTGAAAAACAACTAAATGTGAAACAAAAACTGGAATTGGAGATTCAGCAACTAAAAGGAAAACTAAACGTCATGAAGCACATGGAAGATGATGGAGAACATGATGTTCTGGATTTGATGGATGCCTTACATATAGATTTAAGAGAGAAAGAACAGTCACTTCGAGACATGGACGCATTGAACCAAACTCTGATCATTAAAGAGCGTAAGAGCAACGATGAACTGCAGGAAGCTCGAAAGGAATTGATTACTGTAATTTTTCTAATTTTTCTACTGATTTGTATTTTGAATTTTCTTTCCTCGCATCTTTTAAACTCTCTGGATTTTTATCTATCACAGACCATTAAAGAGATGCCAAGTTGTGCCAATATTCGTGTGAAGAGAATGGGGGAGCTAGAATTTAGACCATTTCTAGAAGCTATGAAGAAAAAATATAATGAAGATGTTGCAGAAGATAGAGCTTCTGAACTGTGTTCATTATGGGAAGAGTATCTGAAGGACCCTGACTGGCATCCATTTAAAATTTCTACAATCGAAGGGAAACATCAGGTTACAAAATTGACCGTTGGATTGAAAAATCATATCATATAGATAATCTATGTAAATTTTTACGTTATTCTAAAATGATTTGTTGTGCCACTGAAGTACGTCAAGATTAATGTCATTTAATAAAAACACATAAGACCTAAAACTTGACGTACCTCATGTTGTCAAACTCGAGCTACTTGTTTTGGAAAATATCTTTTAATATAGCAAATTGATCTACAGAATGAATTTCATTTTGATTTTAACCTATAAGTACATTGCATTATTTTTCTCTATATATTTTCCTAGTGAAACTTATCTTCTTCGTGCTTTCTATGAATTTCAGGAAGCTATAGACGACGAAGATGAAAAGCTGAATGAACTGAGAAACGAGATGGGCGAAGAAGTTTACAAAGCTGTGGTGGCAGCTTTGAAAGAGATAAATGAATATAATCCAAGTGGGCGGTACATAACCTCGGAATTATGGAATTATGCAGAGGGAAAGAGAGCGACTTTGCAAGAAGGAGTGAAAGTTTTATTGAAGCAGTGGAAATTGAATAGACAAAAAAGGGGAATGATATGAAGCCTGGTATGTTTCTAATGGGATATGAAACAACATTTTGCTTTTGAACTGTATTAGCTAGAAAAATATTTTACTGATATGCATATATAGCACATACGCCACAAATCCTTTCTCAAAATTCCAATTTTATAGTATTCACAACATTTAAGTCCTGTTTGGGTAAACGGTTTAATTAAGCACATATAGCATAAGCTCTTAACATATAAGTGGTTATGTACAAGCTATTTCTATAATAAATAAAGGATAAAACAAAGTCAAATTATTTTTATATAAGCTATAAGTTGTTTTCATAAGCTATCCTGAAAAGCTTATGGAAATAAAGATGAAAACAACTTATAGACAGGACATAAGTTGTTTCCATAAGCTCTCCAAAATAGTCCCATAAATGCTAATGTCGGTATATAAGTTCAAACAATTCAATCCAAACATATCTTTGGTTTTATTCTCCCCTGCCTAATTGATTAACTTGATTTTGAGTATAATTGGTTGTATATAATTGAGTTTGAAGTAAAGTAGTCTATATTTATACGTTTTTATTCTGAATGCAAGTTTCGTGTAAAAATTAGTGGTAAATTTTCAACTCAATGCAAAAACTTATATTAGTCGTCAAACTAAGGTTCAAGTTGGCAATTGCATTCACATAATCCAAACACAAGTATGTTTACTAAAATCACATTTGACACGAGTCTATAAATTCTGGTATTTTATGATGTAACTGTGGATCATGTTGCTGAAAGGTTGGTGTTGGACGCAGGAATTAGCGCACTTTGTTTTCTCGAAGGAGTCGTGCTGTTGAACATATTTAGGAAATACATCATGCTTCTGTGGAGGTCTTTCTATCGTCACTGCTTTCATAACCACAAGCTTTGTGCTTATGCTTATTCATTTAGGTGAAGTTCGAACTTAAACCTAAACTTTTAAGCCCCTAAATTTGTACACTTGAGTGTAAAATATGTTGTACCATATTTAATAAACATCATTTCTGTTAACTTTTTCTTTCATTAATTTGCTTTTATGTATTCAACAAGGTGGATGTATTTAAGTCTCTACTTGTGTTTGATTATATAAATATTTGAACATTTTGTTTTTGTGGTGGCATTAAAGTAGAGACATAATTTGTGGTGGTGGAGTTGTACACTTGTTTTTTATTGGCATTAAAGTAGAGACATAATTTGTGGAGTTCTAGATTTGGCATAAGAAACATAATTAATAAGGTTTTTGAGACATTATTACAAATTAAATGTTATTCACAGGGTGACCTATTGTAAAAGGATGATATACTCTACTACTTGATAAGTAATGATAAGCAATGGAGTAAGGTATGTCTAAATCTTAAAGCTAGATATATGCCATACTATAGTAAAATATTACATTCAAATAAAAAAAAATGAAACAGTGTATGCTAGCATTTCTTTATAAAAGGCCGAATATCTTCCCGAATCCTTTAAGTTTCATGTTTGTTTTAGATAGATCCTTTAAGTTTCATGTTTGTTTCAGATAGATCATTTACGTTTTATGTTTGTTTCAGATAAATCCTTTAAGTTTCTAAGGTTTCAGATATGTCTTTTAAGTTTCGAGTTTGTTTTCGATAGGTTCTTTAAATTTCTAAAGTTTCAGATAAGTCTTTTAAGTTCGAGTTTGTTTTGGATAGGTCATTTCTGTCAACCTCTAAGTTGATCAGTCCGTTAAGCAAAAACAGATATGGTTAGGGAAAAAATTGATGTCAAGTTTGACTTAACAGACATAACAACTTTGGTTTAACGGAGGTTGACAAAAATGACATATCCGAAACAAACTAGAAACTTAAAAGACCTATATGAAATCTTAGAAACTTAAATGATCTATCCAAAACTAACCTGAAATTTAAAAGACCCAAGGAGGTATTTGGCCTAAATATTACTTTAATTTATTTTAACATCAAGGGAATTTGTGAAAGACATTACGCAAGGTATACTTTGATACCAATCTAAAAAGACAAATACAGTTAATTAATTGATTAATACTAACACCCATTTGCATAATCTTTTCTCTTTTTTCTACTTTAGCTTTTCGGCGCTACCAAGCGTGCTTTTAACAACATGCATGCATCAAACACACTTTTGTCAAATTTCAACTATTACTAGTAACTTATCATATCATCAAAACGATTCAATTAATCAGATCCTAATAACAACTTAACTAAACCAAATTGGTATAAAACTCTATTTTATCAAAAAAAGAGAATAAAGACAAACACACTTGGTCTTGTCTTGTCACATAATAATATATAACATAATGTAGAATATATATAAAGAAGCATAGCTGCGGGCTAGTGAATTTTAACTTTGAAGCCACTTCAGCTCCTTACAAATTTCACATAATATTTCCCTCCATTTTCTCTCTAAAAACTAAAAGTTAAAACCCATTATACCAAATACCAAACAAACCTTAACAAACAAGACAAATAAAAGCCTAAAAGCATCACTAGAGTCACTATCATAATGCTACTTCTTTTCTTCCATTTTTTTCTCCACCTTGTTTCCCTCTATCCACACATACCAAGAAATATTCAAAATTACTAGTGACTGGTTATATAAAAAAGTGCTTTTATAATTTTTCTTCCTTAGACTCGAAAATTCTTGCCAGTGAAAGTTTGACCAAATTGCCAATTAGAGGGAACAATATTCCAAGAAGTTGAAGTACGTTTATCACTTGATGTAACCCTAAAAGAAAGTGATTGACCAACTAAAACAGAATTTGATTGCCAATTTTGCCCCCAGTTACGACTCATACTCATCCAACCAGTTTTTGAACCTTTAACACTAGTCTTCACTATATCACCTGCACCTGCAACGTTGGTGATTAAAACCAAGTTGAAGTAACGGAAACCGTTGATTGTGTATCTTATTCCTCCTTGTTTTCTGCATGGTACCCTACATGCACATTAAAGGACACGAGTATTTTCATTAAGGGTATAAAGTTGTAATAAAACACAACATCATGGGCAATGAAATATATGTTAAATTGTACCAGTACAGTACAAGAGTGACAAAATAGATTCTAAATTTTGTTGTTTAATATAAGAATATCAACGTTATCGCTTAATATAAGTGATTGCTTTACTTATTATAATTTTGTCCTATCTAATTATAGTAGTATTTTTTAATATTTATCTTTATATTAGGTATGAAATTTTTTAAAAAACGTCTTATAATTTTCATTATATTTGTTGAAGGAATGAAAATAATAGTGATATTAATTTTTAGTATATATACAAAAAATTGAAAAAGATACCTTGAATTATACTACATGATTTTGAGGAACAAGAGAAGTAGTTACCTGCGGTAAGAAACAGGAACAATACCAGCACGATATTGAGCAATTTTGAGGAACATAGGCATAGCAAGATCAAAGTGTGGTCGTGGAGGGTTACACCAACCTCCATTATCACTTGCTTGAGCAAAATTTGGTGGACAAAAATTTGTAGCAGTTACCAATATTGAAGGACTGCCAGGGTGGCACCAACTAGGATCATTGGAACACTTTAACTCAAAACACGAGCCACAACTTAAACCGTTGTTGAATAGTGCTGTGCTTAATGCTGCTGTGTTCACACCATAACCTTGACTATACAAATTGCCATATCCACATGCTCCACCTAAAATGTAACCAAAATTTAACATTAGTACAAAAAAGCATTATTAAATGAAGATATTAGAGACATTTGATACGTTGTGAAGCAAGTTTGAATCTGATAGGTATTTTAGGACAAAAAATAAATAAAATTGTGGCATGGTTGGTGGTTGTTTTTTTTATAGTACTGACCCATTGTTCCGGAGGCATCGCTGCCGCCGTAGAAGGTGGCGTGAGCGGTTTGCCATGCTCCGCCGGTGTAGACACCGGGGAATCTGGCTTCGGTTGAAGTGAGGAGAAGGGCTAAGAAGGTGAAAATGGTGGTGATGTTGAGCTTAGTCATTGCTCTGTTTTTGAGTGTGGGAAAGGGTGAGTTTGTGTTTTTGAGGAGGGAAAATGGAGGAATGGTGGTATTTATAGAGAAAAAAAATGTGGACCTATGAGATGAGAAGTGTGAATGAATAAAGAGAAAATGGGACATGATAGGTTAATATAATAAAGTTATATCAAATGAAAACCTAGTATTTTGTCACAACCAATATTTGTGTAAAACTAATTTATATATATAGATAATGCATTTTTTTATGCATAATATAATTTTGACTCATCATTATGTAAATTTAGTTATATAAATAATTTCATAAGTAATTATAATTAAAGTTGAATATTTTTAATAATACAAAGATTACAATAGATTAATAATGTATAAGATAAAATCCACTACAAAAAAAGTAACCGTGTATAGTTCAAATCATAAAGAAATAAATAAAATAGATTAATTTCGATACGCACTTATCAATCTAAAATTTTTACACTTTCAACAAATCACAATGATTCATATGTGTTTTTCTTAAAAGAAAAAACCAATAATTCATATGTGCGAGACTTTAAAAATAGCTGTACTTTGAAGACAAACAATTTTTATGATCGAACGATTGACGGATAATATAAGAAAGTCTTACATCTACGATGTATATAAATTAAATTGTAAATAAAATTAAAAAAATTGAGAGTAAACATACACTTAATTAGTACCGTTGATTTATAACTCTTGGTTTTGGTTTTTGTTTTGAGAAAATAGAAGATACACCGACGATATAAAAGAGTTTACAGACATTCAATGACGTTCCGCCATATTATAGAAATATTTTGAAAATAATTGTATGGTATTAGAGATTGATGATTTCTTATTGGGTGACATGTATCGCGCATGCCCTTTAAGCTCTTTTGTTTTTGCATTGCATTGATTAAAATGTTGGTCAATTCCTTTGTTATTTGTGTTTAGCGGTAATTGGAATTCATCAAACTTCACCAATAAGGAGGGAATGGTGAGAAGTGAAAATTGGGCCAAGAGGACTATGGCATGTGGGGGTGGATATTGAGTCATGATGAGTGTGGGTAGGGGACAAAAGAGGTTAGGACCCTTGAGGACCAAAAGGCTGAAATCAAATCTCTTTGCTTCATATGCAAGATCTGCTACCAAAATTAAAACATTTTAAAATTTTCGATTTTAGAATTTTTGGATTGTTCACTTTTTTTTGTTATTTTACTCGTCTGTCTCAATGTCTCAAGGATGAAATTTGAAAGTTGAAGAGTAGGTTTACTTGGACTTTGGTCAAAAGTTACTGAAATGTAAGATTCTGAAATCTGAATTTCAGTTTGTTGTGGTGTGGATAATGGCTGTATATAGTATATACTGATAGATATATACATGAATTTGTACTTTCATACTTGATGTTTTTTTTTGGACAGTTTGACTTTGAAGCAATATTTAAGAAATAGAACCATAATTCTTCTATTTGTGGGAAAAAAGGACATCATTGTTGAATGTTTAGCAAACTAGACTATCCATTATTATCATGATTACGCGTTTTTTTTAATCAAAATTTAAATTACTAACACAAGTTCATCATTTTAAAAGTCTATGTTAAAGAGTGTCATTAAACATTTTAAGAAAACTTTCTTTAAAAAAGTTGAATACTCAATTTCTAATATATTAAATACAATTTTTTTTTATAAAATCTTAATTTTTAAAGTACTTAAAGAGTGTTCGAAGTACTCGTTAATATTTATCTTATTTTAATACTATTTGTTATAAAAAAATGTAAAACTTCAAAAAATAATCACACATATAAACAAAGTTTACTTGTAACCAAAAAAAAACAAAGTTTACTAATGTGTGGGTACATGTAAAAATGTAAAACTTCAAAAAAAAATCACACATAAAAACAAAGTTTACTTGTAACAAAAAAAACCAAAGTTTACTAATGTGTGGGTACATGTTCACACAGCAAGCTTTCAAGGTTTTATGAAAGAAAATTCTATGGTGAAATCATGAGAATGATTTTTCTGGTGAAGTTAACCTTATGACCAATCATTGAGTATTTGTGTATTTAATTCATGCCACATCAGATTATTTGGTGTAATTTTGATCTAATCAAGGACTCAATTGCAATAAGTAAAGATATAATGACACACCTTATGAGTATTATAGGTTTTTAAGTCCTTATAGTGATAAACAAGTATTATAGCGAAATAGACTTTAAGATCAATTTGACTTATTTAAAAGTAGATAAAATTGATTATTTAATGACTTTAATTTGAAGTAGGCCTGTAAATAGGCTTTCAGACAAGACCATACTTTTAAATAGGTCAGCCAGACAAAAAAATAGGCCGGCGAAAGGCCATAGGCCAATCCCAGACTTGAAAAAAAAATTGTAGGCCAGACTCAGACCTATCAAAGTCTGACCTGACCTATTTTCACCCCTGAATCGAGATAGATTTTGCTAGGCCAAAGACCGACATGCAATGTATCATGAACTTATTTTATATGTTTGAATCTAACTTTTTCAAATGTGGGGGTAGGGGATTTAGAGGGTATAAGGTAGAGATAGAATAATCTTATAAAATGGAAAAGTCCCATTAACTATGTACAAATAATTTTCTATATTTTCAACTAGATAGTCAATTTTTCTTTTTCTTGAGGTGAGCTACATAGTCAAAATTTATCCACACAATAAGTCGGATAGACTAAATTAAAGAAAAATACTTAAAAAGAATCTGTTAATAGTAAAAATCAAGTAGAATTACGACATCCACTAACAAAAGTTTTAGAATTAAAGCATTTCATATATGACTTATAAAAAAAAGCATAGACAATTGCCAAACGCCAATGTTGAATGAAAACATTGTTAGACTTCACATTGCATCCTAAATTGTTGTCTGTCTAGTTCACATGAACTGTGCAAACATAGCACAAACTATCATTTTAAATTTAATTATAATTTATCTACAAAGTGTTGCTATTCTATAAAGAAAATATAATAAAGTGTTCCTATTCTATTTCTACCACTAAATCTACAATATATTATGAAGTCTTTCACACTTCATAGGGCTTTCAATTAAGCGTAACTGCCAAAGTGGAATAAATTGAAGGTTTTAGTAGATATAGTTAAGTGGGTCCCAATTAATTCCACCGCATTCATCGGTCCACGTATTACGCCATGTCTTTGCCGTACATTTTGGAGACGCCGTCGAGTCTTTCCGTACTTGCATACTTTAGTTATTTATGATTCATTATCTCAAGTTTTTTATGTTCATCTTCCAACTAGTAGTAAGTAATGCAACAATTTAATCACAGCACAGTAATTTTACACTGTCAAATTAAACTCTAGACTTCATTTTTGGACATTTTCGATATTTTTTCTATCATTTTTGTCGATTGAGTATTACTTGTACTTCGTTTTTAATTTGAATATCACCACTAATACTTATATCTTATTTATATGAATAAATTGTTTAAAGATAAAAAATAACGAAGAGTTAAAAGACCATGCCATAACATTGAAAATAAATTTATATATGCATCAAATACACACATGGAGATTAATATTTAGAAAATAATAAAAATATATTATTTCTTGTCAATTTTTTTCCTTCTAATTGAAGTTAATATGTTAGACTCAAATAATAATCTCAACTACATAAAAATAATAATCAAATCTTGTGACTCTTGACTCCTGTGTCACCCTCCCTTAGAAAAGTTCTAGACGTGACTTGCTTAAATTTTTTAGATCATATTATCTACCAAATCAACAAAATCTGCCACGTAGTGAATATAATGAAGCTGTGTAGCTCAACAACTATAGATAATAGAGGTACACAACTCAGCATTACTAATTGACTATCATCACATACTAAATCCTAATTCCTAGTGAAGAATGTGATCCATAACGGTATCAACATTATTTTACTTCAGCTCCCAAATTCTCAATTATTTTTGAGACCATTAATTAGGATCTAGCAAGCATTAATATATATATGTTTATGGATATGATACTAGCATATTGTTTCTTGCCACGCAAGTTAGGGACGTGGATAACGAAGCAAAAGCAAGTGACATGGTGGCATGGTGCTGGTATTTTTCATACTACTACCTACCATTAAAGCAACAACACATTTAATTAGTCACATTCAATTCCTTCCCAGGTAGGGATGTTAACATTGTGTACATGTGAAGATGTTAATGGTTTAACCTAATATGTAATTAAGATCTAACGGTGATCTATCAAAGAAAGAAATCTAACGGTGCTGCAAATGTTCACGTACCCATGCATGTTATAAGCATCCGTATTTTTTTCCCGCGCAGCACCCCTGTTTTTGTTAATGAATAATGTTTGATGGACATCCAAATTAAGATGTATACATTTGAGAGAGAATGAGACAAGAGAGTGATGCAATATATTAGTAATGTGATAAGATGGAGATATAGAGATAAATAAAACGTTGAATAAGTGTTTGAAAATTTGAGGAGTTTAAATATCATTGTTGTTTACTAATACATTTTCCACGTAGTTTTTTCTTTGTTTGAAGTTTCCCCCTTCTAACATTTTGGGGTCTTCACCATTTAATAAGAGGTCTTTTTTTATATTCAGCACTCAAATTTTTAATATATGAGTTTAAATGCACTTTTGGTATGTATTTTAACTAAGAACATAATTTTATTCTCCATTTCTAATTTTGAAATTTTAGTCATGCTATTTTCATAAGGTTGGAGATTTTTTTTCTTCAGAATCTATAGTTTGAAGCTTATCTTTTATGACGTGTCATATTCATTAACTAATGATGATGTGAACGTACAGTGTTGTTGATTTGAACCATTAATGATGAATTTAAAAAAAAAACATGTTTACATTTATTTGATCAGTGCAACAAAAAATGTTGTAACATGACTTTTCTATCCAAATTCACATTGTTAATGAAAATGGAACATCATAAGAAAAAAAGCTCCATAATGAGCTGTGGAGAAAATACCGAAACTTGTGAAATTGGATTACTAGCGCTAAAATATCGCCATTTAGATACTAGTTAAAAAAAAAGAAAAGTAAATGAGGTAAATATGTTTATGGTCCCTATAAATATATCAACTTTTCATTTTAGTCCCTCTAAAATTTTCCTTCAACTTTTGATCCCTTAAAAATTTCCCATCTTCACTTTTGGTCACTCATTTAAAGTAAACTCATATCTAAAATTCATATTTTTGAATAAAACTTTGTAGAAAAATCCATAATATTAAAATAATCACTCCCAAAAAAAATTATAATTTTTTTTAACAAAACATGAATTTAATATGAGTTTTAATATTTTTTATGGTTAAAAATTCATATTTAATTTATGTTATGTTAAAAAATTCTAATTTTTTTTGGGAATAATTTTTACTATATTCTACATATATCTGCACAATTTCATTAAAAAAACTAAAATTAACTTAAAAATAGGGACAAAAAGTAGTGATTGAAAATTTTATAAGGACTAAAAGTTGAAGGAAAATTTTAGAGGGACTAAAACGAAAAATTGGTATACTTATAAGGACTAAAAACATATTTAACCCAAAGTAAATTTGAAGTGAAAACAACAGCTGTTACACTTTTATGACTTTAACTATTTACTTTCCAAAATACTTTTATCATATTTGTTTTCTTAATAGCAATATGAGAGCACTTGTTAGCGGTTTTCATTTAAAAATGAGATGATTAAAATCATATAAACAAAATCAGGGGCGGAGCCACCCCCAGCTAGCCTGGACACTAACCCAGACTCAGCTCTAACTTTCTTTGTATATAGCAAGCCCAATTATTACTAGAACTTTTAGCTTTTCCCGTGGATTTTTGTGTAAATTCCGCACGAAACATATTTCCTGCAGATTTTACCAAGGATTATAGGTTCCCAGGTAAGGTAATACCTTAGGATTTTAGGATCCGCTGGAAAGATATATCCGCAGGAAATGTGAATCATTCGCAGGAAGGAAGTAACGTTTTGCGATATTTTTTTCCCCTACTCTATAAAATTTCTGGCTCCGTCACTGAACAAAAGTTGAATTAAACTAAAGATATTTCAACTTAATATTGGTGAGTTTAAAGCTCATTCGTTATTTGCTTAAGGATCGAGCGAGTCTTACAATTCTCCCTCTTTTCACCCTCCCTCGAGACGACAAATTATTACACAGGTTGAATCAATAACTTCTAGAAGTTAACTTTCAAACATGGAATTTTGGACAACAAAATACTATGAATATTAAAAGGACTTAATAAAGACGTATAAATAGACTTTGGTATAAACATTCGACTGACATGATATAATATTTTCTTTTAGGAGGCATTTAATATAGACATGGTTTAAATGTAAAACTTACTAGTAATTTTTAACAAATTTTGATAAATTATTATATTTGCTTTTTATTTTCTATTCTTGTAAAATTTATTTTTTATTAAAAATAGTAGCGTTCACTATTAAACATTTTTTTTGGAGGTTGATATTAGATATAACTTTTCTTTAAACAAGTATTTTATGGTACCTCTAAAAAAAGTACTTTATGGTAAATGAGCTAATTTGTTAAGTTTATACGAGGGGAATGCCTCTCCAAATAAGAGAAGTACTCGGAGTTTTGTTTGACATAAAATAATGGACAATGTTAACTAGTGCTCTAGAGCATTAGTTAAGGATCTTAAATAGAATTTTTGTAGTAGTTTGTGTAATAAGTGCATTAAAAATTGAAAACTTTAATTTTTTTAAATAATACTCACTCCGTTTCAAAATACATGTCCAAGTCAACCACTTCATATATGCCAATGCACAATTTTGACCGTTAACATCATTAATTATCTAAAGTAAACAATTATAAAAATTTAATATTTTGAAAATATTTGTCGAGACAAATCAAACAACATCTTACATGCTAATATTTGTATTTATACATTAGTTAAAAAGTATGGTCAAAAGTGAATAGCGCACATTGCAAAAACTGGACATGTATTTTGAAACGGAGGAAGTAATTACTTAATTTAGAATGTTTAAAGAGTGTCTTCCCGAAGACACTCGTTAACAAGATCCTAAAATAATTTCTAGTACTCCCTCCGTTTCAAAATACATGTCCAATTTTTGCAGTGTGCACTATTCACTTGACTTACTTTGACCATACTTTATAACTAATGTACAAATACAAATATTAGCATGTAAGATGTTGTTTGATTTGTCTCGACAAATATTTTCAAAATATTAAATTTTTATAATTTTTTTACTTAAGATAATTAAAGATATTAACGGTCAAAATTATGCATTGGCATATGTGAAATGGTTGACTTGGACATGTATTTTGAAACGGAGGGAGTATTAGTATTTCACAATAATCAGGTAGACTCTATTAAAAGCTTTTGGGATTTATGATTTTTGTTTTGTGAATGAATTAAGATGTTTTATTACTCTTAAGAAGACATGAAGTTCTTCATAAGCCGAGAGACATAATTACTAGTACTTTTTATTTTTTTCCTTTAATGAAAAGACTCAAATCACATGGTGGTAGGTAATTCAGTTGGCATTGACAATCAACCACGACAAATTATATGATGATGATTTATTAGAGACAGTCTTTAATTTGTCGTTTTTAAGAGAGACCAAAACAATCCCTTGAAATGCGCTAATATTACTACCATATTTGCATTAACGTGTGAAACTTGGTGTTAATCATCCGAAAAATCGATTACACGTTTTTTTTTTAAATCTTTAATACGATGTTAGGAGTATCGTCTTATACATGCAACTGCGAGATTCGGAGGTGAAAGGCCTAACAATATAGACATTGTCAATCGATCAATACTTTACGAAAACTATTTATTTAGTCTCAATTATATGTAAGAGGAATGTTACCAACTTTCTATTTTCAACATTTTTTTAATACTCACTTTTTTATTGAGTGAAATATATGTGAGTCTCACACTTTAGATGTAGATCCCACATAAAATGGTGAGACTCACATGAGTTTCACCCAATAAAAAAATAAATGTTAGAGTTAATATTAAAAATAATGGTCATAGCATTGTAATTAACTACAATGATTTTGATTTATTTTTCAAAGAGCACACTCGCGAATAAGAGATATATTACCGGTTTGAATCCACCCCATTACACGTGAAATACCTTAACAACCTTTTACCATATTCATCAAAATATAAGCACATAATTATTTTATATATTTTCTATAATAACAAAGTAATCAATACATATTATGAGAAATATAATCTATTCTAAAGGATAAACTAATTAAAAAATAATATTAATTATCAACAAATTTAATACCATCTCGAAAAGAAGAAAAGAAAAGGATTTTGATTCATATTATGAGAATATTGAAGTTTGATTTCTAAGTCACCATATAATTTAATAAATGGTACAACCTAAGAAGCTAACTTGAACTAGATATACTTGCTTTCCATAATTACTTAGATCTCCGCAACTAGAACAAATAATACCTCTCTTACATATGGTAACAGTCAAGCATAATATAATTATGATAATAAAATCCTATATAACCTAAAAAAATAATCTTATGGAAATTCTCTTTGAAGTAATTATAGAATCAACACCATAGCTTGAGGTTGAAGACGAGGAGACAGAGTTCTAAAAGAAAAAACTGAAGGCTGTTTTAAACAGATGATAATTTGTGCTGCTTAATTTATTATCCATCGATGGACTAATAATTAAGTGGAAGCCTTAAGATAAGAATTTTGATAATGTCAGAGAAACTTGGTATGTTATACAGTGTATTGCATGATGCTTTTACATAGAGTAATATATTTGTGCCAATTTTTATGATAATCAATTTTTCTTTTTTATTGGTCCTAAACAATAAAGAGAGTAAAAGGAAGAGGTAAGAACTTAAGGTGAGTATGAGAAAAATAGTTATTCAAAAGTTGTCATAAAATAATGCAAAAATATCATTTTTCTTTTACATATAACATATAAAAAAAGACGATAACATTTAGTATTGGTTAATGGTTGAAATAACCCAACAATATAAGTGAAAACTAGAAATAATCCTGGTATCAGATTCAACATTTATGATATGAGATTCTTCTTATTTTGATCCATCAAAAGCCCAATCAGACAATCACACATGAGACGTTGTTGATGTGGTAAAAAATATTTCGTAATTTTTTTTCCACAATGCCAACTTTTCTTTCTAACAAATAAATAAATTATTGTGTGATGGAGAGAAAATGATATAATGCATCACATTTGTTCATACACGACCTTTACATGACACTGTTGGACCATTTGTACTATATATGTAGCATGTTCTGTTTCCTAGCTCTTTAATGGAAACCCTTTACTCAATTGAGCAAGCTCTATTGATCTTTACGCAATCCCCATATAAATTCTAAGTTTTCCCCATAAGCAAGCTAGTAGATTGCAAATCATATCTTCAACTTTTTAACTTCTCCCATGCACCACCATTGCCCAAAACTTTTGTTTTTGTTCTTTTTGAAAGCTTTGTTTTAATCATTCATTGGGCCCAAGATAGCCTTGCCACCACTGCAGTATAAGATTGTCTTTCTGGCCCCTCTAATCACCCTTAGGTCCCTCAAAATTTTGATTTTGTCCCTCTAAACCATCTAGTAGTTATCTCTTGAACAGATCATTTTATATGTAAAATATAACTGGCTGTATTTTAATTTTTACTTTTACACTCAATCTTCTCTAAAACCTTGCAATTTTTGGACGATTTTGATGTTATTTATTTACCACAAAACACCCATGTAATATGAAGATTCTCCACAAAACACCCATGACCCCATCCAGACGTTGACGTGGCACACCACTGTGTAATTATTTTATTTTTTATTTTTTAAAACCTGACACGTGTGTAATGGACACTAACGTGACACGCCACTGTGTAATAATTTTTTTTAAAACTTACATGTGTGTAATGGTTTAAAAAATTATATTTAAAAGATAAAAAATAAAAAAAAACTGAAAATTAATTTTCAAAAAATTTAAAAATAACAAAAAAAAATATTTTAAAAAAAAAACGAAAAAAAAATGGATTTTTTTCAAAAAATAAAAAAATTCAGTAAAAAATAAACATTCAAAATTTAGCTTTTGTTATTTTTTCGAATATTTTAAAATTTAAATTTAATTTAGATTTTTTTAAAAAAATTTCAAAATATAGTAAGTTTAGAAATTTTTGTATTTTTCATATAATTTTTTGGGAAATATATATATATATATATATATATATATATATATATAAAGAAAACAACCCCTATCAGTTATTTTGGACCGGCTGTTTCTTTTCAAAAATGCCATCAATTTTCAATACAAATACCACATGTAACAAATAGATAAGAATAAATTTAAATATTAAAAAAAAATTCTGGAATAAATTTTCGAAAAAAAATCTGAATTTTTCTAAATTTGTATCCAGATTTTAAAAAATATTTCTTTTGTTGAGAAAATTTAAAAAACTTCTTTTTCAAAAAAAATATCTGTTTTAAATTTCAAAAAATATATATTTCCAAATTTTCGAAAATAATTTGAATTTTTTTTTTGAAATATATATTTCAAAAATTTTTGAATTTTTTTTTAAAACATTATGGAAAATTAAAATATATATTTTTCGTAAATTATAAATTTTGGAATTTTTGAAAAATATTTTTCGTAATAAAAAAAATCCTGAATTTTTTTTTATTTTTACAATTTTTTTATTTATTTTTAAAAAAATAGGCACAAATGCCATGTGTACCTTAAAAATAATGAAAAAAAAAATTAATTATACATTCAGCTCGCCACGTCAGCAATTCTGCACAGTCACATGGGTCAGAGGCTAAAATCAAAGAATCTTATTTTACAGGGTTGAAATCTTAAATTATTTTTTTACAGGGAGTAAACCGAAACTCGCCCAAATTACAGGGGGTAAAGATATATTAACCCTTTTGTTATATGATTTTGTAAAGTGGAAGCATAACAAAGACATCCTAACACTTTGAAATCATTCAAACTAGGATTATGTCCAAATCTAAGAAAGAAAGGAGATTTATTTTGCAACAAAGGCGTAGGAATACCATTGATAAGATATATGGCATGTAAAACTACAAAACTGCACAAGACTAAAACTGTTTTGGTAATTTTGACTGAAAAAGTAAGGCTATTGCCACATTCAAAATATGATGGTGTTTTCTTTCTACCCTACTATTATCTGTCTTGACAGTTTCAATTTTGGTAGTCAAGTTGATTTTCTATCATAAGGACCTGTCACATGTCATTCCCTATAAAAAAAATACCCCCACTTAGAAGAAGTTGTTATGGATAAGAATTTTGTAGTGTGATAACAAGCTTTTGCACAAGTCAGTGTATTTTTTGTTGATGAAGGAAGTCTATTTATATGAAGTTATTATCAATCATATTCAAAATCCTTGTTATTTCTCTTCTGCTTCCATCTAAAATTCATTACTTAAACAATTAACACAACTATAAATTTCAGATTATATCATTCAAATTTTCCAATTCAATTGCAGAAGTTGACTTAGGAAACATCTGTACAATGTAATTCAGCCAATTAATAATGCAATTTTGAAAGGATATACATTAAATATGCAAATCAAACTTCCACGTACGAATTCATAAAAGAGAAAAATTATGCGTAAATTGGGAAACAATTCGTATAAAGGTGTAACTTTTAAGTAACATCTACAAACCTCCTATCATCTTAAGGGAAATGAAACAATTGTGGAATCTAATGAGTAATTTTTTTTTTAAGGAGGAATCTAATGAGAATGACAAACATATAACAATGAGGTTAATTATGTTTTGGTCCATATAAATATTTCAACTTTTCGTTTTAGTCACTTTAAAATTATTTTTACCCAAAAGTTTTTCTTTCACGTTCGGTCCTGCTTTTAAGTTAACCCATGTGCGGAAGCAAAATTTAAGAGGGACGTAACAATTAATTAGCAAAATTGTCTCATCCTCATTTCCACAAGAAGGACATGTAGGAGAAACCCTAAATCCCCATCTTCTTCTTCGATGGTTACTAAAGAGACAAAGTGTGAATTTATGAGGTCTAACATAAAAGGTTCATTAATTAATTCAATAGCGGAAGTTGAGATTAATTACAGTAGTTTATTTTGTAATATTTATATGCATAAATATTGATAAGAGATAAAAATAACAGAAATTAACTTTGCTTTTGATTGATTGTGTGTAATACAATTCACATGATGAGTATTTATAGGTAAAAATTATTTCTACTAGCCAAACGACATGGCCACAATGTCTAACTTTGCTCGGCTAATTTTAAAGGTAGTTTGTTAGTTTCCCTCAATGAGGGGATCATGGCACGCCACGTTCGACCCTTGGCTTCCTCTTTCACGATATGATCTATTGTCAAGATTCTTGGTTTACAACTCTCCCACAATTAGGGGCGCTATAAATACGGAGTGTGGGTTTTCAACATCATTGTTCAGTTCTACTTATCATACATTCAATATGTGATCTTCAAAGACCTGTGTATTTAGTTATTATACTTGAGAAAGAGTCAACTTTTCGTCAATAGATTGTCCTAACCTTTGCCTAACCTTCCATCTGTTGTGGGGTTTCATCGCCTAAACCTTAATCACCTAACATGCAAACTATTTTGACGTGTAAACAAATATTTTTTGACCAAAAATTTTAATTTTATAAAATCTTTTATTTGATTACGAAAATAAAAATGTTTCAAAAAATAAAAGGGTTAATTGTTCAAAATGAATATGTAATATATGTAAAGTCTAAAAAATAAACCTGCAATTTGAGATTATTCTTTTGTTTATGACATTAAAGTTAGAAAGTTTCGACCAGAGACAACTTAATAATGAATTTTGATAGCGAAAAAACTAAAAAAACAAAACAACGGAACTTAGAAATCGAATTTTAAGTTGTTTTTCTATTTACAAAATCCCCTATAAAATCGAATTTTGAATTTTGATTTTGATTTTTCAACAATGTACTTGCAAAAAAGTACGAGTAATGAATACTAGGGTTTGTATCGTATTCTAGGGTTTAGACTGATTATTGGACACCTTGAAAGTATTCTCAAGGGTTGTATTTATAGCACTCTATGGGTTTGGGCTTTGGTTGCTTGAACCACAAATAACAAGGCTATTTTGGGTATTTAGGCGTGTTCTAGAGGCTTCTAGAAGCGAATAGAGGCGGTGTCCTAGGGGAACACGCCTTTGAGCCTTAAGGCCCTTCTGGAGGGCGCTGAGGCCTCTGGGAGGGTCTAAAAGCCCTTATGGAGGTCTTTTAGGCTCTTAAGAATATTATGACTCGTGGTGGTGGAAGTCAGAGGATGAAGGGAAATTTACGGTAAGCTCATCCTATGAGTTGCTAGTGGGATTGGAGTCGCCTCATGAGTTTTTGTCGGAAACGAAAGAAATGGTGTTTGGGCCGGTGTGGAAGAGTTTGGCACCCTCCAAAGTGGTGGCTTTCGCTTGGCAATTACTTCTTAACCGGATCCATACCAAAGATAACCTCTTAAAGCAGAGAATGTTACCCCCACAGGCCTCAGTTAGATGTGTGTTTTGTAGAGGGCCGTTCGTATGAACTCGGAGGCTCCGCTTTGTAAGTAAAAAGAGGCCCGTAATAAAATAAAAGACATTTTTTTTTTTTAAAAAGAGCATTGTTCTATTTAAATTGAAAATGAAATCCATAAACATAAGAAATAATCATCATTGTAACTAACACAAAAAATATTCATATTCTAATAAATAATATAAAAATACAAGTTCAGGCGAATACCTTTATCAATCTTCCAGTCACTAAAACGAGAAGAAAGAAAGTCTGGAACGCGCGTATCAGAGAAATGAGAATAATGATTTTTTTTAGTGAGGGTAGTAGTAGTGGACTATACAATTTTTTTTGAGACTCATACCTTGGGGAGGCCGAGCTCCATTGAGCTGTTTGCTCCCCTAAAGGAACGGGCCTGGTTTTGTGACCAAGTGGAAGAAATGGCGGCACATCTTTTCCTTCACTGTAATATGAATGTTGGAGTAGGGAGATTGGGAAGAAAAGGCTTTGAAAAGGCTATTGGATGGTTTGACATGCTGTCCTATGGACGATTTGAAAAACGCAAAATGATAGGATTTTTAACGATCTTGTGAATGATCCGGAAGAAATTGTTGATGAGATTAAGGTGCTCTTTTAGAATTTGACGCTATCAAGATTAAAGAGTCTCCCTGCCTCTATAACGAGTGGTGTTCGAACCCCAAAGAATGTCTATTGAGATAGCTGGGGTAGTTTTAGATGTGTTTGAGACTTTTGGTGTGGCTTGTGGGGCGGTTCATCAGTGTGTTTTCTGCTGCTGTTACTGTGTTTTTTAGGCTGCTGTTTTTTCTGGTTTGGTGGCTGTTTTGGGGTAACCGGTCTGTTTTGGGCCCTGTGTATTTTTGACGTTTTGTTGCCCTTCTCTTTGTACATCTTGTATAATTTGGTGTGTTAATATATATAAGCTGTTTTAAAAAATAAAAAACACAGTGAAATCGCCAATGTTGTTGCAGTTATGGACGAACAGTAGCTTGAGACTTAAAGAATGTGAGGTAGAGTGCTTGAAGGATTATTCTTGTAATACATATGCAAACTTTCTCTTAAATGAAGGGTCCCATGGTTGCATGCTTTGATTTGGAGACTTGATTATTGAGAAAAACCCAAGTTCCACATGGGATAGATGAGGCTCTTGATGATAGTTTATAAAGAGGAGGCACCCGTCACCTCAAAAGCCGGTTTTATGAGGATGAATTAGGCCTCAAATTTCAACATGGTATCAGAGCTTGTCGAATTCAAGGGCCACCTACATATTCACGCACCAAGCCCAAAGAGTGTTGGGCGTGTATTGGGAAAAATCCAAGTCCCACATCGGATAGATGTATTCCCTCTTCTTTAAAAAGAGTGTTGGGCGTGAGGGAGGTGTATTGGGAAAAACCCAAGTCCCATATCGGATAGATCCGATGGTGCTGGGCTTGCGGGGGGGTGTATTGGGAAAAACCCAAGTCCCACATCAGATAGATCCGATGAGACTGCTTCAGAAATATGTATGCACTGTTCCAGTTTAAAAATGACATGTTTTGTTACATTCAATTCTATTTTTCCTTACTCTTAAGTTGAACTTGTCTTACCTCATTATCTTGATGTAAGGTTAGCTGGTTGCTTTACTCTTTCCCGGCATCACATGCACCTTAATTTGGATGACACGAGTTTGTTCGTATATTCATCGTTTATATTTCTAGCCATATTGAATATGTGATTGTATATAATGTACTTGATTAATTTACACGTATGTACTATTCGTTTGGATGAGAGTTTGGTAGTAGATTCATCTTTTACGTTTAGAACGATGTTGAATATGTGGTTGTATTCTATGTATTATATCAATTTGAACAAATAAATATCGTTTTGTTTTTGTAAAAAAATTAAGAAAAGAATTTTGCATATGAAACATAAATGGCACAAATTAAGATAAAAAAAATTGGGTAAATAATCAAAAACAAAATACGAATAGCAAGTGGTTAACAATAACATGTTTACTCCTAAAAATAAATAAATTACGTTGGTCATTTTCACCTTCATGCACAATAGAGACTTTGAAGTTTATAAACTATATCTCAATCTTAATATATCTATTGGTCAATGTGGGACTATATATTTTTAGTGACTCTTTTCTTTCTCAGTGGTATGTATGTATGTCTAACGCAATGCCTGTGACTGTTTAACGATGCACCAAATAGTCAAAAAAGATTAGCATGATATTGAAGAGAACAAAGATTTGTGAAAGACATAAATTTCAGCTAACAATTTTATCTTCCCCTCTAATATGTCCAAGCCTATCTATTTTCTTCCCTTTGTTATGCACACAATTATTGCAACTGGATATGTGTTGAAGTTGAGCTACTAGCTACCACTTTGCTTATTGTTTATGTTGCACTTTGATAGTTTTGTCATGTAATCTTACACAGAAAATTGGAATCATTGCTACTCTAATTTCACCTTGAGAATGACACATGCTGATATTGTAAGTTTGTAACATTGTTTTCTAATTCAGGCATAATTGTTGTCCATTTTGGTGCGAAGGATTCCCAGCTGCTCAGTTAGCCGTTGGTTGGTGTTGAGGAGGGATTCCTCTAGCCGTTGTTGATTGGCTAGAAGGGTTTCATCGATTTCTCGGTTGGGTGGGTTGGCTGGTTTTGAAGGCATGGAGTTTGGGCAATGAAAGCACCAGTGATGGATCTTTGTTTAGGAATAACAATCAAACAGAAAATTGTGCAGGAAAATTAAAGGAAAACTGTAAACAAAATAAAGAAAATAACAACTTCATTCATGCCTTGTCTTCAATTATGTCTTCCATAATTGAAGACATAAACATGAAAGTTAGAAAGATGAAATCAATCAACTTAGTACAAAGACTGCTAAATTAAGCAAAAATAATACTAGTGTTTCCTGGAACAGTATGCATGAATGTTCCACCTCATGCATCAAGCAACATACATATTTTGTTGCACACACACTATGTATGATATTTATATAATTAACATAATATAAGTCCTCCAGATGCGTGTAACACAAATTATTAAATATGAAGAAACAATTCAAATGGTTCTCTCTTACTCTAATCTTAACTTGTGATACATGATGCACATATTACACTTAAATTCGAACGTTTTCTTATTTTCAAATAGCATGACTTATACGAGCATTTACGTTCTCAACAGAAGATTACTACCATTCTTATAATCCATTAATATATCATGTAAAAAATGACTACAAACCAGTTTATTCAAACAACACCAAATGGTTCTCTCCTACTCTTTTAAGATAATAACATGCGAGTTGAATCGAGAAATCAAGTGCGTCGACACAATTAAGCTTAACCCAACTCTCTATTGGTAGCTTCCGACGCATGAAAATAATGTGTATTTGATGAGGACATTCAGAATCACACGAGTCAGGTTATTAGGTGATGAAACCCTTCTTCCAAGATACTCTTCACGTGTACAGGTACCAACAAGATACCATGAATATAATTTTCCTATCACCCCTTGTTGGGTTCTGCCATCTTCTCGATTAAATTATTGAAGATCCGGTCCTTACAATTCAAAAAAAATAATTTAGTAATTTGAGTAAAATCCAATAACTTGGTCAAAATTTGGGTTGCTTGTATGAAATTACTTAGAGCACGAATGATAGTCTCATCCTCATTTCCACAAGAAGGGCATGTAGGAGAAACTCTAACTCCCCATCTACTTCTTCGATTGTTAGTAAAAAGACAACGTATGGATTTATGAGGTCTACATAAAGGTTTCATTAATTAATTCAATAGTGGAAGTGGAAGTTGAGATAAGTACTGTAGTTTATTTTGCAATATATATATTTTACGTTTTGTTTTTATTTTGATTTTCACTCTAGTGGTGAAAAACATAACAAAAAATTAACTTTGTTTTTGAATTAATTAATCTTCTGTTGACATCTTCTGCAAAGTCAATCAAGAAGTATTCTATGTCCCAAACAAACATCTTAGAAAGTTCAAGGAAGACTATTATCACTTCTCACTAGTCCTAACCGTGTTTTTCTAACACTTGCTTAAGTTGACTATGTCACTATATATATTGGTTTGGTTTTTCATTCTTTCAGCCAAACTAACTACTTTCCACAAAATCATCCATGGAGAAGTGGTTGCTTCTCTCTTTAATTCTTTTGTTCTTCCATTTTCCATCATTCTCTTCTTCATCTTCTTCTTTCAATTCCTTATGTCATCATGATGAGAGCTTTGCTTTGCTTCAGTTCAAGTCCTCTTTCACTGTAGATGCTTATTATAGTTGTGATGGATCTCCTATGAAAACAGCAACATGGAAAAATGGGACTGATTGCTGCTCATGGCATGGTGTCACGTGTGACACCGTCTCTGGTCACGTCATTGGCCTTAACCTTGGTTGTGAAGGTTTTCAAGGTATATTCCATCCTAATAGTACCCTTTTCGATATTGTTCATCTCCGAACAATCAACCTTTCTAACAATGGTTTCTATGGCTCCCATTTTGATTCTAAGTTTGGCAGGTTTATGAGTCTTACACATCTTGACTTGTCTAATAGTTATGTTGAAGGTGAAATTCCTTCTCACATCTCACACCTTTCCAAATTACAATCACTTCATCTTTCTGGGAATTATGAGTTAGTTTGGAAAGAGACCACCTTGAAAAGGCTTGTGCAAAACGCAACAAGTTTAAGGGAGCTGTTTTTGGATTCTACAGATATGTCTATGATAAGACCAAACTCCTTAAACTTGCTGTTCAATCAATCTTTCTCTCTGGTTACTCTTAATCTTAGAGAGACAAGGTTAAGTGGAAAATTGAAAAAGAGCATTCTTTGTTTACCAAGTATTCAAGAGCTAGATATGTCATCTAATGACCACCTTGAAGGCCAACTTCCAGAATTGAGTTGTAGTGCTTCTCTCAGTATCTTGGATCTCTCAGGTTGTGGATTCGAAGGGTCAATTCCTCTTTCTTTTTCTAACCTGACACATCTTGCCTCCCTACGTCTCTCACGGAACCACCTAAACGGTTCAATTCCATCCGCAATTTTAACCTTTTCATGTCTTACCTTTCTGTATCTCGATGACAATGTACTCGATGGTCAAATCCCGGATTCTTTTCATCTGTCAAACAAATTTCAAATAATAGATTTGAGAGGTAACAAGATTGGAGGTGAATTACCAACATCGCTTTCAAACCTTCAACATCTCATTAACTTGGATCTTTCATACAATTCATTAGGCGGTAAAATCCCTGATGTATTTGGTGGGATGACCAAACTGCAAGAACTCCGTCTATATTCAAATAATTTTGTAGGACAAATTCCACTTTCCTTATTTAACTTGACTCAACTTGTTAGATTAGATTGTTCTTATAATAAGTTAAGAGGTCCATTGCCTAATAAAATGTCAGGCTTTCAACAACTAATCCGTTTTCGTTTAAATGACAACCATCTAAACGGAACAATTCCTTCCTCTTTGTTATCTTTGCCTCGTTTGCTAAATTTATATCTATCAAACAATCAACTTACAGGGCGTATCAGTGCAATCTTATCATATTCGTTACAGGCTCTATATCTAGACCGCAACGAGCTACAAGGCAATATTCCAGAATCAATTTTCAACCTTGTAAATCTAGCTGTATTAGATCTATCATCAAACAACTTGAGCGGAGTTGTCAATTTTCAACACTTTTCCAAACTTCAAAATTTGTATTCTTTGTCCCTTTCACAGAATGCACAATTATCACTAATCTTTGAATCCAATGTCAGTTACAATTTTTCTCAACTTAGGGAATTGGATTTGTCTTCTGTCAACTTGACAGAATTTCCCATATTATCAGAAAAATTCCCAAGTTTGGGTTATTTTGATTTGTCCAATAACAGACTTAATGGAAGGGTGCCAAATTGGTTGTTTGAAACAGCAGAATCTTTGAACCTCTCTCAAAATTGTTTCACTTCAATAGACCAAATCTCAAGGAATGTTAACCAGCTTGGTAGTCTTGATCTTAGTTTTAACTTACTGGAAGGTGATATCTCTTTGTCGATTTGCAGTATGAAATCACTTCGATTTCTCAACTTGGCGCACAACAAATTGACCGGTATCATTCCGCAATACCTTGCTAATTTATCATCCCTTCAAGTTTTGGATCTACAAATGAATAGATTTTATGGCACTTTGCCAAGTAACTTCTCAAAGTACAGTGACCTTCGGAGTCTGAATCTCAATGGCAATCATATAGAAGGTCATTTGCCTAAATCTTTGTCCCACTGTAAAACGCTGGAGTTTCTAAACCTTGGCAGCAACAAAATAGAAGACAAATTTCCTGACTGGATTCAAACTCTACAAGATTTGAAGGTGCTAGTTTTACGAGATAATAAGTTGCATGGTCACATTGCCAATTTAAAGATCAAGCATCCATTTCCCAGTTTAGTTATTTTTGACATCTCGGGAAATAACTTTAGTGGTCCGCTACCACCGAAAGACTATTTCGAAAGGTATGAAGCCATGAAGGCTGTTACTCAAGTGGGAGAGAATACCAGTTTGCTATATGTACAGGATTCAGCAGGGTCCTATGATTCTGTGACTGTGGCAAACAAAGGGATCAATATGACATTGGTAAAAATTCCAATAAACTTTGTAACTATTGATTTATCAAGAAACAAGTTTAATGGAGGAATTCCAAATGATATAGGAGAACTTCACGCACTCAAAGGGCTTAACCTTTCACATAACAGACTCACTGGTCCTATTCCTCAATCCATACGAAACTTGACAAACTTGGAATCATTGGATATCTCGTCAAATATTCTCACCGGTATGATTCCTGCAGAATTAACCAATTTGAACAGTCTTGAAGTCTTGGATCTTTCCAATAACCATCTTGTGGGAGAAATACCTCAAGGAAAGCAATTCAATACATTTACAAATGATTCCTATAAAGGGAACTTGGGGTTATGTGGATTACCCTTGTCAAAGAAATGTGGACCGGAACAACATTCTCCACCATCAGCCAACAACTCTAGGAGTGAAGAGAAATTTGGATTTGGATGGAAACCAGTGGCAATTGGATATGGATGTGGATTTGTGTTTGGAATAGGCCTTGGATATTGGATGTTTTTAATTGGAAAGCCTAGATGGCTTGTGATGATATTTGGTGGTCATCCTAAGAGAAGAGTGAATAGGAGAACAAGAGTGAGGAGAAACAATGGTCCAACCATGAATCAGATGGTGCAAATGTCATAGTTTTACTTTCTGTTTAAAATAAGTAAAATAAGTTTTACTTTCTTATTTGAACACTAAACTTATAAGTTTACTTATAAGTTTGTAATCTAAACTTGTTCTGCTTTATATGTGCATGCATCAACATGTGTTATTTAATAAAATTTCAAGTTTGTATTTATGTTTGTAGCTAGCTGTTGTCTGAATGTTTTGCGAGCCTATTGTTCTTTTGGTGGATGTTCACCAGATACACACACGTGCGCGAATAGTACTACACTGCATAACATTGTTTGTAACTCAGTTTTGAAGAAGTTTTTGAGCCAGAAAGTGTGGTATGAACTTCTGGATTATCCACAGTCATCACAGAGTCGGAAGATGCAATGTCCGATCACTGAAACTGGATTCCTATAATGCCATGCATTTTTGTTGCTTGGCTAATCCGTAGCAGTAATAAGATGATATATCATATATTGATACTGTTGTGCTCTTCATCAATAATGAATTATATATTTGATGTCAAGAATTCTAACATAATTTTTGAGTAAATATGTATGGGTTCAGAATGGCAATGTATTTTGTTTACCAGACACCACAAGATTGGTTGATTGTATTCTAAGCAACATGGCCGATTAATTCATATTTTTATAACCTTTTTTTCTTTGCCTTTCTCTTTTGCTTCTTTTCATCTAATCAAATCAGTACAAAATTGAGTTTTACAAGTACACAAACTGAAATGCCTAGAAAGACCTTGTCAATTAATCCTCCTAGACCAACACTAGCAGGAAGCAGCATGAGCATTTCATTCCCTTTTGCAGATTGATCTACTGCTATAATTGCATACCAGGATTAAATGCTAGGCACTGTGAACATCTGTTAAATGAATAAACATGTAAAAAACTAATAACATTTATAGTTTGTAATTTTTTTGCCATAGAATGTGAATATCACATTCTAAATCATAATAACAAAACTACTCAAGTAATAAAAATTCAGATAAAACAAAATTATCTCAGATACCAAATGCATCAAAGCTTTATCTTACCATTTATTATTACATCAAAATGACACATAACTAATAATCCAATCCTAAGCTAGGCATCAGCTTAAGGACTACTCCTCAACATCCACATCATTGTCGGCTTACAAAGGAAAGAAGGGGCGAGTGACCAATATAATGCATAAACATAGAAATCATATCATCATTTACTCTTGTACAGCTTAGAGCTGACTTTCACTTTTGCTTTGGCCTTTATTTAGCATTTCATTCATGTTTTGGATTTTCCAGAATGAAAATGTAGTTAGAGTTTTTGATTCTTCCTGTTATTATACTTCTCATTTGCGACATACATCATTTGAATCTTGGCTTCATTCAAAATATCCCTTACCATTATGCTCTCTATCCCAAAAAATTCGCAGGTGAAAGTCACAAACTTTAGGAAAATATGGATCTAGAAGAAAAATATTAAATCTGTTACATTTGATCTAGAAAATGTGGATCTAACAAACTAGTCTCTTTTTAAAGCCACAATGCCTAATAAGAACAAAAAATTTCCATAGTTATCTCATGTTTAGCAATGTAAGTATATATAGTTTTATATAGTATTATAACAATGATGATATCTATAATATATGTATAGTTTTATGTTATTTATACCTTGTTGTATGGACTGAATCAAATTTGCTATCCTTATCTTACTCTTTAGTATACAATCCACAGCTTCAAGGGAGACAAATATAGCGGCACTATATGTATTAACAAAGAAATGCTAACAAGAATAAGGATCATGAAAAAATAAGGTGAAAGTTGGATGATCAAATACAATGCAGCTTTAGAGTTAAAATGGTATTAAAAAAAGTTATGGTAATTAGTTTATTATGTTTGATGTCTAACCGGTGTGACAGCCTCTTTTTCCTCCAATCTATTCAGGGTGGAGTTAAAGTAGGCTTGAATAATCTCTTGAGAATGAGGAAATGAAGTGCTTACATGCAATGAAGGACTTATCAAACATCTCGTACATATCTATGAGTTGTTTTCATCTTACTTTCATAAGTTCTACGAAATATCTAGTTTATGAAAACAATTTATAGTTCATATTGGAACAATTTAACTTTATTTTATCTTTTATTGTGAAAATATTTTATACATATGCAAGTAATTCAGTTGTTTATCCAAGGATAGCCTTGAAAGGGAGTCTTGTAACCAACTAACAAGTGAAAAATTATAACATGGAAACTACGTAGTGTCTAATCTCATAGTTGAGTTTATGTATTGGTTGAAGATTTCCACCAAAGTAGTCCTAACAAAATACAACACAATTATGATTTGTCATACCTCGTTAATTAAATATGATAAATACATTATTTTGATGCATTTTTTTTTTACATTAACGGTGTATATATATTAAACTAAAAGTTACAAAAATATATATAAAAAATCATTTGAATATTAACCTAATTGAATTGATAATAAAATACTGAACCAAATGTCAGGTATGATTTTTAAAGTCATATTTTAACAATAATAAATAATTTAAGAATTCTTATTGACTATACTATCGCAAAGTAAAAAGTGTATCAACCACGTATAGAGTTAGACCACAGAAACTCAAAGAATTATAACAACAACTAAGGATGGATGGTACCTCAGCTAGATGCTTGAATTCTCATATTATATTACTGTTTTTTTTTTTGTTGCTAAATTTAATTTTTCATGTTTTCTGTAATAATATCGATCATAGGTTTTTAACATCATTGCTCAATTTCGCTGGTAGAGGAGTATAGGATTTTATTATTGACGGTTTCGCTGCAGGTTGATATATAGTTCGGATGTATGGTCTTGGTTCCCTGATCCAACTGGTGGGTATTATGTTAGTGGTGCACATCGCATTCTCACCAATCGAATTCCCACCCATGACATTGTTTCCTCCGATCTCTTGTGGCGTTGGGATGTCCCGTTGAAGTTGTTTGTGTTTGCTTGGCGTCTTTTTTGGAATAGATTACCTAGTATGGTGAATTTACTCCGGAGAGAGATTATATCACACGAGTCTCAATTGTGCTCAATTGTGTGTTGGTGGTTGTGGATTGTTGGAAACAGAGAATCATTTATTTTTGGAGTGTAGTTTTTCTGGTACAATTTGGCAACTTGTTTGACATTGGCTAGGAGTTCATTCATCGGATCCGTCTATCATTTTTTTTCCAGTTTGGCAGCTCTTTAGGTTATACAAAATTAAGGATCTCTTTCATGTTATTAATCTGGTTTGCTACTTCTTGGATGATTTAGAAGGCAAGAAATGACAAAAAAATTTGTGACAAAGAAAATTCTCCTCTTCATTATTGGAGAATATTAAACTTCTCTCCTTTTGATGGTTTAAATCTAAATTTGCGTATTCGTTTCATAATTGGTGCAAAAACCCTTTCTTATGTTTGAGAATTGGCTAATGTTTTTATGTTTTGTTGAACTTTTGTTGTAACTTTTGGCTTTCTTCATAATTGCTATAACTTTTGCTAGGGCTGAGCAACGGTCGGTCGGGTATGGTCGGATTCGGGCCAAAAACTGCCAATATGTAGAAAACCGAAGAGGCTAAAAACAGAACCATTTTCGACCGTAGAAGACAACGGGTAAGGCGGTTGACGGGTAGCAGTGGGTGGTTTGCTTCGGGTTGGAGAAGACAAAATCTACTTTTATACCTTGTTTCATTGAGTTCCAGCTTTCTTCAAAGTCCACCTGCTTTGCTCATTGACAGTTCGCCGATCCCACCTTGTCTTCACCATTAAGTGTGATTGATTCATGCATGAAGAACAGAACAGGGAGGTCGCAAGCACATGTGCAAAGGCATAAGTGTTCTCCGTCACCGCGGTTGGATATTCTCGTGAAAGAGAGCAATATTTGATAAACATTCAAAATCATGTTTTTATCAAAAGTCATACTAGAATGAAGACATACACTACTAGTAATTTTTACAACTGAAAAGTATGGGAAATGTCATTAGTTTGTGTGTTGGTACTCACTAGCGTGTGTTTAGACAATAAAAAGAATAAAAAGAATAATTAATAATCATTCATCAAATGTCTATTTAAATGGAACTACTTTGAAGCTAATAAAACTGAACATACCACTAGTGCTTGTCGATGTGGGATTATCTTTAGGAAAATGCTATTTCTCTAGAAAAATAACATCAAATTTTTTTCAAGAAACAGTTGGCAAATTTTAATTGCATGATTTATTTGTTCACTTCCTATTTTTCAGCCACATCTCCTTGAATTATGGCAAATAATGAATTGTGATTGATTGCTCTTTATTCTTGAAGAATTCTTGATGTTATTTTTCTAAAGAAATAACATTGCTCTTATCTTTATGCTTTTAAGCTTTAAAAGAAGAAAATAAAAAAGAATAATTCAGCAGCAGCCTTTATCGTAAGCAAGCATTTATTCACCACCTTATCCGTTTTGATTGCATCACTGCACTCTATCTCTTCTATCAATCTCTCAATCCATTTTTTTTTTTTCTTTGCTTTATTTTACTTTCTAGAACTTAATTATTATTATTTTTTTTGAAAAATTCTAGAACTTAATTATTGAAACTCACAGTGTATGCATTTTAAATTTTGATTTCCAAATGCATCAATATATATTGAACTTAACTTAAAAGAAAAACATGTTAATATTCTTATTCAAAGGAATTGTTTCGGAAACAGAGAGCTAAAACACACCGAATCAGGAGCGTGACTTGAATAAATGCTTAAAAGGAAGAGTTATTCATTAGGCCTAATGATGGTGTCCACGAACCTGTCTTGGAACTCATTCATAGTAGAGTTACTTTGGAATATAATGAGAGTCTCATGACACCTATTACAAAGAAAGAGCTTAAGCAAGATTTGTTTCAAATGCATCAGAGTGCCTCAGGTAAAACTGGAAATTCGCAAGGATGTCAACAGTCCAAGGGGAAGCAACTGCGCTTCTTGAATCAATCCAAATTGCCATCAACAAGGGGCTCGAGTGAGTAGTGTTTGAAAGCTACTTGACTCTCAAGTAGGAGTAAACTCTACTTATTTTAGTTCACAAGGTGATTTAAAGTTTAGTTCAATTATCTCTAGTATTATATAATAGTTTGTTTTTGCATTGTTCTGACTTTGAGGTGAAGTTTGTTAGTTGACAAACGAATATGGTTGTTGTTGCTCATACTCTTGTAAAGGCGGGTATTTCTTAGGCTAGCCACCATATAGTTGAGATCATACCTCTTTATTGAACTCTTTTTAATTAATGATGAGTTAAATTTGCTTTGGTAAAAAAATGCGTATACTTTAAACCTGCAGACTTTGCTGACCATAAAAGAGTATGAATAAATTAGCAAGTCCCAATAAAACATGCATGAAAAATGGGGGAAAAAAAATTAAGTTCTACTTAATATATTCAATACATTAAGATATTTTATTTATTTTTTAAATAAAAAATGTAACCCTTTTTATATATAAAAATGAGAAAAAGTTATATTTTTTATTCATTATTTGCTTGTACAAGTTTGTATATAACAGCCTCCTCCAATAAAAGTCTATATAACTGACAAATGATATTACTAGATATTAAAATTAGAAAAATATATTTATGAATATTAAACAATCTCTGCAAAGTCAAGGCAAAAGTATTCTACATCCCAAACATCATAGAAAGTTCAAGGAAGATTAATATCACTTTTCACTAGTCCTAACCTTGGCCTTAACCTTGGCTGTGAAGGCTTTGAAGGTGTACTCTATCCTAATAGTACACTTTTCCATCTTGTTCCCCTTCAAATGCTCAACCTTTCGAACAATGATTTCTATAACGATTTCTCTAGCTCCCTTTTTCATTCTATGTTTGGCGGGTTTATGAGTCTTACACATCTTAACTTATCTTATTGTTTCTTTCAAGATGAAATTACTTCTCAAATCTCGAATCTTTCCAAATTACAATCACTTCATCCCTCTGGGAATGGTAATTTAGTTTGGAAAGAGGCAACCTTAAAGAGGCTTGTGCAAAACGCAACAAGTTTAAGGGAGCTGTTTTTGGATTATACAAACATGTCTTTGATAAGACCAAACTCCTTAAACTTGCTCTTCAATCAATCTTTCTCTCTGGTTACTCTTAATCTTAGATGGACAAGGTTAAGTGGAAAATTGAAAAAGAACATTCTTTGTTTACCAAGTATTCAAGAGCTAGATATGTCATCTAATCACCACCTTGAAGGCCAACTTCTAGAATTGAGTATTAGTGCTTCTCTCAGTATCTTGGATCTCTCAGGTTGTGGATTCCAAGGGTCAAATCCTATGTCTTTTTCTAACCTTACACGTCTTACCTCCCTAAGGTTAAGGCCAAGGTTAGGACTAGTGAAAAGTGACAATGTTAAGGCCAAGGTTAGGACTAGTGAAAAGTGATATTAATCTTCTTATATCTAGTGGTCAAATCTCATCGTCAATTTCAACCTTTTCATGTCTTACCTTCTTGTATCTCAATGACAATGTACTCAGTGGTCAAATCCCAAATTCTTTTCATCAGTCGAACAAATTTCAAATAATAGCTTTGAGTGGTAACAAAATTGGAGGTGAAATACCAACATCATTTTCAAGAACTCCGTCTAGATTCTAACGATTTAGTAGGACAAATTCTACTTTCGTTATTTAACTTGACTCAAATTGTTAGATTAGATTGTTCTTATAATAAGTTAAGAGGTCCATTGCCTAATAAAATTACAGGCTTTCAACAACTAATTCGTTTCTGTTTAAATGACAACCGTCTAAACAGAACAATTCCTTCCTCTTTGTTATTTTTGCCTCGTTTGCTAAATTTATATCTATCAAACAATCAACTTACAGGGCGTATCAGTCCAATCTCGTCGTATTCGTTACAGGCTCTATATTTAGGCAGCAACGAGCTACAAGGCAATATTCCAGAATCAATTTTCAACCTTGTAAATCTAGCTGTATTAGATCTATCATCAAACAACTTGAGTGGTGTTGTCAGTTTTCAACACTTTTCCAAACTTCAAAATTTGTTTTCTTTGTCCCTTTCATAGAATGCACAATTATCACTAACCTTTGAATCTAATGTCAATTACGATTTTTCTCAACTAAGGGAATTGTATTTTTCTTCTGTCAACTTGACTGAGTTTCCCAAATCATTAGAAAATTTTCCAAGTTTGGATTATTTTGATGTGTCCAATAACAAACTTAATGGAAGGGTGCCAAATTGAGCCTCTCTCAAAATAGTTTCACTTCAATAAACCAAATCTCAAGGAATGTTAACCAGCTTAACAATCTTGATCTTAGTTTTAACTTACTGGAAGGTGACTTCTCTTTGTCAATTTGCAGTATGAAATCACTTTACTTGCTCAACTTGGCACACAACAAATTGACGGGTATCTTTTCACAATACCTTACTAATTTATCATCCCTTCAAGTTTTAGATCTACAAATGAATAGATTTTATGGCACTTTGCCAAGTAACTTTTCAAAGGACAGTGACCTTCGGAGTCTGAATCTCAATAACAACCAAATAGAAGGTCATTTGCCTAAATCTTTGTCCCACTGTAAAAGGTTGGAGTTCCTAAACCTTGGCAGCAACAAAATAGAAGACAAATTTACTGACTGGATTCAAACACTGCAAGATTTTTGAAAGTGCTAGTTTTACGAGATAATAAGTTGCATGATCACATTGTCAATTTAAAGATCAAGCATCGATTTCGCAGTTTAGTTATTTTTGATATCTCAGGAAATAACTTTAGTGGTCCGCTACCAAAGAGAACCTAGAAATCGAGTCTTGTAACAAGTGAAAAACTATAACATGGAAACCACGTAGTCTCTGACAAAAGTGCAATTCCAAATGATTGAACCAATTATAATATATCAAAATAGTCTTTGCATCTTGTTCCAAATGCCGTCGTATAAAGAATAATGAATTGGTCTAACCAGCTCAATTGTCATTCCTTTTTAACCTGAATGTCCATCTCCTCAATGATTCTCTTCTTTTTCTTTTGGCTCCAATATGTCTTTATACTTGAGTGTAAATACTTGCATAATAAAGAAAACAATTATGAAGTTGTAAATGAGATAGACCATGCATGCATATAATATTAATACCTATAAATTATAATAAATCCTGTCTTAATAACAGCTATAGAAGGGTCGTTAGATTCTTGATCTTTCAAAATATATATCTTGTGGAACACTTATGTCTTGTCCAGTTGCCAAGTTAAGCAAGAACTCTGCTGGATTCATCGGTATTTCCGGGATGAAAAATACTACATTGCGTCAATAGCTTTCACATAATAAACAGGAAAAGTTTGTCAAACATGTGAAAGATCCTGCTCGGTGGCTGGTGAATTGTTGCGATTAACAAATCAATCAACTTAGTACAATGACTGCTAAATTAAGCAAACATTTTTATGTTTCCGCAAAAGCCTCTTGGACTAAATGATTATTTTGGACATTTATATTTTTCTTATTTTCAAAAGAAATTTTGATGGGACTCATATGAAAAATGTGTATTAGAATGTGTGTTGCTAGCATTCCGCTATTTTCAAATATCATGATTTATATGAGCATTTACGTTCTCAACAGAAGATTACTACCATTCTTATAAGCCATTAATATATCATTTTAAAAAATGACTATAAACTAGCTTATTCAAACAACACCAAATTCAATCAGTTTTGAATGAAAGATTCGTATACTGACCAGAACAAAAACCAAATTTGAGACTGGTTTTATAACTACACTGGTTCAACCATCATCAAAATAATTAATCCAATTTTTCATTAGATAGCATATCCACCAGTTGCGTATCCAGGACCCTAGGTCAGGGGGTGCGAATCTTAAATATATTCTTCAATTTGAATTATTTTGTGTGTATATATGTATATTATATTTAAAATCATGATTTTTTTAGGTAAGTTTATCGTTAAAATATGACTTTTCATGTAAAATTAGAAATTTCCGACTAAAGACGAATTAATTATGAATTTTTCATGAATTTTTGCAGGCAAGTTTATTGTTAAAATATAACTTTTCACTATTAATTATGATTTTCATAGTGAAAAAACTTAAAAAACAAAACAACGGAAATAAAATAAACAGTGAGAATTTACAAAAAGCTGCAGAACCAATTAAAAAAGACCAATGAAGAGTGGTCGATTATTTATTAATAATTACTAACTTCTTCTATTTTAAATTAATATAGAACAATTAATAATCATCATTCCTCAATGGTCCATAACATGAGATGCACTCTCAAGATTATAAAATTTAACATACTACTAGTGCTTGTCGATGTGAGACTATCTTCATGCATAAAAGTTGTTCCAGCTGCCCTTTCTTAAGCAAGCATTTATCCACCACCTTATCCGTTTTGAATGCATCACTGCACTCTCTTTTCTCTCAATCTCTCAATCCTTTTTTTTTTTTTTTTAATTTTGCTTTGATTTTTATGTTTTACTTTCTAGAACTTAATTATTGAAACTCGCAGTGTATGCATTTTAAATTTTGATTTCCAAATGCATCAAGATTATATATATATATATATATATATATATATATATATATATATCTTTTGGATACATGTCTTTGCCACTGTTTGTATATTAATTGATAACCCATATGCACTATTATCTCATTTGATTAAAATCCAATAACTTCAAAATTTGGGTTGCTTGGATGAAATCCCTGAGAGCGCGAATGATTGCCTCATCCTCATTTCCACAAGAAGGGCATGTAGGAGAAACTCTAATTCCCAATCTACTTCTTCCATGGCTAGTACAGAGACAAATTATGGATTTATGAGATCTAACATAAATGGTTCATTAATTAATTCAATAGCGGGAGTTGAGATTAATTACAGTTTATTTTGTAATATTTATATGTATATATCCAAGTAGTTTACATATTTATTTTCTTTTCATTTTCACACTAGTAGTGAAAAACATAATAAATGCATATTGATAGAGATAAAAATAACGCAAATTAACTCCAAGGGACTATTCCTCCATCTTTCTCCAACCTCACGTCTTACTTTCCTAAATCTTGCAGGAAACAGCTTGAACGGTTCAATCCCATCCTCATTTTCAAACCTTCAAAATCTCATCCACTTGTATCTTTCATACAATTCACTTAGCGGTCAAATCCCAGATGTATTTGATAGGATGACCAAACTGCAAGTATTCTATCTAGATAATAACAAATTAGAAGGACAAATTCCATCTTCATTATTTAACTTGACTCAACTTGTTGATTTAGATTGTGCTTATAATAAATTAGAGGGTCCACTACGCAATAAAATTCCAGGTTTTCAAAAGCTAATTTATTTGAGGTTAAATGACAACTTGCTAAATGGAACAATTCCTTCCTCCTTGTTATCTATTCCTTCTTTGGAAGTTTTAGATTTATCAAGCAATCGACTTACAGGGCCTATCAGTGAAATCTCATCATATTCCTTAGAGCATCTATCTCTATGTGACAACAAGCTACAAGGTGATATTCCAAATTCAATTTTCAACCTTGCAAACCTAACTACACTATGTCAATCATCAAACAACTTGAGTGGTGTTGTCAATTTTCAAGACTTTACAAAACTTCAAAAATTGGATTCTCTGTCCCTTTCACATAATAGCCAATTATCACTAAACTTTGAATACAATGTTACTTACCATTTTTCTCAACTAACAAAATTGGATTTGTCTTCCTTGAGTTTGACTGAAGTTCCCAAATTATTAGGAAAACTTGAATCACTTGATTTGTCCAATAACAAACTTAATGGAACAGTGTCAAATTGGTTACTTGAAACATCAAGATCTTTGAACCTCTCTCAAAACTTGTTCACGTCAATTGACCAAATCTCAAGGAATAATGATCAGCTCAATGAGCTTGATCTTAGTTATAACTTACTGGTTGGTGACCTATCTGTGTCAATTTGCAATATGAGTTCACTTGCATTTCTCAACTTGGGACACAACAATTTGACCGGTAACATTCCACAATGTCTTGCTAATTTATCATCCCTTCAAATTTTGGATCTACAAATGAACAATTTTTATGGCATTTTGCCTTATAACTTTTCAAAGTCCAGTGAACTTATTACTCTGAATCTCAATGACAACCAATTAGAAGGGTACTTTCCTAAATCTTTGTCCCACTGCGAAAACCTGCAAGTTCTAAATCTTCGGAACAACAAAATGGAAGACAGTTTTCCTGTCTGGCTTCAAACTCTCCAATACTTGAAAGTGCAGGTTTTGTGAGACAATAAGTTTCATGGTCGCATTGCCGATTTAAAGATCAAGCATCCATTTCCTAGTTTAGTTATTTTTGATATCTCAGGCAATAACTTTTCTGGTCCGCTACCAAAAGCCTATTTAAAATATTTTGAAGCCATGAAGAAAGCTACTCAAGTTAACGATGATGGCAGTTTGTTATATAAGGAAATGATATTGAGTTATCATGTAGACGACGCTAAAGGTAATGCGAGTTACTATGATTCCGTGACTGTGACGACAAAAGGCATCAAAATGACACTGACGAAAATTCCAACAATGTTTGTAAGTATTGATTTATCAAGAAACAAAATTGAAGGAGAGATTCCAGATGTTATTGGAGAGCTTGATGCAGTCATAGGACTTAACCTTTCCCATAACAGACTCACTGGTCATATTCCGCAGTCCATAGGAAAATTGACAAACTTAGAATCTTTTGATCTTTCATCAAATATGCTCACTGGTATGATTCCTGCAGAACTAACCAATTTGAACAGTCTTGAAGTCTTGGATCTTTCCAATAACCATCTTGTGGGAGAAATACCTCAAGGAAAGCAATTCAATACATTTACAAATGATTCCTTTAAAGGGAACCTGAGGTTATGTGGATTACCCTTGTCAAAGAAATGTGGACCGGAACAACATTCTCCACCATCGGCCAACAACTTTAGGAGTGAAGAGAAATTTGGATTTGGATGGAAACCAGTGGCAATTGGATATGGATGTGGATTTGTGTTTGGAATAGGCCTTGGATATTGGATGTTTTTAATTGGAAAGCCTAGATGGCTTGTGATGATATTTGGTGGTCATCCTAAGAGAAGAGTGAATAGGAGAACAAGAGTGAGGAGAAACAATGGTCCAACCATGAATCAGATGGTGCAAATGTCATAGTTTTACTTTCTGTTTAAAATAAGTAAAATAAGTTTTACTTTCTTATTTGAACACTAAACTTATAAGTTTACTTATAAGTTTGTAATCTAAACTTGTTCTGCTTTATATGTGCATGCATCAACATGTGTTATTTAATAAAATTTCAAGTTTGTATTTATGTTTGTAGCTAGCTGTTGTCTGAATGTTTTGCGAGCCTATTGTTCTTTTGGTGGATGTTCACCAGATACACACACGAGCGCGAATAGTACTACACTACATAACATTGTTTGTAACTCAGATTTGAAGAAGTTTTTGAGCCAGAAAGTGTGGCAAGAACTTCTGGATTACCCGCAGTCACCACAGAGTCGGAAGATGCTATGTTGAATCACTGAGACTGGTTTCCTATTATTCCATGCATTTTTGTTGCTTGGCTAATCCGTAGCAGTAAGAAGATGATATATTGATACTGTTGCGCTCTTAATCAATAATTAATAAATTTGATGTCAAGAATTCTAACATAATTTTGTAGTAAATATGTATGAGTTCAGAAAGGCACTGTGTTATGTTTACCAGACACCTCAAGATTGATTGATTGTATTTTAAGCAACATGACCTATTAATTCATGATTTTATAACCTTTTTTTCTTTGCCTTTTTGTTTTGCTTCTTTTCATGTAATCTAATCAGTACAAAATTGAGTTTTACAAGTACACAAACTGAAATGCCTACAAAGACCTTGTCAATTAATCCTCCTAGACCAACACTAGCAGGCAGCAGCATGAGCATTTCATTCCCTTTTGCAGATTGATCTGCTGCTATAATTGCATACCAGGATTAAATGCTAGGCACTGTGAACATCTGTTAAATGAATAAACATGTAAAAACAAATAACATTTATGGTTTGTAACTTTTTTGCCATAGGATGTGAATATCACGTTTTAAATCATAATAACAAAACCACTCAAGTAATAAAAATTCAGATACAACAAAAATATCTCAGATACCAAATGCCTCAAAGCTTTATCTTACAATTTGTTATTACATCAAAATGACTCAACAATTGCACAATCAGTTCAATGACTCATAACTAATAATCCAATCCTAAGCTAGGCAACAGCTTAAGGACTACTCCTCAACATCCACATCAGTGTCGGCCTCCACCTGCAGACTTACCATATGGTGTACAAGTCTCCACAAAGAAAAGAAGGGGTGAGTGGCCAATATAACAAATGCATAAACACAGAAATCATATCATCATTTACTCAATGTACAACTTAGAGCTGACATTTACTTTTGCTTTGGCCTTTATTATAGCATTTCATTCATGTTTTGGATTTTCCAGGATGAAAATGGAGTTAAGAGTTTTTTATTCTTCATGTTATTACACTTCACAGTTTCGACATACATCATTTGAATATTTTCTTCGTTCCAAATATCCCTTACCACTACCATTAAGCACTCTATCCAGAAAAATTATCAGGTGAAAGTCACAAACTTTAGGAAAATGTGGATCTAGAAGAAAAATATTAAATCTGTTACATTTGATCTAGAAAATTGGATCTAACAAACTAGTCTCTTTTTAAAGCTACAATGCCCCTAATAAGAATGAAAAATTTCCATAGTTATCTCATGTTTAGCAAAGTAAGTATATATAGTTTTAGATAGTATTGCAACAATGATGATATCTATAATCTATGCATAGTTTTATGTTATTTATAACTTGTTGTATGCTATTCAGGGTGGAGTTATAGTAGGCTTGAATAATTTCTTGAGGATGACGAAATGAAGAGCTTACATGCGTGGAAGAAAATGAGAAAGTGAAGTTTTGGAAAAGCGACTATTTATTTTGCAATGAAGGACTTATCAACGAAATATACAAGTTGTTTTCAACTTACTTTCATAAGTTCAACGAAATGTATAACTTTAAAAAGTTTAACTATATTTTATTTTTTTGTTATAGAAATATTTTATACATAAATTCATTGTTTATCCAAGGAGAACCTTGAAAGGGAGTCTTGTAACAAGTGAAAAAATGTAACATGCAAACTACGTTGTTCCTAATCTTTGAGTTGAGTTTATGTATTGATCGACGATTTCCACCAAAGTAGTCCTAATAAAACACATTATGATATCTCATACTCATTGATTGATGTGATAACACGTCATTTTGATATATATGTTTAAAACTTTTTCACACTAACGTTGATATATAAATTAAACTAAAAGTTGCAAAATATATATAAAAAATCATTTGAATATTAACTTAATTGAATTGATAATAAAATATTCAACCCAATGTCAGGTATGATTTTGAAAGTCATATTTTAACAATAATAAATAATTTAAGAATTCATATTGACTATATAATCGCAAAGAAAAAAGTTTATTAACCACGGAAATAGTTTGACCACAGAAACTCAGAGAATTAGAACAACCTCTAAAGATGGATGGATATACCTCAGCTAGATGCGAATTCTCGTATTATTGTTTCTCTTTTTTTAAATTTAATTTTTCATGGTTTTTTTCTCCAAAAGTTTTAGTTTAAACAACACAAATATCAAAATTGTTAGAACAAACATAGTAACAGTAGATTTAAACTCTGACCCTCCACTTCTATGTACGAGTTTTAATAGTGATTTGCTATCCATAAAAAAAAAATGAAAGTTTGATAAAAATAACAAATGGAACAATAGTCATTTTGGTCCTTGTGAATCTGTAACAAGTAGCCACAATAATAATCTTCCAATGTATCAAAATTTTAAAATAGTCTTTGATTGTATATTATATTAGCCAAAATAGTCTTTTATACTAAAATATATGATTAATATTGTCATATTAGTATTTCAATATACTTGATTATCGTTATATTAATTTTTATAAACACTTACGATCATATGAATCTTTATAGAAAAAGAGTTAATGACATTATTAATAAATTATTTTAACGTGAGAGACTATTTTGATTAACGAATCGCAGACTATTTTAAAATTTTGATATAATGTCGTTACTTGTTACACATTTGACACTAAAATGACTATTATTCCAAAAACAAAAATTAAACTTTAGAAGGATCTATATTGAATCAATTTTGATTTATACTATTTTTTTTCCGACGTGGCATTTAATATGACGTGATTAAAAGAGTAAGAAAACTCCACGTGTACATACGATTGTGGAAATATAACAAATCTTGTAACTGGTCGTTCAAGTTGTTAGGTCAAAAAAGTAACAAAGAAAAGAACATTAAAAAAGGGTTTAAGCTTTCAGAGGTAACTGTTGCGTTGCGTGGTTTATTCATCTTTTCTTTGGTAGGGTAAGGGTTTTGTTTTTCTCTTTATCTATCAATCATTCTCACAACAAAAACACAAATTATTTAATAATTTAATATTCATAACTTGAAACAAAGAGAAAAAGAGGATTTTTGGGATTTGCATCCATAGATTTCGTTACTTTCTATGTTTTGATTTGCATTCTTCAACCCAAATGTTTTTTCTTGCAAATTCTCTTACTTTATCGTAAATTCAACCAAACAAAAGGAGATAGGTTAGTTTCATCTTATTTTATGGATTCTGGATTCTCAATTTTCGTTATGTTTTTCCCAATTTTTTTTATGTTTTTTATTTAATTGCGTACCCATGATGGAAAAATATGGAATTTGAGATCCGATCGTGGAAGTTAGGCCATGTTTGTTGTAAAACTGGTTTTTCTATTATAAAGTTTTGATTTTTAATTTTTATTTTTTGCTGGGGTGTTGAATTTTGAGGTATTTTCTTCATCTTGTTAATTTGCCTTGAAATTCAATGGTTTAGTGTGTACTTTACTAACTTTAAGATCATAATTGAGATGTTTAGTGTTTCATATTTTGTCTTGCAAATTAATTGATGTGCATCTACTTTTTGTCTTGCAAATTAATTAATGCGCATCTACTTTATGCAGCCTTATAATTCTTTGTACTTTTGCTTGTGTTGACTTTTTTTATCAGTTGGTTCATCTACTAGTTGATTTGTGTCTAATTTATTTTAATTAATTGGTTTAAAATTTGCTCATTATGTACTGATTTTGGATGGAATCTGATTTGTTTTTCTGTAATTCATCTCAACCTGTGTTAGGATAGTGCTTCTTTGTGATCAATTTGCCGATTTCTCTATTTGCTAAGATGTTGGTTGCATTTAAGTTTTGATGTTATTATTCCTACTTGTATTAATCATATTATCGGAAAAAATGATGTGATCGATAAGATCTTCCAATTTGTGAAACTCGACTTGATATATGAATCTTCAATTTTATGACAGAGATAGATAGGATCTGATACACTTGTCCTTTTGATGAATTGAAGAGTGATAAATGTTCGTGCTATGGTGTTGAAGAAGAGACACGGTAATGGATTCAGGGGCTATCAGGTCCCTAAGGTACCTAGATGTCCAAGATCTGTAAGAGTAAGTAATCGCTGCAATTATTGCAATTGGTTTTTATCTGTTTTTGTTTGGATGGTGTTTTACTCGAGTTTGAAATTCTTCAGAGGACGGTTGCGTTCAAGAAACCGGCTGAGGATGGCCACAGTTGTGCTTTTGAACTACTTGCATCTTTAGCCGGCGAGTTGCTGAAGGAGAGTGAAAGTTCCACTTCTAGCAATGCATCTGGTGTTAAACCGTTAACAGAAGAGCGATTTCGAAATGGAAGTTGTGAAGAAAAGAACAGTGAGAAACATCTCGAGAGTGCTGGGACTGATTGTATACTAGAATGTATTTCTGCTAACAATAATGTGAAGTCTGAAATTTTCAAATTGGAGAATAGGTTTGGAAATCATTCTAACACTAATAGATTAGTAGAAGTTTCAAACCATCATGAGGCTGACAGTTCAGGCTTCAAGCGATTATCTGCTGTTCATTCTCCTTCTTTGGCCAATTTGAGTGGGAACATTAAATCCCCATTTTGTGGGGAATTGTTTCCCAATGCTTCCTTTTCAAGGAATGGGAGGAATGATAGTAAGTTAGATTTTATTGATGATGACGAAAACTTTATTAGGTGCAACAAAGTTTGCACCAAACCGAAGGCTTTTAGACCTTCACGATACATTGCACGCAAAATAATTAGGAAGCGGTGGACTTCCAAACACTGGAAGGTTGCTCCAAAGTTGAAAGATTGTGAACATTCTCATTATGGTAAGGTGTTTAGCAAATTGTCTGCAATGTCATGCTTTGTTATCTTTCACATATATGTCTATGAGTTAGGCTGTTCTTTTTTTGGACTAAACTTAGATGCTGTACCGCAAGTCCTGTTCTTACCGTTCCTCTCACCAAGACAGTTTTTCTTTGCATCCTTTTAGTTGGTGACAATTTTACAATCAGTGTCTAGAACATTGTACCCAAGTTTTTTTCCTTTTTTTCTATCGATAAGAATGTGTAATTTGTAGATAATGGAATGCGACCCTCGAGTCATAAGAGGAAGACTTATTACAATTTCGAAAGATCTCGGCACACTCTTTTGAAGAGGAAGAAATTTTCAGACAGGGGTTCGATGCTAACTCATGGTGGAGGATTCAGCAGTGAGAGTGTATCCAATTCACCTAAGAAAGTAATTGGAGGAAATAACCGTAGCTCATCTGCAAAAGTTCGTGTTTCTAAGGATTCTAATGGTAATTTATTGCGCGGAGTTCATTAGTTTTGGTTAGCATATGTTCTTTGCATCATACTGGCATTGATGATTTGTCCTTACGTACAGTAAAGTTTCGCATCGAGTCATTCAGGATTCCAGAACTTTACGTTGAGGTTCCTGAAACTGCAACTGTTGCTTCATTAAAGGTATGATGAATAAATGGTTTTAATTTAATTTTATTATATTAAGTTGTATATGTTTATTACTGTTTTCATTTAGTTTCATCAATAATTTGCAGGGGTTGCAATGCGATGCATTATTTTCGTGACTTTATTTTTATTGTTTAACTTTTTTTTATAGAGGACAGTCATGGAGGCGGTGATGACTATAATAGGAGGTGGAGTGCATGTTGGTGTTCTTGTTAAGGGGAAAAGAGTTGGAGACGACAACAGAACTCTTCGTCAGACTGGTATATCTTGTAAAGAAAATATAGATAAACTCGGTTTCGTGTTGGAGCCTAGTTCTTCTCAAGCTTCTCCAGTTGTTTGTGCTGGTGATCCTTCTCACTATGTAGCATCTCAGCCTACCAGGTGAACGAAAGTTGAACAGTTTCTTTTGTTCACCATAGCTTAGACCCTGTTGGATAAACAACTTAATTATGCACATATAACATAAGTGTTTATGTATAATCTTTTTCTATAACTAAAAGAAAACAAATTTCAATTGTTTCAATATAAGCTATAAGTTGTTTTTATAAGCTATCATGGAGAGCTGATGAAAATAAGCTGAGAACAAAATCACAAATTATAGACATGTCATAAACAGTCTCACAAAGTAACAAGTACTTATGCTAGTATATGAACTCAAATAAGGCAATCCGAACAGGCCTTTAATGGCAATAAATTAAGTGGCTTATAGTTTTGGTCAGTGGCCATCCTGAAGAAATTTGATTATGGTTCAGCTCCATTCAATTGAATAATTCTTATATCTTTATCTAATTTTTGCAATTGAATTTGTCTAGGTCTCTAGGAACTCCCTCCATAGATTCAGGGATTTCTGTAGCCAAACAGGATTCCTCATTGCTCACAAATACTGGCGGTGACCTTGTTGACATGAACCATGAATCAGCTTCTTCCCTTGCTGACACTATATCTGATAAACTTGACACTATATCTGATAAACTAACACAAGATTCCGGAGCGCTAGTTTCTGTTCCAGCTCATAGCACCAAGGCATTAACTGTTGTTCCTGTGAACCAGAACACTGGACCATCCGAACTTGTACAGCGTCGAACCCGAAGACCATTTTCTGTGTCTGAAGTTGAAGCACTTGTTCACGCAGTTGAGGAAGTTGGAACTGGAAGGTTTGACGTTTATCAGCTTCACCTTTTTTTAAGGCAGCAAAATTGGGTTGCTGATATTTTTTTAAACTATGCAGGTGGCGTGATGTAAAGTTGCGCTGTTTTGAGAATGCAGACCATAGGACTTATGTAGACTTGAAGGTACTCCCTTCTATCATATCTTAATTCTTTTGACCGAAACAGTTATTTACTTTACATTGTAAATTTAAAGAGAAAGATGAGGTAACACCTATAATGGAAAAGTGGTACAATATCGCCTTTTGAGGTTTTGATGTGACATTTTAGTTTAAGGTTGGATTCACTTTTGTGACAGGTAAAAATGAATTTAGAAACAAATGATTTTGATCATTATTTGACATGTTTAGGTCTTCTCAAGCAGAAATGCTTTTATCGCCAAATCTAACTTAAAACTAAGATTTATAGTTTCTATGAAAAGAAAACAATTCTAGCCTTAAATTTATTGTTCTTTCACGTCAATGTATCTAAACATAAACCACATTATATTTAATTTAGTTTCGACCAAATTTAACTCAATTCAAATCGATTTGTCACAGTAGATTTTGAATCGAAGCACACGTTTAACTTCGTCTGACCTATGCAGCCGAGTTAGTGTGAAAAGACTTCTGTTTCTATTGATCACACAAATCATGTCCTTAACATTTTCCTTATTTTGATCTTAGTTGCATTGCATTTTGTATCGAATATCTTGTAGAATAAATAGAATTATGCAGTTGTTTTTGGTTATCACATCATTAGCTATGTTGTAATTTTTTTTATCATAAAGATTAGACTCGGTACCTCAGGGTTTACAACACTCATACACCCTGCACACCGGTCATTAGCTATATGTTGTAATGGTACCATTGTTTAATTGCTAATGACTTGAACTTTTGGTTTGTGTGCAGGATAAATGGAAAACTTTAGTGCACACTGCAAAAATCTCTCCTCAACAAAGGAGAGGACAGCCAGTTCCTCAGGAGCTATTGGATAGGGTTTTGGCTGCACATGCTTACTGGTCTATCCACCAATCCAAGCAACATGTCAAGCATCAAACTAATGTTGTTCAACCACTTGTGATTATGTAGAAAGACACATTTAACGTTGTTGACTTGTAACTATGGTTAACAAACTTGTACATTTGTTTCATATTCATGTATTGTCCTTCCTTACCAAATTCTTTGCTGGGCCTTAAATTTAAACAGGTTGGCAACTTGTAATTAAATAAGGAACTAGATTGCTGTAATGTAACTGCAGTTTGTGTTCTTTTATTTTTGTAATTAACAAATTTCATGAATGTATGTAGAATTGTCAAAAGATCATGACAGCATAATGAAGAAAAAGGAAAATAATCTCCTTGTTTTTCTTCAGTTGAATTTTTTCTTTTCATTTGCTGCATTGTTTTAGTATTTTACATACGAATTCACGATACACTATTTTCCCTTTAAAAAAACTATTTTCAATATACACTATTTTATAGATTGAAATTTGAGTAAACTATCAAATTGGGTCCTGAAATTGTAAATATAGCCAACTTGGGACTTCAAATTCCTCTATCAAATAAATGAATGATTTTGCATGAAACAAATTGTTCAATTGGAGGTTTGCAAAGGTTAATGTGATATTATGACAATGGATAATCTTGTAAGCTGTGGAGAAATCTCTCTAGAGTTACACTGTGTTAGTAGTTGTGGATTATTTGATATTCTCAAGATTCATATGTATGATTTTTTTTGGGGTTATGTTTGGAACTTTTTGTGTCTTGGTTGAGTGTTGGTAGTGCCATGCCAAATAATGTATTGGAACATGCCAAGTCTTTTGGTGAATGCAATGCCAAATAATGTATTTGGAGCTCAAAATAACATTATCGTTCAATATAAAGAGTTTGTCTTGTGTGACATTGTAGAAAGTATTAAATTGTGTAAAATTCATGTTATCAGGTTCAAGTTTGAACTTCATTATTGGTGGACTCATCCTATTATGTGTTAGAGATCCTTAACTTGAATGCTATTTTTTATTCTCTGTGAGTTTGTTTTGAAGGCGGTGATAGGTTGTTTTTATCTTACTTTTTAGCTTTAACTTTGGTTGTATGCTTCATGCTTTGTAATTGTACTATCCTTGGTACACCTCTTGCATTGGTTAGTTTTTCATGAATATAGAATTTTGGTCTTTAAAAAAAAATTAAATAACGTATGTCAATCAAAATATTGCTTATGTCAACTAGCTCTATTGAGGATGTTTAGGTGTCACATTAAATGGTAGTGGCTTGTTCATGTTGATGGCATATCACGTGGATCAACCTTTGCCTATGAGTTACAAATTTCAAGTTGTATTTTGCCTAGGAGTTACAAATTTTAAGGGGCATTTTACCTTTAAATAATTTAAATTAGGGACCATTTTATTTTTCTATTTTTTTTCTCCAAATTCATAAATTGTAAAATCCAAATCTCTCCCTTAAATATCTTAATCCAAATCTCTTTCAAACAAAAAACTTCCTTAATTTGTAAATATGAAAATGGATGGTAAGGTGAAGACTTCCCTACTATCTTTAGGTTAATGTAATATTTAGCATTCTTAACTTGAAAGGTTTGATTAGACATTTTATAAATATTTTTTTTAAAAGACTAAAAAGAAACCGATATATTTAAAAAATTAAATCAAGCCTTCTCAACATAAGGTGTACCAAAAAAAGGCTGACAATGAAACAGAGTAGAACACAATAGCTGAAGGAAAGAAAAAACAAACAAACCAAGCTTAGGTTACCACTGATAAACAGAAAATAGGATCTAGCCTCCATAATTGCTAGTCAAAGTCGAATAAAACATATTTTTACTTAAACCATCAATATAACTAAAGTTTTACCCTTTCACAAAGGGCTTGCAAGTTTTCCTCCTTCCTCTGAAAAATACATTTGTTGTGATCCTTCCAAATAATCCAAGCAACTGAAAGTCAAATAACATTCAGGGAACTTTGAACTTTATGCGAAAAACCGCATAAACTGCCAAACTGATAAATATGCTCAAGAACCCTGCCATTGTATACAGTAGAAAAACCAAACTAGCTGAAAAATAAAACACCAAAGTCTGCCATAAAAATCACATTTTACAAAAAGATGGTCAATATCCTCAATTACACCATAATTTGTCGTGCATCCTTGCTCACTAGCTGCAATGATGCCCCTTTGCAATAAATTATCCCTTGTCGACACTCTATTCCGCAAAAGCCTCCAAGAAAAAATAGAAATTTTAAGAGGAACTGTCTTTAGTCAAACAAACTAATGAGGATTTTGGTGCTAATTGTTGTCCACTTCTGTCAGTTTGTTGTAAACAGTGCTAACAGAGTACCGATAAGATGATTGCAAATGCCAAATCTACAAAATCACTGAAGTTAGCCTCCCCACACACCCTCATCAACTTTTCTTCCCAAGTGAATAACCTCCTACGTCACTTCCACGTCTCTCCATTCACACCCCACCCCATTGAAAACATATACTCTACAATCACCAATTTATTATCTGCTAACTCATATAATCTTCTATAACTATCCTTTAGGGACATACCGTCCAACCAGGGGTCTAACCAAAACAGAGTAGTATTCCCAACACTCATCTACTGACTAATATTATCTCTCAACCACCACCATCCACCTGACCCCACGCCCTCTCTAATGATTCTCATAGGTTGCCACCATAATGACCCTTCATTCCTCTCAACACACAAGCGTCCCCTTCCTGCCCATTATATGCACATAACACCCTATACCATAAACTATCTGTATCCTCTAACATCCTCCAACACCATTTATCCAACAAAGCTAAATTAAACTCCTTTAACCTCCTAACCCCCAAACCTCCATGTTCTTTTGACAAACACAAAATATCTCATCCAAGATATTTTCCTAAAGCTCTCACCTCCCCTCAAAAAAATGCATTCAAAATCGATTTAAGGGAAGAAATGATACTTGATGTTGTAGGGGTGGGCATCGGTTCGGTTCGGGTTCAAACCCCCAAACCGACCACCGATGGGTTATATGTCTGGACCTGAATCAGTGTTTTTTTTAATTCGGTTTTATCGGGTTCGGGTTATTCAAGTCCGGGTTTGTCGGTAAGGTTTCTCGGGTTGAGCACTATTATTATATATTTTTTAAATCTTTGTCCAAACTAATTTTTTTGGATTAATTTTGTCTAAATCTTAATCACCAGAATGTTTAAGAAAGCAAAGGAAATAAAAAAAAACTCAGTTTCAAGAATGAGAAAATTAGAGTTATAAAAAATATACCCAATGATTAAAAGCATAGAATTAGAAGATATGGAATCAAGAACATAGAAATCCATGAGTTAAGTAAATAAGTTTCGGACCACCACCACCAAACAGATTTGGTTGTTAATAAAGGACATGGATCTAGCATTAGGAACACAAAAGCCATAGATCTAGCCAACTCACAACTACCACAACACAAGCTTGTTGAATGATTGCAAAACCAGTCACAAAAGCATATTAAATATGTTAGGATGGTGTGGTGGTTTAGTGATGAATAATGATACAAAGATCTGTTAGGTTTGGTGAAGAAGGAGAAGAAGGTAGTGTGCGGCGGTACAACAAAGAGAGAAAGAAAGCTGTGGGAAAAATCTAGGGTTAGGGTGGTTTTTGTTGGCCTTTTAGTAGTGTTTTTGGGCTGTGAGAAGATTGGGTTGGGTTGGCTGGGTAAAAAAAGCCAAGAACACTTCTTTTTAAACCCCCGAAAAAAGTAATAATATGAATAATAAAACAATAATAGTGGTTCAACCGGGTTAGTTTAGGTTCCAACGGGCACAAAATGACAAACCGAACCGAATGTACCCATATGAACCCGCAAAGTTTACCCGTTCAACCCAAACCGAATGTGTAATATTGCCTCGGGTTGGTCGGGTAAATTCGGGTTGACCCGTATTTGTCCACCCCTACTTGGTGGAGCCTTGAAGTAGAAAAGAAAGTAGACCGGAATGGAGGATAACACAAATTTATGTATAATTAACCGACCCTCCGAAAATTATACTCTTCCAACCTAACAACCTTTTCTTAATCCTATCAAGCAACAAATACCAAAATTTCAACTTCCTTGGATCCCCTCCAATAGACAACCCCAGATACACAAATAAGATATGACTATGCTTACAATTCAAAACAATAACCCCTCATGCAACCACGGGTCAACAATATTAACTCCAACCAACCCACTTTTATAAATATAATTTCAAATCAATTTAAATCTCTATGATTAGTTTAGATCAATTTAAAAAATAAGACACCAAATAACATTCTCTCAAAAAGACACCCAATAACATATGTTTTTTCTTTCTTTTAATTATTTTAAAGAAAAAATCTCTATGACTAATTTTAACATTTTAAATTATTTAAAAAAAAAAGAAGAACATTTCCAATTCTTAAAATCTTAAACCTCTGAGGTAGGCCACACGGCGGAGGAGAAGTGAATGGAGAGATGGCTAAGAGCGGAGCACCAGATTTCTTCTACAAAGAAGCTCAACGACTCGGCTACGTAGCTCGCTCGGCTTTCAAACTGGTTCAAATCCAAAAACAACACAAATTAATCAAACCCGGTTCATCCGTTCTCGACCTGGGTTGTGCTCCCGGTTCATGGCTTCAGGTAGCTTGTCAGAGCTTGGGTCCATTCCATAACGGTGGGTCCGTTCTCGGTATTGATCATAAGAAAGTTAAGGTCCCAACCAGTCATTGTGATTCAAGGGTCAAAACTGTTGCGGCGGATGTTATGACTCTTCCTAAACAACAGCTCAGAGACCTTTCTCCTAAGGTTAGTTAGTTAGACCGTTCTATTAGCTATATTAATTAGTGACTTTGTTTCTCGGACACGGACACCAGACATGATACTGACACTTTAACACAACTAATAATTTGTGAAAAGTCAATGGGAGTAATTGAGTATAATCATCTAGTCTAGAGTGAATTGCAATTTTAGAGGAGTGAAATGCTGTATGCATGTAAACAGTAATGCAAATGCATTCTTTCTTTCTCATTTTCTGTTCAAGAGATTCCTCTCCCCCTTTCATTAAGAATGTTTGAATCCTTACATTGCATCTTTGATTTGTCTTTGTGCAGCAGAAAGGGTTTTCTGTAATACTTTCAGACATGTGTCCGTTGGTTTCTGGAATCACGACTAAAGATGCAGCTTTGTCATTTGAGCTAGGGATGCGAGCGTTAGATTTGGCTGTTGGTAAGGTTGCTTCTGTTTGCAATTCTGATGGTGATAATCTGGACGAGGAGCGACGTGGTGATCCGTCTGGTTCAGATGATGGGGGATTGTTGCGAGTTGGAGGCCATCTTGTAGTCAAGCTTTTGGAGAGTGAAGATGCCAAAGGTGGTTTCATTTTTTGTCGAATAAAAACAAGCGTATGTCAGTTGATTTGGTTGCGTATATGTTATTTAATGAATTTTATTTTAATATCTTTGCTGCAGAAATCAACCAGATTTGTAAACCATTGTTTACAAAGTCGGTGTGGCTGAGACCTAAAGCCACAAGACCTTCGTCGAGAGAGATCTATTTGATATGTCAAGGTTTAAAACCAGAAATAAAGATATAGATTGTTTTATGAGGTATGTCCTGGCGATGGTTTTTTACTCTATACTTCAGTGTTGTCAAATAATGGCTATAGCAGGTTGGCATAGAAAAATTTAAACAACCCGCTATTTTTCGCAACCTAGGATTGACTACGCTGCTGTAATGTGAAACATGTAATTAGGAAATTCATGAGTTTACATCCAAGTTTTGATGCTAACATTATTCTTGAATTCTTACTTTGCAATGCCTTTTGATTTGTAAAGGATTGTAAGAGATTATGTATTAATGTTGGAAAATAACATTTTTATTGCTCTTGCAATCAAAATCTGAAGAGATTGAAACACTAGCTTACATCTCTGTTGCTCTCTTTTCCAAATCAAAAGAGATAGGTTGTTTCATGAGGTTTGTCCTGGTGAATTTTTGGCATGAGCATGTTACAAACTCTGTAAGTTATAACAATAGTATTGTTCAAAAAAAAAAAAGTTATAACGATAGTTCAATACTTCACTGTGTTTGTGTTTGTGTATGTGTTTTTTTTTTTTTTTTTTTACTTTGGAGCAGTGTTGTCAAATAGCACGGTAGTGTAGCAAAAATTGAGCAAACTGTCATTTTTTGCAAATCTGCGATTGACAACACTGCTTAATGTGACATGTGCAATTGGGAAATTCATTAATTTGCATCTATGTTTTGATGCTAACATAATTCTCGAACTTTAACTCTTCAATGCCATCTGATTTGTTAAGGGTGGTAACCGGTAAGACAATATGTATTTATGTTGGAAAATAACATTTTATTGTATATTGCTAAAGCTGATAAGGTTGAACACTAGCTTACATCTCTCAATCATCCTTGTTGCTCTATTTTCCAATGATGCATGTTTCTTGTGAATTTTTGGCTCTCTTCTAGATTCTTTACAAGCTACAGTTCATAATCCCATTTCCAAAGCTTAACAAATCTGAATTTTTGTGTCTGTCTCCTGTGATATAAGTGTTCTTCCTTTAAATTTGCTGCATTTGGGCCTGAAACTGATCTGTCAAAAACATGGGATTTTTTTAATTTACGCTTTTTGAGCTAGTTTTGTTATTTAACAATCATTTGAAACTTTTTGTCTTTATAATCTGAATTTAGATTCCCATCTTAGCTTACATTGAAGTAGTCCTAACTCAACGTTTCTAAGAATTATGCTAACAACACACTCACTTTTTTTGTTTATTTTATTTTCTGTTGCATCACCGGTTTTGGATTTGCGCATTTGCAGTAGTTCCTAGATTTCTTGTTTGTGCATCTGCTGTACAGCAATAGTCTTGGTTGCGAATGACAGGAAGAGTATTTAAGCACTTATGGTATTGAAACATCTTCACTTGTGTGCCAAACTAAATGCTAGGTCCAATGGAGAAAGTTCTTATAACTAGTTCAAAAAAGCACTCAAGTTAACTTTTACCATGTCTATCCTATGAAACATTACTTATCGTATCATTTAGTTTGGTCCTTAATATTTTTTCTTAGCCTTAAATGATGTCCAATCATGTGAATCAGGACCTGCTCAGCCAAAATAACAAAAAGAAGTCCTGTGTCAGTGAAAATGCATTGGAGACTTGAGGAGTGTATTCCAAGTTACACATTTCTCTGTAGTTATATTCAAATTCTTAACATAACAAAGCATCCACAGTTTACTTGTTACTGCCAGCAAATGTTAGATTGATGTGAAGATAGTTGGAACCCAATTTAATACACATTGATCAGTATCTTATCCCTTTTTTAAGCTCTCCACCATCCTCCAATTTTTTTTTTTTTCTCTTTCTAATAAATTCCTATTTTTTTCTTTCACACTCCATATCTTCAATAAAATTGATACGTCATCTCTTTTTCATAACAAACGATTGTAAATTTAAAGATCATAATTGATTTCTAAACATTGCACTTTTTTTTAACAATTATAAAGCAAAATAAAACTTCACATTACTTTTTCTTTGTTCTTTATTTAAGAAAAAATCAATTATTCAATTGATCAAATTTTTTAACGTATTAAATAAATTTATTGTTTATTAAATCTTTTTTCAATATGATGTAACCATTATTATAGGAAACATAACTTAGTTTCAAGAAAGATTAAATTTGCAAAGAACAAAACTATATTTAGAAAACTAGTTTGTATTGAAAAGGCGCAAGACTAATTGAGAAATGATATAATTGACAAGTTGTACCATTAAACCATTAAAATGACACTTAAATAGGAACAAAAAAGCCGGTTATCCTATAATCTCACTTGGTTGACCATTTGCTCATCAACTGTGATGATCCAGGTTCGATATTTTGACACATTGGGAATAGAAACAAAAAAAAATGGTAAAACGACACTTAAAAATATACCAAGGGAGCATATATTATTGTATTGTAATGTATTTTCACATTATAATAATAATAATAATGATTTAATTTTTTTATTAATAATAATAATTATTAGTAATAATAATAATATTAATAGTTGAAGAAAAGAAATAAAAGAGGAGAAAAATCATAAGTGTGACACATATTTGGTGTAGCTGTCAACTTTTTGATTGTATAATATATACAAGTCCATACACATAAAGAAAGATCAACTCTCCATTCCAATAAGTAAGTTTAGTTAATTTCATTAATGGAAGAAGGAAAGGAATTAGCGATGGAGATGGTTCCTTATGAAAATGAAAATGAGATTTTTTCATCAATGGAAGAAGGAAAGGAATTAGAGATGGAGATGGTTCCATATTATATCCTCACCGAGAGCTTCTATCGTAAACTCACGGAGCTTTTGGACCCTTTTGGATTCAATCTCATGTTAGTTTCTTCATTACTCTTTCTTTAATCTCTTTCTCATTTTCATCTTTTTCCGTTTGCATGTCATTTTCTTTACTGTTCTGTTTTGGTTGCTAAAAGTATTCATGCATTCAAATGTCTTTTTTCTAGTCTATTGGTTTTGTCATGTGTTGTAGAAATGATGTCAAATATGAAACATGGAATGTTATTATATGTAATTTTTCATGAAATTATTTGAAAAATAAAAGAATTTAATTAGAATACACTAAATTATTTTATTTCCACATCAATTAATGAATATGAAAACACGACTTGTAAAACAACCTTATACTTTCGGTGAATATTAATTAAACTAATTTTTTTTATGGATATATAAAATGTATGAGTCATCATGCACACTTCTTTTTCCAATTCTTTTTGGCAGATTTGATGTCCGAAAAACATCCCTAGATTTGTACCTGTTTTACTTGGAGGTCACGCAAAGAGGAGGTTATCACCAGGTATATTGTTTGGTTATATCCACATTGTGGAGATGGTATCGTTATATTTTTTATATGTGTAAAACAACCAACAAGGCTTGAATCTAGCAAAAAAGCTAGTCTCAGCAAACTAAAGCTCGAATCTCCTCTGAGAGTGGTGTCCTGTCCACATTTAGTTTTCGACGTTGCCTCAAACATGGTTTCCATCGAAATATGTTTTTTTGTTCAATTTAATATATCCTTGTATGAATTTCCTAGGATGTTATTATGCATTCTCTTGAATGTTTCTTGCAGGTTGATCAAGAAAAGAAATGGGGTGAAGTTGTATCTGCACTAAAACTGGAAGGAAACAAAGAAACCTTATGTGCTCAACTTGAAAAGCTATATGAAGATCTTCTGTACAAATTTGAGACATTGTACTTCTACAGGTCTCCTACAACTCAAACTGCAACCGGCAGGAATACAGGTTAATTGGCGGTTTCTACATATACGGTTTTAGTTTATAATTTTACTTAACTGGTTGGACATAACATAATACATTTCATTTCAACAACTTCATTGTATTATGTTTGTGTTGCATTTTGGTATTAAGTTGAATGTGTTTTGTTTAACCTTAAATTCTTCTTTCTAAGGTCCAGTTGAAAGGAAGCAAAACTCAACCACTAGTTTATCTCAATTAATGGACGATCATGATTATCTGAAGGCGGCAAAGATATCCGAGGACTACTCTAATCAAATTACAGGTTATAAAGATATAGAATTTTAATGAGAGGAAAACTGAATTCATTGATTGAATGAAAAAAAACGCACTCAAGTGTCTATATACACTAAATAATTAGTAACTAGCTAACTATACTTGATTCAAAATAAGTTTCATAACAGAATACAACTAACTTTGGTAACTGAACACAACTGATCAATTCACTATGGTAACTGAATTTACTAAAGTTCCAAAACCGTTTGCTACTTTATGTTTTTCTTAGCTGCACTGTGGACATGAGTATACTTTTGCAACTCAATGATTTGTTGGAAGAGTTTAAAGGGATTTGGTTTATGCGAAGCCAAAATCAACCATATCTTTGGTGGTTTGAATAAGATCCGTGGTCCAGATTTCTTTGCAGATTTTGTTTCTTTTTTTATAAATCGAAAACTCAAGTTTGAAATATGGACCAGCTCATCTTGATCGAACGACCACCGATGTGCTTGACTGCGTACGGGAGTTTGACTTCACACAATCCAAATTCATTTTAAAGGTGGCTCATGTGAATTCAGAGGCGCTTATGCTGCAATACGTTGGATTCTTACTTTAAGCAGGAGTTGGATATCAAGAACATCAAGCGTGTCAACAAGCATCCACAAATAACAAAGAAAAGAAGAAACGGAGAGGTGTTCCAAGGGGACAGAAGAGTGCATATCATATATTCCTCAAGCAGGAATGTGCAAGACTAAAAGCTGATCATCAGTTTAAAGGTGACAGAAGAATCAAGGCTATTGAAGCTTGGAAGATGATGTCAGCCATGGAAAAACTGGTACAATGAATGAAATTGACATAATAATATCAATTAAAAGTCGAAAGATTTATATTTTTGTAATAAATGATGTCTGAAATTTGCCACTTCTAATTACTTTTTATGTAGCCATATGAAGAGGAAAGCATGAAGATAAAGGAAGAAGTTAAAGAAGCAATGATCCAAAAGAGCACTGAAGATCTTAAGAGGGATGAAGAGAGACCTAATGGGTGTGGTGGTGACTACTACTGCGTAACTTCACAACCTCTGTCAAACTACTCTTTTGGCAACAACGCAGCGGTGGACTTAGCTTTTAAACTGACAGAAAAAACATCTGAGGATCCCTTTTTCCCAGGTGACTTGAATGCTTATCGTTCGGTAGATTTGCCAACTGGGGAACCCGAATGACTATACTTGTTGTTAGGTAAGTCTTTTTTTTGGTTTTTGAAGCAATGCTATTGCCTACGCATCCAGCGGTTATCCGTATTTTTTGTGACTCAAACTTAGCTAAGCTGCTGTGTCTATGGTTTTTAAATTGTAACAACAAAGTTTGATGAATAAATAGCATTGCTCTAGTGAATTATGTATATAAACAATGTATATAAGTGACTCAAACTTAGCTAAGCTGCTTTGTGTCTATGGTTTTGAAATAGAAACAAGCATTGCTCTAGTGAATTATGTATATAACTATAAAGGCTTGTGTTGTGAAATATATGTATTAGCTATGTAATGCAAAATTTTGTTGGCATGGTTGTCAATTTTCTTCTATTGAGAAATCTTATTTTTCTTTTGAACTATAATCATAAATCACAGATAAAATGAGTATGTTGATGTTATTCTAACAGATAAGGATTGAAATTGTACATTTACACAATTTATTTTTGGATAGAAATTTGGATGAAACCTGTATTTGGAAAATGGAAACTGATAGGTCTATTTGGTGCTAGTGCTAATTCAAACCTTTCAGGATTGGCATTTTCTACATCATTGTTTTCAAAATTCATCAAATACAATACTTATACATTTTAGTTTGAATATGAAGTATCGAAATATTTTTGGTAAAATAACCAACCAGAACCAAGTTTGCTTCACAACTCACAAATGGTCGAGTCCAGTGGTTTCTTGTCAACCATTGTTGAATATGCAATATTTATTTTTTCATTCATAATTTATAGTTCTCTTACACGTTCATGAAGTTGATTCACATAATTGATGGCCTCTTGAAGTATATACCACTTTTCTTTTTATCTGTGTACACACAAGGAGATGCATCAATTAACATATTTAAAGATGTATATTATCAAACAATGATACCAACAAGATACCAATTTCTCAATTTATGTTTTATATCAATTGTTAAAATGATAAATTGGACCCTATATATCTAAGAGAGTTGCAATATCGTTCGAGCTAATACTTCTAAGACTTGAACTTATATTTCCAAGACTTTAATTGTCCACTAGTTCTAATTCAACCGGTAAAATTGCTAGGCCGGATACTAAGACCGTTGTTTGAATCATGAATTCTTCACTTGTGTGTATGAGTTTCCAATGACTATTATCATTTCGTCTATATAAAAAAGGAATATTTCCAAGACTTTATAGATCAATATCATTGGTTTGTTTCAAGCATGATGGTTCTATCTCCCTTTTTTTTGAAGTGTGTTAATTTGATCAAGAAGGAGGCTATCCTGAAAAAGTTGACGAGAAAGAACCATTCTTTGGTGCCCATCTCGTCTCTAGAAGTGGTGCCAACTGAAGATGAGGATCAATTTGATTGCCCAAATAAAACCTTGTTATATAGAGCTGAAGCGGATATAGATTATACAACACTATATGTGGATGAATCTTGGTGTTAATTACTAGCAATGAAGAAAGGAGAAGGCTCCGGAGGATGAGGAGGGGGATTCAAGAGGTGGATCAATGATTGATAGTACTCTAAATATTATAAGGTTGAGAATAATGGGGAGAGGGTGAAACATAGAAAGGTGAGAGATCTCAAAATGGTTATTAAGGTTTATTTCTTAGCTCTTCAAGAAGTTAAGAATGAGGTGGTGGATAGAAATTTGTGTTCTAGTCGTATTTTTTTATGGAGGGAGGGGGTTATGATGATTTCAATTGTCCAGTTCTCCTGGAGGTGGTATTTTTTTCCATTTGAGATTGGTTCTAATGGAATGCTTGTAGATTCTTTTCAAGAGAATGGATTTTTGAGAGTGGGTTTGGAGTGGGGGTCTCAAAAGAGTCGTTGCAGTGTAGTTAATATCTATGCTCCTGGTGGTCAATAGTGTTGATTCTTATGCTTTTACTAATTTCATCGAGGAGTTGGGGTTGATTGCTTGGGAAGGAAGTTCACTTGGATTCAACTGAATGAGATATGTTTAAGTCACCTTGATCATATCCTTGTTTCCCCTCAGTGGTTGATGGAGTGGGGGGATTTAAGTCAATGTGCCCTAGATAGGGATGTCTCCGACCATTGACCTATATTGATAAGAATGCGTCCTTTGATTGGGGGCCTAAGACTTTCAGGTATAATAACCATTGAACTCTAGTGATAAGAGTGTGTTCTTTGGAGGAAAAAATTTATGAGGTAATCCAGTTTTTAATGGAGATAAAAGCTCAGGTCCGAACGGTTTCAACTATGTATTATTCAAGTTCTTTTAAGGTTTGATCAAAAAGGAAATTTTATTATTGTTCGACAAATTCCATCCTAATGTTTTCCTTTCAAAAAGAACATCCTCCTATTTTATCACTCTTATACCAAAGGTTTTTTAATGCTCACTCTCTTATATTCCGCCTCATATCTCTACTTGAATTTTAAAAAGACATATGACTTGGTTAGTTGGTGTTTTCTAGACTGCATGTTGTAGAGATTTAGCTTTTGTAAAAAATGGAGACTGTAAAAAATGGAGACGGTGAATGAAAGATATGTCTTCTTTGAATAGGAGAGTCGACAAGCCAACATGAAAATGATGAAAATCAACAAAATTAGACGAATTTTGGTGTGAATCAGATATCTTTGCGCATAACTAAAGATATTAATTCTTTGAGACGAAGCTCTCCATTAAAATGACCTTTGGTTAAAGATCCGATGAATATGATGATCCAATTAAATCTAATGTCAATTAGTTCTTATATCAATTTTAGCTGATCACCCGAAACCATGACAAAACTATTATATTTCTTTATTTTTTTTTAGAGGATTTCATTATTATTTGTATTCTACACTATATTAGTCATTTTATTTTAAAAATACGTTTATTTATGCATTTTTAATCATTATGTATTATTCTTTCATCGTAGCTTATTCACTTATTTTAGTAGCAGGAAAAAAATCTACCCTGTTGTAAAAAATAGTCATTTTTTGTATACATTTTCTAAATAAGTTTCATAAAATTTAGAAAATACCAATCCGATTGAATAGAGTCAAACCAACTTGTTCTTTATCAGTTTAGTTTGATTTGAATTTTGTATGAAAAGATTGTTGAAATAAAAATCAAACTAATTATTTTTAATTGGTTCAATTTTTTTCCTTCTCAAAAATCAAATCAACTCTTACACCATAAGGAGGTGGGGATACTTAGAAATTAAAAAGTCAAATTTGCCATTATACGTCTGTTAATTAAATTCCAAATTTTCACTTTTGGTTTTCTTTTCTAGTAGAATATAGTTTTAGCTTCGGATATTGATCATAATTTTTTTTTATCAAAACACATTCAGAACGTAGAATTTTTTATCAAAACACATTTTGGTTCGTAGATTCGAGCAACCAATACTTGCTTGATCATGACTCATAATTCAAATAAAAATATTGCGTGCATACATAAGTGAAAAAAAAGTAAAAGTCGAATGAATTAAATATCTTATATTTTTGAAATAACTCTAATGATATGTGTTTTTTTTTATATATCCAAATATTTATTTTAAATTTGTGATTAGATAAGTGTTGGTTAGTTTGATAAAAAAAATGTTGGTCGGTGGAAAGTGGAAACAAGTCAATCAAGGATGAGGACATCCTACAATAAAAAGAATATCCCTATCACACAGTCAAATAAACATATGTTGTTTGATACATCCATGATCCAACAATTCATGTTTGTTTGATTACGTGAATGCATGATTTTATTGAGATATAAAATCATTTTACGGATAAGCCAATGTTATTAAGACAGTGGTATACAAAACAAAAGAAGAACAATGTAATTTAACGTACATTGTCTTTCCACACCACTTAACTTTAAACACGAGTTTCCATCATACAAAAAAAATATGGTCTAATGTCTAAATTCTTCCCGCCAAAACCAAACATGTGTTCTAAATTTGAAACACAACACAGAGACTTTCTTAGTACACTTTTGATAAATTCGGAAACAACTAGAATCAAGATAATTTTATGTCTATTACACTTTGGGTCCCACACCGCATACACTGCAAAATATACGGTCTTTACTTCCACGTGCATTCTCTTTAGATTCGAACACAAGCTTTTTACGTACGGCTTCCTCAGTAAGTAACTCAAGTCACTTGTCTATAAATAACAAGTAACAATTCATATTTGTATATTTTCAAAGAGATAAGAAAAAACATCTTTTGAAAATGGTTATGAAATTGAAGATTGAAGAAGGTTGTCGGACACCAAAACACAGCGGTTGTCGGATACCGCCCGCGACTATGTGTCCCTCGGCGCCAAAAAAGAAGCCGGTGGTTTATTCAAGGAAGAAGAAGGTCCCACCAAAGGATGGTTACTTCAATCCTCCTGATTTGGAGCTGATTTTTAGAGTTTTGCCTATAAGGGAAAGGGAATCTAAGTTTTAACTCAATAGTCTATACTTATGAAATAGCGTTTTTCTTTTTCAATTGTAGTTTTTAGAACTCCACAAATTTTAGTTGCTCTCATGTAATTGAAGTATGAAATGGTATCTTTATATTCTGTTTTTGAGTTTTCTTTTTCATTGAAAAAAAAAAAGCATGGTAGGTGTGGTTGTATATTTGTATTTATACAAGTTTATTTGATTGATATTTACCACATCAATTATAAACCAATAATTTTTGCTTTAATTCATTGCATTATTTGAACTGTTATTCGTGTAATAATCGTAATTATATGATTTTGATACGTAATTATATGTGTCGGCAACAAATGTCGGCATATCATATTGATATGTGTTGGATTGAACACTGGATATTTAATTTGAAGTGTCGGTTAATATAGGTTACGATAGACAATCAAGTTCTTCTATCTACACTTTTAGTCTCTCCATTGTATATCTGACTGTTATTAGGGGTGACACTTTTAGTACATCTTGTACTTAGGTGTTTCACCGTCGTTGTTAATATATTCTATTTTTATGTCTTCAAAAAAAAGTTCTTCTATCTACACCGGGTAAATCGGTTATTAGAGTATCACTTAAGTAATATCAACTATTGATGAATTATGATTGGTATTATATTTCAATGAGTAACTAATCATGATTTTGTTGACTAAATATAATATGACTATGGATGCATATTAACGGTTAATTTTTTTAACTTTATTTTCTACTTACTTTAGAGGATCCTATTAATTAAATTTGGCCTATTAAAAGTGAGATCCTGTTAATTGTGGTGATGATGTGGTGCTTGTTTCATGGTGTTGTCACGTTGGTTTTGTGTGGTTGGTAGTAATGGCTGTGCTGCGAGATGGTTGGGGGAGGTAGTGAGGTGTAGGTTTATGTGGTTGTGTGTGTTGGTTGTAAGGGTTCGGGTCAGATGTGGTGGTCGTGGATAATCTGGACTCAGATCTGACGTCGGATTGCTCGATGGACGGAAGCTGATTACGAGGCGTGGTAGATGTGGTTTAGGTAGGGAGGTGGTTGTTCTATTGGTGTTTTTGTGGGTGGGGGTGAGCTCTTGGTATTTTTGTTGTAGGCCGACAATGTTTTGGGTCCATATCCATCGTCGGTAGCTCGTTTTGCATTTGGGTGACTTTTGTGTTTGGGCACTTGAGTCTGGGTGGTCTTCGAGCCGAATCTTTTCCTTCTCTGATATGATTTTTGTTTGCAATACTAGTGTCGAATGCCTAGTAGGTTTGTTTTGATTTCTGGTCAGCGGATTGCTTTTGCTTCGTGATCGGGAATTAGTGTCTAGTGCAAGTTTGTTTGGTTGGTCATGGTGTCTTCTACGATGGATCGAGGGTGAGGGGTACCTTGCTGATTTGTTTATGGAGTCTGGTGGGCCGATCACTTTTGATTCGGGATCAGAAGTCGGTGCTTTGATTCAAGTTTTGCTTTGGGCTATTTATGGTGTTTTTTCTTGGTGGACCGGGGGTAGAGAGGTGGTGGAGGCCGACTAAGCCTTGGAGTAGGACATTTTCTGATGTGGCTTAGCTAAGGTGATTTGAAGAGGTGGTTTGATTTAGAGGGGTGTTTTTTGGGGTGTGTAGCGGGCAAATGATGTTTATGGAGTTCGTTTTCAGTGGCCCTTTGCGATGAAGTTTGATTTAGGTGGTGAAGTTGGTTTTGGTGGTTGTTGCTCTCATGAGGCTTGTCCTAATGAACGTTTGGTGTTAGCAGAATACAAATTCTGTAAGTTATAAATGTATTTTTGGTGGTGATTTACTCCGTAATGCTGTGTTGTCAAGTAGTGGTTATAACAGAATTATCGTGCTATATACTGTGTAGCGCGCATCTATTACACTGTAGTGTAGAAAAATTTGAACATACCACTATTATCCGCATTCCAGATTGGCAACACAGCAGTAATGTGAAATGTGTAATTGAGAAATTCTCGAGTTCACATCCACGTTTTGATGATAATGTTATTCTTGAATGTTATCTCTGCAATGCTTTTTGATCTATTAAGAGTGGTGATACATTATTTGTGCGTATTACAGCAGTAGTCCTGGTAGTGAACGGAAGGAATAGTATTTCTGCACTTATGATATTGACACATTTCCAGAAAGCCATTTTGACAGTATGTATTAATTTTGTGGAGAAAGTTCTTATAACTAGTTCAAAAAGCACTTAAGTTAACTTCTACCATGCCTATCCCATGGAAAATTACTTATCATATCATTGAACACATAATCTTTTTCTTCTTCTTAGCCTTAATAATGTTCAGTTATGTGAATTACTACAGTAAAATTTCACCAATATGTCATTCAAGTTAATAGATGTGAATAAGGACTTGCACAGCCAAAATAACAAGCTAAGGTCCTGTGTCACTAAAATACATGGAAGACTTGAGGAGTGTATCCCAAGTTACACATTTTTCTGTGGTTATATTCAAAATCTTAACACAGCAGTTTAATATACACTGATCCGTATCCTATCCCTTCTTTTAAGCTCTCCACCATTTTCAAAAATTTCTTTCTTTCTCTCAATGACACAACGCTGTCGTTGACAAGAACATCGACATCATGGCATTATTGAATTGAGATTGCCTAACTTTAAGGAGAAAAAGTCACAATGTCTTTTTCTCTATGTCTCTCATATATTATCTCTCTTATCATCTACTATATATCTTTCATCTTTTTCTCTCATAAAACACCTAAAATACACTAAAGTTACCGGAATTTTCCCTCCATAAAGTTAGGTAATCTCAAGCCACCGTTGAAATATCTATAAAATATGTTTGGTGTCTTTATGTGGGGCTACCAACCGATGTACAATGCTGGTAGAATATGCAAAAAAAATTATTGACAAATTAACATTTCCATAAATAAATAAAAATTTGTTGTGCGTGGTAATGTATATTGGGTTTGTTTTGTTTGGTAGCATTCAACTCAAACCCAAAAGAGTTATTATTGTATATGATTACAAAACCAAATATATAATATTCAGGCATACACATAAAAAGATATTTTTCTAAATATACAAAAGAAAAATATGATCTTACAATCTGAGGATACATGTCTCTTTGTATGTGTGCCTAACACTATACATTTGATCTTATTATCATGCAAGATTTGCTTAATAGCAAAACCTGAAACACTGTTTGGTGAACATTAGATAGATTTCAAGCCAACATGAAAACGAAAGAAATAGATAATTTGAATAAAAATGTAATTAAGATCAGTTGATAGAAGTATGAATATAACATCTTAATCAATGAACCGATAAACCTGAAGATCCATTTTTGTGTGTGTTAATCCTTCGGCTTTCTGAAAAAAAAATTGAGAGGTAAGTAAAGTCTGTGAAAAAATTGTCCCACTTATGAATTGAAAACTTCTACTAAACCATTCTTTCTTTGGTGAGTCTCATTGACAACTTGAGCCCAGTTCCTTAGTTCTTAAATCCAATATAAATCAGCTAAAATAAAGGAAAATGCTTGATAAATTGTACTCCTAAAACGACATATTATTGTATTGTAATTTAAAGAAATAAAAGCATGGAAAATCAGAAGTGTGACACGTATTTGGTGTAGCTGTCAACTTTTTGATTGTATAAATAGGTCGGTCCATACACGTAATGAATGTTATGCTCTTTGATTCCATAGTTCCTAATTCCAACAAGTAAGTTTCATCATTGGAAGAAGGAAAGGAACTAGTGATGGAGATGGTTCCATATACTCTCACTGAGAGCTTCTATGTTAAACTCACTCAGCTTTTGGATCCTTTTGGGTACAATCTCATGTTAGTTTCTTCATTACTCTTTAATCCCTTTCTCATTTTCATGTTTTGCCGTTTGCATGTGTGTATGTTCTGTTTTGGTTGCTAAAAGAACTCATGCATTCAAATTCAAGGCATTTAAGAGAGTCTTTTTCTAGTCTATTGTTTTTTTTCATGTGTTGTTGTTATGTGGAAAAAGCATGTTAAATATGAAACATGAAATGCATGTGTAAAATATTTTTTTTGGATACCGACACTGACCCATATAATTCCACTTAATATCTAATTTTCTTAGCTTAGATTATTAGCAGTGTCGGCGTGTCGGTGTCCGTGTCATGTCCAAGTCGTGCTTTATAGATCAATCATCATGCACCTATGTTTCCAATTTTTTTGGGCAGATTCGATGTCCGAAAAACATCCCTAGACTTGTACCTGTTTTACTTGGAGGTCACGAAAAGAGGAGGTTATCACCAGGTATATTGTTCGGTTATCCACATTGTGGACATGTTATTGTTATATTTTCTATATTGCACATATTATATATGTAGCTTCTGATCCTCAAGGCTTGAATCTAGCAAAAAAGCTGGTCTCGGCGATCTAAACTCGAATCTCCTCTGAGAGTGGTGTCCACATTTAGTTTTCGTCGTTGCCTCAAACATGGTTTCCTCCTGTATGTGGGAAACCAAAAAATATATAGCTTCCATTTGCAGATCAAGTTTATTAATCCAAATAATTTTTTTTTGGTGAATTGAATATGAATTTTCTAAGATGTTAATATGTTATTCTGCATTCTCTTGAATGTTTCCTGCAGGTTGATCAAGAAAAGAAATGGGGTGAAGTTGTTTCTGCACTAAAACTGGAAGGAAACAATGAAACCTTATGTGCTCAACTTGAAAAGCTATATAAAGATCTTCTGTACAAATTTGAGACATTGTACTTCTACAGGTCTCCTGCAACCCAAACTGCAACTGGCGGCAATACAGGTTAATCTATGAGATCAATTTGTCGTTATTTTAAGCAGATATATCTTGTTTTAGATTGTTACTTCACAGATATATCTTGTTTTAGATTGTTACTTCACATATATTTGCTTGATATATAAGGATGTTTATTGACAGTTTCTACATATACAATTTTCGTTTATAATTTTACTTGACTGGTTGGAGATAGCAGAATGCATTTCATTTCAGTATCATTGTATTATTTTTGTGCTGCATTTTGGTATTAAGTTGAATGTGTTTTGTTTAACCTTAAATTCTTCTTTCTAAGGTCCAGTTGAAGGGAAGCAGAACTCAACCCCTAGTTTATCTCAATTAATGGACGATCAAGATTATCTGAAGGCGGCAAAAATATCCGAGGAGTCCTGTAGTCAAATTACAGGTTATAAAGATATAGAACTTTATTGAGAGAAAAACTGGATTCATTGATTGAGTGTAAAAAATGCACTCAAGTGTCTGTATACACTAAATAATAAGTAACTAGTTAAGTATACCTGATTCAAAATAAGTATCAAAACGGAATACAACTAACTTTCATAACTGAACACAAGTGATCAAATCACTGTGGTAACTGAATTTACTAAAGTTTCAAGCGGTTTTCTACTTTATGTATTTATTAGCTTTAATGTGGACATGAGTTTAAAGGGATTTGGATTCTGTGATGCCAAAATAAACCATATCATTGGTGGTTTGAACAAGATCTGCGGTCCATATTTCTTTGCAGATTTTGATTATTTGATTTTTTTTTTACAAATCTAAAACACGAGTTTGAAATATGGACCAAACCATTTTGCTCAAACCACCACCGATGTTCTTGTATAGTCACAACAGGAGGGTGACTTCACACAATCCAAATTTAGTTTAAAGGTGGCTCATGTGAATTTAGAGGTGCTTATGCAGGAGTTGGATATCAAGAATTTCAAGGGGTTCAACAAGCACCCGCAAAGAACAAAGAAAAGAAGAAACGGAGAGGTGCTCCAATAGGACAGAGTGGATATAATATATTCCTCAAGCAGGAATGTACTCGATTAAAAGCTTATCATCAGGGCATAGGTGGAAGAAAAATCATAGACATGGCTATTGATGCTTGGAATAAGTTGTCAGACAAGGAGAAACAGGTACAGTAAATTAATTTGACATAATAATATCGATTAAAAGTTGAAAGTTTATATTTTTGCAACAAATGCTGTTTGAAATTTTCCATTTCTAATTACTTTTCATGCAGCCATATGAAAAGGAAAGCAAGGAGATAAAGGAAAAGATTAAAGAAGCAATGATCCAAAAGAGCACTGAAGATCTTAAGAGGGATGAAGAGAGGCCTAATGTGTGGGATGAAAAGATTAAAGGCTTATCGTTTGGTTGATTTGCTAACTGCGGAACCCAAATGACTGTACTTGTTTGGTAAGTCTTTTTGTGGTTTTTGAAGCAATGATATTGCCCAAGTATCCAACGGCTATCCCTATTTTTTGGGACTCAAACTTAGCTAAGCTGCTTTATGTGTATGGTTTAGATATAGTAACAACCAAGTTTGATGAATGGATAGCATTGCTCTAATGAATTATGTATATAAACTATGTATATAAGTGACTCAAACTTAGCTAAGCTGCGTTGTCTCTATGGTTTTAAAATAGCAACAAGTATTGCTCCAGTGAATTATGTATAAAAACTATGAAGGCTTGTGTTGTGAAATATGTGTATAAACTTTGTAATGCAAAATTTTGTTGCCTTGGTTGTCAATTTTCTTTTGAGAAATGTTATTTTTCTGTTGAACTATAGTTATAAAACACAGAGATAAAATGATTATGTTGATGTAATAGTTACTGGATAATAGTTGGGGAGATGAAGCAAATATGGTGTTTGTAGTTTATTCAACAAATTGAAGAGTAAATTATTTGGATGCTGTTACAAATTAATTAATGTAAGTGAGGACGAGTAACAATCAAATTAAAAATTATATGATATGGATCAATGAAATGGAAGGAGAGACAATGAGCAAGAAAACAAAAAGGACTTAAGGAGTAATGAAGAGCCTGGTTGATGTAGCCAAGGATCACTGAGCAAACAGTTCCAAGCTAAGTAGAAAAGAAAAACCAGTTTGGCAGAAGATAGTAAAATCATAATCTATAATCAGATGACGATGACATATTTAAGGTGTCATGGTTCCTGCTTATAGTTCAGAAGACTCTTTTCTTTTCCCATCCTTCTCTCTTCTCGCACACGCTATTCGGATTATAAAATCCGAAAAAAATGGAAGGTTTGTTAAGGTGTTTTAACGTGTAATGGAAGGTTTGTAGGGCGTTTAACGCTTTTTGGATTATAAAATCCGAAAGAGTATGAAAAACTAGTAGATAGAAAAAGAAACAGTTGATTTATAAAATCTAGTACTAAAAATTTTGGGCTTAAAATTTTGGGCCATCCCATTTATTTATTTCTTTATCTTTCATTACTACCTTATGTAACAGAGACTGCATTGGATTGGATATGGAAAGGATGTATTAAATTGAAATACTTTTGTCCAAGCTTGGGTTAGAAATTTGGATCTCAACATTTCCAAAACCAAATATCTGTGAATGACCTTACTGTAAAACAAGTTGTATTATGATGCTATTTTATCAGCCAACCGAGCGAGACATCGAAATCGAAAGTTAAATGATAAAATAGATCTCCGTTATCTACAAGACATTGAGGTATAACTGAAATATTAGAAGTATATATATATTCGATTAAGGAAAGGCATTAGAGGATTAACTAACTAAAATAAGTCCCATTACAATTTTCTTATATGATATTTTTACTACTTTTTACTCAATTACTCAAACAAACAACTTTTCTACTAACCCTAACTTAACATATTTGAAAATAGTCGAGCGGTTAGAATTGCCAAGTCTTTGTGGATCGACAATCTAAAAATACTTCGATACTAACTTTGGTATAGATTGCTAAATTTATTTTCTAAAGAGAAAACTTGTGGCAAACCATATCAGATAACCATGACACAACAATACTAGACGATTTACTCTTGTGCTCAAAAGCATAAACAGACTGGTGATAATCATAAACCATACAAATCAATGCTAAGAAGATGTCCAAATCATGATTTTGATGAAATTACTCAAATTTATTTTTCTGAAATGGATTTCATCAGCAATCCAAGCAGCTCGTTGATGCAAACAACTAGTGATCTTGAATTTCAAATCAAGAGAACTCCAACAAAGTGTTAGCTCAAACTGCTGAAAAGCTCACAAGGCAGTTATCAAAGCTTCTACAACAGTTAAAGGCAATGCAAGAAAGTTCTGAAAAACCAAAACATGTCATGTTTTGTCAAAATTTTTGTAAGTTCCAAATTTACTTGATTTTACCTATTCGACAGGACCCTTGTTAACTTATTTTGCAAGTAATGCAATAAAAATCCCCCAATTTATTGTAAATGTCAATTAGTTGAGGTTTAAAGCATATGAATCAATACTACAATATATTTCCCATGTTTTTACATAGGTATTAAAGCTCAAGAGACGCTTGAACTTAAAATAACAAAGAAATGAAACAATCAATGATTCGTTTAGTGAGGCCAAAATGAACCGGGAGGAAAAATATAAACATAACCTAACTTAAAAGTAGAGACAAAAAATAATGACGGAAAATATTTAAAGGACAAAAAATTGACAATTTTTTTAGAGGCTCTAAAAAAAAATTGATTTTTTTTAAAGGGATATAGACCAAATACAAAATAGTGTTATTGTTCTATTTATGTATCAATTAATTAAAATCCAAAATTTGTGTGTTGATATAGCTGCACGCAAAAATGGGTACAACCCCATTAATCTAAACTAGCAACAAACCTATGCTAGCAACAAACCTATGCTAAGAATGAGTTAATTCGAAGTGAGGGGTTATGCATCAAAGCGCATTGCAATACTATATAAATTGAGAAAATAAGAAGAAAAAAAACTAATGATAAAAGGGCAAATTACTTTGACTTCCCTTGAGATTTTCTTAAATAACATAAGCACCCCTTCTAATATTCAAACATATCAATCTCCCATCATTTTATCCATTTCAATAACTTTGTAAATATACAATTTAATTTCAGCCACTTTGGTTTGTTTCTATCTGTTTTCTCTTTTCACAATTAAGTTAAATAAGATTTTTTCTTGATTTGTTTGTATCTGTTTTCTCTTTTCAAAATTAAGTTAAATGGGTTTTTTTTTTTTCTCGAAATGGAAAAACAATAACAACATTTATTTTTACCATCAAATGGAATCAAACATCGGCAATTACATAAGAGATCAAAGGAGAATATAGAGATGAGAAGAATTTTGGTGGATGAACATTGTGGTTGATCAATGAAAAGGAAATAATTATACATGGCAACAAAACCCGCCCCGCAAGACTCGGCCGCCCCGAATTTAACGGGGAAAAGCATATTTAACTGGGTGCGGGTGTGAGGGAAATTAGGATTTTTAGTACGGGTGCGGGGCCGGGGGCGAGGGATGCTTACACCTGCCCCGCACCCACCCCCACCTCGCACCCGCTTTGGAAATTTACATTATTAAATTTTATAATCTTATTTCCTTAATCACCAACATATTTTAATATATTATTACTCTTTAGAAACATATTTATTATAGTTATTTTGGTCTTTTGAAAAAAAATATTAGATCTTTAATTTTTAATATAATTATTGTTCTTTGTTGTGATGAAAGAAAAAAAAATATGTATTTTTTAAATATTTTATAAAAAATAGAGTTTTCACGAGTGGCGATGGGGGCGGGTTGGGTGTTTAATTTTTATCTTCAATATAGTTTGGGGAGAGGGGCGGGTGCATGGACGCGGGGGCGGAGATGTGGATGCTTAAACCTGCCTCCGACCCGCCTCGTTGCCGTGTCTAGAAATAATCTTCAATATATCCGTTTTATTACATTAGAGTTTAAAAATTAAACCACCTTGACTGAGGAACAATAAGTTGAGAAAAATCACCAAGTGAAAAATGGAAAGAAAAAATTGTTGAAAATTAAATGAAGAAGTTAATTGCTCAAAATAAATAAAATTAACAAAGTTTAAACCATGTTATATTATAATAGAAAAACTTGTCAATTTGATAAAAAAAAAAAAAAAGATTGGTGTTTAGTTAAACAATAGAGCGGGTGTTGTGTTATTTAAGAAGACCTTAAGGGAGATAAGTGTAAAAATATTTAAAATATTAAAGATTTCATTATTGATTTAGATGTCGTTATGAGTTCCGTGTATGAATTGTACAACAATACTCCCTCCGTTCCGTTTTAAGTGTCTTTTTAAGGTGAAATTTTCGTTCCTATTTAATTGTCTTTTTTGTATTTTAAGGGTACGATTTGTCAATTACTTATTTTTTTCAATAAAACTAATTAATGTTATCTATTTGGAAAACTAAAGTATGTTTTTTTAAACAAAGTTTGTTTCTTTTTATCTTTAAATTTAAACAAAATTTTGTTACAAACAATTCCCAAAAGAGTTAAAATTTTATAAATAAGATGAGTAGCAATTGTTAAAAATTTCAAGTGTAAAATAAAAAAGAACAGATTTGAGAGAAGAAAAATAAAAAACTCCATGAATGTTCAAAGGGAAGAAAAAGTGGAAGACTCGTTGGAATTGCTGATGAAGGGTGAAGAGAGAGCAATAGTTTAAGACTCACTTGATAAGATACAAGAACAAGAACAAGATGAGGATGAAGAAGAAGTTTTATCAATATAATTTTTTTATATTGAAATTTGTTGGCGAAAAAGATAATAACTGACAATTGTTTGTTACGATTTAGTGGAGAGATAAAGTGTCTGCAAAGAAGTAGGAATTTATTGATGGATTAAAACGATGGTATAATAGGAGGAAAATGTGTGCAAAAATACACATCGTTATTTTAGAGTGCTAATTTTTTAAAAAGACACTTAAAAAACACAAAAGAATATAATTAATTTTGATGACGTGTCCAAAAATTATGAAGTGATAAGATTGTATTTTTAGTAAACATTAAATTTCATATACAAAGAATAAATAAATATATAGAGAATAAATTATTCCCGCCAAAAACAAATATGTGGCCCAAATTTGAAACACAACACAAAACTTTTCTAGTACACTTTTGATCAATTTGGAAACAACTAGAATCAAGCAGAATCTTATGTCTTTAACACTTTGGGTCCCACACCCCATACACTGCTAGAAACACGGTTGTTTTGCCACGTGGATTCTTTTTAGATTCCAATAGAAGCTTTTTACGCGGTTTTTTCTACGACTTCCACAGCAAGGAACTCCAAAACTGAGTACCTATAAATAACAAGTTACAAACTCATTATTTTTATACTTCAAAGGTCAAGAAAAAACCAGTTTTGAAAATGGTTATGAAATTGAAGATTGAAGAAGGTTGCCGGACACCAAAACACAGCGGTTGTCGGATACCACCTGCGACGATGTGTCCCTCGGCACCAAAAAAGAAGCCGGTTGTTTATTCAATGAAGAAGAAGGTCCCACCGAAGGATGGTTACTTCAAGCACCCTGATTTAGAGCTGATTTTTAGAGTTTTGCCTATTAAGAGAAAGGGGATCTAAGGTCTAAAACTCTATATTTATGAAATAGCGTTTTTCATTTTTAATTGTAGGTTTTAAAAAATATTTAGTTGCTCTCATGTAATTGAAATATGAAATGGTATATTTATAATCTTTTTTGTTAGTTTTCTTTTTCATTGGCAAAAAAAAAACGCTGTAGGTGTGGTTGTATATTTGTATTTATACAAGTTTATGTGATTGATATTTACCACGACTATTATAAACCTAGAAATATTTTGAATTTGTATTCTTCCTCCTTTAACAACCTAACTCTTGCCCTTTAATGAATTAAAATGATAAATAACGAAGATAACTTTGAGCATTACAATTTGTCATAATTTTTTCCTTCTTCTCATAATGCCAATTTTCTCTTAATTTAACCCTTTGATTTACTTTTCAAATCCAATCTCCTACAAATCCCCTCACTTACGGGCATATGCCACTCTTTTAGCCCTTGTTCAACCAACTTGAATTTCTCTTTCAGCACAAAAGTCCTCACCCTTCCCCTTTCATGTTCCTACATATATGCTTCACCACTATGATATATTTAGGGATGAGCAAAGTTCAGTTTAGACCAAAACTACGTCAAAACTGAACTGGACCATAATGCAATAGTCAGGGCCGTTCCTATGAATTCGGAGGTTCGATTTTGTAAGTGAGATCAGACCCGTAATAAAATAGAAATGTATTTTTTTTAAAGAACAATGTTCTATTTAAAATTTTTTAAAGGTAAATACAAGGTGTTGTATATATGCGGTACGCCCAAAGGTGAAAATTACTATCGTATACATGAGAAACCTCAAACCACCCTCCCAAAAAAACACCCACCTAACACCAAAAGCAAGAGGACACAATTCTAATAGGCCTAATTTTTTTTTTAGGCCCATACCTTGGAGAGGTCCAGTTCCATTGAGCTTCTTGCACACCTCAAGGTCCGGCCCTGACAATAGTTTGAACCAAACTGAACCGGTTTTCAAAATAGTTAACTGTTTTGATTAATAAAAAAAACTGAACTGAATTACTACTTCAGTTTCATCTTCTTTTTCTTTTCTTTTTTGGTGATAGAGAAAGCTCAGGGACAACTTCTTTTACAAGAGTTGGTGGAACCTCTTGAATTCCATTTTCTTGCGTCAAAATTACTGAATGTGAATTTTCCTCCGCCATATGAAAACATGTGTGATTAATCAAATCGCGTTGGAAAATTGGAAAAGTGAAATAGAGAAATTGGAAAACTGAGTCTGACGCCATTGAGAGTTTTGTTACACTTTGTTAGTAACTCATGAGAGGCTGGGGTGTAGCTGATCCTGTCATTGACATGAAAACAGTGGCAGTTCAGTTATAGTTAGTAACTGATACTTACAATACAGTTCAGTTTTGAACTTTTACACACCGGTTCAGTTTAATATTGGTTTAGTTCGGTTCAGTTCAACAATATGGTTCAGTTTTTGGTTTCTATGCCCACCCCTAGATATACTGCAACATCGCTCCATCATTTTAACATTCTAAATAGCTTAGAATCCCCAAATATAAAAAATAGAGAGAATAACAAAGGAGGCATGTTAGATCATTAACCACAACACATAACAAAATATGGGTTACAATCGAATATATAGAAAAGCCTAGACTAAACTTATAAACCTAAAAGACCCAACCACAAGAGCACAATAACATAATATCTAACATCTCCTCTCAAACTCACCATGTAACAAACATCAAGCATCAAGAGTTTGTCAAACAAAAAAAAATACTTCAAAAAGTTTAAGTATTAAACCAAACCAAACCAACTAATGTCATAATCAAAGGGAAGGAGCAACCAAAGTGAGTAACCATCACAAAGAAGAGCAACGAGCAAAGAGAGAAATCATCGTAGAGAAGAACCAAATAATACAAGTGAGAAGCAAGAAGCAGCCAAATAAAAAAAAAACATAAAGAGAGGGGCAATTAAACAAAAGAACCAATAAAAAGAATAACAATCAAATACAAGAAACCAACTAGGAATGTCAATGGGCACCATATGGGTAGGGTACTGCAGTGCTCTTCATCATACCCGCGTTTGTAAAAAATACTCGTACCAAGCCCATATCATTGTGGACAACAACTTTATAGTGCTCTTCTTCATACCATATGGACACCTAAGTGCCCATACCCACACCCATTACCCGCACTTTAACTACGAAAAGACAACAAAAATATTACAATTGAAATAAAACTATGGTCCAAAAGTTTTCAAATCAACTCATAAAATAGTACAAATCGTAGTATTTAGCCAAATAAAAAACATCTAAAACATCCCTAAAAAAGTGTACACCAGTAGGAGGGAGTGATTACTGTATTAAGTAGTTTTTAGGTTTAAGTTTAGGCTTAAATAGTTACATAAATTAATTAATTATACACCAAATAAATAAGTTATTTATCATGTTATGTAAATATGTATATGCCGGTTGCAGGGCTGGGCAACATAGTACCCTTACCCGCGCCCATATCCATTTAAATTTGCGGATAAATACCCTAACCCACATCCGGACCCATGAAAGTGGGGTTTTACCCTATCTATTACGGACATCCATCGGGCATGGGTCCAATTGCTATCCTAAAACCAACATGGGGAGAATCAATCAAATAGATGAAACCAATAGGAGGAGAATAACCAACCAGGAAAAATAATAAGGTGATAAATCAAAAATAAGAAACCAATAAAGAAAGAAGCAATAAAACATAAGAGACCAATAGGAACGAGAACAATCAAACAAAATTAACCAATAAGGAGAATAACAATCAAACAAAATTAACCAATAAGGAGAATAACAATCAAACAAAACAAAACAAATCAAAGAGAGAACCCAATATATCAACAAAGAGAGGTCAAAGAAGAATCAATCAAGTAGATGAATCATCATACTAATAGAGATGATCAAAAATTCAAATATGTTTTCATTAAGAACTTTACACATTGTGAACATTATCTTGATTCATTAAATTATTCAAAAGAAACACCATAATATCTGTCCTTGACTGCCCAAAAGCCTATGCTCGCAGTTGAGGGTCCAACAACTAGGCCCAATTCACTTTGAACCCATTATGCTTTTCATACCCTTCCATCACGAGGAGGTGTGTTTGAAGCAAACACGTAGCAACAATTCAAACACTGAATCATAACCGCTCCCATCATCACCATTTTGTAATGCTCGACGGTTACGGATCTCGCCATCCATTAACGTCGAGAAATGATTCTCAGCCATAAATAATTAGCAACATGCACCTCCACTATATAAAGAGACTTAAATAGTCTCGCACCGTACACATTATTCTATCTATTAAATTTCTTTCTTGCTCAAGCATTGACTTGAGCGTTAAAATCCCTAAAGGTACACATGAGAGACCTTTTACATGGCAACCACAACTTAATAGTCCGCTCAGTCTTATGGAGCCTATATATATATATATATATATATCACACAATTTGGATTCTCATGCAATTGCTCAAATGATGTTTGGGAAAAAGTAGGCTCATGAATAGGCGTAACAATGACATTAAATAATGAAGGAGAGTTGCACTTCTTACGGGAAGATAGTGAAAAGAAGATGTTATAATTCAAAACAGCATATGAGAAAATACACTTGGCATAACACAATTGGTTGAGGCAAATAGACACGTGGTTAGTAATTCTAAAATAAAGGAAGCTTAGATTGTGCATAAAAGGGAAATGCAAAATACCTATTCTGATCCTTTACGTTTGACAAAAAATCGGGTTAGTCATTTAAGTTTTTAAAATTTCAAATAGGCTCTTTAAGTTTTTCTAAGTTTCAATTAGGTCATTTAAGTTTTTTTTTAAGTTTTAAATAGGTCCTTTAAGTTGTTAATTTGATGCACCTATTTGATTTTTATTTTAAGTTTTTATGTTTCAAATAGGTCCTAAAAAAAGGATAATAAGGATCTATTTGAAACATAAAAAGCTTAAAAGGACTAATCCAGTATTTTTGTCAAACTTAAAGGACCAAAAGAGATATTTTACCATAGAAAAATGATGAATAGTAGTGAGTATGAAAAAAATTGATGAAGTCTTTCCTCTTTCCCTCTAGTACTCTCTAGTAAAGTTAATGACTTTTTTTTGAAGGAATAGTAAAGTTAATGACTAAAGTCTTATACTTAGTCTTCTTTTATTTTTCCTTTTTTTATATATTAAGAACACCAATTCTAATTAGATTCTCATCTATCAATTTTATCTTTGAATTAATAATCGATTTACAATTATCTATATTTTTCATTCTCAATTTGAGAACCCTTACAACATAATTCATAAAATTGGAAATGCTTGATTTGGTTAGCCCTTTATGGTGTTTATGGTTTATGAGAAACCAAAAATTGTTCAAGGGTGTTGTGGGTGACATATCGGTTGTTCCAGATAGTATTAAAATTTTACATTCGTCTTGGTAGCCAGAGCTAGAGCTAAATATTGTTTCAACGTGCTCTAACCCTATGTCTTGTCTTTAAAGTGGTTAACAATATTTTATAAGATGAAATTGAATATCCCTTGTACTCCAATTAATTCATCTGCTTATAAAAAAATATTAAAATTATATGAACATACATAATTAATCATAGGTGGTTACTATATTAACAATTGATTTTTTTACTCACTTTAGTGGAGTAAAGTCCATAAAGTTTATACCCGACGGTGATTGACAATCTTGAAAAATTAATCATATGTTAGATTTCAGAATCTAATATAGGTATTAGGAAATGAACATAAATATAACATAGAAATTAAAATAGATACTCACATTCATCAACAAGAACATAGACACAAGGTTATCATAGCTTTTTATGAAAAGATGCGATGCAATCTATACTAATGTTGCTCTAAGTTCAACATTTGACATAAAAAATTATAACAAACCTAGGTTTTAAAATCAAATTACAATTATTATAAAAAAACAACTTGTGCCAGAGTATTTCCCAACTTTATCCTACACACCTTGTTCCTTGAGTAATGATATGCAGACATATCTAATTCTCAAGTACCCATTTAACATTTTATTTTTTCTTTATCTCACTCCTTTTATTGCATCATTAGTATATCACATTAATCACGTCATTTCTTCTATTTCTCTCTTGTTGTCAACATTTACACTTAAATAGAAGGTAAATGGACAACAAGTTACGCCGTTGGGCCTTTTTGGATGACAAAATCAATCATCGTAAACACAACATTCATGGACCTAGGAGAAATGACATTGTTATGCATGATTTTTTGAACTCTATGTAGAAGTTTGGTGCTAAAAGATCGAAAGTGTCAAAAACAAATAATATAAAAGCATGTTGATTGTCAAAACACGCTTTATCAATTGAATTTTATATGTCTACCAAATATTTTTCATCGTTCCTTTCATATAAGTTCTCCTTGTACGATCTCTTCTCGTGAACTAAAATTATTGAATGGTGCTCCTATAGAAAAACAATATGATGGTGAAATATACAGAAGCCAAATGAAAAGGGAAAACACTAGCATACCAATAATGGTATCCGTACATTTTTGCATTTGAATAATGTTATCCGTACACTATAATAATTTGTAAATTTGCACGTAACCTAAAAACAATAATATTTGCCACACCTCTAGCATCTTCATTTCTTTTCATAAGAGAGAAAAGTTATACTTATGGATAAAATGAATTGGGACTAGCAAATGCAAAGGGAGTAGATTTGGAGGGTTAAAATCGAGCAATTAAAACCTGGTGTCAAAATCAAACAATTATGTAATGTGTGATGTGAGGCTTAAACCGAGGAGGCCAAAATTGAACTATCGATTCTTCAGGTCAAAGTTGCATTTAAGTTTTTGTTTTTTGTTATAAACAAAGGTTAATATGTTGATTGTTATGATAGCATTTTTTTTTTCATTTGTCATAATTCGAAAAAACTTTTACTTTTTAATCTTTTAATTTTCACCCAAAATAGAAGGAAAAATATATAACTAAGAAGAATAACAAAAATGTACCCCACTTTATGTCTTATTTAAAGTAATTTTACAAAAAAAAATCATTTAAAATAAAAATATACCGTTGAAACCCATATTAATATAATTTTTTAAAAGATATTTATATTATATTTATTATTTCCTAATGTATCAAATATCTATTTTATTCATTATCCATTTATAATTAACTTTCTCATTAGTTAATTTCTTTTTAAATTATGCCCTAAATATTTTTGAAGAAAACTAATATTTTGATCTTTGAAATTGGGTAGAGTAATTTAGTCCCTTAAATTTTTAAATGGCTATTTAGTTTTTTAAAACGAATAAATGGCTTTTTTTTAGGAGGGATATATATGCCTATTTGTTACTGATTTAATATCTTGGTTGTATATCTTAAAAAAAAAAAAAGATTAGTTAAAAATCTTGATTGTATATCTGGTTTTGTCTATTTTACTGTTGATTGTTTCTTTTTGGTTGTTTTTTTCTTTCTCTTTGTTTTCTACCATGTAACGGTTCGAGAAGCCTTTTGTGCTATATCACTCTTTTGATAAATTCATTTTAAAAAAAACACGAAATTTCCTTTTTTTATTGAATTACTAGTTAATTAGTCCCATGACAGATGTGTAAAATAAATAAGAATTATGATGTAATTATATATCTAACAATAATTATTTTTTTGGTTACAATCAATAATATTTTTTGAAACAATCAATATATAAACAATTTTCCTATTAAACATCAATTGAAATATAACAAATGGATTATAATACTATATGACATAAGATTCATACATGGATATAGTGGCATATTAGGAAGAGTTGAGCTCTTTGAAGAGATGTTTATATTAATGAAAACAAGTTGAAATCAAATGGAATGAATTAGTTTTCATAATATGAACGTATAGCATTACTAAATCATCTATATATTTTGGTAGAACTAGATCATTTTATTAAATATATTCAAGCAACAACAAATTATAATTCGTTATTAAAATTAAGGAAATGTTAACGGTGTCTCCAGGGCACTGGTTAATCAGTGTATTGAAAATTGAAAGAGCATAAAAGTAAAACATAATATTCCGTTGGAATTCCCATATGTATTTCTTTTGACAAAAGCTTAATTTCCTTTAGTTTTACTTTGATACAATATTCTTTCTTTAAATTATGAAGAATATAAAGCATATTCTATTCCTTCATTATTGACCACTTTTGGACGTACCAAGTGGAACTGATATCATCCAAACAGTGCTTTTAGTACCAACGATTTTCCTTCATTATTGATCATCTTTGGACATGTCGATGACACAAATTTAACCAGATGTCTTGAGTTTGAATTTTGGATCGAAGCAAAGTTGAAATTCTTGAAGACATTTTTGCCGGTCCATGTGATCATACCTGAGGACCGAGTGTGACTACGACAGTTGTGAACCCTCGATACTCAGTTTATAACAAACAAGCAGTGGAACTGATGTTCATATACACCAGCAGCAAACAGGAACCAGCACATACGCCACTTGGTTAAGTACCAGCACACACAAGTATCAAAATCAAAATAACTGACATGTGCAACAAATGTTGCATAATGCATATGACAGAAGACATACATCATGTAAAAGTTAAAACGGGTCATGTCCAAACATCTGAGATACCTTTATACATAGTAAGAGATTTATTTTCTTCAGTGCTCAAGAATAAAACGAAAATCGAAATCTAGATTCTGAATAATAATAATAACAATAATAATAAAGAAAAAGATAAAGGAGAAATATAATCATGTGACCCCAAATATCCAAGAAGTAAACTAAAGCATATTTAATGATTTATGATAGTACACAAAAGTTCCACCATGGTACAGACATAGCTGATGAGCTACACAGGTAGTGTGTCTTGCAGTACATACAAATGCCTGACCATCAGGGATTGCAGTTCATTATTAGATACACCATTGACATCATTATTATTTACACTAACTAGAGAATGCTTGAGTTTTATTTATGAGTTAATTAACTATATTCATGAGTTACCATCACTAGGTTTAATTAGCATCTACTACCAAATTAAAATTGAGAAGACAAGTAATTGAAAAATGAATTAACTATTAATTAGATGATATGCAAAATCTCTAGTTAAAAAAAAAAAAATATAGTTCAGAGGAGACATCAAATCATAATGTAACTAAAAACATCATATACTTGACGACAACTCTCCACAACTATGAAGCATGGATATGAATACGGACACGGCTAATAATTTGAAAAAAATCACATGATTCATTTTAATTACAAATGCTGGTGTCGTGTCGGCGTCAGACAATGTGACATGCCTAATCCGAAGATTGTCCGTGCTTCATAGCTCCACAATGCAACCACTTTTTATACTTTGGATTTACAGTGAGTTTAACAAAAATAAAGATACACTATGATGTTGTTGAAGTTTTAAAGTATAGCTTTTACCAAAATCATGGTCATGATTCGGCCAAAATTAGTGTCAATCCAAACATCAATCTAATATGATTTTTTCACCTCAACATATCAATCTGTTATGAAAACAAATTAAAATTGACATAATTATTTGGCTTCACCTTTATTTTTTTCTCCAAAGCTGACATAATACCACTCATGTGTGCTGAAAATCCTTCAGATCAAGAACCTTGTAGCAGTATTAGTCATTAATTGCAGCTGCAGCATCATCAGGATTCTCATATATCAAAGGGCTAATATATTTGAAACAATCAAAACAAATTAACCCCTTAAAACCTTGTGAATCCTGATGATGCTCCACCAGAAATCAACGACTGGTTTCATCATCAGATCTCTCCATGATTATCATGCTTACTCACCATTCATGCTACATAAGACAAGATCAAGCAAGATCGAAGAAAAAATCGAAGGAAGTTAAAGAGAAAAAGGTAATTAGGTAGTGGAACCCTAACCCTAATAGTTCTCTCATCAATAAACTTTTCTTCTAAAAAAAAAACAAATAAATTTAAAACCTAAAGCATGTAAGGATAGAAAATAATTGCTTAAAAATATGAAAGGAAAAAATTATAAAAAGAGAAAATCATAAATTAGAGAGAAGGGTTGAGAGATGTGAGTGGTATGAAGAAGGTTGAAAAATGATGTATATATAGATGTAGAAACGAGATGAGTGTGTGGTTGTTAGTAAAATAATAAGTGAAGATCGATATTGGTTGGTGCTTAAAGATCTGCCAGTAAGAGAGAGAGAGAAAGAGGAACAGTTAAACATCGTAATCCTAGGTACCAAAAACAACCTTAAACTTAAAACCTGTCTGAGCCAGATCTGATACCTCAGATGGAAGAGAATAATAGTATCACATGATGTGTGAGATTTGGGAAAAGAAAAGTTACCTATTTTAAGGAAATGGGTTGGCGTTTAGAATTGGAGAATGTATATTGCGTTCTCAATAAGCATTTTCAAAGGGAGAACTGACAGACAAAGACAGACAGGCACTCTAACTAGGGTTTCAACTCAACTCCCAACTTCATTGTAATTTTATTGGTTAGTTTTGTAGTTTACTTGTTTACCCCTCTATTAGCCTTTTATGGATTCTTCTATGTTTCAATATTATTATAGTCTTTTTAAGGTTAATGGATCATGGATTGTCTCATTCTACATTTGTAAATTGGTTGGGTTATCCTCTCTATGCTCGTCGACCATTTAATTAGTAAATATTTTTTCTACAATAAATCATCGATTTAATCTTTAAACTATCATTCTCATTTTAATTTACTCTCTAAATTATATAAGAGAAATGTTAACGAATACATCTGGGACACTCTGTAATTGCTGTAATTGCTTTTTTAAAATTGTTTACAGAGTATCTACTGAAGTCACTCGTTCACAAGACCTTACATAAAAAGTAGTTCTTTAAAAATAAAGTAGTTTCTATATAAAATATGTTAATTTAGGGGGGTGTATTGGATTAGGATTTTAAAAAACTATTTTAATAAAAAAAGTCTTCAAGATTTTAAAAGACTTTATGAGATTGTACTGATTTTGTGAGATTTTAAAAGACTTTTTATGCAAAAGACTTTATACATTCAAGATTTTAATTGATTTATCACAATGACTTCTAAGGATTTCAAAGGATTTTATGAGATTTTATGGGATTTTAATATTTCAAAGGATTCAATGAATTTTAGGGGAAAAAGAACAAACTTACAACCGTGAATGATAAAAATAGTAAACAAATAAATTGCGTTTGAATAAAGAAAAATAAAACCAATAGAAAATTCTTCTTTTACTAGCAAGGTGATTAATGTTTTTATGTAAAAAAAATCAGAGAGATTGATTATTTTCTACATTGTAATATTATAACTTCATGTTCTCCTAAGTAGCATCTCTCCACATATTTGAACCTATATTAGTCCTCCATAGATTATCATCTTCTCGTTCTTGCTCTTGTGTTTGAACATTGAGTTCATCATTATTGTCTTCAATTCATAGTAACATGAGAACTAGGTTCATCCATCTAATGAAGGGAATTGAACAATCCTAGGATAAAAAAATTGATCGCCGTTGTTTTTGTTATTTTTGTTCACTCTATCTATAAATTGTATATTAGAGGATGAATTGAAAAAAAGTTTCGGTCAATGGTATCAATCACAAACATTAGAATCAGACAAAAAAAAAGTATCAATCCCAAAAAAAGTAATTGAACAGAAAAAGAAGAAGAGACAAAAGTAATCGAAAAAGAAAACAATAGAATCAGACAAAAAAAAAAATGAAAGTTGAAGAATTTGATAGAGAAAAGAAAAACCTAGCATGGAAGATGACGGCAGACAAGGGTTTGCAAGACAATGACAAAATCTCAAGGGTTTGTGTGAGATTGTTGGATGGGAGTAGTATTTATATTTTTAACTAAAAAGTCTCACAAAATCCATTCCATCTAAGAATCCATCAAAATCTATAGACTTTTGAATACCAATAGACAATTCATAAGTCATGAGAAATCTCAATTGAATACCAACGGATTTTGTTGCCTTAAAAAAAAAGTCATGATTGTTTTGATTGAATACCATTACATTTTATAAAAGTCTTGATTAAATACCACTAAACTTTTTAATTATAAAAAAGTCTTTTAAAATCCCTTGAATTCTCGATTCAATACACCCCCTTAGTCTTTATAATCTTATGAAACCACAAATCATATTTATATAATTTGGATACCAAATTAAAAAGAGAGTGATAGTTTAAAGAATACATTAGTGGTTAATTTATTTTATTTTATGATAAATTATATCAAACTCCATTAATGGTACGTATGCTAACGTGCTACATATTTTTTTTTTCATGCGGAAATGTCTCCAAAATAAACGTAATCAAAGCTAGGGGTATTTAGGGGTTGGGTCAACCCATAAAACCCGGTCAAATCCATCCAAAAAATTCAAAAATATGGATTGGGTAATTGGGTGAGTATGGTTTCTAAAAATGGAAAACCCATAAAAATAAATGGGTTTCGGGTAAAACCAGACCCAAACCCAATAAATCCATTTATCCAATAATGTTAAAAATATTTATCTTTATTTTCATAGGGTAGAAGAAAGTTATATGACGAAAACATACAACATTGTACCCAATATATTGAAAATCAAAACATACTAAAGTTACAAATTAAGATGTTGCATTTTTTAGTTATTTTGATACTAATGCAATTTTAAGCCATTCAACTTTAGTTTGTTGCAAGTATTTTTGATGAAGTTTATTATTTGATATTCTATGATGCATAAAATTATAGTAATATATTAAAAAAAATTATGAGAAATTGTCATTTAGTCATTTAATATTAAAAAAATAGAAAAATAAGTTGGGTAACTCATTACCCAATCCAACCCAAAAATTAATGGGTTTGCCCTAACTTACCCAATGGTATAACAGGTGATTATTTTTCCTCACCCAAACTGAAATACCCTATTTGATTTGATTTTGGGTTTGGCCAAACCCACCCACGTACACCCCTAATCAAAACACAAAAATAACAAAGTAGCGGAGATATACATGATAACAAATTTCTTTGACTCCCTAAAAAAAAAACAAATTTCTTTGACATCACCGATAGAGAGACAATAAATAAACTCCCAAATTAAAAAGTATTTGGCACTAGACCAATCAAGTAGTCTCACAAAAGTTAACTTCTTAAAGCATCACTAATCTTCACATCTTTCATATGGATTGTAGAGTGTTTGCGCCATAAATATATATATATATATATATTGACACTACACCAATCAAGTAGTCTCAAAAAAATTAACTTCTCAAAGCATCACTAATCTTCACATCTTTCATGTAGATTGTAGAGTGTTTGCGCCATAAAAAAATATTGACACTACACCAATCAAGTAGTCTCATAAAAGTTAACTTCTCAAAGCATCACTAATCTTCACATCTTTCATGTGGATTGTAGAGTGTTTGTGTCATAAAAAAAATATCGACACTACACCAATCAAGTAGTCTCAAAGTTAACTTCTCAAAACATCACTAATATTCACATTTTTCATGTGGAATGTAGAGTGGTTGCGCCATAAAAAAATAATATTAACACTACAACAATCAAGTAGTCTCACAAAAGATAACTTCTTAATGCATCATTAATCTTCACACCTTTCATGTGGAGTGTCTGCGCCATCGAAAGCATGCGAACACAAGTAAAGATATGGGTAATTAAGTTACATATAATTTACAATAACAAATATGGCAAACTCAGTCAAATAATCACATAGCACATATTGTCATATTTTACAACTTTCACATGTCCAAGACCCCTTTCACATGGACATTTGGCATTAGGGCTGACAATGAACCGAGACAACTCGAAAAAAGTTTGAAATTCGACTCGACAATTAGCTCGTTGAATTTGGTTCATGAACCAAATGAGCTGAACTTGAGCTAAAAATTAAGTTCGTTAATTAAATGAGCTGAACTTGAACTATATATAGTTCGGCTTGTTTGGTTCACGAGTTGGCTCGATTATATATATATATATATATATATGATACATTTTTAATATGTACGCTATCAATAGTTTTTTTATATAGGATGGAAGTGGTAGAAGAGCTAATCTATTATTTAAGTTGTTTTAAAGGAATTATCAGTGCTATTTTGAATAACAGATATATAAAAAAAAAAAAACACTCGTAAGCTATGAATGATATTTTTTTAATGAACTATGAATGATATGTTTATATGTAATAATTGATAAGATGGTACGAATAGGAAAACGTATTATCAACTATGAAATGAAAAAGAAAGAATACAAATAACAAATCAAATATAATATAAGAGATACTGTATTATCTAGCTAGTAATAGTCCCACATCGAGCGTATATAAGAATGTAAGAGGAAGCTTTGACTATAAAACAAGAGCGAACTTGCTAATAGTCATCGATTGTGTTGATTCAACCCGTTGCAATTATAAAATGCAGGGATGTCAATAGCAATTGTCATAAGAATATTTTTATAGTGAGAATTGATTTTTGATAGAATTGAATTTGAAATAATTGATTTTGGTTAAAGTGAGTTGAATATGAATTGATTTATGTTTCGATACATTTTTTTAAAAGTGATTCTTATGAGTTGATGTTGTTTATGTTTAGATGGTTTGAATCAAAATTGATTGTAAATGTGTTATGACCAAAATATCCTTTTAATTTTATTTAAAAGTAAATCTCTCATTCTCATTGGATAATTTATTTCAACTTATAAATGGATTTTTATTGCTTCATAAATTCAACTTTATTTCAACTTTTAATTTTATTTAAAAGTAAATCTTTCATTCTCATTGGATTTAAAAGTAATTTATTTCAACTTTTAATTTAATTTAAAAGTTAATAGGTTTATTAAGAAAAGGAAATAAATGGGCTTTGGGGCCCAATTACTCCTTCCCTATAAACTGGTGAGTGGTGACTGATAGGCATGGCGACTGAGGAAAAAAGAAAACCAAGGCTGGGTGGATATTGAATATCCTAAAATCCATATATTTTCGTCTTCTTCTCTTGATCATAAAATCATGAAAGTTAAAAGAGTAATAACAAAAAGGGTAATAAAGGAAAAAACAGGGTTATTTCATTGACAGCTACAGTAAATGGTGAAGTGATTTTGGAGCTCACCGCAAAAGCTACGAATTATGGCTTCTCCCAGAATCACGTTTGCAAGGCTGAATAGCTTTTGGAAGAGACAACCAAACACACTTCAAAATAGAACCAAACAGACGCTTAGACCATATAACTTAACATGGGTCTCCCTCCGATCGTATGCATAAGGCACTTCAAATATGTACAATATCGTTGGTGAGGAATTAGACTAACATTTTACACATATATGACGATCAATGCATATTTGACATGTTTCCTATTTGACAACACATGTTTTCACAACACAATATTCATAGTATGGTGTTGACATACTCACATAGTTTAATCAAAATAAAAATTAGAGCTTAGTCATATTTACACTACATATTGAGTAAAATTCACAATAAGGAATCTAACATCAGTTCATGAAGTTGTAATAAATTCACAACATGAGCATGTATTCAAATTAATATATGATTTGCAGCACATAGTTTAATCTAAAACTTACAACACCTTAATACTTTAATAATGTCTATAATTTCACATGTTAGCCTCTCTTACTAATAATCATAATTACTCAATTAATTCACTGAACATAATCTAACTATTGTCATACTTCAGACAACATTAATGGAGTTGGACAGTCTTTACTCGTCACTACTCATTATTATATCATAACTCAATATAAATCAATCTCATACCCTTACTTTATGATCAATTGGATTTCTTTTTAGCACAAAATCAAGGTCATAACACTAAATCGGATAAGAATCATAATCTAATGAGTATATATCTCTATAAACCGATTGACAAAAGATGAGACACAAAATTTACTTGAAAAGAGGAATCAATCAATCCAATGAGTTCAGTTAGGTCTCTAACACTAAACGATTGAAATATTTGAAATGAATTAAAGATTTAGAGTTTTAGACTATAGTAATGCTGGTTACAGCGAATAGTAACCTCACGAGAATCTCTCGATCCTTTAGTTTAGTAAATATCTGCCATAAATTACACCATGCCACTCCTTGTTTTCCAGCCAGGAAGCAATTTTATTGGCTAACTGATTTATTGCGATCTGCTAGGGACAAATCCCCTTGGGACAAATAGCATTGCTGATAAGTGTCAGAAAGTAGTAATTCAAATGTATATTTGAGGTACTTTTGTTACTTGTTGCACAAATTATTTAGGGAAAAGCCAAGAGAAAAATGATAATTGCCCTATTACGTTTTATTTATCTTACTCTATCCATTTGTGCAAGAATTGAGTGTCAAGACACCAAACAAAGAAGAAAAACAAAGAAAAAGTGCAAAAGTTAACTCGTCATGGCAAGCAGAGGGTGAGCTGGAGGCGAGCCAAGACAGAGAGTTACAAGAGTAACTCGCCACCGACTCGCAAAGGCGAGAAACCTCGCAATGGCGAGTGGAAAGGCGAGCCAAGACAGAGAGCACCAGAGATCACTCGCCCCCAACTCGCAACGGCGAGTAGAAGGCGAACAAACTCGCAATGGCGAGTGGATGACGAGGAGGAATAGTGAGCAAAGGACCAGAGTTCGCCATGGCGAACAATATATTCGTGAGGCGAGCTAAGGTAGTCAAAACTCCTCAGAGCTGACGTGGCAGAAACCCACTGGTGAAGAAACATCAACTCGCCATGGCGAATGCATATACTCGCGAGACGAGTTGAATTAGAACAGAATAGTATGAAAGCCCTTTACGTTGTATCTTATCATCATTTTAGAGAGAGAATAGGTCAAAATTGTACTGTTTTCATAGAGTAAGAGTGATTGAGTGTGGATTCATCAAGATTCTTAGAGAAATCAAGTTCTTGATATGGATTCTCAACTTTTCTTCCACTTTTGTAAAGTTCTCATGACAATGATGAGCTAAATCTCCATAGTTGGGATTAGAGGTACTTGATTAGGTTGATAATGTAACCTTTTGATTTTCAAATATATGATTCTAGAAATTTACATGATATTGATGATATTTTTGTCTTTCATTTCATATCTTTGATTTAAATGCTATTGAGAAATACTTTTGAATATAGGTTTATAATATTTATCTATCAAATCAATGATTCTAGACATAGAATTGATGTTTTGATAATCACACAAAGTATCGGAACTTAAAGTTTTTAGATCATTTAATAGATTGAGAAATCATCGATTAAACGATACGATTGAATATTGGATTGTTCAATAGTTTGGGAAATCAATGATTAAACAATACAATTTAACTCACAAGATCATTTGGTCACGAATGATATTGTTGAGCGATACGTGATAATATCGGTAAAACGCTAGAATCCATATATGTGATTAATAGGTTATGTTTGACGCTTAATCAACGAACTTTAATTCCAACGTTTTTACGCCTTATTCATCTCTGTTTTTATCTTTGCAATTTAATTATCATAGTTTTAAACAAACTATCAAATTACTCTTTAACTTAAAATGATAAACTATGTTGAACGGTTTGTGATATCGCACTAGTCCTTGAGGAGACATATAAAATACTTACTTTTGATTGATAAAAAAATACTACATCAATTGCTCTTTAGACTATGGCGTATGAGAGCTATAGAATGACCTAAACTCTTATCATGTATTCCCCAACACTTAGGATGTGCACATGACACGTAGCTTCACGCGCACAAATCTATAGAAATTTAAATTAATAAACACAGCAACTTCGCGCAAGTGAACAAGAGACTAGCACATGCGAAGAGACTTCCACTCTCTGTAGTTCGTGCACCAAGTTATAGATGGGACTGGATCCTCTCCAGTGACAGGAGAGGTCCAGTGAAATCTTGACCATTTAAATTAAAAGGGTTATTGATAAATATAGGAGAGATAAAACATTAAAGGGTGTAGATATTCACATAAAAAACTGCAGAGAAATTCACCGGAGAGAATCCTCTCCTGTTATAGATAGCCTCGCCTGTGTGACAGACTCAATCACATTTTTCTCAAATCTAAGTCACTCTCCACGTTCTCAAAACTCCCAAGATCAAATTCTCATAATTAGGCAATGATTTTAATAGTCTCACAACTAACTTAAACACAATTAACACATTCAAAATCACTGAACAAAATCTTACAACTAATTACATATTCATATATTAGCACAATTTTACACATAAACATGCACAAACATAAGAGAAAAAAGGGTGTTATAAACACTCAAGACCAAGTTTTAGAACACAACTTCATTCTGCAATGTCTATATCACCCATACCATTGAATGTTATATCAATGTTAATCTATCCTGACATCATTGACACTCCTGACCCACTCCTCACCGAGCCAACCTAAAAATTCTATACCAAATATGGGATGAGATATCACAAACCTTAAACATTTGGCAAGCTGATTCCTCATGGGATCCACAAAGCCCGCACATATCTTTGATATCCAACAAGGGTCACATTACAACACCTTAAACTCTGGGGTATGGGAACTTTATCAAGAAAGAGTTGCAATAGACATATCAAACATGTTTTGACATACGAAAAGAAAAAAATTTAGTTTTGAATTAGTTGTCAGGAAAATCATTAATTTTTGATTTAATAAGCATTTCATCTAGGTTCCACTAATAACTTTTGTTTGTATAACCGAGAAAGGTGTATTAACTTTTGTATTATTCAAAGGAAATGATACATGATGGCCCTTGGCTAGTACACATATTTCACAATGAAAATTTGAGTGATTACAATGAAGAAATAGTGATGGGAATAATCTTCTAAGGTAGATGACATGTTCTCCTTTACAGGTACATCATCATTCTTTTTGGTTGTGGACGTCTGGAAGGATCACTCTCTGATTCCTAGAGTAAAGAAGAGGTAATCAAAGATGGCTCTGATACTATGTAAAAGTAACAGGTTTTATGAATATGATGATATATCTTTTATTGATAATAGAGGGTTTATTTATACATATATGAACCCTGTAATTAAGCTACAATATCTCCATATCTCTTGAGATTTGAAGGAGAATTAATATGCTAAAAGACTCCTTAGTTACATACCTTATTCATGACACTAACTTAGTTCAACACATACTCTCCAAACCACATTTTTCTCCATCCGCAAGATTCGAACTTAAGACTTATCTTAAGAGATTCAAGTTTATTACATTCAAACCAATGTTATGTTAGCACTTCAATATAATATTAAATCTTAGCAAAAATCAAATTGAGGGGTCATTAGTATTATTGATTAAACACTCAAATCAATTCCAAATAAAAGTCTTACAGAAGTAAACTTGAACTACAAAACCAAAGTCTCACCAATTAAGCAAATGAAATGGAAAAATAAAATAAAACCTTGTTTCAAACAAACACAACACTTTCAAAGGTTCATAATTAACATATCAATAACTCCAAATTAGTAGAAGCTTTTGGAATTGTCAGCAAAGATCTAGCTGCTTCACGACGGGAAGTGACATTCGAGCCAACCTCTCCTTTCACGTCATCTTTAAGTAAATTGATACTCATCTTTCTTAAGGTCTCTCCACGAAGGAGGAAGTAAGTAATCACACTAAGCTCATTTCTTGTTCCCTTGAAGCCCTTAACCTCGACCTTCTTTAGATGTGATTTCACACATTTGTAAGTTTCTGTAGTATCAATCCAGTATTTCTCTGGGATAATAGGGAATACTGGTTCAAGAAACTGCAATATAAACAACAATAAAGTCCAATGTCTTAATTTTTTAAAAAGGAAGATGAAATATAGAATTTAATTGATATTCAATGAGTAAAAACAATAGATTGTTAGTCAATCATAACCTTCGATTTATAAAAAAAATGTTTGATTTTTATTTTATCTACTTTAAAAGTTAGATATATGCATTGTTGTGATGAATAATGCTAAGACACCACACACATCCCAAGTTACGTGGATCTCATATAAATTTAGTGGAACTTATGAATTTCCTCGTGCATATTAACAATATCAATTTTTTATATATATTTTGACCATCTAATTAAACAATGTAACTTTTTTATGAACATTCTCTCAAAAAAACTTTTTTATGAACATATATTCAATTAATTAAATTAAACTATGATATCCCTTTATCATGTTAAATTCTCATATCTACAATATCACCATGTTCCTTAAAAAAAATATCTATATGTTGAAATATAATCAGATAAATGTATAAAAACAGTTTATGCCGACATTAATGTAAGAAATTAAGTTCTTATAATATATACCCTCTAAAAAAATTAAATCTATATAACATATACAACAAATCATTCAAATCAAATTAAATTTTTGCAATACTTACATTCATATATATTTTCTCATCAATTTCAATTGTGAGATGCTCTAGGTTAGGGCAGCTCTTTAGCATGAATCTAATTCCCTCAAACTCAAGCTGGTGCAAAGAGGTCTTCATTATCAAATGTTTTACCTTCATGTTACGACGCGTACGTTTTGATCCTCGAGTAGAAATATTCTTTTCATATCATACACAAACCGTTAATAAAGATAATAAAAAATTATCATTTATCATAAAAAAATAATTTATCATTTACAAAAGTTAAACTAACTATGAAAATATTAACATAAGTGCTTTTTTGTGTTCTATATTCAAATATAATTCAAGTCGAACCTGGTCATATTAAAGAGTCAGTCTTGCATGACTAGACTTAAAGACAATTCTTAAATTAAGGAAAACAAAAATACATAGTAATAATAGAACTTAAGAATAACGCCAAAAAGTAAAGAAAAGTACCTGAAGCCAATAACTACAAACGGTCATTACTCTAGGTGAAGGGAGATCTTTCAATAAATTGTGAAGATAGTAAGAACCATGTCTTTGACATCCATGCTCAAGGAAAAATTCAAAATTAACCTCATCCAATGCAGGTGATTGAATATAAATGTCAAAAAGTGACCCGTGATAATCGAAAACCTTTAAATTTGGGGCATTAATTCCGAAAGTACTCGACTTAAAATGACACATATTGATAACCAATTTTTTCAACCCCAAATATTCTCCCTTCAGAATAAAATCATCCAAACTCCAGCACTTATAAAAATTTAAACTCTCCAACATTTCACAATTGGTTAAAAGTGCCTCAATAGCACATCTACTTACTCTCATAAAACCCAAAGAAATTTCTTTGAGTGAATGAAAATTAACCATTTCACTAGCAGAAAAATCGCATGAATACAATTTCAAAGATTCAAGTCCACTATACTCATAAACATAACTATCCAAATCAGCAGAAGCCACAAAATCATAATAAGAAAACTTATCTTTGATCCATGTTGGAGAAGTGAAATCTAACTCCAAATCTTTCACTCCATTTCTTATAGCGAATGTAATACATCGATCAATGTCCTCACTAAATACTTTAGGAGCTGACATTTTTAATGAGAATTTGTCAATGGCATTTTCTCCATGATTTCCTATCCATTTTTTCATGAAATCCAAAAATGCCATTCTTTGTGCATGAACAATTTCATGAGGTTGATCATTTTTAACAAAGAAGAGTTCATTGAACTCTATGTTTTTTGTTAATTTCCATACCTTCTCCCAATCTTTAGAGAGGGTTGAAGTTCTCACAGCTTCCTTAAAAGGGAGAGAGGAGACAATGATTGATAGCAATGAATCATGCAACAAACTAAACCAGTCAATGTTAACTCCCATGACAAGATTTGTGAAAATCGTGTGTGTATGTGTTTTTCTCGTGTATGTTTTTTTCTTTCTCGTGTATGTTACTTGGTAGAAAATGAAGATATTAATAATGCTAATGGCTGAAATTCAATTAATGTTATAGTGTCGTTTGGTTTTTAAGGAATGCCTCTAAATAAAATGACAAATAAATAAAAGTAATTTCTTTTCCAAAAGTAACGAATGGAGTTATCTGTTCACAATTCTTTTTAATGCAGTCAATATCCTTTTATGTAAACTTGTAATTTTTTTCTTAAACAGTCGTTACATTTTATCGGATAATTACAATGATTCTTATTTATTTTGTTTGGTCAAGATAATGATTCATATTTCTTTTTAAGGATAACGATTCGTATTATTATGATCGATTAATTATATATATATATATATATATATATATATATATATATATATATATATATATATATATATATGAGGAGGGTTGAAATTACACCAATTAAATGTTACATCAATGTTACACTATTCAATATTGTTTTACTCGATGCATATTTTTCAAATTTGACTGTTGGATTGTAAGTTTATATCACATAGATCATTCACGTAAATTTTTACGAAAATCTATAATATAATCGTTTCATATGTTATTGAGATACACCAAGTTTAACGGTTTATGCATTTTTATATAATACCGTTAAACTTGTTTTATCTCAATAACATGTGAAACGATTTTAGATTTTTGTAAAAATTTATGTGGATGATCTATGTGATATAAAATTACAATCCAACGGTCAAATTTAAAAAATATGCATCGAATAAAACAATATTAAGCGGCGTAACATTGATGTAAATTTGAAGCAGTGTAATTTGATCCCTCCTATATATATATATATATATTGTGACATAAGGAATAATTCTTATATATACATTTTTTTTTATACTAACATCTAATATGTACATTTAAATATTTATTTCATTACGTGTTTATTTTTCATTTCTTTTGATAAGATTTCATGGCTCTTTTATCGGAAGTAAATACATTCTAGTATTTATACATAGTTTGTTTGAAAAACAAATAGTTAGATTTTTTTTAACAGATAATTAGATATCGTAATAAATAATTGAGAAAGATGCTAAAAAAATATATTAAATTCAATCTTTACTATATATAAATTGAAGGTTTAAACATGTTTTTGGTCCCTATAAATACACCATATTATAGTGGTCTCAGTACCATAATAGAGTGATAGAAATACTATATTGGAGTGGTCTTAGCACCATATTTGATGATGTATTTCTAGAACAGATCATATAGTGCGATAGGACTCTGATACAATTGTAGCTGGACTGTTTTACCCGGGGACGTCGTAGTTGATAGTCTGCTTGCACAATTTTGGCCAGTGCCACAAAATGAGCGACCTAGTCTGCGACTCAGCCTAGTAATCTTTTCGGTGACAAAAATATTTTTAACTAATTTTGACTATTGTTCCAACAATGATGAGGAAAGATGAAGTTCTAGTGTTTAATACAAAATGTGAGGTAAGTTTTCAAATGCCGAAGGAGAAGTTAACCACAACCACAAGGCAATGGTTTGATCTTTCCAGATCCAACTAATCATTTTTTGATTTATTGTGGCGCTTCTAAATAAGCTTTGAGAGATGTTTTGATGTAAGATGGTAAGTTAGTTGATTATGCAATAAGCTAGCGAATGATACATGAGAAAAATCACCTCTCCCATGATTTGGAGCTAGTAGATGTAGTATTTAAACTTTATGGAGACATCCCTATGGAGTCTCACCAAATTATGTGGGGCCCATATAAATTTGGTGGGACCCATGTAATTTTTAACCAATAAAAAAGAGTGTGTTAAAATGTATGTTGCTAGCATTCCTTTTAAATTAATTGAAACTAGAGTTAAATTTGATCATAGTGGAAGAAGAACCTACCTTTGCATCTCTCATTGAATTAAAAAGTAAAAGTAAATTAAAAAATACAGTGTATCGGAAAGGATTATTACAAAACTTTATTCTTTTATAGAAAACTCATATTGCCCCTTGTACGCACTTCAAACAGGGTATCATTCAATCATCTTTTCTTTGGTACCTGTAATTGAACAGACCTAGAAGATCTGAACCAATTACACTTTGTGTCGTGAGAGAACAAAGCTTATTAAGAATATGGAAATAAGGCCCTATAAAGGGATCACATCAAGGTAACCACCTCATGCCACATGGTTCGGCAGTTCGACCTCGTGCAACACCTCAGAAGAAATATCATAACATACTGAACCGAAGATCAAGAATAACAACCTTCTGTGACATATTAGGAACCACCTCGTCTCAGATACCAACATATTGCCTTCTTTATCCATCGCCTCAAAACATAACCAACTTTTTGATAGATACCTTCCTACTTATGTCTTAGGTCCTAGTTTTATCTATTATCGTTTTTTTTTTGGCTTACTTTAAATTTGGTATCTTTATTTTTGCAGCGGTCTTATTTTTATTCTCTTAGTTTGTTTCCTTCACATAGATAATGTTGCTTTCCCTTATCTTAATATTTTTCTTTCTTTTGTATCATTTTTTCCCTTTATTTTGGTATAACTTTCTTTATCTTTTTTTTTTTCTCTTTTTTCTTTACCTTGTTATTATTTTTATATAATGACAAAGTGAGAGAAAATAATCTTAGTATTAGTATAGAGTACATTAGTATAGTAGTATTGGATTTAGGGGGATAGTAGCTCCTATTTAAATTTTAGCTCTCTAGGTTAGGATTGCGTCTATAGATTAGAATTAGGTTGGAGATTAGGTCTCTAGATTAAGTTTAGAATAGAGATTAGCTCTATAGGATAGGATTAAGGAAGGTATGGGGAAAATAGTTTCTTCCTAAGATACAACAACGAATTTTTTTTTGCTGCGCCTATCACCAAATTGATATATCTGCCCCCGTTCTTCATTTAAGTTGGCGAACATGATCATTTTTTCAACATCCTGCAGGCTTTTTACAGAACTTATGTGCTGCTTTATATTTTAGTTGGCGAGCATGATTTTTTTTGTTTTCTTTTTTGGCTCTTTGTTTAAAATGGCGAGCATGTCATAATGATTTTTTTAGTCTTTTTTTTTTGTTTTTTTGGTACGCCTTTTATTGTATTTTATCAACTACTATAAATACACCCTTCCCCTTATCAGAAACAACATTTCAGACATTTCTATCATATTCTACTTTTTTAGTCGAGCGAAATGATAATAATAATTATATTAAGATAATTCAAAATAAAATAGTTTACGAAGGAAATTAACTACTAATGATTAACAGTTGGACAATTCCTACGAATATTACCAGTCTTGAAATACAATCCACATTTTCTTGGTGCTTTTACCACTACATTCATATCAGTCAAGATGCCAGTACTGTCTAGACGACCTTTCTCTAATCTTCGCATGGTTGGAACATGGCAAAGCTTTTGGAAAAAATCGTAAAACAAAAGAAAAACAAGTTAAACCGCAACAAAAAAAATTGGAAAAATATAGAAAAAATGGCATGCTCGCCATTTTATACATAGAACACAAATAAAAAAACAAAAAAAATTCAATATGGTATGCTCGCCATTTTAAACAAAGAGCACCAAAAAAAAACTAAAATGGCTAGTTCGCCATTTAAAATAAAGAACATGAAGAAAAAAAAAATATGCTCGCCAACTAAAATGTAGAGCAGCACAGAAGTTCAGTAAAAAACCTGCAGGATGTTGAAAAAAATGATCATGCTCGCCAACTTAAATGAAGAACGATGGCAGATATATCAATTTTTTTGGTGATACGGGCAAAAAAACATACTAAGAAGAACATCATTTGCATTATTTGATACTCATCCTTGTTTTAAAAAGGCTTAACATCCTTGGTTATAAGGACTGTTCAACTTAGTCTTAACACCCTAAGGAGAACATCAATCCAAATGCTTAAAAACCAATGAAATTGTGAATCATAATAGCGTTCATTCAGTCGTGCATTACATTTGCATATATAGTATTATAATTAGGGGTATACATATTCTTGGTTTGATTTTTTAGTTTTCACCTTTTGTTTGTCAATTTCCCTAAATTTACTAGTGATTGTCATCATAAAAAAGAGAGAGATTGTTAGAACCATGTATGTTCATATAACAATATCTTTGTATTATGTTTTGATAATAACAGGACTAATAATAAAGAAACAATTTGTCTATTAATTGTGTCCATGAGCATGCATGATCATATAAGACTGATAGTATCTTTCCTTGAACAATATTCAGGAGGACCAGATGCAACACCAATCATAGTAAGGATTATGCCTGAAAAACGATCCTAGAACTTTGCTATTTTACACAACAAGTAAGAAAAAGAAATTAAAAGAACAGTTCTAACAAAATAAAGAAGAAGAAAAGTATATTGTGTTTTCATCAAGAAAAAAAAATTAATCTAGAAAGATAAGCTGGAATCCTGGGAGGGAATTGAACCCAGGCTATAATTATGTCACGACCGAGCTCATTTATTATCACATACCTTCTCCAAGAATTTAACAAAAACGTAAATAAATATAATATAAAAAATACAGTAACCAATCAAAATACATCGTAGTTGGGAGTTGAAACCCTAGTTGGACGGTGCAGGTCATGTCTGTCTGTCAGTTTCCTCTGAAACCGCTTACTGAAAATGCAATAAACATTCTCCAATTCTAAACGCCAACCCCTTCCTCTAAATAGGTAATCTTGTTTTCTTTTCCAGATCTCGTACATCAAATTGTACTATTATTCTCCTTCCATCTGTGGAATCGGTTTTCAGTTTAAGGTTTTTTTTTGGTACTTTGGATCTCTCTCTCTCTCTCTCCAGATCTTTAAGTACCAACCAATATATAAACCCTTCAACCTTCTTCAGTTAATTACTCTCAACCCCTTCTTCTCTCTGATTTATGATTTTCTCATTTAATACTTTAGGTTAAAGTTTCTTTGCTAGATTTGAATTAAATTCTGGACTCATAGGGTTAGGGTTCCTCTACCTTACCTTTTTAGCTGAAATAACTTCCTCCTTACGTGATAATCCCGGAGGGATCTGATGAAACCAGTCGTTGCTTGCCGGTGAAGCATCATCAGGATTCACAACCTTTTGATTGCTTCATACCAAGCAGCTCCCTATTTTTGTTGCTTAATAACTTTCTTATTTCCGCTATATGACTTTTTTTTTTCCGGCCGTTGTTAAAGCTCGGTAAAAGGAGTTACTTATGAATGAACTATGAATCTATAATAATAGGTACAAAAGAGAAGAAGGGCCTCATGGGGGAATACTTTAGTTCAACTGAATATGATAGTAGCAACAATATCATTTAGAAAACATTCTGTGATTTACTTGGCGTACAAAACATCGGGCCCAACCTTTCAGAAGACAACATAAAAACCAAGATGATTCTGTGACTTGGTTCAACAAAACCTAATAAAGATAACGATTGGAACTATAAAAACATGGAGCTGAACCTTTTTTTTTTTCCGAACCTTCTTTTTTTTTTTTTTGGAGAAAAACATGTAGTCAAACTTTTGAATATAGCAAGTTAAATTTTGTAGCACATATACAGGTTAAAAACACAAGTCTTATGCTTGTTTAAAAAAACTGAGTTTGTTACATTCCATTTGCATAAGAAAAATTATGTTATCAAATTAAACAATACTACCCAAAGCTATATAAGTTGAAGATATTAATAAGAATTTTCTGAATTAACAACCTCCCTTAGGTATATGTTGTCTATCATCATTGCTATGAAATTTGCTTATTATCAGCACTTAAAATATTTTGTAAACAAAATAAAAATTAGCACTTCTAATATAGTTAACAAAATGTTTAGAAGGCAATAATACACACACGGGTAGTAATTCATTTACCATTTTTTATTTGTTTACTCTAAATATCATGGTCACCAAACACTAATAGGAACAATATTCATAGAATGACATGATTAAAGGTGCCTCATATCAGATAACAAAAGGATATAAACTACGCAAAAACAAATAACAAATAGGTTGAATACTCCAAATAAACTCTAAATAAAGTAAGATGAATCAGAAATGATACGATTGAACGGGAACAACCATAGGTAAGCGAAAAGTAGTATTTGATGAACATAGGTGAACCGATGGAGAAAAATTTGAGTAATGAAAAAACTTCTCTAGGTGGAGATGTGCATAAAAGAGTAGAAAATGAATATGGCTAAGTGGTGGTTATAAAGGGTGAAACGGAATGTGAAAAATTATGCACTAAATTTGTTCAATTTGTAGGATATTATAAATGAAAAACAATGAGTAGTGGAATGAGTTACACAAATTAATTGAAAGTTACATAATAATTTGTTCAATTTGTAGGTTATAAATAAAAAATGAGTAGTGGAAGGAGTCACACAAATGAATTAATAGGAAGTTACATAATAAAGAAGCAAAAAATGAAGAAAAAGAGAGAGCCATATAGCATAAGCATGATAGATTAATTAGAAAGGAGAGGCTTTGGTAAGGTGGCACATCAACAAAGTGCACCTTAAAATATATATATATATATATATATATATATATATATATATATATAATATAATAATCTAATGTAATGTATATGTATGTATATAGAGATAGAGATATGAACCTTGTAATTAAGCTACAATATCTCCCTATCTTTTAAGATTCTATATTGTGGCATAAGGAATATTTCTTATATATACAATTTTTTTGACTTGTTTTTATACGTACAATTAATATTCCTTCAAAAAAATACGTACAATTAATATGTACATTTTTTAAACAGTTTTATTTATTTCATTGCATGTTTAGTTTTCATTTATTTTGATAAGATTTTATGGCTCGTTTAGTGGAAGTAAATACATTCTAGTATGTATAATAGTTTGTCAGAAAAACAAATAGTTAAATATATTTTTTTGACAAATAATTAGATATTGTCAATAGATAATTGAGAAAGATGCAAAAAAAATAAAATTAATTTATACTATATATATAGATAGAATACATAGTATTTGAGTACTTTTTCACTTTTAATTATACCCATAAATAAATTTGACTATAAGAATTCTACATTGGTATCAGTCAAAAAAATAAGGATTTATATATTTTCTATTAAAAAAGATAATGATTTATATTTTCTATATTGTTGGTGTCTTTCAAAAAGTTAAATATTGTTTGTTACAATATGAAAGGGTAATATATATATATATATATATATATATATATATATATATATATAATTTTAATCAGTACATTAAAATTTCATAAAAGTATTATTGTAATTTAATTTTTTTTTTATTCGAATCTTCGTAATTTATACTTAATATCATCACATGTTGCGGCACATGGTCCGACCTCGTTCAACACCTCAGAAAAAATTTCATCACATAATGACCTGAAGATTAGAATAATGACATATTAGGAACCACCTCATCCCATCTCAGATACCAACATAGCACCTACTTATTCCACTATCTCAAATCAAAACCAATTTCGAAGATAGCTACCTTCCTACTTATGTCTTAAGTCATAGTTTTATCTAGTATAGTATTTTGATTTATTTTTTTTGGTGCGGCTTACTTTAACTTTGGTATCTTTATTTTTTTATCAGTCTTATTTTTTTTTATTAGTTTGTTTCCTTCACATAGATAATGCTGTTTTCCCTTGTCTTATTATTTTTCTTTCTTTTGTATTATTTTTTCCTTTTATTTTGGTATAACTTTTTTATCTTTTTTTCCCTCATTTTTCTTTACCTTATTAATTTTTTTCCTAATAATGACAAAGTGAGATAAAGTTTAGCAGTGAGAGAAAGTAATCTTAGTATTAGTATAGAGTATGGTATAGTAGTATTGGATTTAGGGGGAGAATAGCTCCTATTTAGATTTTAGCTCTCTAGGTTAGGGTTAGGTCTCTAGGTTAGAATTAGGTTAGAGATTAGGTCCTTAGATTAAGATTAGATTACAGATTAGATCTATATGATATGATAGAGCTAGTCTCTATGGGGGGAGATAGTTCTTCTTAAGTGTTTACCGGTGTTTTTGGTAAACAAGAATACTATTTTTGATTATTACAAGCAGGATCAAAGCAGAAATTTTAGGATATGTTGTGCAATGATCTTTTTCTAGAAAGTATGTGAATGTCCATCATATTCATAGGTTGCTTTATGCAAGATGAAGTTTTGTATGAAAATAACTGTCTCTCGATAGGAAAAATGTAAGTAAAAAGATTTAAAAGTTTAAAACGCATAAACTTAAAAAAAAAGGTAAATTGCATTGCATTAATGTAAAGGTGGATTTGAAAAATCAGATTAGACACATTTTGTATTACTCTTTTCTCTGGACGCCGGTACTTCGAGTGCTAGATTTCTATAAGTGATTTGCAACCCATTTTTCATATGAAAAACTAAACTACTAATTATACATAGTAAAAATAACTGAAAAGAGCTAAACTGCCACGATCTGCACTCCTTCCATCGAAAACTGCATGTTCCCCACGTCTTCAATAAGAAAAGTGTTGCTTTTGAATTTGAATTGACTCTCCTTCGACAGCAACTGCTTGGTTTCGATCAATCTTCTCTCTGCATCCCCTCTCGTCGAACTTCGAAGCTCATTTCTTCTTCCAAATGTTAAGTCCCAGACCATGTCGAACGGTTGAGTCCATGTTGAAATCTTTATATGTGAAAAAATAACATCTTTTAATTCTTGAAAGAACAAAAGTTAACTCTCGTTGATTGCATTAAATGAGTTTGTCGAAATTGCAGACTAACACTAAAATACAATATAATCACTAGGTTAAGATTGGGCAGCACTTAAATGATTTGTGGGCGCCTTTGCCCCAATCATCACCTGCCACGTGTCCCAACCTCTTTTAAAAATAAAAACAACAAATGCAGTGTATTTGGAACGGAGAAAGAGAGAACGTGTACACTCGCAGCCTTCTCCCTCACTTTCTCTCTTTCTATTTCAAAACCTTAAACGTACCCATTAACTTTGTCGCCGTCCTCCGCCAACCACCACATTCGTCGTGCCGTCACCTCCGTAATATTGTCATTGTACTTTTTTCCACAGAAAAGGAGAAAGGCATCGGAACACAAACATATCGCAATTGCAAATGAATATGCATGTTTCTTTTAAGTTCACCTGCGTGTATCAGTGAATACAAATCACAATTATCTGATTAGATACCAAACTTCCTTCCAATTTTCACTATTTTTTATAGAACAGTATTATCACTAGTTTTTTTCACACAAATAAATCCAATCCCAAATTAATTCTCATTCAAATACAAAATTGATTCCATTACACAACAAAATTCATTAAATTTGAAATGATAAAGAAGACTGGAAGAGGTGAATTGCCAGTGGCATATGGCAGAGCAATTTTCACGGTGCAGCGGAGGACGGTGACGGAGAGAGACGACGGTGGTGGTTTAAGTGAAGTTGGAGAGATTTTGTTTGGGTTATGTTCTGTTTTTGGTAATTTCAAAGAACAATATCTTTTGTATTATGTTTGGATAATAACAAGACTAATAATAAAGGAACAATTTGTCCTATTAGTTGTGTCCATGAGCATGCATGATCGTATAAGACTAATAGTATCTTTCCTTGAAAAATATTCAGGAGGACCAGATGCAACACAAAACATAGCTAGGATTATACCTGAAATACGATCCTAGAAAATTCCCCATGAAAAAAAAAACTGTTTTGAATAATCCTGAACATAACATCATCGATATCGGTTAAAAATTTCAACCTTTCTTTCACAACATTTCTAAATTAAAACCATAAATATGTGAAAAACCCTAAGTCCACTCATTTCTCATGGTAAGCCTCTCCCAACACATCCACCAAATACCACTTCAACCTTCACCTTTCATACCCCACCAAAAGAAATTTATCATTTTTTTTTCCAATATCTTCCTCAATAGAATTAGGTAAAAGAAAAACACTCATATATATAATAATAAATGATAGCTTGAACCGACTAATTTAATCAACGATGTCTTTCTCGTCTGACACAACATCTTACTAATCCAACACAAAATACGTTTCCACACTGAATCCTTAATGTAATTAAAGATCAGTTTCTTACTTCTACCTATATTAGATGGGAGCCCAAGATACTTGTCAGTGTCTATACACTTTGTGACTTGTAAAATATTAGATAAGGTATTTTTCATTTCAAGCCAAGTGCAACATTTCTACCAAAGAAAATCTCATATTTTTTACATAATAATTTTTCAGAACATTTTCATAAGTATCAAAGATTATTTTTGTCAAATCTGTCTCATTTTCATTTGCTAATAGTGAAAGCTCTTCTACAAACCTACACCCATAATGTGATTTTTTATGCCTGCTTGATTAGGGCCATCATTTCCTATGCACATAAAATAAATAAGATGACAAGGGATTACCTTGTCTTAATCAGGGGTGTTTGCGGTGCGGTTTAGTTCGGTTTTGAGCATTAAAGTCATCTAAACCGTGAGATAAAAAAAAATGCGGTTTGGTTTGGTTCGGTTGATTTTTAAGAAATCATCCAAACCAAACCAAACCAACCCGATCCGGTTTGGATTGGTTCGGTTGGTGCGGTTTATCGCGAGAAAAAAAATAATATTTTGCTCTAATATTGCCAACTTGTTACAAAATAAACATAGGACATTTTATTTTGCTATTTACTTGGTAAAATATGACTATACATGAATTGCATAAATCCTAAACTCTTATTTTCAATACCAACAATATATTGTTCTGCCTTATCATAGTTATGTATTACCTGTGTCATAAATTGACAGAACATGCCACCAAAGTTATATGGCTGATCAAAATAGGTAAAATTATAACTAACCAAATTAAAATCAAACACAACTTATGTCAAAAATCAAATATGCCTGGTCGAAGCACAATTAAACAAAAAATATCATGAAATCATTGTCACTCATTACTCATAGGAGGAAACAAAACAAGTGCATAAAGTTACATACAAATTATGATTTTCTAATTTAATACTTTAGGTTAAAGTTTCTTTGCTAGATTTGAATTAAATTTTGGACTCATAGGGTTAGGGTTCCTCTACCTTACCTTTTTAGCTGTAATAACGTCCTCCTTACGTGATAATCATAGAGAGATCTGATGAAACCAGTCGTTGCTTGCCGGAGCATCATCAGGATTCACAACCTTTTGAGGGGTTTAATTGATTAGTTTTGATTGCTTCAAATCCATTAGCCCTTTGATGATATGTGAATCCTGATGATGATGCAGTCTGTAGCTGCAATTAATGACTAACACAGCCATCAGTTTCTTGATCTCAAGGATTTCCAGTACACTGTGCTAGCTTCGAGTAAAATATTGGTAATCTAATAATTATGCTAATTTTTGTGTTTTATTATTTATTGTTTTCACACATATATATATATATAAGAACATGCATTGTTTTATTAAACCATGACCGTGATCCTCGTCAGCTTAGCTGGATTGGACTGGGATCATTAGATACATAGAAAACTTAGATGTAATTTGATTAATTTTCTTCTCAGACCGTGTGCTTGCGTGCAGACCTTTTTATTAAAACATTTTGCACATAGTCTAGTAATTAATCAAATCATTTTTTATTTAAATACATTTATTATCATGAATACAAGTTATTACATATGCCAACGGGGCGGATCGGAGGCGGGTTTAAGGCTTTAAGCATCCTCGTCTCCACTTCCATGCACCCGTCCCCGCTCCAAATCATATTGGGGGTAAAAATTGAACACCTAACACCGTCCCAATGGGGATAAATTAATTTGATTAATTTACAAAAATTGTCTATTTTCAATTTTCTCAACAAAATTAGGATACTAAGCTCTAAAATATCAACAAAACATTTTTACATATCATCTAACACCTTAGTAATTCAATCATGGCATATTCGTTTCACAAAGTCCATTCATTACTCAAAATTCACAAAAATTGTCTAATTTTCTTCTTGTATCGAAATCAATTTCTTTTTTGAAATAAAGCTATATTAAACCAATCATATAAGCTCAATTACACTATAATCAAATAGGTTTAAGTATTTGGAGCTCATAGGGATGCATTTGGAACCTTGGAAGTACAAAATTTCGTCGTTCCGGACCATACAACGCATGCACGGACCGTGCACATTTTGCAGCACAAAACGCACGGTCCAGGGAGTTTTGCACGGTCTGTGCACTCCTTGAAGGTAGACTGTGCGTTTTGCCTTTGACAGCAAAACACCACTGTTGTGAATTCGATGAAAAATTACAGCAATAATAAACTTGATGTGTGGAGCAAGGAATAATCAAGCAACCAAACAAAGTGTATGGAAGTTATAAACACAAGCAAAGGTAGAAAACAGCGAGAGAAAGAAAGAGAGAACACAAAATAATTTGTTTACCCAGTTCGGTCCAAAACTGACCTAGTCTGGGGGAGAGAGCAGTCTTCCATTCCACTATAATGATGATTAACTTTACAAAAGAGATATCAATGGGTTACAAGAATAAGTCTCCCGCCTAATTCTACCCAAAGCCCCAATCTCTTCCCGTAACCAAGAGACTCAATCCTAATAGTGTTTCTTAAGGTGAATCAACCCTCAAAACCTAGTGTTTGTTGCCAAGAGCAAACTCTATTCAAACCCTAGTTTTGTTGTTGCCTTTCTAAACCCTTGTTTCAGCCCCCTCTATCTCCAGGTTTACTCTTATAGAAAGCCTATATTTATAGTAAAAGAATCCCCCATAAATTGGAACAAAATCAGGTCCAAAAATACGTTTTATTTTTATGCATCTGTGCGAAATCGTGCTCCAATTTTTCCAGATCGTGCTTCGAATTTTTACGAATGGAAGTGCCAATTCTGGTCCAAAAATCATGCTTGGATTTCTCAAATCGTACTCCGATTTTGTCAGCTTCAGCAAACTTCAATTTCTCCAATTTTGAGTCACTTTCACAACACATCACATTTCGAGTTTTCGCCGCGAGGAAAAAATCGATTTTCGATCCGTTTTCAATCCCGCTTTTACCGAATTCATTTCAAACACTTAAACAGTTAATTCTCACCCAAAAATATAGTTTTCTAACCTAAAAAAACTTAATTCAATTCATCCAAAATGACTTATTTCTCAAAAGTGCTTAAAAGGACATGATGTCAAATTCCTATCCGAACCATGGTGAAAATTGTGTGTACTGTAATAAATCATTCAATGATTTAATTTACTTCTTAGATATTTGAGTTGGAGTCACATTATTATTTCTCCTTTATCTTTATTCTTGATATATATCTCTATATATTATTTAGATCTTCATTTTATTCTTGAGTGAACAAAATCTTTTACTATCAGATCCTTGGACATGACACGTTTTAACTTTTACATGATGCATGTAATGTATGTCTTCTGTCGTATGTATGCAACATGTCATTCACTTTGATACTTCTGTGCTGGAAAATCTTTCAGAACACATGAATTTCACGAGGTAAAATCACGTAGACAATATAACATTCTCTCATATGTCATAAACAAACATCTCAATTTACCAATTGACTACACCTTTTGCAACTTAGGACCCATTTGCAATGACTTATTTTTAAGCTTATGTAAAATAGTTAACGTAAATAAATAAGTTTTTTTATATTATAAATAAACTTTTATGTTTTTTTTATCAAGCTAAAATAAATAAGCTTTTATGTTAATTCATAAGTTTTTACCATCACTGGAAAAAGCAAAATTAAGGAGGAAATTAGTGACGGAAAAAATAAAATCTCACATATTTTTTGTCGCAAAATTTAGTGATGGAATTAAAGTGGGATTTCATGTTTTCACTCGCTAAATTTTCCACACTAATTTTTGTTTTTTTAATACTTCCGAAAATTGTATTTTCATAATACGATTTTGTATAAACTATCTTGACAAACTTTTAAATAAAATATAAAAATTTATTTATTTGTATAAGCTCAAGTAAGAATATCAAGTGAGAATAGTGTTTTTATGCCAGAATGATAGGAATGATTTTGAGTTATTAGATCAAAATTGTGAAGATATTTATTAGATGGAAATATGTTCATTCTTGTTAATAGGAATGACACAAAGGAAATTAGTGTTTAAAGGGGTTCTTAAGCAATGAGATATGTTGGCCCCGTTGTTGTTTTTACTTGTGGCCGAAGGGTTTAGTGGGGTGATGGCTGATGCGGTGTAAAAAACTTGTTTAAAGTTTTTGAGGTGAAAAGAGGGGTGAACTTTAATCTCTCATCTACAATATGTTGATGACACGTTTTGTATAGGAGAAGCATCGATTCAAAATCTTTGGATAGATGTGTTTCCGTCATTGGCCTTTCATAAAAAGCGGCTACTTTGGAAACTCAAGGATTGTATGAACGGTCAATGGGGATGACACAGCGCTGCGAAGAAGCACGGTTTATCTGAATGTCAGGTTGATCTGTCTGAGTGCAAGGTTGACCGTCAAGATCTCTTTCCCCCCGAAAATAAGTAATGAGTCACTTTTATTTGTGAAATTCATATTAACTTTTCCTAATCATAAGTAGAGTATAGGAGGAACAATGTTAGACAATGTGTTGCTATTAGGTAAACTGTGAACCAGACTAAATTTTTTAAAATTAATGACAACTGTGCTTTTATTTTCATGAGAGGAGAATGGCAAAACAAAATCTTTTTTGTTGACGGGTTAGCCTGTCAATTCCCTTAGAATGTAGCATTTTTAAAATAAAACAAATAATATACATGTGATAGATTGTAGGAACCATCATTGTAATTGTAATTTTTTTAATGAAAGATATATGCAATTCTTTTTTCTTTTTTTCCCTTTTCTGAAAGGGTTTTTCTTTTGGTCAAGTGAAAGTTTTTTATTTTTTGAATGGCAAATATATAAATACACACACACACACAAGATACATTAAAAGAGCCGTCAAAAGACGCTCCCAACACAACCAAGGAACAACCCTCGGGACAAACTCCCAAGGGCCGCACCACAACAAACCAACAAAAAAAGGAAAAAAAACAACAAAAAGAAAAAGACACCAACAAGGAAACAAGAAAAGAAAACAATCACCACCGCCCAACAGAAACAGAAAGCAAAGAAAAGCCCCAGAAGCAGGATATAAGGGAGGAAACGAAAACCCCCACACCAACCCCCAAGCAACCGAGGTAAACCACCACCAAAGCCATGCCGATGCCAACATAAGACATGTTGCACCTCCCACTCGTTATAAGTGCAAGAACTAGCAGGGCATTTAGCTAGTAACCACTTCCAAGCTAAGAGTTTCACTCTATAAACCACAGGCTCCTCACAGAGAGCGCCGCCAGAGAAAATAAGGTCATTCCAGGACGTCCAGATGGTCCAAATAACAACATGTCAAACCACTATAAGACTTAACCTAACTCTCTTCCCCCTCCTAAGCCCGTGAAGGCCTAGGAATGTTGCGCAATACCCAGGGGCATCACAAACTCTCAACCCAACCACCTAGAGACCTGATACCAAACCGGGAAAACTGTGGGACAAGCGAGGAAAATATGCTTAGTGGATTCAGATGGAGCCGCATAGGAGACACACCCCAGATCCTTCTCTAAAATGGGAACACCTCGTCTAACAAGATTACTCCTAGTAGGAATCCTATCGAGCAAAAGCTGCCAAGAGAAAACAATCACTTTAGACTGGGCCCACGACTTCCAAACTCTGGCAACAACCTTCAATATCTCCCCCTGAGAGGCCCCTGTAGCCGGTGAACCCTTGATAAGAAGGGAGTACGCCAACTTTATTGAATAACGACCATCCCGGCTAAGAGACTAGGACCTCACATCCTCCTTCGCGAGTGCTTAGTCGCTATCGCAAGCAGCTCATTGAGAAGATCCGCCTCCCAAACAAACAAAGGCCTCCTCCACCTAAGATCCAAAACCCAAACACTCCTCTCCCACACACCTAGCACCCCCACTATCTCATCTGCCTAGAGGAATAACTGAAAGAGGCGACAAAACCTATCTCTAAGAAGGGTTGGCCCACACCACAGGTCATGTCAAAACTGGGTCGAGAGACCGTTCCTGATAACTCTAGCCACCCCATTTGAGAACTAGTCTGAAGAAGCCTCCCTATCCCCCATAGAAGGGAAATATTCGACCACCACGAAGACACCCCACGGAGGTGAGGGGAGGGATGACAGATACCATAACGAGCTAAGATGACATCTCTCCAAATACCACCCTCACCCTGCAACAACCGCCACCGCCATTTTCCCAAAAGAGCCAGGTTAGCATGACAAAGATCCCTTACACCCAGCCCCCCTTCACGCTTCGGCTTGCAAACCACCAACCAAGACACCCAAGGGACGGACTTACTCTGTTTGACGCCGCCCTAGAGGAATTCCCTCTGAAGACGAACGATCTTCTTCCAGACCATGGTAGGCATCTTCATAACAGATAGATAGAAGATAGGAATGGCATTAAGCATAGAGTTCAAGAGGACCACCCTACCACCAATGCTAACATACTAATTACCCCTAGAACTAAGCCTACTAGAAAGCAACTGAAGAAGAGGTTGCCAAGATTTCTCAAGACGGCGATTGGCGCCAACAGGTAACCCAAGGTAAGTAAAGGGGACAGACTCCACCCGGTAGTGAAGGAAACGCTCAACAAGACTAAGAAAATATGCACCCACATTAACCCCCAAGACATAGCTATTCGAGAAGTTGACCTTAAGCCCGGAGGCAAGCTAAAAACAGCGGAGAACGATTTTTAAATCCCAACGGTTCGCCATCGAAGCTTCCCCCATGAATAAGGTATCAACAACATACAGAAGATGGGAGATCGAAAGACCCGAGTTGGCCACTTTAAAACCATGATATAGATTCCTAGATTCGGCAGATCTAACCAAGCCACTCAAGCCCTCAACTACTAAGAGAAAAAGGAACGAAGCCGAAAGATCCCCTTGTTTATAAATTATGTGTAATGAACGCTTAGAACCGTGGCAATTATTCTGTAACTTGGATCCACGCGTAAGTCGCGTAACGCCGATGGTCATGGTTGATATGAGGATTGATCTGGTGTAACGTTGAACATGAAGTAGCTTACACAGTTGGATCATGGATCTTTCGTGGATTAGGTCTTGACAATCCAAAACACCAAATATGATAGAACATGCACGATCAAATTTAGAGAAAGATTAGAATGATCTCCACACATTCACCACCTTAGAGAGGAAACTACAAATGAATAATAAAACTATTATTGAATATGAGATATGAGAGATATCAATTACACTTTACATAACTCATATTTATAGCACTATATACTAGTTAATTATTAACTAACTGACCACTAACCATAACCATAGTTGGCCTAACACCTTAGTTAATTAAACTAACCCAAACCAATTAACTAAATAACTAGCATTAGAATATGAATTATACTTCAACAAATTACACATTTTAGGAACTATCAAAAGATTAACTATAATCATTGATCAGGATTACTAAGAAATTATAGGACACAATATTTCTCTATCTTAAATATCACTGCCAGGGGCTGATCCAGTGTGTTGCGTGTAACACCCTACTTCTATTAAAGCGATAAAATACGCGAATAATACAATTATTCAAGAAATAGACATTACGTTCTCCAAAAATCTCCAAAACATGCATATTAAAATTTTCTCAAAAACTTCGCAGCGGATAAATAACATACATCACCAAGTAGCCATAGTAGAAATATCATATACAACATCAAATAACTCCAAATATCCACATATGGATAAAGTCTCAATAGCATAGTCAATCTAAAATAAATAAATACAGACCGACAACCTACATAAGAGCCTATACTAAGACTCTAAAACAGGTAAACAGAGGAAGCTCCCGCTATCCTCGAGCAACTCACCAAGCAAGCTAAAATATCAATCCTGCACGCCGTCTACCCATTCATACAAATAGGTAGGCGGTCAACCCAACGACCACTGGGGGTTAACTTCACATCAATCATAATCAAGAATAAACAATTGAAAAGATAATTATTGAATTAAACTTTGAATAATTAAACAGAAGATAATTCACCTTCAACATCATTCATCAACACAACAAGGTTCACATCATATATATATATATATATATATATATATATATATATATATATATATATATATATATATATAAAAGCAAGACACCAATCACACCAAATCACCAAGCACGTACACAATTAGGACTTATGCCACATGATGCTATGCACCTAGACACGACTCTTACATGCATGTGGTACCATCACCAACAACATGTCGTCACCTCATGATGCAATAAACACATCATATAATCATTGAATATACAGTATTCAAATCACACCACTGGAGATAAATATCTTAAACCACCTCTACTAGATGTAAACATCCCAAGACCCATAATACATGAACATATGACACATTATGCATATATTCAACAACACATTCACCAACATCATCACCACTAATTAACATATATGCATTCACCAATAATATCACCATCATTTATCATATATGCATTAATCAACAAAAAACTACATCATCACAAATCAACAATTTCATACAATTTCTCACAATCAAAAAAAAGGAGAAAAGTACATCACATTATGATAAACATCATGTTCAACACCTATTAATTATTCATACATCTTCATACAATCATATCAAACTATTCGCAAAAAAATTTCAAGGTATCCGGTCTTAAACACCATTTTCGACAAAGTTCGTCTATCATTTCACAACTTTAAAATAATTGTGGCAATTGAATCAAAACAAAGCAAACAAACTATAATGCCTCAACTATGTATACACTTAGATCACATAGAACTGTTGTTGAGTATATGATATGGTTTTGGCAAGTGTACCAAATACTATCGAAGTAATAAAATAAGTTCGTATCCACGAGGACTGTGTTAATCTCAATTTAGAAATAAAGTAAATACTTAGGATGTATAAATTATTTTGTTTGCCCTAGGCAGTAGATTGGTTTAATAGCATAAAACTTAGTAACAGGAAGTAAAATGATTGTTAAAAATAAGAGAGAGAGAGAGAGAGAGAGAGAGAGAGAGAGAGAGAGAGAGAGATGAGTTAGGTCTTTGAATCATCTGAGTTCCCCTAATTGGTCACTGCACCTATTCTTATTAATGATTTTCTAATTTCACGATAGTTAACAAAATAGTCTTAATCAATCCCTTGAGTTAGGACCCTCTTCTAAAATTATAGCCCTTAATCCCTTAGGTGGTCTAATAATCTTCGAAGGTTTGAAGCACGTTAACCTAATATCACTAATAAAGAATTATCCATTCCTAGACTAATTATAATTATTAGAACAATTCAATTAGGTCAAAGTCGAAAGCTATGGTCAGTAGTCGTTCGTTCTCACCAAATCATATATATATGTGATCAGAATATATAAAGCATTAAGAACAATTGAATTGAATAAAAACTAAATTGTCATTCACAATAAATAGAGTTTCACAGCAACATATATCAATTAGGGTTACAAAGAATCATCTCAGACCTAACCTCTAATGGATTAAGCTACTCATAATTGAATTTATAAATAACATAATCATTAGAGGTAACAATACATACATGAACTGGTTACAAGGTGAAGAAATCGCCCCTGCAGCCGTCTTCCAATGTAAAAATCGCACTTTACTCTTCTCAAATCGTAACCCTTGTTTTCAGAATAGCCTTCAGCTTAAATAGACACAGAATTTTGCCTAGAATCGTGGCACGATTTGGTGTAATTGTGGCACGATTTGGTGTAATCGTGGCACGATTTTGTCTTGTAAAATAAATAACTGAATTAGGGTTTCTTCAAATCGTGGCACGATTTGGTCATCGTGGCACGATTTTCCTTGGCAGAATGCATGTTTCCTGAAAGCTCCAAATCGTGACACGTTTTGTAGTAATCGTGACACGATTACCTTTTTTCAGTTTCTTTAGTTTTTCTAGCTTTTCTTGCTTTTCTTGCTGCTTAAGCTTGCTTGTGAACTCAAAATATCATGAAAATAATGCTAAAAATAACGAATGACTGACTGTCATCAGTATACATGTGCGTTTCACCAGCCCAATACGACGAAATCATGAAAATTACAAAGTTCGTCTCTCTTTATCATTTTTCAAAAAGAATTCCATTTTCAAAGCAAACAAGTTAAAACTCAATGAAACAATTCACAACCATTTTTAGAAATCATGTAATCAGTATACAACCTCAACCTCACCCCTTTTCTTTGAGAAAAACGAGTTTCGGAAAAATCGACGTTCTTGATGTTTTTCAAAAGTTTGAGGTATGATTCATCAAACCAAGTTCAAATCAATTCGATTGATGTTTGCAGAGATTTAGAAAGCTTAATTACATTTAATTACATCAAAAAAAAAATTAGTTTGAAATGGTCTGGATCGACCCTAAAATCCTAAAACGACAAAAACATGAGCTGATGTACTGAGCAACTCGCCATGGCCACCTTTTACTCGCCATGGCGAGTTTGACAGCACACAGCAAACTCAGCTCTCGGGAAAAACATCTATTTTAACTCCAAAATCCTGATTTTGATCCCCTAACACCCAAATTCGTCCCCAAAGTTTGTCTAAACGTTTGTGAACATAAAAAGGCAATCAAAACCATATAAAACATGAAATCAAAACATCATTCCATCACAAATCATCAATTCACCCATTTTTCATAAAACTTTCAAAAACAACTCAATTCACACCACAACTCCATAATTATGAATACTCATAGCATGAATCATCAACAACAACATCAATTGATCATAAATTCATCAACAATCCAACAACAACAATATCATACTTCACCAATTTTGAGCAAAATACAAAGTATTCACATATATACATCTTAAGCATGTACATTCAACATCAACAACTTAATTATCATCGAATTCACATACCCAAACATGGCATCAATATAAGAGCACGAATGTCATCAACTAAATTCACAATAATCACTTTTCACAATTAAACACTCATGAATTGAGGTAGTAAAGAGATTATACTAAAAGATTATGAGAGAACACTAGCTCCCTTACCTCTTCTCTTCACAAAGCTAAGCTAATCCTTCATTCCCCCTTACTCCTAGCTTGATTCCTCTTGGGTCTTCTATCTAACCCTTTCTATATCTCTAACCTTCTTAGTGTTCATGAATATGAATGAAAAGTTAACCTAGTTTCTCTCTAAGTTAAGCTTATATAGTCTCCACTTAAATGGGTTAAGTTAAATCTCCTCATAATGGGCCTCACACACTCACATCTAAATAGAAATGTTACTACTTACTTAATTTAGTAAAATGTCTAATTATTACCATCTCAAAAATAATTACTACTAGTTACCTCTAGTCTTAGTAAAAGAACTATTCACCTCAAAATACTTAAATAATGTCAATTCTAAGTTTACTAAAATTTCCTCTTATAATAAGTGACCTAAGTACCCTCGAATCCGAAATGACTAAAATACCCTTCAAACGCTAAACTCTACCAATTCCCGGATAAAATACACCCAAAGACAAATAATCGCAAACAAGCACATATAAACCATTAATAAAATAAATCTAACGAAAATCGGGCTGTTACATTGCAAGGGTGTGCACCTGCACACCTTGAACTTTTAAAAATAACATCAATATCCTTATATTTTTGCATTTTGCATACCCTGAATTTTTTACTTTGCACCTTAGACCCTAAGATTTTGCAATGAGAGCCCAAATATGTCTCCCACATCGTTTATGATTGATCTGACACAGACATTTCAGACCGACTTTTCATATTTACTTAGGGTAGCCACTGGCCTTTGCTTTTTCACATTTATTTATTTATCCTTCATCGGGTGATGATGACGTTAATTTCTAATTCTATTAGTATTAGTTTAGTATGATTTTTTTTTCCAAGTAGTCTAGTAGCTAGAACTCCACTTTTTTCAAGGTAAATAAGTGGGGTTTCCGGGGTTCGAACCCCAGCCCCTGCATATAATAATGCAGGTCCATTTTATTATTCCATTTTATTTAGTATTCTAATGTTTAAATGAAGTTAGATGAGTTCGAAACATGTTCAAAAATAAATGTTAAAAACAACTATACTACAAGAGCAAGTTCTCGCAAATATATAGTATATATTATATATGAAACGATTTGTATTTCATTTCTTTGTAATATATTTTTGAAAGGGATTCATTTTGTTATTTTATTTCTGATTCATTTTTCTTCGACTTATATATGTCATTTGTCCTTGCAGTTATACCATTTTTTGGGTTTGATCCCTGCATATTTTTTTTTTTTTGGCTTTAGTCCCAGCACTTCATACATCTATTGTCTATAGTATTTTTATTGTAAGTGTTAAGAAGAAATCCTAGGTTGCACAACATAAACGGCAATTGAAGGTTTTGGGAAAGGGGGATAGATGAAACCTAGGGTTTTCAATTGAACATGAATCAGTGTGAAATTGACTATAACTGATCCTCTAAAGCTTCTTCTAACAAAATTGACTTCGAAATTTGTCTTCAAGGCTCTATGAATTTTGAAAGTTTGGAGTTTAATTGCTAAGAAGAAATGGTGGTGGTGTGTCATATTCTATTGTAAATACACTAAAAACAGTGGCACCAACACCAAACTTTCAAGAAGAAGAATAATCTATAATTGTATTGTAACAAGAAATAGGGATAGGATTGAAAATGAGAGAAGCATAGTTTACAACTCTATTGTAACGGCCTAAACGGTGATGATGCGGGATTGGAACAGATGATGGACAGGAAGCTAGTAATAATAATTATAAAACAAATTATAAATCAATTGCTTTATTTTCTTTCTTTCAAAAAAATCAATTATTTTATTTGATTTAAAATTAAATTTGTATATGTTTCTTTTTTGTGCCACATGGCATACAATGATTGGGCCACGTGGCACTCTGTTAACTTTCAAATTTTTTTTTTAACATCCCACTAACGGCAGGGACCAAATCCAATTCTTTTATAAAGTGTAGGGACTAAAACCAAACAAAAAAAGGTGCAGTGACCAAACCCAAAAAATGATGTAACAATGACATATATATATAAGCATTTTTCTTCCGTGTTCAATAAGTAAAATGCTTATTATAAACTCTATTTATATTTTAAATTTTAACCTCAAAGAGCTAAATATATACTAAAGTTTATAATGTAAAAACAAATCATTAAACATGCAACAAAAAACTATGCATTTATTTAAAATAAAAATCCGGCCAAGTAACTTAGTAACGAGAATCACACCCTAATTTTACAAAAGTGAAGAATTGCAGGTTCGAACATGCACCCTTACACAAAATGCATCCATCAATTGAATTGTTTTTACAAAGACATTTTTTTTCTTTTGAACGGAAGACAAAATTTAGTGGTTTAAATAAACGGTAAAATAAGAAAAAAAATTGGTATATCTCACTCGCACGCGCGCACATATACAAACAAACACACACATAACATTTTTATTCATATATTATAGGGTTAAATATATTGTTGGTCCCTATAAATATACCAACTTTTCGTTTTAGTCCTTCTAAATTTTTTTTTCAACTTTTAGTCCCTATAAAATTTTCAATCACTACTTTTGGTTCCTATTTTTAAGTTAATTTTTGTATTTTTTTTTAATGAAATTGTGCAGAAATGTGTAGAATATTATAAAAAAAATTAGAATTTTTTAACAAAACACAAATTAAATATAATTTTTTAACCGTCAAAAATATAAAAATTCATATTAAATTCATGTTTAGTTAAAAAATTCAATTTTTTTTTAGAGATTCTTATAATATTATGAATTTTTCTGCAAAATTTTATTCAAAAACATGAATTCTACATATGAGTTTACTTTAAATGAGGGATCAAAAGTGAAGATGGAAAATTTTTCAAGAACTAAAAATTGAAGAAATTTTTTAGAGGAACTAAAACAAAAAGTTGAGATATTTATAAGGATTAAAAACATATTTAACCCTATATTTTAATAATTAATAATGTTGAAAAGTATGCACCCCTTAATCCAGGGTCTTGGATCTACCACTGCTCACGGCATTAGGTATGCAGTCAAGTCTTGTTTATTATTGGTTTAGCTTATTCTTGTTTTAATAGAGTGTGACTAATCACTCACTTGATGTGCAGAACTAATTAAGATGACATGATACAACAAGAAAAATAACCTATCTTTAAATTCATCATTTAACTTAGAATTGACTCCCAATTTTTTTTTCTTTTCCTGTTACATAATTCATCAACATATTTGAGTAAAAAATAAAACAATCTGATGATCAATGTCTCTGTACATTGTTAACATACATCTAGGCACTGCCGTACTAAAACATGATGGCTTGTTCTTAATTTGTCTCCGGCTGGACAAGGTTTTTTCTCCTTTGTTTTCTATGGTCTCCTTAAATTATCTAAATACATTGAATTTTGATCAAGTTCCATCAGCAACTTGTATGTTCATATATGAAGGTTCTAGCATTGATGAGGTTGTCTTGTTAAGAAAAGGGGTTTGGGCTATGATCAAATCCATTATAAATCAAAGGTGGTTTTTATGTGCGCCCCTTAGATTGCTCAACCTCTAAAATAATTAAATCGGGAGCAGCAATCCCATAAAAAAAAAATAAGCGGGAATTATGATTAGATAAATCATTGCATCATAAAATAAATATCAACTTATGAGTTTGTCACCTAGATTATGTCAAATGATGAAGTTCTTCAAGGACACATTTTTTGGTGTCACAAGCTTGGAAGAAACGATCATCAGAGATACTCTAAGAGCATCCATAATAAAGTTATTTAATTGGATGCTTAAATAGATCTTGTATGTATACACCATTCGTTTTATATACATACTATTCTAATATTAAGATTTAATAAGCATTTCATCTCTTCATTCCAACACATTGAATAGCTTACACTAGTAACTTTAAATTATTACATTTCAAGAATAACTTATTTTTTAAATATAATTATCTAATTTTTAAAATATTAAATTATTTAAAATGACATATTCTTTTGAAAATTAATTAAAATTTGAAGAAAAAAATGGCTATATGATTATTAAAAACAAAATGGCAATGTTGATTAAAAAAGGTATAAGTAGAACCAACAAATAGTAGGAGAGTTTTATAAACACATTCATCTTTATAATCATATTTTTTCTAACATTCATCTTACAAAAAAATAAAATAAAAATAGCTTAGAACATCTATAGTAGGGGTTCCTTCCCTACTATGGATGCTCTAAGATCATTGATATTTTTCTTTGTGGATTAGGGATTTCATATATCTATTATCAATTCTGATACATTGTTTGTGAATTTGGGTTATGGGTTATAATGAGACTCGCACACATTATCATCATATCGATTACTTTCCAAGTTTCCCTACTATGGATAGCTTAGAACATCTATAGTAGGGGTTGCTTCCCTACTATGGCACCTTTCGAAAACCTAAAAATATCCTTTGTATTTTTGAATTTTATAATCTGAATCCCTTCATAATGTGTGTGCCCCTTTCTCGCGTTCAAAGTAATATTAGGACTAGTTTTCATCGATAATAAGTTTTGGGGTAAAGATAGGTTAAATATTAGATCTTTTAAATTTTATGTTTGTTTCAGATAGATTCTGTAAGTTTCTAAGATTTTATATAGGTTCTTTAAATTTCGAGTTTGTTTTAGATAGGTCCTTTAAGTTTTGAGTTTGTTTCAGATAGGTTATTTAAGTTTCGAGTTTGTTTCGGATAGGTCCTTTCTGTTAACCTCCGTTAAGCCACATCTGATTTTTCCGTTAAGCCAAAACTGATCTTGTTGGGGGAAAAATTGATGTCAAGTGTTAGAGAAAACCACCTCACTCACTTAACGGACAGATCAACTTTGACTTAACGGACAAAACAGCTTTGGTTAAACGAAGGTTGACAGAAAGGACCTATCTAAAACAAACTTGAAACTTAAAGGACCTATCTCAAACCTTAGAAACTTAAAAGACCTGTCTGAAACAAACTTCAAAATTTAAAAGATTGATGAAGGAATTTGACCGGTAAACATAGCTACAAGATTATTGCATAGTAGTAAAACAATTTATGATGCGTCCAAGTTAGTGAAAAAAATGTGAAATCATTTATTTATTTTATGTTGAAGAGACCAACCAACATAATAAAGCATTTAAGCATGGCTTGCTTTAGTGGTGTTTGTTGCATATAGCGGTTGTTATATTTTACAAGTGACCATATAACATAACATGTGAAGTCTCTTAAACTTGTAAAATGCTTCATGGTGCAAAGTGATCATGATGATAAGTATTAAATAATGAATCCACCTTAAAAAAATAAAACTATTAACTGATGCATCATCACGAAAAAAGAGGTTAACGGATACTTGAACGTGTTCTGTTTTGTAGTTCATGAAAGGTAGGGTGCACTTTCTATGAACAATTAGTAAACATTTACAAGTGTGACATGTTTCCTCATATATTCATTATGCATCGAGCAAGAAAATCTTGGGTTAAATATGCTTTTTGATCCCTACAAATATATCAATTTTTCGTTTTAGTCCTTCTAAAATTTTCCTTCAACTTTTAGTCATATAAAATTTTCAATCACTACTTTTGGTCCCTATTTTTAAGTAAATTTTAGTATTTTTTTTTAATGAAATTGTGCAAAAATGTGTAGAATATTGTAAAAAATCAATCCGAAAAAAAAAATAGAATTTTTTAAGAAAACATAAATTAAATATGAATTTTTAAATCTAAAAAATATAAAAAATCATATTAAATTCATGTTTTGTTAAAAAATTCTAATTTTTTTTAGAGATGTTCTTATAGTATTATGAATGTTTCTGAAAAATTTTAGTCAAAAATATGAATTATACACAAGAGTTTACTTTAAAAGAGGGACCAAAAGTGAAAATGGAAAATTTTTAAAGACTAAAAGTTGATATATTTATATGGACCAAAAATATATTTAACCCGAAAATCTTTACTAAATGAAATTTGTAATATGTTGTGTTGAAAACTTATTTTTATAAGAAAAAAAAAAAATTGCTGTTCATATTTTGGTAATATACATCCCTCCAATGGGGATCACTTAATCAACACTCACCCCTGCTTTGTAGGTAGGATGATATGAATTTCACCTGATCAAAGTTAAAATTTAGGAGAAAAATGTTAAAAATTATGTTACTAACACTTCTCATAAGAGGTAATTTACAAATCAAGTTTTTCGTTCTTGAGATAATAAAGAACGGAGACAATTAAGTTAACATTTTATTCCATTGCTAAGGAAAGAGAAAAATAGTTATTAATTTTTAATTGCTAAACTATTTTGAAGTAGTTTTTCTTAAAAAAAAAATATTGAGACTTAACTTTTTATTTCAGTTGAACATTTTGTTTACACAACTTGAGCTTATCATTGGACAATGTAAGAGACTATGCATGTGCATGTTGATATGAGGAAACAATTCTTGATCCGAATTGGATCAAGATTCGAGAATGTAGTTCTTTAGATAGTTAAACAAGACCTTATCGTAGGTTGATGGGGTTGGAACCTACAAACACTTTGACATCCAATTAAAGAAAGTGGATGTTCATTGGATGTTGATAGTGATATTGACTTGAAATTTAGGAGTGTTCTTCCGTAAAGTTTGAGGTTCGATTCTCTCCGTTATCAATTTGGATGGGCTAACGTAGCTTCTTAGAAGAAAAAAAAGGAAAGTGGACATATGAAGTAAGTGAGGTGGGAAATTGTTTATGTTTCCTTCCATTTGAAACGGTATTTATGATGGATCATAATATAATGGTTGTAACGCTCCTTGGCTATTTTCCCTTTGTTTTAGACTTTTCTTGACCTTGTCGGTGTAAACTTTTCAAATAAAGTTATGAATAATCTCCATATTACATGGAGTAAAATTTATTTTAAATTTATATGTGTAAAGGAAATATTTTGAATTTTTTGAAAGATTTTAATTTGTAAGTTATTGTCTTTTGACTCTTTTTTTCGCCAATTTTACAATCTCTAAATTAAAAGGTGATATTCTAAATATGTTGAGTCGGCCTTGGAGTGGTAAGGATCAAACAAATAAGTCTATTATCTAATTTTTCTCATCCTATTTGTTTTTCATACGCCTTTTTTTTTTGTGAAAATACCCTTTCTTTGGATTCTAGAATCCGAATACAATTTGAATTATATAATTTGAAGCCTTGTATTGCCTTGATTTATAGAACAATATTGACGTATAATATTAAGAAGACATAATTGAAAATAACCAAAAATGAAGACATAATATTAAAAAGATATAATTGAAAATTGTCAAAAATGAAAACATAATATTAAGAAGACATAATTGAAAAATACCATTTTTCTAATTTTATGGATAAGTTTTGGAGCAATCCGACCAAATAGTCTGAGAACAAGATTTTTCGACTGAGAGACGGCAGGAACAACTAACAATGACCTAAAACACAAGGATGGGGGTTAGGATAATTAATATGGCTCTTAAACTGATTATCTATGTTACAATTATGCTGAATTGGTGTGCTTATATAGTTTAGATTACATAATTTGAACCACTTTTTCCTCAATTCTTGGCACAAGAGTGGTGTATATGGAGTGTTCAGATTTTATAATCCGAAAATAACAAGAAACACACCCTGTTATATTGGGTTTTTAGATTATAAAATTTAAAATCGTCAGACTCAATTCAACTTATATAATCTGATTTGTTCCAAAATGGGTTTAAGCTTGAGGTTTGGAGGGTTATGCATGGTGCATAACACATGAAAAATTAAACGACAAATTCAACAACGTAAAACAACATTATAATATAAGTGATGATGAAAGGGAAGACGTTCGAAAAAAGAAAACAAACCTTGCAACCTCCTTTCCGCTCCATCTTCTTGCATCACATGTTTAGTGTTAGGTATTTAATAATTTTGTGCAATAAGCTTAAATGTTAATGTAAATGTACTATGAAAGATATCATCTATTAATAAAATGAGAAATTGATTCATATTTTGTCATTTTCAATTATATCTTCTTAATTTTATACATCAAAGTTGTTCTTTAAATTTGGGCAATACAAGATTTCGCATTCTATAATCCAATTTGTGTTCGGATTCTAGACCAAATAAAAGGTATTTTGGAGAAAAATATGACGCGTGAGAAACGCATAAGGTGGAAAAAGTAATGGTCAACAAATAATTCTGAATATATTGAATAACACATGTATTAGGCCTAGGCCCACAAAACAATTTATCACAAATATTTATGATTATTCTTTTTTCCACCCTATACATTTCTCGTGCCCAATTTTGTTTTACAAAAATGTCCACGGAATTTCGGATTTTATAATCCGAACATAGTTCGGATGTATTCAGATAATATAATCTGAAATATGCTTATATATAAGTAGCAATCATAATCTCTTTCATTTAAGAAATTGTGATATCGCTTTTAAACACAACAAAAAAACAAAGTAAAAAATGATAAAAACATGTCAATAAATTCAAAAAATATATATATACCACCAAAAATTCCAAAAATCAAATAAAACTAATGCAAATTTTTTTCGGATTTTCCTAAAAATATGAAATTAAAAAAATGAAAAATAGGTCTAAACGATGAAATTTTGAATTTTGAGGAGCAGAGTCGCGTGAGAAGTCCCTTCTATGGGAGTTTTGATCCTTGATTTTTTTTTCTTCTGATTTTCTGAGAAAGTTTCGAAGCAATCTAGTCAAGTAGACCGAAAATAGGATTTCCAACTGTGAAACGGCGCAGACAGCAAACAATGACCTAAAACACACGGATAGGAGTTATGATTATTAGTATAGTCCTAAAACTGGTTATTCATGTTACAAACATGCTCAAATATTTGTGCTAATACGGTTCAGATTATATAATCTAAATTGTTTTCTCCTAAGTTTTTGGCACAAAAGAGGTGTTTAGAGGGGGTGTTCGAATTGTATAATCCGGAAAAAACAAGGAACGCGCCCTAGTTTTTTAGGTGTTCGGATTATAAATTTGAATTAGTGAAAAACTCATTTTTCCACCCAAAATAGGCGGAAAAACTCATTTCAGTTTTGTAGGTCTAACGGCACATCTTGTTGCCCGCTTGCCTTCTATTTAAGTGTAAATAATCGTTTATAATGAGCACGATCCTAAAATTCTCTTGGCATTTTAAAAAAAAAAAATAGAGTAGAGAAACAAATACACCAAGATTGTTTAACCAACTCAATCTAAAATGATCTCTGTTTAAGGGAAAGATGACATCTCTCTAATCCATTATCAATGAGTCTTTACAAGAGATGGACAATACTTATAAGAAACTAGCTTCAAAAGACCGGTTTGAATAGACCAGACCCAAGGTGTTTAGAATTTTGATGAATGAAAGTTGCATATACAATTCTTGCTTGCTTAATTAAGTATTTTCTATTAAAATGCCAAAGTAGCATGTGAACAAGTTGCCCTTATTATTACATTATATATATATATATATATATATATATATATATATATATATATATATATATATATATAACATTATGAAGTCAATTTCATGTGTTCAATACATATGACCACTCAGGATTGGGTATATAGTCTACATTTTTCTGGTATATTAATTGATTTAGTGATATATACCCAAAATCTAACTTCTTTCCTATCAATGTTTTGCACATTTTATTTAAGAGGAGGAAAAAGACAAGTTTGTTCACGTGGATGCATGTGATATTTAACGCAGCCAAGAAAATGAAAAGAATCACGTATATACTTCGGCATGTTTATGGTTTTATAAACAGATTGAGGATTGTCCCAAACATAAATTTGTTTTTCTTTTCCCTGCGATGCACATGAAATTTAGTCCTAGGGAACAAAATTTTCCCTATTTGGTAAGTAAAGTTAACACATAGATCGAAGTTCCATCAAGACCCAATCTTCATTAACGCTAGTGTTATCCCAACTTTACACATTTTATAGGACTATCGAAAGTATCAAGCAAAAGGAGATTAATCATGATCATTGATCCGGATTACCAAGAAATTACTACACGATACATCTCTACCTAAAATCTTAAATCCAAAAAGCCTATCTTTATTGACAATATCAATATTGTTAAGCTGAACATCTTCACTTAGGTTCAAACTTGAGACTTCGTTGTTGTTGTGTGAGTTTTAGGCGATGTTTCTCACTTCCTATACAAACCAATAAAATAAATAAAAATCACATGACATCGTATATGTGGTCACCTCTTGTATATATATTTATGGTTTAGCATATTCGCGATTAATATAGTGGGACTTATCACTCACACTTAATCCATGGGATTAGGAAGTCCGATTCAACTAAGAAAATTGACAATTTTCAAATTCACCATTTCACTTATTAAATAAACAATTCAAGAGAACACCATTATACATCTTGGTTATTTAGTAGGGTTCAAAATTAGAAACTCATTGAGAATGCCGTACTAAAAAAATATGGCCTGTTCTTAATTTGTCTCAGTCTCGACCAGGTATTTTCTCCTTTGTTTTCTATGGTCCCCTAGAATAAACTAAATGCATTGAATTTTGAACATATTCCTTTAGCAAGTTGAATTTTCATGCAACTTAAATTTATAAGAAAAAATTGTCGTCAAAACAAGCTAGCATGGGTTGCCAACTTCAATGGCATTGCTGCTCACACTCTCACAAGAAGACTAGGTAAGATATATTATTGATGTATTCTTTGCCATTGTAAATTTTCTTGTAATTTGAAGTTATCCAAGTTTATTTATCCTTTTAGCACCGTTAATTTTTTTTTTGTGTTAATCCTTCAGTTTTTAGGAAAAAATGGTCGTGGTCCAGTCAGATGGTAAGTAAAGTTTGACACTTATGATATTATATGATAAAGTTTGACACTGTGATCAAATCCATTATCAATAAATAACATTGCTCACACACATTCTTCTACAATCACATCATAATCAAGCAATCATTATAAATAACAAAATCTTAAATTGTTGGATGTGATTTTGAACTTCATTAACCATTAGGAGACGACAATATAATATATTTATTTATAATATCAATTTTTGTGCAAGAAGAACGTTAGTTTACTTTGAGATAAACCAAGAATTGTATAATGATAAATGAATTGTATAGTAAAGATATATATTTCAAAGTCAAGTCAACCCTTTTAAATTCATTGCTTTCCTAATAAGTTTTGGGATAAAGATAGTAATTTCGTCAGCTAGATGATTATTGCATGATAAAACAATTTACGAGTGCCTCAGAGTTAGGGAAGAAAATGTGAAATTCTATTTTATTTATGTTGAAGAGACCACTCCAACATGTCAAAGCATTTAAGCATGGCATGCTTCTTGTTATACTGCTGTTTGTTCCATAGCGGTTGTATATTTAACAAGTGACTCTAACATAACATGTGAAATCACTAAGCTTGTAAAATGCTCCATGATGCAAAATGAAGTTGATAATAAATGCATCATCACGAAAAAAGAGGTTAACGATCCTTGAACATGTTTTGTTTTCTGGTTCAGGGTAGGTAGACTGCATTTCCCATGACCAAATTACTGCTAATCATTTGTAAGTGAGACATGTTTCTTCATATTCACTATGTAGGGAGCAAGAAAATCTAAGGATTACAAGTTGAAAAAAATATATAGTTCTAGGTTGAAGTGGAAGTTTTATAACTGTGACTAGTATGAAGTAACGTATACTTTTTAGATATCATTGAGTATTTGAGTGTGATCCACTAAAAAAATAAAAAATCAAACGGAATTGAGAACAAGGAAGCATTAGGCCTTGAGTTCAAGAAAAAGTTTTATTATTTGTTTGAAATGTCATTACTATTTAAATAACGGTCTTATTTTATATGTAAAAGGATAGATTTAAGGAGTCACAATTACTAACAATGGATTAGTCTCAATGGTAAGAGATTTGAGTCTCTTAAGCAAGCAATGTAAGGGGTTCCCTGAACCACTCCCACAGAAGGATGTTGTGAACCAGACGTTGCGTGAACCAGACGTTGCCATGATGGCATCTCAATATCTACCCAAGACTGTGAACTAGAGTATTCTGGTCCCTTGCTCCGCCCACGACCACGTGTCTTTGGTGGAGCATTTTCTACTCGCTCTTTGTGGATGCAATGACTCCGTACCATGTCATGTCCTACCAACATCTTCATTGTCCATATCTACTTCAAAGAAAAACAAAATTTAATCATTCAGGCATTTTGTTGAACTCTTAAAGCACATTAAAACAAACTACTTTGATCTAATTCAAATATAATAAGGTATGAAACTTGAGCGTACTGAAAATTAGACATGCATAGACCCTAAAAGCAAAACATCAAATACAATTAATAAATGGCGAGGGAAGAGTATCAAATTGAATTTCTCATATCTTCGAATTCAACCTATATTCTTAATGTTGGTTAACTATATTGAATCTATTGATAGCAAAAATTGAGTATCAATTACAGAACTATTGTAGTGATAATGTTGTCAATCAATATTCATATAACTAGAAACTGAAACATAAAAATTAAGTGGAGCTTTCACCTTAACTGTGGAGATAACTCAAATGTACTCTTACGAGAACATAAAAAGGAAGAAGATTAAGCTTCATTTGACGCGCACAGAAGGATAAAAAATTGGGTGAAAAATGGTTATAACTATGCACCTCATAGATATGTTCCGTACTTACATATCAGATGATCTAAGTAGCGGTGGAAAATTTGGGAGGCCTAAAAGACTTGGGGCTATAAAGAAATAATAAGGCCCAACACAACCACTATGGATTGTGGAAAATTGTTTTTCCCACTTCAAAAATAGTTAAGAAACACAATAAAATGACAAGTTTAACCCCAACGGCAGTAAACAATCGTTGGATTTAAACTTGTCATTTCATAGCGCTTCTTAGCTTTGTGCAGTGGGAAAATCAATTTCTGGACTATGTGGATCAATGGGCCAACTTGGCCCTTTTTATAAGGGTGTACCTGATTTGTGTCGATCCATAAAATCCGGTCAAACCCAACAAAAAAATGGGATGGGTGGGTATGATTTTAAAAAATGAATAATCCATAAACAATAGCGGGTTTCAGGAAAACTGGACACATACCAAATAAACTCATTTATCCAATAATGCCAACACTTTTATTTTTATTTTCATAGGGAAGAAGGAGAATACCAAAGTTTTGGTCATAAATTAAGTTTAATTTCCAACACAAGACATCCTCCGTATCGAAAATCAAAACATACTAAAGTCACAAGTTAGGATGTTATACTTTTTTGTTATTTTAAAGCTAATGCAATTTTATGTCATGCGACTTTAGTTTGTTGAAAATATTTTTTGATGAAAGTTATAATTTGATGGTATTATTTATTATTTTATGACGCTAAAATATAGTAAAAATAGTTACACAATTTTTTAAAAAAAAATAAAAAACCTGAGTAATTTTTATAAAAAAATAAAAATAAGACTATTCATTTAGTCATTTATTAATAACAAAAGAAACAGAAAAATAATTTGGATATAACTCACCACTCAATCCCACCCAAACCGAAAATTAGTGAGTTTGTCCAAACCGATGTATCGAGAGGTTATTTAACTTCACCCAAACCTGGAACACCCTATATCATTTCTCTATTTTATCGATTTAATAGATTAATTCGTTTATGGAACCCCGTGTCATTTCCAAGTTTAACATTGCTCGAGTTTTTTTTTCCTTGTTAACTTGTAAAATTTCTCTCGAAGGAGGCAAGAGCCAAAGTCAACAAATATGATTTTAAACGCGATGCATTCCAAGAATTGATAACTTGGATCACAAGGTAAGAAATTTATCTACATATAGTACTAAGATTAGTGATAAAAAAAAAAACAAGAAATATGACACTAGGAGGTAAGAAAGAATTAGTAACTACTACCAAGGTTTCAGTACTATTTGCACATAATCTGATATTTGAACGTCATAGATTCATGGCTATGATCACAGGCTGAAATTACCTTCTTATTAGGAAAAAATTTGTCCATTCTCTTATATGAGTTTGGATGTACATATTTCAAAATATACTAATATTTTATGCCGTCTAAAAGTACACTTTCGAAATTAGGGCAAACTCGTGGAACTTAATTCCCACTATTCTTACATGCATCATGCATGGGTCAAAAATGAAGAAAAAAGTGGTGCATCTTGCTTACTAGCAGAGATAATAATTGCTTGTGTATTTTGCAGCATATATCAGAAAGATAACAATTTCAAGCCATCAAATTTTCTTCAACTTAGAACAAGGAGGATTAATTAGATATATTGATTTAAAAGATTTGATCATGTTTTTTGGGATTTGGTTCTTGTTGCTGCTGACAAAAATAAGACAATAAAAATATATAGATATTCCATGATAATTTTCTGTCTAAATGCAATTAACTAGACCAGTAAATGACATGGAGAATTGGACTATTGGAGAGTAGATGAATTCAAACTCAAGGTTATGTTATGAAACGGATTTATTTGTTGATTTGATACCATTATGTTTTTTATGGTTCGGTGAACTTAACACTGCATGCATAGTCAAAAAGAGCACAGATTTTCATATACCTTTTTATATTCGATTTTAGATGTAACTTAATAAACACATTTTTAAGCATTATCTTATCCAAATTGGACTCTTTGACACAATTATCTTTAGCCATCTATGTGATCTGCTAGTTCCTTTGTACCAAAAGTTACATCAAGAGGTGAATGGTTCTAATTCATGGTAGGTAGACTATCGGATTTTCAGCTATCAAATATTTGAGAAGATATGTTTCATTGCTTACAACATTTAGTATATTCAATTAAGTACAATCTAAAGAGAGCAATGAAATCTTTTGTTGGGATTGTCAGCAAGAAAAATACTTATTTGAGTAGACATGAAGAAAGTGGAAGAATTTTCTTATTGTTTCATGTTTGGAAAAATTTGTCTAAGGTAATTTATAACCTATAAATATAAATGCTATTTTTTTTTTAATAAGTCAAACAAACTCACTGAAAATGACACGAGAATCGAACTTAAGACCTTGAGAAGAACACACTATAAAGTATGAGTCAACACCACCAGATCAGCACAAGTGGGTTTCAGTTTCGATACTATTGTCATAATTTGTGGGGACATGAGCAGCTAGGCTGAGAATGAATAACAGAATGCCAACGATTTATGAATGCATGTTGACACTTTTCATAGACTAATAAAAAGTTGAAACTATGAAAATTTGAACATTCTGTTTGATGATAAACCAAGCTTTCAATTTTGCTAGGTTGTAAAGTTTGCTTGACTCAATCAAATATTCTTGGAGAACTCAAATAAGGGGACAAAAAATCTCTTTCAATAGTAATTATAATCAATCCTTAGATGAGAGAATCAGACAAAAACCGGATACCCCTCCCTTAGATATATGGTGTATATAAGTTGAATATAATCCCCTCCAATTATTGTGGATTACTTCTATAACATTTGCTCTTATAATTAAGCATAATCTTTGTCACACTGCATTTGATGTCACTGAATGATTACAAGTATATAATGTTAATTAATTAATTAACTTACAAAACATTTTTAAATGGTTTGAAGTTTTATACATTTTCTTTGAACTAGTGAAGTTTTATAGATTAATCATCACACGTCACATATCTATTAATATAAAATTACCTCTTATGTTTTTCAAAAGAATTATTTTTTTAGCTTTTTTTAGAAGAATTCATTTTTTTAAGCTTTGGCAATGTCTTGTTGTGCAATGTTAAAGATATGGATCCTATCTTAATATTTAAACTTTTTATTCTTTGAAAGATATATACAATTATAACACGTAGTAAACGTTAACCTCCAAATTAAGAATTGAATTATCCAAATTAAGACTATCATTGAATTGAAATATAGTATTTTCTGTAACTAACCCATGATGGCATGGTCCCAGATGCGACATTAATTATTTCCAATTTGGCTACCAAGCTGAAAGTGCTTCATGTGGTTGATGAGCATAATATGAAACATTTTACATATTGCAGTTGTATCCTTTTGACCGAGTCAATTAGCAAAAGAAGCAAAAAAAAATGCATAACCAAAAGAAAGAACATTTTATAGAAGACAAATTGTAAAAAATAAAAAATCACTAAAACTGTTAGGATAGTTGGAATTTAGTTGGGATTAGTTGGAGTTAGTTACTCAATTAGTTAGTATAATTTAACTATATAAATAGGAGTATTATGTAATATTTTGATCAATATAATTTTCTATGAATTTTTAATCTCTTTTGAGCTATAAAGCTCTTTTTATCTATTTTTCTTTTCTCACTTTTTAATTCTCTATTGAATGAAATTAACGTAAATTTGACCAATTTAAAAATGGATCTCCGGTAAAAAGATAGAGCCTACATAAATTTCACTGGTGAAAGAATATTGTGAAGAGAATATTACAGTGAGTATTTTGTTTTTTAGGCAAAAAATGAGACTGCAAAAGAATCAAAATGATAAAGTTTTTCGGGCAATACTCTAAAACTATCATTTACAATTTATCATTGTCCCCCAATGAACCCAGTGAACATGTATTAAAATAATAAGAATTTATTAGTTTTGGGGTCTAGTCCAAAACCCAAAGAAACAACTACGGTGAAAGGAAAAAGATTGCAAGACAAGAAAACAATAAAAACAAAGGAAGAATATATCAAACCCTTGTAACAAAGTCAATAAAATATATAATTCGAAAACCACTATATGTGTTTTCTTCACGTAAGATATGGGAATGCCAAAATATTCACTGATATGTCCGGTGAAAACGGTTGAGTGGTAACGACGACAGAGAATGCTCTGGTGTAATGGTAACGACTTCTAATACGGCGGTGATAAGTCTTCGTGGTGGAACGAATGTGTCTGTAAGCATGTTAGCATTCCGACGCTCAATTTAGTAATGGAACTGAGAAAGAATGTGTCAAAAGTGTTGTGAAAAGTGAAGTGTACCTTGATGGTGAAGCAAGTTCACCCTTATATAGGCACATGTTGGCCACAACTGTCTCCGGGTTATACGACGTGTGATTAGGGACGCACGTGTAGGGTGATCCTCGCGTCGGGACACGTTTCAATGTGGCGTGGTGCATTTAAGCTGGCGTGCTCCTTCAGACATGGAGCCTTTAAAATAGTGTAAGTTGTGTCACGTGCTACCGTATGATTGGTCTTCTGACCAGTCCAGAACATTCATTGTGTTCATCAACGGCAAGCATTGATCCATATGGTATGAAGCTAGTAAGAAACAATCGATGGATTTCTTAGAATACCCTATTAGTCGCAACACCTGGAGAACCTATTGCATCTTCCTAATGTATTACACTTACTTTAATAACAAAGGAGGAAACCAATTACTATCTTAATTTGTGGAGGAAAATCTTTTTAAATTCAACACATTTGAAAGATAACTTTGAGTTGAAATTTTTCAGCACAAAGAAATATTAAAAAGGTCTAAAAAGAAATCCTCTTACATAAAAGATAGGTGTGAGTTGGGCTCGAACCAACGAGATAGTGATCAATCAAAAATAATTTAGTTGCATTGCCAACTTAAAATATACTATTGTTTACATTGTTTTAGTAAGGATGTTTTTTATCAATGGGAAAACAATAAAAAAAAAATTACAAACGAAGGAACTAGTTCCCATCGCATCAGGTACACAAAAACCCAAGGCGGAAGAACCACAAGTAGGGATGATATTGAGCTCATGAGAAAGTGAAGCATCAAATTTAGTAAGTCAATCAACATAAGAGTTCCCTTCAAGTAAGGCATGACACAAGATTACAATCAGTCAACCCAATGGAACGAATGTTATCGATAAGGATGAGTGGGTATGAACCAGTCCTTAATAAAAGTTAAAGTTGTTTAATGATCTGACCCACAAATGATATCTCTAAAATCATGATCTCACTAGTGATATACAACCCATAAGAAATAACATGAAGTTCAATTTTGATATTAGTAGTATAACCATAACACTTTGCGAAACCAGTGACCCAACCACCTAAAGAATTTTTGAAAGACCCTAAATCATAATCCACCACGGTTATCAATCGAACTACCATCAAAATCAACTTTAATAACATTATCTTGAGGGCCACCAAAACTCACATTAGTAAGGATATATTATTTATTAATAAACACGGAATCATTTTGTTTTGATATCTTTATTCTGAATCAAAATTTTGAGCCTCAAGCAAGAATTTGCCTTGCCTTTGGGCCGGTTTTGGTGAATATATTCCCCATTTCAAGAATAATGTTTACACTTTGTTTGATTTAGGAATGGGAGATGAGAAAGAAAGTGAGAACAGAAGTTGTAAAAAAGAAGGGTATGTTTATTTAGTTTTTTGTATAAATGAAATCGACAGAAAAAAATGAGAGAAAAAAAACATATATTCATAAAATGGTGTAAATATATCCCTATCTAAAATGAAATATGATAAAGAAACTAAAAAATAAAACAGGGCAGTCTAGTAATTTTGCATCAATTGATAACTTTTCTGTTCTATTTCATTTTAGGAGAAATGAATTTTAAGTGGGTTCAAACAAATATGCTTCTTTCCTTCAATGGAGTATAGGAGAGTATACCAACTGTATAATTTAGCATTGAAAGATTGTTGTCTCTCAGATCACATAACATAATTTATTTTTTGAGAGAGAGTATAGCATAATCTTATTATAATTACCAATAATTTAACGTTTCCGTTTAAAAAAAATTAGAGGATTATGGAAATTGGATTTGTAACCTAAAAGCGTCTAGATGATTTATGTGTCTTTTAACGATTAGCCTGCACAGTTGTACACAGAAGATATATGATTTACGTAAAAATATAATAAATTAAATTTATGCATACTCGCAACGATACGTGCTTTACTTTATTTTTCAACAATTTAAAAAAAAAAATTGAACTACAAGCCTACCAACTAATCTATAATTTTATAAATCCCCAACAATCATTCTAGATAAATGCTTCTTGCTCAAAGAACCTTCCAATGACTAAGACAAATAAGGACGTGGATCAACCTTATATATACCTACCCCGTAGCAAAATGCATGAATCAAGCTTACGTAGTTCCAATTCATAGCAGCTTAATTGTATACATTTTCCACATTTCGGATGGCTGTTTAATCAATTTTCAATTATTAGTATAAAATTATTGATTATCTTTTTCCATGAAGACAAAAAAATTATTGTTAACAAGGCATCAGTGGATACTAAACTATATATTAATGCTTTCACCTCAACTAAGTTTCTCGAACGCTAGTAGAAAAATCAAATACCACATGCAAACTCTGTCTCTTTTGCAAGCTAGTTTATAATTTATTATTACAGCTCCTAATCCTATTGTTGACCATGCAAGTTTGGGGTGCCTCACGTTCTGCTTTCTAGTAGGAGAAATATTTTGTGGTTGCAACATGAAAATCAAAATTATTTGAACAAAAATATTAAAGTACATATAATTTAATTATATGAAAAAAAAAAAAATTCTAGTTTTTAGTTTTTTTAATTGTGTATATGCTAAAATGATGTGTTTAAGTTTTGTGACAATACAAAACTCCACCATTAAAACATATTTTTTTCTTAAATAACTTTCTTTCTCCTTTTCGATGACAGATAGATATGGATGGGCAAAAACATCAAAGAACCAAACCGAACATTTGAACTGCACCGAACCAAACTAAAAAAAAATCAAATCATTACTAACAATTTTTAAACTTAACTAAAACATCCCGGTTCAAAACAGTTCGATTCATGACAGTTTGGTTTGGTTTTTACAAACTTCTAAAATTCGATTTCGTTTGGTTTTTTATATATTTTTTTCAACGGTACCAATAATAATGGTTTTTCTCGTTTCGAAACTATTGTGTGCAAGTGTGAGTTATATGTCCCACATCGGATAGAAAAGTAAATGTTGAACACTTTATAAGTAAGAGAACTCATAAACTCATTGTCTTAATTAAGGTTTTGGGTAAGAGTGTAATGTCTTCTCCCGAGTTCCCCTCATGACCCCAACTCTAGAATCAGAGTGCCGGCTCGACGAAGGGTACGACCGAGGCAGCTGGTCTATTGCGGAGAAACTAGCAACGGCGATAGTCCATACCTACTTATAGAGATTTCAATGGTTTTTTTTTTTTTTTTTTGCAGTGGAATGGATTTTGATATCACAATGAAAGGATCCATCCTTACAAAAATCCCTTTTAGTATCCAACACGTGTATAATGTGGTTTATATAAACCACACAAGACGCAAACGTTAATGAGGAGGGCCCACTCAAACCCTCATCATAGGATATCTTTCACATGTGATGCTTCCTCTCTCCATGCTATACTTTCTTTTGACATAATGCTACGTTCTTTTGTTACAGTACAATCGGATTTCTTCTCATTCTATTTTTTTTCCCATAATAAAAGAAAATGAAAAATACAAGGTTAAATCTATTAAGTTTAATTAGTTTTCTATTAGTATGTCAGTTGGGTTAGTCAGAGAGTTAGTTGTGTTGACTAACTATATTGTACTTAAAAGTGAGTTTACTCGATGTGCATTTTTGAAGGAAGAGTTTGCTTGATGTATAAATAGCAAATACATATGTGAAAGCAATGTGAATAAGACCGGTGCAATGTTCTGCAATTCTCTGATATACTTTCTCTTGTTTTGATGTGTGAGAGGTGTAAATTCACCTGTTCTCTAACAAAATGTACTTTTGTTCTTTATTTTTGTTGATTTATGATTTTATTCTGATATTTCTGTTGAATTCAAACCTAATCAATTACCGGATTAGTACTAGTCACACCAACAAGAATGTTGATTTAAAGGTTATAAAAATATGTTCTCGTGAGCTTAGCTCAGTTGGTATGGACAATGCATAATATATGTAAGGTTCGGATTTCAAACATCGGCTACCATAAAAAAAAGAGGTTGGTAAAATAAATATTTGATTGAAATATAATTAAATTAATTTAACTTAACCTTAATTGCAGTTTTAGTCCCTCTATTTTCATCATTTTGCATAATTTTCTATATATTTTAAAATTTGACAGTTTTGATCCCTTCATGAATTATTTAGTCGAAAATATGATCATATGATATGTCTTAAATGATGTTTTTAAGAAAATATTCTTATAATTTAATTGAATTTAAATTTTTATTCATCGTTAGAGCATATATCACATCATTTTTAAAAAACAATATCACCAATTTTCAGTCCAATAATATGTTGGAAAGACCAAAATTGTCGAATTTTAAAATAAAAGGCCCAATTCTACAAAATAGTGAGATAGGAAGATCAAAACTGCAATTAAGTCAATAATTTGTTATAATTAAAAATTAATTGATGAATAACTTTTATAAATTTAAATGAAACAGTGATTAAAAAGTAATTTATTATTATACAAAGTTAATATTAATAATAATAAATTACTTATTATTTAATAGATTTAAATTTTAAAATTTAATTTTTTTAAGAAGTCAAATGGAAAAATATATTAATTAACACTGAGCCTCATTTCAGCATAAGGTGTGCATAAAATACAGACACCAGGTGTGCATAAAATACAAACAAATACAGACATCGCAAAGATGATACAACAATGATAAGTATTAAATCAAAGAACAAAATTACATCAGGTTGTGAAAGAACTCATAACAAATGAATTAGACCACCAAGAATTAAAGTAAAAAAACATTAGGTTTAAAAGCCTTCAACCACCACCATCAATGGAGCTTGATCTTGGTAAGCAGTTGATCAAAATATAAATTTTTGCTTTTAAAAATGTGAGTTTCTCTACATCCAAATGCAAGACAATCAAACCACTAAATTTCTAAGCGATTATACTGGCAAAATGTTTCATGTGTGTTTTTCAATCAAAAATAGTTTTGAGTGTCTTTTCCAGCAAAAAGTATTTTCTTACAAGCATGAGAAAAACTAGTCGAAATGCTAATTTATTGGCTTTTTTGATTTTTTTTTTTTTAATGTTGATAAGACTCTTATTTATCCTATTCTTTATAAACTCTTATCAAGAATTTTATCTATCCGAGTTGAGACTTGGGTTTTTTCCAATACACCCCCTCATGTCCAGCGCATGTGTGGATAGGTATCTAATTCTTTATAAACTCGGATAGCATATTAGAAATCATGGTACCATCTTAGAAATCTTGATTGGGTCTAACACATTCTTACAAACCCGACTTGTACGGTGAGAAGTGCCTCCTCTTTATAAACTCTATCTGATATGGGTCTTGGATTTTTCACCATAATGTTTAAGTTGATATCAGAGTCTTCGTTACAATCCATTGGAACACCTGTTATCAGTTTTCCACTATCGGGTCACCCACCATTTATGTTCACGAACCAAGTTCAATAGCGTTGGTCGTGAGGGAGTGTTAAAGAGCAATCTTCACCTTACAATCCAGTTTTGCGAGGTTGTGTTATCGATCACCACGATTTCTAAGAATATTTTTTTCTATATATATATATATATCATTTACAATGTGACTAGATTAATTTTATTATCTTTTGAGTATTGAAATACGATTACAGTATATATACATATATACCCTTGGCGGAAATAGAGTTGCAATGGGAACGCATGGAAGAAAAATAGGCAAATACCGACATGAAATAAAGGACTATTACCATTTGTTATCAAACTTCACATGGGTGCTTGAGATACTGAGAGTGCATTTATTCAATAGTGTTCATATTACACACTACATAATCTGAAAAATGGAATTAGGAAGAGTCCAAGAAAGTCAAAGTCACACTCGTGCGAATTTCCTGCATAAAATGTACTGCCATGTATTTGAAAATTGTACAATATTTCAAAACAATGGGGTCCATGAATGGTACCAAACATATACTGTGACCTGAAAACCAAAACTACCAAGGATAAAAAGTATGGGAATACCATTTCTGTTTTCAGTTATCCAATCTAAAGATATACAAAAACTTTAAATAATTCAAATTCTATTGTTTAGTAAGTGTGGAGTAGAGGTCGCTTAGATGAGTTCATAAATCTCAACTCAACTATCAAAATGCCGAAATTGTTAGGTGAGACATTATGATCAGGATTTGAACTCCGACACATCCACTTGTGTGTGTGAGTTTGTTTACAATGACTTTGTTATTTCATCTATCTATTTAAAAAAAACGCTTAAATGAACAAAAAAATGAGTGTTGTGTAATTATATATAAGTGTGAGGACCATAAAACCAATGTATTAAGGTTTTGAGTTAAGAAGTGGTGTCTAATTCATTTGTATGATTGTTCTTGATTCAATGTAGCTGATCATTTAGACTTTCCTCATGACTCAACACCGCTACCAGAGTTGTTGGTTACTAAAGTAAAAGACTCCATGTGTTGAAAGTCTTGATATTGTTGTGCATAAAGTGTGAGGTAGACATCTCACATTTGAGTTAATATGTGGTGTTCAACTCAGTTATGTAGTTGTTTTTGGTCTAATGTGAACGATCGTACGAGCTCCCCTCATAATCCGGCAATGCTACCATAGTCGATGGTTACTAAAGTGATCGACTATATTGCATGATTGCTCTTTGCCCAATATGGATAATCTCTCAAACTTTCTTCATTTATATGAGATTGTACGATCTTTCATAGCAATAAGTATGTAATGAATTAAAATCTTACTCCTTAAAAAGTAACGGCATTAAAATTCTTGAGGAAGAAAGGGAAAAAAAATCAGCGATTTATCTCATCAAGTTTGCGTTAGTAGTCGCTGCAGTTGCGTACACATAAAAATTCTAATCAAAAATAATAATTCAAACTAAAGCTTCTCTTATGCTATGATAGTTACAATTGGAAGGACGTGCTTTTTGAAAAGGAATTGTCTATTTCATCAAACAGAAAACTAAAACAAGTAAAAATTACAAAGAATCTACATAGGCACGAGGTTCATTTTGTTTGGACTTTGGAGTATAATGCAAGTGTTGTTTATGATGATAAATTAGACAAGTCCTGCAGTGATATTTCCCATCACGAACGTGGCAAACCCTTTAATTTTGCCTAGGCATGACCATGATGATTGATGATCAAAACTCATGAATGAATGAATGAATGATCAAAAATTGATACGTCGATACAATTTGTTTTGTTGCACTTTGCACATGCATGATGCACATGACCTTATAGCTTAATTAAAGCTTGCAACATTGGTGCTACTAGGTGATCACGCTTCCTACTAATACAAGATTTCTTGATATGTCACTGTGGGGTCACTCACCCTTTGCTTGATACAAGGAAAAATAGAAAGCCTTCACCAATGAGGCACCATTTTGTATGGACCCCGAGTCCTATGTACGATCACATCCCCAAATGATCATGCCTTTTTTGTGGGAAATAGATTCAAAACATTAATTAGTGTCACAATTGCTAATCTCGACTGTCTGATTTTAAATTAATGATTGAAATTGGTTATTGTTCGTAGTTGTGTTAGAGAAGAAACCTCAAATCCTTTTATGTGATATAATTGAAAATGTATTTATAAATAATTTTAAATGTGTAGGAGATATTCCTTATCCTATAAATATAAAGTAGTAGTAGTTTTTATGATTGATTTAGGTTGAGTAAAAAAGAAAGAGTAATAGGCTTAAACCGAAATTATAATATGACATTATAGTTTATCTTAGATTTTTTTTTATCACCCCGTTACCGTGTCATCAAATCACACTCTAGATGTTTGTTCGTGATATATTTTCCGCGTCAATTTTACCAAGTTAAATTAATCCAAACTCTATTATGTTTATTTTTTCTATTTTTGCTCTTCCAATAGAATCGTTTTATCCAAGAGTAAAACCTAACTTGAAGCAATGCAAGAAAAGTGTTGTGTGTGATGTTGGCATAGATGGAAATGAATAAAAAGATAGAGTATCAGAGTTAGTTTAAGAGTGTGGTTAGTGGGTGGTGGGTGGTGGTGGCTCGTGTACCGAATAATACACAGAAATTTGCAAGTTCAGAAGCAGAAGCAACAAAATCAACAACTCTTTAAGGCTTGCGTGCTTCCAAGAGTAGGTACTGAAAACTACTGACTACTCTTGATCGGTTTTCTTATTGGACAACACTAATTCACATTTTCTGCAAATAAATTTCATAACAATCAGTGGACAAAAAAAATGCTATCATAACACAATCAGCTTGGTTGGTTGGTTGGTGTTTTTTGGGAATGCATAATAATAATAATAAAGATGTCTTTAATTTGCATGTAGAAATCGATATGAGGTGGATTTGGAGAGCTAGCTACTCGAACCGTCCGAGTTGCGGTGGAGGAATATGGCGTGAGTTTATCAACAAAATGTTGTACTTGAAGCAGGGGTTTATAAAAATAACAAATTTATTAGTCTATTTATTTCATATGAGTGTCATTATTCCGTTGTAGTAGTAGAAGCTTTATTTTTAAGGACCCCTGCTTCAAGTACAACATTCCGTTGATAAACTCACGCCATATTCATCCACGACAGCTTGGACGGTTTGAGTAGCTAGTTCTCGAAGTCCACCTCGGATCACCCTAACTCATCAAGCATCTGTTGATGAGTTAGGGTGGTACATTTGCTAGATGTATGTATAAATCGATTGAATTTGGGAGAATAAGAGAACGTAAGAACATGTCACGCAAGGTGGATCATCGTCAAATTTCTCATGTGATTGCACGTAGAGCTTTTGGGTTATTTGAAGTGGATATGGGTCTTTAGTATAGAAATAGATCAAAATTTAATTTGGTGTCCCAATCCACACCGTGGTCCCGACTAATCATTTTTTAAATTTTATTCCATGGTACATAATTGAGTTGGTGTCCATCAAATGTATTATGACTTTGAATGAGAGTACTTAATGAGCCCATCAAATGCTTGGGACCTTGGTGCAATTTTTGGTCATGAGAACTAAAAAGTTCATAAGCTAAAACTATCATTTCACGACCATTGTTGTGGTTGAAATAGTTCCTAATTAATCTAGATTATGATGGTAACGTCTTGGCCAAACAACCTTTTCGGACAAATATGGTATAGTGAAGAATATCATTAGTGTCATGCTTTAAAATTGTGCCGAGTGAAAGAAGGAAAGAAGTGTAAATGAGAGTGCAAAACATGGAATATGGGCTGTTGGTGTTTCATGTTATCTACATGGGAAAGATTAGTCTTCAATTGGCGAAAATTATCAAGGTTATTTATCCATAGACATATATTCTTGAATCAAATTTAGAACTATACATTTAAAGAGTTTTTGACATCTAAGTTGCATCTTATAAAGATCACTCACTCTTACATTTATTTAATGAGAGTGGTTAAGCATTTACAAGTGTTTATATATTAAATTATTTTTTTATAAAAATTTATTAAAAATATTTTTTTCTTTCTAAACCATCTGATTTTCAGAAGAAGAAAAAAATTAGACATTGATTATCTAAAATTCAACCGTGTGATAAATAAAATCAAACCAAATATTATTCCAACCAAAATTTGAATTTAGATTCTCATAATTTGTTCTTAAATATTTTTTTTTGAAGTAAAAATATATTTACCTCAAATTCATCAATTGATAACATAGGTGGGACACTGCATTCTGTTTCCTCCACTTTGCATGCTTCTCTTTTTTTTCCTTTTATAAATGGCACTCCCTCCTTTAACTTGTCACTAGAGCTGATATGGATGCGATTTGATTTGAAAGAGGATATGATACCCTAAATATTGTTGAGATGTTTATCTAATTTAGTGAGTAATTTGGCAAAGGTTCTGTCTAACATCACTGTTTGGCTACCATCAAGTACTACTACGTAACTAAATAAGATTGTTTTGATGCAGTAGACATGTGCTGATTTTTTTGTTACAAGTAGACATGTGCTGATTGAATGTGATTCTTTTATCGTATTCAAAGGATACATTAAGTAATAATTTGGATGCTTTGTTAACTATATTATACAAGAAACAAATCTTTCTTAAACAAATTAAGCAAAATAGTTTATGACAAAATAATATCCTTGTCAACCGGCTCTAAATACTAAAATAAACGAACTAAAATTCACTTCTTAGAAGTCTAATGTGAGCATGTTATTTTATTAAAGAATTCTAATGTAATATTAGAACCTCTATCACTATTTATGCTGAGCTTTTGTGCCTTTTCTTGAGTCCTAAGCTTGCATGTGATTGTGGTATTACTTGTTATGGAATGTGATTTTTAAGTTGCTATTACTTACATATGAATAGAAGACAAGCTGCACCGAGATTTTTTTTGGTGGCAAAATCAATTCTTGTAAACACAACACTCATGAACCTATAAGAGATGACAATGGTATGAATGACCCTTTGAACTCTATGTAGACAGTCAGCAGCCTCTGGTGCTAGGAAGTCGAAAATGTCAAAAACAAATGGTATAAAAGCATGTTGATTGTCAAAACACGATTTCTCATGTTTGACCACTTAGTTTGACGCAACTTTTAGGGTTGTCTGTCCTACCGTAAAAACCCCAACCCCTGATCCTACAAGTGGTGAAACCTCGATCATGTCCACTAATGCATATATTTCTCCCACCCATTCGTAGGCCTAAGTGTCGATCTTCTATTTAGTAGGTCAGTTAGAAAATTCACATGCACCTCCTTCTTCACTGATACTTCTGCCCACCTGAATATATCAAAAAGGCATCCCTATTCGGTGCACTTCAATTCATATTGTGGCTCTTCAACCATTTTTAGTCGACATTCTTTGTTTTATCCATCTTTCTAAATATCTCGTTGAAGCATATTTACATGAAGGCTAACTCTGGTGCCCTTTTTTTGCTAACTTAAGTCACCAAGTTCTTTTTCTTAGACGATCTTTCAATCTCCTTGTTCCTTTTTAGTCTTTAAGCTTCATTTTGATGTAATAGGGTGTAATATTATATATCCCTAGATTAATTACTTAGGCTTTTATAATTTCCTTCTCTCATAAAACCAAGTTATTTTATTAAATATATATTATTAAAATACAATTAAATATTTAGACGATAAAACATTTTTAGGCCCTTAGGAACATATTGACAATCCATAATGAAGTCCACTGCCCATCCATTTGTACACCATAACATTTACAGGCCTAAGTGTTGATATTCTATCCAGTGGGTCAGTTAGGAAGTTCACATGCGCCTCCTTCTTCACTCATACTCTCGCTCGCCTGAATATATCAAAAAGGGCATCCCTATTCAATACACTTCAACTCATATTGCGGCTCTTCAACCATTTTTAGTCGGCATTCTTTATCTTATCCATCTTTCTAAATGTCTCGTTGAAGCATATTTACATAAAGGCTAACTCCCGTATCATTTTTTTCTGACTTAAGTCACTATAGCTCTTTCTCTTTGATGATTCTTCAATCTCAATGTTCCTCTCTAGTTTTAAGCTTCATTTTGATGCAATTGTATATGTTATTAAAATACAATTAAATGTTTAGCCGATAAAACATTTTTAACACTTGAATACTTGTAATAGTAGTATTTCTTTTGCACAAGAGCCAAATGAGTGAAATGACAGAACTGAGCAATGAAAAACCTAACATCCTAAAACAGAATTATTAAGCAAGATTCTTAAATTCCACTGAGGAAATGGCACTCTTTTTTGAAGAAAAAACAAGAGGATTGGTAACGGACAAAAAAGCTTTATCTGTACACAGTAGAAGTAAATTAAAGTGGTTTCCACATCATCATCATCATACAAAGTAGTAAAAAAATTAGTGAACAGGAACAGAAACACTTCTTGGTCCCCCACACTTCAGAATCTCCTCTGTATTGGGCATTTCTAGCCTACAAAGGAAAAATGAAATGCCCTTTTTCACCACCTATGTTTCCCAATGACATGAGTCTTTTTCACTTTGGTAAAAATTTATGTACCCCCAAATTTGATCCTCTGTGAAATCTTTCCCATATCATGACAAACTTTCCTCTCAATTCACAGTTATTTCCCACTAACATAATTTCTTCCTCCTTTCCTATTTATTACTTAATTTATTAATTTATTTTTTGCTTTTTAAGTAAATTTTACTCAGAGCACGGAAGTTCATGCATATAATACTAACTACTTTAAACTTTAAAATATTAGTATTAAAAGATTATACTACTAGTATTATTTAGTGGAATATATTTAAAAATTCATCCATTATTAATACTAGTATTAATATTAATACTAGTATTAATATTTAATTTGATATGGTAATTACTCCCTTCATCTTACTTATTGTCTCTTTAGCATTTTTTTTCATTTTCTCAGAATAATTGTCACTTTACAATACCAATGCAGTATTTATTATTTTTTCCATTATTATACCCTTATTTATTGAATGTCATCAAACTTAACTACTCCACTAACTACAATTAATAAGGGTGTTTTAGTAAATGTTACTAATTTTATCATTGAAATCAACACAATTAATCATTTCTTTAATAACACAAACTTTAAACGACTACTATTGTGAGACAGAAGGAAATAAGTAGATGAAACAAAATGATGCTGCTTAGTGTTTTGCATGCAATCAGTAAAAAATTATTTATGCGGGCATGAAATTTTATTTTTAGTTTTTGACAATTATTTATGCACCATGCATGAATTATTCCTCTCTTTTCCCTACCAATTTTATTTTTGGTGACTTTTCCCCACCAAAATGAACAAAGTATCAGTGTAAGATTTTGCTGCATTCAATTCTCGTCTCTCCCTTTCCTCAATGACGTGGGCATTGGGAACCCACCTCACTAAAATAATAGTTTTCTGTTAGACCACATTAATTATACTAACATAGTGTAAGAAATAAACACTTTTTCAATATAAAAATCGCAAATAATATTTAATTATCTTCTTTTTAATTAATCAATTTAGTACATTATTTATATAAACTAAAGAATATTATTATTTTTATTAAGTTGTTCATTTTTCCATATTATATCTTTAATTATATATATAACCCATCCTTTTAAATTAAGATCTTTCTAACAAGAGTTAGAGTCCAAAATTTTACTAACCATATTTATTTTATTTTGCATATAATTTTAAGCATCGTGTCACCTTTTTTAGTAGTGAGTGTAAAACATTTGTTTTATTTTACTGATATATATAAAAATTATATGAAAAAGAGAATAATAACATTAGCAAGTTAATTTATATCATGTATTAAGATATTAATTATTATCATATATACAAAAGATAAATATTATTAATTGGAAACTAATGCATGTAATTTTTTTGGTGTTAACCATCCGATTTTAAGAGGGGGAAGAAATTCCGGTTATCCGAAATTCTGCTAGAAAGTAAGTAAATTTTGACTCATAATTGTTTCATTCAAAAATCTATGGGTGTTCATGGGTACGGGTAAACCACGAACCCAATCACTCAAATTGATCCAAACTGAATTCACTTGTATCCGATCTGCTACGAGTCCAAACCGCGAATCCGTATGAATTGATTCGTACATTGGGTTTAGGTTTATGTATATGTATACCCAACCTGTTTATTCGTATTCGTATTTCATACCATAGTAAAATTTAGTATATGTCACTTTGACTGTTTTTGTCGAAAGTAATCAATGTTGAGCAAAATGCATTGTGTAAAAATAAGTGGACTACCTAGTGTAAAAATTTGTATCAAAGCACAAAATTTTATACAATTGTTTTAATCATATTATCCAAGAAGCAGGGTTGTATATTGAAGTCTGGCACTATTTTTATTAAAAAAAAATTATAATTAACTGGGTATCCGTGAACCCAGCCCGAACTAACCAGTTCAAACTGAATTGGTTGGGTTCAATTCTATTAATTTAAGTACAAGTTCTATGTTGAATCTGACTTGTAGTACTCTCAATGGGTTGGGTAACGTGTTTGACCAAAACTGATCCAACTCAATCCATGTACACCCATACATAAATCAAAATTAGGTTCTTCTGAATAATTCATCATTGCTAGAGCTCATTAGTCACTTGAGCTCAATTGCCTAGTTAGTGATGTATGTCACTTGAGCTCTAGTTATGTGAATTCCTGCTAACTCTTTATGGATTGTGGGCACGAGTGAAAACATCCATTTTTGGACAGATAATTGGCTTGGTATACAGTTGGTTGATATGCTGCAGATAGCGCCCAACCTTCATACGCATTTAATTGCCTCTGTGGCTGATGTTATTGTTGATGGGGGCTGTAATATCCCTACAGAGGTGCTGGATACTCTCGGGGTGGCAGAGCGCCTTGAATCCATTATTTTGCCTAATACTTCCTTACCTGATTCTCTTGTTTGGTCTCACTCTCCAGATGGTAAGTTATCCGCTAAACAAGCTTTTGTTTTCTTGCATCTGGTTGATGTTGTTATTCCTTGGGCTGCTTTGATTTAGAAGGCTTGCATCCCTCATTCCCATTCTTTTATCTTATGGCGCATCATGCATGGAAAAATGCCCACTGACGAGAAACTTCGTCTCCGATGTTGTATCATTGTTTCTAACTGCAGCTTCTGTTTGAGGACTGATGAGTCTTCTGAGCATATGTTTCTTCGCTGCACCTTTGGAAGGGCGCTTTGGCACTGGCTTGGTGGTATGTTAAATATTATTTTCGATGTTACATCTTTTCAGTCTATCTCCCACGCTATTCGGCCACACTGCTCTTCCCAAGTTAGGGATATTTTTGTGGCTGCGGTGGTGCACACACTACATGTCATTTGGTTATCTCGGAATTCTTTGCGGTTCTTTTTGAACATGGTTTTAGTACATGCGGCTCAGGTGCATATTCTTGCCTCAATCAGTTTAAGTGGTAATATTTTGGGTGGTAAGTGCATTGTTTTCGATGCGAAGCTTCTTGATGGTTTCTCGGTTTCTCTTCATAACCGTCATATTAGAGATACTTAGTTGGTTTGCTGAAAGGCGCCCTCGGCCCCTTGGTGGAAAGTCAACACAGATGGCTCGGTTATTGGAACTCTTGGCGCTTGTGGAGGTTTGTTTCGTGATCACGTTGGTACATTCATTGGCGCCTTTGCTTGTAATATTGGAATATTCACAGTTTTCAACGCTGAAATCCATGGATTTATCCTCGCTATGGAGTATGCAGCTCAAAACGGTTGGAGAAACGTATGGTTATAGAGCGATTCCACCAGTGTTATGTTGGTTTTCATAAATCAGTCGTTGGTATCGGTCATGCTTCGAAACTGCTGGCACAATGCCTATAATCAAGGGATACAAGTTATTTCTTCTCATATCTTCAAGGAAGACAACTGTTGCACCAATTTACTAGCTAATATGGGTCATTCGCTTCAGGGCACGGTTTGGTTTCATGTTTTGCCTCAGGCTTTGCACGTTGACTTCTTTACGGATCGTAGTGGGATGCCTCGTTATAGATTATCGTAGTCAGTTGTTTTCTTTGTTTATGTTTGTTTTCTGTTCTTTTTTCTTTGAGTTTGGCGGCATAGGATAAGGGTTCTTCGAGATGTCAACCTAGTTGGGATGTCGTTGCTTCCCCTTGATGTCTGTCCAATCTCCTAGCTTAGCAAAAAAAAGTGATGCATGTCATTTTAAAGAAATAAAAGATAATTAATGTTGAATAAGAAAATTAAAGTCATACTCTTGTTTTTTTTATTGACATATTATTTTTGCAAATTTTACATTTAGTATGGGATAGAGGGAAGACATGTCATCATTATTAATTATAACACTAATGATAATTTTATATTTGTCTCGTGAAATTTGAACCTTATTCTTTGAGATTACAATGTTAAGTTCTAATAAGAGGTGTAGTACATCTAAATTTTGTTTTTCAATTGTTGTCGAATTTAAAAGTTAGTCAAGCATTCAACTAATAATTCTCAACGTGAATCCCTTTTTTGCTTCGAGCGATTGCGTGAGGAATGACCTTATCACTAGATTGTCATTTCATTAACTCCTTTAAAGAGTGTCAAATATGGATTTTCAGTTTTCCCACTGGTCTTGCGTGTGTTAACTTAGAGCCCATTGATTTGTGTATGTAGTGCCCAACGTTTGGCTTGGTTTCTCACTATTTTGCGACGTTCAGTTTTTCCCAATCCACATGATCTTTATCACCTCATATCATGCTTTGGATAAATAGTCATTTTCAGGTCGTGAAGCTAAAAACATGGGATAAGAGTCTTTGCGGCTAAACTCTTAATTTTTTACATGTCTTTGACTAATTCTGACACACCTATGATCTTTACGAGACCTAATGAACGTAAGCAAGATTCATCAAACTCATATTCAGTTGTTCCTAGTTCAACTGACTCTTATTCAACTACGTTTAGAACGTTTAAAATCAATTTGACCGATGGTCATCTTCGAGATTAACAATCTAGATTATTTTTAAATGTAAACAATAAAAAAATAGTTAAGTAAAAAAAACAAAATAAAATAAAAACAGTGGGCCTCTCAAGGCAAAGGAAGAACCAGGTGACACACACTGCCACACACATGACACACCCTTATGTTACCATTTTTCTTTCCAATCTAACCCCTTATAAATACTCCCTCTCACCCTTCTTTCTTTCATCACTCATTCACTTTCTCACTAATTTCACTGCCCACAGTTTTCTCTTTCTCTCTCTTATTCCTATTCCTCCTCCTTAACCAACAAAACCAATTTTCTTCTCTGTTTTCTCCATGGCTTCTTCTTCTTCTATGGAAAGTGCAACCCCTCAACCTCCTCTCTACTTTGATGAAAAATGGAAGCTATCAAAGAAAGAAAGTTCAACAAGAAGCAAATCATCAACAACATCATTCATCAAAAACACTTCAACAACACAAAGAAAGTGTGCTTTTGCTAGAAAATGTGCAAGACTTGTCAAAGAACAAAGAGCACGTTTCTACATCATGAGGCGGTGTGTTACAATGCTCATTTGCTGGCGTGATTACAGTGATTCATGAAGAATTATCAAAAGGGTTTATTAGGAACAATCAAAGAGCTTCAAAAGTTCTCTTTTTTCATGCTTTAGATCCCTTTTGGTGATTCTCTTATCAAGCTATCTTTTTTATACATGTACATAAAAATATTATTTTTCTTAATTTTCTTAGCTAGAAGTTTCAATTTTTATTTTTATTTTCTAATGGGTCATCTTGTAACCTATGATTTTCAGAAATTAATATTATGTTAGAATTGAGAAATTAATTGAAAAATAGTTTAATTTATTTATCATAGTTTTTAGAAGTATTTAATGTTGGTAACTTTGGGATTGAGGAAGTGGTTTTTTGAGATCTCAAAAATTTCTGAGATTCCATTCAAAGTTCTGCAGCTGAGATGAGGTAAGCTAGGCTGCTCTGTTCTGTACTGTGTGTGTGTGTATAGATCTAAATGGACTTAGGATGACGCAAACAATGTGATTTATTTATTTAATATTTTTCATGCAATTAGTACTATTATTTTAATGACAACAATTAAATGATGAGAAGTTGTGAACTAATTTTGTTTTTTTTATTGTTTATTTATCATTTATCTTAACCTTGTGTGTGAGTGATGGGGGAGATATAATAATAATAGAATTAAGTTTTTAATTGCATAGTTTAGAACAAGCAAAAGGGCAAAGTTTCTAGAGTAGCTTCAAATTTGCATAAGATAGATTCAATTAGTTGTTACTCTTTTGGTTTAGCAATTTGAGTTTGTGGAAGAAAATTGAGGTTTGATCTTTATATAACACAATTTTTGGAAGGAGAAGAGAGTAGTATTAGATTGCAAATTTGCAACGTCTGGTGTTAATCCTTCAGTTTCCAAGAAATGATACCGTGGTATTCAGAGTTTGATCAGAAGATAAGTAAAATATTTCTATCTCCTAAGTCAGTCAAAATTCGAACACAGAACATTAGTTTTTAGTTTAATGATAAATTGTATATAATTATGAAGCTTAATTTTATTCTAGAAGTGAGGTATAGACTATAGAGGGTAGGGAGGTAAGGTGGGCGTTGCTCACATCACAATGCTGACTGAGACGCCGGTGGCTTGAGTCTGATGGTGTTGTTTTCGGTACGACTCTTTATACTGTACATTATTTTTATTTGTTTATTTGTAATAATTTGCAATATGAATTACCAAACTGTCCTGTACTTGTAAGATAGAGTTTAGTTCTTTGACCATGCTTGGACCACTTTGACCCTATCATCTTCTACAGGGGGCATTTTCGGTGTTTCATCATTTATTTCAAGTGTGTGTTTAGTTTCACTTTTGAAGAACATGGCAACCCTTAAAACCGCGTCTCAATGTTGTATTGTTGTATTTGGCGTAAATCTAATGAGTCACGATTTCTAAATTGTGCTAGACAAACAAATGTATAGCAATTGACACATTTGAAAACCACGACAACTAATAAAACCGCGTATCAATGTTGTATTGTTGTATTTGGCGTAAATATGAGAAACCACGATTCCTAAATTGTGCTAGACACGCAAATGTATAACAATTGACACATTTGAAAACCACGGGCAACTAATAAAACCATGTCTCCGATGTTGTATTGTTGTGTTTGGCGTGAATATGAGAAGTCACGATTCCTAAACTGTGCTAGACACACAAATGTATAGCAATTGACACATTTGAAAACCACGGCAACTAATAAAATTGTGTGTCGTTGCCATGTTTGGCGTGAATTTGAGAAGCCATGATTCATAATTTGTGCTAGACGCGTGAATGTATAGCAATTGACGCGATTCCAAACATAGGCGAAGTATATGTTTGGAAAACGCCAAAATCATGATAGAAAATAGTGATGGATTATAACTTATAAGCTTCATATTTGAGTTTAAAATCAGAATTTGATATCATATTCCATATCTTGAACACATTCTATACCGTTTGCAATTTTATAAACATTTTTTGCCTCTCATTGAAATCTAAACATATTGAAACTAGATATATTTTATACTGTGTTGAATACATGATGTCAATTTATTTTTGGACTGATATAGTGTCGAAATTTTGTGTCAAAATACTATTGTTTCGAATTTTTTTGTTTGAACATATCTTAGCTCACGTTCGTGGTTGTCTATAACAAACACATGTTAGGAAGAAAAAAAAAGTTGTTACTATTATTTCTCAAATTGAGGTGCCGTAATTTGCAAGTGAAATGGAATTGCCTCAGCTATTCTTTTTATTATCTCAATTGTAAGTAAATAGAAACTCATACATGGTAAATTTTTCATTTTGTGAAAATAAAAGGATAAACATTATTGAATAGATGTGCTGAATAGCAATAGATAAACTGAATTAAAAAAAATGAGAATGCTACACTAAGTAAATAGAAATTCATACATGGTAAATTCTTTGAGGTTAGTTTATGGCTTTTGAAATGACAGACTGGCAGTGGCACGGATGATGAGTTGTTGACAATGGCACCCCAACATAGAGCCAAATATTCTGTCAAAAGAAAGAAAATAAAAGAGGGCCAAATATGAACCCTCACACAAAGACATTATTGGATGGTACTCAAATAAAAACTTACATCAATATAAATAGTCGATTGCATGTTACGTGAACTTAACTCAGTTGATAGAACATTGTATAATATATACAAAAGTTAAATTTCTGGCCATTAAACTATTTGTCCAAAAAAATAGTCGATTATTTACTGTTAAATTATTAATTAAAATAGCTATATTGTCATATCATTTAATTTTTTTTTATTCGTTAGATTTTATATCATAATGTGTATAAGACCTAACTCAAATGATAATGTTAAAAGTATGAGTTCTAACCTGAAATCACGCATTTGTATACATGAGTTTCAAATGTCGTTTGTCTTTAATTTATAGATAAAATATATCTAATATCAGTTTATTAGTGACAGAGAAAAAAACAGCGGTTTTGTATTTTAGTGAAAAAGTTAATATGCCCATCCTTAGATTTCATTTGGATCTATTCACACAGGATGGAAAAAAAGAAAGGCTTAAATAGGTCTTTCGTCCCTGTAAATATAGGTAATTTGAATTTTCGTCCCTGAAGTTACTAATCCTTCCAATCTGCCACTGCAAAATTTAATCATTTGACTTTTGTCCTAATTAGGTTTTTTTGCTGAGGTGGGCTGCCATTAGTGACGCGGTGCCCATGTGGCAAGTGATGATTGGACGAGGTGGTTGGCTTAAATAGGTCTTTCGTCCCTGCAAATATAAGTCATTTGAATTTTCGTCCGTGAAGTTACTAATCAGATATAATTTGGATTATTTTTCAAATGATTAATATTTACAATGACAAAATGAAAGGATTAGTAACTTCATGGACGAAAATTGAAATGACCTATATTTACATGGACAAAAGACCTATTTAAGCCAAAAAGAAAATAGGAAAAACGTTTGAAAAAAGGTTCCATCTTTTCAAAGGTTTGTAAGAAAAGTGATGAATGGGGAGCATATATATCTTCCAGCCCAACTCATCAAGCTCATCAACACAAATACTCCATCCGATCCTAAATATAAAAGAAGAATCTTTTTTAAATTTATTAAATAATTAATGTATATAGACTATAATACAAACTAAATATATCATTTATAAAATAAACCTAAAAAAGAATGTTCTCTTATATTTAAGGCCAAAGGATTGTCATTTCTATCACTTTGGCCATCAAGCAAAAGTAGAAGCACAATCCTTCACCTATACATTCAAATTATCCTGATGAAGAATCTGCCTATATATCTCATGTTGATGGACAATGTGAAACCTGGATTTTCTATCATTGATTTAATAAGTCTTACCATTATATCAAGTGAAATTGATTCAATATGAAAATCAAGTTATTTATAGTGCAACATTATTCTACTTGTGTAGCATCTAAGAGAAATATGCATGTTTAAGCAAGTCTAGAACACTTTTTTAAAGTAAAGTTCTTTTATTTTTCAAATAATTCAAAATTGTCTTAAATTTCTATTCCAACACAAGACAAGCACATAATAGACTCAAAAACAAATGTTACATCACAACCAAAGTGAATATACCACACAAAGAAATACCTCTAAACCCCCAATCAAAACAAATTTAATCCAAATTATAAACTCAATTCCTTCCAAGGTGCTTAAGGATACATCATACATCATCCCATCTTGCGAGCACATGATTGTGTGGGCTCTCTGCAACCCTTCATAGAAGGTGGGTAGATTTTTGCTTGCTTGAATGCTAGGTTTGGACCTTTATCAATAAAATTTTAATCATCGAAAAAAATTTGAAAGTAAAGTTGTTGTTTTCAAATTTCAATAAATTGTTTTTGATATTGAGAAAATAAACCCTTGAAGGATAAGTTTGTTAAGGAGAAAATAACTTTGCCTCATCTTATGATAAAGGAGACTTAATGATTTAAAGCATCTTCCTTTCAAAAAAAAAATGATTTAAAGCATCTTAAATCAGTTCCTAGAGATAAGGATCACTTGAACTTTTTCAAGTTTTGTAAAGAAGTGAAAGAAGAAAAATTAGCTAGAAATAGCCCTCATGTTTTAAACTGTTTTTGTCCTTAATGGAAGGAAAAAGAAAGAAAGATCACACTTAAATCATTTTCCCTTTAATTGGAAGGAAGTAAAAAAGAATAATATGCGGAACCAAGAAAATTGATTCGTTAGATCCATAGGTGACAAATATAGAAGAAAGATTAACATATTATGAAGGACTAGTACTTTAAATTTCTCTCTTTATTTATTTAACTTGTTCTATGTACATTAAGAGTTTTAATTTCTCTGTTTTTTTATTGGTACTAATTTCTTTGTTGTATAGCCTTTATGTGTCAACCATAAGTTTAAAAAAGCTCAAACAGCTGTGCTTGAGTTTTTCATTACCATTTTTTGATAAGACAAAACAATTTTGGATGAAAAGTACGTACATTATTGATATCTTAGAGTTATAAATACATTTAAATCTTTATGATATACCATTTTTTCCGTAAAAAAGCATTTAATTAATCCCTTTAAAAAAAATCTTAAATGTTTAGACGTCTAATTTGGTGGTTATAACTAGAGGCTAAATATAGACAATAAAAAAAAGTTAAAATCGTCAAACAAAAGACTGAATATCAATATGAAAATATTTGTAGGAACTTTACAAGATGGCGTTTTATAATGACTTAGCCTGAGTTTGCTTCGGTGGTGGAAATTCCAGTTAGGCCAAAATCACGGCAACAATCTACGTTTATAGTGAAGTTAGAAATACCAACTTCTTAAAATCATGTTGAAATTGCATAGAAACGCGGGAATATACTACTAACGCTAATATAAACAAACCATAAAACATAATGTACATTCTTTTTTAAAGTTTTAGTTAAATGCATCTTTAGTCTCTTTAAAACCGCAACATTTCAAGTATAACCCTTATATAAATCACGACTTAGATTGTACCCAAAAAATCACGACCAAAAAACATATTTCACAAAATTTTATCATAAAAAAGAGTTATAAAAAAATACCGTTGGCTTTATAATACACTTTCGAAAATTGACTTAGATTTTATATTTCATATTTCATATTTCAAAGTTTTTTCATCAAACAAACCTTTATTCTTATTTGAAATCCTAATACTCTTTTTCAGAATTGTCTAGTTTACATGTTACTATATTTTGGGGTTGTAATACAATTGAATGTTTCTGAATTTTAGAAACCTTGACTATTTGACAGTGCCACTTTAACTGTTACTACCTCAATAAGGAATCTAATAGTAGCGTCAAAAACATGTCACAAGCATTGAGATGTATATTGCAGATACAAACACTGAATTGAACACTGTTTTGTTTCTTCTTGTTATTTAAAGCTAGACCGAGTTTGATCAACATACCCAAAATGGGACCATTCTTCATATTTTACTGTTTACGTTACTGCAATTAATTCCAAATGACCCAACAATTTTTGTACCTAGAAAAATGACCCAACACCAACATTTTTCAATCAAGTATTCCCTCTTAGGTTAAATTTTTTCACGGTATATTTCAAGTATCTCATGAGTTAACAAAACAATTCCTCTCAAAATATAAAATATGCTACAAAGCAAGCAAAATAAAAATTTGAAGTTATTATTAAGCAAGCAATATATACATACATATATGGTAGAAGAAAAAAATATTAAGATTTGATATATATATATATATATATATATATGAAACTTTCATCTCATACTAGTTGAATAGATTGCAACTTTTTTTTAGCTAGAGAATAGGTTTTGACTTTTTTCTTGTACAAAAAACAAAAGATTGTGACTTTTGTTTAAGGGTTTCTTTAATATAAAGAAACAAATGGATAGAAAGCAATTTGTGTTTGTAACAACTTTATTTGTTGATAATTCATTGTGGGCTACATATAACTTGATTTTGTTTTTGCTTTTGTTTTTTGAAAGGGTTTTAATTTTGTTTTTGTATCTTTTTGGTTTTCGGCAGATTCTATAGCAGTAGCTTATGTTATTGTTTTTTCTAGTCAAAGGGAAGATTTAGCTTTTCTAACCAAAGCTTCTTTTGATGCACTTTGTTAGTAATCAAAGAAGCATCATTCTCAAAATTTTAGATTGTAATCTCCATGATTGTTCATGATTGGGATTTGGTTTTGCGTGACAAAAGGAAATCCAATAAGATAAAAAAAATGAAGAAGGAAAAAAAAAACTTTTCTAAAGTTGAATTAGCCCCAAAAATGCAATAAATTGTTTAACAAATATGGATCCGGCTATCAATTCATTTTAAAGTGTAAAATAGATATCATCAATTGACAAATTTAAATTAACATGATGATTTCGTATGAAATTTATTTTCACTTAAAAATGTATAAACACTTATTTATACAGTCAATATAAAATAAACTATAATAATATGATTTCTAATAATTCTTATTATGTATCTAAATGCATCAACGACTTAAAAAAGTGATAACATAAATGGACTTCAATCATCTACGAATGTAGTATGATGTTGCATTTGTATGTAGAGACCGATAAATTTATTGACGCAGAACGGAAGAATGTGTTAGTGAGCGCTAAATCTAAAAGATAAACAGACAGGTTGCAAGCGACAAACCTATCTAATAAAGGTTTCTGGGATCCACCAGAATTGAGAAAAAGTCTCGAATATTTTTATTGAATGAAAAGTGTCTCTTAGGCTACATAAGTTATGTTTAAATGCTAAAAGAAATAACAAACTCGTATGAGCCGAAAAATAACAAAACGAAATAAAATAGAAAGTTTTAGAATATGTTGAAATATTAAAATGCGGTTTCGAGCCTTCAGACGACCTCGAATGACTAAATTAACCCCTACGTCATGAAGTGATGAGTATTGCTCATGAGTACCAAAGCTTTTCGAAAAGGTTTACTTCGGGTCATTCTGACACCGGATGCAAAATTTGCACCAATTCGACCCAATCTTTCTTATGCGTCACTTCGTCTTTGATTCGTGCTGCTAACTTGTCTACATCATTTGTAGTGCGATTGGAATAATTTTTATTTGTAATCACCGTATGTTTGGGAATATCCTACCGTAAAAAAAGAAAATACTAATTGTAACTTCAAGTTAGACATACATCCATACGTCTCTGATGGTTTTTTTTTTTCTTTTTCTCCAGACATATATCATACGTATATGATTAGAGAGGGAAACAACTCTAGAAATATTTATCTTTGAATCTAATGATCCTTACAATTACAATTTACAACATCATATCACAACTATAGAGGATCCAAATAATCATCTTGACACATCTAAATCCACTTCTAGGTGAATGATTTACAAAATCTCCTTCGATATTTGAATTTGACTTAAAGCATTAAATATAAATTGAGTGTGATTTATTACTATAATAAGCAAGTGAAATCATACATAGTGGATAGTACTACTGAAAGGAAAGGAAGCGTGGTAGTATATGTTATTCCCTCTTCCCCACATTTTTGACTATATGCATGCTTAAGGTAATAATAGCCTTTCAACAAAGGTGATCATAGTGCAAGAGAACAGGGATAAATATAATCGTCCTATATCTATGATAATATTTCTTCTAAGTGTGCTATATATTTTGATTAGTTTTCTTGATTATGGTCAAAAAGCAATTCACTTCTTTCATTATCCATTGTCCCCACTATGTCCAATCTTTAATTAGTAAATTTTGTTGAAAGGTATCCAACACCATATGGATCTCATCATTATTATGGGATTTCAGCACTCTTAATAATTAGTAGTTCATAGCTCATGTTCCATAATAATTAAGCATTACAGCTCCTGTTCAATATATATAGGGTCGTGTTAACAAATTCATACGTCCGGTTTTAGTTTTATAAGAGATGCAAAAAAAAAAAATTACGGGTCCATAAAAAATAAATAAGTCATTTTAAAAAAAATTACACTTTGATGGGACTTGAACACATGACCTCTTAGTCAACAAAAGCTAGCCGCACCACTAAACAAATTGATATCATTTGCTCTTAATAGATATATAACAATTATTTAGTGTCTTAAATATATAAAAATATATATTTTAGGCCCAAAAAATTGGAGACCCGGCGCCATAGTCCAGCCTCGACGGGCTATGGGCCTGCCATATATATATATATATATATATATATATATATATATATATACACAAAACTTCTAATTTACTTCCACCTAAAAAAGAAAATTGTTGTATACACATATGCAAAGGCTGAAAAACACCAGTAAAAGACCGAAATGCCCCCTCAACAATTAACTGCCGCAGAAGTTAACCGGCTGCAGTTAACTACCGAAATTCAATTTTATCCATCGACAGTTAACTACTGTGGAAACTTCGACAGTTAACTGCCGCGGAAATCTAAATTACAAATGTCAAAGACGTTTCAGTATTTTTAATTAATATGGTATTTATTGAAAATGAATTAAGAGATTGAATTGAGGATAGAATTGGTTTATGGTATAGTGGACTTGGGAGCATTTGTCTTTGTTTGAAATTACTAATTTATTACTATTAAATCTTAGTTTTCTTTTTAAGGATTATATTTATTCTTAGTTATTACTTTTTTTTTTTAACTATTAGTTATTGTAATTAGAAATTTGGGCTACTATTGACATAAATCATATCTTTTTCTTTTAATAATAATTATGTAAATAGTATATGCCAAATTTATAACCCCTTAAATTTTGACATATAATTATAATTATAACTTCTTTAATAACAATTTCATTTAATATAATATACCAAAATACTATTACTATTTTTTTTAATGTGCAAAATAATATTCAAATGCTTAATTTTTACACTTATTGAAATGTTTTTTTTAGAGGATTTAAATGCTCTTTATTTTTTTGTCAAGATTTAAATGCTATTTTTATTAAGATATATATGCATAAGTATAATACTGCAATTGTTTGAAACGTACCAAAATAATGATTGAAAAATTAAAATCAATCAATATTAATAACGACAATTTAAGGTTTTTGCAAAAAAAAACCAGGTTTGATGTTTCCGCGACAGTTAACTGCTGAAGTTTCCACCGTAGTTAACTGCTGATGGATAAAATTGAATTTCGGCAATTAACCGCAGCCGGTTGACTTCCGCGGCAGTTAACTGTCGTGAGGGTATATTAGTCATTTACTGGTGTTTTTCAGCCTTATCAAATGTGTACACAACAACTTTCCCTAAAGAATATAGAGTAAGTTGTAAACATACTCATACTTGTTTTTGACATGCCTTCAAGAGATAGCAGTTCATCATTTAAAAGTATGCATTGACAATTTTTATGAAAATTAAGAAACAATTATTATTTGCCCCCAAAAAAAAAAGACAGTTATGTTTGCCTAAAAACAAATTTACCAAATTAACATTTAGTTAATATTAGTTCAAAATAGTTAAAAAATTGTTAAACATTGTTTTTTTGGTCAAAAGTAAGTAAGAATAGGTTTACTAGCTCAGTCATTCATATTTTTAGATGGGAGTAAACTAGAAGCTCATATATATGACGGTCACTCCTCACAATTGGTTAAGGGGATTTTTGGAGTAATAACATTAAATGTTCATGGATTATTTGATATTAACTTGTATTTAAGTACAACAAATTTAGACATTTTTGTCTGCAAAGTTTAAGCTTAACTCAATTGACAATCATAAAAAAATTTCGTTGCTCCCATGTTCTATATTGAAACTTCACATTTATATTTACGTTTTACTAGTGTTTACAACTTTATATACCGATCCAAAATAAATATTTAGACATTTTCTAGTACTTATCATTGAACAATGGAGAGTAAAAAAATGACAATTGTTTTTCTCACATACCCAATTGCGGTCCCACACTAGAAAAATACCATTATACCCCCATCTGCAATTAATTGCCACCAACTTCCCAACGTAGGAGTTCGCGACAGCTAATTGTCGTTGGAGTACAATAGATTTTCCACAGTGTGGAAGAGCAATTAGGTATGTGAAAAAAGCAAATTTCTAGAAAAATAGCAGTAGAAAAGTCCGTATGTAAAAAGATTATGGGCCTAGTACATCAAAATAAATAAAAAGAGAATGCTGCTCTCCCCCCCTGCACAAAACACTCGCACCCTGCATGATTTTCAATTTTACCCCTGCGCATGTTAAGTAACGCTGCACAACTTAACTAGCGCTGCGCGAGTTAAGTTGCACAGGGTTACTGTTTTTTTTCAAAATCCATCGGTCCATACTCCAAGCACCATTTTCTTTCCCTCCACCTTCAAAAACCCAAAAAGTGAGATTTTTGGGGTTGAAATCCTCATCCCAAATCATTGCAAATCGTCAGGAAGCAAGTTTCTACGCTCATCAAGCACCAAATATCAGGTATTGTATCATCAAAACTCATCTCATTTTGCTAGTTTTTGTGCTTGGTTGGTCTGGTTTCGTAGGCAATAGGGCAAGGTGCGCAGGTTAACTTGCGCAGGACGTTAGGTGCTACGTGACTTAAGTCACGCAGGTGTGAATGTACTGCGTGATTTAAGTCACGCAGGTGTTAATATGATGCGTGACTTTAAGTCACGCCACTGTACAGTCCATATTTTTGAATTTTTTGCGCCACTTTTGTTCTTGGTTAGCTTGTTACACAAGTAATTTATTTATTCTCGCTTTGTAAATTATTTTATTCAATAGATATATAGGGAGATGGTTGACAATGTCACGGGTGATGACGTTGAAAAAAACCCGGCCAAAAATGAAGCTTCCGTCGATGCTACCGGCAAAGGTTCCGACGATGTGAAACCGTTTAAAGTCAAAATTTCATTTCAAGCTCGCATTGGTAAAATTGAAGAACCTAAACCGATACCTATCAGTGTTGTTTGTGAAGCTCGCGAAACCGGCTCATTTTTCACAACAAATGAAAGATGTAGAGAGCGAGAAGAGTTACTTGCTTGGGTTCGTCGACAAGGGGTAAGGGCCGGATTTAGTGTTTGTATATATAAATCCGTTTTGAAAATGCCATACTTGACGATGCAATGTGAAAGGAGTGAGACATACAAGCCACCTAAGACGAGGAAGAAACCGAACATTGAAGGCATCGACTCAAGGAAATGTAATTGTCCGTTTAGGTTGAAAGGTTTCTTTGATAAAGAGACAAATGATTGGTGGCTTGCAATGCTTTGTGGAATGCACAACCATGACTTGGATGAAAAGTTATCCGGACACCTTATTACGGGTAGACTTAGTGCGGAGGAGAAGAAAAAAGTTATCAACATGACAAAGAGCTTGACGGTGCCTCAGAATATAATCATCAATTTGAAGCAAAATAACAAAGAAAGTGAGACAACTATCAAGCAAGTGTACAATGTGCAAACAAGATGGCGAAAAGGGGAAAGAGGTAACATGACGGAGTTGCAATTCTTGATTTCGAAGTTGGTAGAGCATAAATATGTCTATTACACAAGATGCAATAGTGAGGAAACTACTCTTGAAGACATATTTTTTGCTCATCCGGAGTCAATTAAATTGCTCAATACCTTTCCGACCGTTTTGGTCATGGACTCCACTTAAAAATCCAACAACTACCGAATGCCGTTGTTTGAGATAGTTGGTTGCATCTCTACAAAAATGACGTATTCCGTTGTTTTCGCCTTACTTCACTTTGAACTAGAGGACAACTTTGCTTGGGCACTTACGATGTTGAAAGATCTTTTGTCCTCAAAAGACAACATGCCTAAGGTGATTGTCACCGACAAAGATGGTGCTTTGATGAATGTCGTTGGCACAGTTTTCCCTAAAACATACACGATGCTTTGTTATTTTCATATTGAGAAGAATGTAAGGGCTAAGTGCATCATAGATTTTAAAGTTCACCCAAAGCCTCCTAAGGGTGCAAAAGTTGACAAGAAAGGATTGAAGAAGAGCAAGGTGAAGAATAAAGAAGTTGTTGAGAAAGTCGTGATCGCTTGGGTATAGTTGGTCGAATCTCCTACGGAGGAATCATATGCAAATAATTTATTGAAATTCAAAGAGGTATGCATGCCATTTCCAGAATTCATAAAATATGTTGAAGAAACGGTTTTGAACCTTAAGGAAAAATTTGTGATGGCATGGACGGATAAAGTCTTGCATCTAGGGTGTAGAACCACCAACATTGTTGAATCGGCTCATGGAGTGTTGAAAAAATATTTGAGGAGTAGCGTGAGTGATTTGGCATCATGTTGGGATGAAATAGACAAGATGTTGGCCGCGCAATTTGGTGAAATACAAGGAAGTTTTGGGAGGAATAAAACGGTCTTTGAACACAAATACAAAAAAATCAAGATGATGAGAGAGTTGGAGGGTTATGTATCTAGACGCGCATTGAAATTTATCTATGATGAATTGCAATGCTCCAAGACATTCAGCTTTGAGAAGGAAGATTGTGGTTGTGTGCAAGCGACTTCGTACGGGTTACCTTGTACATGTATTATTGCCATGAGGTGCAAGCAAAAATTGCCTCTTGTCTTTGATGATATATACCCTCATTGGAGAAGGCTAAGTGTACAAGGAGAAGAGATTGATGATGATTTTTCCTGGTGGAAGAGTGGAATGACATTCAAGAACGTCTTAAGACAAGCCCTTACAATATGAAACTCCACATCAAAGAGATGATGCGTCAAATAGCCTTTCCGGAAACCACAAATATGTGTCCACCTTCAAAAAAAGCGGTAACCAAGGGAGCACCTAAAAGGAAGAGGACTACACTCAAAGTATCATCAACGGGTCGAATCCCCTCTAGATGGGAGACTATTGATTCCCAAAATCCAGATAGTCAACCTTCACAACCCAAGATGTCACTTTCAAAGAGAAAAGATGCACGCTTTGGCACGTACTCCCGGTCACAAGCTTCATCCTCTACTTCAAAACCACTTCGGAGCATACCTTATATTTCACAAATTCCAAATCTCATGAGACCTTTTATTGAAGACATTGTGAATGTTAAAGGGGATGATCATTGTGGATTCCGGGTCATAGCTAGACACTTGGGGATGGATGAGGAAGATCATGTATTGATTTGTCATCAACTTATTCATGAGTTGAGAACTCATAAGAGTGACTACATGCCGATATATGTCACGGAGGAGAGTTTTAACAAAATCTTGAATGGTTTACACCCTCCAAAATGTACAATTGGTATTGCGCCGGTAGATAAGTGGTTGACCACTCCGGATATGAGTCACATTATTGCTACTTGCTACAATAGAGTCGTTGTTCTATTGACATTGCCCGAAAGGGATGGTGTATGTGAGACATATTTCCCAATCCGAAGTGCTCCACCACTTAATCCACATGCCAACATCATGTATCTTTGCTTTATTCCTAGCCACTATCTTCATGTTACTTTGAAGGAAGGGTGTCTGTTACCACCGAGTTGTACGAAGTGGATGTCCATCAAGATTGGTGAGACGGAGAAATGGCATTTTGAGTTTTTGGATAGACAAGATGCCTTCAATGAGCTCATGTCCAAGGAGCCGAAGCCGCCAAAGAAACCAACAAATGAGCACAATCCAATATTTTGTTATAATACTCCCACTCCGCAAAAAAGGGAACAAGAGTTTGAAGCGATGGAAGACGTTGAAGTAGAGGAAAATCTAGGAATGTCACTACAATTCTTAGATAGGTTATAGGTTATGACACTTATAGGTCGGTCGGTGTTCGTCCTATTTTTTGGTGGTATTACACCCCGACGTATTTTTGGGTGGCCGGTTATGTACTTTGGATATTCGTGGCCAATATGTAACTAATATTATATATTAAATGAAATGAATTATTTTTTTGAAGTGAAACATGTCTGAAGATGCACAAGATCTAGTTAAACTTTATGTCCGTTATGTAGATGTGAAAATGAAGGCTAGGTTTTTTGTAAAGCCCACTGGCAAGTTGGAGGTCTTGAAGACAAAACATGACAACTTCTTTATCCATATTGGTTCAAATCATAGAACATACGATGTAATTTTAAATGCGCCAGGCGTGGACTTGGGGGAGGATAAGGAAGAGAACTTATCAAAGATAGTGTATTTTCCACAACGTGTCGAAGATGATAGCGACGTCGCTAACATGTTTAACGTAATGGTTGAAGATAACGTTTTACATCTTTATGTCCGATCCGTTAAAGTGTGATATTTATTAACGTGTAATATCGTAATTTGTTCGAATTTGTGTCCGTATTATTGAATTTTAATGAATTTGTGTTTATGTAATTAAACGATGAATTTCGATAATTTTAACCGTTTATATGAGATTATGTGATTTTCAAGATTTATGGACAAATTGGTGTAATTTGGATCGTTTACGTGTCATTAAGTGTGTTTAACTGATTACAGGTCATTACTCGCGAATTTGTGAAATTTGGACCGGTTGGATCGTTATGTGTGATTATGTGGTTGGGATAAAAACGATGTTTTTGTGTAATTTTGATCGATTATGTCGTATTATCCGATAATCTTGTTAAACTGGCGTAATTCGGTTCAATTATGAGCGTGTAAAAATTACGGGTCATTAATGACATTCATTGCATTGAATGCATAACAGTACAACAATTAATGATGTACTGCTATATCAGCACTGTGTGAGTTAACTGGCGCAGTGCGTGACTGCTTTACAGTCACGCAGCGTTAGTTAACTAACGCACAGTTTTACACTTGCGTTAGTTAACTAGTGCAAGGGTAAAATAGGCATGGCTGCAGGGTGGGAGTGTTTTGTGCAGGGGGTGAGCGGCATTCATAAAAAGATGGGTACTGCTCTCGCCCCGTACAAAACACTCGCGTCCTGCAGCCATAACCAAAACGCTTCTGCGTTAGTTAACTAACGCAAGTGTAAAACTATGTGTTAGTTAACATTTGCAACGACACTTAACGTGCGCATGTATAAAATATGTAAAACACTGCGTGAGTTAACTCACGCAAAGTTTTAACACATGTGCGAGTTAACTCACGCTATACTGATATAATAGTACAACATGTAATGTTGTACTGATATGCATTCAATGCAAAGTGTGTCATTAATGACCCGTAATCTTTACACGCTTATAATTGAACCGAATTACGCCAGTTTAACAAGATTATTAGATAATACGACATAATCGATCAAAATTACAAAAAAACATCGTTTTTATCATAATCATATAATCACACATAATGATCCAAACGGTCCAAATTTCACAAATTCGCCGATAATGACCCGTAATCACTTAAGCACACTTAATGACACGTAAACGATCCAAATTACACAAATTTGTCCATAAATTTTTAAAATCACATAATCTCATATAAATGGTTAAAATTATCGAAATTCATCGTTAAATTACATAAACACATATTCATTAAAATTCAATAATACGGACACAAATTTGAGCAAACTATGATATTACACGTTAATAAATATTACACTTTAACAGATCGAACATAAAGATGTAAAGCGTTATCTTCAACCATTACGTTAAACATGTTAGCGACGTCGCTATCATCTTCGACACCTTGTGGAAAATACACCGTCTTCTCAACAACTTCTCTATTCTTCACCTTGTTCTTCTTCAATTATTTCTTGTCAACTTTTGCACCCTTAGGAGGCTTTGGGTTAACTCTACAATCTGTAATGCACTTAGCCCTTACATTCTTCCCAATATGGAAAAAAAACAAAGAATGATGTATGTTTCAGGGAAAACTGTGCCAACAGCTTTCATTAAAGCATCATCTTTGTCGGTGACAATCACCTTAGACATGTTGTCTTTTGAGGACAAAAGACCTTTCACCATCGTAAGTCCCAAATTAAAGTTATCATCTAGTTTAAAGTGAAGGAAGGCGAAACCAACGAAATACATTGTTTTTGTTGAGGTGCAACCAACTATCTCAAACAACGGCATTCGGTAGTTGTTGGATTTGTAAGTGGAGTCCATGACCAAAATGGTCGGAAAAATGAGCAATTTAATTGACTCCGGATGAGCAAAAAATATGTCTTCAAGAGTAGTTTCTTCACTATTGCATCTTGTGTAATAGACATATTTATGCTCTACCAACTTCGAAATCAAGAATTGCAACTCCGTCATGTTACCTCTTTCCCCCTTTCGCCATCTTGTTCACACATTGTACACTTGCTTGATAGTTGTCTCACTTTCTTTGTTATTTTGCTTCAAATTGGTGAGAATATTCCGAGGCACCGTCAAGCTCTTTGTCATGTTGATAACTTTTTTCTTCTCCTCCGCACTAAGTCTACCTGCAATAAGGTGTCCAGATAACTTTTCATCTAAGTCATGGTTGTGCAAGCCACCAATCATTTGTATCCTTATCAAAGAAACCTTTCAACCTAAACGGACAATTACATTTTCTTGAGCCGATGCCTTCAAGGTTCGGTTTCTTCCTCGTCTTAGGTGGCTTGTATATCCAACTCCTTTCACATTGCATCGTCAAGTACGGCCTTTTTAAAACGGATTTATCTATACAAACATTAAATCCGGCCCTTACCCCTTATCGATGAACCCAAGCAAGTAACTCTTCTCGCTCTCTCCATCTTGCATTTGTTGTAAAAAATAGGCGGTGTCGTGACCTTCGCAAGAACACCGATAGATACCGGTTTAGGTTCTTCAATTTTATCAATGCGAACTTGAAATGGAATTTTGACTTCATCACCCGCGACATTGTCAACTATCTCCCTGTATATCTATTGAATAAAAAAAAAATTACAAGGTGAGAATAAATAAATTACTTGTGGAAAAAGCTAACCAAGAACAAAACTAGTGCAAAAAATTCAAAAAAAGGACTATACAGTGGCGTGACTTAAGTCACGCAACACATTAACTCCTACGTGACTTAAGTCACGCAGTCTTAACACATGCGCAAGTTAACTTGCGCATCAAGCCCTACCCTACGAAAACTCGACGAACCAAACACACAAACCAGCAAAATGAGATGAGTTTTGATGATGCAATACCTGATATTTGGTGCTTGATGAGTGTAGAAACTTGATTCCTGACGATTTGCAATGATTTGGGATGAGGATTTTGACCCAAAAATTCGCACTTTTTGGGTTTTTAAAGGTGGAGGGAAAGAAAATGGTGTTTGGAGTATGTGCTGATGAGTTTTGTATGAGAACAGTAATGCTACGCAACTTAACTCACGCAGCGTGAGTTAAGTGGTGCAACGTTACTTAAGTTGCGTAGGGGTAAAATTGAAAATCATGCTGGGCGCGAATATTTTGTGCAGGGGGAAGAGCAGTATTCTAAAAAGATTGCTCTTTAGACTTCAAAGACTGCTATCACATGTCTGGAATTGATCTTCAATGCTTCCAACTGCAGTCTGTTGTTTAATTTTTTCTTTTAAAGCAAACGGTAGTTAACTATCGTTGAAAATATTTTGGTCATTTCTCGATGTACGATAACAAATCTTTTAATGAGAAACATTGGGCCTGACTGAATTTAAGGTACCCTGGTCCGCGTATGGTCAAGGGTCTCATCCCAGCAAGCATGCCTTAGAGTTAAAGTATAGATATCATACTTTTTCTTATCATAAGTTGGTGCATTAATAGGATTTGACTATTTTAATAGGTGAAGAATCATCATATGCTATATATTTTTTTTTTTTGGGTTACTCATATGCTATATTTTTAATTTAATAAAAAAAATTATTTGACAAATTTTAATGCACCCTTTGTGAAATAAAATTGCATTCTTAATTTTTCTCTTATTTTTTATTTTTCAATTCAAGTCATTTCACTCATCAAAATATGAGTAATCCAAGATTTGATCAACTCTCTTTAAAAAAAAAAATTGGATCAACTCAAACATAAATGATTTGCATACAACCTTGTAACCATTGCTAAACAAAGGACAATAAAATTTGTTTGTTTCCTTCATGATAAAACTTAAAGTACTCTACAAATGCTCAAAATATTGCCAGATTGAGATTGATTTGTAGAATTATCAACAATTTTTTTAAATAAATTAACAACAATGTTGTCAACCATTAATTTGCAATCTTGCTCAATTGATAGTCCCAACACACCAAGCCAAATGATAGCATTTCCCTTAAACAAATTGCTTTTGCTTTCATGGAGGAGGAGGAGTTTCCACCTACCATTCTGTCAAAGCTTTAATAAAATATCCTTAAAAATCTTTAATGCACATACTAATACCAAAGCTCATTTGATCATCGAATATTGTTGCGTCAACATTGCACTTCACATAATCTTCAGCCAGTGGCATTAACCACATGTTGATGTTCGTCGTTTGAGCATCCAACGTCTATGTGTTGTCTATCACTGACTGCAAACCACTGTCTCAAATGATCACACACCAATTGTATGGACATGCGCGAGTTCAAGGTCAAAAACATATTTTAACCATTTTAATTTCTTATAAAAATGATAGTAAAAAAAACATAGTTGAATTATGTTTTTCTCATTCAACTAGTGTTTCTTTTTCTTCTGGTTGACATTGTAGAAAACAAGGGACAATAGCAAATAGACAAGGTTTGAGAATTGACATGGTGGTGAGTCAGTCTACAACCTTTTGTACTTCTTTTATCAAAAAAATATGGGTTAAATATGTTTTTGGTTCCTATAAATATACCAACTTTTCATTTTAGTCCTTCTAAAATTTTCCTTCAACTTTTAACCCCTAAAAAAAATTCATTTTCACTTTTGGTCCCTCTTTTAAAGTAAACTCATATGTAGAATTCATATTTTTGAATAAAATTTTTCACAAAAAATTATAATATTATAAGAATCTCTCCCAAAAAAAATTAGAATTTTTTAACAAAACATGAATTTAATATGAATTTTTATATTGTTTACGGTTAAAAATTCATAAGTAATTTATGTTTTGTTAAAAAATTCTAATTTTTTTTGGTATTTTTTTTACAACATTATACACATTTCTGCACAATTTCGTTAAAATAAAAATACAAAAATTAACTTAAAAATAGGGACCAAAAGTAGTGATTGAAAATTTTATAGGGACCAAAAGTCGAAAGAAAATTTTAGAGAGACTAAAACAAAATATTGATATATTTAGAGGGACCAAAAACATATTTAACCCAAAAAAATATTTAGAAGACAACTTCATATATTATCCATCATCCTAATTATCAATCTGTAACCATAGCTTGTCCGGTCAAAAAAGTATTATAATTAAGCTTGTTGATTATAACGATGACGAGATTATCAATACAACTTCTTTTTCATTGATAATCTTCAGGTTATACCATTATTTATAATGTTTGTCGTTAGACTTATTGATTTTTTAACATGACATTTTGTTGTTATTTATATTCGAGATTAGAGAGAATTTTTCTCTAATCTGCCACTCTCTTGATTGTCTTTCTCATGTACTAAACACATAAAAAAAGTTGACATCATATCATATAATATACAATTTCTGGTGTCAACCTTTTGCAATAACATTTTTGTTTTTTAAATAGGTTTGTGTTAGGTTAATAACTTATTTTTGTGTTATTTTAGTATATTAAAATTTAAGATTAATGAATAGCAAAAATGAAGATTGGTGTGGGTTTGGACTCACAATATCTTTGTCGGGTCTTTCCTCTTGTTTTTTGACGGGCTTTGCTAAATTAGAGAATATACTTTCCTTAATGTGTGTAAAGCTAGAGATTTTCTTATCACACCTTCTATGATTCTCGTGTGCCATCTGTTTTCCATATTCCATCCATGTCCAAATTATATAATATATGGAGATTATGAATGAAATTTGGTTTATATAATTTGAATAAATCTAGCAAAACTCAGAAGACCATGAATTTTGCCACCTTGTGGTCTATGGGTTGATATATTTTGTATGATATAAACTGCAATTTCGGTCTATATAATCTGAATTGTGTCGAACCTCCATGACATCAGTTTTATGCAATAGTGAGAATCTTTATACTGACATATTCCAAATTATATAAATTGAATGTATAAAATATGTGTTTAGTTTGTATAATCTGAATTGTATCAACACAAACTAAACAAAGCATAATGATTATTGTTAAACTCTGCCTATTCGCAACAGACATATTCAATTTCCTTACACACTTCGTCTGCCTATTCGCAACAGACATATTCAATTTCCTTACACACTTCGTCTTAGACAATGCAATCATGCTCATCATATTGCCTCTAACATGATTGAGGTGTGTCTCCATATGTCAAATGATGAACAATACATGAACAAATCAATATGATGAAGAAAATTCTAAGAAAATCAAAATTGAGCATCCATGGGCATATTTTGAATTTTATAAACCGAAATGTTGAACGGTACATTTTGGTTTATAAATTTTGAAAATATTTAGTACACATAAGCGAACGAAAAGAACATCAAATGCTTGAGCAAATGCGAACTATCCTTTTGTTGCGATGAGAAGAGTCTCAAACATGATGGATTCAAGAAACTTCACTTCAAAAAAAGGCATAATGTAGCAAAATTCGGATTTGGGGGGAGGGGGGGTATTTTATGGAAAATCCATGACTTGAGAAATTGGAGAACGAGGTTAGGAAAGGATTTCATATTGACATGGTTTGAATTATGTAATATGAAATGACTTTTTAAGTCTTAGAATATATAATCTAAATAGAGATAAAATTGAAAAAATTGAGGGTGCACGAGACGCAAGAAGTAGAGTGTGATAAGAAACGCTTAAGATAAAATCACAACGAAAATATATAGGAGTCGTTTTACTACTTTCATAACATCGAATCACTAGCAAGTTGAATTTAGGAAATTGAAAATAGAGGGGGAACGAAATAACGAGGAATAACACTGAAAGAGAAATATATATATATATATATATATATATATATATATATATATGATGAGAGAGAGAGAATATCCCTTTCCCAATTTAAAAAATGAGGGCATCGAGATTTCTATGAATAGAATTGATTGTGCCCTAGTCCAGACTCAAGAGTGTAGGATCGGTAATAGGGACCTTCAAAAATATATTTGTAAGAGATGAGAATATTATAAATGAAGTTTTATGAGAAAACCTGATTTTGTGATTTTACACATGCAGAGACTGAAGTTTCACAAAGGAGATCATAATTCCCATTTTTTTAAAACATGGAAGACGTGTGCGTTAAATGCTACATCGTGCAAGCGAAAGAAACAAGAAATTGAAAATAAAAAATGGGAATCATGCGTATTTGAAGCATGGGGCCCGCGCTTGAGAACACACATAACCAATATTTAAAGGGATGACTTCATCGTAATCAAAGATTCTCGCTCTCTCTCTCTCCCTCTCTCTTTCTCTCTCTCTCTCTCTCATGGTGGTTACAAATTTGAAGAGGAAATTAGGGTTCTTGTGAGATTAAAACACCATATTAATTGATTCGTTGCTTTGTATCTTCATCTTGAGTGTTTGATTCCTTGTCAACGTCATTAGATTTAAGTTGAATCTCTCAGTCCTCAAGTAATAAGTAGTTAGTGATCATGTACCATTGCCAATTGATTTAGGGCTTATATGAGTTGTGATTTTAATATGTTTTCTTTGATTATTATTAGCTGTAGTAGCTTCTAGTATTGTCGCTAAGTTTTTGGTCTATAAAATCCACTTTTGGGGGCAAAGCTTTAGTAAAGGTAAGGGTGTGAAAAAGTGATTATAAAAAGGGTCGTGTTAACAAGTGCTTTAAGGGCGCTGTGCGTTAAGGGTGATGTGCAATAAATGCACTTGTTAAGGATTCAAAATTAAAAATGATTTATAAATTATGTATAAAAAGTCTTTTTTTTTGTTCCAATGTATTGAATGCACAATTTATAAGATAAAATTTCACTTTAAACTTCTTAACAAATGTCTTTATGATACTTGTTAGCATTTAACTTATTAACAATTCGAATTCAAACAATCCACACTACAAGTCGATTTTACACAGTTAAACGATCTCGTATGTTGATTTAAATTGAACAGTGGGGAACCGCATCATAGGAATCCATTTCCACTAATTGGATTTCAACAGTTACAACAAGATACTGTAACTTACGTGAGCCATTTGATTTCAAATCGACGGTCAAAATTGTTTTTTTCTTCGTGAAACTAAGTTAAAAAATATGAATCGTTGGATCTCAAATCAAAGGTTATGATGAGGTACACCAAGAAACACCCACAACATGAAATCCTCAAGTTTGGAGCGTATAGAACACGCGTGGACACTGCGCGTGGAACACTTACCCCCTTTGGATTCTTCTATTCTTAACGCTAATGTTCCATTTCTGAGAAACAGGTTCATCGGACGCATATGGCCACTCTTGTTCTCCAAAATACCTCGTTGTCTTTCAACCCGTTTACCCGTTTAAACCGATTCGTTTCAGAAGCTTCTTCACCTTTCAGCTGAGACAAAAAACAAGGTTCATCACTTTCACCATCGTTGACTCTTTTTCTTCTTATTAAGCATTGTTTAAACCCTAGTTAATCCCCTTATTTTATTGTTTTAGATTTTGATTTTCTTTGACCCTTTTGTGAGAATAACTGTTTTACGATGTAATTGTTTGAAAAATTTAATCTTTTTAAGTTTATGAATGATGGGTCTTGTGTTTGTAACACTGGAGAAGTGAAAGTTGCATGCTTTTTGGTTGAGAGTAATGAGTTTACTGATTTTGATTTTTTGTTGTGGTGGGTTTGGTGATTAAATGTGGTCTATGCTATAATTTTGATAAATCATAAATGTACTTATTTGTAGTTAGTGTCTCAGTTTTAAATAGCGATCATGATAATGGATGGTCGAAGTCATGTTGTGATTCTTTATATTGCGGAGAATTGTGGTCAAATATGGTCCATTCGACCTCGAAAGCCGTTGCATTGTGGTTTCAGTGACATAAAAAACCATTTGTGGTGGACTCGTGGCTCAAATTATGTCGCGGATTTTACTTAATCCCTTCTCGGTGCCATATTGAGGATGTTGTAATTAGTGTTGGTTGTAATTTGTTTGCGATGTTTTGATTCTTTTGGACAAGGCTCGTGTCAACCTGATCCATTTTATGTTTTTATCTTCTTTGCATGTATTGCTTAAGGTAAAATTACTTGAGTTTTGATATAATGTAACAATTGTTGTTGAGCTCTCGAGTTAACTCATAGAATTGCTTGCACTGAGTTTATGAATCTTAGTAATAAAATCGAGTTAAGTCACTTATTAATGTTTTTGAGTAAAATATGGTATAGACTCACATAGATTTGCGAGTTTGAGATGATTGAACGAGTCTACAACATAATGGTTATTTTCTCTTAAACATATCTAAAATAACAGTGATTCAAGTCAATGTATTTTAAAAACCTAAAATGCAATGCGGTGGGTTTCGTGATTAAGACTTATTGATTTTGATTTGAGTTGTGGTGGGTTTGGTGATTAAATGTGATACACGACTCTGAATTGCATGGTCTACTATAGAATGTATTGATTTGTAGTCAGTGTCAGGGTTTTAAATAGTAGTCCGATAATGGTTGTTGTCATGCAGCAATCCTTAATATCGCGGGGAACCGTGGTCAAATGTGGTTGATGCGGCCTCAAAAGCCGTTATGTTGTGGTTTTGGCAACACAAAAAACATTTATTGTAGCCTAGATTACTGTTGCGAATCTTTATTTAAAACCCTACTCAGTGCCATATTGAGGAAGGGTGTTGTAACTTGTAACTAGTGTTGATTTATATTTATTTGTCATGTTTTGGATCGGGCTGGTGTCAACCTAATCCATTTTTTATCGTTTTTTTAATTGCATGAACTTCTTAAAGGGAAAAGTCCTTTTGATTGTTATAATGTAATATACTTATCAAACTCTTGAGTTAACCGATAGAGTTGCTTGCACTGAGTTTATGAATCTTAGTATCAAAATCGAGCCAACTTGCTTACAAGTGTTTTTGAGTAAAATCGGGTAGACTCACATAGAATTGCGAGTTTGAAGATGATTGAATGAGTCCACAACATAATGGTTATTAACTTATTTTCTCCTAAATATATCTAAAATGACAGTGGTTTAGGGTCTATTTAAAAACCCGAAATGCAATGGTTGACTGATAAGGCTCTCTAGTGCACAAAACACTAACCTCGTCGATGTAGCACATGATATCCATTATGCATCTAACATCTCAATGTGAACTCATATTGAGTTATAACGTCATAGCTCTCTGTGAAAGCATGAACAAACCCACCATTGCAAGTTTGCAATACGCCAGCGAGTTGAGTGAATCCAGCTCTGATGTTCTGAACCCTAGTTCTACCTAGCTGAATCTAGCTTCATGGAGGGGAATCCAGCCCTACCATCCATCTTTCCCTCTTTTGTAATTTTGAACATTTTGATTTGTCAATTTTTTATTTTTTTAACTTGTTATTCTCTTTCTGGGTCTTGATGATTTGTGAATTTGGTCATTGATTGTGAATTGTTATGCTATACTCTAGTTTGGTTTGGGCAGATCATCTTACTTTAATTTATTGATCGCTTAAAAGCTTCCCCGTGGTCTGCTTTATTACTGAGAATGTTGCATATTTACTATGCACATAGTATTAAATTATGTATGAATTCTACTATGGATGTTTTAACCATAATTCTTGCATCAAGTAAACTCTTGTTTATGAGTCAAAGTCTACGGAGATTTTAAGAGCTTACACCCTTCATAGACTCTTGAGTTTTAAAACCTTGAAAGCAACGTTGGTGAGGGAGAAAGAAGTCATGCTTTATCTTTGTTATTTTAACGTGTTTTGTTTTACAGTGTGAAAACCATGGGAGATGCAGTTGATTTGTCTGGGGATGGTGGAGTCATCAAGACCATTGTGAGGAAGAGCAAGTCAGATGCTGTGGCTCCAACAGAAGACTTTCCTGTTGTTGATGGTATGCTTGCTCGTAACGTGAATACGAGTTCAGAATTAGTATAGTAACGAACTATATTATCCGGTCACTATTATAAGTAAAAATCCACTTATTAGAATCATTGAATAAATGATGTATCTAGTTTATAATATTGACCAGATGCATCAATTATTTAATGAACCTAAAAAGTGGTTTTTTTGTTTATAAGAGTGATTGGAGGGTGTACTTTGTAATCTCTATTAAAAACTTCATTGGCGATAGGACTTGCATGGTTTTATTCTTTCTTATTGTATTATTGCTTTTCCAATCAGTACACTATGAAGGAACACTCGCTGATACCGGTGAAGTCTTTGACACTACACATGAAGACAACACTATATTCTCCTTTGAAGTTGGAAAAGGCAGTGTTATCAAGGCTTGGGACATTGCAGTCAAAACCATGAAGGTCAAACAAGTTATGCATTTGATGAACTGTAATCATTTAAATAAAGGTTTTCGTCTCATTTTTTTCCGCTGGTTTCAACAGGTTGGAGAAATTGCAAAAATAACATGCAAGCCAGATTATGCATATGGTAGCGCGGGATCTCCGCCAGATATCCCCCCAGAGTACTTATCGCATTTCATGCACTAATTATTTTGATTAAAAAAATGAAAGAATTCCAAATAGGCAATTAATTATCAAAATCTTTAGTCTAAGGTTTTCATTAGTATAATGAACAAAATATGCTAATATAAATTCAGGGGAAGCTATGCAGTAAATTCTCGGTGCTTGGTTTGTTTCTTAATATAAGGTTTTCTTAGTAATACTCGCAAGAAGTTGCATTGCATTTACCTCTCTAATTGTTACTTGTTTGGATTCCTTTGCAGCGCAACACTTGTTTTTGAAGTTGAGCTAGTTGCGTGTAGGCCACGTAAAGGCTCCACTACTGGAAGTGTTTCGGAGGAGAGGGCTAGGCTCGAGTAAGTGGTAGCACATTTTATGCTAATCACGTTTTTTATTTTATTAAGGTTGAGTCGTTATTTTTGTTAGTCAATAAAGGTTGCTATAATTGTGGTGAGGATTCAGCTCATATCCTACAAGGACGTGAGTTCGAATCCTGCTACCGGTGTGGGAACCTCATTGGTAGGTAATATTCAAGAATATTTTTAAGTATGAATCTTCATGGTTTGGTTCAGGAAGAAATATTGAACCGAACTGTTAATGGTTCTTCCTTAACCAAACTGGCAAGAAGGTTCAGTGCACCGGTGGTGCTTTTCCAAATCAAATTACCTTTAGAGAAAACCGAAATATACCTTTTGCACAAAACTGATTCTTTGTGAACTGAACTTTACCAAATTGCTATTATTAACCAACAGTAGGATTGTTTAAAAAAACAAAAATTGGACCGAACTGATTAGAACTGTTCAAAAAATCCTTGAACCAAAAAGAACACAAACTAAACATTCTTGCCTGTCACAATTCTGTTCTTTTCAGTACGGTTTGTCTCGATTTTTAGTTTTTTTAATAGTGCTGTTTGAGCCTCGGTGCTTTGCCTAGCCCTAGTGAGCTCCCGCGGTTCAACTCACGCAAATTTCATTTATATATAAAAAGTTTTTGTTTGGTTGGGATATATACCGATGTGATGTTTATGTTGTGACTTGAAATAAAACCTAGTGAGCTGAAGAAGCAGAGAGAGATTGCCGCTGCAGCTAAAGAGGAGGACAAGAAGAAGAGAGAAGAACAAAAAGCAGCAGCTGCAGCTCGTGTGCAAGCGAAACTTGATGCCAAAAAAGGTCATGGAAAGGGTAAAGGGAAAGGAAAGTAGGGACTTCAAACATCTGCAAAAACTTATGTATGAAGATAATTAAATAGCTATTTCCAAAATTCTGAGTCCATCCTAAATAATTGTTGGCATGAAGTGCTAGACTTTCATAATATGAATATAAGATGTTGGGTAGCTTGCTATGGAATGAGACAATGAGTAGGCAATAACATGTTTTTTCATTTCAGCTATATTTTAATTTTGGTTCTTTTATGTGCCCAAGTATGGCTCACCACAACTTAATTAAATGCTTAGGGTTATATACTACCATAAACATTTGTTAGACTCTTTAGGAGAAGAATTTATGAAAACTACTTATGACATGCCTATATGTTGTTTTAGCCTATTTTTGTAAGCTTTTCAAGATAGTTTACGAAAACAACTTCTAGTTTATAAGTAAAAACATTGACTTTATTTTATCTTGTATTTTAAAAATAGCTTATTCATAAGTGCTTATGTTATAAGCTGCAAAGTAAGATGTTTATCCAAACATGGCCTTGTTCAATTAATAAATGCTTATCGCATGAGAATTTGTGTTTATGTATAAACTATTTCTACAATAAAAAATGGAATTAAGATAAATTCTGGACAAGCTGAAAGCATTATGATAAATTTGAAACAACTTTTGAAATTAGTTTGAAAATAGCTTATAAATATATAAAAAAATTATTTTATACTAATGAGTAGTGAAGTAGTCTTGCGTATTATAAAAAATCCATTACCAATTCCAAGTATCAACAAGTTTTGAATGAGTTAAGATCCTTTCTATTTCTTAAAATGAATGTCTCCATTAATATAATTTTGATGTATAAATGTATATTTATTGTCATCAATTTTAAGAATATGGTTTTGTATACATATAAAATTTAAAATTGTAGCAATGAACAAAAAAACCGTACATAGCACACACAATTTATTTCTCATGATAAATTTCCCCATATCCAGCTTCAATGTAGTTGTGATTTAATAGACATTGAGGATCCGTTTGATGGTCAGGATAGGATAGGGAGACATGATATGATACATTAATTATATCTGCTTAAATCTCATGTTTGATGCACCAACATGATAGGATAAAATAAACCATTATTTTATCCTATCCTGACTTTCCTTTGTAATTTTTATCCTGAGTATATGTTGGGTTAGAAATTATCCTGATGGATTAGAAGATCATTCCTTATTTATTATCTTGATATTCTGCCGTTTTTAGAATATTGTCATTTTAAAAATAATGGTAGCATGTATTTTTCTATTATAATTAATAACATTCCATTTCTATAATATTTAATTAATTATGAGAGCAATTTTTTATTTAATTATAATGATATCATGTTTGTTATCTTGTCCGCGTCAAACACATGATAGGATTAATGTTTATCATGTTCTTATCATATCCTATCTCTATCCAGCTTTATATCATATCATGTCTCTATCCTATCCTGACCATCAAACGGACTCTGAATCTCACATATAATCTTATGCCATATAAAGGTGATCAAAACCTGAGATTCAAATTAACGAGCCTACACTTCCATACTATAGGCCAAAATGACTTAATTATATATATTATTTTTTATTTTTTAACAAGTCAAAATGAGATATATTAATCCCTGTGAGTTTAACTCAGTTGGTAGGAATATTGCATTTTATATGCAGGGGTTGGGGTTCGAACCCCATGCACTCCACTTCTCCACAATAAAAAATATATCTAAAAAAATTACACATGGACACTCATACAAAGTAACGGATATTTCCACCAGTCGTGATAACTGAAATTGAAAACTGAACAAAATGATCTCGAAGCACGCTGGGAGCAACCGCTGATATACATAGCCAAGTCCGCACATGGTACCAAACTCTGCCAAAAATCCCGTAACCTATAAAAAGATGATTTGTTGTTTTGAAATTACCACAGTCAGCTGCACACGTGAGGTCACTAGCTTGAAAGATACTCATGCGTGCCAAATTGTCTTTAGTAGGTAATCTATTGTGAAGGAGACGCCACGCGAACAGAGACGCCTTTGAAGGGATATACTTGTGTCAAATATCATTAACAAGGTTCCTATCCACAGGTTCATTGGACATAGTTAAAAAGCGATAGGAACCTCGCACCGAATAACCATGAATAGGATCAAACAACCACTTTCATTTGTCATGAACATGATCCTGCAAAAAATGTTATGTAACAAAGCATAACACTCCCTCACACTCTCTTCCTCATACACTAACAGACGACGTCTCCACACCCACGCCCTCCCCCCGTTCACCCACCTTAACCTCTCCATTTCCTCCACCGAGCTCTCATGGTTCACGGCCAAGTCAAATAGACGGGGAAATTTAATTCTAAACGGAATTCCCCCAACCCAGTTATCATGCTAAAATAAAGTGTGACTTAATTATATAGAGCCTAGAAATACCAAAAATCATTGTCTTAATATGAGAAATAAAATAGTAGTCTGTTTAATTATTAATTATCTATTGTCGATTAGCTCTAATGTCATTAAAGAATGGTTTGAAACTTCAACTACATGCTAATCTTAAGGTACGATACAGTTAGAGAAGCCAAGTTGGGTGAATGATACAATATGAAATTTTCAACTTGATGTAGACTTTGCTTTTGATTGACAAATGATACAATATGTCTATGTTGCATTTAGTAGTTGGTAATGTCCAACATTTTGTGTTAAGATGATAGAAAAGGAATATGGAATTTTCTTTCCTCCCTCACACAAAATTATACATACAAGATTACAAGTTGGTTCACAAAAGAATGACATAAGCTGGTGACAACTCATTATTAAACGCATGCATAAAAGATGTTTATATTGACGGTGTATATAAATTAAACATTTAATTTTAATACTCTCTAATTTTTTTTTATATATTTGTATTTCTGTTGTTGTTTGTGTTTCCTTTCTTTATCCCTTAACACACAAAAATTGTGCATTATCATGAGATTTTTTTTTTTATTGAGTATCATAGTGGAATAATTCATCTTTTGAAAGTGAATAAATGGAGTGTCCGGAGTTTGTACCCCGATTTCTACATATTACAATACACTGTTTTTACCAACTGAGTTATATTCACGAGAACGAGATGTAATTTATTTAAAAATAATTGTTCTCATGTAAAATTTATTTCATAAAGGTTAAATTCCAACAACAACAAAAATCGTACATAGCACACAAAATCACATATCACAATATAAGTTGAACATGTGCTCAAGTGTTGACTATAAGCTTGTAAATAGAAAAATACTTTAATTGGTTTTTTTAAGGGGATTTTTGCACTAAATTAGTGTCCAAAAAAAGTCCTTTTGAAAATATAAGATCAGAAAAAAGTTTTTCTTTCATTTTTTTTAAGTTTTAATTTATTTGACATGTGATATCTAATTAAAGTGGTCCTATTTTTTCGCATTAAAAATCATGTATTTTTGCGTTCTTTATTTGTTCATGAGTCAAAAAGATGATTCTTCTTCATTTATTATTTTCTTCAAAATTTCATTACGATACTAATTTAAATTTCACCTTTCATTTTTTCCTATTAGTTTTTTTATACATATATATTTTCTAACTGGGAAAATTTCTGTTTGAAGCTCACAAGTCATAAAAGAAAGGGGGTAGGATGAGTCAAGGACCCTCCATATAAGGTGTTTATATCCATGAAGAGTATCCATTCATTATGGATTGTATATTTTTTTTTTTTATATATAAATACTCTTTTTGAAGGAATTTATATAGATACTAAAAAATAGACTAAAGACTCGATTTAATTCCTCACAGTTTTATCGAAGCCTAATTTAATCTCTGACAAAGAGTCGGTCTCTCAATTATGATGAGTCAAATATATTCTTTAGTTAAGTAATTTAGTGACTAAAAATTCACTTTTTAAGATGAATAAGATGAGTGTACATAATTTGAACTTCGACTCTTACATATATTATACAATGTCTCTAAGTTAAACTTACGCTGAAATGATAAGTTTAGTTTAATAGAGATTGAATTGGATAAATTGTATGTGTTCTTTAAAATTTGTAGCCACTTTGAGGATGGATATTGTAAATACAATACTCAAACCCTACTAAAAACTAAGAAACCAAACCTAGTTGTTGACTAGCAACGTCGCATATTGTGTCGGTGAATCCAATTCTAGAATTAGCCAAATCATACTCCATCCAAACATTCTGTTGATGATGATGTCCAATAATAAAAGCTTCAATCCCTAACAAATCAGAGTTCCCAAAAGTGAAACAATAAATCCAATCATTACCCTTTGCCACATTACTCACCTTATATAGCAATCTCTTTTACGATTCAAATATATTCTTCTTCAAAAAAACAATTTGATCTAATATAGTTTCTCACGAACTTTGTAGTCCATATCACTTTGCAGAAATTCATATTTAACTATAAAAAAACCTCAAATTTTTATTATCAAAATAAGAATCAGAGAATATTAAAATAAAAAAGAATCTTAAAAGTTAACAAGTAAATGTTACGATAACGAATCTAAGTTATGAGTTTTCTAGGAATTATATAAAAGAAAACTACCAAAAACTAATAGAAAACTTAAAATCTATGATTCACATATAGCAAAGAGAAACTTATATTTATCTATGATCGTAAATTAGAAACAATATTGACCTACATGTATTGTACGACTAGCAAATGCATAAACCTTGTGAGATAGAAAAAGAAATAAATGTTCATTTCATTAACTATCACGAATGTATTGTTATTCTTTCTCCTAAACATACACAAATACTTCAAAGGCTTTCATGAGATAGAAAGATTTATTTTCTTTCATATAACAACTAATTACACCATTATTAAAGATGACAATACAAATCGTATAGTCCTTGCCAATATTTTTCATATCACATTGCATCTTCCATTCATATTATTCTCATTATCTTCCATTGTCTATTCCAAATTAAAAATCAATAATCAATGAAGAAATTTTGTATCCTTCTTAGTATTGGAATTATCTTACCATGGTCTAATTCCACCATTTACATCCATAGACCAAGTTCTACGTGAACGTGTAGAAGGATTCTCATTGGTACGAGATGCACTATTATTTCTCATGGTCATAGGTTGAGGAAACTCTCTAGTAGTAAAAGGAGAATGTTGATTCCTAACTCCACCTCCCAAACATCCAAACAAATTGCTCAACATTCTACGAAATCCACCACCTCTACTTCTTCCTCTCCCTCCTCTAGATGATGTCAATGACCATGAAATCCTTCTTGGTTCTCCAACATTGTTAAATGCACCATCCACTTCTGTGTAAACAATAGGAAGCTCCATGCTACTCTCACCCCCACTCCCATCACCCGAAAATCTTCCCACGGCAAACGCTCCACCCGGTAACCTCCAAACCGTCAACCCAACATTCTCGTCTTCATTTGAATTGGAAATGTCATTGTTAATTTGTGGTGATTCACTAGGCAATTCATGTCGACAAACGGGACAAGAATTTTGAATTTCAAGCCATGGAAGTAAGCATTCATTGTGGTATATGTGTTTGCATGGCATTTCCCTAGCTGAAATTCCAAGTTCAAAAGGATCTTTACAAACTGCACAATGTGATTCTACATTCATATGACTCTCATTGATTTCAATCGTCGGTAACAATTCCACCGCGGATTTTAATGCCGGTAAATGTTGTTGATTATGTCTCTCGTTTCCACTACGATTAGCTTCAACATGAGAAAGTTGTTCCATCACCCTTTCAAATCCAGACCCAAGAATAAACTCAGACATCCTTGGAGGCAATGATCTAAGACCAGAGCCGACAGCATCTTCATAGAAAAGCTCAAACCCGTGATTCTCTTCACGCTCACGGCTCGTCCCCTCAGAGGAACCACCACCACCACCACCACCACGAATCATGATAATTGGGTTAAACGGAGAAATGTCTCCACCGTTAACATTGTTTCTACGGTGGCGTCGAAAAGTATTTTGATTATAATTGTTATTGTGATGGCCTATCATGTACATAGCCGCCGCCATAGGGAACCTCATTCGACGGCCACCAACAGCATTGGCGGAATGTGTTGAATGATCGACATCTTCCACAAAGCCGCTGTCACAATCGGGACATATTGGCATCCCTAGCCTCCATACCCTAACAAATTTGTTACACCTATAACACCAATGTGAAGACATCTACCTATAGATTTGAATTGATGCTTTTTTTTTTAATCCTTATTGAAATAAGTAAAATTCCATGCAACCTCACAATTGAAAGTTTGATTAGAGAAATATAAAAAAAAAAAAAGGAGATTCAAAATCTAAGGTTCAAATTTCAATAGTGTTGCAATGTGAGGTTGGAAAAACTATGAATTGTATAATTTCTGTGTTTGAGAGACAAGAGAGAAAGAGAGAAGATGATAAGGACATAACATGGTAGATTCATGTTCATGGTATCGCGTGGAAGATGATAACAACATAACAAATATTATCTCCATAACATGTCACAAAATTTGTTTTTTTACGACACATGGAAAGTTTATGTTCTAGTTAATAAAACGGCACATGTTTGTAAGAAAAACAATGTTAAGAAACCAAACATGGATGAACAAAATCATTTCTATTTTAGAGCCTTAGGAACCGTTGTAATTGTCACAAGTGAAGTTGGCATGAAACTCTGTTTTTTCCTTTTTTGGGTTTGCCTGATATTAGTATAACAACATTTTTCCACAAGCGCTAACCTAGCTAGCCAGCTGGAAGAGAGATTGAAAGTAAGCAAGTAAACTAATTTGGTTGATTATTTATAAAATATATATATATATATATTATTAGTACGTACAATTTTATACAAGTCATAAAAGTTGTTATTTTAATGTTTAATGGCTTAATGCTATGTATCACGACAATTTTTGGAGCTTTTTACGAGCTAATATATACTCAATATTTTACTTAAATTATGGTCCACCACCTCCCTTGATTTGTGACAAGGAAGAATTTTGATTGGACAAATGATGTTTGCTAGTTATTTGGGACAAAATGTATATGGAGAAATAACATTGCTCTATTTTAATTGATCAATATGGGGCACTCAATTGTAAAATTGATTTTTATGTAATTAATGCAAATTTAAACAAGCATAGTTAAGAGTAATATTAACAATCAAATGAATATGATGAATGAACTCTAAGACTCAACGGAATTTAAAAATTTACTAAGAAAAATTCAAACAAATGAGTTGATTTTCGTTCAGCGTTTCTTTATTGTCATTAGATTGACGTCTCGACTATTGTTAGGGTGACTTTTGTGAAAGAAAGAACACATTATCCTTCAGATCATCCTTTATTTTCCTCTTGTTGGGTAAGAACTCCTTTGAATCTCCATTGTCATGAAGTTGATGGGAACAGAGTCTTGTATGCTTGAACCACCACGTCCTCCACTACTCATAATGGATGTTTAATTGTTATGTTTGCAAGTGTTAGATCTTCTATATTAACGCTTGATGGCTTCACCTGAATTCATCTGATCTTTCTTAGCATCAATGCCAAAATCAAGTTAATGATTTCACCAAGACCGCACTAAGCTTCTTTTCTGGATAATTTCCCAATAAAGTTGAAAATTCTTGGGTCATTTTTTTTTGGAGGTAACCGTCTTTAAAATATAACATTACAACTTTTGGTTAGAGAAATAAATTTTCCGCTCTTCAATTTTCTGAGATACAGGTATGAGATCATGATGTAGTAAGGGAGCTCGCTAGGATTCTTGCTTTCTTTCAGGAGTTGCCGTCTATTTTTCCTTTTTTTTTGAACAAGCAAAAATGAATTATATTAACACGAACCACGTAATTGCTGCAGCACAAGGTGTGCTAAAGCAATCACGGCCAAAGTACAGTCAAGTCAAAAATACAAAACAATCAGTCAATACCCAGACAAAAGATCGGGTTTGACCATCAATAATGAGTGTCAAAACTAAAGACACTTTTACTAGCTTTCAACCACCACAAGGTATAAGATTTAACTTTATCTAACAATTGGGGTATAGAGCTTTGTTTGTTATTGAACAGCCTATCGTTCTGCTCATTCCACAAGAAACAAGCACACATGAGCCATATAAGATGAAAAAACGAACGCCGCGATTTCAAACCACTGCATAATGAATAAATTGCAAGAGATGAACTGAAATAACCTGAGATTCGACTCCATCAACACCAAGCCAAGACCGGACTAAAGGCCACAACGCACCAAAAGAAGGACAAGACAAAAACATATGATTAATATCCTTGACACACCCAGCAACACATAATCGCGCCTCCATAGAAATAACCCCACGGTTTGCCAAATTATGTTTAGTAGGTAACCGATCCCTTAACATTCTCCCAGCAAAGATAGAGACTTTCAAAGGAACTTGTTTATGCCAAATTAGCTCCAAACTTTGATGCAAATGTGGTTGTTCCTGCGATGTCAGCAAGTCATACACACCTCGGACCGTATATCCAGTAGTCTGGTCCGGTAACTAAGCCACTTGTCAGAAGAAACATCCTGCAAAGTAACTGTGAGTAATAGTTCCCTACACTCACCTACCAACTCTTCCTCTCAGGCCCACAAACGGCGACGCCACTGCTACGCCCCCCACCCCACAACCTCCTCACCCAACAAGAATATATTCTGAACCGTGACTACTTTGTTGACAGCCAAATCATAGAGTCGTCTAAAGCGATCACACAACGGCGCATCCTCACACCAGCAATCACGCCAAAAATCAATATCAGCCCCGTCCCCCACCCTTCTCCTAATACCCGCCATAAACCACCCAACACCACCCTCACCTATCCCATCTCTAATTCTCACTATCTCCTGAGAACAACTTCGGCCCCCATCCTCGAAACCTCCATCCTCCACACCATACCTAGCCTCCAACACCCTACGCCACAACCCTTCTCTCTACAAACAACCGCCATCACCACTTTCCCAACAGAGCAATATTAAAATCCCTCAACCTCCGCACACCCAACCCACCGTACTCTTTTTTCAAACATAACGAATTCCAACCAATCCATGATATTTTTCTTTTTTCCTCACACCCTCCCCAAAAAACAAAGATTCAATGGAAGAGATTATACTTGTCGGAGCTTTGAAAAAAGAAAGTGCATAGACAGGAAGTGCAGTCATAACAGATTTGAGAAGTATCAAACGGCCACCAAAAGAAAGGAACCGACTATGCCAACCAGACAATCTAGTTTTAATTCGATTAACCACATGCTCCCAAAATAATAACCGACACGGATTACCTCTTATCGGAAGACCCAAATAGAGGAACGACACTTTACCAACTTTGCAACCCAACACAGAAGTCGCCTCAGACAACCAAGATGCATCAATATTGACCCCAACCAGAGAGCTTTTATGGAAATTAACTTTCAAGCCAGACATAGCCTCCAACAAAACCAAACCAGCCTGCATTGCACGTATGTTACCCCAACTTTGTTTCCAATTAAAAGAGTATCATCAGCAAACTGTAAATGTGACACTACCACAGGGTTTACGCCACCCACCTTGTACCCTGTGAAGGAATTTGTTTCAATCAATGCTTTCATCAATACATTCAAGCCTTCAGCTGCTAGTAAAAACAAAAAGGGGGATAGAGGGTCCCCCTGACATAAGCCCCGTTCAAAATTAAACTCACCTGTAAGGGTACCATTCACTAAAACTGATGCAGTAGCAGTACAGACATACTTTTTCATCCATTTTCTCCACAAAGTTGGGAAAGACATACTCCCCATAACCTCATCCAGATACCCTCATTCGACATAATCGTATGCCTTTTCAAAATCCACCTTGAACATCAAAAGCTCTTTCTTCGACCTAACAGCCTCATCAACCACCTCATTTGCTATCAGAATACCATCGAGAATTTGTCTATTTTTAACAAAAGCAGACTGAACTTCTGACACAACACTGCCAATAACCTGACACAACCTGTTTGCTAAGATTTTTGCCAAAATTTTATAAAGACATCCCACCAAAGAGATGGGACGAAAATCATTCAAAGACTAAGGACTATCGACTTTGGGAATGAGAGAAATAAACGTAGAATTTATACCTTTCGAGAATTTTCCATTCCTGTGAAATTATGAAGTGAACCGCAATATGTCATCTTTCGTCTCGTGCCGGAAATTCTTAATGAACTCAAAGTTAATGCCATCTGGGCCCAGAGTCTTAAAACTATCGCAGTCCCACACTGCTTCCTTGACTTCGTTCTCAGAAAAAGGTTTTGTCAAAGTACCCATTTCCAAGACTGAGAGCTTCGGAACTGCAAACGTCCCATTGAAGTCCGCACCACTCTTTATGACAAGAAACGATTTTTAAAATGCATAAAAACTGCTTGACGGACTGGGTTAACACCCTCCACCATCTCCCCATTCATCAAAATCGAGGATAAAGAATTGTAACGTCTTCGACCAGCCATAACTGAGAGAAAGAACTTGGAATTAGTGTCACCATCACGGAGCCAATTTAATCTTGATTGTTGCCAACAAATACTAGTGTTGAAGCGAGTCAAAGTGTGAATATTTGTTGAAATACCATGCAATTCACCAAGCTCTTCCTCCGACAACTCCGCTTCCTCCCCTTTAGAATCTAGGGCCGCCTACCTATTCTTCAAAGAATCAATTTGTGCCGGTAAATTACGAGTATGGGATTCATGCCATTCCTTCAACGCCACTTTGATCAATTTCAATTTCTCTTTAAGGACATAACCGCCCCACCCTTGAACCTGAAAAAAACTCAATTTTTCACGGACGAAAGTATTAAAGTCAGGCGTATCTTGCCAACATTTCAATAACCGCAGAGGTCTCGGTCCCCAATTGTGATCATCAACTGACAGAAGGATTGGGTAATGATCAGATAGGCCCCTCAATTGAGCCACTTGTAAACAATTAGGCCACAACAGACACCACTCTTCAGTCAGAGAGCAAAAACATGTCCAACCTACTCATCGAACGACTGTCTCCCTTGTACCACGTGAACTTTGAACCCCCCCAAACGTAAATCAAATAAAACACTATCAACAATAAACTCGTTAAAGGGTGCAGAGTCGTCGATAACTTGAGAACTCCGCACGGAGCACCTTTCTGCCGAGGACCAAACTGAATTAAAATCCCCACATAAACACACATTACTGTTACCCAAGGAATGCAAATGTGTCGTTAAAACCACCCACATTGCCTGTTTAGCTCTTTGATCACACGGTACATACACATTAAACAGATAAAACTCAACATTTGACTTTATAAACCTGCCATGAATTAACAAGAAATGGTTCCCTCGACTCGATGCCCAAACCTCCACCTCCGAAGTATCCCAAACAGTAAGCAAACCTCCCGACGCCCCAACAGACGAACTAAAAGAATAATCATGATTGGACGATCCCCAAATCGATGTACATATAAAATCATCTATCAACTATAATTTTGTTTCTTGAATACACAACACAAAAGGCATTTTCTCCCTCACCAAATCCTTGACTTCCTTTGTTCGGTGCCAATCATCACTCTACCAGTCTGATGTAATCCTAAACCTAGATTGTCTGATACCATAGTCATCCATTTCCTCCAGCTCCCAGTTCCTTTGTTGTTCGTCCCGACCGCTGTGATCATGTCCTAGTGCTTTCCCTCATCGCCGACTCACGACAAGTCAATCATCCCCATCCCTCCCAATATGTGGCACCCTGCTTGGATCCCTTCCCCCTGGTGAACCTCCCCTCTGACGAATAGGGCCGCCGGCGTGGTGGTGGACCTCTCTCTCCTAGTCTATCGCTCCCTCTCATAGTACGCTCCCTCTCGTAATTTTAGAAAGCTCACAAATATTAAAATTTTATTTCGATCGTAATTTGCCGTCTATTTTTCCTTAAAATGGAATCTTTGTCAATGAGTGTTTTAGATATTGTGGCATTCTCATTCTCTTTATCTCTTGAGCTTGTGTGTCTCGGATCTTTCCTCTTTTATGGAAGCTTCCTTTGTTGAACCGACCAGCAATTTTTGTGAGCATGACAACCTCATTTTCTTTTAGTTCCCTTTGTGTTGAGTGGAATCTTTTCATGTATTTATTGAAATTTGGACTCTGTTCTAGCATATTGATAAAAGGAAGGGTGATTTGAATCTTTCCCATGAGTTTCAAGAATTCGTTTTGTTGTCAATCCTTCTTTTGATTAATGTGAGTGAACCATTTCTCTTTTGATTTTTTTTTTAATTTGGGTTTATGTCCAAATATTTTCTGCTCAAGATTCTTCTCAAATAAAACTTGCTCAACTTTATATACTTTATAAGTGAATATTTCAAAACAAAAAATAACTTTATAAGTGGAGGTCCATCTAGAGATAAACCTAAGAGAAAAAAGCACATTCCAAAGACCTATTAGCTAGGACCAAATGTTTGCACTTGACTTCTAAGCATCATATAGTAGAATGTATTTTTTTTTTTTTACAAAGAATGTATATTCTTATTGAATTAGTGAAATTAATTAGTGTTTCAAAATGAATCAAACAGTAGTAAATTATAAGAAATCCCGAAAAAATTAAAGAAATAGAAATATTCTATTTGCTATATGAACTTCAAATACACAAAAAATCCAGCACACTTGCACCCTTACATACATACAAACAAAATTAAACAATTAATAAATCTTATTCTATTTTGTACAATCATTATTATGGTAAACAAGGCTTGAATGTGCTCACCACCTTCTTTACTCGATCAACCAATGAAGTACAAGACACAATGCCATCATTCCCAGCCAAAACCCTATATTTATCTTTTCGAGTAAAGTTAGTGCACTCAAACCCTAGAGTTGCAGCCAATATCCTCTGAACATAATTGGCCACATCGTGTGGACTCTTCCCGGAGGAACATGTCGCTTCAACCGGCAACTGGTTCAAGAAAGTAACCTCATAAACTGGTCTTGGGTTCATGAAGAAGAAAACCGGGTCCAAACCCTTCCAACCCCTAGCAGTTGTTGCATGGAAGAACCCTACTCTATAGTTCATTGCGACCGGTACTATCCGGTCAGTGAGTTCTGCAAATAGGGCACTAAATCGTAAAAGGAAAGGCTCGCGACATGTTGTCCCTTCTGGACAAACAACTAAATCTCCTTTAGATAACTCATATTTTATTCTCTCAGCGTCCACATTTCGCATTCTGGTTAGCCTTACGGTAGGAATAGGGGAGAGGATTTCCGATAACCGAGAAATAGAGTATGTTACAGCCGGGGTTTTACGTTGGAGGACGGCAGAGAGGACCACAGGGTCCATTAGAGTGCGGTGAGTACACACGAAAAGGACACCAGGGCCTCCTGCAGAGGGAGGGAGAGGTGGTTTTCCCTTCACAATAACTTTGCCACCAAATAACCTTGACATGTGAGGAATGGCCCAAAAGGGTAAAATGCCTCCCAAAGTTAATCTGGTTATGGCTAGTAAAATACCTATTGGGATCCAAAGGATGATTAGTAGGGAGGTGAACGGTGTTGGTCGTTTCACCAATCGGCCGTCATGGAAGATCACCGGATGAGGTCGGAGAAGTTGGCTATCATTGTGCTTTTGGCTTGTCCTAAAGGGTGGCTGCATTTGTTCCTGCGCACATACAAGACATGTCACTTAAATTTATCTTTATTTACCTAATATTTAAAGTAAATTAGTTAAAACTATTCTTCATTTGCAAAAAAAAAATACTACAATTGCAGAGTGTTAACAACATATTTTTTATACACTACTATAAAGCTAAATAACACAAAATTCAGTTAGAAAATAATTAAAATTTGTTGCAATTTTGACCCTCATATTTTGGCTGAAACTAGATTTCAACTCCCCTATTTTAAAATTCGTAATTTTTGCCCTTCTGTTTTATATTTTTCTGGATTTTGACCCTCGAACATCTTGAGAAATATATTATAGCAGGGCCATAATCATGAAAAGTATAAACCAGAGGGGCTAAAAGAATTGAATTAAAAAATAGTGGTTGATCAAATTTCAGTCAAAATAGGAGGTCAAAACTGTATATAGGCAATCTACTTGAGTTGGTGATGTAATATTGGCTTTTGACTTTGGAGTATGTTATTCTCAAGATCTAAGGTTCGATCTTCCTTGATATCAATATAGATGGGCTATAAACCAATGTTTAAAAAGCAATAAGAGAATACCATAAATATGGAACAAAGCCCCAAAAATACAATTTTCATACTATAAACCAAAAAAAAAAAATATTAGTTGATTAATATTTTAACAAAGAATTTTTCTAGTTACACCCAAGTTTTATACATCCAAAGACACGTTTTAAACATAATAAAAGGACCTCTTAAAAAGAAAAACATAATAATAGGACTAATATGTCTTTGTTTTCAACTTTCGTGTGGATGTGTGTTTTGAAAAATTTAATTTAGTTACAAGGATATATATTAGTCATTTTGTTATGTTTAAAATATGTCTTAAGTGTAACACTAGAAAAAATTCATATTTTAAACACCAAATCAAACTTTTGCATTCATTGCAATTTGTCACTTTGGTAAAATAATTATAGTTACCTTGCAAAGTTTGGAGAAAGAATGATTGCTTGATGTAGTAGTACTAAGCTTTGCCATACCCAAATTTGGAACTTGGTTTTTGAAAAGTTTAGCAACTCTCTCAGAAACGGAAGTAATTGATTCACTTTGAACAAATCCTGTAGTTAAACCAAACCTATTGAAAACCAATTCACTCCCAATTACTTCATCAGCACGTAAATGTTCCTCAACAAACCTCTTCACCATAACTCCTGGCATTTTTGTTACCACAACCCTTTTATCATAAGAGCTAAATATCTTCCAAGCTTCCATGTCAAGATCATCCATGAAGAATTTTGGCAAAACTGCTCTTGAAACTGATTCAATCTCGGATTTATGAATTCCGGCTACGGCTACGAAGATCATTAGCTTGAGACTTATGTCCTCCATGCCAAACATGTCTAGGAACCGAATCACGGGCCATAGGGTTAACAGAAGAACGAAGCGAATCAAACCTGAGGCCTCAAACGCTACTAACATGAAGTAGGAGAATACATCTGAGTTTTTTAGAAGTGTGCCTTCTAATTCAGAGACCACAGAATCCATTAGATGAAAAATATTCTGTTAGGTTTTTTGTGTTTGTGAAAAAATAGAAAATGATGTTTTGTTATGATTTCCTGTGTTGTGAAATGTTTTTATAGTTTCACAATGTTTTTAGAAGTTGGGATTTTATTGTTTTATTATATATAAGATAAGATTAAGGAAATGAGAGGCTTGATTTATTTGACTTGTCTTTTTTGCTTAGGACTATGAGGCAGTTTATCAGTTTTTCAACCACCCCTGTGTTTCTTTTTTCTGTCTCTCTCTAAATACGTTTTTTTGGTGGGTATATTAGAGAAGAAAATAGAGGTTTATAAGTAACGTTTATTGGCAAAAACTGATTACTTAACACCAACGATAAAAAAAAAGTATGGTAGATAGGTACTTTTGGACACCTAAAATTGGTGCTTGTAAATTTTGTATTTATTTAGGTTACTTACCATTAGTTTTAGTGTAGTGTACGTATCATTTGCAATAGTATGGTTTTGTATATTAATATAAGAAAAGCCAAACTATAAGGTGAGTTGGTGTGTTCAATAAGTTCTATTTTAAAATTAAATTTTATAAAATATGTGTGATTTATAAAATAAATAAAAAATTATTATCCAACTTATATTATTCCTGACCTGTTCCACCGATTTCGAACTCAACTCCTAAACTAGGATAACAATTTAATTATAGACATGGTATATCCAACATGAACCTCAAAAAACAGGCCCCTAGGTGAGTTGCTCTAATGATACATCCTTAAAAAAAATCATATTTGGTCTCACAATTTTACCTCACATATCAATATTTTAATTTATTATAACTAAACAAACATTTTATTCAGACTTGGGCCCCACAAAATAACGTTACTTGATGAAGTAACAATGTAACCACTCTGACGGACTCGAGTGAAAGGACCGACAACAAATTGAAATGGGGAAACTACAATCTGACGTACTTGATGAAATACCTTCCACTAAAGTTGTTCTTAGAATATTGGTTAGCGTGATTTTTTTTATATATAAAAATTCACTAGTTTACTAAAAATAGTGGGGGACTACTTTTTTAACCATTATAATGGTGCGGAAAAAGGGTGTTGTTTTATGTGATTTCATCTTCAATAAAGTTAGTATAAAAGTTTGCCTTGAGAGAGAAAAACAAAGAAGAAGCGAGCCTTGAGAAAATGAAAGCAAATGTACGGTGCACATTTGAGACCATTTTTGAAGAAAAAAGAAATGAATGAGGTACAAAGAAAACTTTGTCATCCATGCATTATTTTTCATGAATGTCTGTAAGGCCATATCCATGCATTATTTTTCACGAGTATGATTGCTTAGCCACTATTGCTAACTTTGTCTCTAGTTATATTGACCCATTTTTTAAGGTTCTTCAACAAGGGCAACCGAAGGCCACAATCCATGAATTTCTATGTTGTGAGATTGCACAAAAGGATATTTGCAAAGACATCTATCTATATGCTTTCAAGAATGTATTATCAAATTAAATATCTCATAATTTGAAGGGTTATGTGGTGTTCTAGAATTTGAACTCTTTACGTCTATTCTTGTTTTATTTAAAAATAAAAAATATTTGCTGAAATGCATTCCTTCTGCTATTTTGATGGACCTTTGCTTGTAAACTACAAATTAGAAAATGTATGTGTTGATGCTTATGGGATTCAAAGAAAATCCGATATGCATGTTGAAGACATAACTTTGTTTGTTAACTTGAAAAGATACTTCATTATTAAGCAAAATGTTAGCAACTACTAAGTTTGGAATTAGTTCAAAAAGAATAGTAGCACAATTGATTGTTAGATTCACTACGGTGCTTATTGTCTTATTCTATGCAAATGTTGACCCTGTTAATACTTACATGGACATAAATTCCAATAAAAATATTTGGTCGCACACACAAAACCAAAAAAGATAAAATTAAAATGTATCTAAATTATTATTGTTTAGTTTTGTTCCTTTCATGTGAGTGTGTCCAAAATCTAAATGCGATTGATTTAGGGTAGTCCCAAAAAAGTCTTGCTCTTCATGTTCATCGTGGCAACTTTCTATTTAACCTTGGTGGTGTTTTCTTTTCTTCATACTAAATTTGAAGACAAATTTTTATTAATAAGGAGAGAATGTTTTGAACCTCAAGATTTCTCAAGGAATAAAGATCCGAATCAATTTGAAGAAATATAGATTTTTAATACTTCCTTGTTTGTTTGTAATTTGGTTGTAATGAGTGAAATATTTGAAGTTGTGTTGTGTTTTCTCAAAATGTATGAGTTTTTCTTTCCTCGCAATCTACCTTGTCCAGTTTTAGCTTCACACTTCTTGTGATTCTTATGCTACGAGCTCTGCTTTTTCGATCTCCTTTTTTTTTCGTTTACCTGCTTGTGTCGATCTGCTTTGCTTGCTTCAATCTAGGTTATGTAGTTATTTCATCCTGTTTCGCACACTCCTCACGACTAACTACTCAATGTCATTCTTGTTACAACTTTGTTGTTTCGATAGTTTTATGATTAACAGGTTTTCTTGCCGATTGTTGAAGTGATCGTCATCGACCTCAACTTTTTCTCTCTTTCATGGTGGAAAGTGTGCATATGATATGCTCTTGGGGTATCCTTGCATTGCCTTAGCCTTCTTCGCCTGCAAAATCCCTCCCCTATAAATCCTTTGCGCAAGCACTAAACAACAAAGTTGAAATTCCTTTAACATGTTATTTCGACGCTTCACTGAGTTACTTGTCACACCCGTGTTATAAAATGTATTTCTCTGCTATACAAATATGTAAAGACAAATATATCATGTTAAGAACAATTTACACAAATGCTTGATTCTAAGAAAAGAGAAAAATCTCCTACAACTTACAAATTGCAATGTCTATTATCGGCCTAATGAAAACCAATTTTAAATTGAAAAATGATCTTCTTCGATTGGTCATGCCATAAAGAACATGGAATCTAAAAATCGAAGAATTAAAACTAAAAACTATAATAGCGGTGGATCACTTTTTTTTTCTCACTCTCTTCTCCTTATGAAGGGAGTAAAATGTACGTCAAGGGTTGGAAAACAATTTAACGTGGTTAATGTAAGTATATATGAAACAATTTAACGATGTGTGACAATTGTTTCAAATGGGTATACATTGAAGTTTTTCTCTAATGTTTGCTCAATGCTTTTATATATATATATATATATATATATATATATATAAAAGTTATGTGATCGGTGTCCGTCTCTTCAATCTCAATACAATCATTTTGGTTGGAAAACAAAAGTAATTTGAATGGTTAACTTTGTAGATTTTCCAACATTGACTTCAATATTAACTATATATGAAGGGTCAACTAAAGTCAAAGTAGATAGGAATTTATGTTGCTGCTCAGATTGGCCTAAGAAAATGAAACAAGTTTGGTGTCACCTACAAAAGATTGGATGCATGAGAAAATAAATCCCAATCCCTATAGGTTTGTAACTTATTTACAAGTACGGTTGTTCAACATCCTAGGTTACCCCTAAATTATAATTTATAAGTTGTTGTGTCATGTGTTCAATATATATGTATAAATAAGTCACTAGCATCCTGGAAAGAGGAAATGTTAACTCACATTTTATATAACATTATAACCAAATTGTCGTATGTGGAAAATTCTTGATCTCCTAATTTGGTAAGGTTGGTAGGAATTTGAAATTGAAGGACTATTCGTATTTTGAGATAAAATATTGGTATCTTTATTCTTTTTTGGCGCCAACAAGTAACCAGAACAAAGCAAAAAATATACTATTTTACAGCCGCAATTCATTACTCTAAAATTAAGCATCGGTAAGGAGAAACCTTGAAGAAATTTTTTTCTCAGAACAAGTTTTGCTTAAAAATATACGAAAAATACTATTTTATCTTCGGCTGCAGTTAACTATTGTTCGATAAAAAAAGCTGTAGTAAATTACAGTTAAGCCAACTGCAGTTAACTATAGTTGCAACAACTACGCTTAAGTGCAATTCCTTACACAACATCAATTGCGATTTTGTTCGTTTTGGTCGAAAAGTTAAAATAAATTGGGGATTATTCAGATATGGAACTTTGCATATCCTCTATATGCATCTATTCTCTATATATGAAACTTAATGTCTACCAAAAATACAATCTTACCCCTACTTAATTTTTTTGACACGTCATCAAAATTATATTCTTTTGCATCAACTTTCCCCTATATTTTCTCTCCTAAAAACAAATTAAAACAAAGTTACTCGATAAAACACAATAACTTAATCTTTTTTTAAATAACAAACAAACTTAATCTTAATCTCAAACAAAATAAATTTTCCTATAATTCAACTTCTAAATATAAAAAGAGTTAAAAAAAATTTACAATCTTCTATTCTCTAATTATGAAACTAATGTCTACAAAAAATACAATCTTACTCCCTCTTAATTTTTTGACACGTCGTCAAAATTATATCCTTTTGTGTTTTTTTGCTTCAACTCCCCCATATTTATTTTCTTCTTAAAAACAAATTAAAACTAACTAACTAGATAAAACACACCAACTTAATCTTTATTTTAAATAACAAACAAATTTAATCTTTTTTTTAACAATCAAACAAATTTAATCTTAATCCCAATCAAAACAAATTTTCCTATAATTCAACTTTTAAATATCTGAAGAGTTAAAAAAAATTACAAAAAATTTATTGCTAGAAATATACCCACATTTCAAAAAAATTACACATTTCCAAGATTGTTTCTTTTCTAAAAATAATTTGCCTTTGTTTTTTCTTTATCTTTTTTTAGTCAAAAGAACAAATATATTAAATAAAAAGAAATAGATAAAGAGACTGAGAGCATTAGAGCTGACTCAGGTACAACAAAAAACGGGGATACCACGTAATAAACCAGACCAAGTGGATCGACCCAAATATATCCTAACAAAAATTCATTAATCAACAAGTGAATCTATACACGGGCACGAAACCAGGTTAAAAAAATGAAAAGTTAACCTCTGTGAAAAACAATTAATGGATTGACCATCAACAAAGCATCAAAATCCAAGTGTCAATAACTCCCTAAACAAATCAACAAGCATAAAAGCTCTTTCGAGCTTGAAGTACCAGAGTAGACAAACAAGACACTTTGAAACCTACACATCTCAACATATTTGAAAACAAGAGAGAATCAAAGAAGTCATGCCACCATGACATTGAAAATATGATAAATGAGTCACTAAATAATATTGTTGTACAATTCATACACGAGACTCATAACGACATCTTATCAATAATGAAATCTTTACTATTTTAAATATTTCTACATAATATTACACTAACCTCCCTTGAGGTCTTCTAAAATAACACAAATATCCACTCTATTTTTTAACTGAACACTAATCCCCCCCTCCTTTTTTATCAAATTGACAAACATTTCTCTTATAATATAGCACATTTTAAACTTTGTTAATTCAATTTATTTTAAGCAATTAACTTATTCATATGAGTATGAACTCATTTAATTTTCTACTATTTTTTCTTTCCATTTTTCGCTTGGTGATTTTTCTCAACTTATTGTTCCTCAGTCAAGGTGGTTTAATTTTTAAACTCTAATATAAAACGGATATATCGAAGATTATTTCCTTTTCATTAATAAACCACAATATCCGTCCACCAAAATTCTTCTCATTTTTATATTCTCTTGTGATCTCTTATGTAATTGGAGATGTTTGATTTTATTTGGTGGTAAAAACAAATATTGTTATTGTTTCTCTATTACGAGAAGAAGAAAAAAACCTCATTTAACTTAATTTTGAAAAGAGAAAACAGATACAGACAAATCAAGAAAAAAATATAATTTAACTTAACTGTGAAAAGAGAAAATAGATACAAACAAACTAAAATGACTGAAATTAAATTGTATATTTACAAAGTTATTGAAATAGATACAATGAGGGAAGATTGATGTCTTTGGAAAATTAGAAGGGAAAAATCTAAAGGAAAGTCAAAGTAATTTGTCCTTTCATCATTACTGTCGGCTTTATCATTAGTTTTTTTTTTATTTTCTCAATTCATATAGTATTGCAATGCGCTTTGATGCATAACCCTCACTTCGAATTAACCCGTACGGAGCATGGGTTTGTTGCTAGTTTTTATAGAGGTGACTGCAAAGTTTTGTAGTATTCCGACTAGGTCTCACTTTATTTTGATTCACGACCGTAACGCGCAATATCGTAATTTTTTTCATGTGTGCGTTCGGAAGTGACCTAGGGATTTAATTTTTTTCACGATTTTTCGCACGCATGTTTCAGACATAAAAATTACATTGCCCGCAAAAAAATTTAAATTTTTCGACAAGGGACATATTAAATATGAATTTTTAACGCGCCTAAAACTCAATAAACGAAAACATCAAAACATCGACTTAGAATTTGAATTTTGAGCTATTTTTTGCATACATCTCTATAAAAATACATATAACGGTTGAACCACATAATTTTCATAATATTCCATGTACGCATCCGGAAAAGTGAGATAGACGTTGAAATTTTTCATGATTTTTTCACGCATGTTTAGGATAGAAAGAACATCTCAATTAAAATTATAATTTTCCAACAAGGGATGAATTAATATGAATTTTTAATGCGCCAAAAATTCAATAAACCAAAACATCAAAATATCGACCAAAAAATCGAATTTTGAGCTGGTTTTTTGCAGACAAAAGAAGGGATATGATTGTTATTAAACATATATATAATAGGAGTATTTTTCATCATTTCACATATGGATTCAATAACAAAAGAAGGGATATGATTAACAATTCTGAAACACAAAATACATTGACCATGTTTTGTTAATTTGCATGCACGTGAGCCTCACTTAATTATGTACCCTCAAAATCAACCAATTTCAACCTTCTCTATCGTGCTGGGTCGTGAATATATTGATGAGTATGCATGTGATTTCCCCAAGGTCGCAGTGGCCTCTAAACTGCCAAAGACAAATTCGTAGTGGTTGTTTCCTCCATTGCATATTCAAGAGCATTGGAGTGGTTCCATTACTGTGGTGAAGAACCTAAAATTTTATCTTCTAAATCATAATTGGAATCATGTTCTTCCACGTTATTTGAATATGAATTGCACAAATTATCATGGAAGTTTACAAAACTTGTACGGTATCGCTATGATACCATGTCACATATCCATGAATGATAAAGAGCATTAAAAGAGACAAGACTCGTTAAAGTCCCTAACAAAAAAAAAAAAGTGTAATCTCTCAAAAATAAATTAAGAACTCTAACTAAATCTTCATCTAAGAATTGTTTTTCTTCTTTGCCAAATGCAATATTTTCATCTACAATGTCATTCCACCATGTTGTCTACTAGTTAATCGTTATGGGATTGAATTAATGAGCAATATAGTCCTTGACAATAATTGAAAATAGGCAATTTAGTTAATTGAGGAAGAAAATATAATTTAGAAGCTTAAATCAAGTATAGGACTATAAATTTTTCCTTTCCAATTATTATCGTTATTCGTTAATCATATTATCTTTTAATTCGATTACATAACATAGCAACAGGATAACAAAATCGACTGTGAAAGAAAATAGTACATACCATAAAAATAAACAATGTTTCGATAAATGTTCGGTTAAAAGCTACATTGTTTTTATGAGAGACCCAGATCAGATATTTTGCCAAGGACTGAAATAATTTATTCACTCTTAATTAAATCCCTTGTGTCGTGTGGTTGAAAGTGATACCCAACTACAATATTGCATAGTGTTAGATTAACAAATAAATGTTGAAATCAAAGTGATAAAGCCCACACAATGTACAACAAGTTAGGTCTTTTTACTCCTAAGCCAGCAAGCCCTAAAAGCAATTCTTACTCGTACTATCGTCTAACAAAGCTAATAAATGGAAGTTAATATATCATGTGCTTCATGTTCATGCCTCCCAATGTCTGCCATAGGCCATTCAACTCATGTGAAAAATGAAAGAAAAAGAGGAAGGAAGTAAGGAAGAATATATACTAGCTACTAGTAACCTTATATATATGAAGTTGATACAAATATAGTTGTTAAGCTTTTTTTTTGAAAGGATGTTAAGTTTCATCTACTAAGCCCTTAAATTATGGTACCTACTGAGAGAGCATAATTTGAAAATTGCTCTACTCCCATCTAAAATTGTTCACTCCCATGCAAACTAACGAAAATACCCCTTATGTAGTCATTATACCCGCAGCGTGACTAAATTCACGCTGGGTTACAACCTGCGCGGGTTAACTCACGCGAAAAGTACCGAGTGACTTAAGTCACGCAGGAGTACTTTTGACTTTTCATGTGGGAGTGAGTAAAACTTAATGGAAAAAGAGCAATTTTCGCATAATTTTGCCTCAGCTCATTTAGTCAATCTTTTGTGGGCTCTGGTGAGGGTTGAGTGGCCATCTTTTTTTGTCAATGTTTCATAATGAGTTTGAGGTCACTTTGTAGTATTTATAATTTGGTAAATCAAAAATATGATTCTCACGTAATTACATAGACTAATCATTTCGAAATAACTGAGATTCATTTAATGGATTGATCTCTCCTGAAAAATGCTAAAAATTGTTTTTAGAAAAGGTAGCTTTTGCCTCTTAAAAAAATGTAGTTTTTGAAAGAAAAAAAGTTTAAATATTTGTCAAGTATTTGCCGGTAGGGCATATTTGAGTGGTGCTCTTTAGCCTTGCATAGTTTTTCACCATTCAAGTATGTCTGCTGAAACAAATTTTGTAAGTTTGCATAAATTGACAGCTCCAGATACAAATAGTTAAATCTTCTATTCGTATAACCTGCATTTTATATTCAGCCAAAATTCTCTCATTATTAGACTATATGTAAATTGCTCAAAAAAAAATACTATATGTAAATTGCAAATTTTCATAAAGTTTGTGTTTATCTACAACATTGTATATAATTTTTTATTTTAAAAAAAGTTAATTTCCACAAAAAGGGATGGGTGATGACTGATGAGTCACAACGTGGGAAATGGCTTTTGCCTTAGATCAGAAGTTGTCCTAATGTCCTATATGAAGTAGAACAACCAAATAGAAAATAGAATTGCAATTAACATAATTACTATATGTGAAAAGTAAAGTAATGTATACACCTATTTTATGTTAGAAACTTAAATCCTATCCAGAAGCCAGAGTAAAACCATGTGCTCTGGCTGAAGTTTTTATTACTTGACTCTATGAGCCATTCCACGTTAAATATATGTATGTTCTTTATTTGAAGAATCAGATATTGATCATGTGGAATAAACCATGATATTCAAATGGAATTGGCGCATTCGATAAGATGTTTTAGATGCCCTTTGAATTAGGGAGTTAACATGTGAGTATAGGATTAGTCTAGTTTTTTTTCATCTAAAATTATATCGGTAAAACTCACGTCAAGGGTTGAAAAATGTAAAATTACAAGTCAAACAATTAGACTTGTATGATTAATGAACTTAACAAAAAGCGAATTATTCAACACGATTAAGTTTGATTTTTGAATAAAACAGTTTTTAATCAGGTTTTACTTACTTTTCAATCGAACTCACGTGGATTTTTTAAAAATAAAATATTTTTTCTAAAGGTTAGTGTAAAGTATTTGGTGCCTGATGATCGTTTACAAATATGTAGGGCCCAAATTCATTAACCATTCCATTTTCGTAGTCCTCTCAAGTTATATGTATGTACTCACGTGCAGCCTACCCAAAAATCATGAAAGATTTAGTGAGATACTTCTTCATTACTTTTCAATGTTGATTTTCTTATATAAAAATATTCCTATTTATAAATGTTGATTTTCAATGTTGATTTTTTTTATTGAAAAATATTTATATTAGATTTGGAGGATTGGGTTTGTACTTTGTACTCAGCAATAAAGGTTTCTTCGTACGCTTTTGTGGCATCTAGGGCGCAGTCATGAGTGCTACAAGATCATATTTTGAGAGACAGTGGGATATGTGGTATGGACTTGGATTTTGTTAATGTTTTGCATGGTCTTCGTGGTGCAATTCCAGATTTTGACGTTAGCAGTTTTACTAGTAGGGACATTGTCCATCCTAAAGTACAACATGTTTTGGCAAGTGCTATTTTTAGTTAAAGTGTTCAAGATATGAAAGTTAAGTTTGACATAACCACTAGATAGAAGACAGTTTTAGGATGTTTGCAAGCAGAACATGCTCATGATTTTCTTTTAGCTACCCTGATTGATGGGTTAGGTCAACATATGTCACTAGTGGAGTATCATATTATCCTTAGATATCACCTTGTGATCCCACTATTGATGATGTGTGCTCTGTTTATCGTAAGGCGTGCTGAATAATTTTGGGGAGCATGTCGTTCATCGTAAAGAGTTTCTCGGTTTTAAGTATATGCATGACTTTTGTTAGGAATGTACATTTAGATATAATCAGGCGGGCGAGAATATCAGTGAAGAAGGAGACGTCTGTGAACTTCCACTAGATAAAAGATTGACACTTAGACCTGCAGATGTTATGGCGTATGGATGGGTAAGAGGAGAACATGCATGTGTGAACTTGACCGAGGTTTCACCACGTTGGATTAGGGGTCAGGACTTTTAAGGTTGGACAGATAGCCCTAAAAGTTGCGTCAAACAAAGTAGTCAAAAGGTTGTTGACCCCTTTTAAGGTATGACAATTAACAAAGTAGTCAAAGAGTTTTCACCACGTTGGATTAGAGATCAGGACTTTTAAGGTATGACAATTAACATATTTTTATACCATTTGCTTTTGACATTTTCGATTTTCTAGCACTAGAGGATGTTGACCTTCTACATAGAGTTCAAAGGGTCATAGCAATTAGCAATGTCATGTCTCCTAGGTCCATGCATGTTGTGTTTACGATGATTGATTTTGTCATCCAAAAAGACCTAGCGGCGCAGCTTGTTGCCCGCTTGCCTTTTAGTCATGTCTAGGTAATTCTTAATATGTGTGTGTGTGTGTGTGTGTGTGTGTGTGTGTGTGTGTGTGTGTGTGTGTGTGTGTGTGTGTGTGTTATTTGCATATTCAATCTTAAAAATGAAAAATAAAAATTATCAATCATTTTCAAATTTTAGTATTGCATTTAATTTTTTGTCAATTTCACTTTACATGTATAGATTTTGCAATGAAAGTAAAAATATCAATCAATTTATTCTTACATTAATGGAGGGAGAGACTCAAATACACAAAGGAATCAATCTGCGTATAAAAGATAAACAGAAATGATTTATTAACATCATTTTAGTACAGCCGACAACATATATACATAGCTCAGAAATGATTTATAATCAAAACTAATTGTATCCTATATATCCTATCATATTAACAAGAACATCGTAACCTACGAAATCTAACCCTAACTCACCTCATTCGACTATTCTTACGAGTGATTTGTGTTTTCTATCCATTACTAGTGCACGTAGTGCCCCATGTTTGGCTTGACTTCCTTCTATCTTGCAACATTATTATTCTTCTTATCCATGCCTCCATTGCCACTTTTTATCATGTTTTGTAAAAATAGGTGTTTTAGTTCATGCATGGAGCTAAAAACATGGAACATGTGTCTTATATAGCTGGATTTTAAAGTTTCATATATGTTTGACAGATTTTGACACTCATGTAAAGTTGTAACCTTTGTGAAACATTTTGAACTTGGAAAATATTTGTATAGCTCGCATTTAGGGTTCTTTGTTCGGTTGCCCTTTCTTCGGCTACCTAAAAAACAAACTAAACCTAATATGATTGTTGATCATTCTTAGCTAGTAACTTTTATTATTTTTACTCGACAGAAAAAATACTTTGATTATTTTTAAGCGTAAATAAATATCTTTACAGTATTTACAATTTTGGGCATTGAAAAACTTAAAATTTTTAAAATAAATTATACAGAGAGGTGTGTTATAAAAAAACAATAATTAATAAAGTGAGCTTTTTTTGGTAAAAACGATAATTAATAAATTTATTAATATTTTAATACATACACACACCAATTGAACAATAGTTTTAATAAATATAAAAGAATCTTTAAACTATAAGAAAATGAAATATTGGTGATTTTTATAAACAATGAAATGATGTTTTTTCTTGTAAAATTATATTTTCTAAAATATAAATATCAACAAATAACTCTTTATTTCATAAAAAAAGAAGTTAATTTAAAGATTTTTGAAGTACGAGTACCGATACACCTTAATTTACGGGTGTATCGTAGAAGTTCTAATATTATAAATATTCTATGCATTAAATAAAATATCAGTATACAAATTCAACAATGAAACTCCAGAATCTGATACTCGACTTTTATTTATATTTTATCGTACCATTAAAAAATTAACAACAATGTTATCCACTGCAGAATCTAGTGTAGACGTGAAACAAAAGCCGACACGACACATTGCACGAGTACCATCACAGAGATATACATTAGTTTAAAATCTGCTCATTTCACTGAACCAGCAAACACATTAGTTTATGATTCAATTATTCAATTGTGGTCGAACTAGTGTGGCTTATTTTTTTAGCGTGAACTTGTCTGGGTTAGATAATGGAATGGGATTTCTTGATTTAACTGCGTGCTCCGGTAATAAATTAGCCAGCCACACAACACAATCAAAATAAATTGTTGAAATTGTTTTATTGTTCGATATTCATAACCGAGTTGAAATCTAAGATGTTTGATCTCAAAACACTAAGTGATATTTATTATAGCGTGGAACTGCGTTAAAACTTTAAAGTAGGAAAATCGTATCTTTAGATAATATACTCCCCTCCTTCATTTTTTTCATGACTGTCTCGAACAATTTGAAGACCTTTTTTTTAAGAAGCTAAATTAGCCCATACAAATTGATATCAGAGATAATCGAACATGAGACCTTGACGAGGAGCACACTCCTAGATTCCAAGTCAATATCACCAAGTCAACCCAAGTGGGTTAACAATTTGAAAACCTTATTCTAATTAAAATTTGGACATCTAATATAAAAGGTTAAAAACTTTTAAAAAAAAGATCATTTATTTAAAATAAAAAATAGTTTTTACATCCAATAGTAAACTCTTAAATATAGTAAATATTTGGCTTAAATGCTCTTTTGGTCCTTTAACTTGATTTCAAGTATCGGTTGGTCTCATAAGTAATAAAAAGTCTCTTTAGATTCCTTAACTTTATTTAAAATATCAGTTTAGTCCTTTATATTAATTTAATTCAAAAAAACTTTAAATTTTGGTCTCTTAACTTATTTAATTAGTATTAGTTTGGTCTCTAAACTTAACGTTTTTTTGAATTAAATTAATAGAAAGGACCAAACTGATACTTTAAATAAAGTTAAGGGACCTAAACGGACCTTTTATTATTTATGGGACCAAACTGATACTTGAAATCAAGTTAAAGGACCAAAAGAGCATTTAAGCCTAAATATTTTCTTCGAAAGAAAAAAATACTAAATATAGGAAATGTTCTAGTGGTTGGATTTGCAAATGGCGCTTATTAGTGGTGGGTTCAAATCCTACTCTCTTTAAATTTATGTTTTTAATGTAAATTGACTAAACTTATTAAAAAAAACAAGCAACTAGGACTTGAACCCAGCTCACTTCTTTTTATATTGTTTATTTGTCTTTTAATTGATTGATTATGTATTTTTAAGAAGCTAAATTTGTCAACTCAAACTGGTATCAAGGGGAATCCAACCTAAGACATTGAGGATGAACACACTCTAAAGTCACAAGCCAATACCACCAGACTAACCCAAAGTCACACTACCAATGTTGTGATCAAGATCTTTGTTGAGCAATGACCGCTTGATATTGGCTCTCTTGCATACCTTGTGGAGTATTGTGACTGAATGTCGCCAGAATTGGCTCACACAGCCTCCAAATATTTGGCTTGCTGAAACTCATTTGAATCATGGGTTTCATAGTGTCAACAATTTGTTTGGAGACTTGATACATGATGTCATGTATATCCATGTCAATATGTTGTTTAATGAAAGAAATTGCCATTACTAGTGGATTCTTGGGTACTTCAACTTGTTGTCCTCAAAAACGCTATAAGGAGCCATGAAACTCCTTCTGGTTGCGAAGGTTCGTTCGATCGAGAATATCATGACATTCTGGTTGTTGAAGATGGCGGTTGTTCCATATTTTGAAAACTCTTCCTAGACCTCAGGTGCATACACCAAATGTAATCCTCATATGACGGACTAAATTTTTCAATGGTAAAAGATGGTATTCTCCCACATGACGTGCCAATTTGGTGTTGGAAGCTGAAATTAGTGAGGTCAAGTGAATTTCCTCAATTGTGATTCCCTTGCTTCCGATGATTAACATTTCGGGGGGATTATGTCCCCCAATTATGGGTTCCCTAACTACTTTAGTGGAGTGATTGGTACAATTGTTTTAGGTTCCCTTATTTCATGCGATAACATTGAAGGAGGAACTATGTTCCTAGTCGTGGGTTCCAGATTTACTTTATTGTATTGTAAATCATAATACATAATAGGGTTGGATAAGTTTTTCGTCCCAATAAAATTAATAGCTTTCGTTTTTCGCCCTTATAAAAAAAATTGCATTGTATCCTATAATTTTTCTACCACCTGTTTTTAGTTTATGTTAAATTCAAATTTGTTTTATTATTCTTAAATTTTTTAATAATTATTTCACATACATGTTTAGAATATTATTTTTAATCTACGTTAAATTCAAGTTTGTTTTATTATCCTTAAAATTTTGAATAATTGTTTTGCATATATGTTTAGAATATTATAAAAAAAACCTATGCGAAATGTATTTAAAATTTCATTTCTAGGCCAAGATTTGTATTACTTTTATTTTCAGAATTTGATGTTTAAAAATTTTTATTTAATTTATTTCATGTTAAAAATACATAGAACACACAAAAACACGATAATTTAATAAAATAATCAATAATTTTATATGTCAAAATATTAATGTTTTTTTTTTCTTTCACATATGTTATCTTTTTAGGCAATCATATTTGAAACATGTTAAACATTTAAATTTTGATTTGTCCGTGTTGTTAGAATATATCATATTCCACCACACTCAACCATGTTTATATATAATGTTTTATATACACACATCGCATTGAAATAAAAACAACAATATATATGATGTAATCAAATATAATATTTTATATATAAATGACAATTATAAGTATATAAAAAAGATAAAGTATATCTTCTCCAAAAATATGTTATATGTTTTTCAAACATCTATTTTCAACTAAATTACTAGTAAAGAACAACATTAGTTTTCTCATTTAACCTACACAAATAAACAAAATTGATTCAAAGAAATAACAAAACAATATTAAATGTTTTTAACTTTTAAAACGATAATAATTATAACAAAATTTAGACTAAACCATGCATTTTATTTTTTTTCAAGCATTTTATATTTTTAAATAAAGTACTAGAATAAATAGAGCAACTTTAGTTTCCTCACTTATACATACGCAACAAACAAAACCGCCTTACTGAAGTGACAAAACGATATTATATGTATTTAACCATCAAAACAACAATAATTATAGCAAAATTTATGTACTAAAAAACAATGTCTGTGGTCAAAACTTTTATTTATTAAAAAACAACATGTGTAGTAAAAAAAAATTATGTCAAATATTGAAAGATTTAATTTAATTTTGTTGTTATATTCCACTTGAGGTTATTCTTAAGGAGTTTGAGGTATGTGTGTATTTAAATTTTTTCTGATTGATATATTGCTACATGTACATAAGTTTTATTTATTTTTACAATTATGATGTTTATGATTCTTTCAAAGTAACACAATTGTTTAAATGAAAGATATATTGTTTAGCTACAAGAAAAACTTGTATTAAACGATGCTATTACAGATTGCATTCTTAACATTTTTATCCAAATTGAAAAATATGAAAGTCGGGATAACATGGAATATGATAAAAATTTGTTGTTATATTGTGCTTAAAGTTATTTCTAAGGAGTTTAAGGTATATGTGTATTTAAACTTTTTTCTTATCGGTGTAATGACACATGTATATACATATTTATTTTTACAATTATTATGTTTATTATCCTCTCAAGGTAACACAATTGTTTAAATGAAGGGCATATTGTTCAGCTGCAAGAAAAACTTGTATTAAATGATGATATTAGAGAGTTGTTTTTTTAACATGTTTATCCGGATTGAGAATAATAAAAGTCAGGATGACATGAAATATGATAAAGCCATTCAAATAGAATTCTAACGATTCATTAGATTAAGTCATACTTGCCTACTTAACATATTTATCAGCATTGAGAATAATGAAAGTTAGGATAACATGAAATATGATAAAATTTCTCAGTCAGACTTCAAACAGTTTATTAGATTAAGTTAAAACGGTAATATGTTCTTAAATGTTCGTATTTCTTCGTATAGAATCTTTTGTTTTTCACAACTTTTGTTTAAGTATTAGTTGTTAACATGAAATAAGAGTGGTTTGAATTGATTGATCAATAATTTAATCAAGAAAAATGCTAACTTTTTTTAACAAAGGAAAAATGTTAACTTATGCCTTTTGAGAAATCAAAAATATAAATAAAATATTGGAAACTGTGTATTTTTTATTTATTTTTTTAAAGTTAGCAAAATCATTTAATATATGTTATGATTGTTATCCACATTCATACAAGTTGTGTTTTTTAGGATTTTTTTGAATCGCTAAAGTATGATTAAACTTACAAACTTTTCATATGAATTTAATTGCAAAAGTAACAACAACTCATGATTTATTTAAGGAATGTGCAGAAATATTAGCAAAGAAGTATTCAAAATATTTATTATTTATTATTATAACAACCCGTTTTTAACTATGATTATTTTATTTATTATTTATGTATTTCTATGTGTTTAATTTCTTGCTTGTGTGTTTGACTTAAAATTAATGGATTTCGAAGCGAGAAGAGTACTTTGGTCATTTTATGACCGAGGATATTTTGATAATTTGTTGAGTGATGATAATTTAATAATTTTAGAATGTGAATTATTTTGAAGTTTTAAGGTGAATAGTTATTTTTACTAAGTTAGAGGTAACTAGTAATAATTATTTCGGTGTGGTAATAATCGATGTTTTAACGTGTTTAATTCATAGTAATTATTTAGAATTAATTGGTGAGTGTTTTAAGCCCATTATGGTTTGTAGTAACTTATCACATTAATTAGAAATATATATTCTTAACTCATAAGAGAAATTAGGGTTAGAAACATTTCACTCATTCTCATAATAGTAAAAAAATAAAGGGTTGGAGCAAGTGGTAAAGATAAAGAGAATAATAGAAGGATAGAAGAGGTAGTTTTCAAGGTAAGGGGTAGTTTTATTTTATCAAATGAGTTTTTTTTTTTATAAGTTAAGTTTTTTTTAAGACTTTTAACATTTTTGTACTCGAATTTAAAATAAAAACTAGCACTTTTCTGTGTCGGTTGTAAACAAAAAAGTTGTAGATATAGATGTTAGCTTTCTTTGAGCTATGATTTGACTCCATTGTCATTTCTAGTACTTGAGTTATAGTCAAATTACTACACATAAGTAATGATGAATTTTTATGAAATTTCTTTTTCTATGAACTGTGAAACTTTATCAAAATTAATATTGAGCTTAAAGAAGTTATTAGAATGAATAAATGAGTATGTATTTATTGAGTTGTGATATAAATGATAAGATTATGTTCGATGGGAAGTTTGGCTTAAGTTGTTAAGTTTCGTGATTTGTGTGAAAAATGAATAATAGTCATGATACTTAATGAATTGATGATTTGAAACACATGTTTTAATTGATGAAGTTGTTGTTGTGAATATGAATCTGTTGATGGTTTGAGAAATTGTTTTGGGTGGAATTGAATCAGAGAAAAACAATATTTTAAGCTAAAAGTCGTTTTAAATGATTATGTGAAATAAGCTATGTTTTGTTGATTGAACTTGAGATGTTTGAGTTGAAAATGATGTGTTAATTTGTTGTTTTCTTTATGTAATGAATGTTGATGATTATCAACGTATGTGTTGGATCTCAAAAAAGATTGTATTTGTTTATCATCGACGTGTGTGATATAAGGTTGTTGTGGTCACCCTAAAATTTTAGAAAAAAATACTTATATGAAAAATTAGAAATAAGTTGTCATTGTAATTAAGACAACATATCACATATACCCTCAAATTAAATTATATAATCATGTGTTGTACCAAAAATTAATAAATTATAATCATGTGTATTTTAAATTCTAATCTTTATAATCTCTAATCTTATACCTCTTTTATTTACTATGTGCATGCAACTTACATTCTATAAATAAATAGTTAAGTTATAGATTAACAACATATTTTTACTTGATTGTCTAATCATCTACGCATGTTGTCCTTGATGGAAGATTTAATTAGCTTAGATTTTGTTAGTATGGTTTAATCTTGTATACGTCTTTGTTTTCTATCACAATTTTTTAGGTATGATACTATATGAATTTAATCATGTTATTATTCTTATTATTATTACTAGACTTTACTAATTTTATTGACTCAACATATGTATTCTTTCTTTTATCCTTTCGAAAATCTTTTCATGGCTAGAATATTTATATTTGATATATCTTTTATATTGCTTATCTTGTTACCTTTTCTGCAAAAGACCGAGTGGACGTATTCGATCAAATGTCTACTTTGCTATATATTATACTGGTTGTAGGAAAGTAAAAAATATAAAGAATTGTGTTTTCCTTAATCATATAGGAAATAATTGTTGTTCACGCAATGAAATTATTTTAATAATTGTTGAATATCAAGATAGATATATTACATATGTCATTCAAGTGCAAATATCATATCAAATTATGATAGATTAACTATGTTTCAATACTTCAATTGACATTTTTTATTAATTAATACTTCAAACTCGTACGTTCAGGAATAACGACAAAAATAGGTAATTAAGATACCCATATAATTTTCTTTAGATCATAAATATTGTAACATCTTACATCAAAGACGATTTTTATCGTCGATATTGTTTATTCTTATAGTAAGCGCCATTATGACTTACAAGCTATCAAGTTAAATAGAATTTTGCATTTTCTATAAATTGAAGAACTTGAAATTGGTAGCCGAAAAACAAATTTGATAATAAGAAATGGACGGGGAATACTCGTTGGAGATCACAATTATCTTCTATTTGTAGCTTGATAAATATGCATATCACAACTTGTTTATGTTTTAGAAAAAACTTTGTTTTCTTTAAGCCAAAAAAACATGTTGTTGAATGATCAACTTGGTCTTGCCATGAGCATGTTGTGACTACCTCATTTGATTTTGTATTTGATGAAAAACATCACATGAATACGCAATATTTTGTCTCAAGTTCTACAACAACAATCTCATAATACATAGGTGAGATAAACTTATACACATTGAATACATCATATACATGTATCATATATTTATATTGAATGTGATATTATATCTATAGTAATGTTTAAACATAAAAATGAAAATCATGGAAAAAGGTCCCAGCAACTAACAAGATAAGGAGTTTTGAGTTGGATGTTCGAGAGAGTGCTGCAACTCCTGTTTGATTGCTTAGTCTTAACAAGCCTTCTCCCTTTTCCCAAGTGAGGAATGAAAGGGTAATTAATTCAATACACTTGATCCACTAGACTAGTAAATATCACGACTCTTCCAATTTTGACGCCTATAATTGAAAAATCTTATTCGACAATGAAAATTATCAATACTATTTTGAAAAAAAAATGAAAATGAGTTATTAATATATAACACGACAATTTACGATGAATGAGATATTGCAACAAGCAAGTTCTGATGTTGAAGAAGTATTGCGAAGAAGATATGGAGTTTGATCCATGTGTTTACCTGTGTTTTTGGTAAACAAGAATACTAGTTTAAAAGTTACTTGCAAGATCAAACTAGAAACCCTAGGACATGTTATACATTTTGATTTCCAGAAAACATTGAATGTTCATCATATTCACGAATTTGTTTATGAAAAAGATGAAGAAGACTATCTTAAGATAAAGATAACTACCTTTCGACAAAAATCAACAAGGATGTTTGAGATTAAAACAGTAAAAGACTCAGAATTTAAAAGCAAGGAGACTTAAAAGAATGTAATTGCATTGCATTTAAGTAAATTATTCAACAAATCATGTACATACGTTTTGTTACTCTTTTCTCTCTTTGCTTGAATACTTTGAGTTTAAAGAACTTTTTGCTAATGATTTGTGACCCTTTTTTTTATTTTATGAAAAACTAGTATATATACATAAGAAAAATAACTAACAGACCAACGGTCCTAAACTACATTTTTTTCAACAGACCTAACTCCTACTTCCACGTGTCTGGACCTTTAATCTTGCCTCTTCAAAGAGTATTTGAATTCCTCTTAGTCGAATTCAAGAGTTTGTCGAACCTCTCATGTCGAAATTCTTGTTCTTCATCTTGTACTTAGAAAATTTTGTAATTCTGACAACCATTTTTCTGTCGAAATAAATACTTAAAAATACAGGTTGTAACATGATTGCACAACATACAGTGTTTGTGGTATTGTATTGATTAGCGTAATTGCACAATGGCAAGTGTACCAGTCATTTTCATCAAGTAGTAATGTTAGTAAGTAGAGTATTGTATCCGCAGGGGTTGTCCTTTCGTCCGAACAATTCTTGTTACTTATTTTGCAAGTTTTGATGGTATAAAAGTAAGTTGGAATTTTTATCTGTTTGCAACAAAGCGAATTTACCTGTTTTGGTTGCATAAAAGTAAACAGCAGCTAGGATTCTTCGAATCCCCTGTGCATATTCGTTGTTGTTGAGGCAAAATCCCTAATTAATTTTAAAGATAATAAACTTTAAATGATCAAGGACTTGATGAACTTTGATTAGTTTCTTAGTATTTAACTTGTGTTCTTGAGTGTTTTACTAAGACATGAACAAGGTTTAAATCTCACCAAGCTATAAGAAATCAAAGAACATTAAATTCTTGAACTAATTCTGAAGTTCAGAAAGTTAGTTCAGAATGTTGATCAGAACGTTCTGACAGAGTTCAGAAGGTTGTTCATAAACAAACCTAGAAAATTCAAGAACATCATCAAAGATGCAAGACATACGTAACATTATTAAATGTCCAAATAAAGTACATCTGCATGGATCAAAAGAGCATTAAAGACATTTACAAAGATTAATGTCAAAAAGATCTTCAAGGTTCATTCAAGACTATGAACACTTGAAGTACTAGAAATATTCCAAAGAAAATAATATCCTAAATGTTACAATCACTTCACTTCAGTTGTGCCTTTACTATTAGGATTGATTACATTAAAAGCAAGTCTTACAAATCATCCTAAGTAAGAACAAATGGAACATTCGGATGGTCAGAATGTTCATCTCTGCACATGGTTCATACTATAAATAGTGTAGTTGGTGAAAAGTTAAAAAACAAAGCAAAAACGATATCTTGTCCTAATCAATCTGAGATGGACACATTTCTTGATGGTACTGTTCGGTATCAAGAAAAATCTCCTAGAAGCATGGGCCTGAAGCATGCGACTTCATCCAGCAACATTCTGATGCATATGGAAAAGTTACTACATATGAATATTGCCCAGAAAACCATATGAAACGCATTGTACAAACCCTGAAACTCATCATACATTCATCAATGATGAACCCAAATGAAGAATTTTATGAACATCAACATTTTGATGAAGAACACAACAACATTCTGATGGTCAGAATGTTCACCTAAATTTTCAAGTAAAAGCTAGTGGGGCCCAGGACACGTAGCAAAAGACCATTGGTCATCCTCCAACGGCTATAAGAGCTCAAGAACTCTATAAATAGAGATCAAGGTCGCAACATTACTTGAACCATTGCAATGCATACAAGAAAAACAACATAAGAGTGTTTTGAAGTTTTAGCAAAAATTGATAATCACAAAGATTCTAAGAAGTCTTTAAAGTGTAAATCAATTATCTCTTATCTTTCTAAAAGATAAATTTCTCTCTTATTTCTTCTCTTGTCTGATTTCAATCATTCAAACTCATAAACAAATTGTAAAGTCCCATCTAGCTTTAGGGGTACTAAAGTTTTAGTTTGAGCAGAAAAGTGTAAAGTCTAAGTAGGTAACTTAGCAAGAAAGGTGTAAGCCTGCTGAGGCTTAAAGAATACAGAGGTGTAATTGTTCAGGTGAACAAGTTTGTACGGTGCAGGATTTGAGAGGTTATCTCAAGCATCATAGTGGAAACTCTCACAAGATTGTGAGGAGCGGACTAACCAACATTGGATGAACCACTATAGTTTCTATTTGTTCTTTCTCTCTTCCCTTTACTCTTTACTTTCAGTAAGCACAAACACACACAAACACTTTTGAAAATATTAAACTGTTTTTACACTCACACTTCATATCGTTCTGAAGACTGTCTGCTAACTTTATCATTCCAAGTTTCAACTTGAGAACTACTTTTTAAGTTACAGGATAATTTTTAAAGGGTCACAATTCAAACCCCTTCCTTGTGATTATTTTATTTACTTCAGTTGTTGGATAATACGTAATCGAAATGTCTCATTTATTTATCTTTTGGTGACTATAAAAGTGATAAGGCTGTTGGGAGTTTCCTAAATAGGTATGACACCAACTGACCCAATGGGTTTTAGCCACTATGTGCCTATTTAGTCCTTTTCCTCCGATGAATAACCGCACCTGCTGATCGCACGGTGATCCTTACGTACGGGGTCTTGCTAATTCAAAAGTAATTGAAACATAAAATTTATATTGGTTTTCCAGTGTTTTCCAAGGAAATTAAGGTCACACTAAAGTTATACGCGCGCTACGGTATAGGGTTATTAATCCTATAGGATTCCGCCAACTTCGTAAGAAATATTAGTGTGGGTCCTGTCCAAGGTTCCCTTAGGTCTACCCATCTATGAATCTTAGGACACTCATAACACACTCTCTCTACACTTTCTTAGTAGTTCTACAAATGGGCAGCCATAGTCTACGTCTACCTTGCTAAGAGTTTTAACAGAATGGTCTTACTAGGTTGTAGCCTTAAGTCGGACAACTAGGTGTTTGTTTCCCTTGATTACTAACCTATTAATTCCTAGCTTCGGTAATGCACCACACGACCCAATGAGTTTTAGCCACTAAGTACCTACGTCTAGGGTCAACAATTCTTACGGCATCTTTGGCTAATTAATAATCACTTACTTCCTAGACAAATAGTTATCAGTAAAAGGATATAAATATCAAGATATAAGCATCCAGTTAGTGATAAGAATATTAGGTTCTGTCACAACCTAAGTATGTAATCCAGGGTTGCACCTCTCACAAAATTAAAACTACTTCCTAATAAAACTCTACAGTGGACAAAAGCATAAAAAAAATAAACAACAAATTAAATTAAATAAATATCCAACAAAAATATATAGAGGTTCATTTTCAAACTCTAACATAAAAAGATTTAGTTACACATGGTAACTAAAAACAAATTATTAACGATAAAAACATACCCTAAAAAATCAAGGAGAAGATAGAAACTCTTTTGAAGCTCTAAAGTCGTCTTCCTCTTGAACTGCAACAATTTTGAACGAGAAATTATGAATGACGAAGGCTGATATTTATAGTGAGAGTTTCTACCTAATTTTGGGCTAAAAGTGCGGGCTTTACCCAAAATAATAACAGGAAAGGACAATTGTGCCCCGAGTTTTTAGGTGCTCGGGCACACTGTTAGTGTGCCTAGCGCATGAGAGTGTGGCAAAAGCCATGCCCTAGGCGCATGAACAGTGCCCTAGGAGCATGATAGCCTACTCCATGTGCCAGGCACATTCCCCATGTGCTAGGCGCATGAGATATCTTTTATAGGCCCGAATTCTCAAATTTTCTGTCGTTTTAAGTCTTCGTCTTCAAATAACTTGCCTCAGGACTTGGGAACAAAATTCATCCCATTTGTAAGTCTTCTGAGGCCTCTTGAATCTCTATCTTTGTTTCCTTGAATCTTGATAAGTACTAGAAAGTTGTATTTTAAATGAATATTCAAAGCACTTTTATTACATTTTTTTGCAAGTTATTGAGAAAAAAGCCGAGAGATAAGTGATTATTGCCCTTTTACGCTTTATTTATCTTACTTTACCCATTTGTGCAGGAATTGAACACAAGACACTAAGCAAAGAAGAAAAATAAAGAAGAAGTACAAATGACAGTTCGCCATGGCGAGCAGAAGGTGACCAAAGGCGAGCACAAGTCAGAGAGCACAAGATTTCACTCGCACTCAACACGCAAAAGCGAGCAGAAGGTGAGTGAAAGTCGAGCACCAAAGGCGAGCAAGTTCCAGAGAGCACTAATTTTTACACGCCCTCAACTCGCAACGGCGAGCAACTCGCAATGGCGAGCAACTCGCAATGGCGAATGAATTTATTCGCGAGGCGAGTTAGGGCGGCCAAAAATCCTCAGAGGTGACGTGGCACAAACCCACTGGCGAAGAAACCTCAACTTGCCATGGCGAATGAAGTTACTCGCGAGGCGAGTTGATGCATATAAGAAATTCTATAAAAGCCACTTGACCATTTCATTTGGGGAATCTTTAGAACTTCATATTTGTAATATCTTAGAGAGAGAAATAGGGCGAAATTTATTGTTCTTCATAAAGTGAGAATGATAGAAGGTGGATTCTTCCCCATTTGTTGAGAGATCACAAGTATGTAATGAATCCTCATCCTTTAATTCAATCTTGGAAGGCTACCATGAGAATGAGTAGCTAAATCTTCATTGTTGGGAGTAGAGGTACTTGACCTTGCTAAACATGTAATCTTTTGATCTATAAATATACGATTCTAGCATATTATTTGATCTTGATGATTATTCTTGCAATTCATACTTATGTTTGATTTAATTGTTATTGAAAAATACTCTTGAATCTAGGTTTAGAATAATCATCTATCCAAACATGAATTCTAGAAATGGAATTGATGTTTGGATAATCACTCTTTGTATCCAAACTTCATGCTTTCAGATTGTTCAATAGTTTGGGAAATCAACGATTAAACGATACGATCGACTATTGGATCGTTTAATAGATGGAGAAATCGTCAATTAAACAATACAATTGACTTCACGATATTATTTGGACACAAATGATATTGTTGAGGGTTACATGATAATATCGATTAAAAGCTAGACTCCGTATATGTGATCATTAGAATATATGCGAAGCTTGGTCAAGGAACTCCAATCCTAACAAGTTTTTCGTCTGATTACTCTCCATTTTTATTTTCGCAATATAGTTTTTATAGTTTCAAACAATCAATCAACTAAACCCTAGCTCAGAATGGTATCGATTGTTGAACGACTTATAATATCGCACCAGTCTCTGTGGAGACAATAACAAAAATACTTACTTTTGATACAACATCAAATCTTCGTAATTCTTAGGATGCTCTTGATTTGCCGATTTGTATGATTTCTTCGTGAATTACTTCAAAAACCCTCCTCAAATTGCTATGTTTCGGAAAAACCAGAATTACAGACTCAAATATAGAAAACATTACAAAAGTTCCGAAATTATAGACAATCGTTCTAATACTGCTCTTTTTTATGTTATTTCCTACTAAAATAAACTGAAAAATATGCTAAGAATAACGTAAGATGACCTATCATCATAACAAATTTTTTATGCCTTCAACAAATTAATTACTAAGATTTGGCCATGACGTGCTAAATTTGTAAAATAGCCTCTAATTCAACTTTAATTAATAATACTTTCACCATCCTATATATATTTTTTAAAATAAAACTAATAAGATTTGCTTACAAATAAAACTATGATGTTAGTGAATTTGCTTGGTAAAAGGAGATGAAAACGACACGTAAGATTTTTACTTATAAAAATAACGCTCATGGTGTTTTGGTTGTAAAAGAATAATATAAAAAGAGTAATATCGAACATTTAATCATTTTAATACAAGGGTTGATGACAATAGTTTAATTTTTATGCACCGTTAAATGCAATATTTTTTAGTTGTATATTGGTATACATATGAATAATATAGTTATGATAAAAATAATATAGTTATGATAAAAGTCCAACATTTCTAACTATAATAACTTTTATTGAATAAAAACCTATCACTATAGGACCTTACGCACATCACATGCACGTGCGCACGCCACACATACATATATAATTGTGATCTAATTGAACATTAAATTCACATGATATATGCGACTCTCAATGTTCAATGTCTCTCTCCATACATGACCTAATTAAACAATAAAACATATAGTATTTAGGGTTTTTGAATCTCCAACGAAGATCTCACGAAGACAAAGAGTGAAGAACCAAAGGAAAATTCTCTATCAAAGTTGTATACTCTGCACTCCATGCACGAATAGTTCTGCAAGGGTGTACTTATTATAAATTAGACAAAATCATACATTTTAAATTTTGCACATCCTCAATTTTCAACTAAACTAGTATAAAACAACAACGTTAGTTTTCTCACTTATACACACACAAACAAACAAAACCGACCCAAAAAAGTGACAAAACGACATCATATATATGCAATCTTCAAAACAATAGTAATTATAGCAAAATTTATTTACTAAAATGCAACGCGCGTGGTCAAACTTATTTTATGCCAACTATTGAATAAGATTTAATTTGATTTTGTTGTTATTACATATGATTTTTTTTATCTTCAACCCAAAACATAAAACACTACTTATGTTGATAAGACAATCTCAATTGCTAAGAAGTTGACTCATGGTAAAATTTGAGATCCATTCCGCTACTAACTTAAAAACTTTTTTATGGATTGTCCTTAAGTCAATCCGTTAACATTTGCTCTGAGTTTTAAAACCTGCTGGATTATGTATAGTCTCCAAGATCCAACTTATATATTTATATTTTTTATATGAAAAAATAAAACGCCACTTATGAAGAATGAGTTAATACACAAGATAATAAAAACCCTAATACCCTTAGTGCAATAACAAATCCCTAAACACACACAAATCAATCTCAAACCTTTCACTATAAGATCCAACGGTTGAAAAGCGTGGAACACTCGTGCTTATCACTCACCACCATCTTTCTTCACACTCATTTCACTTCTAAGTACTGTTTCTGTTTCTCTCCTAACATGTACCAAAACATCATCATCGATCTTCAACGTTGTTGTTCCTTTTCACTTTAAACAACATTGATCTTTGTTTCAATTCCAACCCATTAACATAATCATAAAACCCATCAAGAAAAACATCATTTTTATCATCTTCAAACGTTAATTCTCAGCTGGGTTGTAAAAAAAATCCAACTTTGATTCTTAAAGGTGTGATTTTTATCTTGATTTTTCGTTAAAGATTGAATTTTTTTTTAAGTTTAACGTGTTTTTTTCATCTGGGTTGTGTTTTTTTTGTTGTTGTAGGTGTTGAACTTGTTGAAGTGAAGTTTCTTTGATTTTGTGTTTGTGTTTATCTAATGGTAAGTGATAATTACCAGAAGATGATGTCTGATGTAGCTGTTCGATCGATGGTGAAAAACGGTGATTACGGTGAAGATTTAGCTGTTTTAAGGCGGCAACAACAAGAGGTGAATGAAAGAGATAGGGAAGTTGCAAGGTTGAGAAGTGGGTCGGCGCCTCCTACTGTTGAAGGGTCTATGACGGCGTTTGGTGGTTTATACGGCGGTTCTCCGGTAAGTTATGGCGGTGGAGGTGGAGGTGGAAGGGGTTTTGGCAGTGAAGAAGAGATTCGTGCTGATCCATCTTATGTGAATTATTATTATCAGAATGCGAATCTGAATCCTAGATTGCCTCCACCCTTGGTGTCGAAGGAGGATTGGAGGTTTTCGCAGCGGATGAAGGGTGGTTTGAAGGTTGGAGGGATTGGAGATCGGAGGAGGTTGAATGGTGAAGGTGGTGATGAGGTTGGAGATGGTGAAAGGTCTGTTTTTTCTGGACAGGGTGGTGTGTTTAATGGGAAGGAGGATGGTGTTGAATGGGGCGGCGATGATGGCTTGATCGGCTTGCCAGCATTGGGGCTTGGGAGTAGGCAGAGGAGCATTGCTGAGATATTTCAGGTGAGGGTTTAGGCAAATTTTTAACACGTTTGTATTTGGATATTTTGTTTGTTTGTTTGTTGGTATGAGATTGAGACCCCTTAGCTGAATTTGCAATTGAAATTATGTGTTATTGTGTATGTGTTTAATTTCTTAGGTTTTTTTTATTGTTGTTGATTGTATGAGATTGAGACCTTTTTAGCTAACCTTGCAATTGGAGTTCTTTGAGTATGTTGTGTGTTTTTAATTATTTCAAATTTATATGTTTGTTGTATTCAGGATTATATTTAATTCACCCGGGTTGCGATCCCTAATATTCCGGAGATTTGCGCGGGATGGTGTTTATTATAGTTGCAGATTTTAATTCAAGGTTTTAAATCACCCGCTTCGTGATCCCTGAAATTGCGGACATTCGTGCCGGACGTTGGATTTTTTCGAAAAACTCTTGTAGTATTACTTGTGTTCTTTTTTGAAGATTGATGGTTTGATACTAGTTGAAGTAATGTTGGTAATTGATATTCTTTCTGGATTATTGTAATAGGATTTATAGATAATGAATTGATTAATGTAGTTTTATGTTTTGTATCTTTCAAAGGATGTATGTGTTTAAGTTGACTTTGAAGTCATTCTGAATTTGTAGCAATGTTTTTTGTTTTGTTTCTATTGTTCGAATTTCCGTTTTGTTGACCTGTTTTTGTCTTTTAGTTATAGCTAAGTTAAATTTGGAGATTCATTTCTATCTATTTGAAATTTCTTGTCTGGAGTGTTACTTTGTAACTGAAAATGTTATTATATTTTTCATGATCATGAGCTAAAAGTTACGAGTTCCGATAAATTATATACCAAAATATTGTTTTTCGTTTTGTCGTTTTGTTAATTAATGTTTCTAACGTTTTCTGTCATTTTGTTTAGTTATTGTTTCTAACATTTTCTTTATCATGTATAGCAGGACGAAATGAATAGCGCAGCATCTGCCTCCAAGCACCCTCATCATCTGCCTGGCCGTAATGTGTTTGATGACATTGCTGAAAAACCGGAAAACCATTTTGCTTATCTGCATCAAGATTTGGATGATTTGCAGTCTGGTGGAAATCTTGATGGTTTGGCATCTCAATCTTACGCTTCAGCTTTAGGATCCTCCTTGTCAAGGAGCGGCACCCCTGACGCTCAATTTGTACCGAGAGTTTCCAGCCCTTCTATTCCACCCATTGGTGAGGGTAGGTCCAACGCTGCAGACAAACGGAGTTTCAACGGTCAAAACTCATTTAATGCCGCCTCGTCTAATTTAAATGAGCCCGCAGATCTCGTTTCTGCTTTGGCTGGCATGAATCTGTCTCAAAATAATGCAATAGACGATGAGAAACGTCCCCCTTCATCAAGGCACAATGAATCAGATTACACTCATAATGCTAAGCAGTTCCAATACTTAAACAAGTCTGATTCTCTACCTTATCTGCGCCATGCTGTGAACAATCCCTATTTGAAAGCAAGTAAAAGCAGTGCCAGTTTTGGATTGGATATGAATGATTCCATGTTATACGCAACTGAACAGCTAGAATCTTGCAAGGCTGGTGGATATTCTGTTAACACGCATTTAAAAGGATCTACACCAACTTTTACTGGAAGAGGTGGTTCGTCGCCTGCTCATTATCAGAATGTCGATGATACACATATCTCGCACGCCAACTATAACATGGCTGGGTTTGCAGTTAACCCTTCATCACCACCAATGATGGGAAGCCCACACGGCAGTGGAAATTTGCCTCTTTTCTTTGAACATGCTGCTCCATCGTCTCCGCTAGGAATGAATGCCATGGACTCTAGAGGCTTTGCAAGAGGCGCAAATTTAGGACCTTTGTTGGCTGCGTCAGAGTTACAGAATGCAAGCAGGTTGGGAAATCATGCTGCAGGTAGCACTCATCAGCTTCCCTTGATCGATCCTTTGTATCTTCAATATCTGAGATCAGGCGAAGTTGCTGCTGCACAGAGAAATAATTCAATTACTGATTTACTTGGCCTCCAAAAAGCTTATACAGAGTTATTAATTGCTCAGCAAAAAGCACAGTTTTCCATCCCCTACCTAGGTAAATCAGCTAGCATGAACCATAATTCTTATGGAAATCCATCGTATGGTCATGGCATGTCGTATCCAGGAAGTCCACTGGCTGGCTCTCCCTTCCCAAGCTCCATGTATGGGCAAGGTAGTCCTATGAGCCAAAGTGAGCGGAACATGCGTTTAGCTGGGATGAGGAACGTTGCCGGAGGTTTCACGGGAGCTTGGCATTCTGACGCTGTTAGTAGTTTGGATGAGAACTTTCCTTCATCGTTGCTCGATGAATTCAAAAGCAATAAAACCAAATGCTTTGAACTTTCAGAAATTTCCGGGCATGTTGTTGAGTTCAGGTGCATAATGCTTGGTCATAATACTATGTTTTTCTTCTTGACTTTGAGCACTTATCTAACTCATTTTTTTAATATATTTAACAGCGCTGATCAGTATGGAAGCCGTTTTATCCAACAGAAACTTGAAACAGCTTCCATGGAAGAGAAAACAATGGTTTTCGATGAAATTATGCCAAAAGCACTTACTCTAATGACTGATGTCTTCGGTAATTATGTGGTTCAGAAGGTAATTCTGTTCTTGACTTTGAACTTTATAGTGTGTCGCTGGTATGTCTAAATGGGTATCAAATTCATTCTATAAGGAAAAAAACTTCCATACTTGTTCTGTGCCTAACTTACTCTGAATTATGTTCAGTTTTTTGAGCATGGAACAGCAGCACAAATTAGAGAGCTGGCTGATCAGCTTACTGGTCATGTGCTGACCCTAAGTCTTCAAATGTATGGCTGCCGAGTTATCCAAAAGGTTTGTCTGATCATCAATTTATCTACCTTATGATATTTACCACTATATTATTGTGCACCCTGTTGTTTTTATGATTTACAATATTCTATAATTTTATTACACTTAATGGTCTAATAAGAGAGTTGATACTGTCCTAATTAGTGAGGTACAAGAGAATAAAATCATATTTAAACTGTACACAATCAACCCCTAGTTATAAAGTAATTACAAAGAAGATTTCCGAGTTTTACCTAATTAGTCGCACGATCGTATGATCTTACCACCCCTGAACTAGTTGGGTCACATGCAAAATCGGGATACAGTGAGATTGGATTGAGATCGCGTGCAAGATTGTGAATACCGTGAGATCATTTGATCTTGCGATCCCAAAAATTATTGCTGGGTCGAGCTGCTCGACCCTTGCCTCAAACGACTTCCGGCAAGCATTTGTGTTAGTTCTGGCCTGCAAGTGATGGTGTCCTACAAATCTACTGTGTTGCTTTGCTTGCAGCAATCACACTCTCAAAAGGGGAGAGAAAATACGAGGGTGGAAGGCCCAACGATCGGCTTTCCACGAGTGAACCACAGCAGTAAGCAGACTCTGATTTGTTTTTAATGACTGAATGGGGGGGGAATTAGGGCAGGTACTGATTTACAGTTGGACCAATATTTTTTTTGGGCCCATGTGCTCAATCATTAAAATGGGCTCTTTTATGGAAAACAGCCTCTTTTATGTAATTTTTATTTTAATAAAAAGACAGGATAATAATTAAAAATTGAAAATAAATAATATATTAAGATAAATATATTATAAATGAAAAAAAGTAGAATTATTAATTTTTAGTATTAATGATGATTGTCTTAATTTTGCGTGATTTTTGAGTTTTGAGCATTTATTTGAATTGTAAATGTAAACTGTATTTTGCTACCTTTGGTTTATTGGTCATTCCATGATCTGACACAAAGTTTAGGTTTGCTGATCCGCATTGCTAAGGTTAATTAATATGATATGTCATGTCGGTAGAACCGTTTACAGATTGCTCTCTTGTGAATGAAACAAATCACTTTGATGGGTTGGCAAACACCTGTTGAAATAATGACAAGGTGCTGCCTTTTGTCTTATTAGGTACAAGTCGTCAGGTATTTTAATTTATTGACTGGAAACCAATTCTTTTATTTTATTTTGTCCTCATTCTCTCAGTGTCTAAAATGTTTTCCCTTTTGTTACATGTAATTGTTCTTTTTGTGTTTATAATGACATTTCGACACGTTATTATGCTGGCGTGATTTATCTGTGTTGGTGTTAACATTTACGGTTCTTAATCTTCTTTTCTTCCTACATTGTCCAGGCTATTGAGGTGGTTAATTTAGATCAAAAGACTAAAATGGTTACGGAGCTGGATGGTCATATTATGCGATGCGTGCGTGATCAGAATGGAAACCATGTCATCCAGAAGTGTATTGAATGTGTACCTGAGGATGAAATCAAGTTTATCATTTCAACGTTTTATGACCAAGTAGTGACGTTGTCAACTCATCCATATGGTTGCCGTGTTATACAGGTGACAAATACATCTTTTTGATTTTATTTGTGTGAATACATTTACTGAATTGATAATAACTGGCAATATAGACTATGCTTCTAAACTAGTTAAGTTTTGATAAGCAGAGAGTCTTGGAGTACTGCCATGATCCTAAAACTCAACAGATTATGATGGATGAGATTCTGCAGTGTGTTTCCATGCTAGCTCAAGATCAATATGGGAACTATGTTGTACAGGTTCGTTGCATCTCAATTGGTATCATAAATCGTTTGAGTAGATGAAACCATGAATCAATTATGAAATTTCTTCAAGTAAAAACTAAATGATAGTAATAGTTTGTTGTGATTTTAATTTTCCTTGGCGTTTGATTGCTTAAAATTTTTCAGCATGTGCTGGAGCATGGAAAGCCACATGAACGTACCGCGATAATAAAGGAATTCACTGGGCAGATAGTGCAGATGAGCCAGCAGAAGTTTGCTTCTAATGTTATAGAAAAGTGTCTCTCTTTTGGAACACCTACAGAGCGTCAAGTCCTTGTGAATGAGATGATTGGTTCCACTGATGACAATGAGCCTCTACAGGTTTGTGCATGAAAATGAGCCCCTATTACATCATCTCTTTTTTTGTTGCACTATGCTCCTTTTAGTCATCTTTTCTTATTTCTTGTTATCTCCTCCTAAAAGTACGTCTTCAAATAGTTTTTAACAAATATTCTTATATTTTTTCTCTCTGTTCTTTGTCCATTTTATAGTTTGTTTTGTCTGCATGAAAATTGTTTTTATACCCATTGTATTATGTTTTTACATAAAATAATAATAAGATGATGGTTTCTTCTGCTATTGTGATCATAATTCAATCGTATTGCCAAACAGTATTTATTTAAACAGATTTTAGTCTTTAACTTCATATTAATGGTGCCATTAACTATTAAGAGTAATCTTGGATCTGCCATTGAAGTATTTGTTGCCTGGCTATACGCAAAAATATCAGCACAGATATATTTACATATCTGATTTTATTAGTTCTACTGCTACCATTTAAGTCTCATGATATTTATTGCTGGAGTCTAGAGTATTTTGCTCATGGTTCTTAATAATTGAATTTGTTTATTCATGTCTGTAACTAAGGTAAGCCTTGCGTACTATATCAGTTAATGCGCAGGATGTGTGCCTTTAGATAAATCTTGTGTAAATTTGGTACTGTTACTCTTGTCTTGTTACTTAATCTCTTTACCGTGTTACCACTTTCTGATTTTCTTATATTTTGATTATATTTTTGTGGTGGTTTTAGGTTATGATGAAGGATCAGTTTGCAAACTATGTTGTACAGAAAGTTCTGGAAACCTGTGATGACCAGCAACTTGAGCTGATTCTTAATAGAATAAAGGTTCACCTGAATGCCTTGAAGAAGTATACCTATGGGAAGCATATTGTTGCTCGCGTGGAGAAATTGGTTGCTGCTGGAGGTACTTTCAATCTCATCATTTTTTCATTCCGGCTCATAAATTTGTTTTACAATTAACTCGACATTAGTTTTCTTGTGTATTCTAGAAATTCACATGTACTTATTTTAGTTTTTCTCTTAAATAGTTGTATGTTCTATTATTAATTTGAGTTTTTCATCTATGGACGCACTTGACATTTTACACAAAACATGCATGTTTGCATATCAAAAAATTTATTTGAAGAAAAAGTTTGTTTTCCATTCAACATGAAATTTAATAATTTGAACGTATCAACTTTACAGACTAATTTGGCGTTATCTCTAGTTAGCTTCGCACCTCAAGTAACCCTCATGCTTAAAACTGGACATCTAAATCATCTACACATCCTTTTGTGATTGAGTTGATAGCTTAATCACTGTCATGCATAATCTTTTTTTTCTTTCTCTTTTCATTACATTCTGAAAGGATCTGCAAGTAATCTCCTAGATGCTCTGTAGTCTAATAAGCCCTCTTGAGACTGTTAGGGATAGCCTATGACACATCTTATGACATGTCCATAAGCTGTCTTTAGCTTATTTCCAAAAATTCTCCATGATAGCCTATGAAAATAGCTTATAGCTTACATAAAAACAATTCGACTTTTGTTTACCTTTTGTTCTAAAACTAGTCTATACACAACTTCAGCAATTTATATTATAAAGGGCCTTGGTTGGATGATTCAGCTTCATGAATTGACTTCAATGTTTCATGACACAATAGAAGCTATTGACCTTTTTTCTTCAATATTCATGTAATTTGTTTCATTATGTATAATTTTTTTTTAACTAATTAAATATTTTATTTGATGGTGTATATGCAGAGAGGAGGATTAGTTTTCTGACACTAAATCAGCCTGCACCACAGTCACAGATGGTATAGAAGGAAGTGAAAGTTATGTAATGTACAGCTAACTGAGAGGATAATACAAGTGAAGTGGCCAAATCCTTTTTCTTTTGTTTTCTTCATATGATATCTAGTACTGATAATGGCACTGTCTATATTCAAATAGACAGGTGAGTAATAAATGGTTAGTTGTACTTAAAACTGTACATTTTGTTAGTTTTGAGGATTAGAATCAGATTAGCTGAGGCTGAGGCTTCAGGTTCAGTTGGTAAATGTTCTTCATATATGATGTTTATGAGCTAGTTTTAATGTTGTACAGGGAAGTGTTTGACTGTACAAATTTTACTAGGTAATATCATAGGACAAATCTCTTGTATTCCGGATGCAAACATGTTTTTATGAGCTAAACTTTTTTGACCTTTTTAATCCTTGTTGTTCATATTCTTTTATGTTTTTTTTTTTTTTGAGGTTTTTCATTTATTTATTATTATTAATTATTTATGGTTAACAAATTTATTAAGTGATATATTTTGGTGGATTTTGATTTTTTGATGTTCAAAAATTTCATTCAAAGCTTTTTCTAAAGCATTTTGATTTATAAACATTTTTAAGATTAATTACATTAAATCATACGGTTTGAATTAAAGTGGAGACAACAAAATATGAAACTTTGTGGATATATGAATCATTTTGTGTGGTTCCTTTCCTTGTTTCATGTTTTGCAAGTTTTCTACACTAAACGTTGTTTCTATGAGGGTATAAGGGCTGTTTGATATCTCTTTTCGAAAATTATTTGTGTTTTTGTTATTTTTTAAATAAACGGTTACTCTCCCCTAAAAAAAAAAAACTTGGTTCCTTTGATTTGGAAAAGTTTTTACATAACTTTTTTCGAAGGTAAAAATGCCAAGTAGATATTACCCATTTTAAGAAAGTTTTCAAATTACCCTGGACTCAACAAAATGATTTGTATAAAGTAATAAAATAAGAAGACAACTAAGATGATTTTCGACCAAATAAAAGACCATGTTAATTATTTAATTTTATTAGTAAAAAAGACCCTGTTAATGATAATAGTTTGTAAATATTATACAAATACTGTTTTTTTTACAGACCACTTGATAAATCTCGTTAATTATTTTAGAAGAAATGCTAACAAGTGCCTTTGAAGTATTGTTTAAGCGTCTTGTTTAAGCATCTAAACGCAGTAAATTTTACAATGAAATTTGTGTGATTATGACTTTTACATGTGTTTGATTTGTATATTCAAGACAATTTTTTTGTTGTGGATTCCTTGAACAATATCTTTAAAACACTTATTAGCAAGACCTAACTTTATCCCGCCAAGAGATTTTTTTTTTCTCCTCCCTTTCTTCTTTATTGTCTTTTAAGAAATTGTCATATCAAAGTTACATACAAATAAGCATGATACTACGACAATGAGGGACATAATATCAAATGACATTGATGAATTCAAATGCAACACATGTTAATACAATTTTTTTAAACATAAAATATGTGAAAGAGAGAGGAAAACAATAGTTGAATTGACTTATGTGTCACAATTGAATTGACCAATATCAATGACATTTCTATTTTAATGGTACGCAAATGGAGTCTATACCATCACGGTAAAAATTAATGCAACCAAGAGATTCAATATGTCTAAAAAATACAATACAATCATAGAATACACAATCACAATTTCAAATTAAAAAACAAAATCACTAAAACACTTCTCTTCATCATTTTCATCATTGAGATCCATGATTTTAAATATAGGTTAGTAATCACAGACTTTGAAGCCAAAGCCAAACAAGCCCTTCCTTTTCCACAAGTCCAAATGGACAAGAAACACTCAAATCATCTTCATAACCAGCAACACCACAACCTACACCACCACTTACAGGCTTCATTGAAACTGGAAGGTTAAATCCATAAACCAAACTAACATTATAGAAATGCAAATCTGATTACGAGGTTCCAAGTGTCATTTCAGTTAGGGTTGCCGGCGGAACACCACCAACGCCATTTGAACGGTAACCTCGTGCCTTTTGTGCCCTTTTGTTTCTCTCATTTCATTCCTTCATTCGATGTTTTTAAATTCAAATTTAACTTCATTTGCCTAATGAACAACGATTATGCTTACAAATTACAGGACATATGAATTCAATGTTGGTGTAAGACTTTCTTACACTCTAAGCAAGAGAAGGAAGAAAGGACTGAATGAACTTAGAATGTGATGAATTGAATTGTAACTCTTATTCAAAAGCAAATGATTGTTACTAAACTGCTTACACATATTCTATGGTATTTATACTTGCAAAGCAAGTAAACAGTTACTTGTTACACAAGTCAACTAGTTCCAACTAACTTGGTTACTATCCTAGTTACACATATTCATCTTTAACTGCATCTTTCCATCTTCTATCAAAGTGAACCAGTTCACAACCGTTTAGCCTAGATGGAAACTGTCTTGTTCTATGAGGCCCTGAACTCTATCACTGGTGCACTCCTAATCAGTTGAATTTTCTTCATCGTAAGTAGGATTACTTAACAAAGTGTTCATCAATGGTTTACTAGAGGTGCTTTTCATTTGCCCATCCCATGATTCAAATTCATTCATGATGTCATCTTTGCATATTTTCTATGCTATATGATAGGATTTTGAAGCCTATAAGATCCAGTAGCATGATAGCCAACAAGAATCATTGTCTCGATTTTACAATCTAACTTCTTTCTTCTAGCATAAGGGGTATGTTTGTAACTAGTCATGTAATTTAGGCACCTTTTATCAAGAAACCATGCTTCAAATTGAGGACTATCATCAAATACCATAGGTTCATCATTTGAGTCATCTTGTGCACAATTTGCTTCATCATCACTATATTTAGAATTGCACTTTCCTTTGCCAAATCAACATTCATTAGCAATGGCTCATTTTTCATAGTTGTAACACTGAATCTTCTTCTTATATTGACTCTTCCTTCGATCTTAATGAATTGATGCCACTCCTCCTCTTGTATTATAGAATTCCAGTTTCTTCTTATACTTAGATTTATGTGAATTGGACCGGTTACCGTTTTTGCACTACCCCTATATTTCTTTCCCTTGAACCTATCACTTCAACCTTTCTTGAATGTATTAGTTTGCAAAGCTTGAACTCTATCTTTTTACGTAGTTCTCTGAGCATCAATTAGATTTGCACCAAGTTCTTGAAACGCCGTGGTCAACACTTCAAGAACATTTTGAAAGTTGAAAAAATCTTTCATCTGGATTTGCCAACGTTCCCTATTTTTTCCATCAAGAATTGTAATATTACAAGGTAAGCCATTACTTCCAGCAATCTTCACACTAAGAAGAAGGAATTAATCACACTTATAGATTTTTTTTGGTTTCACTCACACACGAACCCTAAGTCTTTGGATACCAAATTGTTAGTGTAGGAGCTTACTTACACTCCAAGTAAGAGAAGAAAGAAAGGAATTGAACTTAGAATGTGATGAATTGAATTTTAACTCTTATTCAAAAGCAAATGTTTGTTATTAAACCAGTTACACATATACATTAGTATTTATACTTGCTAAACAAATAAACAGTTACTTGTTACACAAGTTAGATAGTTTCAACTAACTAACAAGAGTTAGTTAAAGAAAATGGAACGTCAGTGTGAATTTGTTTTAATATTTTCTCTTTCTATTTTTATCATTTTCTGAATGAATTAAAATGGAAAAAGTCTATTCTAATGGATTTGTTTTTCTAGTTATTTTGTGATATCAACATATAAACATAAAAAGCCTGCAACCATTAAATAGACGAAATAGACCAAAACCATAGACAGAACATACATACTCTTGTAAAAAAAAGGTTGAGCCACTTTTGAACTTGGACTTTGTTAGGAATTTGATCAAGAGATTTATTAGCATAAACACTGCAATATTGCATAATTATTTTCAACAATATTTATTATAGAAACTTGTTTAAAAAATTTTAGTACAAATTTTATTTATATTTCTAACAATAGATCATCCCAAGTTTAACTGCTTTTTTAATAGAAATTGCCAATTCATCGTAAGCAATTTCCCAAGCAGCATTTAGTTCTTCGCTCCAGTTGTCCCCCGATGCTTCCTTTATTGTTTTTAGCAAAGCTTCTTTAACCACCTACAAGACACCAAAAACATTAATTTTGGTTTAGTGATTTAAAACTTACAAAATGGGTATGTTAACAAAATTGAAAAATACTTATTGAAAACTAATTTATTTTCACATCAAAGTTATTAAATCAAATATTGTTTTACCTTGGCATCCTTATTAATTAAGGGGACCCATTAAATTTTTTTTAGGAGACATTCAAATATATAGTTAAATATATTTTATTATATTATCATACCACAAAATGAGGATCAACAACTCCTCTCTGAATGTGGATAGCACCCACTTTAGTATATCCTAAAACTACTTCTCCAGTTGCTCGAAGTTGAACAGCTGCGTCACGCACCTATAATACAAAAAGTATAAATGCCTTAAGATTGATAGACATAAACTATTCAACAATGTATTAAAATAATATGATATAAATTACAATTATACACAAATACAAAATATCATTATTAAAATTATATACAGTGTTATATAACCGTCCTTAAAACTGATCTTTAAAACAATTATATTTGTAAATTTTCTTATATAGTTATTTGTTTTTTTTTTATTTTTAAATTCGGTATCTGATTCATAGACTTACTGATAAGAAATATCAATCCCACTGTCCAGTAGTACATACCCAATTGAAAAAGCAAAACCATATATAAACTACCCCAACATTTTTTGGGTCATATTTATCAAGGGAAAAAAATTAAATTAAAAGTATACAAAATACATGTACGTATTTTAAAAGATTTCATAATTATTAATTTAAAGAGAACCATAGAAGTTGAATGAAGAGTAAAAAAATTAATTGAATTGGATTGCACTCACCATCTGAAACACCTTTTCAGCGTGGGCTTGAAGTTGAGGACTATCCTTTACTTCAGTCGTGTTTTTAAGAAAAGAGAACATACTTTTTGCTCCAGGTGCTTTCTCCAATATACTATTTTAATCAAAACAACCAAACACATTCTTGTAAATTAATTCACACAACATTTTTAAACCGTAAATAAACAAAAAAGGAAAACACAAATTGAAAAACACTCATGAAATATAATACTTACATAGTGTAGAACAAAACACTATAGCCAGGAAGGTTTTGTTTGAATGATTCCCATGAACTATTCACTAAAAACTCTTGCTTCTCGGTGAAACCCATTTTTCTCTTCTTCTATTTTAATTTTCTTGTTATTTGTATTGTCGGATGTAATAATTTTGCATTAAATATTTGTTTATATAGACAACTTTGAGGTGGAAAGAAATGTAGTAAATTTGTTGTGATTGTTTTTTCAAAGAATCTATTGGCTTGTAGAGGTAACCATTGAAATTATCAAGAGACAAGAATCTTTTCAAAACTTTTATTCAACAAACTTTAATTAAATAAAGGTAGTAAATTTTTAAAATATAAAAATAAAATAAACTAAACATTAATATAAATATTATTCCATGCAATCAAATGTAATCATTCGTTAATCTGATAAAAAAAATGCTAATAATGATAATAATGTTGAAAAACGAGGCAAAAAAAAATGTTGAAAAAATATAACCAAAGGTTGTGTAGTTTTTAAAAATTTCCTAGTTGTATAAAAAATGATGAATTCTATACTATAAGAAATGCATTTTTAAAGAAACGTGCTTATAGTATTTCATTAATAATAAGAGATTCAATATAATCGAGTATAGTAAAATAAATAGCAAAACTAACTAGTTACATGGCTTCTCCTACAAGGGCATACGTAATTCCGTTGGTTTGTCGCCTGACAAACTCCACCCTAAAGTTGGTAAAGAAAGAGCTGAAAAGAGACCGACATGAAGAGATAATCCACCCAAATTCATAAGTGTCGTCTCTAGTAGCATGGAAAGCATCACAAGTAAGCTTGAAATCTGCTTCAAAATCAACATTGTCAAGTTGCATTTCACGAGTGAAGGCCCAACGCTTTGCCAACGTCAACAAAATAAAGCTGTGGAAAACTGACAACTTTTGCCAAAACAAAAGTACCGTCTGAATCCTGAATACAAATACCAGTGCAGTACGGTTAAGATGAGAGAAAAACGCATCATCAATATTACACTTTTACATACCCGACAGGGGGTGCTGCCAACGAGAAGAGGTCGCAAGTGCCGAATTGCCAACTGCGGCCGAATTTCCTCTTCCAAAAGACTGATGCACTTGCTGTTGAGGAATGTGATCAACTATGGTGGAAACATTAGCTAGCTGCCTATCAACAACCAATTGCTTAGCTCTTTCAACAACCGTGACACTAACCTCCATAACATCATCCCAAACTCGAAGATTCGGGTGCTTCCAAATGCTCCAAAATGTTGATGCTAACCGTTGATTAAGTTCAGCGGACAAAGTTTTAAAAAAAAAATTAGAATTAGTTGCCGAAGTAGTAGATGACATGGCGTGTTGGATAGTTTCCCAAAGACCTGTCATTTGCCAAACTTGGACAGCAAAAAGACAATTGAAAAAAACACGAGCAAGCTTTTCATGATGTGATGGACAACTGACACAATTTGTAGGACATTGAACGCCCTTGTTAAGAAGGCGAACACGAGTCGAGAGGCTGCCCCGACACATATGCCACACTAGATTCTTAACTTTAGGAGGCACCTTGAGCTTCCTGATTCCAGACCAAAAACTAGGGCGCCGTAGATGAGAAGAGTCAACAAATTTGTGAACACATAACCTGTAAGCACTATAGATAGTTACCTTTCAACTTTTCAAATAAGTCGGTCCTCTTGTACCTGAGCAATAAGCGTCGTGTGAAGAATCTTATCAACTATATCAACACTAAACATCTGACGAACTATCCCTTGGTTCCAACTCTTGTAGATTCATCAAATTATTGATGGTAACGTTATGAACAAAGTGGACACTTGTAATATCACCATCAATATGCTCTCCATAAATACGTTTTTAGGACTTTCTAATTTTAGTCTTACATCCGTAAAAAAAAAAAAAGTTTGTCTAATTTTAATCCAACGCAAGAGAAACCCGTGTAATTTCATAGCTATGTTGAGGCACCCAGATGCTAAAACATATTGTAACAATAATCCTCCCTTGTAACAAATTGACAAATTGAGAAAAATAATATAGATAAATTAAGGAACACAAATTTAAGAGAAGAATTTAAGGTGGAAAACTTCAAAAACAAAGAATAACATTATGTGAATATTTTTTCAACATGTAGACTTCTTTCAAATTGTTGCGGGTGATTTTGGTATTATTGGAAAAAGGAGCACCTATACTAACTACTATCAACAAATAATAATGTTTAAATGCGGGGTATTTGAATCGATTCAATTACTCGTAGAATCGTTTCAAAATCTCTTAAAATTCATTCAAGGTACTTCAATCAATTCAAGCACTCTTTTGAATCAATTCAAGTACCTTTTGAAGTTAAAAGTTTCAAGTCGAACGAGTTATTATAGGTTGTCCCATTTCATGAGGTTCTTAATAATTGAATTTGGTTTTTCATGTTTGTAATTAAGGTAAGCATTACGTACCATGTAAGTTAATGCGCAGATGCATGCCTTTAAATGAATCTTGTATAATTTTGGGACTATTATTCTTGTCTTGGTTTTATTTTTGGTGGTTTAATTTAGGTTATGATGAATTGAAGGATAAGTTTGCAAACAATGTTGCACAGAAGGTTCTCGAAGCATTTGATTCCCAACATTAGTTTTCTTGTCTATTCTTGAGTTTCACATAGTTTTTCTCTTAAACAGTTGTAACTTGTATGTTCTATTATCTTTTCTCCGATCTGGATTCTTGGCAGCGCTTGTGTTTACTACCATCTATGAACCGTTGGATATTGCTTTCATTCTTCTCAACCATTGAATTTACTTGTGTTAATAGAAAAATGTTTCAGCTCCTCGTCCACATTCTTTGCATTTAATATTAAGATCAATTGTACATAATATTAATATTATTATTTGTTTCTATTTATTTATTTTTTACAAAATATTCAATAGCTTATAATTCTTTTTCCCTCAAAAAACTTATAATTCTTTTAAAAAAAATCAATAACTGTTAATAAAAAAATACTCAATAACTTTTAAATTTGTTTTCTTGAGAAAACCTAGGTCCCTTTTATTCATAAGTTTTGTTCATTGTTTTAAAGTTAACTCATGTATATCGTTTAAATTGGTTCATAACTTAATTTAAAAGTTCACTATAGTCCTTAAATTATTCGATCGTGTATTTTCAATCCAATAACTATTTTTATCTCATAATGTCCGAAGGATTATCACTATAGTCCATAGATTATTCGAGAAAATTTGAGTACATAATAACATATTCGATGACCAAAATAACTAATAAAAAGTGTCTGCGAAAACATTTGTAATTTTGATGCATATAGGGAGCAAAATTTGGTTTAAGTTTTCTCAAGAACAACAAGATTTTAAAGCTTTTTTTTTTTTTATAAGAACAAGATTTAAAAGTTAATGAATGTTTTGTGAAAAAAAAAATTAATATTTTTTTCCTTTGAAGGGATTAATATTATTATGTACACTTTGATTATGCAGAAAAATTTAATTAGTGCACGTGCTACTGAAAGAATGTAGACGAGGAGCTGAAACTTTTTCCTTATAAACACAAGTAAATTCAACGGTTGAGAAAAAATGAAAGCATTATCCAACGGTTAATAGATGGCAGCAGAGATGGCAACACAAGCGCTGCCGAGGATCCAATTCCTCTTCTCTCTCTCTCTCTCATGCTCTATTATTAATTGAACAGTAAACTTCCCTCCCTAGAGGTTCATCCACGGAACCCACTGAAGAGTGAATCGATTCATATATAAAAGGTGAATTGATTCACAAATGACACACTTTTTCAACTAATTTTCAAAAGAGTGAATTGATATATATATATACACACACACTACAATAAATAAATTCATAAATGACAGAAACAACCATGGTTTTTAGAGATTTCTTAGGGTTAGATGATAAGAATTTAAGGGATACTCTTATACATCAATTCTATAATCATAGTTTTGGCATCTAATCAAAATCAAACTAACTCTAACTAGCCTTAGGATTATAAGCGCTTACATGTTTTGGAGGATATCGGAGGGGAGAATGTTAGAGAGAAAACTTTATACTTTGATATACATTTGATCTATTAAAAATATAAGAACGTCATAATAATCATATGATACTTAAATCATACTTGCATTCATTTCTAAAATAGCTTATATTGTTCCCTAATTCCCTAAAAAAGTTTATATTCTTTAATTTGAAGGATCCAACTTATGGTTATTTGTTGTATGTGTTAATAGCCTAAAATCTATGCTTAGAGATTTACCATATTTTATCCTAACAATCACGTTGTTCTTGCTAACGACCAACATAAGCTGCAGCCATTAAATCGATATAGCAGACTAATTCCTAGACAGAACACTAATACTAGTCTTTGACTAAGTTAAGCCACTTTTGATCATGAACTTGGGTTTTACTTTTGTTAGGGTTTTGACTAAAAGATTCACTAACATAAACACTAAAAATATTGCACAATGATTTTTAACAACATTTATTATAGAAACTTGTTTAACAAGTTTTTTTAATACAAATTTTATTTATTAAATATATTTATGTCAATAGATCATCCCAAATTTAACTCATTGCTTTCTTAATTGAAGTTGCCAATCCATCATAAGCAACCTCCCAAGCAGTGCTTAGTTCTTCGCTCCATTTATCTCCCGTTACTTCCTTTATCGTTTTTAGCAAAGCTTCTTTAACCACCTGAAAGACACCAAAGACGTTAATTTTGGGTAAGTGATTTAACTCTTAAGCATGTCAACAACAAAAATTAATTTTGTTAGATATATCCATTGAATTCATTTTATTATATGATACACCATCCGGTCACTATTATAAAAAATCTATATTTGGATTCATTCAATTAATGATGTATATGATATTTATTATAGACGACATACATCATTTAATAAATAAATCTAAAATGTTGAATTTTGCTTATAATAATGACCGAATGGTGTAATTTTTTCTTTAAAAATTTAATTTGCATTATTCTCTTTAATTATTTATTTCCAATATTTATATCATAATATGTACAAAAAATAACAGCATGGAATATGTTTTTTTTATTGTTGAATTAGTGAGTACGTGACTGTTAGTCAATAAAAGAATTAAGATTGCATCTATAAATATATTTTATTGTATTATCATACCACAAAATGAGGATCAACAACTCCCTTCTGGATGTGAATAACACCCAATGTAGCATCTCCTAAAACCACTTCTCCGGTTGTTCGGAATTGAACAGCTGAATCGCGCACCTTTAATTCAAAAAGTATATATATATATATATATATATATATATATATATATATATATATATATATATATATATATCTTGAGATCGATAGGCATGTTAGGTGAAACTTTTAAAAAATATACTAATAGAATTTGATATTATTCTTTGGTGTAAATGTACTTTTGATAACCTAAATATTGTGTTTGTGGGATTTGGACTCCATTTATTTTGAGCGACTTGGAACACTTATGCTTTTTGCCTTTGTAATTTAGTAGTATTTACAATGTTCTCTCAATTTACATTGAGGTGACATCATTTATTGACATAACACCAAAATTTCATAACTAGAGTGATTTTTTTTCTTAAAAATAAATAAATACCCCAAAAGTTGTGCATTTGTTAGGGATTAGGGAATGGAATCCTTGATTAGAGTTTCAAACTTGTGAATTTGAGTTTTTATTTTATTTTTAATTTTAAAGAATATTTACGGTGGTTATGAAACTTTGAAATCTTATTTTAATTCTTCCCTTAGCATAATTATGTAAAAAAAATAAAATTGGTGGGGTGACTACCAAATTACAAATGAGTAAAACATGAGGTGACAGAATCTCAAAATATACCGGCAGTACTAAAACTTTAAACTTGTGGTACTTGGAAGACCAACAATGTATTTAAGTATTTTTTGAGGAAATGTATTTAAGTCTTATTCAGTTATTCTTATAACTAGAACATGATTATATCAATGAAGAAGAAAAGTGTTATTTCATGTTTAGTTTAAACTAAATAATCCGCTCTTTAATAAAAGTAAGATAAGACTTATTGTTGTTTTAAAAATTACGACAGAGCTTTGAAACGATTACTGGGGCGAGTCACGACCAGGTTGCTTTCTTTAAGACGTTTCACGGCACTACCTGAAATGTGCAAGGTAGACTATCAACCGTGCGTCTCCAGGATAAAACAGCCCAGATTCTTTTTCTGTACGATTAAAGGCTGCACTGCCCAGAATCGGTCGAGAATAACACCTCTGAGAATATGGTTTAGAAACCACTCGAGAAAAAACCAAAGGAGGAAAAGAACGATTCGTCAACACAAATCGAGGGAGATGAGAAGGGGAGAAAACCAGAGAAGAGCGTTCGATTCTCGGTTTTGGTGTGAAGAATGAGGATCCCGAGCTCTCTATTTATAGAGGGGATTCGGCCTCGCCGACCCGGTTCACGACCCGCTAGCGCAAGCCCACGCTCCAGTAACGGTAACCCACGACGTGGAAACGTGCGGAAGCGTGTCGAAACGTGGATGCGCGTGTGGAAGGCGTGCTGAGACTTGGTCTTGGCTTGCAGGAATCTCGAAGCAAAAGAAAAAAAATAATATTTATTCTTTTACGGCCCAGGCCCAAACCCGGTCCGGTCGGTCGACGGCGGCGTCGTCGCGCGCGTTATAATTTTTTGGCATTAGCTCACCCCGTTCACAAAAGTGTGTGCCCAAAGGGCACACCCTTGGAGGTGATATCCCACATATATAAACACTACTAGAGTGTGTGATCTACCCAATGTGGGACATAGAATTTTCAATTCACACTTAACACTAGTTTCTCGACTTGTGTTTACATTTCAAAAACTTCACAAACTCACTAGTAAACTCACTAGTGTTCCAACAATCCCCACTTGAATTCAAAATTGGTTTTACAGATTACGTTTTAAACGTTTCCTAAAGATTGCTAGTAAACAAAGGTGTGTTTAACACTTGAACCTTTGCATAGTGAGTAGTATTCTGATTAACAAGAGTTGCTTACATCATTGAACTCTATCTCAGACATAGGACTCACACACAACCTTTTCTTAGGTGTTTTCTAAAAGCCCGTGCGTTTAAGGCCTTGAACGTCTATCCCAGTTTTAACGAATGGTCTAGGAATTCTGCCTCGAAATTCCATAAGAACCGACCTCAATTCTACATACGTATAGGTGAGTCTATCAGAAGTACTCCTGTAGCTATGTACTCCACTCCATAAGGAGTATAGATCTCATTAAGAGTTTCTATTATCTCAACCTTCTGTCACTGCAGGATCATGCATTCTCATTGCATGTTCTATCACTTGTGACTTGTTGTTACCCATTGAACCTAGTTCTTGGGATCTCCAGTCATTTAGGTCGGGTTACCATCACTTATGATCAATAGGCATTAGTTAGTCCCATCCTGATGGATGTATTTACGACTTTCTCTCTGTTTAGTCCTTTCGGCAAAGGATCAGCTAAGTTTTCATTTGTTCGTACGAAATCTACTCTTACCGTTCCATTCGAAAGATATTCTCTTATCGTGCTGTGTTTTCGTCTTATCTGTCGTCTCTTACCATTGTAGTAACGATTCTCAATCTTTGCGATAGCCGCGGTACTATCACAATGAATCAACAAAGCAGGTAACGGTCTCTCCCATAAAGGGATTTCAGATAGCAAGCATCTTAGCCAACTTGCTTCTTCACTAGCAACAGCTAGTGCTATCATCTCAGATTCCATTGTGGATTGAGCCAGAATGGTCTGTTTCTTGGATTTTCAAGAAACAGCTCCTCCAGCAATGGTAAATATATACCCACTGGTCGCTTTGGAATCATCTGATAAGGTGTTCTAATCTGCGTCACTATATCCTTCAAGCACTGCAGGATATCTCTGATAATGCAGTCCTAGGGTCATGGTCTTCTTCAAGTATCTCATGACTCTTTCAATAGCTTGCCAATGCTCCATGCTTGGCCTGCTAGTAAACTTGCATAGTAATCCCACGGCGTAGCTGATGTCGGGTCTAGTACAATCAGTGGCATATCTGAGACTGCCAATGATGCTCGCATATTTAGATTGTCTTACACTGTCTCCAATGTTCTTAAATAGCTTCACACTTGGGTCACAAGGTGTGCTCGCAGGTTTACAATCGAAGTAATTATATTTCCTTAAGATCTTCTCAACGTAGTGAGATTGATTCAAGGAGATTCCATTATCAGTTCTAGTAATCTTGATTCCAAGAATTACATCTGCTTCACCTAGATCTTTCATATCAAAGTGTTTGCACAACAAAGTTTTCACTTCTTTAATGACGTTGAGGTTCGAACCAAATATGAGTAAGTCGTCTACGTATAGACATATGATCGAGCAAGTGTTATTTCCGTATTTGTAATAAATACACTTGTCGCTTTCATTCACCTTATACTCATTCTCAATCATTAGGTTGTCGAATTTCTCATGCCATTGTTTCGGTGCTTGTTTTAAACCATACAGAGATTTGTCTAACTTACAAACTTTGTTTTCCTGTCCATGGACTACAAAACCTTCAGGTTGATCCATGTAGATTTCTTCTTCAAATTCACCGTTTAAAAAAGCAGTTTTTACGTCCATTTGGTGTACTATCAAATTGTGGATGGCCGCCAAAGAGATTAGTACCCTAATGGACGTGATTCTAGTAACAGGTGAATAAGTATCAAAGAAATCTACATTTTCTCTTTGTCTAAAACCTTTGGCTACAAGGCGTGCCTTGTATTTGTCGATTGACCCGTCAGGTTTTAGTTTCTTTTTCAGAATCCACTTACACCATATTGTCTTGCTTCCAGGAGGCAAGTCAGTTAGGTGCCAGGTTTCGTTGGACATTAAAGAATCCATTTCATCATTTATAGCTTCTTGCCATAAGTCAGCGTCAATTGAAGACAAAGCTTCCTTGATGCTTGATGGATCCTCCTCTATTGTATATGCCACATAGTCGGGGCTATAATCTTTAGCTATTCTTGCTCTCTTACCTCTACGAGGTTCTATAACATCTCTTTCGATGTTTTCATTGCTTGTTCTGATTTCAGAAGGTTGATCAAGAGTTGAGTTAATGGTACCCCCACTGTTACCCCCACTGTCTCCTGACTTAAAGGGAAATTTATTTTCAAAGAAGTCAGCATCATTTGATTCTATGATCATTTTAGATTTCAGGTCGTAAAACCTATAGGCTTTACTGTTTAAGGCATACCCAATGAATACACATTCATAGGCTCTACTTGCTAGTTTGACTCTTTTGGGGTCTGATTTTCTTACATAGGCAAGGCTGCCCCATGTTCTAAAATAAGACAAGTTTGGTTGTCTTTTCTTCAAAATTTCATATGGAGAAGTTTTGTTCTTAGTTTTGGGTACTCTGTTTAGCACATAGCAAACAGTCAATAAAATTTCTCCCCACCAGTGAGGTGCTGCTCCGGAATTAAGCATTGTTGCAACTACTAATTCGGTAAACGTTCTATTTTTTCTTTCCGCTTTACCGTTCATTTCTGGAGAATAAGGAGCAGTTGTTTCATGAATAATTCCGAGTTCTTTATAATACTCATTGAATGTATGTGATCCGTATTCAGTACCTCTATCACTTCTAAAACGCTTGATTCTAATATTGAATTGATTTTCAATTTCTTTTACATACTGTTTAAACATTTCAAGCGCTTCATTTTTATTTCGCATTAAATACCCATGCGTGTAATCGGAGCAGTCATCTATAAAAGTGATGAAATATCTTTTTCCATTTCTTGTCAAGTTACCATCTAATTCGCATAAATCAGAATGAATTAATTCAAAAGGTTCAGTTATTCTGGTTACTGATTTATGAGAACTTTTAGTTATTTTCGCTTGACTGCAATATTGACATTTTCCAAAATCGTTTAAAGATACTTTAGGTATTAAACCTAAACCGCTCATATTTGAAATAATTCTTTTATTAACGTGACAGAGTCTAGAATGCCAAATATTAAAATCACACAACATATAAGCAGAAGAAGAAATTTTATTAATATCAATGTTTAACTTAAACATGCCATCAGTGGCGTACCCTTTCCCAACAAAAATACCATTCTTAGTGATGGTGTACAAATCAGCCTCAATGCTTTGAACAAACCCAGCCTTATTCAAAAGAAAACCTGAAACTAAGTTCTTTCTAATCTTAGGAGTGTGTAACACATCCTTCAGTATCAGAGTCTTTCCAGAGGTGAATTTCAGCTCTATATCTCCGATTCCAGCAACATCAGTGGAGTGAGAGTCTCCCAACAATACCTTCTGATCATCACAAGCAATATATGTTTTAAACATATCTCTGTCATAGCAGACATGGCGAGAAGCACCAGTGTCCACCCACCAGCCATCAGAGCCTGCAATCATGTTAATCTCAGTAATCATAGCCACGTAGGGCTCATCAGGTGCAGCAACAATAGCCAAGTTAGCCCGTGCAGGTCGGTTGTTTTTGTTTCTGCACTTGCGTGCCATATGACCTGCCATCCCACAGTTGTAACAATTAAAAGGAGGGGCACCATCATTCTTGGGTGGCTGATGAATCTGGGGTCTTGGATTGTTCTCAGTCTTATTCCTGTTGGAATTCTTATTCATAGGGCGGTTCTGATTCTTAAATTGTTTGCCAGTAGGCTTCAGAACAGCACCTACAAATTTCTTTTTAGTGTTGTTGTTAGAAACAGCATACACTTCTTCATTCTGGTCCTGCTTTCTCGCTTCTTCTTCAATACGAAGGCGAGTAATCAGACTTTCAAGAGAGAACTCCTTAGTCTTGTGTCTAAGTTGACTCTTGAAGTCCTTCCAAGCAAGAGGCAGCTTATCAATAATCACAGCAATTTGAAATTGTTCGGGAAGTTGCATCCTTTCAGCTATGATCTCGTGAGCAATTTGTTGCAGCTCATGTGATTGTGCCTCGACGGGCTTATCATCACTCATTTTGAAATTCAGATAGCGGCTCATCGCATATTTCTTAACACCAGCCTCTTCGGTGTCATATTTTTTCTGTAGTGCCTCCCATAATTGTTTGGCAGTATCACAGAGTCTATAGTAATCATACAGAGGGTCTGTGAGTCGATTAAGAATGTAATTCTTACAGAGGTAGTCAGTTTCTTTCCACAGAGCAATGTCTATGGACAGCTGTTTATCAGTTTCAGCTTTCTCAGCAGAAGAAGCAGGGTCAACTGTTTTATCCTTGTCATTCGCTCCAGCAGGAGTCGAACTCGTAGGTGCCACAGGCAGGGGTTCGTTCAAAACGTAGGCAACCTTTTTTGTGGTTAAGAAAAACAGCATCTTTTGCTGCCAACGTTTGAAGTGGCTGCCTGAGAACATAAACGGTTTATTAAAATCATCAGCAGCAGTAATCTTTTCAGAACTCATCGTATCGTATTTGAAACGTCTTAAAATTGTTGTTTTAAAAATTACGACAGAGCTTTGAAATGATTACTGGGGCGAGTCACGACCAGGTCGCTTTCTTTAAGACGTTTCACGACACTACCTGAAATGTGCAAGGTAGACTATCAACCGTGCGTCTCCAGGATAAAACAACCCAGATTCTTTTTCTGTACGATTAAAGGCTGCACTGTCCAGAATTGGTCGAGAATAACACCTCTGAGAATATGGTTTAGAAACCACTCGAGAAAGAACCAAAGGAGGAAAAGAACGATTCGTCAACACAAATCGCGGGAGATGAGAAGGGGAGAAAACCAGAGAAGAGCGTTCGATTCTCGGTTTTGGTGTGAAGAATGAGGATCCCGAACTCTCTATTTATAAAGGGGATTCGACCTCGCCGACCCGGTTCACGACCCGCTAGCGCAAGCCCACGCTCCAGTAACGATGCGCGTGCTGAGACTTGGTCTTGGCTTGCAGGAATCTCGGACTTGGTTTACGGCCCAGACCCAAACCCAAGCCCGGTCGGTCGGCGGCGGCGCGCGTGTTATAATTTTTTGACATTAGCTCACTCCGTTCACAAAGGTGTGTACCCCAAGGGCACACCCTTGAAGGTCTCTGTTGTGAGAATTTAATCTCGTGGATAATTTAAGCTAGGAGTGGACATCATTCTAAGTTGGTGCTAACATATGTTATAGTTTGACAAGATAACACGACCGAAGAAATATTCTGGTGACATTATGTAACTATAGAAAGTATTAACAGATTTTTTGGCCACATTAGCTTGTGAAGCTGACTTAAGTCGGTGCCAACTTTGTTTGATAATATAAGCTCCTTGAATTAAAAATTACACGATCAAAAGGATTTAATGTAGTAATCAAGATACTTGGAAGATCTAATTTATTTTATTGGAATATGGAGAACAATTTTTTTATATTTGTGATAGTTAGACGCTTAAAGTGGGATGAAGCATTGTTATATTCAACAACAATGTTACATGTATTAAAGATATAATAAAACGATATACAATGACACTAATACACGAATATGAGAGGTACCGCTGTTTAAATTATATACAATGTCATATAATCATCCTTAAAACAAATCTTAAAAAAGAAGAATACAAATACATGTATCTGAAAAGATTTTATAGTTATAAATTTAACTAGAATCATTGACGTTGAATATAAAATAAAAATAAATAATTGTTGTTGGATTACACTCACCATTCCAAAAACCTTTTCAGCATGGGCTTGAAGTTGAGGACTATCTTGTAGAGTCTTTAAGAAAAGAGAACATGCCTTTTGCTGCAGGTGCTTTCTCCAATATACTATTTTAATCAAAGTAACCAAGAATATTTTTGTTAATTAATTTACACAATCTCTTTTAAACCGACAATCAATGAAAACTAACCATAATAACATGAGAGATAAAACTTACATAGTGTAGAACAAAACACTATTGCCAGAAAGATTTTGTTTAAATGATTCCCATGAGCTATTCACTAAAGCCTCTTGTTTCTCAGTGAAACCCATATTTCTCTTCTTCCTTATTAATTTTGTTTTGTTATTTGTATTGGCAATGTAATGATTTTACATTCAATTAATACTTGTTTATATAGACAACTTGGAGGTGGAAATAGACGTAGTTAATTAATTGTGCTTGTTTTTCAAAAGAATCCATTGGCTTGTGGAGGCAGCTATTTAAATTATCAAGAGACAAGAATCTTTTTAAAAACTTAATCAAACAAGTTTTAATTAAGTCAAGTAATACTCCATCCGTCAATGACAAAAATAATAATAATAATACTCCATCTTTCATAAAATAACTGACTTACTTGTAAAGTACAATCATGACAAATTGACTAACCAATTTCAATTTTGATACAAAATTAATTACTTGTTTCCAATTGCATCATCAAATAATACCACTTGTATAATTGTTTTAAAAAATAAAATAAAAAAAACTACATGCACCACCGGTAATTCAATATCTTCAACTCTAAATATATGGTAAACTAAATAGAGTACCATATCATAAGGATGCTTTAGTAAAAATGGTTATCTCTCTCTTTCATCATTTATACTCTTTTTTATTTTATTTTTAATTTATGTGAAGTCAACTGGTTCACTTATTTTTAGACCAAAGGAGGTTCATTACTTGCAAATCATCATGTGGCAGCTGAACTCAAAAGATAATCATGCAACTGCTTATCTTTTGATTCGGGTTTGATGGATAAATTAGTGAATAGTGACCATTGAGAAACTAAATTATCCTTATAGTTTGACATGAAGAGTTCCATTAATGACATGAAGAAACAAATTTATCAGTGAAAATGGTTTATACTCTGTTATGCAAACGCTCTCCTAGGGTTTGACAGCTTTGTCTTTGGACCGTCGTCCAATCAGTGAGAGATCCGTATGCATCTGGCTAGGGTTTCCTTGACCTAGATGAGTTTTGATTGCTATATATGGCATGATGTGCCTTGGTTGTGTGCAACATGGTAATTGAAAGGATCCTGCCAGGTATGGTTCTGAAAGAAATGCCACTTGATTTCCTTGACATCTCGGTGTTGGTTCACAACCTGCTTTTCAAATTCATGCAGCCAAAGGTAGGTCAGGCCATTGGTAATTTTTTAGGTGAATTTATGGAATATGAAAGCAATAACAGAGGGCATAGCAAGTTCATGAAGCTGATGGTTAGAATTAACATCACTATCCCCTTGAAACAAGAATGGCAAGTCCGTAGGTTACAATGCTGTTCAAATATGAAAAATTAGTAGTAATGGTTGGAGTGGTAGCTTCGCACTATTTTGGTGACACTCTTTTAATTGAATAGTGATAAATTATTCTGCAAATCATATTCTGCTACTTCGCTTCCATGGTGCATCCTCGGTGATTTTAATGATAGTCTGGATACTCGTGAAAAGTGAGGGGCTCTGAGCGTGCCATGTGGTTGATTAATGGTTTTTTGACATGTTGTTTATTATGCAGGTTTAAGAGCTTAGGTACTCATAGTCTTAAAAATCGTGGTTGGGCCAAACAAAACCTCACAAAATTGGCTCGTCAGGTGAGGATTTCCCCCAATTATAAACACATTGTCAGGCCGACTTCTATCCGATGCGGGACTCTTAACACCTAGAGTAGTTGAAGAAGGTTTGGATTGTGCTCTTGCAAATGAAGAATGGTTCTGGTTGTATCCTAATGCCAAGTTAGAGAACTTAATGGCTCCAAACCAAATCCATATGCATAACGCACGTACTCTTTGAATTGGTTGAGCCTTGGGTGTTCATGTTTCATAAACCAAACCAAATCGAACCAATTTTATGGTTTGGTTCAAATCCAGAACATGATTCAATAAAAATCGGTTGGGTTTCAAAACCGGCTCAGATCCAATTTACACAATTCATAATTTATATATTTTTAATTGAAATTGAGCCACAAGCTAACGATTCATCTCAAATACAATTCTTAACCTCTTTGCTTTAGGATTCATCTCACCCATCACTTTAACCCCCTCATCGTTGTCGTTCTCTGCCACAACATCAATATTCATGTATTGTTTCCCCTATCCAATTTTCGAATCACCACTAAGAAACCTTTTTGGCTAACAATTTACTCAAATGTTATTTCCAAAATTGGAGATTGACAGCCATGAAACTAACCTTGAAATTAAAACATACAAAGATTTCAATCAACCGTCGAGTCGACTTAATGTGTTGTCTATTGAAGAGTTATGCTATCGGAAGAAGTCGATTTGCGAGTGTGAAACCAATTTCAGATTTGATATTACAAAGGTAGTGCAATTTGTAAACGTGGTTTGTTCTAATTTGGGATTGTGAAATCAGTGTTAAACCAATTCATAATAAGTTGACCACTTTTAACTTATATATGTTGGTTTGGTTATGGACTGGGCGGGCATTTAAAGATATTGAATGAACTGGTTGTTGATTATGTTGGGAATAACCAAATATTTTGTTATGTATTTGACTAAGAAATTCACTAGCATAAACACAAACAATATAACATTATGGTTTTCAACAATGTTTATTATAGAAACTTGTTTAACAAGTTTTAGTATTACAAATTTTATTTATTAAATTTATTTATAACAATAGATCATCCCAAATTTAACTCATTGATTTCTTAATTGAAGCTGCCAATCCATCGTAAGCAACTTCCCAAGCAGTACTTAGTTCTTCACTCCATTTGTCCCCTGCTGCTTCCTTTATCGTTTTCAACAAGGCTTCTCTTACGACCTACAAAGCTCAAAAAACATGGGTTACTGATTTTAACTCTTACAAAATATGCATGTTAACAAGAGTGAAAAATATTTATTGTAAACTAATTTATTTTCAAAATAAAACCAATTCTATTTTTTTTTAATCTTTGCATCCTTATTATTTAATTAAACAATATTCTTAAAAAAATAACAGGATACAGTCAAATAAAAGCAATTAGATTGCATCCACAAAAATATTTTATTATATTATCATACCACAAAATGAGGATCAACGACTCCCTTCTGAATGTGGATAGCACCCAATGTAGCATCTCCCAAAACTACTTCTCCGGTTGCCCGGAGTTGAACAGCTGAATTACGCACCTTTAATTCAAAAAGTATAAATATTTGAGATCAATAACCATGTTAAGGAAAACTAATACAAAAATATTTTAATAGTATTTGGTATTATTCTTTGACAGGAATGAAATTCCTGGTTAGGGTTTCAAACTTGTGAGTTTTGAGTTTTCTAATTTATTTTTAATTTTAAACAAAATTCATGCTGGCTAGAAATTTTCGTGGTCCATATATAAATGATATCCCCTCAGCATAAAGATGGGGACAAATTGGTGGGAGAATTACCAAATTATATACTACTATTAAGAAAAAAAATAATTCATTTTCTATTTTAAACTGAATAATCTTGCAAACTAGCAAAAGTAAGATAAAACTTATTAAATACATGCTTTAATTCATTTTCAGTCGCTTGCAATTGTGGAATTTTTGTCTTCTATGTTTATCAATTGTGTGAATTGAGTCTCGTAGGTATCACAACTAATAAGAGTTAAAATTATGTCCCTCTATCTATTAATCATCCAATATTTTAAGTAAGGAGTGAGCATCACTATAAGTTGGTGCCAACATATGCCATAACTTTGACTAGATAACACGACCAAAGAAGTAATATGGTGACATTATGTAACTATTCTTAGACCACATTCGTTTGTGAAGCTAGCCTAAGTCAGTGCCAAATTTGATTGATCTTATAAACTGAGAGTTAAAAATTACACTATCATAAATGATTTGATGGCGTATTTGAGGTTCAAGGGTGATCTAATTTGAAATATTGGAACATGGGGAACCAACATTTTAGAATTGTGATAGTTAGGACACTAACAATGAAACGAATCATTGTTACTTAAATTATATACATTGCCGTATTCCCTAAAAAGAAGTCTTAAAAACAACTATACTAGTAAATCTCTTTATATTATTATTTGGATTGAATTAATTTAAAGAGAGTCATCCACAATAAATGAAAAATGATTAAAAAAAGAAAAGAAAATTAATTGATATTTGATCATACTCACCATTTCAAAAACTTTTGAAGCATGAGCCTGAAGTTGAGGACTATCTTGTACTCCAGTTGTGTCCTTGAGAAAAGAGAACATGCCTTTTGCTGCAGGTGCTTTCTCTAATATACTATTTTTTTTCAAAACAACCAAAAATATTCTTGCTAATTAATATACATTGCATCTTTTATACTTGCAACCAACAAATATGGAAAACACAAATCAAACACATTTATTTTGCTTTCTGAGATCCTAGTTTCTCTTTTCTGTTTTGTTTTGTTTTGTTTCTCTTTAGCCTTGTAACAAAAAAAATTAAACACATTTATGAGATAAAACTTACATAGTGTAGAACAAAACACTATAGCCAGGAAGATTTTGTTTGAATGATTCCCATGAACTATTCACTAAAGATTCTTGCTTCTCGGTGAAACCCATATTTCCCTTCTTCTTTTTTGATTGATTTTTTTGTTTTGTTTTTTATTTGTATTGTTGTTGTGATAATTTTACATTCCACACTTGTTTATATAGACAACTTGAATGTTGAAAGAGATGTAGTATATTAATGTGCTTGTCTTTTTAAAGAATCTATTGGCTTGTGGAGGTAACCATTGAAATTATTAAGAGACAAGAATCTTTTCAAAAACTTAATATTTTTTTTATTAAATAAAGAAATAACTTTTAAAAATTTAAAATAAACTAAACATTAATATATATATATATATATATTATTCCATTTAAAAAATGTTATCATTAGTTAATAGAATTAAAAACAACAATAGTAAAATTAAAACAAATATCACAAAAGATTGTGCAATTTTAAAAATTTCTTCGAAATATAAAATAAAAATGAAGAATCATGCACTATAAGAATGTCATGAAAATTTCAAAAAAGTCTTTTTAAGATGAAATAGTTTATCAACTAAAATGACCTATTTGAAACTTTTGAAACTTAAAGAGCTAACTTGGGAATTATGTCAAATAAAAAGGACCTAATTGAAACTTTCGAAACTTAAAGGACTAACTTGAGAATTCTGTCAAACTTAAAGGATCAAACGTGATATTTGGACTAAAGTTTAATAATAACGAAGTTTTAACTTTTCAGTTAATATTTTACTGATTTTTTTTTTGATAAGTTTGATAAATTTGTGATTTCTTTATAATATGTAATAAAAGTTTTTAATAATCTTGAAGATTTCCATTTTATTTATTTATATTGATTTTTTTCAAATGATTATTAGGTTTTTTTTACCAAAAATAAGAATGTTAAGTTTAAAACATACATAATCTATTTTCGGATGTTCCATTAATAAAATGGAGTATCTGAACTAAATAAAGAAAAGGTGTTCCGTATAAAAAAAGAAGGATGTCTTTATTTTATTTTTAATGTGTTGGAAATTCAAAATTTATATTTTAACGAGTGTGAAATACAATCATGATATTGTTTGTTTCCTAAAAAAAAAAAAAACCATGACATTCTTTGAGTGTGAAGTGAACTCCATCTCATATTAGTTCAATTTATGTTTGAATTGAATAAAAGAAACAATTTGGTCATGTGAATTGTTTTAACAATTCAATTTATTCTAGGTTCAGACAGGTTCACACTTCAGTTTATTTTCTAAACCTTTTCTTCTCATTGTGCTTTTATTTTTTTGCGAGGGTATTCACTTGCATATCGAGTTTGATTATATTTTAATAAAATGATTGTTTATGAGTGATTACTTGCATATTGAGTTTAATAATAACTTTAACAAAATGATTATTCATAAAAAATGGAACATGCAACCAATCCGACTAACATTGTGCACACAATAAATCCCAAAACTATAGAGCACAACAATCCAATATTTTAACAAGATGATAAAATTATTCGATTATTATCTCAAGTCTTAGCTTCTCCTACTTTAACCTACTTGATAGGAGAATGCTTAGATTATTCAAATGTGTATAAGCATGTTCCATCATCACTTCTAGCAGTAGGGTCGAAGTTTTTGGCATTTCGATCCGTACAACCTTCAGGAACAGGAATACTTACTTGTTGAGCTGCCTTACCTGCATAGAAAATCAAATAGAAAAAAAGGTTACATTACACGTATTTTTTTTATCCAATCATACATACTTTTTGAGTTTAAATAATTTTTTTACTGTTCATTTTAGTCCTTATAAATATTTCGTTCAAATCTATAAAAAAAAATTCTTGCATTTTGGTCTATGATTGATTCTTTGAGAATTAAAATATTTTGCAACTAGTCCTTATAGATTTGTTTTCACTTCCTTGGTCCCTAGTCCCTATAATTTGCCTTTTATTAGAAAGAAGCAAAAGATATTCCAGGACCATTTCAAACATTTTTTTTATTTTTTTTATAAGAACTTTAATGGAAAAAAACATAGTATATTATAGGGACAAAAAAAAAAATTAAGTCTACTTCCTAAGTTCAATTTTGATGTGGTACATATTATAAAGAATTTGATGTGGGAAATACATTATTATATCGTTTAAAAGCTTCTTCTATTTGATCAATGTTTAATGTGCATGCATGTTTAGATTGTCAAAAAAAGGGACCGTTTGTTACCCTTTTTTGGTGATATTTTTTTAATAATTATTTAAGAGTTTTGATATGTTTCTTACACAATTTTGTAAAAAAGATGAGAATCTATATTCAGGTAAATATATCATTGTGCCTGATCGTACACATTAAAGGACTAAGGGTTATAAGTACTTCTCTGTATCGTTTCAATTTTATTGGAGGTCCCCGAAGGGACACAGGTTATAAGTACTTGTTAGCCGTTCAATGCGTGAGGTCGATGTCGATTCACAAATTGAGTCTAGACTTTAGGTTTTATATTACTGTGCATCTTTCTGCTTTCAATTGTTTGTAAAACTTTACCAATGATTTACTTATCCTTGAAGGACTTTTCCTAAATCAATGCCTATTCATGCTTTAAATGTTTTTAAGTCCATTATTTCTATTATAAACAAAAGTTGTATTCATTATGGTAACAAACACAGCATAGATTATATGTTTTTTACTATATCTCTAAATTATTGAATATTAAAATCATTTTGTTTTATAATATATGTAATAAACTGGCTTAAAGCTAAGAGATAAAAGATCAAACCATAGAAAGATCCACTCTTGATAGCATCTTGATTAGCATCACCAAGAGCAGCCCCTTCCAAATACTTGTCTGCCAATTGAACTCTCTTCACATTTTCTTGTTCTTGGACAAGCATGTTACCATACTCCAACAGTTTCTCCAAACTCATCTTTGGTTGATCAAAAGTTGGAGGTCCTTCTTTGGAGTTCACAAGCTTTTTCCCAATGGTTTCAATACCAACACCAGCAATCCACTTTCTCACCTCATCATCATATACTCTTGCCCTAAGTGCACCAAAGAAATCTGCAAAAAACAAAAAAGTGCATGCTAATTATTCTTTTGTTCAACAGTCGATGTGTCAGGTCCAAATTTTGAATCAAATACATAATTTTTTATGATCGAACTTTCTCTTATATATAAGACTGATGGAGTAATTAAAAAAGTTTCGACATTCTATGAGAGAACTTACCAATGGATTGACCAGGGAAAGTGTCAACAATCTTAACAACATCTTCATCAGGCACATTATCATGTCTAAAAATCCCTTTACAAACACCAATACGATCTTCTCTTGTAGGTGCCCAATAGAATTTCTCCATACGACCGTCACGAATAAGAGGAGCATACAATGTTGAAAAATCATTACCAGTAACAATGATAGGCACACGTGCATTCTCTTCTTTGTTATACATACCAGGAAGTTGAACATTTGTTGGGTTATCAGCAATGTTCATAAGTGTTGCATTTACCATTTGGTTGTTCACAGTGTATTGTGTTGTTCCACCCATACGACCAGCTCCTGCATCAAGATCGTTTATGAAGAGACAACACATTTTCCCTTTTCTTATTATGTCTGATGCTTCTCTATATCTTTGTCGAATTAGTTTCGCTGGTTCTCCTGCATTTCCACTTTCTAGCTCTCCAGCACTCATCATGATAGGGCTGGAATTGTGAAATCATATGGATTATATAAGTTAGTGCCAAAAAATGTATTAATACATCATCAGATGGAACACATGTTTTGTGTCCGAAATTTGACGGTGTCTAACACTCACATTTGGATCCGGTGCAGTGTGACTGCACACGCATATCGACTGTCAATAAAGATAGAACGGTCCAGATTTTAAAGCGGATTTTGGTTTTTTTAAGTCTAAAATACTTAGCTTGTAATCTCAACTGTCTGATCTTGATTGGACGACCAAGGTACATGTGATGTGATTGTGCAATCACAGAGTTGTGACTATTTACAATCTGGATCCGACATATGTGGTTACCTTTAATTACGTCTATTTTTCAATATTATTTTTAGAAGCTATGTGTCAGCTTGTGTCTGGTGCATGTGTCTGTGTTCATGCTTCATAGATGACATCACACATCATTAGTTTAATGCATATGAACACATATTTTAAATCAGTAGCATTGCAGTTGCAAAAATTGTGCTCAAATAGAATTGATGCAACTGTAATTGCGATTTTCATACGGTTGTCAAGAGATAAAAATCTTGCCGTTGCAACTATAACCGTGGTTGCAAAACCATTTTACAAAACCTTGACTTGAAGCTATGGTTTTTTCTAGGTTGATCTGAAGCTATAGTTAGTTGTGCCAACAATTAATTGTTCCAAAAAAGAGTTTCAATTTTGGAAATGGAAGTAACTTACTTGATTCCCATCTTAGCAAAGACAAGCTCAGCTTGGAAAGATTTTCCTTGACCTTTACCTCCCCAGATGCCGAGAATGAGAGGAACCTGAAGAAATTATGAAAATATTTAAATAAATCTCTCTATTTTATTCGAGTCTTAGTGGCAGTATATGCTCCAATTGCATGGTTTTAAATTGCAGTTTACAACTACAATCGTGTCCTCGATATAAAGAATTTTGATCCCTAAATGTCATCGGCTACATTTTTCCGCAACATAAAGGTTCACAACATAGCTGCAACTGCAATTTAAAACCATGATCTACATGAATAATAATATATCAAATTCAAATTACATGCCTTGATATTAGGCAGAGTCAAGAAGTTCTTGGTGATGTGTACAACAAGCTTGTCCATAAAAGCAGGTGCAATGTAAAAACCATCCATAGTGTTGTCAAGGTTATACCTGAAATACCATCATACATGGTGACCACCACCTACGTATAAAAAAGGATTTGAAACCAATCTTTCAAAAACCGAACCGAACCAGACAATTCAACCAATTGAACTGTGGACCGTCGCTGTCTACGGTGCAATTATTTGTGCACTTCCAATTCAATCGGTTGAACCATGCCCTGTTGGTCTTTCCGATTCAGTGTCTGGTTTGGTTTTTAAAACACTGCTTAAAACTTTTTCTACTCATGACAAAAAAGTGAAGTATATCTCTCACTTACTGTCTAAGTCCGGTACTAATGTACTCATAAGAACTCATGACTGCATAATGAGTTCCAGAATCTTGTGGTGCTTGGAAAACTGTATCAACCATACCCTTCCCTCTTGTGATGTCTTGTTGATCATCTGAAGTATCATAGGCCAGACCTCTCCATCTGTCTTTGTCAGTTTGCTTGCTTTCATCAATCTCACCAGCAACAATTTTGAAACTTCCTGATGAAACCTTTGTGTTTGGAAACCTCGAGGTAACTTTCTTTAAGCTGCTTCCGAAAAATGATGAACTTGGAACTGAAGCTACTGCTCCAGAGCTATTCAAGCTCAACTGCAATATCACAGTATTAGCCTATGAGACACATCGGACATGACACGGATACGTTGAATGTAAGTCAACACATGTGTCGGTAGCGTGTTGGTGTCTGAGACTGACACATGTTAGACACTAGACACGACTTTAATCTATGGGTATCAGTTCTACTTAAGAATTAGCCACTCGTTTGCACTATTTAAACTATCCTTAAAGTTTACTCAAATGCTATAGACATGCAATCCAGACCATCATATTATATTTAAAAATCAAAATACCATGGATTGGTCTGCTAGATTAGTCGGTCCTTTCCTGATACCAATTAAGTCAACTGAGATGTACGATCTTAATAGGACGGTTTAGATTGTTTGATTGGATTTTCTTTTTTTACCATAGTGAATCCAAATCCAGATTCCAAACATTTGAATTATTACTTGATGTACAATAGTAACACAATTTTACAACATTACACCTATAAATTAATGATTTGATCAAGTCACTATATATGACTTATAAAAATTAGAAAAGAACAAAAATAATTGATAAGTAGCTAGATAAAGTAACATACTGGTGTTCCACTGACAGCTCTAACAGCTGAGACTGAGGCAACCATGGCTGTGTTGTGTTGTGTTGTGTTGTCTTGCCAAAGATAGAGAAATGTGTATTGTTTTGGGGTGAGCAAATTTGTCCAGAGAGAATGAATTTATAGTAGTGACTCAATTGAGTGTACATATATCTATATCTCAACAAGATTAGCTAAGAATCTTTAACATCCACACAATGAAGATTATTTTACTGCCACATGGCAATCACTTATTGCATGAATGGTCTCTGACACCTAGAGACAAAGGTCTAGATCCTGCTAGAATTACATCCCTTTCCAACTCTAATGAGTAATTGTTGTTACTACCACATAAAGTTGGTATAGTCCTCATCTCATTAGGTTCATGCAATGACAGCATGTTTTTGTTTCATTATTGGAATTAAAAGAAGTGTTTACCATTAATATGTTTGGGTTCTCTTGAATATAAGCCTTACTTCAAATGATTAAATATATTTACCCCTCCGTCCCATGATAACTGACACGGTTAATTTTGTTTAACAAGTCAGTGCATAATTTGTCTTTACTTTAAAATAAGGTTAAAATATGTTATATAAATAATAGGGTTAATTATATTTAAGGTCCCTACAAATAAGCAAGCTTCCAACATTGGTCCCTATTTAAATTTTATTAAATTTTTCATCTCCAACGTTTTTTTCCATTTGTAAGTTTAGTCCTTGCCGTCAAACTGTGCTGACTAGGCTAACAAAATGCTGACTCAGACATGCCACATGAACATTTCAGGTGACATGACTGCCATGTGGTAAATGACATCATATGTTTTTGGTCCCTATAAAATTGGGACCTTTTAAGTTTAGTCTTTACTTAATCTTAATAGTGTTTTTAGTCCATATAAAAAAATTATGCACTCAGTTTTAGTCCCTACTAAATCTAAATTTGTTTAATTATGTTTAAACTTTTAAGATTAAGAACATTTCGAAAAGTTCATTTGCAAAAAATTATCTCAAAATTTTATTTATGCGTCCAGATTTTTGTTACTTTTATTTTGAACTTTTGTCTTTTAAAAAAATTCATATTTAATTTATTTCATGTTAAAAAATTCTAAATTTTATTAAACGAACCTTTTGTAATGTTCTAAACTTGTATAAAAAAATATCATTGAAAAATTTAAGAGTTTTTAGAAGAGCGTCGTCGGCGTGAACGAGGTGGTGAAAAATCCAAACTCTCCTCCTACTCTTTTCACCACCTCGTTCACACCGGCGACGCTCTTCTAACCTTCGCTTGCAAATTCATCTAAGACATCAATTTCAACAACTTAATCACACGTCAACTTCAACAAACAAAAACTCAACAATCTTAACCATTGAAAAATCCAGCAACAACCTTTTCGAGAGAGAAGTGGAATCAGTCGATTTTCAAGGTTCGGATCGGGAAACAAAGAGTGGGAGCGAGGAAGATTGAAGAGAGCGAAGTAGTAATAAAGAGAAACAGTAACACATATCTGGTTTTTTTCCCAGCAAATTCAGGGAATGACCGGAAATATTTGTAGACTGAAATATTTTATGGATCTGAAAGAATAAAAAGGAATGAAGGAGAGTGATAGGCTTTGACAAAAATTATGGGAAAATTTGTAACTATCCTTAAACTCTTAAATTTTTCAACGATTTTTTTGATACAAGTTTAGAACATTACAAAAAGTTCGTTTACTAAAATTTAGAATTTTCTTAAGACTTGTGCAAAAAATTGTTCAAAATCTTAAAAGTTTAAGCATAATTAAACAAATTTAGATTTAGTAGGGACTAAAATTGAGTGCATAATTTTTTTTATATGGACTAAAAACACTCTTAAAATTAAGTAAGGACTAAACTTAAAAGATCTCAATTTTATAGGGACCAAAAACATATGATTCATTTACCACATGACAGCCATGCCACTTGAAATGTCCATGTGGCATGTCCGAGTCAGCATTCTGTTAGCCTAGTCAACACAGTTTGACGGCAAGAACCAAACAAACAAACAGATAAAAATGTTGTGGATGAAAAATTTAATAAAATTTAAATAAGGATCAATGTTGGAAGCTCGCTTATTTGTAGGGACTTTAAACATAATTAACCCTAAATAATATATATGTTCAAACTAAGTCCACTAGTATGGAGCAGAAGAAGTATACATACATATATATATATATATATATATATATTTGTTTTTTTTTAGGGAAAAGAAGTATACATATATTATTTTTTTTAAAAATATACTTCTTACTAACACTCCTAATTTATGTTGGAAAAATAAAAAGTGAATTAGACACATCTATATACAAAAGACAATTTAATGATATTCACACAATGATATATTAATAACACTAAATCTATGTGAAGAATTACAAATAGATTTATACAAAGTTAGAGATGCATTCTGTTATATTGAGTCAAATAACCAATATGTTGAAAAAATGGACATTCCAAATTATATTTTTATTTTGATTAAAGTAGGAAAATGGGGTGTCTATAAATATAAATGTTTGTTTTGATTGAATATAATATTTTTTTTGTTTTAATTGAATGATAGAAATTAAAATTTTGGTGATTTAGATGATGATTATCAAAAGGGAATTGACCCGAACCACTCTTTGTTAAAAGGGTTATGGGACCATTGGCCCCAACGAGTGATGCACATAAGTTGCTTTTCCCATTGCCTCCCCATCATACGTCCATTTCTATTTTCTGTTAGTTACATGATGCGTTGTTTTACCAGCTACACAAACATTTTTATTAGATGTTTATGTAAATAGACGAAATGATAATAGATGTTCAAAATCCAAACATATAAGTAGAGAAGCTGAGTTTGAATCCGATTAAAGTATGCACCCTAGTCTAACAATTTTGTCTTTGAATCATGACTTGTGCCAAAATAGGCTCCTTATGCTTAGCATGCAAGGAGAATGTATTTTCCAAAAAGTTTAAGGATTTTGAACTCTAAAATAGAAAAACATATTTATCCTTTTGAGGAGTTTCCTGAAATTGTAACATTAACGCATAGCATTGACAATTCTTGGTGCATCGAAATAGAAGAATTCTTAGATAAAATTAGTTAAATGACCAAAATAACATTAATAACATCAAAACAACTACTTGCTTACTCCAAGATTTATGACAAGGGAAATACTATATGTGATACGAGCAAGGATACAAGGTGCAATGAATTAGGATGGAAGATTGAGGCCAATAAGTCAGGGAGGTCCAAAAGTATCATCATTAAAAGAGGAATCGTTTACTATTAAGTGATGACTCATTAGTTCTAGAAGATTGATGACTCACTAGTTTGTTATGAAGGATCTAGAATAACTTTGCCTATATAATATCTTGTAATTCCTCTATTACAATCATCAATGAAATTAATCAAATCTCTTCTTTATCTCTCTTTCCTAGGAGGCCCTCTCTATTCTATAATTCAGAGAATTCATATCGCTATCAATATGCACGATAGATTTGTCGTTATATTTGCATGGATAAGTAGATAAGGTCATTTTGTCTGACTCTCTTAATTATTTTTGAAGCAAAATGACCCATTTAATTAATGATGCACTTTTGCTTATCCTTTTTTCTTCTTCTTAAGATAGTATTTATCTTATCACTAAAATGGTTTAGAATTTGTATCAGGATAAATATTAAATACACATACTTGTAGGCCGTTGTTGTGGAGTATTTGGTGTTTTGACATGTTTGTTTTAACAAAGCTGCATGTGGTGCAAGTCATTCGGGAAGGGTGTCATGCTATATAGCACCACTCATATGACAATTATTAAGCAAGAAGCCACTGATGGTTGAGTTCCCGTTTAGGGTGTTTTAGTTTCTGTTTTGAATTTTTTGAACACAAAATATAATTTGAGTTTTAATTCTTAATTAGGTTTCAATTTTTCTAAGCTAAATTAAAGGTTAAATTGCTCTTTTGGTCTCTTAACTATTTTTTTTGGTATCGTTTTGGTCTTATAATTAATTTTTAGTCCGTTTGAGTCCTTTAAGTTCATATTCGTCATACATTATAGTCTTGTACACTATGAATTCAATCAATATAAAAATAATACTAAAACATAAAAATAATAATTAAGTTTGAAAAAAGGCCAATGAAAAGAAGATCTTAGGTTGAGATGGCAAGCCAACCCATTTAGTGGTGAGCCGACCCGTCATGAAAAAAAAAATGCATTTTCATTTTCAATATTTAGCTAAACCATTGTTGATGTTATTTAAAAAAAAATGGAAGCAAACAAATTTGTGAGAAAAATTCAACAATATCAACTACCTAAACAACATAATTAACAAATTCAGCATCTTTGTAACAACAAAAAAAAAATTCAGCATCATAATTAATAACATTAAATAAATCTCAAGTTTGTACCCAAAATAAATCTCAAAATAAAATAAATCCATTGAAAATCAAAAACCAAAACAAACCCAAAAATATATAGTAAGACTCAAAGTAAATCCACCAACATAATTTTTATAGTAAGACAATCAAGTAAATCAATCCATGTCAATAATCATCTATTAGGATTATAAAGCGGGTCGACCACCCCGCCTTACCTAGACCCGCCCAGTTTAAACCTGTCTAAAAAACGGAACGAGGTGAGCCTAGTCAATTTAGGTAATTGAGTTCAGAACTTTGGTTTAACCCGCAAAAAATAGCTAGTTAAACAGGTCGATCTGACGAGTTAGGCCCAATCTGCCACCCCTTATCTTAGGGGGGGGGGGGGGGGGGGGGGCAAAAATAAGGCACAAAGCACAACAAGCAAGGCCGACCCATAGTCCGTCGAGGTTGGGCTATGTCACCGGGTCTCGATTTTTTTGGGACCCAAAACATATATTTTTTTTCTATGTAGGCAGTTAATTAATATATATATATATATATATATATATATATATATATAGAGAGAGAGAGAGAGAGAGAGAGAGAGAGAGAGAGAGAGAGAGAGAGAGAGAGAGAGAGAGAGAGAGAGAGAGAGAGAGAGAGAGAGAGAGAGAGAGAGAGAGAGAGAGAGAGAGAGAGAGATAATACAAACAAATCTTAGTGCTTCAGTGGCGCGCCCATCTATGTTAAAGTATGGGGTTTTGAGGGTTCAACTCTCATTAGAGTAATTTTTTTTATACTGTCTTATTTAGTTTTTGGGGTCCAAAATTTAATTTTTTTGTCAACCCTTAAAATCTAAAACGGGACCAACAAATTTGTTAAGATGACTTTGACAACAAGGACATAACACTATCCTTAACATGATTGTTGTTATGAGATATTTAGACCTTAGGTGTTAAATAATTGAGTAAACTCAGTCATATTATGGAAATTTAGGAGTTTAACCAAGATGCTTAACTTGATAGTTGTTCCAAATTCTGAGGGTGTGGACACTTCTTTAGGTAGACAATATGATCATCAATCTCATGTGGTAGCTGGTGAGAACTTAATGGTTATTACACCATGTGGATTCAAAGGACAACAAACACAAGCATGAAGTAACTTGTATTGCAAGCTTCTTCAAGTTATCTTCATACTTGTGTTTGTTGTCCTTTGAATCTACATAATGTAATAGTACAAGTTATCTTCATGCTTGTGTTTGTTGTCCTTTGAATCTACATGGTGTAATAGTGGCTAACTTAGAGAATTTCCCTAGGGTACAATATGTGTCTTTTTGATCCGGTAAAAATGTGACACACATTATTACAACTTAACATATCAATGTTGCTACAACCTTCAACTACTCATAAATCCTTGTTAATTGGTGGAAATTATCCAAATTTCTTTTGGAGGATACCATTTTTTTTTATAATTGTCTAGTAGTCTTTATATCATTAGTTATTGATTGTAATATAGCTTTATGAATTGTTGTTATGGCTACCAATGAGTTTTGGATAACATCACAACAAGTTGGAATTAACTTGTAGTTTTGTTTGTTTGACTCTACTTTAGAGACTTCTTTAGGAGGATTTCCATTTTTTTTTCCTTGAGATAGTTTTCTTGTTTAATTGAGTTTTGGCTTGGTTCTCCAATTTTGTATTTTTCCTTTTTATTTTTTAATAAATTTCTTTGTCTCTGATAAAAAAAAAGTTATTTTTCAAATTTAACTTTTATCTTTAAATTAATTTTATGTAAGACAGTAAACTCTATACAAACTAAAAGGAGCATCTAAGTAAATATGGGTGCTTTTAAGTCTAAATAAATATGCACCGCCACAAAATATATGGACGCAAATGTTTGCGATGGGTATTTGCCGCCACAACTGCATACTTGCGTGGGTTTTAGGCCTCTGCAAAGTTCAATGTTGTAAAATATTGACATTTGTGTGGGTCAAAAACCGCAACAAATGTATTATTTTAACATAAAAAAAAAAGCTTTATCTGAAGTAAAAGCCACAAATGTTTTTTTAAAAAATTTCGTTGGCGTCATTTTAAACCGTCGCACTTGCAGATTTTTTTTAAAAAAATTCAACGTTAAATTGTAGAATTTTTGTTGATTAATTTAAATTTATTAGCTTACAATAGAAATTAAGTGCATAAAAAGTCATCTTTTCTAAAAAAAAAGTCATCTTACAATAGAATTTAATAGCATTGACCTTATAGCTCGTTAGTCTATCTACGTACATATTAAAATTACTTATTTTTATATCATTTACGTTTGACACTTTGAGCTTCCTACTGTGAGCTATTGTTACCCTTTTATATAGAGTTCAAAAGGTTATACATACCAATATTATGTCTTCTAATTTCATGAATGTTGTGTTTACGATGATTAATTTTGTCATTTAAAAAGATTTAGCGACACAGTTTATTGTTCGTTTGTCTTCCACACATGCATTTTTTTTTTGTGTATATGTAAATAAAATGTAAAGATGTTTGGTAAAAAAAATGTTAATATGAAATAAAACTTCAAATAAGTTAAGAGGTCATACCCGACTTAAAAAAAAAAAAAATCAGACTTGGATCTAAAAGGGAGTTTAGGACAGATTACAACTTACAAGTCAAGTTTAGACGCTGATGTTTTATTCAGGTTAGGTCTTATAAAACCTAGTTTGTGGCCTACCCTATTTCAACCCAACCCAAGTTAATGTACGACTTTAAATTCATGCACTTATGATCTTATTATGGTTGATTCATGTTTATACATTTTAATGATGTTCAAATAATCTAACAAACAATGATGTTGATTGATGCATGATAGAGAAAGACAATTTCATCGTTAAACTCGAAAGCCAAAAGTTCTTCATCCACCAGCTCATAATTACTCTCCCTTCTCAATCTCATGCATCCCCATAGTTCAAAGACAAAAATGTTCACTGTTTTGATATGACAGAAACCGGAAAGTTATGTATGTGTAAATAGCATTGCCTCTGTAACAAAAATAAAAGTAAAAAATAGCATTGCCTCCCAGCTCATCTTTTCCAAGTTCCGGTCAATATCTTAGGACATCTTCTCGGGTCGGTATTGGTGTTTGCATTTAAGATGATGAAGGTCGCTTTGTTTTATCTAAGATTGAATGGATGACTCCACTCCTTGATGTGGATTTGGATGAGGTTTTGGGTTTATTATCAGCAATGTATTGGGTTCGCGATCTGCAATTGAGTACTGTGGACTTTGAGCTTGACTCCAAAACTATGATGGACAATCTTTACAGCACTACGTAAAAGTGGCATCTCTAATTTTAGTGCCGTAATTAATGATTGTAGACGTCTGTTAGCTTCTAATTTAGTAACCTCTGATGCTAGGTTCATTCGGAGAGAAGCCAACGAAGTCGCTCATAGCTTTGCTATAGTGGCTTTGTGTCATGCTAGTTTCCATATTCATATTACGATTCCATCTTGTATTTCTATTATTATTATTATGAATAAATTGCAATAAGTTTCTTGTCAAAAAAAAAATCTTAGGGCATCTCCAATGTAATAAAGTTAAGAATGAAGAGAATATTTGGTTCATTTTTTGAGGAGCTAAAATAAATTTTAGATGTATATAATTGATTTTTGACTTGTTTCGTTCCTATAAACTATAATTGATTTTATCTCTAAAATTGATAGTGTTAGTTAAGGTTAGAAATCATAGCTTCTTATTTTTGAATTGATTTTAATAAATAAATTTATTTTTCAATTCATTTTTATATAAATGTACTCAAACATAAATTATTTTACTTTCAACTTATGTTTAGTCAGAATCAACTTTGCAAAATCAATTCACTTAACAACATTTTTTTCTCACCTCAAAACCAAACATATATTAAATAGATGAATCATACTTTTAAGCTAGAATTAAAATTGATATGTCTGGTAGAAGCAGTGGAGGCAACAATAACAACGTGGTGCTCCGTTGCAGTGGCGACGAAGTCTTCGCGGTGGAACGGAGGGTGCCCGTAGGTACGTTAAATTAGCACTGCAACGTTCGAGCCAGTGTAGGAAATAAGGTTGAATGTGTAAAAGTGTGGGAAAATGAAATCGTACTTTGAGGGTGGCGCAAAGTCACCCTTATATAGAGAAAAGAGGCTCTAACGGCTTCCGTGAAATGCGGAGCCTCATCAGGAGACCGTTGGAGGCCACATGTATAGCGTAGAATGCACAGGGGCGTGCTTTATAATTAGTAAGGTGGGAGTGCACCAACACTAGCTTGTTCACTCAAGCGATGTGCCTTGATCTGGGAGGACTTCTTGTCCACGTGTCATCGTAGGATTGACCTTTTGACCGGTCCAGAACAAAAATGCAACATCGAATATTGATAGATAGTGAGTGAAGTCACAGAGAAAAGTATTCTACCACTGGGTCAGTGTCAACAAAATAAAACCCGTTATAGACGTCATTAAGAGGGTGCATCAATGTTATAAATCCCACACATTTAGCAGATAAGAATGTTAAATGTATAGTAATTAAGTCATAAACCCTCCCTTATAAGATTAACTCGTAACAATATCACAACCTTCATTAACATTCATAACACAAGATTACAGCAATCATCAAAGGAACAGAGGGGATAAGTTCAGCACACATATATAACAATTGTTGTTTGTGTGTATGAGCTTGTATTATTAATCTATCTATATTTGGTCTAAAACAGTAAGAAATGAACACAAAAGGAACTACAGGGGGTTAGTCTAACACACCTAAGACCATAATTTAAGTGGCAAACAGCTAAACCTGAATTACGGCGTGATTAAAATAGGATTGATATGTTCACATAGAGCAAGTGGGTTTAAATTAGGTTAATTAAAGGACCATTAACAATATCAAGACAAATAGCCGCAATGAGTCATGAACTCTATGCTACTAAGAAACTAGATTAGGTAAAGCATGCATTATAACTCCAACACAAATGTTAGCTTATGCCCTCAAGGGCACATGTTAAGATACTTATTATTGAAATATACATATTAAAAAGCGTGCATTCAACTTTTTAAAAGGTGATATATTGCATTTTTCAATGCAAAATTGCTTTTTTTAGGTAGCTTAACATGTGTCATAAGGGCACAAGTTAACATGACCCTAACTCCAAACTTATTATCTGGTCACGGTATAAAGAACTCTTCCCAATCCCCAACAAATGATAATGATTGGTTCTTCAATAAGTGAAATTCTACCGTCTCCTTGAAAAAAAAGTTTTACTTTTTCCACCCTATACCCTATGCTTTTCTTCGCGCGCTCTATTTGTTTTCAAAATTACGCTCGATACATACCAGATTATATAATTCAGAATGCACCGGTACACAGAACTGAAACAGATTTGCATGTCATTGTGGTTTTTATCATTGTTTTTCAATAAATCAAGAAAAAATTAAGTGAAAAATGCTAAAAATCTGTCAAATAAAATCATAAAAATATAAAAATACCATCAAAATATTCTAAAAATCAAATAAAACTAATGCAATTTTTTTCGGATTTTTCTGAGAATATGAAAAATGAAAAATGGGTCTAAACGATGAAATTTTTTCTGATTTACTATGGAAGTTTCGGAGCAATCCGATCAAGTAGCCCAAAAACCCGATTTTTAACTAAGAGCATGTAACAATGACCCAAAACAGAAGGATGAGAGTTAGGAAGATTAATATTGTTCCCAAAAATAACTATCCATGTTACAAACATGTTTAAAATTTGTGCTGATACAGTTCAGATCATATAATCCGAACTGTTTTCCCTTGAAAAATGGTGTTTAAGGGGTGTTCAGATTATGTAATCTGGAAAAATCATGTAGTGCACCCTACTTTTTTGAAGTTTCCGGATTACAAAATCCAAAAAAATCCGAATTTGTGAAAAACTCAAATTTTCGCCCTATAACAAAGGAAAACATGAATTCGGATTTTAAAATCCGGATTACACAAGGGTATTTTTGAAAAATTTACAGGGCGCACTAGTCATGCATAGGGTGGGAAAAGTAAAACTAAAAAAAAAAAGGACCACACCAGGGCCATCCCAACATGACAAGATGCCCAAAGCAAATTTTAAAATGAATCTTTTTGGAATTAAATTTTTTTTTTAGCACAATGCTTATTAAAAGCATAATAAATCAAGTTTTATTGAATCCAAGATTTGAACTTAGGAGCAAAAGGATTTGAGGCCTTAAAACTGACCAACTAAGCTATATAAATATTGATTATTAGTATGTCATGTTATTTATTTATAGTCAAATTGACTTATTTTGACGCATTTTTTAAATCCAAAATCTTGAGGCCTAAAGCCCTTGCTTGGGTGGCTTGGCCATTGGGCCGGCCCTAGACCTCACCCATTACTTTATTGATCAATAGAAAGAAGCTTCAATTTAAATGTTGAAACAAGAACATCCACAATAAATATCATAAACGGATTCCACGTGTACACATAACTCTTTTATAATATTTTAATAACAGTATTTAATAAGCACTCAATCAGTCACTTTAATGGAGATCCTCTCAAAAAAGGTTTAAATAGCAATAACTCTTCATCCTTTACATTCCAACAATAATATATTATTTTAATAAAAAGTAATGTGTGGTCCACTTAAGAATCATGATCTTAAGTGAGACCATGGATCTTAAAAGACCCCAAATCCCCCCCCCCCCAATGGGGATACCTATTAGATACTACGTCTTAAATGGCTAAGAAGTCACCATTGTAGATGGTCTAACCTTAATTATCTCTTTGTGCTCAATAAAACCAATTTGAAGATTCCATAAAAAATTAACAAATTTGAAGATTTTTTTCTTCAATCTAATTTGAAAGTGGTAACTAGATACTTATTTGAATGGAAGAAGTCGCCCTTTTTTTTTAGATAGACGAAATGGCAAAACCATTATAAACTCACACACACAAGTGGAGGTACCGGGGTTTGAACCCCGGTCATGACATTCGACCTATCAATTTCGACATTTTGCTAGTTGAACTAGGACTTGACGCCTTATAATGTACTTTGAATTATAAATCAAGAATATAAATATTATTTTATTAAAATTAGGGTTCACCGTTGGACCGAATCCATATTAGGTAACTCTTTGAAGTAGTAATTATAAAAACAAAATTATAGTTGGATTTATTTTTGACGTAATATTTAGAGAGGAAACCTTTTCTATTGTAGATGTTTGTAATTGTAACTTTAAAAACAATCAAATTTTTAAATTATTGAGAATTAAACTGATTAATTAAGTTTTTTTTTGTTAACCTTTCGGTTTCTAGGGAAAGGGACCTTAGTAATATTAGGTCCAGTAAATCTGATAAAAAATTATTGCACATTTAACATCTTAAATAAGTTTTATATACACTTACATTTTCAAAAAATATATATTTCCCTATATGACACTTGAATTTTATGATTGAAAAGGTCCGGGGCTTAGTATAACTAGAAGCTCCCCATTCAATAATAGTCACATGTTTTATCCAACAAAAAAAAAAGATAGTCACATGAGGGAAGAAACTTGATGAACTAAATCCCTTTTGAGGCACGATAGAGGAAATTATTTCCTTGATTGACAATGACAATGTAGGCCACAAGGGACCTAAAAGAACATACTTTAAAGCAAATTGAAGTAACAAAAAGAATTGACCCCTCAGGTGATGACTATAAAATGTTAGATTCTCAAACTCTCTTTAGGCACAAAAAAAATACTATAGTCTTAATTGTACTATACAACTAGAAAGACTTTCATAAAATTTTGGAAAATGACAGGGTTTGGCTCATCATGTGGAGCATGCAAGTTTCTAAGGAGAAAGTGTGCTAGTGATTGTGTTTTTGCTCCTTACTTTTCCTATGAACAGGCTTCAACTCATTTTTCAGCAGTGCATAAGGTTTATGGGGCTAGTAATGTCTCTAGACTATTGTCACATCTTCCTATTCAAAATAGAAGTGATGCTGCCATAACTATATCTTATGAAGCCTTGGCTCGCATGCAAGATCCTATTTATGGTTGTGTTGCTCATATCTATGCATTGCAACATCAGGTTAATTTCTATGTTGTGACCATGATTTTAAATTGCAATTGTAGTTGTGTTGTGAATCTTTATATTGCACCAAAATGCGGTAAAATATGGTCCATGCGGTCGAAATTGCGATTGTAATGTTGATGTGGATATTAGTTAGATTGTGGCCATCGCTGCAATTGCGGACCACAATTTAAAACCATGGTTGTGACCTCACAACCAAGGTTTATAAATTGTCGAGCAATCATGGATATTGTGGAAAATTGTGCTGATATGCGGATAATGCGACCTTGGTGCATATTTGGATGAGCTACCGTAATTTTGTGAAACCATTAAGTAATTTTTGTCAAAATCATGATGGCTTGTCAATCTCACCGCTATATTTCTAGTATCTATTGCTTATATATTGATGCATTTTTTGGGAAAATATTTCTAGTATATGAATTTACCTCCATTACTTCAAATTTATGGATCCACCCCTACTTACACATGCATTGAATAAAATTAAAACTCTAAAATTGTGCTTGTTATATATAAGAAGTTAGATCTTACAAAGTCTCTCCACAAAATTTATCTTAGGCCTAAAAAATTCTCTACACGGCCCTAACCTACACACAATTGTGGAGTGTAATGGCAAGAGGAGATATATTTTCTTATGTGTAATTGTGCAGGTTGCTAGCTTGCAAGAGGAGATAGATATTCTTGGAAGTGTAATGGCAAATTCAAGTGTTAGTGTTGTGAATTGTGGCAATGTTCAAGCATCACTGAATTCAAATAATGGAACACAATATTACCATAATCAAAGTTTTGAATCATACATGGATATGGAGCTAATTCCTAATGCACACGGATTTCCGGAGCCTTTATATGGTGATTCCAACTCAAATCCATTAGAGAAGTTCTTATCAGGAATTGATCAAGAGGGTTTCTTGAACCACCCTTGGTTCAAGCATAATGGAGACATATGAAGAACTAGGGATATTAAATTAATTACTAGACTATAGTGTGTGCTTAACTATCCTACTTTTAGATAGTGCTTATCCTACTTTGTGGTGATTGCATGCAATGAAACTTTTGTGAAGTATGTTTTGCAATACAATCATGAATCATATATGCTAGAGTGTAGCTGTGTTATATTAATGCTACTTCCGCAATATTTTTTATTGCAAATTATTTTACATAAATATTTGGTTGCATAGATCAAATGACAGTATAATATTTTATGACTTTTGTTTTAAATTAAAATTTACGTTAAAATCGGTATCGTTTGATCATGATCCAAAGACCATCAATATAATTAACCCTAAATACACACATCCCAATTATCTTCAAATAAACAATAAACTGTAAACAAAGTATGAATGTAAAGTCATTTGTTGATGTATTATTGGTGCGAATGTTAAAGTAAAACTTATTGATAAGTTGATAGCTACACACCTAGGGTAGGCGGCTTGGTTATCCAGGAAAAGACCAATTTAGACTCTGAGGGAAAAGTAGCATGTCTTTGGTTTTATTTTAGAGGATAAAAAGTGATTCAATAGATTGTTAAATTTATTTTACGATGTTCGGATGATTTAAAGGATAGTTGGTTTTTTTTTATAGAATTAATTTTATCTTAAAGTTAGAATTTGTAACTTTCGACTTGTACAATAGATTTTAGCTTTAAATTAACATCGAAAAGAATTAAATTTAAAACCTTAAAAAAATATACTTTAAAGTCTCAAACGATCAACATTAGCTCGACCCATTTTTTTATAGACCAGGAGCAAAATGACATCAACAATAATAGTGTCCATTGGATTAGCCTTAAGTTTATTTTTAAGGTAGAGGAATACCGACAAAAACGAAAAACAAGAAACTCTTACTCTACATTAAAAGTGGATTGGGATTAGATGACTCCATGGAGAAGGGAAAATCACCTTTACTTCCTTATTATCTCTTTCTTATATTAACTATTATTTCTATAAGAAATGCTAACAAATGTTCAAAGGCATTTAGAAGTTCAAAGATTTATTTTTTTTTAGAATTATTATGTATTCAACACATTAAAATTTTAAAAAAGAATATTTTTTAAGGTTAATATGTCTTTACCCTCCTGTAATTTGGGCGAGTTCCGATTTACCTACCTGTAAAAAAAAGTTTAGATTTCAACCCTATAATATGAAGATTCTCCACAAAACACCCCTGTATTATGAAAATTCTCCACAAAACATCCCTGACCCCATCCAGACGTTGACGTGGCACGCCACTGTGTAATTATTTATTTTATTTTTTTAAACCTGACACGTGTGTAATGGACACTGACGTGGCACGTCACTGTGTAATTATTTTAATTTTAATTTTTTTAAAACCTGACATGTGTGTAATGGTTTAAAAAATTATTTTAAAAAGATAAAAAATAAAAAAACTGAAAATTAATTTTCAAAAAATTTAAAAATAAGAAAAAAATCTTTTTTTTTAAAACGAAAAAAAATTGGATTTTTTTCAAAAAATAAAAAAATTCAGAAAAAAATAAACATTCAAAGTTTAGCTTTTGTTATTTTTTCGAATATTTTTAAAATTTTAATTTAATTTGGATTTTGTAAAAAAAAATTCAAAATATAGTAAGTTTAGAAATTTTTGTATTTTTCATATAATTTTTTGGGAAATATATATATATATATATATATATATATATATATATATATAAGGAAAACAACCTCTTTCAATTATTTTGGACCGGCTGTTTCTTTTCATAAATGCCATCAATTTTCAATACAAATATCACATGTAACAAATAGATAAGAATAAATTTAAATATTAAAAAAATTTCAAATTATTTATATTCTCAATTTTTATATATTAAAAAAGTTTCTCCAATCTGTAACACATCGTAAAAAAAATTCAATCTTAATTTTCCTAAATTTTTAAATAAATTTGTATCCAGATTTTTAAAAATAAAAATACTTTCCAAATTTCTTTTGTTGAGAAAATTTAAAAAACTTCTTTTTCGAAAAAAAATATCTGTTTTAAATTTCGAAAAATATATATTTCCAAATTTTCGAAAATAATTTGAATTTTTTTTTTTGAAATATATATTTCAAAATTTTCGAATTTTTTTTAAAACATTATCGAAAATTAAAAAATTTTGAAATATATATTTTTCTAAATTTTGAAAAAAAAAATTCGTGATAAAAAAAATCCTGATTTTTTTTTACAAATTTTTTAAAAATAGGCACAAATGTCATGTGTACCTTTAAAAAAATGGAAAACAAAATTAATTATACACTCAGCTCGCCACGTCAGCAATTTTGCACAGTCACATGGGTCAGGGGCTAAAATCAAATAATCTTATTTTACAGGGTTGAAATTTTAACTTATTTTTTTATAGGGGATAAACCGGAACTCGTCCAAATTACAGGGGTAAAAAATCTTATAAGTTTTTCTCTTTTGAATCCTTAATAAGTGCCTTCAGGGAATTTGTTATATTTTTTCTAAAACATCTTAAATTATATTAAAGTTGTCATATTTTTTTCATCTACAAAGTCACTTAATCCTTACAAAACTTTCTGTTTGAATGACTATTAAAATTTGTTTTAAGGTGTTCCGTTTCAATCAACTCCAACCAGGAGATCGTTAGAAATAATGAAGAAAAGATAAAATAGTTGAAAAACCAGATAGATTTTGTACATTATTTGGATAAAAAAAAGTAAAGGAAAAAAGTTATTTATCTCAAATTGAAGCAGTTCATTTCACTTTTGGCAAATTTTAACACTGTAAAATTGTATCTTAGAAATTTACGTTTTCCTTCATCAATTGTTTCCTTTTTCCTCATTTTGTCTTTACAACCAATACTTGAAAAAAATTAAGGTGTATTTGGTTTATGTTTCCATTTTTTGTTTTAATCTTAAAAAAAGTCACTTCAGTTATACTTTTGTTTCCTGTTTTCTAAGTTTTTGTGTTGAGTAAAGTGGGAACAATACTAATTTATCTTTACTTTTTCCTTACAGAGATATGAAAACATAAAATAAAACCAAAACAATGTCATTTTTGTCATTAAAATTTAAAACATAAAATGTTATGTTAAAATCAAGGCCAAATACCACGTTTGGTCCTTTTAGTTTGACAGAACTTTCAAGTTAGTCTTTTAAACTTCAAAAGTTTCAAATAGATCATTTTAGTTTGACAGAATTCTCAAGTTAATCCTTTAAGTTTCAAATAGGTCATTTTAGTTGATAAACTATTTCACTGTTACCCCTGCTGTCAGTTAATAATTAATTGATGCTGATGTAGCCGTTAAGTTGTTGACTTGGATCAAAACGCTGCCTTTTAAAAGTTTCAGGGTATCAAAACGTTACGTTTAATGGTCACACATATCATTTTAGCACTATAAATGTCGTTCAATAGTGCTAGAAAGACATTTGTTGTTGTAAATAGTTGTCTTTCTAGCAGTATAAATGATCATTTGTGACCATTGAACGTAGCATTTTGACAACATGGAACTTTTAAAAGACAACATTTTGATCCAAGTTGACAACTTAATGGCTACATGAGCATCAGTTAAACGGATACTGACAGCAGGGGTAACGGTGAAATAGTTTATCAACTAAAAGGACCTATGTGAAACTTTTGAAATTTAAAGGACTAACTTGATAATCATGTCAAACTAAAATGACATAATTGAAACTTTCGAAACTTAAAGGACTAATTTGAAAATTATGTCAAACTAAAAGGACCAAAATAGTATTTGACCTAAAATCAAACATACTATGTTCCTCAATTCCTCTATCTTTCTCTTCACTCATTTTCACTTGAAATGATATTAAGAATGCATGAAGTTAATATCACCACATAGAATAACAATATAAATACATATGAAATTATTACCTTTTTGTAAATTGGATAGTTTGTTTTTTGAACGTTGTAAATTAAATAGTTATTCATAATCCAATAGTAAGAATTGCATTATATATATAGATTGTATAAATTGTTACAAATCACATTATCAAAGAGTTGAAGGTTCATCTCATAAAAGAAATAAGCTTGAGAGCTTGATACAAAGGAAAAATACATAGAATTATTATATTGAATGATGGTAAATGAGAACATACGATGCTCCATATATAGAGCTTGTGGTATATTAACAAACTAACCACTATATTTCTAATATAAATATGATCATATTAGGTAATCAACCCCTGCACATTCCAATTTATACATATCGGTCACCTAATTTCAACAAAGGATACTAAGTATGATACCTTATTAGCTCTTACTACTTTACAAGGCAGATGACAAAAAAAATTGGGAGTAAAAAGGTTAATCAAGGCTGAAACCACTTACTTGAGACAAAATATATAGGAATAACCTTAGGAACTCATTTTGGTTTTTGCTTTGTCAAACAATTTGCCAATTAATTATTGTAGGGATAGAGTGATCACTGATAAGTCATCAAGTGAGGGAAAGATCTTCAGAAAAAGAGATGATCATGTCTTGAACGCCACTCTCTTTGCATTGTGGACATTCAAAACCATAAACTTGGCCAGTGTTGTTAATCGCAAAATGCGAAAGAATAGTGTGGTTTATTCAAATTTCGCTATGCTATAGTGTTCTCTATATAGCTGATATTTTACAATACTTTGTACTCAATGGCATAGCGTTGGACAATAGCGGTTTTTTCAAATTCAACTATGCTATAGCTACTAAATGACAGCATTGGATTAGGCCACGTTTGAAATTGTGTCGAAAGAGGAAATTGTGTCGAAAGAGGGTTGTTGAATTCATGGTTTTAAATTGCTTTCTACAACCGCAATTGCAGAATCAAGGTGACCAGCATAACAAAATCCACCAACAAACACAATCCCATAGAACTCTTGCAAAGAGATGACTTCTTTAAGAAGGTATGACATAGTAAAATCCCACGGTTCAAAATCAGATGGATGAAAAGCTGCATCCATTTCTGTCACCATTGTTTCCTTCATCTCAAATCACAGCAGCTATAGGGTTTTTAAGGTTGAAGAACTAAACTCTTCATCTCTGAAGGAATGAATAAAGAATAGTTTCCACTTTCCACGATGGCTCATCAATGCAAAAATCTTTCCAATGAATTATGGATGCAAATTCATTGATCTTTACAAGAAATAATTTATTTGTCATTTAGTTTAATCACATTTGAATTGTTTGAATCAATTGAACTACGACTCAAAAGTTTCACTTGTATGATCGTTGTTCCGGTTTTTAAAATAACTGTTGTTGATTTGTAGTTAGAATTCAGTTCCACAAATTATGTTGAGAACAAGCAATATTCATTCTGCAAAAGTTGAATACAGAATCTATCTTCAATTCAATCTTATCTCTGAAGAGGATCATAATTCGTTTAGTATGAGTCGGTCCACAATAAAATCATTTTTGGAAAAAATCTGCATTTATTTGTATACGACAGAATGCTTGAATTGGAACCAAATTATTTGGCCATTCACATCAAAGTTTGTTGAAAAAATATATATTTTCCGTGCATTAATATTAATAGTGTCTAAATCAGACAAAACAACATGAAAGGGAGGGAAATTAGAGAAAGCATTGACTCATAGAACACGTACAGGTACGGTGTCCAAATGGAAAAAATGTAAAATTCTCAACTATAACTTTTTAGATTTAATCAAATTAACAAAGGGACTTGTCAATCTGTACTTTTGGGAAGGTCTTTAAAAAAATTAAATATTTCAATTTTGGATGTATTGATTGTACATATATTCATAAAACGTTAATATTATTAAAGGTTTTAAATAATGCTCCAAAATCACTTGTTAACATTTTTCATTAACAAATTACCTCAAAGTGAATTCCAACTATGTAAGTTATGAGTCATAGAACACGCACAACTAAAGAAAAAAAAATTAAAATTTACTTTTTTTATTGTTAAAAGAAGTGTTATGGACACTTTCTTTTTAACATTTTCTTTTACACCCACTCTTTTGTAGGGTAAAATTTAAGTGGTATCCACACTTTAGAAATGAATCTCATATAAAGTTGTGAGACATGTGTGGATTTCATCCAATAAAAGAATGAGTGTTATAGGAAGTGCTAAAAAGAGAATTTTCTATCATTTCTCTATCGTTAATTATGGTCATTAAGTTAACTCTAGTTTTTTAAATCAAGAGAAGTATGCAAAATCAAATGTATGAATACTTTGTATCTAGGGGGCGACAATGTGGAAGAAAATCAAACGATTCATATTACTTTTTGACTTTCAAATTAAAGGCTTGAATTGTTGCCAACATCATAATCGTCATTTCAGCTGCAACATATAAGTCGTACGATTAGTAATATGTCAGGTGAGAAACAAATAAGGAACAAAGCTCCGTCCCACTTGGCTGCATGGACCGATTTATTTAGACTTATCTACAAGCATAGGTTGTGTGAGACATTTTAGAAAAACTTATGAAAATAATTTATGACAATTTTCATAAACTTTTTTTTAACTTTTCATAAGTTTTCCAATATAACTTAACACAACTTAAAGCATATATAAAATCAGTTTAACATTCTTTTCATCTTTTGCTATAAAAATAGTTTTTACAAGCTAAACACTTATCATGATAAATACTTGTGCTATAAATCGTAAATAAGTCGTTTATCCAAACAACGCAATTTATGTCTTATGCACTTTGACTCTATATAGTTATTACACTACCGTTAAAAGATGGATCGCTAACAATGTAGTAAATTAAAATTGGAAGAGTTGGAAGATTATCCAACAGATGAAGAGAAAGCAACATACAGGGAGGCAAAGAAGAAGGACTATATAGCACAATTTATTCTTGACCAGTGTGTAGATGCAGCATACTTGTTGTGGTGATTGTTGATAATATCTTGAGAAGATTGACATCAAGACATCACCACCTTGTTGTGGCCATTGAAGAATCAAAGAATATTGTAGAAATGAAGTTTGAGGAGTTGCAAGGATCTCTTGAAGCTCATGAGCATAATTAAGACATAATTAAGACATAATTATAGGATCGCTTGATAAGTATAATTAAGACATAATTTTGTAGTTGCAAGCAGATAACAAGCTGCGCCGTTTGGTCTATTAAGATGGCAAAAATAATTCTCGTAAACATAAGATTCATGGACCTAAGCTCAATATGGTTTAAAAAATGATGTTGATCATATCAAAAATAAGAAAGGAAAAGGAAAAATCAAGACTAATAGAAGTAAAAGGGAAATAAGCTACTGACTTGCTTGACAAGTTTGGCATAAAAGTGGTTGGAACCGAATTAGGATGTAACAAGTCAAAGTGTAACTTGTGATACAATGTATAAAAGGAGTTGTGTACTTCACTAATGAATAAGTGAAAGTGATAAAAAATAAATAAAAAACTCTTCTTATATAGCCAGTAGTTAATAACTTGAGTACTAACTAAAAACTCTTCCATTCACTTTTTTGTTCCTACAAACACTTTATCAGACGAGGATATGCAATATTACAGCAAATAAAGCACTCTCTACAAATCTCAAAAGTTCAAAAGTGACATGTGTGTATGCATGCATCTCTAAAAGTTTTTTTTTATTTTTAAATTAAGTATCATCTGCGTGCAACTGCATAAACTAATCTCACGCGCAATTGTAGAGATTAATCTCTCGAGCATTCCTAAGAGTTTTAACGTTGTTGCATGCTCAAAGCTGGATTCGAACTCAGGACCTTGGTTAAACTACAAAAGACATGTGTCATCTCATTTAAATGTTCTTGAGTATCGATCCACAAAAATATATTAACAAGGAAAAAAATGGATTTTTTTTCTTTAGTAATTTGTCAATCATCGGTATGCACATACTATCTTTTTATTTTTTTTATACTTCTAAAAAGAATTCAATTCATATCATTAATATTCAAAATCCTAATATAAAATAATAACATGTTAACAAAGTTGAAAAAATAGTATTATCTTGATTTTAATTGGGTTTTATGTGAAACATATATATTATGATTAATAATTTTATGAAAGTTGAATTGTATAAGAGAATTTGAGTTCAACTTTTAAATATAATAGTTCTTAATCAGAATTTATCTATCTCTTAATCGAACTCCAAACTATCGGAATCTCTTTCTCCTACAAATTGAAAGAAGATTAAAATGGTGTTGGGACCTTTTTGTGCTGCTACATCCAAAAATTATAGGAGCAGCAACCCTATTTTTTTTCCGGCCGGGTATGATTTTAATTGGCCATATTCCCGAGTCATTCACTACAAAATCTCACTACTCTCAAAATATACTCAATTAATAATCATCATGATTGTCAATTTTTGGGTGGGGATAAAATCATAAAATGCTCCAACTCCAATTGAAGCAAGGAAAAGGGCAAAATGTGTTCGTGTGTACACATGAACATGATTGAACAACACATCACTGTCTAAATTTTAGGCAAAACCACCTAAAAGTAAAGAGGATGTTCATTAAAGTTTAGACAAAATAATCTAAAATCAACCTGGAAATATGCACACATTGAACAAAAATCAACTATTTTTTTATTTTATTTTTTTAGCGAAAAAATCAATTACTATTTCAAACTTTTTAATATTATTATTTTATATAATATAATATATTCTTCATTTATTTCAAAAACATTTAACGCACGTAAGTGAGTTTTTCACTCACTTAACTTTTTTTTAATAAACAACCTAAGTAATTTTTTATAATAGTGATAGTATAACAGTTGCACGTGGAAGTCAAAATAAAGTATATGCAAAGTACACCTATAATTTTTTTAATTCTTAAGAGTTTTAACGTTTCTACATGCTCAAAACAAAAATAGTGTATTAGTTTTTCTAACGGCAAAGGATTATGGCTTGTAGACTTAGAACTAATAATGACTGAATTAAAAAATTAAGGGCGTGCTTACTTTAAAAAAAAAAAATCCACTTTGAAAATGTTTTTTTATTACAAAGAGGGCTAAACGCCTAGGAAAGAAAAAGATAAACAGGAATTAACGGGGGTAGATAATCCCATAAAATCAGCTGTATTAGCAAGTGCCAAAATTGTGTCGAGCTCCCATAATTGGGCAAAGCATTTGCAATTAGTTATAGCTTCACGATACCGTGCTTACGAACAACTTCCCATACCAAACTTTAGAGGTGTACGTGTTCGTGAGTGGGTTTGGGTTGGGTTTGGTCAAACTTAAAACCAAACTAAATAGGGTACTCCGGTTTGGCGAGGTAAAATAATCACCCGTTATATACTATTGAGTGAATTTGAGCAAACCCACTAATTTTTAAGTTGGGTTGGATTGGGTTTGTGTTACCGAACTTATTTTTCTATTGTTTTAATATTAAATGACTAAATGACAAGTTCTCGTAATTTTGTTTTAAAATAGCACTCTATTTTTTAATTTTCTTAAAAAAAATGTTTAACTTATTTTACTATAATTTTATGCATCATAGAATATTAAATAATAAACTTCATCATAAAATATTTGCAACAAACTAAAGTTGCATGACATAAAATTGCATTAATATCAAAATAACCAAAAAGTGCAACATATTAATTTGTAACTCTAGTATGTTTTGATTTTTAATATATATGGTACAATGTGTATGTTTTGGAAATATAACTTTCTTCTACCCTATGAAAATAGAGATAAAAAATATTAACATTGTTGGGTAAGTAGGTTTTTTGGGTTTGGGTTTGGTTTTACCCGAAACCCATTTGTTTTTATGGGTTTTTCATTTTTAGAAACCATACCCACCCAATTACCCAACCCAACCCTTTTTTTTAGGTTTTTTGAGTAGGTTTGACCGGATTTTCTAGGTTGACCCCACCCATAAACACTACCAAACTTATCATACAACAATTTTTCTCAAAGACCTTCCCATGTGAACCTTTTCCATTATGAATAACATCATTACTCATTACCAACAACTAGAGAATCCACATTCAACTTTATCACCCGAAAAATCTAGTTTCTAGTATACCTCAAACCTTCATGCATTCCCCAAAACTCATCCATATAAGCACTGCACACACTGATGCTTTTAGCAAATTCTCCAAGCCATTCATTATCGCTGCCCTTAATAATACCACCACAACCTGCTCGACCATTTTTGCTGCAAGAAGCATCCGTATTTAGTTTAACCTAACCCTCGACAAACCGTTTGATGTGAAATTGATGACGAATTTCTCAAGAGGCTTCGAATTTATACGTTTGTGAAAATGTTGTGATCAAGTTAATTTTGTGCTAGTTTGATTTTTCAATGTGTTCATGTTTTAGACTTTGTATGTTTAAGAAAATGATCTTCGATTCGATTCTTTTTCGTACTATATGCTAATTGAGAAAAGAGGGGGAAATAGAGAAGGGGAATTCAAATTAAGTATAGCAAAACAAAGTAAGGAATAGTTATGTTGACGACTTGTATCTAATTCTCTGATGATATTAGGGGTTATACACCTATTTTTTGTTTTGTTTAATTAGACTATTAAGCTAACTGTTTGTTAATTAGTTCATAATACCTTTATGTTAATCTTGTCTTTGTTGTGTTCTATTGACAACTTTAATCTCTTGTAGTGGACGTATAGGACCTAAGATTTTTTTACACAAAATTATAAAGTGTCAACGTAAAGGAAAGAATTTGACTATATAACTTTATGGAATTACTAGAATTAGATTTTCACGTGATTATAAGATATGAGGTGTCACTTCGGTGGCAAGAGTTTGACGATGTACCTTTAACTTTCAAATCTCTGTAAAATTATCATTAATAAAAAAAAAAAAAAAATTATCATTATTGATCAATTTATTCCAATTTGATTTATGGAAAGGAAGAACAAACTACCATTATAAGATAAAATTCCAAAGGTACACAGTTATTTTGTTGTCCCCATCTCCCTCTCATGAATCATGCCTACCGAAAGTCTGAAACCAAATCATTTCTCATTAAAAAATTGATTAAAATATTATCAAAAAAAAAAAGTGATGAAAATATGTTTGTGTTGATTTTTTTTTGGTAGTGATATGTTTGTGTTGATTAGTATTTGAACACGTGATATGAACTTAAGTCTAAAGCATGTGTAAACATGAAAGTTCAATCTTCATTCACCCTTCACTTTTCCATTCTTTTGTCCCTTTCTTTCAGAAAACATTGTACTAAATTTCAGATTTATGATAACTTCTGTCCTTTTCTTTTAACATTCAAAATTTCAACAACAATGTATTTGTTTTCCCTCTTATAACAATACATTAGGATTGAATTTTAACTCCCTTGCACAAAACCGGTTTATATGTCAATCACTTACAATTAACTACTATTTAAACCGATTCTTTCAACATATTTTTTTTTATCCCATACAGAGTTAAAAAAAAAATACTATTTAAATTATATTATTATTTATCCATATCAAAATCCAACAAGAGACTCTCAACTACCCACAAAATTTCTACACAAACATTAGAATTTTTCAGACATCGTTTTTCCATTCTCTTATGTCTCTTTTATTCAACAATTCAACTACGAAAACTTTAAGGAAAAGTGAAACTCCACTATTTTTTTACTTAACCCTCCAATTTCTAAGGATACAAGCAGATAATTTAGAATTTGATACCTAAAGTTTGGCCAAAAATTTTAACTCCACCCTTTATATATTTTTATTTTATTTTAACTTGCTTAATGGTCAAAATCTCTTATCAATTATTAGATCAATTTATTGTTGGTTTCACCCTTTACATATAATTATAATTAAGCCATCCTATCATATAGTACTAATTAATATCACTATCCATTTAATCAAGTTATTTAGGAGCATGGACATCATGTCAAAAACCAAATGAATATGAGATAAAAAACAGTAATCTTAAGAATATCCGTTCTTCTTGACTGCCCTTGCAATTAGATATATAAATATTGTCAATGTTTGACATTCCTGATTAATAGAACAGTAAATATCAGTTCAAGTTTGATCATTATTGAACTGTTCTATGACAGAAGTCAAGATGTTTATCAGAAGATGCAATGTTATTCTTCGGTACAAAAACCATTTAATTTGTTGTGTGGTAACCATAAAAAATTCCCAAACAAACATTGTGACACTACCACAAAGTTTACAAAACAAAACAAAAGTATGGGAATTATGGAGGGAAGGGATCCCTACAAAACCACAACAAAAGAAAACATCTTAACCTTGGCTTCCTAGCTAGCTAGGACACATTACAACAAAACAATTTCAACCTGATCACATAAGTTCACAAGGAGTATAGAGTAATGTTATAATGTGTTTAGTGTTTGTTTGGCAAGACAGTGAGTCTGGTAAAATCATAGTAAACTAATGTGTTCAACTAATTTAGATCAATCCACCGTAATACCAATCAAACAGAGACAAGTCATCTCAATACGGAGGTGGATGTGGACGCCAGAATACATCGTGTTCGTGTCCATGTCCACTACCATTTCCATTTTGAATCATACTTGAATTAAAATTGTATTCACCTAATCCATGAGAAGTTGCACCACCACCACTTCCACTTGCTGACCCAGAAAGAGAACCAGAACCACCATCACCATTAGTAACATGATTACCATTACTCATGACATGATTACCATTGTTAACAACAAGATTAATGTTATTAACCTCTTGCAAATTATCCTCATCTTCCTGATCTTCATCTTCCAAAGGCAACCTCTCATAAGTAGCATTAGCAAAAGTAGCAGCAACAACCATCACCGGCCCCGACGCAATCAACGATCCGATAACCAATCCTCCAACAACCTGCCCTTGACCTCCAGCAAGATAAACAGTCAGTCCAGTAGCATCAGGCGGTGAAGGCGGAGGCAAAAAAGCACCGCTGAGTGACAGAATGTGACACCTCCCTTGAAGAGATATCATTCCTCCCTGAGCATTATGTTGACGGAGTGTCACATTGGTAACATAACCGGTGCCACTGAGAACTGAAACACCACGGTGGCGACGGTTAGCGTAGGATGTAATGCTCTCTACGATGTCGGCTCCGTTGGCGATTTCTAGGATAACGCTACTAAGAGCGTTTGGAGTTTCTTTTGTGATCGTCAGCGGTGGTTTTGGCTTGTTCTTCGACCCCGGCGGGCGTCCACGTGGTCGGCGTTCACTTCTAGTGGACTGGTCGCCAGAACGGCCGTTGCTGGTCTCAAGTTCACCATTAACGTGGTCATTGTTGTTACTGGTGTTACTCCTCGTTGGAGTAACGTTACTGGCATTGACGTTAACGTTACCGTTACTTGCTCTTCGTGACTCTCTTCGTAAAATGATCCGGGTTGGGCTGTTTTGGTTCTCTCCTTCGACCGGATTCGCCTCCGTTTGTCTTTCACTCCACCATCGATTCGCTGCCATGTTTCTAAACCAAAACCAAAACAAACAAAAAAATTTAAAACATATCACAAACACAGAAAATAAATAAATAAAAATCTAGAAAATAAATTGATATAACACATAAAATAAAATAAATAATAAAACCTTATCCTAACTTTGTAAAATTTAACACAAAAAAATTAAATAGAAAAAACCTTGTAGAAGCTCACCTTGAAAAACTTGAGATGTTGTGTAAAAGAGGGTAAGAAGAAGATGGAATTGAGAGAATATTTGAAGGTGATAATGTTTGTGTTTTTGTAAGTGGTGTGCAGTTTTCTTTGACTCACAAGTAAAACAGTGTTGTTTTTATGTTTGTGGGTGTGTGGAAAGATTTCAAGGTTTTGAATAAAACTAGCCAAAGTATGAAATGACCCTACAACTTGTTATTATTATGCCACCTAACTAAATAACTTTTGGATTTATTCAAAAATAAGAAAAAAGGATTTTAGAGCAAGTTGCATAAAAGGAATGATTATGGAGGAGGAAAAATAGGGGCCATAATAAGGGATGGGTTAAAAGGTGAGAGGAGAGTGTGAATTGATGGGTGGCAGTGTGTGTTTGTGGTTTAGAATGTTTTGTAAATTATGGAATCTAAGAGCTCGAGCACCTCGTGGGAGGCCAAGAAGTTTATGTACTTTTGGACACTTGCTACATTATTGGCCCATGTCATTGCTTTTACATAAAATTTAAACCGGCAAAATGAAATAATAAAAATATATGACAAACATTGACTCCATCTTCCACACATAGCATTGAAAGCATCTTAAACATGTACAATTTAAGGTTAATTAAGTATCTTAAACCTGGACATTAGGATTTGCTCTGAAGGGAACATCACATTCATTGATTTTAGCTCTGGTGAACATAGTTAAGGTTTTAACCGTAACACTCTCCTCTGATGCCTCTATGTAAGTCTTCCAAAATGGGACACCCATTAAGAAGCTTGTTGAAATTATCCTTATTTTTTAAATATTATCAACCACCCGTACCCTACTTAGATTTATAACCACAAGTGTTGGAAAACTGGGTGGCAAGAAGACCCGCAGATATATTGCCACAGGATGTTGTTTTGCAGGTGAATTTTTTTGAGAGTGAAGAGTGATTCTTTGGAAACTATGGTTGATGAAACTATGAGAACGTAAATGCCAAAATGAGAACGAAGGAAGGATGAAAGTATGAGGTAACCAAAAAAAGAAAGATGGATAAGATTGAGGGAGGTCAGGTGGGTCGGTTGCTTGCAGACATGAAGAATCTGGAGAGAAAAAAAATAGGTTACGTGGCATGCTACAAGAGGGTATGTATAATATAATTTTAGGTTAACTAAAGTACTCATACTTTTTAATTAATACTACATGTAGAAATCTACTATATTGACTTTTCTTATAAAAATATTTGACATTTTGACTCATTTAAAATGGAAGGAAGTTCAAGAATGACAACAACATGACTTCCATTAAAAACGAGACACTGCTATTAATTCCCATACACACGAAAATGCTTTATGGACTGCCATATATCATGCATTAACTCTGCTATTCATCCCGGTTTTAACCAAGAAACAAAAGCAAGACCTGAAAAAGACTAATGTTGACAAGCAACCGTACAACACCCGTTCTATAGGTGATATCTCTCCAACTAATCAATGATTGTTTTGTATTGAAATGTATGCGGCTTTGGTAACTCGGACACGAAAATTTCCTTAAAAAAATAAAAATTATGAGCATGTGCTATTATTTTTTTGCCGAAACTATGATTAATTTTGTGCACGTTACTTCTTGGTATTGGAGTCATGAAATTTTGTTCTAATGATAGAGGAAATTTGTTGTCGAGCCTTTGGGTTCGTTGGTGCCGGTTTTGCTTCAAAATTGTTGGCATACCGCTTGTTCTCTTGGAATTCAGATTATTTCCTCTCATATTTTTCGTGAAGGTAAATTTTGTGCAGATAAGTTTGCTATTTTGGGTCACTCGGTTCATGGGGCAGTGTGGTTGTCGGTTTTACCTCCTGACTTGCAGGTGGAGTTTTATTTGGACCGTTGTGGTATGCCTCGTTATAGGTTTCCTTAGGCGGTTGTTTTCTTTCTGTTTCCATATTTTCTTTTTATTTTTTTCTTGTTTCTTTTTTTATCTTTTTCCGATCTTTTTGGTCTAGTCCCCCTTCTTGTCTCTTTTTTCCCTTTTCTTAATAATATTTTGAGTTTAGTTGTAGAGGATGAGGGTTCATCGAAGTGCCAACCTAGTTGGGATGTCGTTGCTTCCCCTTGATGTCTGTCATATCTCCTGGTTTAGCGAGAAAAAATAATGTATTTGTTTTTTATATTTTAGTCCTTTTTATTTGACTAACTTTACGATGTGCAATATTTTATAAGATGATTTAAGAGATTTAGATCATATTTAAATAGAGTTGTGATATTTTTTGTTATTAATTGCCTTTTTGTTGTTAAAGTGTGGGTAACGGACACGCGTACGAACGCTTAGGGGCCCATATATATGGTACGAGGACGGGCACTAAACTTATTGTCCACAAGAATATAGACTCGGATGCAAGAATTTTTTGTAAACGCGAGAATGGAATCGGAGATGGACACTATAATACCCTACTCAAAGGTATCCGCTGTCATCCCTACTTTTTGTATACATGTGTAATTTTAGGTTAACTAAAGTACTCATACTTTTTTTATTAATACGTGTAGAAATCTACTATATTGACTTTTCTTATTAAAAAAGTCTATTACATTGGCTTCAATTATTTGACATTTTGACTCATTTAGTAAGTTCTTTCTCAAAAGAAAATGAAAGGAAGTTCAACCCAAATGACCCATTACTCCTCTATCTACAGTAGGGCACGTACTTTCCTTGTCCCAGAACGATAGCAACATGACTTCCATTAAAAATGAGATACTGCTATTAATTCCCATACAGACGAAAATGCTTTATCGACTGCCCTATATCATGCATTAACTCTGATGTGGCATTTAACATGGATAAGCAGTAGTATGCTTGTCTACATACAATTGTTGTTGACTCTTACTTCTGAATCTCTAATCACACTTATCACATCCATCTAGTTAAGATTGGAGACTTCAAGTTAACTTTCCATTCAATTCATGTGTACATATAAAAAACATTTGATAAAACTTTAGGATATCAATGTTTAATAAAAAAAAAATGTGAGCTCAAATTTTTTGGTTCACAAAATTTTGGATCTCTTAACCTTCAATGTATGACAGCTTTTTTTAGCCCTCCACTACTTCTAGAAAAAATAGAATTTGAATCTTCGTCATCCTATAAGAAAAATTTGAAGGCCATAAGAAGTACTCAGCACACTTAATTTCTTATTAGCCAATTTAACTCACACTTCACTAATTATCTAACATGATTTTTTCCCCTAACATGGTTTTCGTAAAAGCATTGTAGGAGTCAGATCGCTTGACAAAAGTATGCGGATTGGCATGGCAAAACAAGATAGAATTTAGTCTACGGAATAAAAAAACCTATTGATGTATTATATAAAATCAATTTTTTTTAGTGTCATTTGAGTACAAATTAGTGTTTTTATTTAACTATTGTTTTAATAGTTTAACGGTACGGTTTGCCGATTATACCATTTCTCACTTGCTTTTACTTACTCATTTTCAATATAACTGATTCATATTATCTAAATGAAAAACTCAAGTTTGCTTTTTTGTTATCTTTAAATTTGAAGAAAATTTTGTTCCCTACAATGACCGTTACATGAGAAGTTGAAATTCTATAAAAAAAAAAATTGATTAAATAAAGTTTATTATAAGGTATATTAAATAATTTTTGTCAATCGATATTTTTCAAATAAAGAGTTGATAAAAAATTATTAATAACTTTGCAGAAAAGAAGAAGAAGAAGAAGAAGAAATACTATTTAAACGATTGGTGGAGAATATTTTCTTATCTCACACATTGCATATTCTTGAAAAATACTCCTTTTATCTCCATTTCAAATCTTTGTCCTTCAATCGTGGATTTCTTGTCTGCTCCAATAGAGCTTTAAGTATGGTTATTGTGGATTTTTGAGATACTAGACTACGGAATGCATAAAAAAAATAGATAAAGGAAAACCGGTAAAGAGATAAAAATAGTTTTATGTTTGATTGGATGTATCCTTTATAACTAACAAATTGGGTATTTATATGCAAAAGTTATCCCTACTAGCCAAATGGCGTGGCTTACAATATCTAACCTATATTGGCTAATTTTGTGGGTAGTGCATGAGTTTTCCTCGTTGAGGGGATCATGGTGCCCTAAGTTTGACTCTTAGCTTCCTCCATCACAATATACATGGTCTTTAGTTTGCAGCTCCCCAAGAACGTTCTTCCTGTCTCATCACCATTCACGGTTAGTGGCACTATAAATATGAAATGTGGGTTTTTACTTTTTAGCCTTATTGTCAAGTCGTACTAAGCTTTGACTAAATATAAATTCCTTTAGACCCATGTTCTTGGCCAATACTCACTAGACTTGATAAAGAATTGATTCTCTCTTGCTCAACTGTCCTAGACTTGAACCTTCCTTTGACCGGGAGGCTTCCTTTTCTAAATCTTAATCGCATATTACCTATATCGGCTGACAAGAAAATTTGTTTTAGGTGTAAACACAAGCTAATTGTCAAACTATCAAATTGACAATAAACAAACACACAAAATCAGATGGATAAATATAAAATCTTAACTCTCTTCAAGAAGATCTTAATATGGGAAAAATTGATGTGAAGCCATCTCACCACCATGATAATAGTAAGGCTCAAAATTACCTCTTTGAGGATAGTAAAATCGTACAACAATACTCTATTGAACAAAAATGATTTTTAAGAACAATGCCTCTGTTTTAGATTTTAATGATAACAATATATTTGAGAATAATTGATACTTTGATGCGTGTGTTTCCTTGTGTAGAACAATTTTGATCATCTGAACAGAAAAACCCAACATTCATGTTTTGCCTGCTGAAAACATAGTACATTGTACATGATCGTTGCAATTGTATTTTAAAAACATAAAGTTGCTGAAAACCTAATTTAGTAAACCATAGTTTGGATAATAGTTAGAGAGATTATTATCATGTTCTGTACCTTATGAGTAAATCACCTACTCGGTCACACCAATTCAAAATGAAAGCTCGAACGAAAATGATCCCAACATGCTAACAAAACACTTCTACTATGATAGCGAGGTCAATTTAGTATACTTCTACTATATGAAAATCTTAAAAATTACCAAGCATCAAACAAAACCATGACATAAGTTTAAAACATAATAACGTTAATTTATTCTCATTTATATTATTATAATGCTAGTTTCAACTAATGTTGCAAGTTAAGTTGCCAAAAACGACTGCGATTGTAAAGTACAATTCTAGAATGGACTCTTTGAATGGGCCAAGCTCAATACCACACTCATCAGGCTATATGACCCTCACCTCACATCACAATCTATCAAGATATGCCTAATTCTAACTTAGCCTCCACCTTAAACTTATTTTTATTAGGATTAATTAAGTAAATGGTCTTTATAAATATTTAGAATTTTGCTTTTAGTCCCTATAAAATAAAATCATATTTTATAGTCTCTATGACATTTTCCTTAAGCATTTTAGGGACCAAAAATGTTGATGAAATTTTTTGACTGGGACTAAAAATGATGATGGAAAAATTTTATAGGGACTAAAAGTGCTGATGGAAAATTTTATAGGGACTAAAAAAAGGTGTGATTTTATTTTACAGAGACTAAAAATAATTTTTTTTAATATTTATAGGGACTAGTTACTTAATTAACCCTTTTTATTATCATATTTGGTGGCTACTATGTAACTTTTCTTTTTGGTATTTAACAAATTTTGTGTTGGATAGAACATTTTGTTCATAATAAATTATATTTTGGTTTGTTAAAAAAATCTTATCTTTCACATTTATGGCCCGTTTGATGGTCAGGATATGATAGAGACATGATATGATATAAAGCTGAATAGAGATAGGATATGATAAGGACATGATAAACATTAATCTTGTCATGTGTTTGATGCGCACATGATAACAAACATGATATCATTATAATTAAATGAAAAAATTGATCTCTTAATTAATTAAATATTATAAAAATGGCATGTTATTAATTATAATAGAAAATACATGCTATCATTATTTTTAAAATGACAATATTTTAAAAATGGCATAATATCAACATAATAAATAATGAATGATCTTCTAATCTCATCATGATAATTTCTAACCCAGGCTATATTCAAGATAGAAATTACAAAAGAAAGTCAGGATATGATAGAAAAATGGTTTATTTTATCCTATCTCTTTGGTGCATGACATGATTAATGTATCATATCATGTCTCTCTATCCTGACCATCAAACAGACCCTTAATTGATTAACTATACCACCTAATCAATTTATCCACCGAACTTAATCGATTATATTTTAGCTTAATTGATTTTTTTTCCATCTTAATCGAATATATTATCTTATTACTTGATTGATTAACTATCTTTTTTAATGGATCAAATATCCCTTAATCGATTATCTCACCAATTATGTCAGTAAAAATCAAGTCACACTACTCATTACTAACATTGAGTTGTGGTTTGGTAGTATCCACCTAGATGATTATTCCTCTCGCACACAATTTGATTTAGCTTTAAAAAATGTTTTCTAAATTTAAATCATTGAGCTTAACATCACTAAGATTTAACCTAAGTGGTTGGTGCGTTGTGTATATGAGTGTTAAAATTCTAAGGCATCGAGTTCGATTCCTATTTATAAAAAAAATCAACTAGCTTTAAGAGTTTGATTCCTAATTATTAAAAAAAAAAAAATCAACCAGTTTTAAATGTTATAAAAGTATTTGATGAAAAATGTGTGGATATTAGTTTTATATTTTAGCTATTCAATTCAACGAATTTTTATTTCTACAAATAATTATTAGTTAGATTTTTTTTTTAAAACAACAAACTTAGTATCGTTAGTAATCGTTGGTATATTATCCTGAAAGTGATGATATAACCCTTTTCTTAATAAATGACGATTGAACCCTTGACCTCCTTATCAGTCTACTCCTTAATTTTAAATATATCACGCAAACTACCTACTCAACCTTATATTCCCCCATTAACCTTTATGTTATCATCATGGATGTCCCAACAAGTTTAGAATCCTAAAACAATTTTTATTATGAGGCCTTTTACGATAAAAAAAAATCACATTAGTTTTATGAAAGTAAATAAATTAAATTTTCTAATCAAGATTTGTTGGAGTCAAGAGTTGAACCTTGAACAAAGAAAGACCAGGCCTTCACTTTTACTGACTCAACTTTGGAAACATTCATTCATAACTTTTCATATTATATATTTATAAGTAACTTCAAATATTTTGAGGCCTTTTTTAACCAAAATTTTGAGGCCTAAAGTCTTTACTTGAGCCATGTGACCCTTGGGTCAGCCCTGGTTATCACAATCTCGGACGAAATTAACTTTTCTTACATCTTTAACTTCCTAAAAACACATAGAAAATACCTAAACGACCATACTGATAGTTAACTACCATTGAGGAACCAGCAACGGTTAACTACCGCTGCGATTTTCCCTCTAAAATCAGTACAACCCACACCACCCTACCTTCTATTCATCCATCACATCACATCAGCATCACCATACCTCAAAAAAAATCCCCAATTTCAATCCCCCCCCCCCCCCCCCCCCCTCAAATCTTGGTTTCAAATCATTAAAGAATGATTGTTATAAGTTTTCTAGACACATTTGACATAAAAAAAAATAGATATTGCATCTTTTAACTCGTTTTCATTGATTAAGTTTTCTGCCATTTTTTTTCTTCTAACATGCAGCGGTAGTTAACCACTGTTGTGGATAAGAATCCAGTTGCAGTTAACTACCACTGGGGACATAACATTTTTTCAAAAAAAATTAAGGCAGTGCTCACTGCCTAATTTTTATTTATTTATGTTTTTACTTTATATCAGATAGATGTTAATTAAATATTTTTGCAATTATATGTTGCTTATTTATAATTATGGTTGAGAATGCGGGTGATGATCTGGTTGGTTGGAAACCTAGTTTTGTTGATTATTTCATCGAGATCAAACCACCTAAGGATGAAGCTTCAGTGAAAGTTGAAGCTCCCATGAAATTGGAGGCTTTGCGCGTCAATTCTGGTGTGTCCAATCTTCGTGACAATGAAGTATACACAACTCATTTCTTTTCAAGCCGAGAAACATGGAAAGATAAAGATGAATTGCTCGGTTGGGTACGTCGACAAGAAAATAGGACTGGATTTACGATTGTCATATAAAGATTTTGTGCAATAAGGAATCCAATGTTGGAGTTGGTTTGTGAAATGAGTGGCAAGCACAAAGTACCGAAGAAAAAATTTAAGCATGAAGCAACAAGATCAAGAAAATATGGGTGTTTGTTCAAGTTGTGTGTGTCATACCCCAATTTTTGACCTAAGGTCCCAATGACACATGTCCTCTGATCGGGAATATTTTTTGAATTTTCAGAGAAAATTTCAGCAGAGATGTATTTTAAAATACATCATTTCTGGTTCCGAGTCGGGCCATCTTCTCTCTTTATTTTTATTTTAATTTTAATTTTAGTTTCCATCTTTTATTTAAGTTTTTAATTTTTGTTTTTTATCTTTATTTTTATTTTTTACCTTATCTTTTTTTTTTTTACTTTTTAGTCTTTATCTTCTTTTTATTATTTTGTTTTTTTATTTTTGTCCAAATAATATCCAAAAAAGGTCCCAATGCAAGCTGTAAAACAAAGACGTGTTCTTCCTCTATCCTGGTCCCAAAAATTCAACAACAAATTCTTTTTCTCCTCCCCAAGCCAAGGATTCAGTTTCTTTTTATAAAAACCCTAATCATTTTCAACAATACAATTTCACCAAACAATTTTTACACGCCCAATTCATACGTTTTTAGCTTCTAGTTTTTCAATTTCAGTTTTGTTTTGCTAACCTAGCTGCCGTAGTTCACAAGAGAATTCTGCAGAAATACTTTTCCATTAAATTCCAATATTCTAGTTTCGATTATTTCTTTTTTATTCCAATATAGTGCAATTGAATTACTCCCTTTTGATTCCAAGCCGTGAACCATTTCTTTTCTAGCGCTAGTTCCAAATTATGCTTATCATTTTCCATCGCTACATGCTGTATTGAATTCAAGTCATTCTCATATTTAGCCATAAAAACTACATTTGATTTCAATTGCCTTTTTCTTTATTTTTTTATTCATCCAAATTCAATTAACCACTTGCTGCTATATTTCAATCCCAATTACTCTATGTGTGTTGCGCATATCTACTTTAATTGAGAATTGTTATTACCAATTTATTCACATCTTTTCATTGCTTGAGTTATTGTCCCGTTTGGATTCCAAAACAATTGCTTAATGTCCTAGTTTTAGTTTCTCTTATTGCTTTTCCTTTTTATTTGGCAATTATCTTTGCTTGTGGGTCCCGTATTACTTGTTCATTACTGCTGCTTAATTCCATCAATCCATTGGAAGCAATTTGATGCGCTACTGTTCGTGTTTCTTTTATTCTTAGTATTTTTTTTTCTTTTTGTTTGGCTACTGTTGGTACAAGCATCTCACCGTGTTTGTGCCTAGTTACTATTTATTTGTTTGTTTAGTCGATTGTTTTGCAGTAGGATTCCTAAATTTGCAGTCTGCATCGAATTGTTCGAGGAGGGAATTTTACTCAATTAAAATGGCCAGATTTTTACGATTGCTGCCCTTTTTATGGTGCTTCCGATGTTCTTCTCCAAAGTTAAAGAGATTCCGTCATAAAGAAAACTGGTGGCCCTTTTGCATTTCGTTTTTTAATTCTTCTTCATGCATTTTTGCATTTTTAGCATAGGTCTGTTATCCTGCACTTTATTATTCATTTATGCATATTTATTTTCCGTCATTTATTTTATTGTGCAGACTTTAGAATGTATCTTAGGTCAATAATAAATAAAAAGTGTGTGTGTGGAGTGACTCTTATTTTTTATGTTTCACGCATAGTTTATAGTTTAGGTTAAAAAATATCTACGTTTTATTTTCTTTGCTTCGTTAGTTTTAAATTTTTGCTTAACTATTATTTAAAAACAACAAAAATAACCAAAACATTTTTACAATATCACTTATTCAAAATCAAGTGATCCGCATTTATTTTTATTTTCGTTCTTAATCAAATTTCAATCAAATTAATTTTACTTTGAGTTATTTTCTTTTATTATAAAAAAATAAAAATAAATTCTTATTTACCCCTCACGGGTACGTCAGTTATAGCACAAAAGTTGAATAAAATCAAGAGTACTACGAATATTTAGGATGCTAATACCTTCCCTAAATATAACCAACCCCCGAACCCTAAATCTTTAAAAAATGGATTATTTGAACTTTTTCCCATTTTCTTTAAAAATTAAAAGTTCAAGTCGAGAAATAAAAAGTGAAATAATAAAATAGTCTTGATCAACGAAAAATGACGCGACAGTGTGGATATGTTGTTAAGGATGAAAACGCTTGGAAGACTATTCTTAATGGTGTTCACAACCATGAGATGTTGCCATATTTAGCACGACACCTTCTTGAGGGAAGATTAATGGAGGACGACAAGAAGATTGTTTGTGACTTGACCAAAAAGATTGAAATGTGACAATGATACTATTCAAGACATATTTTGGACTCATCCACGATCGGTTAAGTTGTTTAACAATTTCCCGACTATTTTGATAATGGATTATGCATATTAAACCACCTTGTACAGTATGCCATTGTTTGAGAGAGTTGGAGTCATCTCAACCGATATGGCATATTCAGTTGGTTTTTCATTTATGACACTGGATAAGGATGGTAACTTTACTTGAACGTTACAAATGTTGCTTAAACTTCTCAATTTTCGGATAGTCAATCTTCACCAAAAAAGTCTTCACTACCTAAAAGAAAAAGGTGCTCCCATTGGCATTTCTCCGCGTTCCTCGGTTCCAACGCCTACTCGGGTTTCAAATCATATCTTGGTTCCAACTACTTATGATCCATCAAGTCCTATTCATTACATGCCAAAATTCATGAGACCATTTATTGAGAAAATTGTGGAGGTTAGAGGCGATGGGAATTGTGAGTTTAGGGTTATAGCTGAGTTCGTGGGTTTGACAGAAGAAAGTCATGTTATAATGAGGAGAACACTTAATCGAGAGGTGAAAGAGCATATGAACCACTACATGCGAATATATTCGGGCGTGGACCGTTATAACTATATCTTGAATGGATTGCATCCTCCCGAAAATGGTAGTGGTATTGCACCTTCAGATAAATGGTTGACATTGCCGGATATGGGTCATATTTGTTGCAACTTATAACAATAGGTCTGTAGTGGAGATAACTAGCCTTGAAATTGGATTTTCATAGACTTTTTTCTCAATTAGAGGCAGGCCTCCGATCAACCCGAAAATCCACATCTTGTGTCTTGGTTTAATCCCAAGTCATTTCGTTCTTCTTCTTTTTAAAGATGATTTCCCACTATCTCCATCATCTACGGAGTGGAATATACACAAGAACGAAGAGACGGATTCATGGGAATTTGAATTTTTGGATCAAAAAGATTGCTTCTGATCACTCATGAAAATTGAAAGAGGAGACAAACCGTCATCACAACAAAAAAAAAAGAATTAAACCGAGATAATCCAATTATGTAACTATCCTTTTATGAATTATATATATATATATATATATATATATATATTTGACTTCTATGTTATGTACAAGACACCGACATTTTACTCGGTTATAATGTTCCGCATTTATTATAAATATATGTTTACCTTTCGACATTAATATAACTTTACCATCCATTTTATTTTATTCTGATTTTTTTTAACTTATGTGAAGTTCAACATGTCTGAAAATGCACAAATCAAAGGTCATGTGACATACTCCGCTTTCAAGAAGACGATTAAGGTTTTCTTAACTCTGACAAACACTTTGGATGACTTGAAGATGCAACTGAACAAATACTTTGTGTTTTGGTGAAGATCATAGTACATCTCATGTATTTGTACAGGTACCATGTGTTTATCTTGGGGAGGATTGTAAAATCATATTTCCCATCGATAAATTTAAACGAAAATAATATATATAATAACAAGGATGTGTTGTGTAAGCCCTGGAGGCAAATGGTTTATGTTAAACTTATGCTTTGTATCATGACTTTTATTATTAAATAAAATATGGTATTTTTTTTTATTATAATTGTTGTAAGATTAATAAAGTCCCTAGAATAGATGGTTCGTGTAGTGGAGTATTAAGTGAGACTTAATCATGAGATTACATTAACATAAATAACGTTATTCTTGAATGCATCTGTAGTCAAGCTTTAATATAAATGGGATAATAATAAAGCGTAAAGACTAATATGTATGTAGACTGACGACCACATCTCATGGGTCATGAGTATGAGATATTAAGTCTATACACAGGTATAAATATTAGGAGTAATATTTATACTAGATTGACCCACCGTGAGAATACTACATAGTATGTTATGAAATGTCATAAGATATTATCACAATGATAATGATATATACTACTCTTAGACCTGAAAACACTATTATCCTTAGATGTGGACTCAAGTTCTTTATTGTCATTCTAATGTTGTCTGTAAACGGATAATCATAATGTTGGTTAATGGGTACTTGACGAATCATGATGGGGGACATGAGTGTCCTAGATGGGATATGTCCCTCCTCATAACATGAGATATATCTTTAGGCTTCTTGATGAAATATGATTGTAAAATTGCATGGCCATGCCGAATTAAGTCAATATGAGATATTGATCTTATTTGTTATTTAGTATATTTCAGGATCAAGAAATATAAATATTGATCTATACAAGAGTGACAAAATATATGTCTTGTGATCAATATAGATATGAGGACAAAGGATTAATTATACACATGAAGATTATCATGGAAAAGGTTTCGTCAGATCACTTGACATTCTTGTTACTTGGGTAGCAATGATGTGTTGCTAGATACCGCTCTCTGTTTACGATATTAAATATAAGATTTAATAATATTGTCAATGTGACAAGAATCTATAGGGTCACACACACAATAGACTGGTCAAAAGGAGAAATATAAGTAAGATTTATAAGATGGGTGCGTTTAACAAATAACGCTAATTAGTTAGTAGAAGACTAAACGGGTTAATGGGCTTACAGAAGCCCAATAGTGAATTATACCTTGCAGAAAACACTTGGAGTTCTATAAATAAAACCCTTGCGATGAAGTCAGGGTTACACGTTTTTAGAAACCTAATTCTCCAAACCTCTGATCGCTTGGCTAGCACCGGGAACCAGAGGAGCACCGTTCGTGTGGACGAGTAGAGGCTTTACTGTTTGCTTTGATGTGATCGAGAATCCTTTATGCACTTCAAGAGGTAACATACTAATCACTGATCATGTCAAATTTGTAATGATCCAAGGAAAGAAAAACGAGAAAACTTTATTATGTTGCCTGTTTTGGTATTCAATTTTCCTTTAGGATGTTACACAACTCAACTTTATTCATCATAGATCTTAAACAATTTCATTAGATAATGTAACGTAGAGGAATAAAATATTCGAAAATCATAATAATTAAACACATGATGGTTTTTCAATGATTCATGAATAGAAAATAGCAATATTCCCACAATAAAACTCAAAATGCAATAAATGTGCAATCATCGTCCCCAACCCCAGTGTTACAGAAATCAAAGCTCGTAGCGACTACAATTTATTTTCAACTAATAATAAAAGGACTAAATGGAAGCATCTCCCCGTGTCCACCTTCTAAAACGTCTCACAGCTACTCTTCGTTGATCTGAGCGTACCCAAGCACAACCACCACAAAATAAAACAACGCAACAAACAAAGGGGGTGAGAAATCCAGTATTAACATAGTAATAAGGAAATAGTCACAACGTCAACATAACATAAGAACAGTCTTCCACCACTACAAGATTATCAAAATTTGTTATTATTTCTCGGCACATCGCATATCACATCATTACATTACTTCACATTCCAAAACATCAACCACCAACAACATCATTTAAATGCATATAGACTCTTCCTAAGACCTATATGCATGTGGTACCACACCTATCATCACCAAGTTACCAGAGGTATGTTACTAGATTTTTCAACACCAATTCAACACTACTTTTTGTAGACTCGATTCTATTATGTATGCATGGGGACTGACTCATCAAGTAAAAACACATCAACACATTGATGACTGTGCATCAACATTAGTTTTTAGTCATGTTTATGACGTTTTTATCGCTTTTAGAGAGACAACTGCTTGTAAATCATGGTGTAATCAGACTAAAACAGGAACAAGAGCTCAAAGAGAAGAAACTGAGAAAAAGAGGAAAAATTCCTAAGAGTGAAGCAACGTGCCACGATGGAAGCAAAATGTGGCACGTTTGATGAGCGTGGGACAAAGGTTCAGCACTGGAAATTTCGTGGCACGAAGAAATATGGAACGTGCCACGATGTTAGATTTTGTCTGCTGCCACGTAGGATTAATGAAGCCATTGTGCCACGATTGGATCGTAACGTGGCACGATGATGGACTTTTCTGAAACCCTAAAATTCTTTCTATAAAAGCCAGATGCGGACAAGGATTAGGGGACAAATTTTGATTGCGATTTTGAGCATAGAAGACACCATGAGACCGACAAACAAGCTCTGAATCTCACACCAACTCATAGTTGGTCCAGACTTATGTATGTTCATTATTGTTTATGCTTATAATTGTTAGTTATGAGTAGCTAAACTCTTGGTTTGATTGAGCCATGATGAACCTATTGTAATATATGAATCAATAGTTGATACTCTCTCTTATTATTAATCTATTCAGTCTTTATTCAAGATCACTTGTGTTCATTGCTTTTTATATGATTTGTTTTTATGACTATTAACTCTAGCTTTTGGTAAATCAATAAATTGATCATAGGAATTGAATGACTATTAACCCTAACTTTTAATCCTGAAATAGTAAGTCTCTTTAATTCAACATAGGAACCTAGAGATAGGAAATTGAGAATTATGACATATGAATTAACATTCTGACATTGCTTCCGCGGTTATTCAATCGATTTAAGAGATTAAAAGGTTATAACTTAGGAAATGGTTTTGAGTCAAGAGATTGATCAAAACCACTTAGTTAATTTGTCGTAAAGATTGAATAGTAATTAAGAATAAAGAGAGGTAAACTACTCATATAGGGCAATAGCGGATTCATCGGCTTGATCATTCATCTCCAATCATCTTTTAAAACAAACTTGTTTTCACTTCTATCAATCTCAAATTACTGCCTAGGGCAACTAAAATAACTTTTACACATCCTAATTAATAACGTACTTGCTATAATTGGAGTTAACACAGTCCTTGTGGAACGATATTTTTTACTACTTCGATAGCTTTTGGTACACTTGCCAAATATCTATCACACATCATCAACATGTCATTCATAATGCACGACTACCCTTACTATGCACAACACCGCAACATAAACAAGAACAACCAAAAGTTCAACATCATCACTTTCATCACCAATTATGAATATATCTCATCCACTCATCACCGTATTTTTTACCCTTCACCATGTATAATCCATCACCACTCACAACATCAAGTATTTATCAAACATCATCAACATCGCTACCATGATTACTTTTAAAATTCACTAGTTTCTGATGGATTTGGCAAGTGAACCAAATTCAATCGAAGTAATAAAAATTCGTATCCAAGAGAACTGTATTTAATTTCTACTTAGCAATTTCATTATTCTAAAGGATGTATAAATTTATATTGATGCCCTAGGCAGTTGAGTTGTTTTGTAACATAAACAGATTATAAACAATAAAAGATTGGTTTTAGAAAATTTGAGAGAAGCATGGTTAAGACCTTCGAATCCACTGAAGATCTCCTATGGTAATTTGCACTCCTAGTTCAAACAATGATTGTTTAGTTTCCAGCAGATTAACTTAGTAACTCTACCCAATCCCTTAACCTAGAATTCTCCCCGCAAGTAACAACCCCTTAATCTCTTAAGTGAATTCGAAACTGTTGAAGGTATTAAAAGAACGTTAATCCCTATGTCATAACCTAATAATGACCTATCTCTAGATTGATTACTTAGGTAAACCTATTACCTAGTTCATAGTCAAAAGTCAGGGTCAGTAGTCATTCAATCTCTACGATCAATTTGCATATTCATAAAGCTAGGGTCAGTAGTCGATGATAAACATACAAAAAGCATTAAACAATAAATAATATGAATAAAGACTAAACTTTCATTGAAATTCAAAGGAGTTCAACAAATTAGGGTTCCCATAGGATTACATCAGATTCATCTCAAGCTTAACCACAAAGGAATTAGTTACTCATAGCTAAAGTATAAACTAACTAGCATAAGAGAAATGATTCATGCTTGAATGTATGATTGACTATGAGTTGTGATTATGTCCTTTTTAACTCTTAACTACCCTTTTGTTATAAGTCCATTTAAGCCTTCGAAAACTACCTTACAATCCTAATTTAGAATCCCTTCATCTAAGTTTAATGGTTAGAGACCTTTTTATACATCTTAGGGACCCTTTGGAAGTTTAAAAATGGGTTTTCCTAGACTTGGGCAAGACGCACGGTCGTGCTCCCTGGGAGCACGGTTGTACACCCAAAATTTCACAATTATGGGCACCAATGTCTAACCACATGCACGGACCGTACGCGTCTGACAGGCACAGAAAATTGTAGTTATTCAGCAATTTCGCTTATGGGGATCTTTTATGACTCCGTTTTTGACCTCAATCGTCATCCTAAACTTATTCTACCTTTCATACCCTAATTCTTCACTAACCTATCTGATTAATCATCTATTCTCACTGTTTAATCTATTGACCACTTTTTATGCGTTATTCCTTTCACATTTTAAATTTTCTCAACGACAATCCTAATTCATCAACACAACAACTCCATCAACAAATATCATCACCATCACCACGACAATCATACAACTAAACTTTTACATCCCACAATAAAACGATAAACCCTAAAGATGAATAGATTCTCCCCTTTACCTTGAATCCTTAGAGAAATTTGGGTTGTGGCCTGACCTTGTCGCACTATGGTTCCGCTTCCTCTACTGCTCTCTTCTTTTCCTTTTCACGTTAAGTAGTAACTGACTATTCTAACTTCTCAATTCCTAATTATATTCGGGTCAATGCTTGTCTCAATTCTTTTCCCGCTAATAACTACTATTTTTCTCCGTCCTTCCCCCCACTTATTAAAAACTTAGTTTCTACACCCCAACTCTTAAAGCATCGTGCTTAGGCTCCTCTCTTTGCTTTTCGTTTAATTTCTCAACTCATTTTTCACCCAATATTTACTACATATCCTCTTTTCAGCAGCAACTCATTATATAGGCAAGACATCACCAATAATAATAGTAATTACGCTTCACCTATTAATTTCATTTAATTAAAATAAAATGTAAAATATGGGTGTTACAAGGACAAAGACATGTGGAAAACGGTTTATTATCCTAAGTTTATTCATGACGATGGTGACTTATGATTTATGTTTCGGAGGATGGTTAAAAATAATGTGTTACATCTCTATGTTCGTTCCAAGTGCAGATGTGTAGAATGTTCACGAGAGATTTGATATCATTTAGTATTTTTTTTTGTAGAAATGATGTCATTTAGTGTAATCTGTTGCATAACGGTTCACTTTTGACGAATTTCAAACATTTGAGTAACGTTAACGTATTGTCGTATTTGTGTAATGTTAATGAATCGTTGATAAATTATGCAATGTTGTTGTTTGATGCTTGGTGGTTGTTGTTATATTGGTTGAAATTCATCTGAAATTGCCGTTTGAAATTACAGGTAAAAACATGCCGAAAATGACTGAAAAACATAATGCAGACTGCAATGTCTGCATTTACTGATGTGAGCGGTAGTTAACTACCGCTGGGGTAAAACGGTCATTTCCATGCGTGTTTTTGGAAATAACTGATGTGAGAAAAGCAATTTTTCATCTTGCACTGTATTTTTATCATTTAATACAAAAATATTTAATAAATATCAAATTACTAAACTATTTTATTGAAGAATTTGATAAATTAATTGATCTATAAATTAGTCAACTAAATAAAAATTGAATTTATGTCGGTAAACCATTCAACGATAAGCCATTCAACGGTGAGCCATTCAATGATAAATCATTCATCGGCAAATTCTGAATCCAATAAAAATTGAATTTATGTCGGTAAACTATTCAACAGTGAGCCATTCAACGGTAAATCATTCATCGACAAATTCTGAATCCAACTTATCTAAATTTGGAAAATAATTAACTATAATTTTTACTTATTAAAAAATTAAACACAAATTTTTAATGGTAAATCCGTAAATGGATTCAATTTATTTTGTACTCTAAGTAGCTATTTTATGAAATTTTCTACACTATAGTTTGGAACATCGACAAAATTACAAGGTCACTTTATTTGTCATAAATTGTTTTGATTCAAAATATGTATTTGGGTACCTATATACAAATTTAATATTGTTTGTGGTCATTAGTATTATACTTGGAGTAGTGAGGATCGATCCCTAGCTATTTTTATCACTTAACTTCTTAATGTCACCACCCAAACCATCAAACTTATATCCCCAGTTTTCTTTTATGTTATCTTAATCTTGCACAATATTTTTATCATTTAATACAAATATTTAATAAGTATGAAATTAACAAATTTCTTTATTTAAAAATTTGACAAATGAATTTAATTTATAAATTGGTCAACAATATTAATATTAAATTTATATCGGTAAACCATTCAACAATAAATCATTCAACGATATGTCATTCAACGGTAAATTTTGAATTTGATTTATCTAAATTGGTAAAAAAAATTAACTACAATTTTTTCGTTATTAACTAATTAAATACACATTTTCTTTTCTCATTTCTTAGCCTGTGTATCAAAATTAGAAACACCTATAAGACAATGCATGACTAAATTGACGACAAGTTTAACATAATCACGATGCACCACCATGCTTTTAGCAAAAACTACAATTTAATTGAAATATCAACAAAATTACAAAGACACCTTCTTTTTGTCGTAACTTGTTGTGATTCCAAACATGACTTTAAATATGCGCATACAGATGAATTTTAAATGAATTTTTATTTTATTAAATACATTTTAATAAAAACTAAATTTGTACAAAAATGACTTGAAAAAATAATCTAAGTAAAATTACTTTTAAATAAATAAATACTTAAAAAATGATGTTAATTTTGAACTACTTTATTAAAAATTCATACAATACACAAATGATAAATATGTTAAAAAATTATCAAGTTAGATATTGATTGACTTTATTCAAATGTCAATATTAGAAATAACCTCATTTATAGAAACTTATTATAAAAATGATATTAATATTTTGTCAAAGCCATATTTTTTGACTCTATAAAAGCAAATTCATACAATCACACAAACCACAAACACACACTGCCACCCATCAACTCACACTCTCCTCTCACCCTTTAACCCATTCCATATTATGGCCCCTATTTTTCCTCCTCCATAATCATTCATTTTTATGCAACTTGCTCTAAAATCATTTTTCCTTGTTTTTGAATGAATTCAAAGGTTATTTAGTTAGGTGGCATAATAATAATAAGTTGTAGGGTCATTTCATATTTTTGCTAGTTTCATTCAAAACCTTGAAATCTTTTCCACACACCCACAAACACACTAAAAACACAGTTTTACTTGTGATTCAAAGAAAACTGCACACTACTTACAAAAACACAAACATTATCACCTTCAAACATTCACTCAATTCAACCTTCTTCTTACCCTCTTTCACACAACATCCAAAAAAATATCTCAAGTTTTTCAAGGTGAGCTTCTACAAGGTTTCTTTCTATTTAATTTTACAAAGTTAGGATAAGGTTTTTTTATTTTTTATTTTATGTGTTATATCAATTTATTTTCTAGATTTTTATTTATTTATTTTCTGGGTTTGTGATTTTTTTTTTTAAATTTTTGCTTGTTTTGGTTTTGGTTTAGAAACATGGCGAATCGATGGTGGAGTGAAAGACAAACGGAGATGAACCCGATCGAAGGAGAGAACCGAAACGGCCAAACCCGGATTATTTTACGAAGAGAGTCACGAAGGGCAAGTAACGGTAACGGTAACGTTAACGTCGACGTTAACGTCGGTAACGTTACTCCAACGAGGAGTAACACAAGCAACACCGAAAACAGTAACGACCATGTTAACGGTGAACTTGAGACCAGTAATGGCCGTTCCGGCGACCAGACCGCTAGAAGTGGACGCCGGCCACGTGGACGTCCGCCGGGGTCGAAGAACAAGCCAAAACCACCGCTGACGATCACAAAAGAAACTCCAAACGCTCTTAGTAGCGTTATCTTGGAAGTCGCTAACGGAGCCGACATTGCCGAGAGCATTACATCCTACGCTAACCGTCGCCACCGTGGTGTTTCAGTTCTCAGCGGCACCGGTTATGTTACCAACGTAACACTCCGGCAGAATAATGCTCCGGGAGGAATGATATCTCTTCAAGGAAGGTGTCACATTCTGTCACTCAGCGGTGCTTTTTTGCCTCCGCCTTCGCCGCCTGATGCTACTGGACTGACTGTTTATCTTGCTGGAGGCCAAGGGCAGGTTGTTGGAGGATTGGTTATCGGGTCGTTGATTGCATCGGGGCCGGTGATGGTCGTTGCTGCTACTTTTGCTAATGCTACTTATGAGAGGTTGCCTTTGGAAGATGAAGACCAGGAAGATGAGGATAATTTGCAAGAGGTTAATAACATTAATCTTGTGGTTAACAATGGTAATCATGCTATGAGTAATGGTAATCATGTTACTAACGGTGATGGTGGTTCTGGATCTCTTTCTGGGTCAGCAAGTGGAAGTGGTGGTGTCGGTGGTGGTGCAACTTCTCATGGATTAGGTGAATACAGTTTTAATCCAAGTATGATTCAAAATGGAAATGGTAGTGGACATGGACATGGACACGGACATGATGTGTTCTGGCGTCCACATCCACCTCCATATTGAGATGACTTTTCTGTTTGGTTGGTATTACGGTGGGTTGACCTAAATTAGTTGAACACATTAATTTACTGCGATTTGACCGGACTCACAGTCTTACCAAACAAACACTAAACACATTATAACATTACTCTATACTCCTTGTGAACTTATGTGATCAGGTTGAGATTGTTTTGTTGTAATGTGTCCTAGCTAAAGATCCCTTCCCAAGGTTATGATGTTTTCTTTTGTTGCGGTTTTATGGGGATCCCTTCCCTCCATAATTCCCATAATTTTGTTTTCTTTTGTAAACTTTGTGGTAGTGTCACAATGTTTGTTTGGGAATTTTATATGGTTACTACGCAACACATGGTTTTTGTACCAAAGAATAAAAATAATAATACGGAATGGTTTCTGCTTTGGAAGTTCCTTTTGTGTTTGAGTCGTTCTGAATTTGGAATTTTTTTGTGCCGAAATTTTACTTGGGGAGTTTTTTTTTACATAAATTTTACTTGGGGAATATTAGATAGTGATATTAATTATGCAATATGATGACTTAATTATAGTTATATGTAAAAGGTTGAACTAACAATAAATTGATCCAATTGATAAGAGATTTTGACCATTAAGCAAGTTAATATATATATATATATATATATATATATATATATATATATATATATATATATAAAGGGTGGAGTTAAAATCTTTGGCCAAAAGGTACCAAATTCTAAATTATCTGCTTGTATCCTTAGAAATTGGAGGGTTAAGTAAAAAAATGGTGGAGTTTCTCACCTTTCCTTAAAGTTTTCCTAGTTGAATTGTTGAATAAAAGAGACATAAGAGAATGAAAAAACGATGTTTGAAAAATTCTTATGTTTGTGTACAAATTTTGTGGGTAATTGAGAGTCTCTTGTTAGATTTGATATGGATAAATAATAATATAATTTAAATAGTATTTTTTTTAAACTCCGTATCGTATCTTTTGTTTTTTAAAGAATCAATTTAAATAGTAGTTAATTTTAAGTGATTGACATATAAACTGGTTTTGTGCAAGGGAGTTAAAATTCAATCCTAATGTAGTGGCGGAGCCGGGATTATTATCAAGCCTAGGCAAAAAAAATTGCAACACAAATATAGGGGTTTACATAAGAAATTACAAGCAAATAATCAAAAAATATTAAGAAATTGCCCTATTTATAAAGGTATTTAGAGAAAATTTATATAATAAATTGCAATAAATTTGGGCTGGAGCCCGGGCGCGTGCCCGGAGTCGCCAGGTGGTGAAACTGCCAATGCTTTTATGCTTAAGTTCCTATCACGTGTTCAAATACTAATAAACACAGACATATCACTATCAAAAAATAAAAATCAACACAAACATATTTTCATCACTTTTGTATTTTTTTGTTTTTTGATAATATTTTAATCACTTTTTTAATGAGAGATGATTTGGTTTCGGTAGGCATGATTCATGAGAGGGAGATGAGGACATCAAAATAATTGTGTACCTTTGGAATTTTATCTCGAGAGTTCTTAACAAATCAGACCTCTCTAGTTTTTCTTATAATAGTAGTTCATTCTTCCTTTCCATAAATCAAATTGGGATAAATTGATTTTTTTTTTATTATTAATGATAATTTTTTAGAGATTTGAAAGTTAAAGCTACATGGTTAAACTCTTGTCACCGAAACGACACCTCATATCATATAATCACGTGAAAATTTAATTCTAATAATTCCATGAAATTACATATCGTCAAACTCTTTCCTTTACGTTGACACCTTAAAATTTTGTGTAAAAAAATCTTAGGTCCTATACTTCCACTACAATAAATTAAAGTTGTCAATAGAACACAACAAAGACAAGATTAACATAACTAATTAAACAAAACAAAAAATAGGTATAACCCCTAATATCATCAAAGAATTAGATACAAGTCGTCAACATAACTATTCCTTACTTTGTTTTGCTATACTTAATTTGAATTCCCGTTCTCTATTTCTCCCTCTTTTCTCAATTAGCATGTAGTACAAAAATGAATCGAATCAAAGATCATTTTTCCGAACATACAAAGTCTAAAACATGAACACATTGCAAAATCAAGCTAGCACAAAATTAACTCGATCACAACATTTTCACAAACGTACAAATTCAAAGCCTCTTGGAAAATTCGTCATCAATTTCACATCAAATGGTTTGCAGAGGGTTAGGTGAAACTAAATAGGGATGCTCCTTGCATCGAACATTGTCGAGCAAGTTGTGGTGGTATTATTATGTGTGGCGATAGTGAATGGATTGGCGAATTTGCTAAAAGCATTGGTGTGTGTAGTGCTTATATGGATTAATTTTGGGGAGTGCATGAAGGTTTGAGGTAGGCTAGAAGCTTGATTTTTCGTGCGATAAAGTTGAATGGGGATTCTTGCAGTGATTGCTAATGCTCTTATTTATAATGGGAAAGGTTCATATGAGAAAGGTCTTTGAGAAAAATCGTCGTATGATAGGTTTGATGTGGGAAGTTATTCTTAAGCATGGTATCGTGAAGCTATAACCAATTGCAAATGCTTTAGCCAATTATGGGAGCTCGTTGTCTTTTGACAGTTTTTTCGAGTCGTGTCCGACACAATTTTGGCACTTGCTTACAACTGATTTTTATGGGATTATTTACCCCTCCTTCTTTTCTTTCTCTGTAATAAAAAAAAAAATAAAGTGGAAATTAAATTGTTTTTTTTAAAGTAAGCACGTCCATAATTTTTTAAATTCTGTCATTATTAATTCTAAGTCTACAAACCATAATCCTTTGTTTCCAATGATGAGGAAACTCAAGGAATCTAAGACCATTTAAATGCTTCTATCTGCTAAAAGGACGTCTTAAGAGGAGAAAAATGCCTCTGATTGTGTGGGGTGCCTAGATATGATAGAATGATACAATTATTCTTCTCTCTTTTAGAATTGGTTTATTCTTCTCTCTTTTAGAATTGGTTTTTCTTTAATCTAGTATGAGTTAACTAACGTTCGATATTTTTCAACAGAAGTTAACTCATGCTGACATTTTTTATATTGGTTTAATCACTTTTTAAGCCGGTTCAACCGATCTTAAAAGTGTCATCGTGAGTTATCCTCTGCTGAAAAATGCCGAACGTGAGTTAACTCACGTTGAATTAAGAGAATGAGCAATTTTTTTTTTAAAGAAGAGAATGAACAATTTTAAAAGGGAGAAGAACAATTTTCATAAAATGAATGCATGTATAATTTGTTTCCTAGATGTAAGTTTGCTTCCTCTCTTTGGTATGATATTTTCAAGTGGGTGAGCACTAGTGTTATATATATATATTTTTAAAATAACTAGTGTTATATTGCTTGGAAACATAATCTCTCTCCTTGATTATTTTCCTCTTCTTGGTAATTAGTTCGGTTAAAAGGGGCGTCTTGGGAGGAGCAAAATGCCTCCGATTGTGTGTGGTGCCTGGATGTGATAAAATGCATGTATAATTTGTTTTGTAGATGTAAGTTTGCTTCCTCCGTTTGGTATGATATTTTCAAGTAGGTGAGCACCACTCACCAGTGTTATATTGCTCGGAAACATAATCTCTCTCCTTGATTATTTTCCTCCGCTTTTTGGTCAAAGAAATATTAGAGGGGGTTAACTCTTATTTTGCACGCAACTGTTTGGTAGATTTGGGAAGCATGGAATGAAATTATATTCTCCTATACAATAGAGAAGTTAATGTAAGATATCAAAGTCATCTCTTGGTGATGGCTGCTAGCTAGAAAAATTGGAGGGTCTTGTTTGTTCTATGAGTGGTTCACGAATCTGCTTCTATGTATGTAGTGATTGTTTCCTTTTGTTCTTCGTTTGGGTCGAATACCCCTGTATTTTTTCTTCATTTAGTGGATTAAATATTCTTTATACTTCTCTCGTTTTCATCCAATAATAATATTTGTAGTAAAAAAAATAAATTAATATAGTTGTAAACTTATAGGAGTACTTTACATTTACTTTATTTTGACTCTCACAAGCAATTATTATACTCACTAATATAAAAAATTACTTGGCTTGTTTATTAAAACAAAGTTAAGTTTAATTAACGTTTGATATCTCATGTAGAACATAAGTTAAATTTACTAAGTAATATATATTTTTTAAATATTTATGGAAAAAACTCACTTAACTGCGTTAAATGTTTTTGAAATAAATAAAAAATATATTATATAAATAATAATATTAAAAAGTTTAAAATAGTTGATTTTTGTTTATACTTGTAAGCATGTGTTCAATGTGTGCATATTTCCAGGTTGATTTTAGATTATTTTGTCTAAACTTTAGTGGACATCCTCTTTACTTTTAGGTGGTTTTGCCTAAAATTTAGACGGTGATGTGTTCAATCATGTTCATGTGTACACACGAAGGCATTTTGCATTTTTCCTCGCCTCAATTGAAGTTAGAGAATTTATGATTTGAATTCTACTCTTCTCCCAACAAATTTTGCTCCCACCCAAATAAAATGTCCAAAATACCCTTACGTGAGTTAGGTGATTTAAGTCATGCAAGTGGTAATTGACGCTGAGTATTAATATATGCCTGAGTTAACTCCCGTATACTGATATATCAGTACAACATTTAATGATGTACTGATGTGCATTCAATGCAAACAATGTCATTAATGACCCGTAATCTTTATACACTCATAATTGAACCGAATTACGCCAGTTTAACAACAAAATCACATAATCGCACATAAACGATCCAAATTACACAAAATCATAGTTTTTCTCACAATCACATAATCACACATAAACGATACAAACGGTCCAAATTACACAAATTCGCCAGCAATGACCTGTAATCACTTAATCACACTTAATGACACGTAAACAATCCTAATTACACCAATTTTTCCATAAATTTTGAAAATTACATAATCTCACATAAACGGTCAAAATTACACAAATTCATCGTTAAATTACATAAACACAAATTCATTAAAATTCAACAATACGGACACAAATTCGAACAAATTATGATATTACACGTTAATAAATATTACACTTTAATGGATCAGACCTAAAGATGTAAAGTGTTATTTTCAACCATCACGCAAAACATGTAATCAATGTCGCAATCATCTTCGACAAGTTGTGGAAAATACACGGTCTTTCAAAAGTCCTCTTCCTTATCCTCTCTCAAGTCCACACCTGACACATTTACTATTACATCACATGTTCTTTGATTTGAACCAATAAGGATAAAGAAGTCGTCAAGTTTTGCCTTCAACTCGTCCAACTTGTCGGTGGGGTTTACAAAGAACTTATCCCTCTTTTCCACGGCTAAATAATGAACATGAAGTTCAACTCGATCTTGTGCATCTTCAGACATGTTTCACTTCACAAAATTTTATGAAAAACAAATATGAGAGAAAAAAGATAAAATAAATAGTTGAATAATTAGAGACAAAAAAATGCAACCAATAATTGAGGTGACATAATCGACCACAAAAAAAAAATCACTTCATATATCTATATACTATATATAAAGAAAACTACCCCTTTCAGCATTTTTGGGTTGGACTTTTCTTTCCAAAAATACCCTTAATTTTCAATACAAATAGCACATGTAACAAATAGATAAGAATAAATTTAAATATTAAAACATATCTAACAAACTCAGTATGAATATATGTATATCATTAGAAATATAACAAACTAGATGAGTATATTTATACTTACTTTTTTATTATCTCAATTATACCCTTAAACAATTTTTCTATAATAAAGATTGTTGTTCGTGTCATTAAAAAAACAACAAACATTTATATTTTTACTTTTAATCAAAACAAAAATTTCATTAAAAAAAAATATCGTTCATAATTTTCAAACGTTAGCGCGATAAAAAGAACAGAAAGACGGGCACGGAGTGCCCGTCTTTTCGCTAGTTTATATAAGATTAGTTACATATTGGCCACAAATATCCAAATTACATATCCGGCCACCAAAAAATACGTCGGTGTGATATCGTGCAAAAAATAGGACAAACACCGACCAAAAAGTCTCATAACTTATAACCTATCTAAGTAGTCTAGTGATAGTGCTAAATTTTCTTCTTCTTCCATGCTTAAATGACTTCAAATTCTTGTTTCTTTTTTTTTTTTTTTTTCCGGAGAGGGAGTATCATCACAAATAACTGAATTGTGCTCATTTGTTGGTTTTTATGGCGGCTTCGGCTCCTTGGACATGAGTTCATTGAAGGCGGCTTATCTATCCAAAAAAATCAAAATGTCATTTCTCCGCCTCACCAATCTTGTTATTATTCCACTCCATACAACTTGGTGGTAACGAACAACCTTCTTTCAGAGTAACATGAAGAAAGTGGTCGGGAATTAAGCAACGATACATGATGTTGGAATGTAGCTTAAGTGGTGGATCACTTTGGACTGGGAAATATGTCTCACACATACCTTTTTCGGACAAAGTCAATAGAACAACTGCTATATTGTAGCAAGTAGCAATAATGTAACCCATATCTGGAGTGGTCAACCACTTATCTTCTGGTGCAATACCACTTTTACTTGTTGGAAGGTATAAACCATTCAAGATTTTTTTATAACGGTCCTCCGTGTCATATATCGACATTGTTAACCTGTAATTTCAACAGACTCATTTAATATGGTCAACATTTGTTTGACCTTTAACTTTGCAGGGATCGAAGGCTTCCTCATTTCAAATTGGAGGACTTCGACAAGACATTAAGCCTAGCGTGCATAGTTAGAGAAGGATCCAATGAGACCAACTAAGAAAATTATGGCGCAGGACCCTTTGGAAGAAGTCGATCTAGGTGACGGTACAGTCAAGAGACCCACATACATTAGCACCAAGATTAACAAAGAATTTAAAGTTTGAATCATCGAGCTTTTGAAGAAATACAAGGATTGTTTTGCTTGGGATTATCATGAGATGCCAGGACTGAGTAGAGATGTTGTAGAACTCAAGCTACTTATTAAACCTGACAAGAAGCCAGTGAAACAAACTCCAAGGAGATTTGCACCACAAATTCAGTCGAAGATCAAGGAAGAAATCGAAAGGTTGTTGAAATGCAGCTTTATCAGAACTGCAAGGTATGTAGATTGGTTAGCTAATATAGTTCCTGTTGTTAAGAAAAAGAGGACTCTTAGAGTCTGTATTGATGTTAGAGACTTGAACCAAGCTACTCTTAAGGATGAATATCCTATGTCAGTGGGAGAAATGCTTCTTGATTCAACAACAGGTTATGAATACCTAAGTATGCTAGATGATTATTCTGGCTATAATCAAATTTATATTGCTAAAGAAGACGTATCAAAGACTGCTTTTAGATGTGCAAGGGCTTTAGGTTGTTATGAATGGATAATGATGCCTTTTGGATTAAAAAATGTTGGTGCTTGTTATCAAAGAGCGATGAATTCTATGTTCCATGATTTTATAGGAAAGTTTATGCAGGTTTACATAGATGACATTGTTGTCAAATCCTCTGCTGAAAAAGATCATTTAGATCAACTTCAACAATCATTCGAAAGGATGAGAAGATATGGATTGAAAATGAATCCATTGAAATGTGTCTTTGGTGTTTGTGCAGGTGATTTTTTAGGTTTTGTTGTGCACAAAACGGCATTGAAATCAATCAGAATAAAACGAAAGCGATTTTGGAGACAAAGCCGCTTTCAACAAAGAAAGAACTCCAATATTTATTGGGGAAAATCAACTTTCTTAGAAGATTTATTTCAAATCTAAGTGGTAGAACTGAAGCTTTTTCGTCATTACTTCTGTCATATCCTATTTTTTAACCTAAATTTCCCTTTTTTATTCGTCTTTTGGATCAGAATTTTTCATCGTTTCAGACGAATTTTCGACAGAGATGTATTTTAAAATACCTCATTTGATTGTTCCGAAGGCGACAGTTTTTTTTAGTTTTTTTTTTTTTTTTACTTTTTTATTTTATTTTATTTATTTTTATTTTCTATTGTTATGTTTTATTTATTCATTTTCATTTTATTTATATTCTATTTTTATTTTTTTGTTTGTTTTTTATTATTATTATAAAAATTTAAATAAAATGTTCAAAAGGTCATTGGATGCTGCTGTAAGAGCAATTTTGGTTCCTCTGCATTTTTGTCCTCTTGCCTTTTTTGTTCAAGCAATTTCTTGATCAAAATCACCAACTAAACAGAGCCCTAATTTGTTCACATTTTTTTTAATAAATCAGAGGCAGAGAAATCAGAATGAAAAAAAACTTAAATCTCAAGCCCTAAAATTTCATTTTCTCCATAATCTCAAACACCACAAAATCCAAAAAAACCAAAAACATCACAGCATCATAACCAAATCCAACATGTTTGAAACAAATGCAACATAAACCACAACAAATAAAAACTTTCCAGAATCAACAAAAAACCGTAATATCACCCTAAACCAATCATCTAACATGTTCCAACACTAGACCAACACAAACCCATCAAAAGAACACTATAAGCTCACAAAACCGAGCCAGAAACACACAACCACAACATAAACCATTCGGCCCAACAAAACCGAACACCACATAAGCCACCACAAACTATTCGACCCAACAAAACCGAACACCACAAAGATGAAAAATAAAACAATGTCACACTTAAACGTTCTTTAAAAAAAAAGTAACTAAATATATGTAAAATCACTTATTTAAATAGAAGGAAAAGAGAGAAAAAATAATTTAAAGGAGTGATTTATGGTAAAAAAAATTGATCATAAATGATAAATCATCATCTTTGATGTGAGTTTTCAAGTAGTTATTGTAAAAATTTAATTGATATACTACATCAATATACAATTATTTTACGCCCACAAATTATATTAATTAAACTCTTATTATATTTTCGTTTATTTGAAAAGAAAAAAAAAACAGACAATAATTTCATTAAAAGTGATTATTTAATTTTTTATGTCAATTAGCTAAAATAATTAAATAAATTATGGGTCATTAGACTATCCGAGTGATGATCATAATAGATTCATAATAATCATAAAACAGTGGTGAAAGTGAAATTAAAAGTTAGTGACATTTTTGTCATAATTTGTCGCGTGTGTAAAAAAGAGGAACCTTGTTGTTGTAAAGATTTAGATTTGAAGTAGCATGATTTCAATGTCACAAACTAGCTCCGATTTTTGACCTAACTCTCACGATCTCGGTAATCTTCCATCTTCTTCTTCATCTTCAACTATTTTCATTTTCAATTCCACATTTTTTATGATAAAGATTGAATTTTTTATTTTTATTTTCGTTTTTTTCGTGTTAGTGTTGGAATTAACGGGTCAAGATAGTGTTTAGGACTTAGTTATGTTGAATTTTGAGTTTAATTTGAAATGGACCATGTTCAGATTGATCATTGGATTTGTTGTTACTGTGTAATGATATTGATTTGATCAAAAAACGGGGGTTTTTTTTTTATTCTAGATCTTTTAGGGAATTTGTGGGTTAAGTTAAATTGAGGGTTTTTATTTGAGGTTTGGGTTTTGGTGGAGGAAATGGTGAGTTATAGTAGCAGCTTGTTCTTTGTGAATTTTGAGTTAGTGTAATGTTGCTTTGACAATTTGGAAAGTTGATGTAGTGTTGGTTTGATTTTGATATGTTTATGTGTGGTTTTAAGGCAATTGATGATAAAGTTGAATTCGAATGTGCCTATAATAATTTTGAACATCTTTGCCTTCATGTTAGTGTTGCCAATCGCAGATTGCAGAAAATAGTTGTCTATATTGATGCTATATGACCATTCTGTATTGCAGAACAATAGCATTCTGTTAAAATTCCACTATGCTATGACGCTATAGCGTCACTCTAGCTGCTGTTTGACAACACCGCTTCATGTTTATGTGTTCTTGTACGTATTTATTATTCACCATATGTATACTGCCTTGACGAATTTCTCGGGAGTTTTAGTTGATTCTAAGCTGAGTTTCATATTTTAAACTTTGTTGAGATTGGAATTTTGTGTGGCTTATGCTTTACTTTGACATGTGGATATCTATATTTCTCTATGTTAGTTGTCCGATTCAACATTGCTTATCCTTGGGCTATGTTTCATTTCTGAAAATTCTTTTGGTAAACATCAAATAGGTTTGCTAGGCAAAATGGCACTTGCGAAGTTGCAAACGCAAACTGATATCAATGCAATGGAAGAGGAAGCTGGGCAATGTGGTGTTGGATACCTTAACAGAACTACTGTGGCATGCATGATCAATGCAGAAATTGGTGCTGTTTTGGCGGTCATGCGAAGAAATGTTAGATGGGGTGTTCATTATATGTCGGATGATGATCAATTGGAGCATTCCCTTGTTCAATCTTTAAAGGCATTAAGGAGGGAAATTTTTTCTTGGCAGAGTCAGTGGCATGTCATAAACCCTGTCTTGTATCTCCAGCCTTTTCTGGATGTGATTCAATCTGAAGAAACTGGTGCACCAATTACTGGTGTTGCTCTGTCGTCTGTTTACAAGATTTTAACTTTGGATGTGATTGATCAAAACACTGTCAATGTTGGGGATGCCATGCACTTGGTAGTCGAGGCTGTTACAAGTTGCAGATTTGAGGTGACGGATCCAGGATCCGAAGAAGTGGTGTTGATGAAGATATTGCAAGTTCTTCTAGCATGTGTAAAAAGTAAAGCATCTGTGATGCTAAGTAACCAACATATATGCACCATAGTAAACACCTGTTTCCGTATAGTTCATCAGGCGGGAACCAAAAGTGAGTTGTTGCAGAGGATAGCGCGCTACACTATGCATGAACTTGTCCGCACAATTTTCTCTCACCTCCAAGACATTGATGTCACAGAGCATGCTTTGGTAAATGGAAGCACCGCTTTAAAGGAAGAGGTATAAATATTGTGTTACCTTTTCCCTGTTTCTTGCAATCATCTTCTATTTTTTTGTGACTATTCCATCAGTTGCTACTTTTTAGCGAGGAACTTGATTATGAGGAATAATAGGGACCTTAGTGTGGGGTTACAATTCAAATTTATGCTAAATTTTTTGTTACGATGAGATTTTTATTCATTTATTGTCGGCTGACAAATCATAAATCATTGAAACTTACCATATTTTCTCTTCTTACATTATTATTAATCACTTCTTTCAATTTTCTGATTTCCATCATTTATTATCGGAGAAAACTTAGGTGCATTTCTTTAGGTGCTTTTTATGCTTTTCTTAACTACTCATGATTTCTTCAAACCCATAATTTTCTCGAAGTTTGTTTTAACCATAATTTTCTTCAAACTTAAGTGTATTTTGAGAAAAGCAGGAAAAGCTCCTAAGATAAAGGCACTTTTGTCCTTTATTATTCCCCTACAAATATGGTGATATTTTTGGATTTAAGTATATCATACAATGTTTGATCAGCTTATTAAAACCTAGCTTCTGACTAAGTTTGTAGTCTGGCCTAAAATGAACTAAGACCTGCCTTACTGATTTCCCTTCAAATGTAGGAATGAGACTAATGATTGAGTTATTGTTTTTGATCAAGACCTTGAAATGTTTTAGGTAGATTCTCTAGATTATACCAGGAAAGAAGGAAATATTTTGGGAGTAATATTATTTAGACATGCTTACTGAACACATCCAAGAGACGGTGTCACAATGCTTCTTTCTTCAGATAATATAGTTTTAGTTAGAAATCAAGAGAAAAAGTAGATAGGAAGTTAAAGATATGGGGACAAGCCTGTGAAAACACGATTTCAGGTAAATCAGTATGTCAAATGCAAGTTTAGCAAGAGACTAACATCTAGCTTGGATGAAAAAAATTGTGGAACCATCATGCACAATGATGGGGAGATATCAAACCATAGGATATAGGCAAGGATGGCTAAAATACAAGAATGCTTTAGGAGTGATTTGTGATTGAAAAATACCACTCAAGCTCAGAGAGATATTATATCTATATCAAACATTTGTAAAACCTGCATTGTTATACGACGAGACTAGATGTTGGGTTGTAAAGAGTCACAAGAAAGTAAACTCAGTGACGTAGAGATAGAATGGTATGATGGATTAGTGCTGCGCTAGACAGTAGAAATAGAAATGCAATCATCAGAGAGAAAATTGTGGTAGCTTCCATCGTAAAAGAGATGGTAGACCGTTGTCTTGGGTGATTTAGACAAGTTTGGAGTTAGGTTATCAAGAGTTCGCTATAATGGTTGTAGACTTCAGTAGAGTGGTTTAGAGGTGTGCTATAGGGTAAATACCATGAGCAGCCTTTGTTGTTTTTGAAGCAGCCATGTGACCCTAGCCTCCTCTCCACCAGCCCCAACCTTTCTATTTTCTACCTCTTTTTTGGGCAAAAGACCACCATCCAAAGTTCAATTAGCTGTGCTTTTCTGCTCTTTAAGTAGAATATTTATTTGAATTTTTAATGTTTAGTTACTTTAATTTAAGCCTTAGAGGCTTAAACTTGTTGAATTCCTTGACTTATGTTGGTATTTACTAATATGTTTTCCTTAATACCTGTGAGTTTCTTTATTAATTACTTATGAATATTTCATGAAACACAAGTAATTCTTTTAATTCTTCAGCATTTATCTGTATAATTCTTCAGTATTAAATATTTATTAAGCCTTAAAAAATACATAATAGATGTCAGCTCGCTATGCGCTATCCTGCTATTGTGTTTTTGGGGTCGGCCACCATTAGAGTTGATAACCACAGTGTGTAGAAGACTGGTAGAGAGATTGGTTAGGAGGGTTGATTAGATGAAGTATAATCCAATAGTTAGCAGTGTTGTCAAATATTGGCTTTCGGCCATGGCCAATTTTGTTAAGGATAGCGGTGCCATTTGTCGGCCGGTATATCGGATTTCTGGCTCTCCAGCATCCTCCATTGACCAGCGGCGGAGTCAAGAATTTTTTTATGAGGGGGCCATAATTTGAAAATATATATTTAATATGTCACTATAGTTAGTCTACAGCTACATGTCAAGTGGTTTGGATGTTTGTATTTTGCTACCCAAACAATGGTTCAATACTTGCAATTTACAGCATTTTCATGGCATTTTTTGTATAAAAATACAAAAAATACTGCTGATAGGCTAAAAATGACCAAACTGAGGATCAAACACACGACCTAAGCTTATATGTGAGTTGCATGACCACTGCGCCGGACTACATATGATGGTTTTGTTATGTAAACGTTATTATATATAATATAACAATTAGATAAAATGTGTTTATATACCTACTAAAAATGAAATTTTTGAGACTTTGGGGAGGCCCTGGCCCTCCCTAGTCCCCCCCCTGGCTCCGCCTCTGCCATTGACAACACTGATAGTGGCAAAAGGAGACTGAGAAAAACCATTAGAAGAGACTTAGTTAATTATCTATTTTTGGACATTCTACTACTTGATTGGCTATTATGACATCATTTTTAATAAGTATATGTAGCAACCCTTAATATGTAGCATTTTTACCCCTTCTAAACTTGGGCATAATAATAAACCTAAATGAGGAAATTTCTACAACTTCCCGTAGTCCGCATAATCAGGTAGATTTTGAGTAAATTAACAAGGGGGACCATTGTGAAAGATTTAACAATGAGTAGGGCTTAATTGATATTTTTCATTCTTGCAAAAAACCGGAAAAGCAATTTCTTTTGAATAAAAGAAGGGGTTAATACCTCCTCACCTATCAGGTAGTGCCACCCCTGCGTGTTGTATGCTATAGGACTTCAACTGTATCACAATTACCCTAAAATTTCCTAAAGTACTCAATAGAATCCCCTAAATATAAAATCTATGAAAATTTCATGAAAATGATAAGAGACCTAGAAATGTTATGTTGACAAGTTTTTGGTTCTCCAACACCGTATAAGTACCGTTTCATTTTTTAATTAGTTGTTTCTCTCTCTCATAGTCACACTCACATCAATGTTATAAACTGTTTATTTTTATACGGTTTGTCAAATAGTTGTTGATTTTTAGATGTTCAAACAACATTACTCTAAATATAACTGTCCATGTCTTTTCCTGCACCACGTTCTTGTTGGCTGTTGCAATTTGCACCTCCATAAATAGGGAAAAACATTAAAGGTGTGTTTGGATGGAGGGTTTAGGAGGGAAGGGAGAGGAGGGCTTACTTTTCTTTTTTAAATTACCGACATTATAAAATGAGTTTTAGAAAATTGAATTCACAACATGATTAATGATTATATAATACTTCAAAAACACTTAATTTATTTTAAAAAAACATTTTACATTGTTCGTAATTTAAAAATTAAAAGTGAACCCTCCCCTCCTAAACCCTCAATCCAAACACACCCAAAAGAGAGTAATTGTTAGAGTTCGTGTATGTAAGTAAGAGGTTTCTTAATGTATGCAAATACTGATGTTTTTATAGTCAATGCTGCAAATTTTCAAAGGGATGCTTTTAATTGTCATATAAATCAAACTGATCTACTGATGCAAAATTTGACAGCTAGAACATGTATGAACATGTGTATCTAACTGATAGCTTTTTATTTTTTTGACAGATTGATGGGCAAAAAAATGAGCATAGTTCTACGCACAATCAATTGGAAAATGGTAGTTTGATTTCAGCCAGTGATAGTCAATCTGTATCCACAGACATTGCTTCCAATACTGTGAGTGATGTAGCAGCAGTTATAGTGGATGCAAACACAGCTACAAGCAGTGGCAAGGAGACTGATCTTAATAAACAACTCATGAATGAACCGCATGGGATTCCCTGCATGCTGGAAATATTTCACTTCTTATGTTCACTGTTGAATGTTGGTGAGCATATGGGAATGAGTCCTCGATCTAACACAATAGCATTTGATGAAGACGTTCCCCTTTTTGCCTTAACATTGATTAATTCAGCCATAGAGTTGGGAGGTTCTTCCTTTCACCGACACCCTAGATTGTTGAGCTTAATTCAGGATGAATTATTCTGCAATCTTATGCAATTTGGTTTGTCAATGAGTCCCCTTGTACTTTCTATGGTAAGTAGCATTGTTTTAAATTTGTATCACCATCTTCGTACAGAACTCAAGTTCCAGCTAGAAGCATTTTTTTCTTGTGTAATTTTGAGACTTGCACAAAGCAAATATGGGGCTTCATATCAACAACAGGAAGTAGCCATGGAGGCACTTGTTGACTTCTGCAGGCAAAAAGCATTCGTGGTGGAGATGTATGCTAACTTTGACTGTGACATAACTTGCAGTAATATCTTTGAAGATATTGCTAATTTGTTATCCAAGAGTGCATTTCCTGTGAATAGTCCATTATCTTCCATGAATATTCTTGCTTTGGATGGTCTTATTGCTGTCATACAAGGAATGGCTGAAAGGATAGGTAACGGATCTTTGAGTTCAGAACATTCTGTTGTGAATCTTGAAGAGTATACTCCATTTTGGCTTGAAAAGTGTGAAAATTTCACCAATCCAAATGATTGGGTTCCATTTGTTGGTCGAAGAAAGCACTTCAAGAAAAGATTGACGATTGGTGCCGATCATTTTAATCGTGATACTAAGAAAGGTCTTCAGTTTCTTCAAGGAACACATCTTTTGCCTGACAAACTTGATCCCCAAAGTGTTGCCTTCTTTTTCAAATACACTACTGGGTTGGATAAGAATCTTATTGGGGATTACCTTGGAAACCATGACGAGTTCTGTGTTCAGGTTCTTCAGGAATTTGCTAGAACATTTGATTTTAAAGACATGGCATTAGATACAGCCCTGCGAATATTTTTGGAGACTTTCAGACTGCCTGGAGAATCACAGAAGATCCAGAGGGTGCTTGAAGCATTTTCAGAGAGATATTATGAGCAGTCACCGCATATCCTAGCTAACAAGGATGCTGCTCTTTTGTTATCATATTCAATTATAATGCTTAATACAGACCAGCACAATTCACAGGTCAAAAAGAAGATGACAGAAGAAGATTTTGTCCGAAACAATAGGCGAATAAATGGCGGCAATGATCTACCTCGGGAAGTCCTGTCCGAACTATATCATTCAATTTGTAAAAATGAGATCCGTACAACTCCTGAGCAAGGTTCTGCTTTTCCCGAAATGACCCCGAGTCGTTGGATTTATCTCATACACAAGTCAAAAAACACAGCTCCCTTCATTGTTTCTGATTGCAGAGCACACCTTGATTATGATATGTTCTCCATATTGTCTGGTCCAACAGTTGCAGCCATTTCTGTGGTATTTGATAATGCTGAAACTGAAGAGGTGTACCAAACATGTATGGACGGATTCTTAGCTGTTGCAAAGGTATCAGCTTATTATCATCTTGAAAGTATACTAGATGATTTGGTTGTGTCACTTTGCAAGTTTGTTACTATTTTGGATCCGTTATCTCCCGAGGAGTCAATCTTAGCCTTTGGAGAGGACACAAAAGCAAGAATGGCAACTGAGACTGTTTTCACTATTGCCAATAGGTATGGTGATTACATTCGTACAGGGTGGAGGAATATTCTCGATTGCATCTTAAAATTTCACAAGTTAGGTCTTCTTCCTGCTCAAATGGCCAATGATGCGGCCGAAGAGTCAGAGCCTTTCACAGAAACTGGGAATGGGAAGCGTTATGCTAACTCTTTATCTTCATCTCAGCTTTTATCTGTTAGTACTCCAAAGAGATCGTCGGGATTTATCAGCAGGTTTAGTCAACTCTTATACCTTGGCGCTGAAGAGACAAGATCAGAACCATCGGAAGAACAACTTGCTGCTCAGCAGTGTTCCCTTCAAACAATTCAGAAGTGTCACATTGAGAGCATATTTACTGAGAGTAAATTTTTGCAAGCTGAATCTCTATTACACCTTGTTAAAGCACTCAAAAGTGCAGGAGTGAGACCTAAGAAAGGGAATGGCACATCTGAGGATGAAGATACTTTAGTCTTCTGCCTGGAGTTACTAGTAGCAATCACTCTGAATAATCGAGATAGAATTGAACTTCTTTGGCAGGATGTTTATGAGCATATTTCCAATATTGTGCAATCCACTGTGATGCCTTGTACACAGGTAGAGAAGGCTGTTTTTGGACTCTTGAGGATTTGCCATCGCTTACTTCCCTACAAAGAGAACATGACTGATGAACTTTTGAGGTCCCTGCAACTTGTCCTGAAGCTTGATGCCCGTGTTGCTGATACATACTATGAGCAGATTACACAGGAAGTTAGCAACCTTGTGAAAGCAAATGCTCCTCATATCAGGTCTCAGTTAGGATGGCGGACAATAACATCACTGCTTTCCATTACTGCTAGACACTTGGAATCATCTGAGGCTGGATTTGATGCATTGTTTTTCATTATGTCAGATGGTGCCCACATACTTCCATCTAATTTTGTTCTCTGTGTAGACGCTGCAAAGCAATTTGCCGAATCTCGTGTTGGACAGGTTGAGCGGTCTGTAGTGGCACTTGATCTAATGGCAGGGTCTATCAATTGTTTTGAGAAGTGGACTAACGATGCTAAGCAAGCAACGACTGAAGAAGTGGCAAAGATGCTGCAGGATATTGAGGACATGTGGTTGAGGCTCGTACAGGGACTAAAAAAACTATGTTTGGACCAGAGAGAAGAGGTTCGAAACCACGCGTTGTTATCATTGCAGAATTGCTTAACAGCATCAGTTGGAATTCATCTCCCACATGACTTGTGGTTACGATGTTTTGACCAAGTAATCTTCACCGTGCTGGATGACCTGCTTGAAATTTCTCAGACGCACTCTCCAAAGGACTACCGGAACATGGAAGGAACACTTATTCTTGCCTTGAAGCTCCTGTCTAAAGTTTTCCTCTTGTTACTCCAAGATCTATCACAATCTACAGACTTCAGCAAATTGTGGTTGGGTGTGTTGAATCGTTTTGAAATATTTATGAAGGTCAAAATTAGGGGAAGGAGAAGTGAGAAGTGTCAAGAGCTTGTCCCTGAGCTTATGAAGAACACTTTGCTTGTTATGAAAGCAAGCCATGTACTAGAGCGAAGCAGTAGTAGTGGTGATGAAAAAAGTTTATGGGAACTGACGTGGCTACATATAAATAATATTGCCCCGTCATTACAATCCGAGGTGTTCCCCGAGCAAGAGGCTAAGCAATTGGAGCAGGAAAAGGCTGAACAAGTTGGAGATGGAAGGCCGGCTGAAAATGTTTCTGCACCAGGGTTGGAAATGAGTTGAGTTGAATCGAACTCGTCTGAGGAATTGGCTAGGGTAGGGCGGGCTCGGGCTCGGCCTGAACTTGCCAAGATGGATGAAACTGTTCACCATATTGCAAGGCCCAATTCCGACCACAATCACACTTGGTTTAGGCGGGTCTCGGTTTCGATGGTTTACGGTTTGCATGGGTGGGTTGGATCAGTTGTTGGCCTTCTTCAAATGGGCCTGTTTGTTTTTTATTTTTAAAATTTGTCCATATTTTTGAAGTCATTTTTTAAGCCTAGCTGATAAAAAAAAACAATTTAAAGATACATTGTAGTTACTAGTCTTGAAATGATCCAATGATATAAATTTAAATACACATCTTTCTCCAAAAAAATGGAAATAAAACATGGCATTTTAAGAAAATACTACTAGTCATAATAAGAGCAACATCCATTGGCACTTTGGCAGTTCACTTGTGCAGTAGATATTTAAGTCTTAGCATCAACATACAATATCTAGCAATACAATTCATATGCTACTATCAGAGCAACAAGTGTGCTTAATAGATAATAAACTGAACCTAATAATATTTGTTTTGTCCCTGCTTGATTTGGACCACATTCACACAAGTTTACTAGTCATACCAAATCTAACCCGCCATTGAAATATATTACATTCCATATAAGAAAAGTTTAGACAAATCAGAACATGACATTAACATTTTCCCATGGTTCTTTACTGGCACTTCCAGTGCCAACATTGTTCCAACAATTCCTACAAAAATTGAGATATCAATAAATTAAGTTGAGAAATAAACCATTAGTACATACTTGTATGATACTAGCATTAAATTGTTATGTCATCCTTAACATATGTGGTTTAGTATAACAATCAAGTATAAAACATATATGACTTCAGTTAATCACCTCATTTGAAACTTGTATCCAAACTTGGTAGGGGAAAGCCCTGAAGAAACAAGGGCATATCTCCAACTTCAACATCAGCCTGTTAAAATCAAAGAAGAAAATGTTCCATTACTCATGAATCTCAAACAAGTAGAATATAGTATTTCAAGGAATAGAAAATTAAATTTCAATCAACAAAACTACATTACCTCAAAGCAAAGTTCGAATTTCTATATCTCAATTATCAAATCATCAAAGTTCTAAACCATATTACCACATGTAAAGTTCTAATTTCTCATGGCCAATGACAACAAGTCTTGGAGCACTTACACAAAATTAAAGAAATACTATAAATAAATAAACAAGATCATAGTAATTTTACTAAATTATTCTTGTTAAAATGCATTCACCGTTATATAAATGCACACAATATTAATTAGAAAATATAATTTTTAAAAATAACTAATATTGCATCAAAACTAAGAGTAGAGTGAATGTAGAAAAAAAATAGAGAAAAGATGGAAGTGAAAAATTGAGAGAGAGAAAATGATAAGTGCGAAGATATGTATAAATAGGAGACGAATGAGGTCACTAGTATCCAATGGTCATAACGTCTCATTATATTTGAGTGTACAAATCACATGTTGATAAAAAAAAATTACAAATCCTAACTTCAATTTAATTAGAGCCAAGTCTAGAGATAAAAACAATTCTAATTGAAAAATCCCAAACATATAAAATCAATTTCAAATCTTTAAAAACACCTTGTGCTCTCCCCAAAAGTGAATCGAAACCTATACTGACTTCACTTCTCATCACATTCATTTTGTATATATCTTAAAAACATAAATTACTACTATAAGCTCAAAGTAGAAAACAATTAAATAAGACTTTATGCATAACAGATTAGTTGAATGTAATGGTACAGAGTTATAAATGAGCTATATACTTCATGCACATGCACACAGTACATATATACTGCATTTACCAAAAGAAAAAACTAGTGTCATATTAACATAAGTCAACACTATTACCATATATATAAGGTTGATGGAACCTTCAAAAATTTATTCAGTTTTGCAGTATTTCTTAATTCTTGCTTTCATAACCGTTATTTTCTTCATCCGTGTGAATCAAATCTGATACAAGACAGTTTCTTAAAAGAGACCCCACTAGACCTTTTGTATCTCACCAAGAAAACGAAAGGAAAAAAAAAAAAAGTAGATTCTTCACTAAACAAAAGCCAAATAAATAGACAAATAACTTATAAACATAACTTTATATCTAGTCATTATCTATGATCACTCATAGATTCCTAAGTTGTAAAAATATTCCTAAATATGTTAGGTATATGAGTGTCGATATAGTCTTTAAATGTATTGAAATTACAAAAATATCCTTTATTATGTCTTTTTCTTAAGGAATGTTACGAAAGACATATTTGAGGACAAAAATACTAATAAAAAAATAAACGATATTATGATCAAACTAAAAACGAAAGACGCATTTATGTATGTTTTTGTAATTTAACATATTTGGAGACTACTGCGACAATACCTCACATGTTTAAGGACTAAAATTACTGTTTACTCAAGTATATATACATGGACTAAGTCACCCCATAAATCATTTATATTCACTTCACTCTCTCTTGCTTTACTTCATTGCTTCTTATTTCCACATAGTCCTATATCTATTTGCTCTCAATCAATACTCTCTCAACTTTAGCACATTTAACTTTTATTTGCATGGAGGGATCTTACTCTGATCAGTACTGGTTTTGGATGAAGAGAAGGCAAGTTCAAGCACCAACTGAATCATGGGAAGAAAAGGCTTTTGCAGAAGATGCAGCTAGGAATATACTGAATGGTAGCATGTGGCCACCAAGATTCTATTCATGTAACTTTTGTAAAAGAGAGTTTAGGTCTGCTCAAGCTCTTGGTGGTCATATGAATATTCATAGGAGAGATAGAGCTAGGCTCAAACAAAATCTTAGCCCTCAGAAGAACAATGATTTGATTAACTCATCACTAGGTAATCATTATTTTTCTGCAAAAATTTCATCAAAAATAGATTGTAATTATCATCAACTCAAACCTTGTTCTAGAAGAAGATCCCTCTCACCTTCTAGAATTGTCTCAACTATTGTCAATGCTAGAGAAGACAATTTTTTGGATTGTAATGATTGTGTTGAAACAAGTTTGTCTTTGGGAATGTTTGAACAAAAATCATCAACTGTTCCTAGTGAGGAAAAAAGTATCATGAGCTGTAAAAGATTGAAGACTAATAACATTTCTTCATTGCCTTCTGTTTTCCTCAAGACATGTTCAAATGATCATCATAGGTTCCTGGCTTTTCAAAAACCTTCAGAAATCGTACTTGGACTCGATCGTGGAATGGAAGATTTAGATCTTGAACTCAGGTTGGGGAAACAACAGAAAATTATTAAGTAGTTTATTGTATTTGTGCACAACTTATGATTTGTGAAGTTGCATTAATTAATGGAGTTACTTCTCCTTGCTCCTATTTTAATTTTTCTTAGGTCATTTTTAATTAGGTTTTTAGAAAAATGGCAAGAGAAACCTTTTCTTTGCCTAAGTAAACATTGAATATAATGAGTATCTTCAAATGTTTGGATAATTATTTTATTTTTCTTTCAAGTTAATTGCAACCTTTTATATTGTGTTATCTCATTTTTCTGTTTGAGATATTAATTACTATATATATATATAGCAAGGTTAACTGCATGTTGTTCAATGACTCAAAAATGACAATGGAAAATACAATTTACACACTGAAAATTAATACTTCTTTTATATAAGCTAAGTACATTTTGTTGAAAGGATTGACTAATATAATGCACAAGTTGTTGTGAAGAGATTAGAAGAAACAATGAAATTGGAGTTTTCCTGCAGAATATATATATATATATATATATATATATATATATATATATATATATATAATCAGCCGCCTATAACAACCAAAAACATATCCAAAAATTGAAAAATTAAAATAAAGAGTGCAAGTAGAAGCCAAACATAAAAATGAAAGCAACACTACAAGACTCAAAATTACTTGTTAAAGAGCTAGGGTTTCTTTGAAGGGTGAGGCAAAGAAAGATGAACAAGTGGAATAGCTCTAGAATAAACTAAACTTGGTTTTTTTTTTTTTGAAAAATAAATAAATATGCAAGTTAAAATTTGTTATTATTATATAATATCAATCTTTATTTATTTGTTTTTGTTCACAACAATAGTTTACATATAGAAATATGATGCATCCAGTAAACTGAAAGTTTAGATAGGAAGCAGAGAGAGGGAATGTAAAGTTTAAACTGGAAGGTATATTGAAGTGGTGAAAGAGACTGACGACAGTGTAAACTGACAATATGAAATCACTTCAGCTACATACATTCCAGCTAACTAACAGTAGAAGTCCCCACATGTATAACCTGGATAAATAATATATAAACTCCTTCTTCCTTGATTATCACTAATATGTTAGCTAGCTAGGGAGATGTTTTTGTATGAATCTATTAACCATCTATTATACTTCAAAGTCGCTAAAACATTGACAATATCAACCTCTAAAAAATTATATATATGAGATCGTGTAATATGAACCTCTAAAAAATAGTCAAAAGATTAAAAGATAAAAGGTGATCTCTTGGTTAAAATTCACTAAAGTATTAGGTTTGAATACAGTGTTTTTACGCGTAATGAATCATTGAGGATTTTAATTCTCTCGTGTGCGCTAGAATATATTGGCGAATTCACCGTTAAAATTCACTTGCACATTTTTATGGGATGATTGGCATATATATAACTCATTCCCTAATGATGAATTATAGCATTAGAGAGTGTAAATCCATCATTGATTTGTGAATCAATATCTACATTTTAGTGCACTTAATTAGATTTAACAACCCTTGAGCAACTCTAAATTGTGCATGGTATAATATGTACATGTCAAACTTACTTGTTAGTTTCACATCACCTCATAATAATTGATCACATCACTTATAGCACGTAGATAACTCGGTTGATAAACTAAGACACGTTGAACAAGAAGTTCTATGGATTCAAATCTTGAAACTAATGTAACAACTAACTTGACAACATTTCAATGTAAAAAAATAAATAACTTACCTCATTTTATCCTAATAAACTCTAAACCCTAGAGTTATCTTCCACATGACATATTTCATCCTAACACGTCCAAAAACCCAACTAATCACACATTGGATTGAATATTACTTATACTATAAAAATAGAGAGAAATTAATATAGTTTGACAATTAGATAGAAAGGACAAAAGAACATCACATCATTTAGCCTATAGTAAATTAAACGCGTCATTTGTTTTTAGTCTTGGAATGGAATGGAAATATATACATATTCATGACATGTTATAGCTGTAGCTGTTACACTTAAAAGCTGAAATGAAGCCTCCCAAAAAGACCAACCACCTAGGAACCTAAAAATGTCCAAAATTTTGCTTATGTTTGGAATCCCAAGATTGTTATTGTTATAGTAAAGCAAAATAAAAACAGTGATAGCCACCTTATTAAACATAATATTGTGACATCGACCGTTCCTCCATAATACACGGCGACGTCACACCCTCTGATTTTTCAATGCAAAGAAACTATATTAATTTGATGAAATATCACATTTGACTTGTTTTATGTTGTTTACAATGTAGATAGATTACTAGTAGTAGATAGATGCATTGGTGTATACAAGGGGAATTCAGGTATCCTTTCACAATATTTTGTCCTATTTTTGGGATGTACTTTTATTTATTCACTTGCTTCTACCTGTGTTCACATGGTAACAGGAAATTAATTGGTATAGAGAATATTGTGTGGGGAGGATGGATCACTCAGTACTCTGGTTGTGAGGAAGCATCTAACTTTATGCATCTGATTAAATGTTGGATATCAAAGTGGCAAAGTGAATTACTATTACACATAAATAAAATTATTAAATGAATAAATGATAGTATAACTAAAAGAAAAAGTTGAAATAACTAAGAAAATTTAGAGATAGAAAAACGTGCAAATTGTCTTTGATTTAGTTGCTAATATTACATATCCAAAATTTGACGAGCAAATTTTTTGGATCTCATAGGTTTACGTACATGTTTAATATCATGGTAGATTTTAACGATAACTCTCCGTAATTTTGATAAATTTACTGTGATATTAAACATGCATCGAAAAATATAAAAGTAAGAAACCTGATGAATTATATAATATTTGGTGAGATCACCAACATAAATCACTCATTGAAATTTAGTAGTGTGAGAGAATTCAAATCTTGTGGATATTTAGATTTATTGTTGGAGTTTAATGCAGTTGAGATCATGAGAGGAGTTGATCAGAAACTAGAGGTTGATCTGACAAATAGAAGGTACCTAGCACGTGTGTGACTATGCATTAGGTATTTGGCATTGAAAACTACTAAACAGACATTTCATCCTATAATTAATCTACTCATTGGTTATGAAAGTAACTTTGACATATGACACTTCACAAGCTTATTCTCCTTCACTCTTACCTAGATAGAAACCCCAGTACTCTAATAAGCATGTTATACAACGTTCCTAACAGAGTAATTTTGGAACACTTAAATAATTTTACCATTATTTTGTATACCAGGGCAGAGGCACTGATCATCTACAACCTTACATACACGTGATGCCATTTTGTACAATACTAATAAATCTCACTTAACAAAACTGTTATATATTTAATATATCTCACTACAAGTGATTGATGCAAGTTAGTTACTTCTTGTTTGATTTAGTTTGAACCAGAAATATTGGATTATTTTTGTTAAATGAACAAGGTTTATATATAACTTTTATATACTTCAAAAATTTCAATAAAATCATACAAGAGAGGTGGTTTTGAGCTATTTCTTTTGTCTGGATCCAGAATCTACACTCTCTTCTTCATTGGTTTTTCACTTTAATTTAAATAAATGGTTTTTAAATATATTTGGTTTTTGTTAGTTTTTTTCTGTGATTTTTTTGCATGAGTGCTTTGTAGATTTGTTCATCGTTTTTATGCAGTGTTGGTTGATCTTTCATCTTGCAGCGATGTTTGTTTGATTAAATTTTACATATCTCTCTCAAATTATTACATATTCAATCAATGTCTTAGAGTTTAATTTAAAGTTATGAGTATTTTGATCACTTTAATTTTGTCTGATTTATCACTTATTTGCATTTTAACGATTTATGCTATTGACATTGCGAATTTGTTTGCAGAATTTTCTTTTGATTTCTAGCAACCTTGAATTTGTTTTAAGATGTTGTTTTGTTTTTTATGTATTCAACCTAATTTGAGTGAATGAAAATTTATTGAGTAAGGAAAGACAATGGATCATTTTATTGCATATCTGACTCATCACTCATCAAGCTTAAGAAGCTCGTGAGTTAGAAGCATCATAGTTCAAATTCTAGATCCTTATTTTAGGTAGGGTTTTACTTTTACCTAAACACGGCTCTGACTCATAAATTAGTCTCACTTGCTACTATGTATGTATTTATATGAAGAAAATACAGTAGTTGCATCAAAATGATCAAATAAATCAACTCATAATTTCATATAACTGATTTTGTCTTAATTGCAAGACAAATCTCCTATAGACCTTTGGCACCCATTAGACCAAAAATTGCTGCTTCTTGAAAAACAGGAAGATATCAAAATCTTTAAAATATTTCAATGAGACTATATGCTTAATTAAGAAGTCAGTATCATATAATTAACACTTATTTTAACCAGCCAAACACAATATAATAAAAAAATAAAGCAAATCTTTGTCAAGCACAAGGTGTGCCAAATATAAAATCGAAACGGAGTCAAAAGTTACAAAATTGAAATGAAAACAAAAATCCAAACATAACGTTACATGAATGTGGTTTATGAGACTTCAACCACCACAACGAGATAAGTTTGACACGATCTAGTAACTTATCAAGATTCAGCTTATTGTTACAAAAATAAATATGTGAATCATGCTCCTTCCAATTAAACCATAAAGTAGCCAACCAAATCACCTGAAAGTATAAGCGAATATCTTTCCTAAATAAGTGTAAAGCACCAAATTGGAGGACATGCATGCAAACATCAGCCAATTGAACACTAGAAATCCTCAACCAATGTAGAACATTAAGTGGTCAACATCCCCTATAAAAAAAAGTGGTCGAACTTGTGTTTTTGGGTTCAATTCCTACCATTACATTTACAGCAAAAAATATATATTTAGATAAACCATAATAAATCATAATTTATTAAAATAATAGTATTGATTTTCGAATTTTTCACTGTATTCATTTTAGATGCGTAATAGGTCTACAAATACATGTCTTCGTTTATTTCGGCTTGATGTTGCTTGTAGAATATTGCTTTTTACTTAACACATTATGCTCATTCCCAACTGAAAAGATAAAAATGCCCCTATGTGACTTAACTTACGCTGCGTGACTTAACTCACGTTGCGTGCTGATTTAAGGCCATGTAGAACCTCGTTTCCAATCTAAAATTCACAAATCTCTCTCAAATACGAAATTCCTTCAACTTCAAATCAAACAAGACTCCAATAACAAGTAAGTTTTCTTAATCATACACCATTAATGTTGGTATGTTAGATTTTTTCACTTAGATTAGAATTTTTTAGTTTTAGGATTTTGTTTAAATTTTGATTTGTTTTGCAAGAAATGAGACAATGTTACATGTAAATGACTTATATTGCTTAATTGTTATGATGTTTGCATGTTTATGTTAGATTTTTTCACTTAGATTAGATCTTTTTAGTTTTAGGGTTTTGTTTAAATTATTATTTTTTTTGGCAAAAAATGATACAATGTTACATGTAAATGACTTATATTGCTTAATTGTTTAGATGTTTGCAAGTTTATGTTGTAGTTATGAGTTTTAGAGTTTATGTTTATTTTGCACTCCAAGTGTTTGATGAAATGTTTGAATCAGTTTTTTATTGATTGTTTAATTTTTTATGGTGTAGGTAGCTTTGAAACAATGACTGATTTGTTCAATGTTAGCATACACTTCAACGGTGGAAATCCTCAGAGTTTAAAGGTTCGGTACATTAATGTCACATTAAGAGGTCTAAATGATCAACTAGATGAAATCAACCAAGGAATCAACCCCAGAGACAAAAGGAGGGTGAAATACATTTGGTATGAACGTCCAACGTTGGACGATGGGAGAATTGCGTTCAATCGGCTAGAATTAAAGAACGACGACGTGAGGAGCATGTTCTCGATTTTTTGGCAGCACAACATGGTTCTGTTAAGTTTTCATAATCATACACCATTAATGTTGGTATGTTAGATTTTTTCACTTAGATTAGAATTTTTTTAGTTTTAGGATTTTGTTTAAATTTTGATTTGTTTTGCAAGAAATGATACAATGCTACATGTAAATGACTTATATTGCTTAATTGTTATGATGTTTGCATGTTTATATTAGATTTTTTCACTTAGATTAGATCTTTTTAGTTTTAGGGTTTTGTTTAAATTATTATTTTTTTGGCAAAAAATGATACAATGTTACATGTAAATGACTTATATTGCTTAATTGTTTAGATGTTTGCATGTTTAGATGTTTGCAAGTTTATGTTGTAGTTATGAGTTTTAGATTTTATGTTTATTTTGCACTCCAAGTGTTTGATGAAATGTTTGAATCAGTTTTTCATTGATTGTTTAATTTTTTATTGTGTAGGTAGCTTTGAAACAATGACCGATTTGTTCAATGTTAGCATACACTTCAACGGTGGAAATCCTCAGATGTTCAAGGTTCCGTACATTAATGTCACGTTAAGAGGTCTAAATGATCAACTAGATGAAATCAACCAATGAATCAACCCTGAAGACAAAAAAAGGGTGAAATACATTTGGTATGAACGCCCAACGTTGGACGATGGGAGAATTGCGTTCAATCGGCTAGAATTAAAGAACGACGACGTGAGGAGCATGTTCTCGATTTTTTGGCAGCACAACATGGTTCTGTTAAGTTTTCATAATCATACACCATTAATGTTGGTATGTTAGATTTTTTCACTTAGATTAGAATTTTTTTAGTTTTAGGATTTTGTTTAAATTTTGATTTGTTTTGCAAGAAATGATACAATGCTACATGTAAATGACTTATATTGCTTAATTGTTATGATGTTTGCATGTTTATATTAGATTTTTTCACTTAGATTAGATCTTTTTAGTTTTAGGGTTTTGTTTAAATTATTATTTTTTTGGCAAAAAATGATACAATGTTACATGTAAATGACTTATATTGCTTAATTGTTTAGATGTTTGCATGTTTAGATGTTTGCAAGTTTATGTTGTAGTTATGAGTTTTAGATTTTATGTTTATTTTGCACTCCAAGTGTTTGATGAAATGTTTGAATCAGTTTTTCATTGATTGTTTAATTTTTTATTGTGTAGGTAGCTTTGAAACAATGACCGATTTGTTCAATGTTAGCATACACTTCAACGGTGGAAATCCTCAGATGTTCAAGGTTCCGTACATTAATGTCACGTTAAGAGGTCTAAATGATCAACTAGATGAAATCAACCAATGAATCAACCCTGAAGACAAAAAAAGGGTGAAATACATTTGGTATGAACGCCCAACGTTGGACGATGGGAGAATAACGTTCAGTCGGCTAGAATTAAAGAACGACGACGTGAGGAGCATGTTCTCAATTTTTTGGCAGCACAACATGGTTCCGTTGATCAATATGTTTGTCACGTTGCTAAGATCAACTGAAGATATTCTCAACAATTTGATTCCGCCAGAAGATCGTGATTAAGTAGGGAATGCACCTTTCAACTACAACAATTGTCTTACCTCTGAAATTGGATAAATTCAAACTTGCTAAACAACATTTCTCAAGCATTCACTCGGAAGTTCTATTGTTCCTTTGAAAACAACATGTATTATGCAGAATCAACTATATAAGTTATGATATCGAATTCCTTCGTATAAGATGAGTGTCGCGAAATGCACCTCATTATTTATGTGAAGACTCGTCTTATACGAGGTAATTCGATGTGATAACATATATAGTTGATTATACATAATACATGTTGTTTTCAAATGAACAATAGAACTTCCGGGTGAATGCTTGTGAGTTGTTGTTTAGCAAGTTTGAATTTATCCAATTTCAGAGGTAAGACATATTTAGGAAAAATGTAATGTAACGTAGATGAAATTAATACTAAATACAATTGTGTATTTTTTAAATTGATTATGTGTACTTGTGAAAGAATTTTTTACATTTATATTTTGAATTGATTTTGAATTTATTTAATACGCTTCTTTATTCGAATTAAGTAATTTAATACGCTAAACCCTACACAATTTTTATTCGAATTCACACTGAGTTTAATTAGTCTTTATTTAAATTCATTTATTTACTACGCTACTTTATCAAATTTATTCAATACGCTGATTTGTTCGAATTTATTTAATACGCAAATTTTATCGAATTTAAATAGAAAGAAAGGAACAAAAATAAATGTCAAAATCATAAATTAAATGCAAATATAAATAAAAAGAAAGAAAGAAAGGAACAAAAATAATACATATAACATCTCATTTTATTAATAATTGATACATTTACAATAAGGTGGCCTCTAATATGGACCCTTTTTTTGATGGACCAATCATGGACCCTCTAAAATTACCTGCTGTTGAAGGTCACTTGTATTTCCTTAAGTTTATATAAAAACAATATTTCTTTTAAATAAATATATAAAAACAATATTATTAATTAAGTAATTTACAGTTTTGTCCATCAATGTGTTGTTATTTTTTGAGAGAATACGGGAACGTTTTTCCAGTTTTCTTTCCACATCACATTGAAACTTTCTCACCATCTCACTCCTTGAATTCAAGTGAAACTTCTTCCTTCTTTTAATCAAACTACTTATTCCTTTTTCCTTTTCATATCAAGATCGTGATTGGCTTGTCTTGGTGAGGGATAATTTGAACTCAACAGATCCGTGGCAGGGAGTAAACGCAAATCCACAAAGGGGTTTTATCAAAATTGGAGTTTTATATATGTAAGTGTCTGCCTATTTCATTTGAATGTATAATATCTTCCATTTTTGTAAGTTTGTTCTGATAAGATGTCGTAAAAATTTCCGAATGCAGACTTTTAATTTGTTGTGATGACTAACAGTAACGATGAACAGATTCTGAGTAGCAGTGAAAATACCTCACAGGTATCATGCCTTTCTTTGTAATTTTATATTCTATTTTTGGCTAATTTATGGCATTTAGAATTTGTAGAGCCCTTTGTAATATAGTGTATGTATATATTTTGTTTGCATCAGTTTATGGAGTTTGGAGATATAGAAAGTGATATGAAAGTTGGATTTGGATTTGCTATTGAAGGAATGGAAGATATAGGGAAAATTGATTTTAAAAAATTAAATGCAAGTGATGTTATAAAGTTTCATTTTCCAAATATTGCAGTGGCTTATACATTTTACAATTGGTATGCTCGAATGAATGGTTTTTCTGCTCGTAGAAGCAAAGTAAGGAGAAACAAAAACAACGAGATTATACAACAAATATTTGTTTGCTACAGACAAGGTTTCAGAGAAAAAAAGCTCGAGAACAATAAAATCCGTAAGCGTGAGGCAAGAGCTGACACTAGGTGCGGATGTGATGCCAAGTGTAGTGTGCACATTGATTCTGGTAATCAACGTTGGTATGTATGGGATTTTAACAATGACCACAATCATAGCCTTGTCGATGATGATTTTATTGGATTTCTTCCGGGTCACAGGGGGATGGATGATGATGACATTCTCCAAATGAAAAATCTTAGAAAGTCTAGTATTAGAACTTCACAAGCTTATGGCACTTTTGCTAATCACTACGGGGGATACAAAAATGTGACATTTTTGATACAAGACATGTACAATGAAGTTGATAAGGATAGACGAAGTAAAGGTAGTGATTCTAGAGCTGCTTTGGCATTTTTACGCTCTCTGAAGATTGATGATCCAACAATGTTTTTGAGGAATACAGTTGATGAAGAAGGAAGGCTTGAACATTTATTCTGGAGTGATGGTAGGAGCCAGTTGGATTATTCATTATTTGGTGATGTTTTGGCTTTTGATGCAACATATAAGAAAAACAAGTATTTGAGCCCACTTGTTGTATTTTCAGGGGTTAATCATCATAATCAAACAGTAGTATTTGCTACAGCTATTGTTGCCAATGAAGTTGAAGATACATATGTATGGTTGCTTGATCAATTTGTGGAGGTAATGAAAGGTAAAATGCCAAAATCTGTGATAACCGATGGAGACTTAGCAATGAGGAAAGCAATTGGAAGAATTTTTCCTGATGCCCACCATAGGTTGTGTGCTTGGCACCTTACACGGAATGCAACGTCCAATGTCAAGAACACCAGGTTCAAAATTTTATTTCAAAAATGTATGTTGTGTGATTATGAAATCGATCAATTTGAAAGAAGATGGAATGAAATGGTGAAAGAGTGCGGTGTCGAAGATAATGTTTGGGTTTCAGAACTGTATGAGAAGAAGGATATGTGGGCTACGGCACACATACGAGGTAAGTTTTTCGGTGGTTTTAGGACTACTTCTCGTTGTGAGGGTTTGAATTCACAAATTGGAAGGTATGTAAACTATCAAAATAATTTGTTTGAATTTTTGCAACATTACAATCAATGCATAGAACATTTACGATTTAAGGAGCTTGAGGCTGATTTTGCGTCCCTACATGGTGATAGAGTTTTACAAACCCAATTTCATTATTTGGAGAGATATGCCTCAAAGGTGTATACCAAGGCAATATTTTTATTATTCCGTACTGTTCTTCAAAAAGCTTCTGCTGTCACAGTGAAGGTCAACAAGCAAACAACTAATTGTTTCGAATATTTTGTGACTAAATATTGTAGACAAGGAAGTGAATGGAATGTTTCTTACTGGCCATCGAGTATGGAAATCAAATGTTCCTGCCTTCGAATGGAATCAATGGGTATTCCTTGTGTACATATAGTTTCTGTTATGGTACATTTGAACATGGTTGAAATACCATCGTGTTTGGTTCTTGATAGATGGTCAAAAAATGCCAAGGACTCGATAAGTGGTTCAAAAGTATCACAGTGCACTGGTTGGGATTCAATGACAGTGTGTCGATATAAAGCTTTAAATCAAAGATCAAGGGATGTGAATGGTTTGGCATGCAAGTCTGCGGAAGATTATCTGGAACTGATGAATCTGTTGAATGACCATTATGAGAGTCTTAAAAAGAAGCATGACATACAATCTGAGGATGTATCCAATGTTGCAAACAGAACTGAACAATTTATTCAAGATCCAAAACGTGCTAAAACTAAGGGGCGTGGTGGTGCAGGAACTTCTAGACGGAAAAATAAGAGGCGTCGTGGACATTGTGGTAAATGTGGAATTGTTGGACATAATAGACAAACTTGCACAGCGTTGAAAAAATTAAATGGAGAAGTTGATGATGAATATGAAACAACTAGTCATGTATCTGATGAAGATTGGTACTCTGAAGATGATGAATAAAGGTAATGATTAATATACTAGTATTTGATGTATTATTGATTTAACGCATTTTGTTACTTTCTAAAGAATTTACTTTTTTTTTTCAGTTTAGGTATTGTGGGTCGAAATGGTGATGAATGGTACTGGTGTCCGCACGACTGTTTTAAGCGTTAATGGTCTGGAAGTGTGCATTTTTCGGCGAAGTTCTGTGTGATGTTGCTCTTGTCTGCTGCAAGTAATCTGTTATGTTTTGATTTTTGTTGTGGTTGCTTGTTCGGGTTTCTGGTCTGACAGTTGTTCAAGTCTAGTGCTTCCACTCTAGTGTTTTGGCGTTGGCTATTTCGCTGCACCTGCAATCTGTTTGTAGTGCCTCTGGCTGCTGGTTTGGTGGCTTTTTATTATGTTTGTTTAGGTTGTCCTGCTAGTTCAAGATGTTGCTAGGCTTTTTTTTTGTTTTGTTGTTGTTGTTTGTTTAGCCTTTCCGATGTTCCGATTAACTTGTATGTGTGGGTAACACCGATTTTTACAATTTTAGCAACCTTTGTAATTGATGACTGATTATGAGCAGAGACATATATGAAGGGTGAATGAATTTCTATGAGTGATGTTGGAATCCAAAAGATTGCATTAGTAGATAAGTCTTTTTTGTGGGTGCTGGTTGCCTAGTTCTGTTTTTAGCAAGTGTTTGTTCTGCTTATGTTATCTTGGGGCACGCTTTTGTGTATCTATGGATATTTGGATTGTTTGGGTGCTGCCTGTGTTACAGGTTCTTTTGTAAGTTGTACCATACTTTTTGTCTGGTGTGGTATTTTTCTAATAAAGTTATTGGCTGTTCAGTTATACTCGTTATTTCTAACTTCACATTTCAAAGGCATTTTTCCTGTCCATTTATTTACTATGAAAAAGCTAGTATGGTAATCGCTGATCAACATCATTAAAAATGGAAGTGTTGGAATGTAATCACTAAGCATAGCAAACAAAATGAATCAATATGCTTCTAAGATATGTAGCACCATATTTTTAAATACGATATGTAGCACCATATATTCTCACTTTTATAGCAAAAAGATTCAATTTTGGCATATGTGGTAACTTCTCATGCTTCTTTTCATTAAAAAAAAAACTAGGAAACCTGGTATACGTGGAAATTTTAGAAACCAAATAAATTGAAGAAGAAAAAAAAAACTGGGGATGTAAGTATGAAACTATGGATATATGAACCGGGTAATAGTCATTTTGGTCCCTAAATGTGTAACAAATAGTTATAATAATCTTTCATTATATCAAAATTTCGATACATTGAAAGACTATTTTAGCTATTCGTTACATATTTAAAAACCAAGATGACTATTATCCGTGTATAAAACGCTTCAACAAATTAAATATCATGACTGTAATTGGCTAACTTTGTGATATATTGAGTGTAAATGTAGTTTTACAAGTAAGTGTAGCTTTCATTATACTAGGTATTTTACAACAATTAGACATATTTGACAGTAAGTAGGTTCACCTTTTAAATAAAAAGTGCACCTTTTTGAATAAAATATAGGAGGAAAAATGGTAAGTCAATGTCACATTTAATTCTAACGCTGCAAAGAAAATATAAAAAGAGACTTTGATGTACCTTTCATAGACCAACTGTGTACATGCCATCATATCTCCCTTCTTTTTTACTGTGTTAGTACGGAAATCTCAAGTTAGATTCATTCTAAGAGTTAAAAATGATAAGCCAGTGTCGCTAAATAGATTTATATTCCCTCTTTTCCTCTTTGATTGTGGCATTTTAACTGTTTACACAAATAAAATAAAACAAATAATATTGACAAAAAAAACAAATAATTTGATACAATAAGAAACTTAGTAAACATGAAAGGATACTTGTTTGTCGATTGAAAGGGACCCAACCTACTAATGGTATCAAATAAAAATTAATTTGACTGTTGTATATGACTTAATTGAACTAAGAATGAACTAGGAACTCGAATTTTGAAGTTCAGAATCTTCGGGATATCTCAATACGATAAACTATCCCTTCAGAAACTTATTCAACATGGAAGGATACTTGTTTGCCGATTGAAACGGACCCCAACCTACTAACGGTATCAAATAAAAATCAATCTGACTGTTGTATATGACTTAATTGACCTAAGAATGAACCAGGAACTCGAATTTTGAAGTTCAGAATCTTCGGAATATCTCAATCCGACAAACTATCTCTTTAGAAACTTATTCAACATGGAAGGATACTTGTTTGCCGATTGAAACGGACCCCAACCTACTAACGGTATCAAATAAAAATCAATCTGACTGTTGTATATGACTTAATTGACCTAAGAATGAACCAGGAACTCGAATTTTGAAGTTCAGAATCTTCGGAATATCTCAATCCGACAAACTATCTCTTTAGAAACTTATTCAACATGGAAGGATACTTGTTTGCCGATTGAAACGGACCCAACCTACTAACGGTATCAAATAAAAATCAATCTAACTATTGTATATGACTTAATTGACCTAAGAATGAACAAGGAACTCGAATTTTGAAGTTCAGAATCTTCGGAATATCTCAATCCGACAAACTATCTCTTCAGAAACTTATTCAACATGGAAGGATACTTGTTTGCCGATTGAAACGGACCCAACCTACTAACGGTATCAAATAAAAATCAATCCGACTGTTGTATATGACTTAATTGAACTAAGAACGAACCAGGAACTCGAATTTTTAAGTTCAGAATCTTCGGGATATCTCAATACGATAAACTATCCCTTCAGAAACTTATTCAACATGGAAGGATACCTGTTTGCCGATTGAAACGGACCCAACCTACTAACGGTATCAATCCGACTGTTGTATATGACTTAATTGAACTAAGAATGAACCAGGAACTCAAATTTTGAAGTTCAGAATCTTCGGGATATGTCAATCCGACAAACTATCCCTTCAGAAACCTAGTCAATATGAAAGGATACTTGTTTGTCGATTGAAACAGACTCAACCTACTAACGGTATCAAATAAAAATCAATCTGACTGTTGTATATGACTTAATTGAACTAAGAATGAACCAGGAACTCAAATTTTGAAGTTCAGAATCTTCGGGATATGTCAATCCGACAAACTACTCAGGGTTTCTAAATCATTTTAATGACTTAAATTACTTATTTAGTCCCATTTTTTTTAACAATTATTTAGTCCCATTTTAAATTCCTTATTTAGTATCACTAAGGGTATCTTAGTCATTTTTAATTAAACTAAATTACCGTTTCAGTCTTATTTAAGGCTCTAAATCAATTTTAACTAAACTAAATTACTTATTTACTCTGTTTTGGAGTTTCTAAATCATTTTAATTTCACCCAAATCAGACCCAAATATTTTTAATTTTTTGAAGAAATAAACTCACCCAAATCAGACCCAAATATTTTTTATTTTTTGAAGAAAGTCATCCTAGAAGTTTGTTAATGTGTTTTTAATGCATTTAAAAAAATAAATAACGTGTTTTGAATCTTAATGCAACTCCACATGAGGACTATAATGTTCACTATAATTTATTTTATGAAATAAATTGATGGCTTATTCAACATTTAATTAATCATTTTCTCAAACCTAACGTAGTGTCTAAAACTCATATCCAATGATAATCCACAACTAGATTTTATAATTTTAAACAGAAAGTTTGGCTTGAATTGTCATGATGTGGTTATATCATCTATAATCAAACTTTGCAGGGTAAAAATGTATTTTGTTCCTCCATTTTTTATCGAGACATGGGCGTTAGCATACTTTGTACTTATACTATGGACTATTCACATCACAACTACACTTTATGCTGATTTCTTGTTTCTTTTTCAAGTGTTTTAGCCAATATTTAGATAAGTGTCCTAGCCTATGTTGCTTGCTTTTGTTAACTTCTCATTTTATATTTCTCAAAAGTATATCGTACAAATTAAATTTAAAAATATAACAAATAATACGATGGAAACATGCTTGTGTCTTTGTATCATAGAACTATTGAATACTCATTCCATTATATATAATAACCACTTCAAGTCAACTATACATATTCTATCAACAAATATTTGAATATTGATACGCAAGTGAATCTACAACATGGGAGGTGAAGGAGAACATTCCAATGTCAAGGCTTCTAGTAACCTTGATTTAAGTTGGTAAGTACGAGTAAATAGTCATAAATCTGAAGAAAAAAAATCTACCAAGTGTGCCTTTATAAACTATTAATGGATCATACTTCATTCTTTTATTATGCAGTGATGACATGACCACCAAAGTTATTGAAGGAAAATTTATTCTGGATAGTAACACGGATATATCCCATGAGGTAAATTTCTGAAATGAAAAAAAAAAAAAACGTCTACACTATTTTTTTTTTAACTTATGCTATTTTTTTTATGTTATGTGTAGAAAAAACATGAACTGCTCAGTGAAGTGTTGTCAAGTATGAAAATCATGGCATCGACCATGCAACAAGCCATGGACCTCATTAGGGTACTGAAACATCATTTTTTTGTAGTTTCAAAACTAATGATATTTATGATTTAACTATTGATATTACTTTATCCATTTACATTGTCAGGCTAATGAGTCTCACATGGATTCTCGCATAGATGGTTTACACACTGTTTGTAGTTTAATGTTGGTAAAACTAGACAACTTAGAAAACTTTATGTATAAGCCTACACCACCATCTTCTGCAAAAGCTTTATTACCACAAAACACCATCTCCCCAACGCTAAAATATCACCCTGCTACCAACAACAAAACTGCTAACATTCAGCTGCCAATGGGTACAAAGTATCCATCAGGAAATGACATATCAAACATTATCCTTAATATTTCTTCCGATGACGATGACAAAAAAGTATTACCTAGGCAAACTTCCCATCTGAAAGGGTCAGCAAGCAAAAAGAAAAAAACAAGTCCCCCATATAGGAAGCTCAATGTAAAATCTGTCATTTCAAAGGAGCATGCTCACAAAAAGCCAACAACACGTTTTGACTCTTCAGCCAAGGTATATAATGTAAAAATACATCTAATTTTATGTGTTACATTAATCAAATGCTACATGTTTCATTTTAATAACCAACCACTTTTTTCTTAATCGTAGATGACACATCTGCTCTCAACTGCTGACAATGCATCCATGGTGGGAAGAAGGCTGTCTTTTGTGCAATCGCCAACATTTAGGAACATGCAGATTCCTAAGAAAGAACAACTTGATGTTATCCCTGAAATGAAGAGCATTCCAGTTCAAACTATTGGACACATGCTGTCTAAGGTGAATGAATACAACTAAAAAGTTACTTTTAATAATTTTCTAAGGCCAATGTATAACTAATCACACATTGTTTATAGTTTATCAAGACCAACTTCAGTCTTACCCCAGAAATGAATCTATCAGAAGAGGAAGTTCAAATTTCTGCATATGTTTTTCACCCTTTCAATGACCCAAGGTAATTACCGGACATTAGTCATACCATTGTGTGATTTGAACTATATAATAAAGATATTAAGATAATTTACTTCGTGCATGTAGTGAGATATTATTCAAGCTTGATGATTTTGAAGGCAGTCGTAAAGATTTCATGACCTTGTGTCCTGCAAGAATAGTTGAAACAGAGGTTATATATACTATACCATGAATTTCAGCTGATATAACTAGTTATTATTTATGTTTATTGAAAGAGACTTTTATATCTTGTTGGTAGGTTGTGCACATGATGGCACTAAAGGCTGATTGGTCTCAAAAGCAAATGCTAAATCCAACAAAGTGGACACTGCCTCCTGCATTTGTGGTACATCATTTGGGTTCAAGAATTTTTTGATTATCTATTTCTTCTAACAATATTCATAGTAATAAAATATTTGCATGTTTACCAGCACTCTATAAACAAGGGAGACACAGTAGAGGAACTCATTTTAGAGTATGCTATGTATTGGATGCAGCCTTTTGAAAACCTGAGCCATGTATGATCCTTTATCATCAAAATTAACACAATTTTGTAGTCTAAATTCCCATAAATTAATCAGCTAATGAATTATTCCAACATCATACAATTGTAGATATATGTTCCGATTGAAGATAATTGTGGCTTTTGGTACCTTATGGTAGCTTCCATTGATGAGAAGATATTGTACTACGTTGATCCATTCTTTGAAGAACAGAATATCAACCCTAGACAGGATGTGATTAGCAATCTGGTAGTAATTTAAACAATTTACTACATCATGTGCTTACTTTCCTTAATTGACACTTAATTGTATTTTTTAATGAAAATCTACAGTGGGAAGTCATCTGTCAAATGTCAAAGTGTCCCCTCTTTCCAACTCCCTTTATAGCTGACACCCTCAATGAAAAAAACTGGACTGTATCTGATCCAATTGGCATTGGAAAAACTGAATTTTGGTATGGAGAATACAAATTCTTAAATTTATTTAATATGAGATCATGGGCCCTAATATGATCATCAATGTGTATCTAACATGTTATGTATTTCTTTCTATATTTTGCACAACAGCCAATACACATCATTGTATGTTCTTGATTGGTTGCAAAAAGAATTCCCAATCCAAACTAGTAACCTTGATGGGGTAGGAACAATTTAATTATTTATTTCAGTTTCTAGACCAATTTTCTACATCAAATTTATCAGTTTTTTATTTTTTCATATTGTTGCAGCCAAAGGAGGATGTGCTAAGAATGAGGTTGACAATGGATCTTTTGTTAGGTGACCAAAATGCATACAAAACAAGGTTGAAGAACAAGTCTGTTGAGGCTTGGCGTACAAAAAGATATGCATAGACCTTCAACAAGGAACACTACATTTTGAGCGGATAAACTTTACTTCCGCTAAACAGCTCTTCAACGTTTAAGTTCTCTATTTTGATGTAACAACTTTTTAAGTTATCGTTTGTCCAATGTTGACTTTTTTTGAGCTAATCTTTTGTGAGTACTTAGTTACTCTACAAACTGTCATTTGTCCAGTGTTGACATCTTTGTTCTAATGTTTAGTTAGTACCCTGTTATTCTAAGAAATGTAATGGACTATCCTACTGCTGGATATGTAATGCTACTATTATCATATATTAAGCTTTAGTTTATTGAAGTATCTGATTTGTGTACAATGTTTGCAAAACTACTAAAACAAAATACAACAATCACTACAAAGGAGATACCTGACACCATTTTCTACCTTACATGGGATGAATCATGATCACACACTTTAGCACGCCAACTGAGATTCTTCTTAAATGACCATTTTCCAATAACTCATTGTTGTAAAATGCCGTAATCACACACAATACAACCATCTGTTATGTCATAACAAACAAAAAAAAAGTGATACATGCATAGTAAATATCTGATTCAAGCCAACAAAATTTAATCAAGTTATAATTGAAAAAAAATTGTAGCATACACTAAGGCTTACCAAATAAACAGCCACCATGCTACGAATACAATAGATGCAACTACTTGCAGTTCAACAAACAACCTTATGCCATCAACAGTCACACCCGAAACAAAAATAAAACACCGACTCTGCAATTATACCAAATTCAAAGAACTAACAAGAAGTGTGATTAACCAAACATTGAACACTTGAATATTTCAAGTCTTTGACTAGACAACTTAAAACAACACGACACGCCTAATTCCACAAATAAACACCCTTTTTTTTTGGAAAATAAAGGGACCTTACTTGAAGAATTACATAATGAGAATGTAAGAGTGATTTACCTATTTACTCAGAAGGAGAAAAAACAAGCAGCATTTTATACAAATACAAGTAACCAATTTATTCAACCATTTCTCTTTCCAGAAGCAGACACTGAGGTTGTCGGTGCCCATGATGATGTTGAACTTCTTCCTCCTCCACATGTTATCATCACGTCACCCTCCTAAACCCTATTTCCCCAATTCAATTTAGTTTAGTTCATATATTCTTCTGACACAAATAAACACCTCAGTTAACACTAATTTGAAGTATTTGAATACTAACAAATCCAAATGCTGACATCAACTAGTAAACATGAAATTAACCTAAAAAGAAGAAAGAATCATAAGAATCCAATGAATTAGAATGAATAGTTTGATAATAAAACAACTAGGGATCCACAACAGCAAAATTGGAATCGATTAACAGCTATGAAGTAAGAAAGGAAACTGCAATCGATTAACAGTTATGGATTTTGGGTTTAAGTTTTGAAGATTTAGAATTTTTGTTTGAGAAGTTTAAGATTCAGAATTGACAATTGATGAAAAATAGAGGAGAAGAATGGAGGAACAGAAATTACAGAAGAAGGAAAGGAACTTTCTGAGAAGAGAGATGAAAAATACGAACCCAGAACAAAACGAGATCACGAAAATCCAAATCTGAATCGTGTCAGATTTCCGATCTCAGCAACAAACGGACCTTCGATTCGACGATTTCACCAAAGGAAAAAAAACGCTTTCTCAGGAGCTTCGTTGTCGGTGGCCCAGGCAAGTCCACCAACAAAGCATCATTATTCAACTTCCGTCATGGAAATCGGAAAGAAAATTGCCAAATGATGAAAAATAAAGGAGAAGAATGGAGGAAAAGAAATTACAGAAGAGGGAAAGGAATTTTCTGAGAAGAGAGATGAAAAGTATGGGTCCCGTATAGTTTTTTTTAAAATTAAAATTAATTATTTTTTATTAAATATGATGACTGGTTGTAGCAGGTCATACAAGGAGGTTCATTGGTGGACCTTTTTTTGGGGGTCCATATTAGGGGGCACCTTACAATAATTGCTACATTTTATTTGAATTTACTAAATCAACTTCTTTGGGGTAATAAGAGACCAACCTTGGGGTAATAAGAGACAAACTTTGGAGTAATAAGAGACCAACCTTGGGGTAATAAGAGACCAATCATCTTGAGGAATAAAGACATCAACCCTTGGGATAAATCTAAATCAGGTTCTTTTTAAACCCCAAAAAGATTCTTTTTACCCACGGTAAAAAGAAGCGAATTTAGTTTTACCTCAAATGGTTGACATCTTTTTGCCCCAAGTCGATTGACCTATTTTTACCCCTCAATTGGCCTCTTTTTACCTCTCGATTGATCTCTTTTTACCCCAAAATGTAAAAAGACAAAAACTAAAAAAAAAAAAAAAAAAAAAAGAGAATGAGGATTAGAGAATGTGAGATGATGGTGTGAGGAAATGGTGAAGTTTGGAGGTGTATTTATAGGGGGATTGTAACATAGGTTATAACTACCATAAATATAGTCAAAAAATGTGTTAAACTTAGTAAGAAAACGTGTAAAACCAATTAAAATCACTTAACCAAAGTCCAAAAAACGTGTTCAGCCCAGACCACTGACCACAGCAGCGTGAGTTAACTCACGCCACCGGTCAGAGGTACGTGACTTAACTCACGCAAGAGTATTTTCGTCTTCTCAGTTGGGAACGAGCAATTCATGTTGGGTAAAGAGCAAAATTTTTGCTTGTATATAACAATTTTTTAACATGGGCCTGTTTGATTGGCTAAAGTCCATCAAATAAAGAATTCTGCTATTTACTCAACACGAAACACTCGCACCCGACTGAAATTAAGCTTTACCCCTGCGTTACTTAAGTAACACAACATGACTTAACTCACGCGGCATGAGTTAAATCACGCGCTTTAATTTTTTCTCAGTTTTGCATCGTATCTTCATTTTCAGTTTTCTTCATCTGTTATGCAATGGTTACTTTGCAGTCTGCACGGTTTATCGCTTTTTATTTCTAGTTTCTCTTTGATTACTATTATAACCACAAATTAGAAAATCAAACTTAAAGAGTAATGTTAAAATATTCAAAAACATCAAGGTTCATATCCAAAATTAAGCACAATGAAATCATCTTTTCCCCAAAACAAAGCTTCTTCACGATTGGCTTCTTCATGATTTTTGTTTGTGCCTATGCGAATGACTCTCTTCTCACATGTGGCTTCTTCACAATTTTTGTGTGTGGTTTTTCTCACAGTAACCGCACAAAAAAGCACAATATTCATGATTAACAATCTCACATGTATTAAATTCAATATATCTCGATTTCATTATGTTAGTTTGAAGAAAAGTTGCAAATCGTAACTCATATGGCTAACAAGATGGAGTGTGCATTAAGTCACGCTAGGTTTATAACCTACGTGAGTTAACTCACGCATAACTCATGCAACGGTATTTTGGGAAATTCAGTTGAGCGCGAGTGATTATTGTTGGGAGAAGAGCAGAAATCTCATAAATTATTTTTTCATCTTCACTTTTAATAAATCTCATGTATTTTAGCCTACTTTTCATCCTCTTCATTTTTCATAAATTATTTTTCTTTTGGCTTACTATCATAATCCCCATTTAGCATCATTTCAACACCCACATTGTCGTTTTTTATAAGAATATCAGAAGAAAAATAAAAAGAAAAATAATAATAATTATAGTGTGGACTTTAGTACAGGCCAGGCCGACACCAAGCCTTAGAATTGGAAATAAATTTATCGGAAATTTTTAAGTTATTTTATATTAAATATGTAGTTTTTTGATAAATAGTTGTTATTTTTCAATTTCAATAAAAAGGTTACTACTTTAGTTGATTTAACATATACAATATTGTATATGTTAAACAAATCCATTTTTAAAATATGAAACATAAATCGGTGGTAATGTAGGCTTGAGTGACGTTAAATAAAAGCTTCAGTTTCAATGTCCCGAAACTTTTAGTGTTTGAAAATTCTTGGGTTCCTGATTTTTTTTTTAAAAGTGAAAGACCAGGAGATTTATTATTTTTCACATTTTTAACTAAAAAAAATTATGTGAGGGATAAAGTTTGAATATTGGTGGTTTGAGGGTATAAGAGATTAAGTGAAGGGGTATAAAGTAAAATTTTATATTGCCAGTATTCATAGGTATAGCGCCATTTGGGCTTACCCTATTTCATATTGCTCTTACTTATCTTAATGATTATTTCTATTTAAGCCTCCCTGCCCCTCTCTCCCCCCACCACCCCCAATCTCCAAAGGCCCCCTAAATTACCGAATTCACCCCTTAAATATAGGGTAGTTATCTACCACACCACAAGCTTAGGGATATATCTACCGGACCTATTGTTCTGATAGATATTTACCGGACAGTGCATTATATATTTAGCACAAAACATTGATTTGGTACTTTTATTTCTTTTTTGCACTCTACTTAATTTATTCTAAACCTTTGTTCAATTTTTTCTTTTTCTAAACCTTGCGATTTTTGAGCCATTTTGGATTTTTCCATGTCAATCATTTTAATAAATAGTTTTAATTTGTACTCAAATGCGATCAATTAGTAGGTGAATCTTACTTCTGCCTTTCACATTCACTTATGCATAACTTTCATCCCTTTTGTGGTAGATTCTGCGTAATTAACAGCTGGTAGTTTTCTACTAGAGGTTACATTTTTTTTATTTTTAATGTTCACATCATGTTAGTATTTTAATGCTTTTCTTTACGCATTTTATTATTTTTAATATATTTGTTTACACATATATCCCTATCCCTAAGCACATATATTTCAATTTTAGTTAAGATAAATACCATAGCACACCTTTCACTATAATGTTTTTTTTACACATTTTTTATTTTCATGCATTTCTTTACACATTTGTTTAATATTTTAATGATTATTTTACACATTTTGTTTTGTTTTGTATGCATCATATTAGCTCGGGTAATGATAGACATTAGCATTCTACATTTTCTTATCTTAATTTATTGATATATTCATTTCCTTATCTTATTATCTAGATGAAGATGACTTAAGATACTACTATTGGATTTATTTGCATGTTTCAAGATATATTTTAACTTTGTTTATTCAATTTTAAGAAGATGTACTTCTGTGTGAAATTATTCACGAAAAGATTATGAAATAGAGTTGAAGAAGTACATGTTATAAAATAGTAGGAAGAGCATTGGATTCAAAATGATGTGTGTTTGAAATCTACAGAAATATTAAGTGACCCTGCATACAATTGATTTTATTTTTCTCTCTAGTAATTTAGTAGTCAAGATTTCATCTTTTAAGATGAATAAATGATAAATTATAGTTCAAACTCTGGCATCTACATATTACAATGTCCTACCAGTTGAGTTATGTTTATGGAGACATTAAAATAATATATATAAATAACTTGGGAGATGCCTACTACCATATGCCCCAAGGAAGATTCACTCATGTTCACAACACATCCAACATGAGTACATTTTCATCCAAACCAACAGAGAAATTTGTCTGTTACAAAACATCAAAAACGTCTTAGTCTTCGTCAGCATGACAACCATCCTTATAAACACAAAAGTAAAGAAGAAAATGTGTTGTAATTGGAATTGTTTGTCGGTTTGGTGGTTATGTTGGAGGAGCATTGGTACGAGCAACATGTTATTGTTTTTGTTGGCACTTGCGAAGGAGATTTCAGAGTGTAGCAATATTTGTGTTATGGTTTGACTTTGGTTTTTGTGTATAGATTTTATGGGTTCGGTGGTTGCCCTGTGTAGTGGGGTGTTTTTGGTTGGTTTGTCATATGTTTTATTGTTTGTGTCTTGTATGTCTCTCTTCTCTTTCAACAGAGACGTTTTAATAAATTTTGTCGTTAAAAAAACAAAAAAAGCGAAAGAAAGAACTCCACAAGTAAGGAGATTTGTGGCTCTACAAAAATGCAGACGCTCGTCCAACCATCATTCTGAATGACACGGAGGGGGTCGAAACAACAATTGATCCCCTTATTGCGAACGCACACTTACACACACAAGGAAGAAATGGTTAACCGACCCCGCAACCATCAGTAAAACGTGGAAACCAGTCTAAGTTTTGGAGGTACTCATAAACCCGTAAAACATCATCTATTCGTGCTCACTTTAAAACACAATTCAAAGAAAAACATTATAAGTTACAAAAATAAACTGGACATAGCCGGCTATCATAGGTAAACTGCCACTTTCCATTAGTAAGTTATAACCCGTTGTGATAATTATAATTAAATAAATTCGTGTGAACTTGAACCGCTAACATTATAAACTAAGACAACATGTTCAAAAAATAATATGGAAGAAGCTGTAGTAGAACATATCGGGACTCAACTTCCCTATTATTAATATCCTTGCACTCAGGCTTTCTTTAAGAAAATATCCTTGCACTCAGGCATTGAAAATATCAATTGACATTCGATTAAGATTAAAAAAAAGTTATATTTAAGTTCAATATTTGATTACATAATTAAAATTTGGGTTAAGTAAAATGTTAATCTTCATAAATATATCATTAATTATTTTAGTTTGGAAAGATTTTCTAAAACAACTATCACTCAAATATTTTACTGAAATGCCTAGTGTATACAAGGTACCCTAATGACACGTGTTAAGAATTTTATAAGTAGAATGTATTTATTGATAATAATTAATTTTCAACTTTTTGAGAAATAAATTATCATAATTTTTAAGACAGAATTTTTGCATTGAGTTTCTTAACACGTGTCATAAAAACATATGTCAGGATTTCCCATTTTATATTAGCAATTTGGTCATCTCTATTAAAAGCTGCAATTGTGTCAAAAGTGATTAAAAATGAAGGGTTAAACATGTTTTTGCTCTTTATAAACATGCGTTAAATATGTTTTTGATTCTAAGCTGCTTTTTATAAAAAGGGGTTAAAAATGAAGGGTTAAATATGTTTTTAATTTTTATAAATATACCACATTGTCGGATTAGTCCCTCTAAAATTTTTGTTAAACTTTTAGTCTTTCAAAAGTTTTTCATCGCCACTTTTGGTCCCTACTTTTTAATCAACTCATGCCTATCATTAATATTTTTTAATGAAATTTTTTCAGAAATTGGTAGAATATTATGACAATCTTTCCAATAAAAATTATAATTTTTTTAACAAAATATTAATTTTTAATGTTTGGATGTTTTTTTTTGTTTTGAAGGAAACATGGTTATAGCATTTTATTAATAATAAGAGTTTCAATACAATTGGGTATTTCAAATTAAACAGCGGGACTAGCTAGTAACATGGCTTCTCTTGCAAGAGCATGAACAACCTCGTTGGCTTGTCGCCTAACAAACTCCACCCTAAAGTTGGAAAATAAAGCAGTAAACAAAGAACGACAATAAGAGATAATGCAACCAAATTCGGATGTGTCGTTCCTGTCAGAAAGGAAGGCGTCAGAAGTTAATTTATAATCCGTTTCAAAATCAATGCTGTCAAACTGCATGTCACTCAACCATTGTAGAGCTGAATGCAAACCAAAAGCTTCACCCATATCAACTGAAACAAGACAAGGTAGTGACACAATTTTGGCCAGAATAAAAATACCATCAGAATCACGAACACAAATTCCAATACTTGTTCGGTTGAGGGAGGAGGAGAAAGCAGCGTCAATGTTGCGTTTATATCTCCTTGGCATATGAGGCTGCCACTTTCGTGCATTAGGTGAGGTCGAAGTGGAAGGTCCCCCCTCAAGTGTCAATGACGACTGGTTTTGCCTACTTGATGCAAGAACATCGAAAGTGTTAGCCAACTGCCAATCAATAACCATATTACGGACTCTTTCCACCACCGTAGCGCTGATCTTTGTGACATCTTCCCAAACCTTTGGATGCTTAAAAATTCATATTTAAATTATGTTTTTGTTAAAATATTAATACTTATTTTAGAGATATTTTCAAAATATTCTACACTTTTTCTAGAAAATTTAATTAAAAATCATGAATGCTAGATAAAAGTTGACTAAATAGTAAGGACTTAAACTAGTGATGAAAAACTTTTGAAGGACTAAAAATCTAAAAAAAAAATAAAGAGACTAAAATGAAATGTTGGTATATTTATAAGAAACAAAAACATAATTTAACCCAAAAATAAAAAGTAGTATATTTATAGAACAAAAAAATTATATTAAAAAAATTAATCCTTATAAATAATATCATATTTCGTTTTCCGTAAATAATGTTTTGTTTAACTTATTTTAACATTGATTACCAAATGTATCCATAAACAATATCTAAAAATCACCATAAATAATGTTTTGTTTAACTTATTTTTACAACGATTACCAAATTTATCCCTAAACAATATATGAAAATCATTATTTGAAGATTGTTTTTAATATATAAAAAGAATATAGAAGAATTGGACAAATGAGATTCATCTAGATCATGACAAACTTACTCTGGATCGAACAAACAATTAAGACTCATTCACATAGGTTCAAACTAAAACAAGCTCAATTCTATATTTGTGTCAATTACTCCTAACATACCCTCCCTCCGCAAGAGGGGTGTTCAAAGCACCTCAAAAGAACCTTTTAAATCGAATAGAAAACATCTCCAAATGTATCCATGATTCTCGCTCGACAGTTATGATTCATATGAATATGTAATCGCAAGATGTCTCGATATGCTTTACAACGGTTCCTGCACGACACCTCTATATAATGAGACTTTACACAGTCTCCAAAGGTACGAAACTATTCAACCCTAAACCTTGATTCTTGCTTTTTAAACTGACTTGAACATCATAACATCATAGTCTCTGCAGATACATACTCTCCCACCGTTCCAAACATCATTCTGATAAGGTACAATCTAAACTCAATAAAAACATAGATATTTAAAGATAATTCATCAATGAGATATTAACGTTTGGGCTGCAATGGTTGAATTGACAACCATAATGTTAGTTAACTTTTATATAGGACAATTATTTATTTAACTCTTAAAATGAAAACGTGATGCAAGATTTTTAAGAGCAAAGAATCCGAATTCGAACAGATCATGGCTTTGTTCAGTTAACTTAGGGATCAGACGTGGAAAATAGAATTGAACAAAAAGAATCTCGTATTCTACAATGTCGCCACGTGTTAGCAAAAAAATAAAAAATAAAAAGGAAAAAAACATAGGAAATATAATATTCGTAACAAAGAGAAAGAAAAGAAAAATCGAAAAAGGTATTGGTGTTACTCATGCGTGTCAGAAATGAACAACTTTCAACCTACCGTGTAACATTATGATTGGACCACGTAAATTACGCACAAAAGACACAACCACGTGGTGCTATCATGATTCAATCAACGGTTCAGATTTCATGTTGGTGTTAAATCGTTCAACGTCATACCAACTGTAAATGTCGAGTCTTTGCCCGTGACTATGACGGGCAGTCTGCCCGTGAATAAAAGTGGACCCCACCTCACCCCTACAAATGTTTCTTCTCCAAACACCATTTCAATTGATTGTGTTTCAATTTTTCATTTTGTGTATCAAATTTTCATCAATCAATTTCAATTCAATTCAATTCAGTTGAATTTTAATCCAATGGCTGAGATTTGTTGTGGTGTAGTTGGAGAAGAAGAAACTCTTACTCTACCGATTGAACCAAGCTCACGAACTTCTGGTCGCCGGAGTTTGGATTTACTACCATTGAAATACATGGCAGATCCACCGGAGAATAGCCGGAAACGACAGAAGCTAGATCCATCTGTTTCATCACCGCCACCGCCACCGCGAGAATGCGAAAACGCAGTTGATAGCTGTGAATCAAGTACTGATGAAGAATCAAAAGAAAATGAAGTTGTTTTGGAAAACAAAGTTGTTGTTGTTGAAGAATATTCTCCTAAATATGGAATAACATCGGTTTGTGGAAGAAGAAGAGAAATGGAAGACGCTGTTTCTGTTCATCCATCGTTTTGTAGCGAAAAACAAGATCATTTCTTCGGTGTTTACGACGGTCATGGTTGTTCACATGTAATTGCTCGAAATTCTAAATTCTAATAACCGTTATCATAATCATTTTTTGACCAGTGGATCTGTTTTTTTAACTAGGTTGATGTGTTTTTTCTTATAGGTTGCGACTATGTGTAAAGAAAGGTTGCATGAAATTGTTGAAGAAGAAATAGTGAAAGAGAAGGTTGACTGGAAGTCAACGATGGAGAAGAGTTTTATTAGAATGGATGAAGAGGTGTTGAATTCTAGCAAGACGAAACAGAGCTTCAGTTGTAAGTGTGAGCTTCAAACTCCTCACTGTGATGCTGTTGGTTCTACAGCCGTTGTTGCCGTTGTTACGCCGGAGAAGATTATTGTCTCTAACTGTGGTGATTCTCGAGCCGTTCTTTGTCGGAACGGTGTTGCCATTCCTCTTTCCTCCGATCATAAGGTTAGTTTTATTTCATTTTATATTTTTTTTCTCTCCTGTATTATTCTTTAACTAACTTTTTGACCCGTATTCGTTTGTGCAGCCGGATCGACCCGATGAGTTGGATCGGATTAATAAAGCTGGAGGACGTGTGATCTATTGGGATGGTGCAAGAGTGCTTGGAGTGTTGGCCATGTCAAGAGCTATTGGTGAGTGAGTGAGTGCAAGTGCGCACGATAACTAAGTTATAAAATTTATTATTAACTTATTGCTATTTGATTAGTTCAAACGTGGTTATGCATGGTTTCATTTTACCGTGCATATATCAGAATGATAATCATAGGACCTTTGATTTATATGACGATGGATATGTTAGAATCACGAGATAATTTTTCAAAACTTACTTGTTGATCATGAATCCAACTATTTGTTGACCATGATTCTGACATATCCACCATAATATAAGATATTATAAAAAAATTGGTTATATTAGAATCACAAGGTCATTTTTTAAAACCTACATATTGACATTAGATCGTAATTATAGAAGGATGGTTGTGAATTATAATGGTTGAATTTTTATAGAAGGATGGTTGTGAATTATTATGGTTTATTTTTGTAGGGGACAATTACTTGAAGCCATATGTTATTTCGGAACCGGAGGTAACTATAACGGAGAGGAGTGATGAGGATGAATGTCTGATACTTGCGAGTGATGGCTTATGGGACGTGGTGCAAAACGACACGGCGTGTAGGGTGGTGCAGATGTGTCTCAAGGCAGAGAAGACGGTGACACCGCCGGGTTCTCCGGGAAGTGAAGTGGCGGGAAATGGGTCAGATAAAGCGTGTTCCGATGCTTCAATTTTGTTGACGAAGTTGGCATTGGCAAGGAATAGTTCGGACAATGTTAGCGTGGTGGTTGTTGATTTGAGGAGAGATCAACGTCAACAATAACAATTAAGAATAGTAATAGGGATTCATTGATGGAATTGGAAGAAAAATTATTGATAATTAACCGACCAAAACTTATGACGTGTACTGTGTCTGGACACCTATGATTCGTAGGATTTTTTATTGGCAAAGGTGGGAGGAAAATGGTGGGGCCTTGAGATTTTTTCTGATGATTCCATGTGATTTTAGTAGTGTAGTATTTGATTGAGGGGAAAGGTTAAAATTGTATCTTTTGGGAAATAATTGGATAAAAAAAAAATATGTATAAGAGATTTTAGATTAGTAGAAAGTAAAAACAATTGATGTAAACTAAGGCATATATTGTCCGTAAAAAGAAGACATACATTAACTTTGGCCATTTGAGATTAGCCTTACTTTGGTCTATATTGAGATTTATTAATTTTTGGAAAGGATTGAGATTTATTAATGTGAACTATAAATAATTCAATTCATTTTTTAAAAAATAAATAGGAGTAATTCAATTCAGTTTTTATTTTTTTTAAATTAAACGATTCGACTTTGATCCATCATGAGCTGTTAAGTTAATTAATGACATCTATTCTATAAAAAAAAAATTAAATAAGTATATTCGGTGGTCACTGTTATAAGGGTGAGATATTTAAGAAGTGTAGGATCGAAAAATGACACGAGTTGCGAACATAGAAATGCTAGGACAATTCACAAGAAAACTCTTTAAGTATAGACCTATGAGGACAATTCCCAAAGCAAACTCATACACCCTCCTGTCACTAATATAAGTAAAAATCCACATTTTAGATACATTCAATTAATGACGTATGTAGTCTTTATTATATGTCACATACATCATTAATTGAATGTATCCAAAAAATGTATTTTTGCTTATATTAGTGACCGGAGGGTGTACATATGATGACTCTTGTTCTATAAACATTGATTTGCATGAACACAAGTGAGATTAACATTTTCTATGGGTGACTCGAGGAATCTCTAATGTTATCTCTAAATTTTGAGATTATCATGTGATTATTGATGGCATGTTATTTCTCAATTTTATCTTATCCAGTTATGAGATGTTGTGTCACTCTTCGATATTTTAATTCATGATCTCTAACACCAAGGGTTGGGGATTTTCTATTTCAACAATGATGATGTTGTCTGAATTGCACTCTCATTGTATCACGGTCACTTGTTATTGCAAAACTTAGTTTAGTAGTGTAGCTCATGGACACAATTTTGGGTTCCTAAGTTAGGGTTTTATTAGTCTCAAATGTTTAGGTTCTTCTTGGCCTATATTGTTTAAGCTTGTTCCTAATCTTCTTACATTTGCTTGAACAATTGGAATAAGATAAATGTGAAAAAGAGCTCAAAAGTTAGCTCGTTTAAGGATTCATTCATTTGGGTTTGTTACAAGTGAAATTGCTCTTTAAGAACCTAATATTTGTTCTCAAGCAACTTAAACTACCAAATATGCCTCCAACAACAATTACTCGTCATTGGCTTTCAAACGACAATTAGTTGTCGTTCAAATTTATCCCTCAATTTGGTCTATTCTCAAGTGATAAGTATCCTTTCACATGACAGATGCTAAGCATGTTACTTCAACCATATGCAATGCTTTTTCAGAGTGCTTATGATTAATTTACAAGAGTGAAGGAGTTGACAGACGAATCTCTGACAAACGTGCATGGGTGATTTCTCTTTCTCGTTAACTCATTGGTTGAAACATGGTGCACAAGAATTGTGTTTTTTTTTTACTTGTAGTTGAGATTGAAAGATAGAAACAAGATACTTATCACTTGAGAATACATACATGACTTGTCAATCTAGCGAAGTCTGTAAGCAATTTAAGAAAACGAGTTGAACGGTAATTAATTGTCGCTCCTATATACAGTTGAATTTGAAGGAAAATAGATGCCTAAAGATCAATTTTTGTTACGAGTATTGTAAGTATTTTAGGACGGTTCGTATATCCAAAACATTTGACCTATGTATAGGTGAGATGTTTAAGAAGAGTATTTTGGGGTGGACAATGATAAGTGCTGAGAACGAAGAAATGCCAGGAAGTAGGGTTGGGAATAGACTAGGCCGGCCTACAGGGGCCTACGGTCTGGGCTGTTTAAGCTTGGCCTAGCCTGACCTATTTATTAAAAAGGCTAGTCTTAGGCTTTTGAAAAAGCCTATTTAAGTAAATAGGTCAGTCTTATGATATCAAAAAAGTCAACGAAGCCTAATAGGCCGACCTGTTTATGTATGTTATTAAAATTTATTTTTTATTTATAATAAAATATTATTTATATTAAACATAAAAATAAAGAAACAACTAAAATAATGGACTTTTTAAATAGGATTTAAGGTCTTGTAGTGAAATAGGCTTTTAAGGTCTTATAGTGATAGACAAGCCTTACAATGAAATAGGCTTTAAAGCATATTTAGCCTATTTAAAAGTAGATAAAATAGAATGCTTAAGACTTTAATAATAAGTAGGCCTGTAAATAGGCTTTTAGGCCAGGTCAGACTTTTAAATAGGTCAGGTCGGGTCGAAAAAATAGGTATATAAAAAAGATCATAGACCAGGCTCAAATTTGCAAAAAAATTCATAGGTCAGACTCAGGTCTATCAAAGCTTGACGGCCTATTCCCAACCTTACCAGGAAAGATTCAGTATTCTAATTATTTATATCATAATATTATTGTACCAACTTCATTTCTATAACCTAAGGATTAAAAAGAAAAATAGTCCCGATTAACTGTAGCCACATAGTTATATAATGAAATTTGCAAACTATTTCCTTGAAACATTTTAACTCCAAAAATGTTGCTATCTCCACTCATTTACATGAGACAAAAAGTTGAAGTTGGACCAACAAATGTTTGGAAAATCTTTCTTTTTTCTTTCTAAAAAATCAAAAACATAAATGGATAAATGTAGGGTTAGGTTCTTGCAGCATCATACAAACAAGTTCAATAAATAAACATGTGGGCCTGTGAAGTGGGGCAGACTTGTTTACTCTTTTAATCAAAAATCGACACGTAGCATTGGTATTATTTTTAGTGTCACTATCTCTTAGCTGGACTAGATTTCATCAGATTTGATGCTTTGTTGATGGAACTAGGACCAAATTTTATTTTGTTTTCAACCTTATTTCTCATATATATTTAATTTTCTGTATCTATTTTTTATTATATTACTGACCCGACTTCATAACCCATACCATGGTGTTGGAATTTAGATCCTTCTATCTGGTTGGTCCAGATCAAATTCATGAGATTAGACAATTTGGAGAACATGAACTTAGATATTTCTCCTCTAAGAAAGAAAAATCTTAGATATTTCTAAACATAATACTTACACTATATTTTTAATTACAAAATGATTAGTATTATTTTGTTGGAATTCAGCTTGAATTGATTATCATATTATTAGTTTTTTGATCGGGATGAAATTGACGAATTTTTAGTTTCTACTTTAAAGAAAGCTTATATTCGTTATAAAAAAACCCAATTATAAAATAAAAAGATGAAATGAGAGACAAATACTGTAAGAATTTAATCACTAATGAAATTTCTCAAGAATCTTGGGCGTAAATTCAGAAATTATACATATGTTCGGTATCACAGTAGGTATGTTAGAATCACGATGACGACCTTGATTTCGCATAAGTTACAAGAAGCTACATGATGAAGTTTTTGAAAAAACACGGTGACGGTAGATCACCGTGATTCTGAAATACTCACCCTGATATCAAACATAGATAATTTGTCTTAGTTACTTTGTAATTTTTCTTATGGCAAACGTGCCATAAGTCTCTCCTTACTAGTAGTCTCTTGTGTCATCAGGAAATTCTTTTAGCGTCCACTTGCCCTTTCTTCAGTGATGACAAAACCATTTTTCATTGGTCTTGACAATATTTCAAAGATCTAAGCAACCTTAGTGGGTGAAGTGGCTATGTTAGCACCGTTGATAATGAAGAATATTTGGATCTCTGGTAACAAGATTGTTTTTGAGGGAACAACTTCTATGAAGTATCGGATCACACCATCCATCTTTTCCCAGTCACATGTTTTCAAGCAAGCGTTTTAAAGTCCAACCTCCAACCCCCTGAAACAATCCATGAAGTGTGTTGGAAAAAAGGGGGTGTGGATGTCATGATTTTCTCAATTTGTATGAGACTTCTCTATAGGGTTTGGAAAATAACACTTAATTAACCATGACGTGAGACTATGTTTGCAGACTGGATTTAGGAAAATAATATGTCGTTAAGATTTCTTGCATATGGTTCAACTTGTCATAGAGGGAACGTCCCAATTTCATCACCATGATAATGAGCTAGAAATTATTAGAGATTTCAAACAGACAGATTGTGTCATATTTGATCATGACACCTTTCGTGAAGGGAATATTTGTGCATATTTTCTAGCAAAGATGAGATCTATTAACTTAGATCTTCTAATTATGCTTCAAGAGTCTCCTTCTAATTTGTCATCAACTTTGCTAGCTAATAGTCTTTGGGTGTCCTTTGTAAGGACATAATCCCTCTTTTTTTTTCTTTTTCTTTTCTCACGTAACAAAAAAAAAAAACTGAATCAGTGGTTTATTCAATTTATACTTGGGTAAAATAAATTTTTGGTCATTATAAATATATCAAATTTTGTTTTTAATTCCTCCAAATTTTTCCATCAAATAATGGTCGATGTCCTTGAATTATTTTCTATCATAATTATTTACCCACATTTTAAAGTCAACTCATGTGTGTACCTTTTAGATTTTTGAATGAGTAAGCATGTTTTGAATATTATAAGAAACTCTCTCAAACAATAAATTAGGATTTTTAACAAAAGATGCATTAAATATGATTTTTTTTAAGCACCATACACATAAAAATTCATATTTAATTCTTCTTTTTTTTTAAAAAAAATTCTTAATTTTTCCTAGAGAAATTTCTATAAAGTACAAAAATATGTTTGAGAAAAATAATTCAAAATTTTGAAGGATATAGTTAACTTTGAAGCAGGATAAAATATGCTTATTGAAAACATTTGAACAACCATTGTACAAAGAAATTTTTTAGAGATTAAAAACTTATTAATCCTTTATAGTTTTGCTATAAAATCGTGGTAGCTATGAAAGACACTTATGATACTACTAGGTAACACGTCAATATAAAAAAGATAAAAAATTAGATAAGGATGTAATCAAAATTGTAAACACATAATAAAACTCGTTTGTTTGTCTCCTAATAAATTTACCATAAAAATTTCTAAATATAAATTGAAAATACGCCTACAAGCACTAATGATGGCACCTAATTCACAAACACCTACTTCTTGCTATAAAATTTATCAATCACTCATTTAGAATCACAAGTTCAAAATCTACGTTATCCAATTGCAAATCTTATACCCCATAAACAATTAGTTTCACCCCTGTAAAAAAACAATTATTTTCTCTTTCTCTTTATTAAAAATTATTTTCATCAAAAGCTAATTAAAATATCTATTTCGTTTTCAGCATAAAAATTAATTTCAAACAAAATGAATTTTGAAACAAAAAAAAACACACATACAAACATAGTTAAATCATCAAGAATATTTTTAGAAAATGGACCCTAAATGTCGTGTGGATAAGGTTGAATTTGAAACAAGAACACAGGTTAAAGCAACGGAGATGAATAAACCACATTCCAATTTTTCCTTTGGCATATATATAATTGGATAAGATATATAGTATATTAGCTACATTAATGTTATCCAATCATCCAAACTTAGGTACACAATCATTAAAAAACTTTACAGTTTTCTTTGACAGCGTAGTGGAAGAATGTCACAATCATCTAAGCCAGAAGAGTGAATGAGACATGTGTAATCACCCAGAGCCCTACGTTATTAAATGTAAGTATTCGTCCATGAAATTTACACATCTAGTTGAATCTTCTACTCATATATACTAGTTGTAATTTAGATTGAATTTCAATGTTCACTATTAACAATCAGACGTAAAATTCACTATAAGCACTTGTTGAGGTTGGTTAATCTACACAAACTCTAGATTTGATCTCCATCATATATAGAGTGCAACTCCCTAATCTAAATATTTTATCATAAAAGGACTTGACTATTCTTTGTTTACCTCTCATCGAATTTCGAATCACCAAAGCGTCTTTGCTTGATAATCGGATGGTTAAGAAAAAAATTTGATCTAATTTTAAAATCATTTGAATCATTTTAAATTTTAAGAGTTTTTTTAGATAGACAAAATGACAAATTAGTTATCATAAACTCACAAATATAAAGTGGGGGTACCGTGGGTTCGAACCCGATCATGACGTCCAGTTTACCAATTTCGACATTTTTACCATTTAATCTAGAACTTATAAGACATTTTTAAGGGTTCTAATTGAGGGGAAATGCACACGCTTCTTTAACATTGTCCTTGTGATTCTTTAGAAGCAAGTCACAGAAAGCAGAATCATTAGATTAGATACGTGTTTATTCCATAGTCAATTTTACAACTCTAACATCATTTGTATATACATGTTAAAAAAATCATTTTTAATAGGTATATATACAAAAAAATTAGTATGATGTTATATTATATATATTTTATCTTGCGCTAGATTTCTTAATTGGATAGTGTGTTCCATCGGTTGTGCTAGCATCTTGCATGCTTCATGTTCCTAGTTCAACTCCTGCTAGCCACTTCAAACCGGCACATGCGGGTACATTTAAAACATTCCTTACCACCAAAGTTGCTTTAAACAATATATATCTAATCCTATATCTTTCATCAACAATAAGTGTGAATAAAACACAATTCTTTTTACAACTAAAAGTACATGTGTAATATATTAAAAATTATATAATATTTATGTTAAAATATCTTTGAAACATAGGTATAAATCATGTTTCATGGACGATAAAAATTAATGGTCGCTCGAATTAACTAATCAAAAATATAAATTCACACACATTACAAAATTTGACTCACCCCAAAAATTATTTCTAACTCCGCCATTGCAACCACGTATATATCTAAAACTATCTTCCACAGTGCTGAGATTGAGAATGAATTAATGCTCCACTTTTGATGATTTCCGCAATAGTATTTTCATAAGGAATAATATAATATTGTAAGCATTAAGGTAGTGTAGAGGGAATAATAGAATTTTTTAGGCATAGGGGGAATAAGAGTTGGAAAAAATTCACTGAAAATTAAAACTTAATAAACAAAAAATAAAGAAGCATTTGACGAACTTTGCTTAATTAGGGAATATCTGATCCTGGCCCTTTATGATAAGGTGATATTGATCACATATAAACTTATTCAAAATGAAAATTGGACCCTATTGATGCAATACTTAGCATACTAAACTGCTGGACAGTGTCATAGGTTGACAACGGAGAAATGCTCATCAAACTATCATACTTAATTGTCTGGACTCTTTTTATAGTGAATTATTTTGAAATGTTTTTGGTTCTAATATTGAGTCAGGATTTGAACATTACTGCAATCTAAATAACCTCAAATCTAGGTGAAGTGATTGCATTTTTATATGATGTGAATGTTTGGTTTTCCCATGTGTGACACATTTATCGTCGTACCTAGACCGACGGCCTGAGAGATGGTTGAATGGTTGGGGATGATGACTCCTCTACAAAGGGGGAGGGTGGTGTACGGTGTACCCGCAAATACTATGATGATCAAGTCAATCAAGTGTACTGAGTGTGATGTTCTTGAGATTTAGAAATTATGTACCGTGAAACGTGATTCATAAGTTGACATTTATAGGAGGAAGGTTAGGGTTTGTATGAGAAAAGATGAATAATTGTCTTAGATGACATATGTAGACTAATCATGATGATCACACAACCATGATTTGTTCAACGGACCAATTTGGGTGTGCCTTTAGGACATGTCTATAGCATGATTCATAATGAGCTAGCGATTTTGAGCAGCGGTCAGTTTCTATGTCAGATTTGACTTGTCCCAACTCAGAAAAATAGTCTCTCACATTCTATTGATGTTTTAGCCTATATTACTCGATGTTCTTCCTAATCCTTTAACCTTTGTTCAAGTAATTAATTGCACCGTGAAATATAATGTGAAAATGACTCAAAACTCGACCCATTTAAGAATTCACCTATTTGGGCTCGTTTCGAGTATAAGCAGTATTTTAAGACAATCCAAAACCTCAAACCGTAAGATCTATAACATGATGCTTAAAAAGTGCATATTTGAACAATCATATTGAGAACGGAGAGATCCAAGGGCGGTCCAATTTTCTTACTATTTTTCTATAGCAATGTATTAAATTAAAATGAATTCAACTTAATTTTCTAACGAGAATGAACAGTAGCCACATAGTGATATATTGAAATCAGCACATTTTCTGATATTTCCTTTGAAGTATCTTAACTTAAAAAATGTTGCAATCTAATCTTCACTTACATATAGAGAGAGTTGACAGCTGGATATACAAATATTTGAAAAAATCTTTTTTTCTTTTTTCTAAAAAATAGGATAAATATAATGCTGAGTATTAGGTTCCTGCGGCAAATCTTCATCTTCATACAATACAAGATCAAGAAATAAACAACGTGGAGTGGGGCTTGTCTTGTGTGCTCTTATAATGAAACATTGACACGTAGCAATAACATTGGTATTATTTTTCAGTGTCACCATCTCTTAGCTGGACTAGATTTCCACAGTTTTTATGCTTTGGCCATAGAACTAGCCAACTAGGAACAATTTTTTTTTCTTCCAACCTTTTCTACTTTATTTATTTCTCATTTTTAAGTCATTTAAACTAGGGCAGAGCATAAATCTTCCACCCGCCCGAAACCCAAGCAAACCACAAGAGAAATATTGAAACGGGCGGTTTGAAACGGAATAACGGGTCATTTGGTTCATGTTTCACGGCTTCCTATGGGTATCAATGGGCGGCTGCGGGTGTGAAGAATTCAATCCGTCAATACCCAGCCCGATCGACTATATGCCACTATCACATGTTATATAGTCTTGTTTCTTGACAACAAAAAAGTACGCCGTCCATTAAAACACTATCACGTGCTGATTCATTCTTATTTTGAAGTCAAAGTTTCAACTTCCTAGAACTTGAATACTGCTAGGTACTACTACTAGTAATAATAATTACTTGTAATTAATATCTTTTAGTATATAAAGAATATTTTTACTAAATAAAAAAAACAACTTGACATTCTTCTTCTTCGAGTTATTTTGGGACTTCACTATATACTTTCCTCTCTTTTCTACCTACAACATTTTTGCAGAGCATCACTATCAAAATTCACCACCTCCATTGTAGAACCTCTTCTATTCAACATTGTTCTTTGTCCTTACCTTGAAACTCATCATATATTGCAATGGAGTTACTCTCCACACCAAATTTTCATTTACTGTAATTTCCTCAAGCTGGAACATGTCTCTCCCATTTTTTTATTTCTTTGAAACATCTATAGATCTAGTCTTACCCGACCAAATCCGTCTGATCTAACCGCCACCCGATCAATCCACCACCCGACCAAACCGTTAATGTATATGGGCGGAGATGGGTGGCCTTTTTTCTTCATTGGGTACTATCGGTTTTGTCTATTTTGGCCCGAACCCAGCCGAAACCGACTGATGCTCTGCCCTAATTTAAACTTTGAGTTGAAATCATCTCCATTTAACCGGCAATGTAAATTTAACTTATGGTGGGTTGATTCGTGATATAAAATTACTTTTTCAATACTTGCAAATATCCTTTACATTTTTCAGACTTCTAATATGCATATTGAGTTACATTATATTAACCACAACGCGAATAAGTATGGATACCTTTTTGTCTATCAAGTGCATTTTGTTTATATTAACTTAGTTACGATGATGTACCAAAAAAAACCTTAGTTACGATGAAATTTTATCTTCATTTATTAGACATTCTCATTTGTAATAATTCCTCTGATACGACTCCATCTGTTTAAGCATTTTAAGTCTCCAAATTAAATCTCACTAACCACTCACTTTAAAATGGCTTGAATCAAGAAGTTCTTACATATACAAATGATAAGCACTACGAACTGAGTACCGTGTCTTATTTCCTCCAAATCAATTTGTCATCCTTGAGACCTTGACAAAGAGAGGGGAACAAATGGTTATTATGTATAATAGAAACAGCATGTTGATAAAAAATATAGAGTTTAAGAAGGAAATGTTCCAGCCTTTGTAATCTAGTAGCTTACACTCTTTAGATACTTTAAAAAGTGGATTCCACTAGTATCTCATTTATATATGTTTTTTTTCTTTCTATAGCGATATCTCATTTGTATCTATCTCTCACATGTTAAATTCTTAATTTCTTTGTGAGATGAAGATGATATTCAACACCTGATTAACTTAACATTTATTTTCTATATTTCTTTTATATTATTGAATCCACTTCCATAATGCATGGAAACCTAGTCTCTATGATAAAATACATTCTCTTAATTTTCTTAATTGTTATATCTTTATTGTCAAACATAAGGGATAAAAAAGAAAATAAAATTATTTAAAAAATAAGATAGATTGAATTTGATGGTAAAGATGTTACAATTATAAAAGAGAGAATTATGGTTATAAAGAAAGAAGAAGTTGTAAAAGAAAAAAAGAAAAAGAAAGAATTACGTACAATAGAGAATATATTCATATATGTTCACGTGTGTAAACGCAAGTTAATTACAACAAGGTAAGTTGTTCAGTTAAATGTCTTAGGTGGAGTTTTAAGAGCACTCTAAGAAGTAAATGAATAATATATTATTTTTAGTGTTTAGAATCTTCCCATCAAATATCTAAGTGTCCCCCTTTTATAACCATTGGTTTAATGGGCCTTTCTCTGATATTCAAGGCCCATTAAGTTGTGATACAGAGTCTCCCATTGGTTGTTTGTTTTGAGTACGGCCACACGTGGACTAGGGTGCAACTCATCCGTACCGAACGTGTGGAGTTCAGATGCGCTGATCATCTGTAAAAGACACATGGTATTAAGTCAAGATGAGCTGAGTTGAACCGACTGGTCTAACTTGAATGGTCAAACCAATGATGACGAGGACGAACGAGCTGACCTGACTTGAACAGTCAAGCTAGTGTTGATGAGGATGAGCCGAGCTGGCCTGACTCAAACAGTCAAACTAGTTTAGACTAAGATCTTGCTAGTTAGTCAAATAAGGTATTATACGTCACAAGAATCATAATACTTGTGTCTCCATTTATTCCCCTTGAAAGGTGAACCGTTAACTACTAGGTTACTTGAAAAAACAAAATACTAAGTTACTTGAAAAAATAAATAAATACCGATCATGGTACTACTTGTGTCTTCTTAAATTGTGATCTAGCTAGATTATATCCCACCCACTGCACTTGCTATTTTCCGCTAGAAGTTGTGTCTGTAGAGAGAACTCGGTCATATTGTCAACATTAATAGCAATGCAATAACTAATAGTGATAGCAGAATTTAGAGACCACTCCATAAAATCTAACTTTAGACAAAAAAAGACATTAGTTAGCTTGGTTTCCATTCTCCAATTTAAAGGAATCATAGCATTTAAAGAAATTAATTCATTCCATCACAGATGGATCCACCATCTTTTCTGTTCTATAAATTAACAGCTCTGCTTACATTCATAAACACGTTCCCCACTTCTAGTTATTCTTCCATTCTAATATTTCTTCTTCTATGCAATATTCATTTCACAAATATTATTACTTTGATTTTTCATCGTTTTGAATTAACACTTACATCAACAAATCATTGATCACTCATTCACTCCTACAAAACCACCCCTGTGATTATTGATAGTTGTAAAGATTGAACCATTCCTTTGAATTAAGGGAAATTTGCACTTACATGTTTGGTAACAAATTTTGACTTGCATGTTTTATTCCTTTTCTTGTTTGTTTTTTTATTTGCACCTACTCTTGCTTTTTATTTGGTCTTTTAATTTTTTTTGTGACAAATATTAGTCTTTGAATATTGACAGTTGTAAAGAAACAGTTTCGAACGATCATTCAAAATAGTCAATATGCTACTATTTAAAAAATCAATTATATGTTTGTCAAAAAAATAAATAAATCAATTATATGTTAACATTGAGCTAATGCATATTTACTTACCATAAGAGGATAGTGTTGTTTAAGTGTATAAACAATGATGTGTGTTTCTTGTGTTTTCAGATTTTTCTTATGGAGTTGTGATCTTGGCCTAATATATGATAATATATGATGCTGATGAAAGTGATTATATTAGATTTGGTAAAACTGTCACAAATGTTGGATTACATGCATCTACATACATGGCAATTGTGACATCGCCTAAAGGCTATGACTCTATTTCTGCGAATCTCAGTGTTTTGTCATTCACTTCAGTGGGAGAAAAACAGACATATGTTCTCAGTTCTCACCATGGATGGACCAATGAAGAAATATAGAGTCAACTTGTTTGGTTTGGGATGATGGTAAATTTCAAGTGAGAAGAGTCCAATTATTGCTTGGTGAACCCAATAAATTGTGAGAATAAGAGAATACAGTTGAAGAAATACAGAACAGTTTCTATTGTGATTTATTTGACTTCATCTTTTTAAGCATCACTTTGTTATTTTATTTTTAACATGCATCAGATATAAAATAGAACCAGTAATTTATGTTCTATCATATTGAAATACAAAGATTCTCCGAAGAAACTATAAGAGCACTTCCTTAGTTCCTCAAATGAGTCAGAAATTAAGAACTGTTAGAAAAAGCATTCCCTAAAAAGCTTGCCAGTGTTAATAACAAACATGTCCTAGAAAGAAATGTTACATACATAAAAAACTTTTGAAAACACAGAAGCACAAGTGTAAATAATGTTGTATGCTGTCATAATCTTTTTCAGAAATTAGGTAAGCATAAAAAAATCCTAACATAAAAGTAAGGAAAATAATTCATTCTACTAATTTTCTCAACATCACTCTTACACAACTATATCCTTATTCTTTCCTACCAATATCACCATCCAAAATTGCATGCCTAGTTAAAACAATCTCTTTAACAAGATTTCTGTAATTGAAAGGCCGAACAGCTGCTCGCAGAAATAGATCTGGAGGAAGTTTGCTCTTCTTAATCTTTTTTCTCCACGGACCGACCCCAACATACTTCCACTCTTCTGGACTAACCTTTGCTCGCTTTCCTCTCAACACGGTTTCGTCTCCATCTGCTGAACGCATCGTTTCTTCCCCTGCCTCCGCTGTCATCATTTGCTTCTTATATAGCTCTGTAGAGAGTTTGACACTCTTCCTTGCCATGTTTTCGATTGCTTCTGCACTATTTGTTGCTTTTCGAAACTCCTGCCAGCCCTTCACATCTTCTTCCATGGCACGGAATTTACCATCTTTGCTTTCTTCCATGTCCGTAACTAGATTTTGGTCTTCATTGATATCAAAACTATCAATCTCCTCATCATCATCATCCTCCTGATCATCAACATCATCATCATCATCATCATCATCAAATTCAGCATCTCCGTCACTACCTTCACCCTCAATCCAATCTATAATCTCAGTATCATTATCACCAACAATACCATCATCTTCTTCATCAGGAGCATCACAACCAAGCTCCATCTCTTCCAACTTAGCCTTCCACTCTTTAGTATAGGGATGTAAAATTTGCACCGGATGATGGCCCAAAAGAAATTCCAAACATTTCGACTTTTTTTCATCACTCAATTTCTGATATGCATTAACCACATCATCAACAAAAGCCTTTTGATTCACCTTCACAAGCTTACACAATCCACCATAATAAGTACATGTCTCAACACTGCCATCATCATTTTCTAACTGACAAAGGTAATCTTGTTCCGTCCTAGGATCAAGAAATGGAATTATCGCATTAAAAAAGTTATCTTGTGGCTCAAACCTACACTGGAACACTGGCCGCTTGACATACACAATATCAGGTCTCATCCACGCTGCACATTGCGCTACCAACGACCTCGCCTTGTTCCCAAGTCTACCCATCAAAGTCCACTTATCTAATCTCTGTTTACCAGCTTCAAGTACAACTTCACTAACTAATGTCCATTGCTGCCAAGGAAGTTCTGAAACCCTCCACTTTGGATGCCTAATAAAAACCCAAAAATACCTTAACTTAGTTTGATCCAACTGCTTCACTTTTTTCCCAAAATCAGCAGCCATTTCAGATTTCTCAATCTCCTCCCACTCTTCATGATCCTTCACTTCATTGATTATCGTCACACACTCATCCGTAATCCCACCACTAACTGGCTCACCAACAACAATCCCACGCCAAGAATACGGCCCATATTCACCATACTTATACCAATCATGCGGATGCCTTAAATTCGGATCATCCTTCTCCATAAACCTCACCATTCGATCATATCCAAGACCAATCTGCTGCAACAAATCCTCCGAAAAATTATCCGGATAATTCCCACGTCCCCTAGGGTTTTTCAACCTATAAAACAAACTCTCAGCAAGCTTCTTACTTTTCACCCTTGCATTTCGCTTCATCCGTCTCCGAAAATCAGCATTACCTTCCAATCTACCACCAGAAGACGACGCACCACCGGTCTTCTTACTACGGCCCGCATAACACCCAACATCTCTTCTACTAAACACATCACAATTCTTACTAAAAATCCCAAATTCACCATCCGGTTTCGCGTTTCGAGCCAATGAAACAACTTGAAATCTTTTGTGGGGTTGAAATTTGATTAGGGTTTGGGGTTTATTGAAAGGTTTCAAAAAGGAAAATTTATTGTAAGGTGAAAATGGGTTTAAGGTTCTAGGCAAGAATTCAGTTGTTAAATGGGTTGAATTCATTTCAACAAAAAGCATTCAGCAACAACCTTCAAATAAAACATTAAAAATTCAGTTTTTTTATTTTTTATAATAGAAGTAACATGAATCCTTATTCAAAGAGCATATAATTATGAAACAAAACAAATATTGCAAAATTGAAAAGAGAAAAACCTTATGGCGAAGTTTTTCACTGTTTCCGGCGACTGAGAGAAACTCCGGCGGCGTTTCCGGGCAGTTGAGTTGAGTTCAGTGCGACTGGAACTTGTTACTGATGCTACGAGGGAAAAGTGGTAGCGGCAGCATTTTGTTTTTTTTAGTTTGATGGAAATGGAACTGGTAAGTTTATCTTAACATGTGTTTATTATAAGATTTTATGTACAAAAACATAAGCATAACTTAAATAAGTGATTTAGATAGGGTGAATTTGTACCTAAAATAATCTTTTCCATTTGTTTTTCTTTCTATTTTATTTAAATAAGTAATTTTTGTACATATTTTTAGCTTTCTTTAGTTGGTTTTGTGATTTCATCGTGTAACACGACTTTGTTTATTTTAACTTTTCGTCTTGGTGCGATTTTTATTTGATTCAAATTGAAATATTAGTTTTGATTAAGTACTGATTTAATAAGTGACTTTTGCATCGTCAACGTTGTAGATATAAAAATATAAGTATTTTGGTGGCTTGAATATAATTCTATACGTAGGCATATGCAATATGATGTTTTATGTTATTAATATGAATATTTTGAGTTTGTTCTCGTATACATCCTTTAGTTATTAGCGATTTTAAATTTGTGTTGTATCAGTATGTTCTATCAATTTAAATGAATGATATCACCTTTTAAAAAAAATACAAAGCATAAACTTGTGTCATCAAGCTTGAAAACTAATCAAAATAATGATTAATAACTTTGTAAGATTATATTTTCTTCAAACGATTGCATAGAGAAAAACACTTTATCCGTACATTATGGATACCTTAATTATTTTAAAGAGTTTAAGTGTTATTTTTATCTATCGCCATTAGGGATTTTTTAAATAGTTTCATGTTAAGTTATCTCATGTTAATCCTTTTCATCCATCTTGTTAGTCAAATCAATATTTATGGACATATGGCACTAAGGAGAAGAAATAAAAAGTACACATGTGAGTTTCTTCCATCTCAGCACTCACTCATTAAACCACCATTAATATTCTCTTAGCGAATTAAAAGTTGCTAAGTGGATTTGCTTAATCTAGAAAATTCACAAAGTTTCTGACTATCACCCAGCTCCTGGACACTGAGCAAATTTGTCTTATGTTCACCTTCAATCTCTATGGTTTGCTCGCTCCCAACTCGTTGTGGGTTCACTAAGCAAATCTTTGTTTGCGTATCACTTCTCTATTCATTTAACTCCAACATCTTTGGAGCTTTAATCCCCATCAAAATATGGTAAAGAGGTCACAATATTGATTCATATACATGAAACTTAACTACCACGATATTGATTCACAGTTTGAATTACTTGCAAAAACAAGCTAATAAGTGCTCTAATTAAATAGGTGAAAACAAGTAAAATAGATATTTATGGGTCGTCCAAAGTTAAGACATCCAAAATTTTAAAATTTGGATTTTTTCTTCTTTTTAAAAGTTGTAACAAACGAGCTCTGATCTAAGTATGTTCTATACCGCCTAACTTAAAAATGAGACGATGACAATTTTGAAATTAATTGAAACATTGTATAGTCGTTTGATTGAATAAATGACATAACATGATCTATTTAGCTTGTTAAAAATACAAATCGATTTGAAAATGATACAATATCTCTCTTTAGTTAAAACTAAAGGTATCTTCCGTACACAATGCTAAAACTAATTTAGCTAAGATTCATTTAAAAGATTGACCACTTGACATCTCTAAACAAATATTTTTTCATAGGTGCTAATCTCTAAGATAAAACCAAAAATCAAATAATTAAAGATTTCAAATATCTAAAATTTGTGCTACACTATTCTTAATTAATTCATTACGTGGTTTGGTTGATTAACACACTTATATTAATTAGTTTTACTTTCTCGCCGATCAAACAGTGTTAAAGAAACTCAATCCCTTCATATACATACATGCCTCTTTACTTCCATAACTAAACAAATATCATCACTATTTGCACCGCCCACTATCTTGAACAACTATGCAAATGCTTAAACGTGTTCCTCTCTCAGCTTGCCATGTTTTCCTCTCTCATTTCACCTCTAAGTATATATATTAGCCCCAAATTCTCATTTAAAACTATATACTCCGTTTTCTTTTATTCTCCCAAATCACTACAATCTTTTTCGCTTCAATGTCAAATGAAAACTATTATCTCACTCTCAATAAATGTTGTTTTTCTTCTTCTTTAGGGAATGCAGAAAGAAAAGTGGAAAGGCAAGTTGATAGAATCAGTAGGTTGCCAAATGAGGTAATTATTTATATCCTTTCATTCCTACCAACCAAAGAAGCTATTGCAACAAGTGCTTTGTCCCATAGGTGGATTTCACTTTGGACTTTTGCTGATGCTCTTCATTTCCCAAATCATTGCCCTTCCTTTCCAACAAAAGAGAACTTTGTTGATATTATGAACAGTATCCTATCTCAAAGGAAATCAAAATGCATCAAAAGACTTTCATTCTCTATCCACAACAATCCTTATATCCCTCACTTGGTTAGTTCAATAGTTTCCATGGCAACTACTCAAAAAGTTAAGGAGATAGACCTCTCTTTATATGGTTTAAAAGTTTATGTGCCTCACCAGCTTTTTACATGCAAAACTCTCACGGTTTTGAGGTTGGTTGGGACATTTCATCTCAATGTTCCTTCTCATGTTCATCTTCCTTTGTTGAAGATTTTGCATCTCAATCTTTTGTGCTTTGTTGATGATGATGCTCTTATGAGGTTTTTATCTAGTTGTCCTGTTCTTGAACAACTTTTCTACGAGGAAGTGAAGTTCAAACGTACTTCTTTGTTTGGAATATGCGTGCCTTCATTGAAGAGGTTATTTGTTAAGAGTTTTGATGAGAGACTTCATATTAACACTCCTCTTCTTGAGTACCTTGTAGTAAAAGAAACTAAGGCGATTAACTATGTGGTTGAGAAGTTGGACAAATTGAAAGAAGCGCATATTGGTATCCATTTTGATTATGAAAAGAAAAAAGTAAAAGAAAATATAGCAAATCTTTTCAATGGGATTCGTAAAACCAGATTTCTTTGCTTAGATTTGGGTTCCACAGAGGTATGATTCTTTGCTAAATTAGTTACCTTTCTTATCAAATGCACACTGAATACATATGTTTTTCCATTTTTTCGTTTCACTTTTGTAAAAATTGGTTAGGAAAAGTATATTATATATAAGGACTAAAATCCTTGACTCATGCTTACTTATTTTTCATAATTCTGTTATTTTTACCCACGTGCAGGTGCTTACTTATGCTTGTCTAGAATTTCCAACATTTGATCATTTGGGTCATCTACAATTATATTTAAAAACCCTTGACTCATATTTTCTAGTTAAACTGTTGCTAGAAAAATGCCCCAATCTTGAATTTCTAGAGATTATCAAGGTTAGTTAACTCCTGAGATTTAGCTAATTATCTGTTAAATTACTTTTATTGGAGACAATTATAGTTGTGTTGTGATATCACTTGACAGGTTGATGAACTATGTGATAATGAAATTGAATGGAGACAGCCAACAATAGTTCCTAGTTGTCTTTCATCATACCTTACTACTTTTATATTTAGAGATTATGAAGGCACAGATGAAGAGCTTGAACTTATAAGTTACATTCTAAATAATGGAATAGTCCTAAAGAGGACCACAATTTATTTTGAAAGTAGCTGGAGTCCAAGCCAGACAAATGATGCTGTGTCAGAATTGAATTTCTTGCCAAGAGCCTCAAAAGATAACATTACTACCTATGTGCTTGAAAGTTGTTCTTGATGGTATGGATTATAAATAGAGCTTCTGTATTCTTTTTTGTAAGTTGCAGCATGTTTCATGCAAGTCATCGTGTAATTTTAATCCCTTTAAGAAGAAGCAACCTTGTATCCTTATTTGTATGTAAATTATGTTTTATAAATGATGAATAGGATTGGCATCTGATGATGTACCATCCAGTGATTGTTGGTTAGGTTTCAAGTCACTTTGACAAATCATGGTTCATATCTCATCTGTGATTGTGATAAAATTAGTGGACATTTTCAGCACCATTTTAGAGACCTTGTGAGATATATCATCTAAAATCTAATAGGAAAATATATGGTAAACTGTGTTGGTCATAGAATGAACCAGCTTAGAGAAGTTTTTCCCTAGGCTAAACTGGCATACAGTTTTGAATGGCAAGAAAGTTTCAAGACTCATTAGTGAACAGAAATGAAGAAGCCCTAATCATGCTTCCAAGAATGTAACCACAAGTGTCTTGGCATACAATTTTTAATGTAACCACAAGTGTCTCGGCAATTGGCATCCAAGAATATTGCTTCGGAATTTAACTGGCTTTGATATTTTCCATCGCTTTCTTCCGCTGGATAGCATCAAGTTACTCAAAGTATGTATGGTTACAACAAGCCAACATTCTGTGATTGTCCTTGATCATGCTTGGAAGTTTGTTTCTCAAGTCTCAACTACTTTAAGACCTCTCTTGTAATTGAGTGTCAGTGATAGTAGTAGTTATCAATTAGATTCTGGGAGAGTATTTATTCAGGAACTTTTCTCTTTCCATGGTTTTTCCTATGTTTTTTTTACGGTCAACTTTACATCATTTCTGTCGAGTTCCTTTCAATATTGACCTTTTCAATAACCTTCATAATCATGAAAGTTTGTGAGTTGGAGGCTCATGCTTTTACTTTTATCTTTCTTCCAATCATGATAAAGAAATTTGGACATTTGACACCTCTTTTCTAAGTCTTATTTTCAATATTGTGCCTAGAATATTCTGTTGGACAAACCCAGATGGACATATTATGCTCTATATAAGTTGAAAACGTTTTGTTTGGACTGATGTGGTTTACAGGATTAACAAAAATGACAGGTTACAGGAACAAACATATCTTTTTTGAATTGGTCTAGGTACTTTGGAATAAGCTGTTTGGAGTTTTGGAGATTGTTGGGTCTGTCTTTTGGACCTGTATAAGTTTCTCTTAATTGGATCAAGAAGCTTTGCCTTGTATACAGTGTTGTTAAATAGCGGCTAAAGTGGCACTATCGCATAATGGAATCTGAACAAATTGCTATTGTTCTAAGATACACTATTTAGTAGAAAATATTGTGAAATTGCGGGGTATAGAACTATAGCTCTGTTGCGCAACGGAATTTGAACAAACCACTATCTTCCGCAATCTGCAGTTGACAACACAGCACTGCTTGTATAAAGAAGCTAAGATTTTGTGGAAGTGTTGTACAAAGAATCTAGACCAAATTTTTTAGGCTCCCTTTGTTGTTTTTTTGCTTGTGGTTTCTTTTGTAGTGTTTCTTTATCATATAGGCAGAGATACTGGCATGCTTTATAATATACAATTAAATTGAATTATACAGAAGTTAAATGATAGACTATACCTAATCAGCTCTTGCGGTCTGATGTCAAGAATCAATAGCATTGATTGCCTCCAGAGTCCATACACATATAAGGAAGTGAGATATTTACGCTTGCATTGCCCTAAACTTGTCTCAAGTGTTGAATTCCATATTGCAGCTGCAGGGATCATCAATTCAGAAACCAAGAACATGAGTTTTATAACCTGATTGCATCAACCGCGTGGTATGAGCTTATTGCAAACCAAGATTCTATAACTTGCATGTGGACCCTCAGCCGTGTCTCGCAATGTGGCTTGCCAGCCGATAGCCTTGGCAATCTCCAGAAGCTCATCCATGATAGAAAGAGAATCTCGGATGTATACATGTCCACCAGGTCTAAGTATCCGATCCATCTCAAGCATGATTGATGAGACATTGCATCTAATAAGAGAGAAATGCAACACATAGTAAGGAATCACTGCAGAAGCACTCCCAGCATACACATAAAAATAAAGTAAACCTATAAAAGTTTCTTATTTTTACAATGCTCAGTAAATAAACAATGAAAAATGAACATTACCAATATAATTTATTTCAAGATGGAAAAATATTGAGATGTAGATTCTAAAGGTACGAGTTTTAGAATTTAATGACATTATTACTATATATGCTTATTTCAGTAGATCACTAAGTGTAACAGATTGGATGTCCAAACTATTTCATTTTGCTTGAGAGAAATGAAATATATACTGAATCATGCTTCCTAAGGAGAGAATATAAAAACTTTGATTTTGTCAATCCACATATAAGGACAGCCTGACACATTTACAAAATAATCTATCAACACAAGGAGTACCTTTTCTTCTCAACAGAAAGCAGGTATGAAGCATGCAGAAGATCATAGGTTCTTGGATAAGTGTCAAATGGTTCACACCTAAATTAGAAATCATAGATAGAAATATAACTACATGCTGAGAAGTTTACAATATTGGTACAACTTACTTAATATGTTTTTGATATAATCTTAAATAAGAGCAACAAAATACCAATCATGCATAACTCCGATCAGCCCACGGTCGTATATCACAGGCAAGGTGTTTGGGCCACTAACAGGAACAACATTCATAACCCAGCTCTCAAGATTTTGGTCAATCAATGCAGCTGCAAATCTGCAGAAAGCTAAAAAAATTATTGAATATACTAGTAAGAAAATCCTACCATATTTTAGTATCTTGCACAGAAAGAAAATATGATAAAACAATACCCGCCAAAACCAGCTCTCATGTCCATAACATTTCTTAATCTCATCGTCTTCCAACGGTAAACACGTACATAACTTGCTATTACCTCATTCCAATATTTTGATTCGGCCTTAAAAAGCTCTTCTCTGGATATGAGAGCATCAAGTTTTATGCTTTGAAGCCTATCCGGTGAAGTTTGCAAACGTGCAGGCCATTTGGTAAGATTTGCTCCATATCCATTCTCAGGCAATTGAGAGATGCATGCTTTTAAATTAACATACCTAAATTGACAAAGAAAATAATTGAACATCCAATCGAAGGCCTGTAAAGTGTAATAAAACACAAGCATGAAAATCTATTATAAAATTTTACTCAAATTGTTTAATTACTAAAAATGATAAACTTGGCTGGTTTTTCCCACGGCTGCATAGGGTCAAGGCTGTTTCTAGATATAAAATTCTATGGGACTGCAGGTAGAAACCCTATACAAATTTGTGTAATCAGGTTAGATCACATTCTACTTCCACAATCTTCCAATTTATTTTTCTCTTCGCCTTATTTGTTTCTATTTTTTTTTCCAGGAAGGTTAGATGAAGAAATATTAATTGTCCACAATTTTAGTGTACACTTCAGTAAATCTAGAAGGCTAGAATAATAATAATATATATATATATATATATTAGAAAATAGAAAATAAATTTATATGAATTATAGAAGGCTTCTGTTAATTGTTGATCTTGGACTTCTATAAACTGCATAGCCAATTTTATAGTCATAGTTTAGCTTTAAAAAATTATCGCTTCAACCTTCAGCAAAGTTATCTGGATGGAAATGGAATTTCACTTTCATCCTTTTGATGAGCTGTTGATCATATAAAGGTTTCTGTTAATTATTGATCACGGGCTTCTACATAGATCAGAGTTCATTTATTTTCATAGTTTATCACAAATTTCTAGCTTCAACGAAGTGGAGTTTCACTCTCTTTTCCTTGGATGAACAAAAACTATAGTAGTCTAGCATTTAATATCAATGAAGGAACTATTTAATTCTACACCTCCTGATTGTTTCAACCTATATATTAGTAAAATGCACCTATTTTTTACTCCTTGATTCTATTCTCGAAACCTCTATCACACAAGACAATGATGGTAAATTTACATATTGTTTGCGTAAAATTTATCGGGAAGGCAAGAACACTATACCAGATATTGTCTGGGTCCTCAGTTGGGTCACAGAGTGGAGGTTTAGTTTCTGCCTCACGGTTTAGATAGCAGCTATTGTCGAAGGGTTTCTGCCATATTGCAACATACCCATCTTTTTTTAAAAACTTCCAGCAAAGACGAGTAGTAAGATTAATCATCTCTGAAGATAATAAAACCCAATGTTACACTCACAAATCACAATGGAGGCTGCAATATTAGGAATACAGATTTTGACCAACCCTAATAAATTACTAAATATTCAAGTATAGTGGTACTCTTTTTTTCCTTTCAATAGTACAGTTGTACACATATAGCAGAAGTAACAGTCAATTGCGAAAATTGGAGCAGTTGAGCAGGTATTTGATATCATGGCATATAGTTAAAACTTTTGCTTTGAATAATGAATAAATCATTGAGAGATGGGTCTAAGTCAAAGGGTTGACCATTTAAAGATTACATGTTAGTTCTGCCTATCAATGCGACACATGAGGGAAACATGGTAACAATTAGTGAACAAATTGTGGAATATGTCATATCAGAAAATGTTAACATTAAAATAAGTGTCCAAAATTAAGCAATCCATACATGCTACAGTCTATAGCTGAAAAGCTTCAATAACTAAATCTAGATGGAAACCAATTCGAGTCATACCTTCCCATTGTTCTTCTAAATGTTGCTCATGTTTATAAACTGGTTGGGCAGCCCAAACAAAGTACCCTCCTGCCCTTAGCATCCTATTAGCTTCAAACAGCAAAATACCATCTGCATCACAAGTTCAAATGAGGTGTTGTAAAACTCAAAGCTAGCAACTGAAACAAAGACGTGAAGGGAACATGAAAATAGCTCTCTTCTTTTATTTTTACAAACAATTTTGTGCTAATAAGATTTCCATACAAGCCCTGCTCACAACAAATTTGTCTTTCCTACTAGCAATCCAATAATAATATCAGGTAATGATTGATTAGGGATCTGCATGTATAGTTATATTAGTTTTTCCAAGAAGAAGAATCTCATGGGGATGAAATTGGGATAAAAAAAGAGAGGTTTAAATAGAAAATAGAGACCAAAGGATCTTTATTATTATGTTATGTATTAATTTTCAAGAGTAAAAAAGTGCATATGCCATTCATACCATAAAAACAAGCTAAAAAAAGTGGATAAAAATTGAAATACAAATAATGGCATTTACATGAAACCGTGACTAGGTCAAAACTTGCATTTACAACATGCAATTCTACGGTCAGTTAGCTGTTAGGAACAATGCACACGATACAAGAGAACTCATACCATCTCGAGTCCAATTAATTCTGCAGCGTGAACAATGTATCAAATCAAAAGCTTGACTTGGATATAATAAACGTCTAGTTGCAAATGCTGCCACCATTGCTGGGACACCACGCTCAAGAGCAAATTGGATCTGATTCTCATGAACATCCTTTGGAGCAAAGGACATTGTGATGACATTTCTTGACAATAAGTATGCACCAAAACTAGCTACACCACAGCCAACATCAAGAGCAACTCTTATATTCTGACCAAATATGATGTCAGGAACCATCTAAAACATGTGGATGATAAACATCAGAATTATCGAAGATGCACATATACCGCCTTAAAATGAGAAACCAAAATACATAATGACCTTGGAAATATGGTCCAAATATTGATCTGCTCCGTGTATAAATTGGGTGCCACCTCCTGGAAACTTGAACTTATCCTTGTCTCTTGTAATCCAATTTTGACCCCCTTTATCTTCCACGAGACGAGTGTGGGGAACATTACTGTACCACACCTACAAGAAAAAAGCATAATATTGCATTAAAAAACCGATTTACAGCCACCTACATCCCAGATAAAAAGAAATTTGAGTGAATATACAATTGAGAAAATTATAATCTGCTCCACCCGGAGAAGCTTAAATTACACCCTCCACCAAGACATATTTTTATCGATTTATGCTTTTAAAGATCATTGATATATAGTTATGGATCCTCAATATCGATTATAAGACAATAAAAGACAAACAAATATTATGTACAAAGTTCCAAAACCGATAAATGAATATTAAAACTTCATTTTGAGTTCTAAAATCATAAACTCAATACAATAATAAAATGTCCAAAAGTAAGTGACAGTGATACTGAAAGTTGTGGAGAAAGGAAAATATGGACAGAAGACTTATTCATGGTTGTTCACCATTATTAAAAGGTTCATTCAAGTTAAAATAGGATAAAATTCAAGATATAGTTATCTCAGGGAAAGGGGGTGAATGTTTTAAAATAAGTTGAGAGCAAAGTGTACTCTAAGCTTATCACACAAGAGGAGAGCTTGTCAGGTGTGCTTGTATTGCTTTGATCCCCAAAACTTCTACCTATGCAAATTGACCGGAAATAGCAAGTGACAATTTTGGCCAAGTGAACTCATTAGAAAGTTGACAACCACGGGGACCAACAAGTTTTACTTATAATAAACATGGAAAATGCTAGGAAAAAATTAACTAACACTCTATATATGAGTATAATTATTTAGATTTAAACGATATAAGTTGTTAGTGCAAACCTGTTTTACACTGATATCTAATGAAAATGCATTACTTTATCATATCACCCCACTTTTGTAAGTGCAATTTAAAATGACTTAGAAAACAATAGGACTCTCATTGGAATAATGATTTACACTCATATGTATCTCCATTAAACTCTAATTATATTACATCACTATATAAGAAGAACATAATAAAGCATTTGGTTATAATGATTTACACTCATATGTATCTCCTAAAAAGTTCTTGTGTTACAAATAGGGAAGGCTCGGTTTGCCAAGACACAATTTGTGCTTATAGCTTATAAGCTCATATAACTAGGAAAAACTCGTTCGGTAAGTCATTTTCTCACGAGCTTATGTCAATTCATATTAAGTTAGTTCTCTGATAAGTTAGTTCAACCGTTAATTATTTTGTCATATGAAGTGGTTGAAAGAGCTTATGTACTGTTTATATAGTGGTTAAACGAGCTTATGATAGAGTTTATTTTGTCATAAGTTAGAGTTTACATAGCGGTTAAACGAGCTAACTAACCGGTTAAACAAGCTTATTGTTTAACCGCTAATATAGTGGTTGAACTAACGAGTTTATTATTTAACCACTAATTTAACCTGTTAAACGAGCTAATTATACAGGGGTTATTTTGTCAATTCATATTAAGTTAGTTCTCTGATAAGTCATTTTTTGACGAGCTTATGTTAATTCGTATCAAGTGGATAACTGAGCTTAGTTGATAAGTTAGTTCGACCACTAATTTTATCAAACACTATAAATTCAATCAACAAACTCTATCAACTATCCACTGTTTTTTACCAGACAAATCCGAAATGTACCTCGTCACGGCTTCTAGGCCAAGGAATTGGCGCCCGGTAACCTTTAGCCACCGGAACCAAACAATTCAACCGTTTCTCCTCAACTGGACAGTGCCTCTCAAATCTCTCCCCTCTTTCTACCGATTCCAACTTCCTAATCTCATCAACATTATCCAAACAAGGTATATACTCACTCATACTTCCCTTACACACTTCAAATTTCTTCACCTTCAATTTCACTCCATCAATTGAATCATCCTTATCATCAATTTTTGCTTCATCCACAAAATCCGGATCAAATTCACCAACCTCAAACTCATCAGACATTGTTCCATCCTCATTCAGAATCCCTAATTTCTTAATTTTCACGGTTTCTGGTGTTTGTTCATGGTTGATTATGGCGGAGATGTTGAATAATTTGTTGAAATTGGGGGAAGTTGAGATTTGATCGGTTGTGGTAGTGGTGGTGGTGAAGAAGATGAGTTGTTGTTGAGAGCAGTGTTTACCGAGGTAGAAGAAAGTGACAGCGACAGTGATGAACGCGGCGGTTTTGATGAATGGATCGGCGGTGGTGGAAGGTTTCATGGTGGGAGTATGGGATCAAAGAATGGGGGGGGGGGGGGGGGGGGGGGGGGGTGTAAATATGAATTGAATGAAGATGAAGAAGTGCGGGATTGAGTGACAAATGAATGAGGGAACAGCGTAGCGGGAAAAGCGCTGAATTGGTCTTTTTTGTTAAGTTTGATGACACTCATCATGACAGTTAAACAAACTTTGAGTTGAGAATGAAGTTCACACCATTTATTGAACCATAAATTGACTTATAAACAAAACTAAGTTTTTTTTTTTTTTAAACAAATCACGTCAAAAGGAGTAAATCCTCAAATTTATTAATTTGTTGCACTGTATTAATTTAATCTTTTGTTTATGCAATGGAAAAATAACAAAAACAAAGGAAACAAGAAAAGACACTAAGCTCACATACGAACAACGAACCAACGCCTACAACATTAACTATTAACACGAGATTGAGTTTTAAACGATAACCATTTCAAATTTTTAAGGTATCATTAGAGGAAGCTCTGGTCTTCGCGAGTCAATCGACACATTCAGTTTCCTTCTCTAAGAGTATGCTCAAGAGAAATGTTCTACTCTCCTATATAAATATCAAGAATTTTTTGAATAAGTTGAGCATAAGGATGGAGTTGAGAAGATCCACGAGAAACGAAATCAAATGCTATAGTGGAATTTGTATAATTTAATCTCTTATATTAACGAGAGAATATTTAAAAAATTTAAAATATTAATCATGGTCTTTCCTTTGATAATAAGAAAAAATTAGTAAATTAAATTAGTAAAATCGGATATTCATCTTGAAACTTTTTTTTTATATTAACGAAAGTTTGACAATAAATCAATTGTCATGACCGCAAATAATGAGCAGTTTGATTAGTTTCACGTCTAACATGCAAACAAAAAATATATACTACAGAAACAAACATTGAAAAGAATACAATCTTCAATAATAGTTCTGACACGTGAGAGATTGTTGATGAGCATTAAACATCAAGACCACATTAAAAGCATTTGATTATGCTATAAGATTTAGAATATACATCTCTTTCGCAAATTTCAAATCCTTCGGCATAGCTAAAACTTTTGCAACCTCTGAATCTGGTAAATAAAAGACTTGTCAGGAACGATAACACCTTCGTTATCTCTTACCATAACATCAATGCCCAATTTCTGCATCAACATTAAGCTCATAGCAACGACAACATCTTCCTATATCGGACTCGCTGCATCAACATTAAGCTTATAGAAACCACTAAAAGGAGGTATCCAATGAACATCACATATTAGCAAAATTGAACGTCTACTTAGTGTCTCCAACAACAACGTACTAACACTCTTAAAATTTATAATAGATCTTTATACCTTTTAAATAGTGGCAATCACGTCAAAATCAACCCTCTCAAAACATTTCTTAGAGATCATTTGATGACAAACTTGATTAAGATCTTACAATGTTAGAGATCATTTTAGAATTTTGATAATACGAAATTTGGTTGATACGGTACATCAACTTTGTTATCAAATTAAATTTGTTGAATAAATATAAAAAAAATTGGAAATTAATTTTTTTTTTGTTGCTATTTATGTATTTTGGACAAAATTGTTGAAATGATTTTTAAAAAATAAAAGTAAAAGAGGCTACGCCCCAGTTGTTATAATGAATAGATTATCTAGATTAATTATAACTCTTGTAAAAATAAGGTGTATAAATGGAGTATAAGAACTATCGAATTGAAGGTGTATTATCTTTTTATTCAAAACATAACGAGTACAATTTTTTATTTTTTTGGATTACTATGTTATAAATACGAGATTTTCAGTCGAGTTAGAGATAGAAAATCTAACCACTTGTTTCATACTACTTTTAAAAAAAAAAATTAACCCAAAAGCACTTAGATGAGATGGAACAGGTCTCTACTAGCTTAACCAAGGTCCTGAGTTTGAATCCAACATTGGGCATGCAACAGCGTTAAAACTCTTAGGGAGAGTCTGCCGTCCATTTGGGTCTCACAATGCTCGAGGGATTAGTCTCCGCAAGTTACGCGCGGAGGATACCTGGTTTACACCAAAAAAAAATACTACTTAAATTTATCCATTCTTGGTGGAGTATTATTATCTTATCATGATATCACTATATCATACCGTATTAAATATAAAATAATATGTAGGAGTTGGAACTCGAACCTCGAAAATCCCACTTGTACGTCTTAAAGATGAATTTTAGCCACTATGTTACCTAACAAGAAAAAAAATACATGTCCTTTAAAGTTTAAACTCGTATAGAAGTTAGAACATCTCCAATGTTATCTTATCAAGAGATTGTTTAAGTGGTCTCCACATAGACAAATCATTTATTTATATTTTTTAATGTTAATATCTAATAAACACTAATTTATAAAATCATAATTATCTCATTTATCTAATGTTATAAAATTATGAAATTTATATGTACATTTATTAATTTTATTAACTAAAAACACATGCAAGAGGGACAATGCTGTGCTGTGGAGATCATATTCATGCATGAGAGAGAGGGAGAAGGAGAGAGAAAGAGAAATAATATTTGTACAAGTTAGTATCTTAATGGTAATGTCTTTTTTTTCTTCTTCAACGGAGTAGCTAACAAATACTATGTGTTATTAGGCAAAACATATCATTCATTAAATACAATCTTATAGGGTTATTTTTTTTCAAAAAAACTATCATGAAGCCGTTGGATCATGGTTTAATCATACATCCTCATCTTATGTTTCTACAAAATTATACATAATTTCATAAGTGTGTTTTCAGAAGAAAAAAAAAAACTGTCTTTCATTGGCATAAAAACTGTTCTTTTTTGTTTTCTTTCAATCTTTATTCCGAAGTGATCTTGGGGAGTGGAAAGAATGAACCCCGTGAGTTAATATGGCAACTTACCTCTAACACTTATACATAATTTCATAAGTGTGATTAATTAATCGATTTACTTATATTTCTTTTTCCTTTTTATTTCATCCATGTGATATTGGACTTGGACTCTATGAAATTGAATTTGAATAATCCTGTTGACAAATGTGGTTTGGCTAAAAAATCATCGGCAGTTAACATGCCGATGGGGTTATATTGATAAATTACTCGTGTTTTTCAGCCAAACCACATGTGTCAACAACATTTTTCATTAAATTTAGGGACTTGGATTTGTAAGTTGCGCTTAGTCCATTTTGAAGGAAGGTAAATAATGTAAAAAGAAAATATAGGTTTATTCTTTGTTTTCGACTTTTCTTATATCATTTGTTCTTAAAGAATAGCGATCATTTATAAAATATAAGGATCATTATTCTTTACGAATGAATGATATACGAATTTGAAAAATAAACTTACTTTCTTTTTATACAAAAAAAATGAACTTCAACGTATAACTTACAATTCTTCGGTTTCGAGTAGTTCGATGTCGTACAAACTAGCATTTTTCTTATAAAAATTAGAAAAATACTCATCCGAAATTGAAGAATTGTAAATTATAATTGTCATTGCACCGCTACCTTATTGTTGAAGCCATTTTTTGTTGTATAAAAACGAAATAGGCTTATTCTTCGCTTTCGTATATCATTGGTTCGTAAATAATAGCGGTCATCTTTTTATGCTACTCTTTGAATCTTAGATTGGTGTTCCACCCTACTATTTTTTAATAATAAAAAAATACAATTTTGGTTACTTCAGTTTTCTAATCGTGATCTTACATATGTAGTTTTGCCAATATATGAATATGATGGACATGTTTACCAAAAAACGATCATGGACTTAAGATATATGATCTTACATATGTAGTTTTGTCTTCCATGCAATCAATTTTATAATTAGATTATTGTAAAAGATATATGATTAAGATACTCTTAGTGGTAACTTATCCGAGATTGGTACTTTGAGCTCAGCATCAAACTAGTAATTGTTGGATGGAGCTAGGTTGTCAAAAATCATTTCTGTTCGTGAATGGTGATTGGCTTATAAATTATAATTAACCTAGTGAGGCTGAATTGTTTTCAATTGTTGACTTTCAATTGCATATCACTCGTCTTGAATTCGTGATATTTCCTTTAGTTCACCTTGAATTTCTATGTCCATTTCCAAATGTTGTGTTGCCACAATGTTTTGAGGGATCTCACATGTTAACTTGAAACTAAAGTTTCCCTCATTCTAATGATACGTGATTACTTGTGAACACCTAGTTTATTGGATTTGATAGAGATCATTTTTTCCTTTAGGGGAAAAAAAAAAGATTAGGGGAGGTAGTATGCAACCTCATGCAAGATCATTGAAGATTTATATAAATTTACGTGGTCACAGCTGATGTGAGTGGAAGGTCTAACCATCTATATCAACTGCAATCAATAATGAATAAGATCATTTATTGAACCATTTTGATATTAAACGACATATTCTTTCATATCTAGCTAATTTTTCCATTTCCTCATAAAGATTTTTTATTTTATTTTTTGAAAAATCATAAAAAAAATAAAAAATCTTTCATATACACCTTCATGTCAAAGAGTATAATTGAGTGAAAAATCCATTTTCAACCAATGCTTCTTTTTCTTTTACATAAATAAATTCGTGACATCTTTTATGATTGAATGAAAAAGTATGATTGAGTCGAGGTTGCAAGAAACTAAATCATTTATCAAACTTATACTATATATATAAATAGCAAACACATAAGAAACATTATACAATAGTTCAAAGTAAGTTACAATTATATAAAACTACACACACAAATATTGTTCTTGCTTCCTCTAAGTATTGATCAAATTCAAACATCTTATAATTGCATTATATAGATAGATAGTAAAATGTAATTAGGTTCAAGACTTTGAGTTAAGAGGGAACTTAGGCCAAAGAAAAGCACCCATAGCAAACTCTCTTTTGTAAGCCAAATCACCATGTGTAGGCAACCCATATTCCTTAAGCAACCCATCAAGCTTCCATTCAGGCATATCTTGGTAGTCTTTCTCGGTGTATCTTGGATAATGAAGAGGCATTTGAAAGAAGCTAACATTATTCTTTTTTGGACTCTCCATTCTCAATATATGAGCTCTTTTTGTTTGAATAATATGTTACTTTATTATAAAAAAAATGTGTTCAATTCTTTGAAGAGAGATAATAAACATATTTATATTTGTAGTGTTAATATAAGTTGATGGAAGGCTCTGTTGGCATGAGAGGTATCACATGAATCAGTTGGTGTACCTTCTCTCACGCATTTGGTAACTTGAGTGAGTGATTCATAGTATGTGTCCGTGTACATGTTTTTGTTTACACTTTAAAATATTTTACTAAATATCTATAAAATAAAAAGTTGGTTTTATTTTTAAGAAGTTAAATTAGTCCACTCAAATTAGCACCAGAGAGAATCGAACATGAAACCTCAAGGAGGAGCACACTCCCAAATCTCAAATCAATTACCACTAGGCCAACTCAAATGGGTTAAAAAGGTAGGTTTTTAACTTAGAGAATGTGGCATTCGGCCTTAAAATGATATTTGAAATTTTTTAAGTAACCAAGTTAATTGGAGAAAAAAGTTATGAGATTGTTTAAATATCTACCCAAAAGAAGAAGAAAAAAAAGTTTGAGAGTTCTAACTATTTTTTAAGGAAAACACTACCAGGAGAGAAAGGACACACTTAGCACAATGAAGGCAGACGTGGAATGTGGGGCGTCCGCATGAAGGCAAGGAAAGACACGATTAGGCTCCCTAACATGCGACCTTTAGGCGAGTAACGACATTTAGGACACAATCTTAGCTGGCTGCGATCAATGATCATGGCTAATAGGACCTAGATGTTGATATCATTGTCTATATATATATATATATATATATATATATATATATATATATATATATATATATATATATATATATATCACTTGTTCATATCGTTTTTGACACAGCTTAATCATTCAAGATAAATATAAAAAAAAAATTCCTAATTATATTTTAGGGTTCTAAAAATGTCATATTATTTGAGTAATACCTCAAATTCGTCCTTGAATTTTCACCAATCAACCAAATTCGTCCCTGAATTTTACGAAATATCTATTTAGTCTTCGAATTTAAAAAATGTCAATCAAATTAGTCCCTCCGTTAAGTTGGTCTGTTAATGGAGGTGACGTGTACCGTTAACCTTTTACAAGGCTTACCACGTCAGATGTCACGCAAGCATGGACCAAATTGATTGATTTACAGAAAATTGCCAAGGACCAAATTGATTAATTTTTAGAAAATTGCCAAGGACCAAATTGATTGATTTTCAGAAAATTGCAAAATTTCCAACGACTCTTTCTCATTAACGGCTCTTTCTTCCCCAAATATATAAATTTGGAACCCTAATGTTATAATCTGTCACCTAGAGTTCAAAATCCCCAAAATTTCTTCCATGAATTGATGCCAAAGTTCTTCCCCAATTCAAAAAACTTAAAACCCTAATTTTTTGATTCAATGGTTTGTTTAATAATGGTTATGTGATGTGTGAATGGTTTGTTTAAATAGTACTGATTTTTTCTTTTGATTGTATAGGAAGATGGTGAAAATTGTAAATTTTCTATGTGAGTTGATGAAGCTGAAGAACTAGGTTATTTTAAAAACAATGGTGCTGGTCATGGAAGAAATGCAAGGTTGATGGAGAAGTCAAAGGATAGTGTCAGAGAAGAGGTTTGGAGGGCAAAGTTGATGGATAAAGTTGATTGTGTAGGAAGTGAGCTTGGGTGAATTAAGATATTGATAGGAGTAATTTTTTTGATTGAGTTGTTTAAAATGTTATTGTATTGTGCCAAGTCTGTGTAATGTTGTAATGAAAAGAGGTTGTCAATGAATGAATCCAACCCTCTGTCAAAAAATTTCAATCAAATTGGTCCTTCTATTGTATGTCTATCCATCATATCGATCCCCAAATTAATGAAAATACCATCAAATAAGTCCTTGAATTTTCCCAACATAAATCACCGTGATCCTTGGTGCATACATTTGCTGAACAAAGTAATAAATAAAAGACAGACACTTTGATTGTAAAAAGACAGACATTTGCATACCATCATAAGCCATTACATAGCCAAAAAAATAATATTACATAGCCATCAAGTCATCAATTCACTTGATGTTCTTAAGTCATTACATATCCAAAAAAGCACAAATTAAACAAGTTCAAAAAGCATTAATGAAACTAGTTCAAAAACATCATTTAAACAAGCATCACTGCTTTGGAAATCCTGGAGTTGGGATAAACTCCATGTAGGATGGCCCATAATATGGATTTGGAACTCTAATAACTTCAGGAGCAGTTGGATTTTGTGGAGCAAGACCCCTCAGTGGTGTTTGTTTATGCATGTCCTTTGAAATCGTTGGTTTTCTCATGCCATATTTCCTTATACTCATTCCTTGAAATAAAATCAATCAAGTCATACCTTAAATTATAACAATATCCATCAAACCAGTCCTTAAATTATCACATTAAGTATCAAATTGATCCTTATCATAGAGGGGTATAATTGGAAACACGGAAAAATGACACTGAAAAGTTAAATCTCGAATTTTTACCATTTCCATCAAATTAGTCCTCGTACACGTGGCTGCCTTGTTGACACGTGTACATGACAACACAACATGCAAGAAGACACATCATCACCACTAACAAAGCTTTTGGACAGAGACACCATTTTGATGAACGTCTGTAAAATTCAGGGACTAAATAGATATTTCGTAAAATTCAGGGACGAATTTGGCTGATTGGTGAAAATTCAAGGACGAATTTGAGGTATTACTCCATATTATTTTGGAAAAATTACCGACAATTTTAATTTTATTCCATATTTAAAATAATCAGCGTTTTTTTAATTTCGATATGCCCACGTACGTTTCTTATTTTATCTTAAATATGTTGAGAATTAAGCTCAAGTTGCTTGTAATATTTTAGATGACGAGTCACTAATAAGAATCTGCATGGATCTATTATGGCGAGTCATTGGTTAATTTATTAAAATATGCCAAAGCTATAAGTAGGGACTTAATGAATGTAATCAAGAAGAATGAACAAAAAATCAATATTTATAATAGTTTAATTAATCGTAGTCTATTGAATCTCCTCTCTTATATATCATTTAACCCGTTCATTCATAGTCAATGTTTGACTACCGATCTACAACTCACTCTTGAATTTCAACATATCGCATTGGTCGGTGGGGTATTAAATTGTTAATAGCATTCTTGTAGTGATTCATGAGTGATGTCGCAAACTTTGCACTTGTTTAGCAAGGAATGGTAAAAGTGTTTTATCTAAATGGTAGTAAGATTGATAAACATAAGCATAAGCAGAATCACAAACTTGAAGCTTTCTACTAGAATATCATTTACTTTAGGAACCTCTAAACTAGTATTCTACTAACAAACTCAAAACAAATAATGGATTCACAATAAATCATGCGGGGTAATGAAATCCTTTAAGTAGTTTCTTAGTCACCCATCCTCCAAAATGAGGCATATGTTGATCAGGTGATGAATGATGATGCAATGTGCAAGAGACTAGACAACATTATGTGCCTTTATATTCCAGTTTCTTGTGCTCCAAATTCAAGTATTTATTTTCACATTGGATTGGATTTTTAACACTGATTTCGATCATTGATTCATTAGTGTTCAATATTTTGATATGCACAAAGTCTCCCTTTCCACAATATAAATTATTATCAGGTCCATATATATTTGATATCATAGATATATCATCAGGCTTTTGCTTAATTGCTATTTAAACAATACTCTTCATTCTCCGAGTATAAGAAGATAGACAAATTTGCTGTGATCATATACATTGTTGGTAAGTTGAATCATGCAAAGTTAAATAATCCTTGTTTTCTTTACCCTCTTTTTTTCATAGGATGAAATTTCACGAATTAATCATTGAATCGAGTTTGAACTAATTTTGTTTTTGATCATATTTTTCATTTGTATTCATCAAACTGTTGGATGCATGGATGATCGTTTTATAAACGGAATAGAGAACATAAACTTAAAGGTGGATTTAACTTGTGAAAATTGTACCCAAAAAAGAAATTTGTCAGAATATTTTCTATTTTTACTTGTAAAAAATTATATTAGTTTTACTTCCTTTTTATTTATAAAATATTTTATTATTTTAGGGGAGCTTAATTTAACAATTAGATGGTATGATATCAATTTTAAGAAAGGCTTTGTCACCCATTGTTGATCTTAACAAAGGTTGTTATGACATTGACAAGTAGGAAACATTCCATGAAAGCAAGGGTACGCCTAACAGTCAATTAATTTCTAATGGAAGATTATCAAATATCCCTATTTCTGGTACTTTTCCATCTTTCCGGTCAATGGCTTCAATTAAGCAGTCTTAAACCATCATTTGGTCTTTCCTTATCATATTATGGTTTGAGAGTGATATCATATAAAAAATGTAAAAAAAATAAAACTGGTTCCTTTCGAATTTGTTGTCCAAACCAACCACACACATAAATAAATTATACAAATTATAAAAAAAAAAACAAAATTTTTAAAAAATAATAATGATAATAATACATTAGATTTAAGCTTGTGACTACATAAGTCTTGATCATTATTAAGTAATAGGTAATTGAGAGACTTCTACCTTTTTATTTTTACATTAACCCTCTGATTATTTAAAGTTCGACAACATGTGAGAAAAATATGACTAAGAATTGTTTTACATAGGATTGAAACAAAGCCTTATATAAGCAATAAACAAACAAAATAAAAAATATTAATATTGATCCCCACGTAGATTGACATCAATATTATTCAGAAGGTCGATATAGGCAATAAATTAAAAGGTATGGCATATTCCCGGTATCAGATCACAGTCGTCTTATATACATTTTCTTAAGGTTGACATCACCTATAGTTGGATCTTGATCCTGCATCACCTATGATTTGGCATCAATTTATTCTTTTAATTAAAACTCACGTAAGAGAGGTTGTTTATATTTAAATGATTTTTGTTGGACAATGTGTGTCAATTAGTCAAATATTTTTCTTAATATCTGGTCATGAAATCATTTATAAAATACTAATAGCGTGTCATTATTGGATTGTTGAATTATACTATAGTTTTATCACATTTGTTGAGGTCTTTACATTGGAATGTAGCCTGTATTTTAAGTGGGGAACAACTTTCATTCAATGAGTTAGACTTAAAGTTGAATTAGGTCAAAAATCGATTTCTAAAATAGCAGCCAGGCTTATGTTAGGTCATGTACAAATTAATGTCTCTGGCCTACCAGATCCGTGCTTCAATATCTAGTTTTAGATGTGACATAGATTGAGAGTCCATTTTATAGTATTATGAATATTGGGAAGAAAAAAGTCTTAACATAAAAAAGAGATATATTTTTTTAATGACAAGTAGAATTATTTAAAATAGAAAATGAGAGTGAATACAAGAGTGAAAATGCACCAAAAGAACTAAAGAAAAATAGAAAATACAAAGCACCTCATCACATAAATCAAACATACTTCACTGAAGAGATGAGACACAGAGAACAGAAAATAGACCCAAAAACTCCACTCAAAGACGATATATGACTAGAGTTTATAAAGGATGACTCTCTCCACCTTATAAAAGCATTAATTAAATCCAATATAATCAAGTCGCACATGAAAAAGAGATAACATATGATTAAAGTTTATAAAGAACGACATCTCTTACATTACAAATTAATTTTTAAGGATGAATTAGACGTGATATAGAAATCTAACAATGGGTTGAATAATCTCACCCTGTTACCTTTTGAAATTGAGTTGTGATCGGATCGAAATTCTTATATGGTATCAAACTTATTATAAATTTGTCGGGGACAATTGCAAATGATCAACTGTTAAGCTTATAATTGTATTATGTGCCATATCCCCGTTTAATGTGAAACTTTTAATATTAATATCCAAATTGACTCTATAATAGATAGACGGTTCAACAATGAACAATTTAGTAGATGATCCTGTAACAGACCTTAAAATTGAGTAGAATCCTTAAACTATTTGATTGAATTGATGAAGTAAAATAAGTTTCATAGTTAATGCATAAGCTTGAATAATTATAATAAAGAAGGAAGAATTAGAGAGAATCTAGAGAAAGAGAGTTCATGTAAAAAAGAAGATGATTATGACATCACAATTTCTATACCCTTTTTTCTTGGCATTCTCTTATTTATAAGAGTCTACGCTCAAATTTCCTATATTGACCGATGTCAATTTAAAACTTTAAAACTCAAATTAAAATTATCTTATTTATGACATCACTTTAAAACTCAAATGATGATCGATATCCATTTAACTAAAACAAGAAAAATTAAAATAAGTTAGTTTTGAGGCACACATCTGATTCTTTTTGTTAAACCGACGTTAATCAAGCTAACATCTTCAACCATACCGGTGAAGAGCTTCCATGCGACGTCTAATCTTTATTAGAATTTAGTATAATTCTAGGATTTGCCTAAAAATATAATGTAAATTGTGTTTGGAACATACATATTTTGTGTGTGTTTGGAACATACCTATGTAGCGAAATATTCATAATAATATTTGTAGCAGTATTCAATATATATGGATGTATAAGTGCGCTATTCAATCATTTTCCAAACACGTGATATGCATGCATGTATGTAATATTTCATATGATACGTGTTAGGAGTGTTTTGAAAACATTTAACTTAAGAAATAAAAATATTAAATTACAATTAAAGTCTTAAAGCACTTTAAGGTATCGATATTATACGTTTCATTGATATTTTTTAGCTTTTCCTTTCTTTGTAAATAACTTCCTCTAACCAAAAGAAGCAAATACCGTTAGTGTACTTCTTAGCAAAACTTTATGTATTTAGTCAAAATAAAAAGCAAATGTTTACGTATTTTAGATTATAGAGATTTGTAAAAGTAACATTGATCAATTTATATAATATAGGAGGTACATAACATCAAGCAATTGGAGCTGGATTCATTGCTGGCAAATATGTGTCAAGTTACTCAAAGAAGTATAATAAATTAATTAATTGGAATAAAAAAAGGTCATCAGCACATGGTTATTGGAGTGATTTTTGCCTTGAAATCAAAGCATTTTCCATGATACATGACAGCATTTTCCATGCTTTGATTTTGATTTTGAAATCTAAGCATTTTACATAAACATTATTCCCAAAACAATCCAAAAATAACACTGCTCTCAAATAACGGCGCAGGTTCATTATGGGACACGTTATATTATTCAGGTTTTTATGTCCAAATATCACTGTCAATGATAATTTTAATTTTATTTAGTTAATATAATAAATATTATTCAGGTGAGGTTTTGTCAAAAAAATTATTCAGGTGAGGTTTTTATGTCTTTACTCAAAAGATATCTTTTAAATAAATGAGGAGTTTTTTATCTTTAGATTTCAACCAATTTTTATGACCACATTTCATATGCAGTAAACAATCACACTTCACGTTATTATTTTTTGTCTCAGACATTTCACTTTAACTAAAGAAATGAGATATGTGAGGGAGGAGAGGGTTGGTTTAGGACATGTGTCAGGAGGAGGGTGGGTGATGGTGTTGCGACTGATTTCTGGCGTGATTGTTGGCGTGGTGATGTTCCGCTGTGTGATCGTTTTAGTCGTCTATATGACTTGTCTGTTAATAAATCTATCACAGTTAGGAACATGTTTTTGTTGGGGCTGGATGTGGGAGGGGGAGCGTGGCAGTGGCGTCGTAGGCTGTGGGCGTGGGAGGAGGAGTTGGTAGAGGAGTGTAGGATTTTATTACTTACAGTTTCTTTGCAGGATTCAGTGACAAACAGATGAGAGTGGTTACCGGATCAGGTTGGTGGATATTCTGTACGCGGTGTCTATGATATATTGGCATCGCAAGTGCAGCCCCAGGTTCATTCAAATGTGGAACTCATATGGCATAAACAGGTACCTCTTAAAGTATTTATTCTTGCTTGGAGGCTTTTACGGGATCGCTTACCTACAAAATATAATTTGGCAAACCGTGGCATTATTCCCTTGGAAGCGCGGTTGTGTGTTGCTGGTTGTGGGCACGTTGAAGATGTTAATCATTTGTTCTTGTCTTGTCCACTTTTTGGTGAGCTTTGGCCATTAGTGCGAGCGTGGCTAGGTGTGAGTGGGGTCGAATCTCAGACAGCTACGGATCATATTTTGCAATTTATTAATTATGCTGGTTGTGCGAGACCGAGACGGTCATTCTTTCACTTGATTTGGTTGTTTTGCATTTCGGTGTTGTGGAATGAGAGGAATGATAGGATTTTTAGAAATAGACAAAGGTCCTTGATACAGCTGTTAGATAAAGTTAAATCATCTTCATTGTTGTGGCTAAAAGCTAAAAATGTAGTATTTAGCTTTGGTACTCAGAGTTGGTGGTCGAGCTCTCTTTTATGTTTGGGCATCGATTGATTTGGTTGTAATATTGGTTGTATTTTGTTCACTTCGTGACTGTTATGGCACACCTTGTACTATAATAATTACGGTGTCAGTGTTATTATAATTCATTTTTGCCTGTTCAAAAAAACTAAAGAAAACAATTTGAACTCATTTTAAAAGGATAATTATGACAATTTAGTCAAACGTTCGTATCTTGTTTAAATTTTTTTTTTTAAATGACTAAAGCAAACAAGTACTACCTTGATCACAAAATAAGTTACTTTAGCACTTGACATAAAAATTAAGAAATGCCGTTAAGTTTGTCATTCATTAATGGTACGCGAAATATAAATGAGCAGCCCTATATCTCTAGAAAGAGAGCATTTCGGTTTCTTCAAAAATAAAGAGTAGCCAATCATAATTCATGGTGATGTTGCTGAAAAATAAGGAGAGAACAAATAAATCATGCAGTTAAAGCTTGACAGTTGTATCTGAAAAATTTCGAGAAACATATTGTTCGCGAGAACTAGCATTTTCCAATATAAATTATAAGAATTAAAAAATACAAGATTAATAAATAATTAAAGGTATAATAAGTAAAAGAATAAAATTAAGTCTTCCTGAGATATCATTTCTTCTCTTGATTCTATTTTTTAGTTAAAAAATTGGAGGCCGTAAAAATTTTAAGAAAATATCTTGGATAAAATGGGATAATTTATGTTTGAAAAGGGAGCATGGAGGTTTGTGGGTGAGGCGGTTGAAGGAGTTTAATTTTGCTTTACTTGGTAAATGGGTTTGAAGGGTTTCGTGGATTGGGAGAATTTGTGGTTTAAAGTGTTATGTGCGAGGTATGGCGAGGAAGGTGGAAGGTTATGCTTTGGGAGAGTGAGAAGATCGGTATGGTGGCAGAATTTGAATCAAATTAGAAGCGGGGTGGTTTGCTAGTTAGGGGTGGTTGTTGGAGAATATTAGTAAGGAAGCGGGGGATGATGCGTCTACTTTGTTTTGCAAGAATCCGTGAATTGATGGTTCTTCTTTAGAAGTTAGTTTTAGTAGAAAGCTTAGTTCTCATATTATTTGTTTTCTTAGATATTTACTTTTGCTACAATGAAGTTGGGTGTTGTTTTGTTTAAATGGAGAATGAACTTCTCTTAATAACAATGCACAATTCAAGATTATTTAGTTCAACGGGTTCTTGATTGTGCTTTGAAAAAAACCGAATAAGATAGAAGATTCAGAGTTGAATATAATACAAAAACGGTGGTTAGCATAATTTGATTGATACTTGATCCACAAATTAAAGTGATTATGTTGAAAGAAACTTCTCCAATGAAATTGAGAGATTTGTTGGAATGCAGGTTTGTGTTAAGCACATTAACAAGTCAATCAGTGATGAAAAGGAACTTGTACTCGCTAAAGGTAGAATTCGAGAGTTATGTGTAAATCGGTGTTGACACAATTTAACACTCAAACACAAGTGTTCGGAGATGGTAGTGGGACTGAATTTGTTAACAAAGTCGTGAATTTTTTTCTAAAATGAAATTGTCCATCAAAGCTCACGTGTTAACTCATCCCAACAAGATGAAATTGCATAGAGGAAAAACCGACACCTTCGTGAGGTGGCACTAGCACTACTCTTCTGTACTAATGCCTCAAAATACTTAAGAGGTGAAACTGTCTTGACACCTGCACATTTATAAACTCCTTTTCATTTTTATTTTTTTGAAATATTTTCCTATTGTTTCAAACTGAGCTGATTTACGACAAAATATTTAGATGCACGGATTTTGTTCAAAAACATAAACATCTTGGTAAATTTGAACCCCCCTGTTATCAAATATCAAACATGTCTTTATTTGTTACTCATATTCTCAAATAGGCTATAAATAATTTGATCCCGGTACGAGAAAATGGTTATAACAATGGATGCTACCTTTTTGAAAAAATAAACTTTTTTAAAGGGAGGATTGTAGGTTTATTCATTTACCAATTGTATGAGCATATGAGGACCCCTGAGTCATTGAGACAAGGATCTGTGAAACTGTAATTTTATTTGTTGATTTTAACACCCATGTACCCTAGTTACCATGGATCAACATGTAACATAACCAGATCTTACCTTTCAACCCACAAGTTTTATGTTTGTTATGCTATTATATGTGGTTCTACATAAAATAAATCATCACAACACAATATACGTATAAACACAAAATTTCTAACATGAACCTAGAAAATGAAAATCTACCTTCATGAATTAGAAAATGTCGGAAGAGTGTTATAAAATAATATATTAAATAATATTTGTCAAAAAATAGATTGAATAATATTAAAAAACATATGTCTTCAAATTAAATGGGAACGGGATGTGTAACAATTCCTGTTTCATTTTATCCTTGTCACATCCCTTTTCTTTTTTTTCTCTGTTGATTTTTTTACCAGATCAAACCCGATCCATTATATTGGACCAAACTAGATTTCGCACACCCTCAAATAATACTTAGTTCACATTTTTTTTTTTTGGAAATATTTACCGCAATACTCTCTTGAATAATAAATATTTCTTTGTCAATTTTTTTTAAGAATCGTTGAATATTAAACTAAACATCCAAGAATACTTAAATGAGATGACACAAGTCTCTTATAGTTTAACCAATGTCATGAGTTCAAATCCACAATCTTGAGCATGCAGCAATGTTATAAGTTTTAAGGAGAATTTGCCGTCCATTTGAATCTCTCGATGCTCGAAAGATTAGTCTCTACAGTTATGCGTGAAAGATACCCGATTTATACTAAAAATATTAAACTAAACAACAAGAAAAGGAAAGTGGATTAAAAAAAACAAGAATAAGGAAAAGGAAATTTCGAGCACAAGTCTTTGTAGTTGTACTATTTCGTTTGCGGTAGAGAGAGACTAGAGTGGCAAAGAAGTCACAACATTTTGTGATATAACATGTGTAGTACTATCGTAATAGGCAAGTAAATAAAAGGTACAAATACAAGAAGTGGCCACAATCCGAAACAACGTAGAAAGCCTCACCGACACTTTTGCCCACAGAAAAACTCATGCATTTCAAAATCCACTAATAATTCATGAATAAATTAATGGTACTACTTTTAAAAGTATGCAATGTTTTACATGATAAGAAATTGTTCAATATTTTTATAAATTCATTCAAATTCTCCTTATTTGCAAAAGAAACAAACACAAATTAATTATTAATAGTACATTGTCTATTAAATATAATCGAAGGACCTAAACATAAATTTCTTTCTTGTTATATAATTTTGTGCTTCAAATCACACATTTAAACATAAAGAAATGTGAAATTCGTGGCTCGAACTTCAACCTCTATATATTACTTTTTTTTTGATAAAACCTCTATATATTACTATTCTCCCAACTATCAATTGAACTGTATTTACTATTTACAAGACATTTTTTTTTTAGAATATTTACAAGATAGATCTAAACAACAATTAATCTTTATTTTCAAATCATTTTGATAATTAGATAAGAGAGACATAATAAAATAAACTATTATATTTTATCTCAATTCAATATTCAATATATTATAAATTAACGTGATCATTATATCATTTGGTCACTATATCTTATCACATAAAAAAAAAACTTGTTATAAAATGAAGATTGAGTTAGAAATCAATGAAATGAGGTACCATTTTCTTAGATGTAGTAACAATCATCGTCTAAAATTGACATAACAACTTCAATATTTTGAATTCTAATAAAGATGTTTGGTCCAACAATATCATCAATATCGGTCATGATAGACCTTAAGAACTATAATTTTTATTTATTTACTTTGATGGAATATGTAATTTAAGATATAAAAAGTCAAAATCTAAAAATAATGAATGAATATAAAAAAGAAAAAAAATAAAATTGTAGAGTAAATAAGTGGATAAATCATAAAAGGTAGTTAGTAATCTGGTTGGCGCGTGCGTGATGTATATATAAACAGGAAGACATACAAGACGAAACTGCGGCATTGATTTTCTTCACAATCTTCTTCTTCTCTTCTCTTCTTCTAGATTCCGACTCGCCGTGTTGACTCGGTCCGGGTCGGGGTTTAACCGCGCAAAACTCACTTCTCAATCTCGATTTTCAAATTCTCACACAGATCCAAATCCTCTACTACCGAGGTATATAATCGCTTTTTTTTCCTGTTTATATGATCGTGATTATCGCAATGTAATTGCTGTTTAAATTCAATTTAGTGTTTTTCCCGCTCAATTTTTGTTTTCTTTGTTGTAATCAATGTACGTGTGTGTTGTTAATGGATTTTGATTACGTAATCGTAATATTTGAGTTGGTGAATTTTGTATTTTATTGAATTGTGTTGCGATCTAATTTTGATTTTTATTAGATGTTTCAGTGTGATTTACTCAGATCTGGTTCTGTGTTGTGTTGCTGAAGTTCTATTGATTTATGATTTTGTTTACTTGTTGAGTAAAGTTTTACTTTAATGATCATGGATTTGGATTTTCTGCTGAAAATTTTGAACAAAGGTTATGCATATGTAATGATGAAATTAAACTAATGCGGAGCTTTTTTCATTTACTTAAAAAGCTAGCTGCACAGACACCTAACACAACACAGACACATCACATCAAATCACATCAGATCGTCACCGTAATTATTTGAGAAAATCACATTATCTCTCCCGTCTCAAATATAAGCAGGAAAAGTCAAACAAAATTTATGTATTTGGTTAAATATTTGAACTTGATAAATCAACTTTGTTTGACTTTTTTTTCTTCTTATATTTGTGACCGGAGTAGTATTTGAATGTAATCACATGTGTTGGTGTTTGGACATCGGACACTGACACATATCAGGCACTGGACACACTTTTGTTCTGAAGCGTCGGTGCTATATAGTAAGCTAGTCACTACAATAAATGTGGGTTTGAATCACACTTAGTTTGATGTAATCATGGTGGCATTGTGATTTCGTTGAAGTTCTGTTTGGGAAGTACATTTGCCTTTTAGCTCTGTTTGCATCCCAACATCTCAATTTGAAGTTTAATTGGTTCTCTTAGAGACCAGATTTTGATTGATTTCTAGTTTATGGAAATCTCTTAAATCAAAAAAGTTTTTGGTTCTTCACTTGTGAAAAACTGTTAGAAGTTTATAGGTGTTTATGGATGAGTTAAATACGAAATCTTGTGAAAAGATTGAGGTACAGAAGTTAATTTCAACTTATACGAGAAGCTATCGGTTAAATACTTGCATTTATTTTACAAGATTCTTTTAATATTTCTTTTTCTATAAGTGTTTGTGTAGAAGTTTATTCGAAGTGACTCAAAGCGATGTGCTTTACTCGAAGGATTTTCAAAGAAGGAAACAGATGCATACTTTAAACTGCGTGTAGAACACTCTCTATTTACCTTACCATGCACCTTAATTGACACTTATGCCATTTATCGAGCAACCTGCGTCATAATTCAATTCTATTTGGTCATTCTCATTGAAAACTTGTGGCTTATTAGCTGGATTTTGTTTTTGTTTTGCATATCTAGCTAAACTTTGGTATTCATGAGGTGACACATAAATTGATTCGTGTCACGCTCGATTGTACACCCGTCTCTTCGTGATCAACTTACTTGCCAGTTGTTTGCTTAAGTTCTCTGTGCAAGTCCTTCTTTCTTTACTGCCATTGATATATATATATAGGATTTGATGGAATCTATCTGCTCATATTTTAGATTACATTCTCTTGGCTTATCTTGATCTGCTTCTAATTTTATAATCTCACAGGAAACAAAGCGCTAATCACAATGAAGGCATTGATTTTGGTTGGGGGGTTTGGAACTAGGTTGAGGCCATTGACACTTAGTGTCCCTAAGCCTCTTGTTGATTTTGCTAACAAACCCATGATTCTGCATCAGGTAAAACTATTTTCCCTATAAGTTTTATATTTGTTATGCTCTAGAATATATTAGGGATATGCTTTATTGTTAAATGCTTTCTAAACCCGGCATCTGATTCTGATGCTTTTCTTTCCACATAACACAGATGTGCCAATTTTTTTTTTAATATTAAATAACTTCTCTCATTGGGAAGAACCACTTTTTTATTTGTGTAGAACCTGGCATGTATTTATGTGCATATTTTATTTTTATTTCCCTTAATATGGCAAAATAGGCCATCCTATTGATTTACTTGTTAATTTTTAATTTGGCTTGTTTTTCAGATAGAGGCTCTCAAGGCCACCGGAGTCACTGAAGTGGTACTGGCCATCAATTACCAACCAGAGGTAAGGAGGACCACGCTCATGCCTCTTAAAACACTGTTTTAGTAAATGCTTCAAAAGATTTTGTGTGGCTCAAGTTTCTTTATTTTGACTTTGGTAATACTTCCTACTTCAGGTTATGTTGAATTTCTTGAAGGACTTTGAAGCAAAGCTTGGTATTACGATTAGTTGCTCGCAAGAAACTGAACCATTAGGAACTGCAGGCCCTCTGGCTCTTGCTAGGGACAAGCTGATAGATGACTCTGGAGAGCCATTTTTTGTTCTTAACAGTGATGTTATCAGTGATTACCCACTTAAAGAGATGATTGAATTCCACAAATCCCATGGAGGGGAAGCTTCCATAATGGTAACAAAGGTAAGTCAATAAAACAATAATTGCAAACATGTGAGACTAATATACAATATAATAGTTAGAGCATCTAATTATATCATTTTCGTCTACTTGTGTAGGTTGATGAGCCATCAAAATATGGTGTGGTTGTTATGGAGGAAACAACAGGGCAGGTTGAGAAATTTGTTGAAAAACCAAAGTTGTTTGTTGGTAACAAAATCAATGCTGGAATTTACCTATTGAACCCCTCTGTTTTGGATCGAATTGAACTGAGGCCCACTTCCATCGAAAAAGAAATTTTTCCGAAGATCGCTGCAGAGAAAAAGCTATTTGCAATGGTCCTGCCTGGATTCTGGATGGACATCGGACAACCAAGGGACTATATCACTGGCTTGAGGCTTTACCTGGACTCACTGAGGAAGAAGTCTTCTTCTAAGTTGGCCGGTGGCTCTAACATTGTGGGGAATGTTATTGTGGACGAAACAGCCAAAATTGGCGAGGGATGTCTCATTGGACCTGATGTCGCTATCGGTCCAGGCTGCGTTGTTGAGTCTGGTGTTAGGCTTTCACGCTGCACAGTAATGCGAGGAGTCCGGATCAAGAAACATGCTTGCATTTCCAGCAGTATTATTGGGTGGCATTCCACTGTCGGGCAATGGGCTCGAGTGGAGAATATGACTATCCTTGGAGAAGATGTTCATGTTTGTGATGAGATTTACAGCAATGGTGGTGTGGTTTTGCCCCACAAGGAGATTAAGACAAATATTCTGAAGCCAGAGATTGTCATGTGAGGTCTATGTTGCTCAGCATGTGGTAAGGAGGAGGTAGTAACTTATTGAGTCCGAAAATGTTTGTTCTTTTCAATTAATTTTTTCTTCATCCCATTGCTTTCCTTTCTCCCTACAGTGTACAAGTCAGTTTTGGATTTAGATTGAGCGATGCCATTACAATATTGAAAGGTCATAATCCTTGTAAAGGGCATTAGTTTGGTCTTTTGTGCAAAAGTTGTGTAATTTTAAGTTATGTATAGAAATAAATTATCAATTAGTTGTTTTCCTCAAGTCTTTGCAACTCATTAGCAAGATGGCAAGAATGTAGTTCTATCTACTTTAATTGAGCAACATAATATAATTCATGAATGGTTGTTTGATAAATAATGATTGGTTTTGGTTGAAGTATTAGAAGGATACCTGAATACAAGCTGTTGCTGGTAGAATTCAAAATCCTGAGATCTCTCTCACCAAGATTCTCTTACCCTCTTTTGATAGCATATAATTTGCTATCTAATATTAAGGACAAAACCACACCACCATTAAATAGAAGTCCAATATTCTCTTACCCTCTTTTGATAGCCTGTAATTTGCTAAATTAAGGACTTCTTTTACTTTTTGTTTGCAATTTAATTACAAAATTGTCATTTTATTTTCAGTGAATAAAACTCAGCTTAGTTACACTAACTTCCTCAACTAACAAAACTCAACTTAATACAGAAACTACCCATTAGACTAACATGATGTCTCTTGGAAAATTTAAGTGGCCTGTAGCAATAATCTTGGAGTGATCACGTCTCTATCCCATATTTTAATGGCTTAATTAGATTTTTGGTTCTTAATTTGATAGAAATGATCAAAGTGGGGTAGTTAGTGTACAAGAACTCTTACTCTTATTTGAATTTTATGGTTGAATGATGTAGGCTTGCCAGGAATGAGACAATTAGATGAGTTGGTGGCCTTGTTACGACACTTGCATGTTTGAATGTTTCCATGTTATGTTATGGGTTGATGAGAACCTCACTATATAAACCTTTCCATATAGGTCCCGTCCAGCGTGGATGGATGTTTAGAGAGGAATTTCTCCATCCCTCACCTACATTTCTGAAAAACAACATACAGCTCAAGAAGCATACTATTTTTTTTCATTGTGTACTTTTATGAAGTGATTTTGGGGTGAAAAAAAAGTTCATCTCGGGTGTTTATGAGTTACTTTTCCCTGTATTCTAGTTACAAGACCATGTGACTGAGGGTCCATAAATAGAACATACATTGATACTTTCAACCACTAAGAAATAATTGGAGATAATGGATAGCGTAGCAAATGATAATGGATAGGTTGAACATAATTTTATGTGGATATTGCGATGTACTACCACTTTTTACTTGGTCAAATATAATTTTGCGACGCGGTTCTAAATTAATCTTTAAAGTCGCAAAATATTAAATATAAGTATTTCTCTCAATCGGATATCCTTAAATTGAACTACAAACATAGTTAACCAAGTCTAATATATGATCAACAATAATTTATATTATTCTATTTCTTCTTTATCTTACTTATCAATCTAGTATAATATTCTTACATCACATTTTCTTATATGTGATAGTGGATTAGTGGTACGGTTGGCAAATAATGCTTATGGGTGGCCCCAAACATTGATGTCTAATTACCTCAGCATTATCACATTCTTGCTTCACTTTTTTTTAACAAGACAAATAAAGTCACTGCCCATTTTTTTTTTTGTTAAGCAACCAAGTGTAACAAATCTAAAAGTAAGGAAAATGATTTGCAACAATAATTTCCCATTTATGTGATAGTGATACAGTTGTGCAAATAATACTTATGCATGGACCCAAACATTGATGTCTATATCACATGACAATAACTGAAACTTCTGCCTTTTTAGCATTGCCTTTAATATATTTGTCCATATTAGAAGCTTTTCAACACAATGAGAAGAAGTGGGGCAGAATTTCCTTAGTGCAGCAGCACCTTTAGAACCCTCATGACAAACGAAAGGGAGGAGTTTTTACACATCCGAAAAAATACAGCTATTTGTCTTCTGAACTATCCAACAATGTTAAAAAATACACTTCCAAAGGTTTTTTTTTTTAAGTATGAGAGTGGCTAAAGTTGTTTTCGAACAAAAATGTTACGATGATTGTTGTTTAGGCTCCCCGGTTGATCAAGCTGAGAAAAAGACCTATCGGTTCGTAGAATCCGAGAGATTTTAGTCAAAAATAGACGACTGAAACCTGTGTTCCGATACGCTTTCGCCATCGGAAATTATCTTTCAATAAATGGGGGGCTTTAACAGCAAAAATGGGGGTCATATAGCAATTCCCGAATGTTTTTTTTGAAGAAGCTAAACTAGCCCACCTAAATTGACATTAGAGAGAATCGAACCCGAGATCCCAAGTCAATATCACTAGGCCAACCCAAGTGGGCAATTCCCAAATGTTACTTGCACAACATACAATATCCACAAACACTAAAAGAGATGTCATTGTTTTATGAACAAAAAAAAAAACTTTTATCATTGATAATTGATGCTATAAAATCTTGTGATGCATTTAGTTCAAAATAGACTATTTACATTCATGTAAGTGAGAAGTTGGAGCTTTTAGTGCTGGGCAGATAACATGCCTCCTTCTAAGAAACAGCAAATTGAAAAACATAGAGCTTAACCACATTGTGTGATGGTATTTTGAATAATCATGAATGTGATTCTACAATGGCAAATTAACAGCCTTCAGTTTCAGTCCATGAATGAAGACACGTTGACAGAAGGATAATGCTTTTAGTTGTTATTTTTGTCAAAATTTTCAATTTCACTGCACTTTCCGGGTAGCTAACATTACTGCCATAAATTAGTTACCCTATCACTGGTCAAATATTATTTTGTAATTTTAAAAAACTAACTAAAAGCACTAAAAAGGAATTTACTATTATTGGAAAAACACTCATGAAATAAGGTCAGCCATACCTACTAAGAGCCTATGACCTGCTTAGAAGTAGTTTTCAACTTATTTTTTAAACACCTGTGAAACACTTGTCCTATAAGCTGCAAAATTAGTCGTTTATCCAAACAAGATCTAGTTAATAATGAATCTAAATGATGTTCATAAGTACCAAAAAAAAACCTAGAACTCCTTTGATGTACCAGTCTAACACAAGCAGAAAATTTTGAAAAAGACATCACTTTGATATCGACAATCAACTTCTATGTTTGCGAAAATTAATCTCAGTTATAACAGCTCAAGGCTACATCAAATGGTTCCTTCACAGCCTACTATACGAAAATTACAAGAACAGCCTAAAACAGTACTGACTGACTCAAACGAGTCTTTGTTTTCTCTTTGCCAATGTCAAAATGTGTAACAAGATAACAATTTCTATGATTGTGAAACCAAAACTCAAATTGGTCAGCAGGAAGTACCAAAGTTCACATTGACGAAGGACAAACTCAATTAGCAGCCACCTCTGAACTCCCAAGAGACGAGGTTACCTTTTCGGCGATCAACTGAATTTCCTTCACCCTATCCTGAACCAACTTCCGGAGTTGCTCTTCTTGGCTTGTCTGATTGTCATCCATCTGTACAGCAATATCTTCACCAGCCCCTGATTTGAACATGACAAACGACGTCTCCTCGTTGACATCGCAAGGAACTTCAATAAGTTGCTTTCCAGCAGTCCCAGAATCTTTCCCCAAAATATCATACTTCACACGTTCAGAAATAACGCTGACAAAGTTCTCCAGGTACTTGTCAATAGGATTGAGACCAATGTAGATCAAAACCTCCCAACACTTGAGAAACTGTGTCTTGGTGATTTTCAAATTTTTTCTTACATCCTCAACAGCACTGGGAGGTGGCGTAAGCCGAGGAGAATGTGTTTTCTTTGATAGATTTCCATCCTTAAGGAGTGAAACAGCCTTAGTAACTAAATGCTGGATTGGCTCAAAACGAAGCAGGCGTTGTGTGTCAACACAAGAACGGACATGTTGGAAGTTATCTAACGGCTCTTCTACAGTGAGGTCAAAAACATTTTCAGCTATAGCAACATCATTGAGCACTTCGAGAAGGTAACGTCCATAACCCTTGTGCTGATATGGAGGCAATACCAGTATCTGCCATCAACATAGAAATAGAACTTGAGAGTATTCTAATGGAACATGATATAAGTTGAAAGTAATTTCGAGAGCATTGCAGCTATTAAGGAATATCCAGTATAGGACCTACCTGACCCAGACGCAATCGGGAGTTATCAGGATAGTGGTAAAATCGATAAATGGCAGTAAATCCAAGCAACAAACATTGGATCTCTCCCTGCTGATCGGTTTTCTTCTGAACCACAACATACAACTCCCACATTGGATCAGTAACATCAATGGGACTGCTACCTATATGACAGAAGAGTTTAACAGAAAACTACATTAGCATGCAATTTAAACAAAGCATAGAACAGGAGCATAGAGTAGTAAAATGAGTGAAAATTACCATCAACAAGGAGAAGAACCAGGGGTATTATATGACTGTAAAGTTGTCCAGTAGCCATGTTGCCTGCTACCAAACGCACAACCTGGGGTCCAGTAGATAGACATCAAAATGGCATTCTTAAAATGTGCATATGAAAACAAAAGACATCCCATAGAAGTTTAAAGGATAATGAACGCAAGCAAAAACTTGTGTTTCAGAATACTGTATTTTATTAAAGAAATTTCTTTAGCTGAACATTTTCATTGAAAGGAAGGTTGTTCGAATTGAAGTTAAATGTACATTTGGACACTGGATGGCCAGAATTTACAACACCATACATAAGTTTACTAGACAACTCAAAGAACTCGTGTATTTAACAGCTGAAGATTTGGTAGAAAAAGAGGATCACTGGTCATAGAAAAGTGGGTATCAGCCTACTCATATATCTAATGTTTAGTTAACCAAAATCAGCATCGCCTAACCCATTAATGCCATTGGGGGTCAGTGAGAATTTGGCAGAGCCATGTAAAAGTTGTCACATAGCAGGCTCTCCTTAAGAATAATGGTATTAAGAACAACGTTATACTGACAGTCATAAATACGCATACAAAGAACAGACGGTCAATACGGACACACAATATTTAACAAGAAATTTGAAAAAAGTCGGTCAATAATAAAAATCATTATTTGAGATGATCACTAACAGGAAAAAGCTAAAGTGAAAAGCAGCATAACAAATTGATTCTGTCACTCTTTTTCCATGTCTAGAAAAAAGTATTTAAATTAGATGATTGGTCAAGTCTCAAGACATAGTGAAATTTGAGATGTAGCATGTATAAATAAGGATTTTTCATAGATAAAGTTTTATGCCAGGCCTTCAGAGTCAACTACCCTATCTTTTAACTAGAGTGCAATAAATTGAGCCTAAATGAAAAAGATAACCTCAACATTAGAAGCATCCGAATCAGCATGCTTGAAAGCTTTGTGCTTCAAAACCTCCCCAGTTGAGATGCTTTTACTGCAAACCAAATTAAAATCATCATCCATAGTCTTTACAATTTTATAAAACTAATTTCATTTCAGGTATCATAAAAATCAGCAAAGTCTTCATACCTAACAAAATCCTTGTCCAGCAAATACTTTTGAAGGAATTCATCCCTGTTATCAACAAGAGTCTCAGCAAAAATTGCCTGCAGAAAAGAACAAAACAAATTGAAGGGTCATGTGTCAAAGGTACTCAATATAATATTCAGCAACACAGTAGATGTTGATGCATACCTGAAGAGCAACTTTAAGATCTGTGATCCCTTTGCCGCGCTTAAAGAATCAAACAACACATTCAAATGAAACGTCAAAATCCACAGATAATTATGAATAAACCAGTACTGTAAACAAAGAATAAAAACATTTTTTCCATTAGTTTGTAAGTCTAAACAAATTCAGAGCTTACATCAGCGGAGCTCTCAAAAGCAATATCAGCATATGCATAAAATGATATTCTGCTAACCCAGATGTTAATCTGCAAAAGTCCAAACAAGCTGAAGATGAAAACAGCATACACCATGAAACATTTAACCATCTTTATTTAAATATAAAAAAATCTCATATTATTGGTAAAATGATACAGACCTTCAAACCCTCATAACCATAAATTTTTCCATCATCATCAAAATAGCTATTCAAATCAACAGGATTGATGATAAAACTCTCCGGAGCATCAAACTCTTCTTTGCTTGAAACTGTACAATAATAACACAATAAATATGGACGCCAGTTGCAAAATCACAGCATATCAATAATAAACAATGAAGCACTGACACTGACACCAAACATGACACTGACAGACTTTCGATCACAAGTGCCAGTGCTACAGACAACCCATAACATCCAATTTCATGGCAAATGGCATTTTCATTTTGAATATAAATACCAAAATTTCACTAAAGATACATGAATATTTAACATTTTTAACCAACCAAGAAAAACTTTACAAAAAACATGCCAGTTGCAAAATCACAGCATATCGATAACAACCCAAAAGAAAATAGAGCAGAAAATGAAGTTATTAAAGTTATAATTATAAGAATACAGCGTTCAATGTTCAGGTAAACCCCATTTTCATCACAAACTAGCACGAAACTTGAATAAAAAAAATGAATCTTTAAAAAAATTGATCATACCAAGGAAGATTCTGATGCAGTCTTTGGCTTCAACTCCAGCATCTACAAAACGTAATGAAAAAAAATCGTATAAATCACAACAAAATGATGGAAAAAAAAATCACAAAAAATGAGAAAAAATAAAAAGAAAACTCGCCTATGCCAGAAAATCCAACACGGCGTTTCTTCTTGGTTTCATCGTTGGGATCTGATTTCAAAGCGTGTTTCTGTTTCTGAACCATTTTGGTTCTGTGTTTTCTTCTTCTGAGAATGAAAAAGGAGTTAGGGTTTTTGCAGAGCGGGAAATGAATTGCGAGGGAGGGGGGAACTAGATTAGGGCTTTTAAATAAGAAATCGTTAAAGGTTTTTTGGGCCAATAATAATAATGGGCCTAAATGTGAACGATTGAGTCTTATTTTTTGGTTGCTATTTAAGCTCTCCGTGTTGTTCAAATCAGACAAAATACTTCATGGAATTAAGTTGGATGGTTGAAATAGAGGAATCTCTAAAATGGTTTATGTGATGCGAAAGCATGACTTAAGTTGAAGAAAATAAATTATCAGACAACAATAAGACTGATGTTGTTGTACGAGATGTAAGATCAGCGATGTTGCACGATACAGAGTATCAGGTGGTAAAGAATCAACACAAATATAAAGCGTTGTAAAAATGAGGATGATACGTCAAATGTGTTGTAAGATTAGATGAAATTATTAAATGAGCTAGACCAAATACAACCGAATTAGTCGAAGATTTTATGTCAATGGCTATATATGGAGCCAGCCAGCATGCAAAATATGATAATATCAAACAAATATTACAAAAGTTACTCTAATGGATTCATTTCCGTAACAAAATTCTACTCGTTCATTTCCATAATCTCAACAATTCTCTGAGATCTATGTTTTTGTATAAAATGATGATTATTAGTGATTAAATTAAAAGATATTGTTCTCTATCTCCACAATTAACTCATTATATAATTACAGTCGACACACTATAATTTTCGAGATTTCCTTTGACAGTTTTTATTATTTCATTTAATAATCATCAGACATATTGAGGGACTTTGAAAGGTAGGAGAGGATCCAGATTCCTCTTCTCACCCCTTTCTCTCTTTACAATTTATTCTTACAATCAATACTTGAGTTGAAAAGGCATAAACACCCTTAATTTATTTCCTTGACAAAATAAAAACCCTTCATTTATAAATCTTATTAGATGAATGATATTTGAACAAAACGACTTTTGAAAAGAAAAGAAAAAAAAACGACTTTTGCATGGAAAGGAACATTTTCACACGTTTAAAGGTTTTTGATTGCACAAATTCTATTATATTTATTTTCTTAACCATCTTATGACAACATTTTCCTTTATTTTTTATTTTTTTTGATACACCTTTATTTTATATTTTTTATCATAGAGGAACCTAAGAACCGTCTTTAGAACATTGTGTAATTATGATTTTTAAATATATTTGACTTATATTTTTAAGACAATTTTGTTTTATACTCCCTCCGTCTCACAATTATTATCTCTTTAGCGATTTTCCTTTCTATTAAAATAATTGTTACTTTACAATACCAATTCAACATTTATTATTGTTTTCCATTATTATACCCTTATTTATTAAATTTCATTATACTTAACTACTCCACTAACTACAATTAATAAGGGTGTCTTAGTAAATGCTACTAATTTTACCATTGAAATCAACAAAATTAATCATTCCCTTAATAATCGTGCACAAACCTTAAACGACTAATATTGTGAGACGGAAGGAGTAATAGATCTTAAACAATTTTTTACGATGGTTGTCAACATCATCCTTTACTTGTCAGCTCATAAATCCTATGTGTCAGATTCTCTTATTTTACTTCATCAAAACACGATAACCCATACATTGAAGCCAAAAGTCACGGGGGGCTAGACAATACCGAAAATTATTAAAGCAAACACTGTGGATTAGACAACACTGACAATTATTAAAGCAAACACTGAGGACTAGACAATGCTGCAAATTATTAAAGCAAACACTGGGGACTAGACAACACTGAAAATTATTAAAGCAAACACTGGGGACTAGACAACATTAACAATTGATTGAAATTAATTTGGAAACAGCTCACGCGTCAACTTTTTCAACGGCTATTTCTTCCGGTCATTGAGATGCTCTTTGGAACTTAACTTTACATACAATTTCATTTTCTTCAATTTGTTTTTCTCCTGTTGCACCAAGGTGAACTTTTTCAAATGTTCAATCTCTTGCTCCTTGATTGCTTTGAATTGAACCCACTCCTTTTCCACCTCATCCAAGGCAGCCTCCTTGATTTATTTTTGCCCTTTTTTTTAGCTGCCTCCCTACCCATTGGGCGAGCACTAGATCCTACAGAGTTTGAGCCACAGACATCACTGTCGTGAGATATATTAGATCCACTGCTTCCTGAGCCAATACTTCCTCCTACTTGACTACCATAACATGGTTGATCACGGAGAGCGTGTCATTCTTCCATTAAAGTAAATTGAACATTCTTCCCACATGCATATAATTCCTGCGCTTTTGCCAAAACATCATTCTCCGACCAACCACTTCCTTGAAAACGCTTAGCGCCTTCATAAGCGCCAATCCATTTATTCAGTATTTTGCTCATATAATTAAAACGGTTTCGGCATGCAACTCCATCACGCGGAGTATCAAAAGAGCAATACTCTGCAATTTTACCCCAATATGTGTCACCTTTATGGTTTCTCCCGATAACGCTACTTGTTCCATATTTAATCCACCCACTAATTAGCACCAAAATTTGTTCAGTGTTCCATGCTGGTTGATGGGTTTTCTTGCTCTTAGGAGTTGAATCCTCTGGATCTGGAGTGACTTCATTAGCAACTCTCATGCCACCAGAAGTTATTTGTGTTGAAAATTCGGGAAATTCAGATGCATTTGGAAAATTTTCATTCGCCATTGGCACATAACCATTAAACGGGGGTGCTTGAGATGGATATCTCATCATAGATCCATAATATGGAGGAAAGTTTGAAATAGAGGACGACTGGTTGAAATTTGGTGCAAAACCAAAATTATGCATGTTTTGAGGATGTTGGTTGAAAAATTGATTTGGATTTTGATAATTGTTGGGATTTTGGTAGTTAAATAGGTAAGTAGAAGAATTTTGGGTGTTGGAACGATTATTATTGGGATCCATTTTACCAAAATGAAGTTTAAAACTTCAAAAGAAAGCTAATAGAAGGATAATAATAAGATTAAGATAGTGAAAAATTTAGTTTTTTTTTCTGTGTCCAGATCAAATGAACCAAATCTATATTTATAGACAAAATAAAAATCATGAATTTTGGTATTTTTTATTTTTAAAAAAAATTAATTTACAATGAAATAATTGAGTTTAAATTATTAAGATGATAAAAATTCAGACAGCCAATCAAAACAGGACACATGTCTAGCTTATCTCCTCACCATCTTCTCTCTCCGCGTCCCCTGTTGGGCGACGCGCCCTGTCGCGGCGTGTAGCGCACGCGCCGGTTTGCGTGAATCAAAATGCGCCACGTGTCCGCTCGACTTTAGTCTCAACATAGTTGAATGCTTTCAACTTCTCTTTCTTCGAGCTCACTTTCAACACCATCATTGAACCATTCATTTGTGTTGAATATCTCATTCAACATAGCATTCAACTCCCATCGTAAGTGGTCTAATCCTCACCTCACCGAATTCCACCATCCACCTCAATCTCCTCAATCAAACGATCCACATTTAATCTGTTCCATATTCCGATCCAACGGCTAATTAGACAAAAATTACGATGGTACACTGTTGTTATCATAGAAGTAGAACGTTTTACTCTGTAGAAATAGAATAAACTCTCATTCATAACCTCTCCAAAACCCTAGCAAAACCCTTTCTCTCTCCTCTTCTTCAACCCAACCAAAAATGGCGTTCAATTCAATCCTTCGCACCAAGTCAAGCACTTTTGTTAGGGCTTTTTCTTCTGCGACTCAATTGATCAGAAAAACCCAACCGGGTCACCGCGCCGTGCTTTCCGCCGCCGTCAACCGCTTCGAGGGTTCATTTGTTCCTACTACGTTTCAGTTTTCTTCTGTAGCTGTCAAAAACAAACCCACCTCCGATGATATTCTTCTCCGTTTCATCGAATCGGAAATCACTTGTGCTCAGGAAACCGATGATTTCGGCGCTGTAAGCTTCATCGTCCTTAATTTATCACATTCATGATAATAGTAATAGAAACACTGTTTTTCTTTTTAATTTCATTTATATACAGGGTCTGTTTGGCTATACGCATTTTTGAACTTATAGCTTATAAGCTGGTATGATATGATTAGCCAGACACATTTTTGAACTTATAAGCTTATAAGCTGGTACGATATTATTGATAAAAACCTGTTTTTGTAACAATCATTTTCTCACCAGCTTATAACTTAATTTTACTATTTTATAGCATCTTTTGACATGCTAATTCAAGTAGCTTATAACTTAAAACTTATAGCTTATCATTGACTCTCTCACTTTTACCTTGAAATCTTAGGCTCTGTTTGGTTAGACATAAATTTTGCTTGTGGCTTATAGCTTACAACTAATAAGCTCGTATTATTATAAAGACCTGTTTGGTAACTTATTATTTTTACTCGACCTTATAGCTTATTTTTATGAGCTTATAAAGTAGCTTATAGCTTATAACTTTTTATCTAAATGTTACCCCTGCAATCTTAATTGAAAAAAATAAATATTAATTAAATGCACACTTTTTTATGTCATTTCATATTTATAAACTACTATAACTGCTAATTTTACCAAACACTACAAATTCAATAAGCTAGCTTATCTGCTATCATCTATAAGCTAGCTTATAAGTCATTCGCTGTAAGCTAGCTTATCAGCTATCCTCTATGATTTACCAAACAAAGCCTTAATTGATATTTTTATTTTTTTTAAATAATATATCCTTTGTATGTCATTTCATATTTATAAGCTAGTCCATTGGCTAAATTTACCATAAACTACAAATTCAATCAACTGGCTTATACGCTTGCTTATAAGTTATAACTATCCTCTATAAGCTTGTGTATCAGTTATTCTCTATTTTTTTTACCAAACAGAGCCATACTTTTTGTTCTCCTTAACAACGATTATTGTGTTGTTATTTATTATAATTGTTATTATTTATTATTTATGAAGAAAGAAATCAGCGGGAGTGGGGTGAAATCCGAGTAACTCAGTCAAAGAGTCGTTCTTGGTATTGAGCGCCGATGGTAGTGAGGTGGCAGATTGAGCTCATTAATTGCGTTAAATATGATTATCTTAGTTTGGAGGATTATTTAGAATAAGCTACCAACTAAATATAATCGTTCAAGAGAGGGGTTTAGTTTTTTTTTCTCCAGGGTTTTGTTTAGGAGGATGTGGTACTTTGGAAAGTGTAAATCATTTATTCTTTAATTGTCTAATTTTTTCCGGTGGTTTAGAGTGAGACTTTGAAATGGCTTGGGGTTTCGGCCGCCCTCCAATTTAGAGGTTTCGAACTCCTTGTCTATTTTAAAAATCTCGTGAATGGGAGTAGAAAATTTCATGAAAAATTGGCTGTGATTATTTGGTTTTCTAACGTTTGTGTAGTTTGAAAAGTTGGGAACGGTGTGATTTTTTCCTCAAAATGGACTCGAATGGGAAAAGGTTGTAGAAGAGTCAATATTTTTCTCGGAAAATCCTCAAAACTTAGTCAAGTGGGTTCATTTACTCCATCAATCAATGGCTTGCCAATCTCTTGCCCTGTTCTGTTGCGAATTCACTTTCTGTTTGAAGTCGGGGCATGCTCAGTTCTATGTACTTGTTGAGGGGAGTGGTGTTGCTTCAGTTGTACTGTAGATTTTTTCGAGGGGTGTTTTTGGTTGTTCTGCACTGTCCTATCTGTTCTGGTTTTTTTTTCTCCTCCTGCAGTAGTGGTCTGACAGCTTGGTACTAGTTGAGTTCATCTAGTTTCAGGGTTTACTTTGTCGTGGCTTTCTCTTTCATCTTGTCTGGAAGCCTTTTGTTCCTATACCATCATAATAAGTTTCATTTCATTGACATCAAGTTTCTATTGGAGGCGTGGCAGGCAAATTTTTGTTGCAAGTTTGGTTTACCTCAGTTTTTCCCGGGTAGAATCCCGGAAGAAGATAGGTCATAAGACATTTAGCAGGTTGTATAATCTGGTTGGGTGGTGTGTCAGTTTTGAGCTTGGCGTGGTTAGGTGTTTTCTTATTTCCTATCTCCTTTTGTTTTGTAGTCTTTTGTTAGCTTCAAACTTTGTGATTTCTTTGCTCAGTTTTGAACGCCTTGTGCCTAATTCTGAGCGTAATAATATACTTTTTCTTTTCATTTTTTTGTTTGTGAAATGTTGAAAATTTAAATTTGGCTGTTATTTATGATAATTATTATTATGTTGTGAAATGTTGAAAGTTTGATTTTGGTTGATATAGGGTGAGGAAGTTCCGAGCAATTTCCCATTTAAGATAGTTGATAATCCAGGAAATCAGACAATAACACTTAAAAGGACTTATCAAGGTGAAGAAATTCAGGTTGAGGTTCACATGCCTGATTTGGTTACTGGTGAAGAACATGATAATCATCAAGATGATGATAAGGATGATGAGAGTGAGAGAGCAACCCAATCAAGCATTCCACTTTCAGTCAGTGTTTCTAAGAAGGATGGGCCCTCTTTGGAGTTCAGTTGTGTTGCTTACCCAGATGAGATTGTTATCGACAGCTTGTCTGTTAAGAATCCTGATTTTTCTGATGAACAGATTCCTTATGACGGGCCAGATTTTCAGTATGTATTTCTTTCTGATTATTTTATTTTGTTTATAAATATGCGCATTCAATGTTTTAAACCGGGGTTACATCAGTGTTGTTAAATAAAAGCTACATTGGTACTATAGCACGGTACTATAGCATAGCAGAATTTTGAATAAATTGTTACTGTTCTGTGATATGCTGTTCTCTACAAAATGTTTTCAAATAGCAGCTATAGTGGTGCTATAGCACTTTTTGTGTAGTGGAATTTGAACAGACTACTATTTACCGCGATCTGAAATTTAGATTGGCTTGTGTTGCTAACCTGTCCTGCTTGATCGTAGAGACATGGAAAATATTGATGTTGCAGTTCAGATTGCGGTTTTGGATTTTTTTTGTAAAACCCTGTTTGTATACTTTCAATTAATGTTGTAGCTAAGGCATTGTTGGATTGAGATTCTGCCATTTTTTACAGGGATTTGGATGAGGCATTGCAAAAGTCATTCCACAAGTACTTAGAAATAAGGGGAATCAAACCAAGCACAACGAATTTCTTGCATGAGTACATGATCAACAAGGATAGTAGAGAATACTTGGTGTGGTTGAATAAGCTCAAGAATTTCATTAAAGCATGAGCATTGACATGGTCTGAAGAAATCACAGGATACTCAATTTGTCCCATAATTTGCATACATATTTGAATGGAAATACTAATAACATATGGTTATCACTGTGGTTTCATTCCTAGGAGGAAAATAATCAGATATTGTGTCATTATGGTTTAGTGGTAGTATCTACTTCCTATTTTAAAGGCACACTCTGGTTGAAAATGTTAGCATTTATATCCTTAGTAAGGGCTTTATTACATCATCTTTGTTTTTGGAATTAGTTTTAGCATTTATATACCTTGGTGAATTATTTTACATTACAGGGTGTTTTTCAAAATTGAGACTCATTTTAGAAAATTTTATAAAAATATTTGAATTATTCCCTTATTTTCCATTATAACAAGGTAAAATAGTTTCTTTCTTTTTTTGGGGAAGTTTAAGCATTACATATTTCCAATCTAATAATGTAAAGTTTCTCGGAAACAACATGGAGAGTTCTATAACTATTTTCATCGCCTAAACAAAGAGGATGAAATCACTACAAAGCCGAGACTTGTGAAAACGATGTAAAAACAAGGAGCAACATCGTTAACAATTTCATTGATAGTCTCCTTGTCCACGATGACTCTCGAGTAGAAATCCAAAAAAACAAATGCAACATCTATTTGAGTTTGTCGAAAGAAAACCACTATCTTTCATTGAAAACTGAAAAGAATTGAGTTATACAATGTACAAAAGAGCTTTATATACCACTGTATCTAGTTGAAAAACTAACATAATCTTATTAGCTTGTAATTAACTTGTAACAATTTTTTTTTACCGAACTTGTAACATCTTCTAATAACATGTCTGAAGATCTTAGATAATCTACACAACAGAATTTGCCGAGGTGGAGCAAAAGTTTCAAGAATTTAATGAAAAAGTGAAAGTGAATTTGCAATGATGAATTTGAAGTGAGTAAAGGAATTGCTAACTAAACTCAAATCGCCAAAGAAATATGATTGGTGAAAAAATGCAACAGAGAAACAAAGCAAAAGGGAAACAAAGTTAATTTGTGACCCAAGAAAAAGAAAAACATGCAAAAAATGGAACAAAAATTCGAAGAGCATGTCATGACTCTACTACCATGTTAAGAATCTTGATAAAGGCCATGAAAGAGGGAAAATGCTCGAATAGAAAATAAATTTTGTATATTGATTGAATTTGAATGGAAAGAATGATTACATGCATCAAATGATTCAATGAGACTTGTACATCTCTAAAGTGGGTCATTATTATCCTAAAAAGTGGCATGTATCACAATCTCTACAAAATTTTCAATTCATGCTAAATTTAAATTTGTTTAATTACCTTAAACGTTTAAATTTTTTTAATGATTGTTTTAGACATATTTAGCATTATAAAAAAATTTACCGTAAAAAATAAGCTTAAAATATGATTTTTAGGTCAAAATTTTTGTTACTTGTTTAAAAATTGATTTTTAACTAATTTCATGTTAAAAATATTTTGCAAAATAACTATTTATACGGTTCTAAACAAGCCTGCAAAAAATCATTAAAAAATTGAAAAGTCTAAGGATAACAAAGAAATTTAAATTTAACATATATGACTATTCATGCAAAAAAAAAATTACGAGGACTCTAAACAAAATTTGATAAATTCAAAATTATGTGCCAATCAATAGAAAAATCCTTGTATTATCATAGCATCTGATCAAACCATACTGAAAGTTACTTAATTAGTTCTCATGAGTTCTTCACAATGTGTGTTTGGGGGGTAAATTCATTGAGATTTACGTTCCAAACTTTCATTAGTTTACACATTTAAATTTTTAGTTAACCAGCTTAAAGAAACAAACGATATATGTTTACTTTAGTTTTTATTTTTGTAAAGATATTTTGATTCAAGTCTTGGTGTAGTTTAGATGTATTATTCGTATTTCATGTATTTGATTTTTTTTTTGAAGGAATGTTATATATATATATTGCCTAAACGTGTAGATTATATGTATTATTCGAAATACATGAAATGGTATTGGTAAAATGATAATTATGCTAAAAAAAAGAGTATTATGCACTGTCATAAAAAAATCATGTCACTACGATATTTTGTTTACCATATTTTGTATATTACTCCTAGTAACATATACTTACTATTTCAATATTTCGAAAAGTTTCATCCTTTACCTTTTTTTCGTTTTCTTAAGAGGATCACTTACCTAGTCTTTACTAAGATAATAACTGTGGATATAATGCTAATACTATCAAAATATTTATTGTAGAATATCAAAAATTGAATTAATACCATTCAAATGTAATTGCATCGAATGGAAATTACACCACCATTAACCAAATTCCATTGAAAATCTGATCTTATCAAATCCCACCAACTCAAAATTAGTACTAGTATAATAATTTAATAAAGAAGCATAAATGTTTTACCGTTTTCTTTTTATCCATTATGAATGATGAATGAATAATCACAAATTTTCAGGCTCTATTCTTATGTAAGAGTCTATCTACATTCTCATAGTCACAAGTCTATAAAAAGGTTGTATTGTAACAAAGAAAGTCGTACCAAAATTTGTGATAGCAACAATGAACACACTATCCTTTCTTACTCTTTCTTTGTTTTCCCTTTGTTTCGTTGTTTCTTTTTCTCATGCTCTAAGCAATGGTTTTAGTGTTGAACTTATCCATCGTGACTCCTCAAAATCACCATACTACAAACCTACCGAAAATAAATACCAACACATTATCAATGCAGCACGTAGTTCCATCAATCGTGCCAATCATTTCTTTAAGGATTCTGACACCGGTACACCTGAATCAACTGTAACCCCCGATAGGGGTGGTTATCTCATGACCTATTCAGTTGGTACCCCTCCAACTAAAATATACGGTATTGCTGATACAGGTAGTGACGTTGTTTGGCTTCAATGTGAGCCTTGTGAACAATGTTACAACCAAACCAGTCCCATTTTTAATCCATCAAAATCATCTAGTTACAAAAACATTCCTTGTTCGTCTAAGCTATGTCATTCTGTGAGAGACACCTCTTGCAGTGACCAAAATTCTTGTGAATATAAGATTAGTTATGGAGATTCTTCACATTCACAAGGAGATCTTAGCATTGAGACTCTTACTTTGGATTCCACCACTGGAAGTCCTGTTTCATTTCCTAAAACAGTGATAGGATGTGGAACTGATAATGCGGGGACGTTTGGAGGCGCAAGCTCTGGTATAGTTGGCCTTGGAGGTGGACCGGTGTCTCTCATAACACAATTGGGATCGTCAATCGGTGGTAAGTTCTCTTATTGTTTGGTGCCATTGTTGGACAAGGAGTCAAAAGCAACGAGTAAACTCAATTTTGGAGATGCCGCTGTGGTTTCGGGGGACAGTGTTGTGTCAACTCCTATAGTAAGAAAAGACCCAGTTTTCTACTATTTGACATTACAAGCATTTAGTGTTGGAAACAAAAGAATAGAATTCGTAGGAGACGGTAGTGGTGAAGGTAACATCATAATTGATTCAGGTACAACATTAACGATTTTACAGACCGATGATTATAATAATTTGGAATCAGCTGTGGTAGATTTGGTGAAACTAGAGCGTGTTGATGATCCTAATCAAGAATTCAGCCTATGCTATAGTTTGACATCAGACAAATATGATTTTCCTCTGATCACCGCACATTTTAAAGGTGCTGATGTTGAATTGCATTCTATTAATGCCTTTGTTCCAGTTGCTGATGGTATTGTTTGCTTTGCTTTCCAATCGGCTCCTGATCCTCGGCTTGGTTCCATCTTTGGGAACTTGGCTCAACAAAATTTGTTGGTTGGTTATGATCTTCAAAAAGGAACAGTGTCGTTTAAACCTACAGATTGTACCAAAGCGTAATGAGTGTTGAAGTCTATGTTTGTTTGTTGTTGGTTACATTATGTTTGGTTTGATCCTTGAATTATAATAAAACAATTTGCATTTTATTTTGTATCTTTTTGATATCAAATATAATTCACATTTGGTTTCCGTCAAATATTCAATATCATCACTGTTGCATTTGTTTAGTGTACATCCAGTTTCATCAACCAATCACAAGAGAAATGTCAGCAAAATCAGTTGGATATGAAAGGGTTTTAGTATTTATATCATAACTTTTATTTTTTGAGATAATATTTTAATTTTTTTTCAATTTATTAGAAGCACTAGTATTTTAGGAAGTTCATGTGTTTGGAGTAGGTGTATAATTTGGTGGGTAGGAGGTAAAATTTTCTTCGAAAGAATGTCAGGCAAATGCAAAGACACACAAGAACTCAATAGGCCCTTCTTTGGGTGTTCTTAATTTAAGTAATTATTTTTGTTGATTACAGTACGATTTGCAAACGTTTGACGATCATATCATTAATGTTATTATGACCTGCATTTTTACGGTATTTAAGGTTGACGATCATATCATTAATGTTATTATGATTTTGACCTGTATAGTCTAGTTGCTTTGTCCCAACAAGATTAGCACATTTAGATGAAAAATATATCCTAAAATATTTTGCATGCATAACTCTAAATTCAATAGCATATACTTTCCATTTATGGGGATAGAGAATGTACAATAAAGTCAATATCTTCGGTTAAGAAGAACAAATTATTTATTTGAATTTTCCTTCAAAAAAAAAATTCAATTTAAATACTTTTTTTTGAGGGAATAATTTAAATACTTGTTGGATTAATCATTGTTCATACATTATTTATTTTTTGGTTGAACTCTGAATAAAATATATTATTAAGATCTCTTCGTTGATAATCTAGTGTGATAGACTTTTAGCAAGTGTACAAAAACTATCGAAATAATAAATAAATTTATATCTACATGGACCGTTGTTAACTTCTACTTATCAATTTCATTAACATAAAGATCTATTAAATTTTATGGTTTGCCCTAGACAATTGAATTTGGTGCATAAAATGTAAATGGAAAGCAATTAACTTGGTTTGAAATTTATATTAAAATTGATGATTAAGGCTATGATTCCTCAATTGCTTATGTGAATAGTTTGTCCCTCTTTGCTCTCAATGTGAACTCAATCTTTACGACGGAATAACTAATTAACTCTGATCAATCTCTTGACTCAAAGCCTTTTCCTAATATATAACCTTTTAATCTCTTAAATCGATTGAATAACTGCGGAAGCAATGTTCTAATTTGTTAACCCTAAGTCTTAACTCGCAACTTCCTATCTCTAGTTTCATACTTTCATATGTAAAGTTAAACATAATTACTAGGTCTATTCAATAGCTAGTAGTCAATTAAAACCTAAGATCAATTCGTATAATTGAGAGAAGCTAGTGTTAGTAGTAACACACAATTATATGAAAAGCATTATACACAAATAATTCTGAATAAAGACTACGATTCCATTGATATCAAAGAGAATTTCAACAAACTAGATGGTTTACAGATTACAAAAGATTCATCTCATACTTAATCATAAGAAATTAGTGATACATGATCAAAGGAATAAACAACGTAAAAAACTAAGCCCTTGCTTCTGCCAAAGCGTCACTTCATCAAAAAGATCCTCTCACATGATGTGTGCAGCTCCCTTTTATAGTTGATTACTGCTCTCCCCCTGCACAAAATACTCCCACCCTGCAGTCAAGCCAATTTTACCTCTACGCAAGTTAACTAACGCAAGTGTAAAACTGTGCGTTAGTTAACTCATGCTACGACCTATCTTATACAAGGCAGAACACCTCATTTCCTCATTTCTCATCTAAAATCTCAAAAATTCTCCAAAATCTCTCTAAAATCACCAAATCCAAAATTCCTTCAAGTTCAAATCAAACAACACTCCAATAACAAGTTAGTTTTCATAATCAAACACCATTAACCTTTTATGTTTATATGTTAGATTTTTTCTCTTAAATTAGAAATTTTTTAGATTTATGGTTTGGCTAAATTTTGGTTTTTTTGGCAAGAAATCTTTACATGAAAATGACTTGTGTTTAAATGTTTAGTTGTTTGCATGTTTATGTTGTAGGTTTTGAGTTTTAGAGAATTTTTTTAGATTTAGGGTTTGTTTTAGAGAATTTCCATTGATTATTTTTAATTTCTTATTGTGTAGATTTGAAACAATGGCCGGATGGATCGACGTTCGTGCACAATTCAACGGCGGAGAACCTCAGAGGTTGAAGGTTCGGTCTCTTGGTATAACGCTAAGAGGTCTCAAGGATCAGCTGGATGAATTCAACAAAGGAGTCAACCCTCGAGACACAAGGAAGGTGGAATACGTTCGGTATAAACGTCCAACGCTCGACGATAGAAGAGTATCATTGACTTGGGTAGAATTGACGAACGATGAAAACGTGGCGACAATGTTTTGGGAGCACAACATGTTCCAGTGGATCGATATGCGAGCAACATTGGTGAGATCAACTGAAAATATCATCAAAAGTCTGATTCTGCCAAAAGATCGTGATTAGGCGGCGGTCGTAATTAGGTAGGGAATGCACCTTCAAACTACAATAATCATCTTACCCTGAAATGGAAATTCAAACTTGTTAAACGCCAGGACTCTGGCATTCGCCCGACATTCCCATTGTTCCTTTCAAAAGATTAAATTCTTCTTAGTTTGAAGGTGCAACCCGAATGTATTATATAAGTCTGATTCCGCCAGAATATCGTTATTAGGTAGGGAATTGCACCTTCCAACTACAACAATTGTGTTACTCTGAATGGGGCAATTCAAACTTGTTAAACGACAGGACTCCAACATTCGTTCGGAAGTGCTTTTGTTTCATTCGAAATGTTAAATTCTTGTTGGCTTCGTTTATATGATGGTATTGAAGTGTCAAGGTATGAACCTCATTCCGTTGGCACTTGGATACTATCATTTAAAACCAAGACCAACAAGAATTTAACATTTTGACTGAAACAAAAACATTTCTGGACGGATGTTGGAGTCCTGCTGCTTAGCAACTTTGAATTTGCACCATTCAGAGGTAACACAATTGTTGCAGTTGAAAGGTGCAATTCCGAATGTAATGTCATGTAACGATAAGCCATATTTAGGAACTTTATGTAATGTAATTTAAATGTAACTTTTATTCGAATTTATTGAATACACAACTTTATTCGATTCCACGCCGAGTTTAATTAGACTTTTTATTCAAATTTATTCAATACACAACTTTATTCGATTCCACGCTGAGTTTAATTTGACTTTTTATTCGAATTTATCCAATACCCGAGGTTATTCGAATTTATTCACACTATTATTTGTTCACTTTATTCATTAAATAAATACAAATATAAATAAAAAGAAATGAACTAAATTAATATTTATTCGGATTTATTCATTAAATACAAAATTAGAAAATAAAAGCAAATATAAATAAAAAGAAATGAACAAAATAAATACATATAACAACTTCTCATTTTATTAATAGAATTGGTACAAAATTGATACATTTATTTGAATTCACTAAATAATCTACTTATTTTCTTTTTACCTTCTTGGGGTAAAAAAAAGTTCTTTTTACCCACTTGGGGTAAATAATGATCAATCATGGGGAAGATAGTGAACAACCTTCTTGGGGAAATACATCATCAACCCTCGAGCTAAATATAAATCTGGTTCTTTTTATACCCCAAGAAGATTTTTTTTACCCATGGTAAAAAGATTTTGGGGTAAAAAGAAGCAAATTTAATTTTATCTCAAGTGTCGATCACTTCCCCAAGTCGGCTACTCACAATTTTCCTCAAAATAATTGATCACCATTTACCCCAATTGACTAGAGACTATTGAAAAAAAAGAAAAAGAAATAGAAATAGAGGGAGAGAGTGAGGAGGGAGAGAAAGTGAGATGGTGTGATGAAATAAGGAAGTATGGACGGGTATTTATAGGTGGGAATGGTAGTATAGATTGTAAATACCATTAATGTGGTCAAAAAACGTGTAAAACTTTGTAAAAAACGTGTGGATTGAATGTTGAAAAACTGACCAAAGACCAAAAAACGTTTGTTCTTCAGTTCTGACCACCGGCCAACGTGCGTGAGTTAACTCGCGCACATGCCAGTGGTGCGTGACTTAAGTCACGCAGAGCTTATAACGTGCGTGAGTTAACATACGCAGGGACATTTTCGTCAGTTCAGCTGTGTACGAGCGTTTCATGCAGAGCGAAGAACAATATTCTTTATAGTTCTTTCACTTCCGTTTCCTTTCTCTCGGGTCACCAATACCAACTTGGGTCAAGGCGCATTTGTTTATTTTTTTTTCTAATTCCCCAAGCATGCTGCACGCGTGACTCTACAATAACTAGGAAGTTATAATACCTCAACATATATACCTTCACTCAACAAACCATTTAAATTTTCAATTTTACCACTTGGTTCTGACTTCACCCCACAAAATATTTTCCACTTAACTTTTGTTTCTGGAAAATTCAAAATAAGTTGTCCGGTTGTCAAAGATATAAATGAAAAGATATCTGGAATTATCTCCTCTAACATCATACTATACCCTCTCTTAGGATTGAGATTAATCATCGTCGAGGCCATAACTCGTAACACCATCCAAAACAAAAAATTGGAGCATCAACAAAATTCGAATCGCCGTCGCCGAAGAATGGCCGCTGCAAATTGAGTCACGTCCATGGATTGGAAACAACCATTGTTGCATTCACACAATCACATATCTTGTAATTGGGATTTATCTAGCCTTGTGTTTTGGGTTTTCTTTGTGCTATAATGCTAACATAATAGGCAAATTTTGAGTTTGATATTGGTCATCTTGCTTATTGAATCATGTAATTTAATCCAAGACAAATTATTGAATTTGTTGGGATTAATACTATAGATATGTGTCATCTTGTTTCAAATTCGTCAGTTTCAGTGAGCATATATGGAATCAAAAACCAATTAAACCTAATTACCATTTGCAATAAATAAATTACATTTTTTTTTTCTTTTTTCATTGATTTTTATTTTCCAGATTTGTGATCATGTTTTGTTCCAAGCACTGTTGCAACTTGTGAGTGGCTACGCGGTCACACTCAATTTCTCCACCACTATTTTTGAAAATCCTGATAAAGTGTTGCGGTTTAGAATATGGAAGTATATGATGAATTTTAGTTCTGGGAGATCTTTCTTCAATTGTTCTGCTATACCATTTTTACAGCTTCTGAAAATATTTTGTGGGGGTGAAGTCTAATGAAGAAGGGTAGAATTGAAACTTTTGGTGGTTTGCTGGGGTGAAGGTATAAATGTAGGGGTATATGGTATAATTTCCTAATAACTAAGACATTATTTTGTCAAGTATGCCATAACTTTGTTATCTTATCTAGCCATTGACCATAGTAATAATAGGCACTAATACACTCAATAAATAAGAAAATGACAGTTTATTTAAAGTGACTCTAAATTAAGTATTAAATTAATAAAATCAGACTAAAAACTTAGTTAATTAAAAGTGACTCTAAAAATAAGTATGATTGACTATCATCAAAGCGGTTAAGACAAAAAGAAAAACAAAAAATTGTCACGACATGTTGTTAGCTTTTCTGTGTGCAAAAAGATGATCGTGCAATTTTGAATACCCCAAGTATAAATTTAGATGAAAATATGAAATATGAGATGTCTTCTCATGTATTATTCCTTGCAATTTAAATTTATTTCAGAGCTAAATATGTTTTTAATATCTATGAAATTCAGTTTTTTTAGTTTTGTCGCAACATAAAATTTTGTCTAATTTTAGACCTTATTTTATTTTTTCAGGGATTAAATATAGGATTAAAAACACTAATTTTTTTACAAACAAGATATCACTTATTTTTGCAAGATATTTTGAAATAGAGGCCAAAATTAAATATAAGGACTAAACTTAAAAATCGTAATTTCAAAGAGACTAAAAATATATTTAACATTTTATATTATTCCTTTTTTCTTTGAAATTTTCATGTTTATATCATAGAATTCTTCAATTTGAATATTTATGATCTTTTTTGATGGCGTTGAAAGGTTTGGAAATGACACTTATGTCAGTTGCTTCCTTCTTCTCCGGGTGAATGAAAGTAGTGTACTTGCACGTGCTTCAACACTCAATTAAGTGAGTGTAGGACAATAGGTGTATGTTGTGAACAATGAACATACCTGACCCCATGCTAAAGAGAAAGTATGTAAAGTGGTGCATTAAGGTTTAGACCATTATACCTTTGTTTGGACAGCTGTCTCAAAAGGATAATCATGGTATTTTGAGGCACATATGTTGTCCTTTTAAGGATAGCTGCAAGTTCCTATCCTTTGGTGGATTTGTGACATGGACGATGCTGGTTATTCACCTTGGTCCGAGCTCTTATGTGTCATGGAATGTGTCGGTTGTTCACCTCAGTCAGTGTTCTTTCCTATTACGACTTGTCTTTCTCGTGGATCCGTTCTCTCTCATGAATCATGATACAACTTGTAGACTACTTATGAGAGGAGCCCTTTAAAACTAATAAGTGGTTAGGTTTCGGCCCATGCTGGAACAGTTTGTGTCAACATTATTGTTGTAAGAATTATTTTTGAAGAAATTGTTGTAATAATTTTTGTGAAGGCACCAACAACATAAAATTCATTTGTTTTTTTGAATAAATTAAATTTTGTCTAATAATATGGGATCCACGGAGTATTATGAAATAGTAAAAAAATGTTACTACTTTGTACTTCATCTGTCTCATTATAAACGTGCTTTATTTGTAAAAAAATATTTTAAATTAATCATCATTTTAAAATATCAATGAATGATTCAATATTTTTCCACTGTTGTATCTTAAACCAAACTATAATTAAATCAAATATTTCAGTAAACAAACCTAATTTCATGAGAAAAAATAAATAAAAAATTGATCGTGTTAACAAGAATCATGATAACTTAAATTAAATATTTATAATGAGGTGGAGATAGAACTTTCTCTTTATCATTTAATTAATTATTACATTGATTAAATGAAAGAATTTTTATAATAATGATTATATTTTTATTATAAAATATTTATGAACTTCAATGAAAACTTTTTTGAATAAGTTTTTAAAAAGTGTATTGTCTCTTTGACGGTGTCAATGACCATTTCCACAAGCCAATAGATTCTTTTAAATATAATCACAACAAATCAACTACATCTCTTTACACCAACAAGTTTCCTATATAAACAAGTATTGAATGAACAATTAATGCATTGCAAAAATAAATAGCAAAACAAAATACAAGAAAAGAAATATGAGTTTCACTAAGAAACAAGAGGCTTTAGTGAATAGATCATGGGATTCACTTAAACAAAACCCTGGTTATAGTATTTTGTTCTACACTATGTACGTTTGATATCTTTTGAGTGTTTCTGTCTGTGATTTTTCTTTTTGTTAATTGTTGGTTGAGAAGAGTTGACGTAAATTAACAATAATATTTTTGGTTGTTTTGATTAAAATAGTATATTGGAGAAAGCACCTACAACAAAGGATATGTTCTCTTTTCTTAAGGGCTCAGCTGGAGTACAAGATAGTCCTGAACTCCAAGCTCATGCTGAAAAAGTTTTTGGAATGGTGCGTGTAATTAAACATCAATTAACTTTTTTTATTCTTCCTTCAACCCTGATTCTACCTATAACAATTAATAACAATGAAATATATTTTTTAAATAACAAGACTTCTTATTTGCGCCCCTCAAAAAAAAAAAAAAGACTTCTTATTTGTGCTTTAATATATTTAACACTTCGGTCTACTTTTAGTGCCATAACCATCAAAATTATAAATATTTTAATCCTCATGTTTCAATAGTGCAAGTTTTATTTTGTGGACAAAAATAGTGCAAGTTTGATCTTCCACAACTCTCGATTGTTATATTAAATCTTATATTACCTTCTAATTTTTAACTCGTCCATCCTACCTATGGCCAATCACAGTAGGCACTAACTGGCCAGATTCAAAAGCTAACGTGGCCAAAGAAGATCCTTTAAGCATGCCACTAGCTCTAGTAGATGCTCTAAAAACCTTTTCATCCCATTACCATGATACTTCGATTGTTAGCTTGTCAAGCTAAGTCAACACCAATTAAGACTCATGTTGGCTTCTATCTATAAAAATTATACGAATAATGGATGAAGAGAGACAAGATATTTTGCATATAGATAAAACGATAAACATTATTTGAAACTCACTCACATGCCTACGATGTCCCAAATCCGAACTCGGATGAAGGTGTTCCTACTTAATAAAATCGACATTTTTAGTAGAGCAGGGGCTTAAGGTCATAGAGATATGATTTTAACAATTGAGATATCCAGAAGACCTAATCCACACAACTGTAATACATGGAATCAAGATTTCACAATTGCCAGAGATTGGAAGTGCAATAAAGCATATATTTAATCAAGTCTTATTTTATATTTCCTAGTTGGATAGATTGTTCAATTAAAATTAGAAAATGAATCAATATTTTTCTTCTTCATAATAACAAATTTTATTTGTATTTTTTTTTAAGAGTTTTCATTAACATGGATGTTATCAATCTTAACATATTTATATGTTTGGAACTATAGGTGCGTGATTCAGCTATTCAACTCCGAGCAACAGGGGGAGTAGTTTTGGAAAATGCTACATTGGGTCCTACCCACATCCAAAAGGGAGTTGTTGATCCTCATTTTGTGGTATGACTATACCATTCAGTATTTTAATGGGTGCATTCTTAAATTGTTTACTTCCTAATGATCATTTATTCCCTATTTCAATAACGCTGCAATAAACAAGCATCCATTTCATGCCAATTCTTTATATTTTGATAAAAATATTAGAAATAAATAATTAAAGAAAATTATGTAAAATTAATTTTTAAAGCTAAAACAATGACATAATAAAATTTGATTTGCCTCGTCTAAATTGGGTAGTTAGTCAAGTGACAAATAAATGGTTAATATTTTAACAAATTATGATTGGTTATTCAATAAAATAAACGGTTGATATTGTAACCACTCATGATTTGTTTTTTCGTTAAAATAAATTATTTTTAATAAATATTTTCTATTTTTGTTATTTTCTAAGTATTAAATCACTAATTCAAAATTAATGATTTTGGTGCCTTGTAGGTGGTTAAAGAAGCTCTATTGAAAACAATAAAGGAAGCATCAAAGGATAAATGGAGTGAAGAATTGAACCTTGCTTGGGAAGTAGCCTATGATGCATTGGCAACTTCAATTAAGAAGGCAATGGCCAATGAGTTAAATTGGGATGATATATCGTTAAACTCAATTTACTAAATAAAAATTGTATCACTATAACTTGTTTAACAAGTTTCTATAATAAATGTTGTTGAAGCTACTATTAAATATTGTTTATGTTTATGCTAGTGCTCCTGGTCAAAAAAGGGTCAACCTAATCAAAGAGTATCTCTTCTATTTATATGATTTATAATAGAAAAGAATGAAAGCAAGTGAGAAGAAGAGAATCTCAAGTGGATCCCACTTTAAGAACAACTTATAACATATATAAAAATAATTTAATTTAATTTTTTCTTTTTCTATAAAAATAACTTATGTAAGTTTATATATAAACATTTATCATGATAAACATTTGTGCTATAACTTATACAAGCAGATCCAAAGTCAAGTTGCATGCTCATCAAGAAGCTCATGCGCGGTGGGAGAATTATAGTTGTAATTCATATACCACGAAGTTTTTGTATGTTTACTACCAAGATTGATTCTATATCTTATTTTTTTTACATTAAAAAAGATTTCTTCGAAGAGGATAAAAAAGGTTGTATCTTTATTTTTATGCGCGATAATATATTCTATAATGGAATTGCTTAAAATAGCAAAAATTAAAGAATACAGATCGGTTGACACTCATAATGTGTACACTCCTTCGTATCATTCTGATAACTTTTCACTTAACTGCCTAATTTGAATCCTTTCGGTGTAATAATAACATGTCCAATGATAACTCTTCACCTACTATTACATATATGTTACTTCTTATCACAATTGAAGTCCTGCATATAAATCTTTATGTCTCTCTATTTCTGCAAACATTGAGCCCCAAAATTTTAGCCAAGCCTCTGCGTTTAATTGTTGAAAGTAGGACATGGATGTTGAGATATTAGCTCTTGATAAAAAATCCAAACATGGACAATAGTTTATCTTCCTATACCCCAGTTAGTTCTTAGTGGATTCACAAGATAAAATACCATGCCAATGGTTCTATTGATAGACACATTTTCATATTAGTTGCAAAAGGAAACACACAAATTGAGGGGGGCTAGACTACTTTGTTACCTTTTCCCTATTACCAAAATTACCAGTCTCATTAGCACTTGCCTCCATCAAAGGATGGTACCTTGAGCAATTAGATATAAACAATGCCTTCCTTCATGGTGATTTAAGGAAGTTTACATGTGGTTATCGTACTAATGATGAATCTACAATGGTGTGTAAGTGCCATAAATCTCTATAAGGTCTAAAATAAGTTAGTAGGCAATGGTACTCTATCATCTGCTTTAATCTCCTTGGGTTATGCAACCTAATATATAAATTTGAATGGTGCTTATTTTACTGCTCGACTTCTGTATGTTGATGATATAATTTTAGATGGTGACTCTCATCAATACGAAATCAACTTAATCAAGAGTTGTTTGGATCAACACTTTTGCATCAAGGACCTTGGTAACCTGAGGTTTTTCTTGGGATTAGAAAGTACACTCTTGAGATGTTGGAGGATTCAGGTTTCTTGGCTGCTAAGCCATTTCATATACCCTTCAATCCCACTACCAAATTGTCCAGACTCAAATTGTATCCCTAGAGGATCCTTCCACTTACAAATGACTTGAAAAATACTTAACTGAAGATTGAGCTAGATTGGTCACATGTTAATTTGTGCTTTTTGGATCTCTATCATCTCTTGCTAATCCAAAAAAAATTTTGTTTATAGATCCTTGACTAAAGTTGAGTATAGAACTTTAACTTCCTTAACATGTGAAGTTCCGTCACCGCAGTAAAAGTCTAATTCATCCACATACAAAGAAAATACTTTAACTTCCTTAACATTTTCTTGGCTACTTATTGGGTTTATCTTATATCAATAGTCCAGCTTGAGGGGTGCTATTAGTGTAAATATTAAAATGTTCTGATATGAGATCAAAACATTCTTGTCTCGTACTTAGATATAGATCTAGAGTTAGTTACACAACTTGTTAGTTAGTTATATGTTACTTGCTTATAGTTAGAGGCCTTTACCATATTTAGATGTAGACATGAGTATGTATATGAGTTTTAAGTTATCATTACTGTAATCAGGGCCGAACCTTAGGGTGTGCAAGAAGCTTAATATAACCGGGCCTCCCCAAAATATGGGCCTTCAAAAAAAATTGTAGGCCTATTAAAATTGTGTTATCTTGTTTTTGGTGTTAGGTGGTTGTTTTTTTGGGAGGGTGGTTTGAGGTTTCTCATGTATACGGTAGTGATTTTCACCTTTGAATGTACCGTATATACAACACCTTGCATTTATCTTTTAAAAATTTTAAATAGAACATTGTTCTTTTAAAAAAAATACATTTTTTATTTTATTATGGGTCTCTTCTCACTTGCAGAATCGAACCTCCGAATTCGTAGGAACGGCCCTGACCGTAACTTGATATTTTTTATTCATCATCAATAATGAAAATTTCCTTTCCTTTATCTCACGGTCGAGATCAACACATGTTTTTAGCATAGAAATCTTCATTTGTATATATTTAGGATTAGGATTTTTTTGATAAGTATACCTATGAAATTTAACTTCGTTGGTGATACACTGATACTTTTTCAATAATATTGTCGTAAAAATTTATTTATGTTTTGACAATTTGTCGTAAGAATTTCTGGGATGGCCTCAACAACATAAAGTTTCTATTTAATAATATAATATGGCAATTACGGTATTTTACAGACTAGTAAAACATGTTGCTACTTGTTAATTAATTTGTCTTATTATAAGTGCATCATTTGTAATATTTTATTGTTTTAAATTAATTATCACTTTAAAATATCAATCAGCATTAATTATTTTTTCATTAATATATCTTTATTTTTTGTATCTTAACCCACCGAACTATAATTAACATGAATATTTTAAAAAATCAAACTTATATTATTGAATACCGTGCACAACACAAACGAGATATTTACAATGAGACAAATAAAACTTACTTTAATCAAATTAATTAACTATTACATTGACTATATGAATAATGTTCATATTAATGATTATATTTGTTTGTTCTAAAATATTTATTAACTTTAATGAAAACTCGTTTGATTAAGTTTTTGAAAAGATTATTGTCTCTTTAATATCGTCAATAGCCATTTCCACAAACCAATAAATTCATTAAAAAAATAAATCACAAAAAATACTACATCTCTTTTCACCTTTAATTTTTCTATATAAACATGTATTGAATGTACAATTATTACATTGCAAATACAAATAGCAAAATAAAATAAAAAATAAGAAGAGAAATATGGGTTTCACTGAGAAACAAGAGGCTTTAGTGAACAACTCATATGAATCATTTAAACAAAATCCTGGTTATAGTGTTTTGTTCTACACTATGTAAGTTTGATATCTTTTAAGTGTTTATGTATGTATTTTCTCTTTTTGTTAATTGTTGGTTTGAAAGAGAAGACATAAATTAACAATAATATTTTTGGTTGCTTTATTAAAAATAGTATATTGGAGAAAGCACCTGCAGCAAAGGGTATGTTCTCTTTTCTTAAGGACTCAGCTGGAGTACAAGATAGTCCTAAACTCCAAGCCCATGCTGAAAAAGTTTTTGGAATGGTGAGTATAATTAAACATTGATTAAATTTTTTCCTTCTTTTATTTATTCTTCATTCGACGACGATTTTACTCTTAAAATAATAACTATGAAATATTATTTTAAATAACTATACTTCCTATTTATGTTTTATTGTAATTGCATATCCTTATTTTTTTTTTTATAAATATATCATTTTATATTTTGTGCTTCATATTCCACTTTTATAAAGTTTTGAATCCATGTGTTTCAGTAGTCTAAATTAGATATTCCACAATTCTTTATTTTTATATCAAAACCTTTATTAATGTCTAATATTTAACTCCAAGATCCAACATATATTCAATAGAAGTTGGCACTAACTCATACCAGATTCAAAAGCTAATATAGTCAATGAAGACTCTTCAAGCATGATATTTGCTTGCCCTATAAACCTTTTCATCACGTCACCATGATACTTCCTTGGTCGTGTTACCTTATCATGCTATAGCTTAAGTCAACACAAATTTAGACTCATTTTGGCTTTTAGCATTAAAAATTACTCCAATATGATTAATGGATGGAGAGAAAGATGATATTAACAATTGTGATAACTAGGAGACATCATCCACACAATTGAAACACATGAAATCAAAATTTCACAATTGTGGGAGATTGAAAGCGCAATAAAGCATCTATTTAATCAAGTCTAATTTAATTTTTTACTATTTGGAAAGATTGTTCGATTAAAAATCGAAAATGAATTAATAATTTTCTACTTAAGAATATATAATCACATTATATTAATAGGATTCTACTTATGAATATATAATCACATTATATTAATAGGAATAATAACAAATTATATTTTCTTTCAAAATAAAAAACAAATTCTATTTGCTCGTTTTTAATAGTTTTCACTAATACGAACATTATTGATCTTAAAATATTTATACCTTTTGAATTATAGGTACGCGATTCAGCTGCACAACTCCGAGCCACAGGTGGAGTAGTATTGGGAGATGCTACCTTGGGTGCTATCCACATTCAGAATGGAGTTGTTGATCCTCATTTTGTGGTATGATAATATCATACAATATTTCAATAGATTCATTCTTAATTTTTTACTCCCTAACGGCCATTTATTCTTTAATTCAATATTTCAGCAATAAATAAAATCCACCATTTCATACCACTTTTTCATATTATAATATAAATATTGAAAAGAAATTATTAAAGAAATTTACGTAAACTATGTTATAAAGATAAAATTAACAATCTTATAATAAAATAAGAGTTGGCTTGTCTAAATTGGGTAGTAAGTAAAGTGACAAATAAATGGTTGATATTATAACAAATCATAAGCGGTTCTTCAATAAAATAATGTGGTTATATTTTAACCACTCATGATTTGGTATTCAGTTCTTTAAAAATGATTGAGTTGTTATTCAATAAAATAAATTATTTTTCAAAAAATATTTTTCATTTTTGTTAACATGCTTGTTTTCTAAGTGGTAAATTGTTAATCCAAAATTAATGCTTTTGGTGCCTTCAGGTGGTTAAAGAAGCTTTGCTGAAAACAATAAAGGAATCATCAGGAGATAAATGGAGTGAAGAATTGAGCACTGCTTGGGAAGTAGCTTATGATGCATTGGCAACTGCAATTAAGAAGGCAATGAGTTAAACTTGGGATGATATAGTTACAACTCAACTTAATAAATAAAAATTGTATTACTAAAACTTGTTTAACAAGTTTCTATAATAAATACTATTGAAATGACTATTAAATAGTTATTATATTTATGCTAGTGCATTTCTTGGTAAAAAAATCCCATCAATATTCAAACAACTATATATTAAATAGTTATTATATTTGTGATATGTGCTTTTTCTTTAATCCACCACCAAGAGTGAGTCTTCAATTGATAGAAAACCCCTCAACATGTACCCAAAAAAGAAGAAGAAATCCCCTCAACATTGATCCCTTTATTATTAAAAGGATGATTACACCATTTAACAATGTACAATTAATAAACACCTAAGCATTGCAAAGTTTCCATCCAATCTTCATGACACAAGACACAAAAAAAAATAAAAGATAAAGTCTTTTCAACTCCACACCCATTAATGCAAAGTTGAGAATCTTGATGTAAAATCTCACATATGTACAAATCATCTTTTGCTAAGAGATTGAATAAAAATCTCCAAACAAATAATGACACCTTGTTCCAAATAAAAACATATATATGGCCTTAAAAGCTTATTAATCAATCTCTTAATTATGATTTGATAACTGATAATCTCCTTACATAGTGTATTCGTCGTTGTGATCAAACTTTCAAGTCTACCTATTATTCACACTAGGTTGTAGCAAAAAACAACACTCAAATATCAAACGCTCTTCCCAAACAGACATCTCTTCCAACTTCATCCATCATCACCCTATCCACACATCTTTGCCACAAAAACAATAGGATCTATTGGTAAGTCAAATAGTACCTCTTTGTATGGTATATAAAATAAAAATAGACGAAATGAAGTGAAAATAAAGTAAATGAGAAGAAGAGAATCTCAAGTTGATTCCACCCAAAATGTTTCTTTCTGTCTAGTTTCGATACTATGCAAAACGAGGAAAGCATTTTAGATATATACGTGTCTTCATTCATGCCTCAACTTTTTCTCTTTGTTTCCTATGTTCCAAACATAGGCTATGTGTATTCTGTTTAAGGTTAGTCTGATATATTTAATGGTTGCATCTCATGTTTGATGTTAGTTATAAAATAAAAAATTTCTTTACTTTTCAATTCTAATTTTTCTGGTCGTACTCTAAATCTTAAATTACAACTTGCTTTAGGTTAGATAGTTTGAAACCTCAAATTACAATACTTGCTCTAAAAAATTTGGCACCATATCATTCTTTCCCAATGTGAAAAAAGCAAAATCTGTGCTTGTAATTTTGTTGGAAAATGACTCAAAAATGCATCCTGGTACTGTTCAATTTGGGGCCTGAATGGAGTAGTCCGGGACCCGAATTGAGCCTGCAGAATGAACATTTCGGCTCGGCAAAAATCGGCGCCCGAACAGGAGAGTTCGGCGCCTGATTTCGCAAACAGCAGGAAAAATAAAACTGTTTTATTTTTCCATGGGCCTGGTTTGTTCCAATTTTTGAGGGATGCTTTCCACTATAAATATAAGCCTTGTATGTGTGTAGAAAAACAGGGTTTAGAAGCCATCATATAAACTAGGGTTTTATAGAGAAATTCTTTTGGCAACAAACACTAGGGTTGAGATTGTTTTGATTCACCTTGAACAAAACACTATTAGGATTGAGTCTCTTGGTCACGGGAAGAGATTGAGACTTGGGTAGAATTAGGTTTGAAAACTGATTCTTGTAACTCAATATCTCTTTGTAAAGAAACTCGTATCATTATAGTGGAATGGAGAGCTGCTCTCTCCCCCGCAGTAGGTCATTATTAGACTGAACTGGGTAAACAATTTCTTGTGTTCTCCTTCTTCCTTTTATCTCTTGCAGTTTAATTTTGTTTGAATTATTTTGTCACCCGCTTAATTGATTACTTGGTATTAATTTGCTCCACGCATCAAAAGTATTATTGATGTTGTTTTCACAACGAATGCACCAAAGATTGTTGACCCAGTTTGATCCAACTTGATCTACTATGGGGGGAGAGATTTAACTCTCCAATCCACTATCAAAGAGTTCTTCCAAAGAGATACAAATGAGTTACAAGAAATTAGCTTAAACAAGCTCACAAAGAACAAACCTAATTTTTCCCAATCTCACCAAAGAACAAGACACTCATTGATTTTCACTCACCCAAGGTGTTTACAATGTTTCCCAACCCAAGAAAACCTCACTACAAAGACACACAACCCTAAAGTTCTCTCCTTTGCGGTCTCAAGTTTCTCTCTCTTCAAGCTCTCCTTCAAAATCTGCAAAAAACACTTCTATAGTAGTCTTCAGTTGTCAAAATCGTGGCACGTTTTGCCAAATCGTGACACGGTTGGTGCGTACGACCCAAGGTACGACCAACCTTATCCTGAAAACATACCCAACAAGTCGAAAATCGTGGCACGTTTTCCCAAAATCGTGTCACAATTGGACACCCTGCAGAACATGCTCACGACATTGCGAAATCGTGACACGCTTCACAAATCGTGTCACGATTCCAAGTTTTCCCAACTTCACAAATTGAAGGCATAAACAACAGATCATTTTGTATAACTTTATAAGGATAGAAAATAAAAAACTTTTAAAAGATAAAAGACTAAATGTATTTTGAGTGAAAGATAACAAATAAAAATAATATACATTTTAACCTCAAATTAATTGACCTCTCAAACAAAAAAACCTCAAATTAATGATGTTCATTTTTTTTTTATTGTTTTGTTGATTAGGTTGAAACTAAACTAAATTGTTGATATTAACTAGGAAGTTCAATTTTGTTGATATTAACTAGGAAGTTCAATTTATTAATCAAAAAAGACACTAATTGTCTATTCGATTTGAGAGATTAATCTCTATGTAATGTTTCATATATGTATCTTTTCCTTCATGTTAGATGCAGTCATACATTTTGCTAGATTGAGAGAAGTTGATGAAAGTGTGCAGAAACCACTACTCTATTGTGACAACAACTTGACTGGGACAATTTTTCTATTTGAAGTCATGTATGCAAGAAGGTAACTTCATTTTACTTCGAAGGCTATATTAATTTGTGTTAGTTGAGATTTTTTTTTATCGATATGTGTTCTTATGCATGGTTTCGTGATAAGTGATATAATCAATTAGTCATATGTATTTGCTTGGTTTAATCAGTTGTATATGATCACATCATATATAAATTAAAGGCTTCAATGAACTTGTTTAATTCTCTCTTTTTTTTTTGGTTCATTTTTATTTTTGATGTTAATAAAGGTGATCTTGATTTTGTTAGGAATTGGAGAATTCCTTTATCTTCATCCATGACAAGAACACTTCATACATGAGTTCCCTGTTAAAAGGTACATGTTATTTTTTGCTAAAGATATGTCTCTATTTAGATACTTCAGCTTTAGGGTTCTATCACTGTACATGAATTTGACTGTTTTCTATTTTCTATACATATAAAGATTTTTCTTTTATGTTTTCTTTCATTTTTCTGTTAAGTATGTTTTTGTATAAAAAATCTCAATTTATCTTAGAGAGATGACCATTTGCGTAAGAGATCTAATTATATGTCAGTTTTGGCACATAATGTTATATTTTATTAGGACACATCCATGGACATACATAGAGTAATTAAAAGGGTGGAAATTTATCTGTAGTTTTTGAAATCCATTACCTTATGAGATTATCTTTTCTGTTTGTTGCTTGTGTTGCTATCTATTTTATCTTCTTCCCCCATCTATTAGATTGCCCTATTTCTCAGACCTTGCACTGCACCTTGAAACATTATTATTGGAGGCTCATTTTAAGCTTGATTATCTGGTCTCTTTTTGCTTTAACATTAGAAAAAATTGTTAGTCCAGTATTCATGCGCTGGCTCTTTCTCAGTTTTCACAAACAAAGGATGTATCCATATAAGCAGAGGACATGATAATATTAATTCCTTAAATGTTTTCAAATTTGTTGCAGGTTCTTGGAAGGTAAAAAACCTCTTGGTCAACTTACCTGTGGTGATGAATGCTTAGGAGGCTGATCGATGACATATGCTTGATGGATGTGCACAGTGCACTACTTAGTGAGAAAATGAAAACATAATAAAAAGGAACATAGCCTAGATATATATATTTTCTATGCCTCCACAATGAAGGTTTATTACACATTTTTCTTCTTACCTTTACACGAAAACTTGTAATCGGTTTAGTATGTAATTGAAATCGTGTTGCATAGTTCATTATCATTATTAAATAAAATTTCAAATGTATATGATATATGGAGTTGCAAATATGAATGAAGTTTGATTTTCAAATATTGACTTATTCAAAATCTGAATGAAGTCTAAACAAAGTCAAATTTGATATATTTACAATCTTAGTCTATACAATTTTACGACACTTTTTACAACTTCTCAAAAGTTTTTTTTTTTATGAACTCACAAAAGTTATTATGTGATATTTTTTTCAATGTTACTAATGATATTAAGGTGTTGCAAAAATATAAATATGCAACATTTCTTGAATGTTTCAAATAATACTATGAACTGTTACTGAAGCTATTTAGTAACACGGGTTTTACCTAACAATTGTTCAAATGTTACTAAATTTAATTAGTAACATTTTTTTTTATTTAGTTACATTTTCCAAATGTTACTAAATTTAGTGTACACACGGAGGATATATAGTTCTCACCAACATAGACGAATGACAAAATCCAATTCATCATGCTATTTTAGTGATCAAAATCCAGGCTGAAGGATAACAATCTATTACTTGATGTGATCAGTGTTGAAGTTGATTGGAATGAAATATCTTAAAACAAGTTCCACATAGCCTAGTGTGGTAAAAAAAAGGAAGGAGTTTAAGCCTAAATATATTGATTCAAATACTTTGTACAAAATACACACGATAGATACAATTTAAGCTAATACTTGATTTTCCTATTCTATCTTATACTATTTCTTTAGGGCAAATGTTAACATGTGCTCCAAGGGCATATGTTAGGAAATTTAAAATATAAATAATTGTCTTAAAAGTTGTGCATTCAACTTTTCAAAGTTAAATTTTTGTTCTTTTCTATAAAAAAATTCTAATTTTGGATTCTTTAACTTGTGCCCTAAGGACACAAGATAACAAGATCTTTTAGAGTGCGGTGTATAAGGGATAATAGTCGTGTTTTTGAGAAAAGTCAATGTGTTGTCAAAATTTCAATATTATTTGGTTATCATTGAACAACATTTGTGGTTTTTCTTCGGTTTGAAAGTATGTTTGCATGTGGAAATGTTATGAGATAATACAATATTTTGAGGGAATTCAAATACTTTTAGGTGAATTCCATTGTTTTGATGATAATTTAGAGAATTTTTAAAATAATGGAAATTTATGAAGTATTTTATTCAAATGAAGAGAGAGAATTGCAGAGAAAGAGAGGATGGGGATGAAGCGCTAGGTTTGACGAGGGAGAGGGAGAGTGGTAGGTGGATGCAGGTGCGAGAGAAGACAATGTGATTCATAAGAGGGAGAAGAAAGGGAGATCCAAGAGAGAGGGAAATAATTACCATAGAGGATTCGATTTGGGTTTAGGAGAGGGAAGAAGAAGAGAAGGGCGGATTGGTAATTTCTTGAGTTTATGGAGCACTGAGGGAAAAACGGTCATTTCCAGTATTATTTGATAGCTCATTAAGGTCTTCGACCAGTTAGCTTGTGCCACATCAATGCCACGTCGCTAAGCACTAACAACATAAGCGAAACAAATGTGATTAGGACGAAAACACAAATGTTTAATATTTGCAGGGTATGTTTGAAAAGATTAGTAAGTTTAAGGATGAAAACACAATTGATGTACATTTGAAGGGACTTGATACCTATTTAAACCTAAAATTTATTAGCTTCCTTGGTGTGAGTAATAAACCCCAAAATGAAAACTAAAAAAGAATAGAAGGAGTTACCTTTATTTGATTATTTATTTTTTGTTGAGAGGTAGGGGGCAAAGCCCCCACCGTATTTGATTAAATTTTGTTGTGTTAAGTTTTAAAAAAGATTCTGGTCTCTTCAAAATTTCAATGGCCACTTCCACAAGCCAATAGATTCTTCGAGAAAACAATTACAATGAACTAACGCATCTCTTTGTACCTATAAGTTGTCTATATAAAGAAGTATTGATTGCAAAATTATTACATTGTCAATTCAAATAACAAAACTAAACTAAAAAGAATAAGAGAAATATGGGTTTCACAGAGAATCAAGAGGCTTTAGTGAATAGCTCTTGGGAATCATTCAAACAAAACCTTCCTGGCTATAGTGTTTTCTTCTATACTGTGTAAGTTTTTATCTATCATGAGTCTATTTGTTTGTGTTTTCTCTTATTGTTAATTGTCGATTTAAAGGAAATAGTGTAAATTAATTAACAATCATATGTTTGGTTGCTTTAATTAAAATAGTATATTGGAGAAAGCACCTGCAGCAAAAGGCATGTTCTCTTTTCTTAAGGATTCAGCAGAAGTACAACATAGTCCTCAACTCCAAGCCCACGCTGAAAAAGTTTTTGGAATGGTGAGTGTAATACACATCAATTAATTTTTTTTCGTATTCTTCATTCAATGTTATTGATTCTCTTTAAGCTACTAATTACGAAATCTATTTTTTTTTCTTTTTTTATTCTTAGACTGATCTTAATATATTTATACTTTTTGAGTTATAGGTGCGTGATTCGGCAGTTCAACTTCGAGCAACAGGAGAAGTAGCTTTAGGAGATGCTACATTAGGTTCTATCCACGTTCAGAAGGGAGTTGTTGATCCTCATTTTGTGGTATGGTAGTATAGTAAAATAAAATATTGTATGCATGCATTCCTAATTTGTTTATTGCCTTGTTATGTATTCCTTAATTCAATAATACACCAATCAAAAAGCATCTCCCATTCCTAAGTCGCTAACCCAAATTTAATGGTTTTGGCACCTTGTAGGTGGTTAAAGAAGCTTTGCTAAAGACAATTAAGGAAGCAGTGGGAGACAAGTGGAGTGAAGAACTTAGTACATCTTGGGAAGTTGCTTATGATGGATTGGCAAGTGCAATTAAGAAAGCAATGAGTTAAAGTTGAGATATTCTATTGTTATAAATAAATTTAATGAATAAAACTTGTATCACTATAAATTATAAACAAGTAAACAACTTTTTATAATAAATATTGCTGAAAGTAATTATATATGTAATATTGTTATTGTTTAAATTACTCTTAATATTTAACCGTAAAGGATCAATGCTAAAATTAATGTTATTGTTATTGTTTAAACTCGTAAAATATTGTTATTGTTATGGTAAGATTAATGCTATTTGTCCCAAGTTAAAATACTCTAAAATTTTAAATAAAATTATAATTGTTACCCAAAACCCTTATATTCATCAAATCCTTTCATTATCTTAATCGAACCCACCAGGCCACCATTGTATTCACCAAACCACCATTTGCATGCACCCAACCTTCTCTCATAAACGAACATAATTTTAATTTTATGCAACAACATTTGCCATCACAGAACCTACATTTAGAAGATAATTCGTACGTCATTTGGTTTCACTTGTTGAATTAGTTAACGTGTTATACAATTGAGGAGTATAAAAGACCATGTGATTCAATGTTTTTTGAGAGAGACAAGGTGAAGATTTAGGTTTAGAGGTGAAAAAAAATAAAATTAACAGTTTATATGAACAAGAACAATTTTGATATTATAATCAGATTTTAATTAAATTTGGGTGTTACCAGGTATATTTTGGGTGTGATTAGAAAAAATCCTCTATGAATACTTGAATTTTCTTTTACTTGAAATGGTATATTTACACAGATATGCAAGAAGCTCAGACATTTAGACTTAAATATTACACTCAATGATTGTTTTCTTTCTCTTCCAAAATAATGGTCTTCACAAAGCAACATGCCAAAATGATACGAACACAGACCAAGCTGATACAGAAATCACATTACTCTGCAACTCTCTCCAAATCCATTCTAGTAAATCCACAAAAACAAGCCAAATCTGATGCAGAGACTCCATTCATGTCTTGAACAAAGGTAGCCGATGGAGCGAGCTAACAATGGTATGGTTGGACTTATTCTTCACTATTGCTATGCATTTTTCTATGCAAAGAACCAAACCTTGATGAAGACTGCCAGACCTACTTGCAAGAAAAATGCGGCAATAATCGTCACTGAAAGATCATTGCCTTCTATGTAAGACCTCAAGTTTAAGGCAACAAAGCTAGCTGACGCAACACCAGTAATGAGTGTTATGATCCACCGTAGAAACTCAACTGGAATTATCAACAAAAACTGAAAGTATCCCAAGTAAAAATTAGATAGCAACACAAAAGACTACACTAAATTAAAGCATAATTACCTAGCAAATGATGCAATTTCTTATGACAACTAATATAAATTCGGTCTGAACTTCTAACATACATGATGTTTTATGTTAAAAAAAAAATACATCAAAAAGAAGTCGGTAGATAGGATGAAGTAGAAACAAAATTCATACCAATTGTTGGGCTTAGGAAGAAGTAGAAACTTACTGAAGAGATGATGAAAATGGAGAGGGAATATCCCCACATGCACCAAAACCTTATAAGGTTAGCATTTGAACCCATGTATTGAAGGAAGAAGTAGTATGCCATTGGGACCACAATTGCATAACCATAGATAGACCATGCAGCCGTATTCATATAGCTAACATCAAAGCTCCACGAGGTACCACTATCTGCATGTTGTTGCATAAGGAATGTGGCAAGATTTCCAAGCGAGGCAAGTACAAAGACCAATGTCGTTGAGATCCATATAAGCCCGTATCTATAATAACATAAAAAAGAACCACAAAGTTAGTAATAAATAGTCATCAACATTGCACAATCAATGAATTTTGGGAAATGATCCTTAAAACCCAGGATAAGTTCAGTAAATGTATCCCATGACTTGATACATGTATCCATAGAAAAAAAGTGACAGGGAGCTGGAAGGAAAATGACTAGGAATTTCCTACAATGCGCTAAAGTAAAAGTTCGATCAAACTTAAAAAAAAAAACAGAACGCACAAATCAGGGTTAGCATCTATCTTGCTGAAGAAGTCTCCACCAACTGGGTTGAAGGAACTTATCAATCTGGTCATAACAGCATCTGTATCTACATCGAAATACTGCGAGTAAGATGAGACACTAAAGAACCCCCTCCAGTTGTTTGTTGGCTGTTGTTCAAATGCTTCTGCATGGATGAACAAACCAGAAATTAGTGAATGACATTATTATATCATCAAATGACTAAAAATACAAATGGCAGCTATTTTAAGTCTGATCACAGAATCAAATCAACAACCTTGGTAAAAAATGAGAGTATACTCAAGATCATTCAAAATCAATAAAAACAATAAGATTAACTGGTAGAGTCTTGACACTTGAGATATGCATTACTAGTGGAATAAAGTGACAAGTAGAGTGTCAATGTAATACACAAAGTAGGCTTGCATTAAATAAATGCCAGTGAACATAATAACAGTAAAATAAAAAACTATATAACAGTTTATATTGCAGGTTTATGTAAGCCTTAAAGATGGTACACAGTTGCACACTTTATTGATTTGAAAAATGAAATTAAAGTGAATATAATATATGATAAAATTTATTAAAATAGATCAAAAACTTGTACATGTTAGTTTGTTTTATCGAGAGGCAGCTGATGATTGAGATATGACATGAAGAAATACAATAAATAATAAGTCATATTGGAAAACATAAGAAAATAAAATAAAGAAAAACTGATATAAATATATATTAGTCAATTAATCAGTAATAATTCCTTTTATTGAGAAGAGGCAGCTTCAATGCAAATGTGCAGAAAAAATTACAGTTTATTTGATTAAGAGACTGCACAAAGATTTTCTCTTCAATGAAAAGGAAAAAGGGTAAAAAATAACTCGGCTCCTTTGTTATCAATTGCAGAGTTTGGAAAATAGCGGTTATTGAAATTCTGCAACGCAACAGTGCTATAGCGCCGCTGTAGCCACTATTGCACAATATATTTATACTAAAGAGCGTATCGCAGAACAATATCGATTTACTCAAATTTCACTATGCAATAGCGCTATAGTGCAGCTATTTAACTACACTCTGGCTCAGTACAATATTAGGTTTGAGAAATGAAGTAAATAAACTATACAAATGGAACATTCTGAGACGGACATAATCAAGCAGTTCTACATCAAACTGGCTCCTAAACCCCAAATAACAAGGGGAAAAAGGAAGGAACTCTCAGCAAGAATAAATAGAAGTGTGAAAATAGTTAGTAAAACATTTATAAGGTTACAAGAGAAACATATTAAAGATATTACATAATATGCTTACTATCTCCCTCAACCAATAGTAGAGTAATGACCCAGATCGCATCATAATTGGTTTCTTTATTATACAATTTTTAACAAGTAAAGATTGAAAGGAAAATGGGAACTAATTCAGATGATGTAGTACATGAAAAATCGTGTGTGATCTCATGCAATGAGAAAATGTATCCAGTATCCACTCGAAATCTCTAATTAAATGGATCATTTCTCCGCACCAGTCATCAATTCATTACAAAGTAATGAAGTATATACAATTTAGAGGCTTTCATGAGGAAAAAAGCCATGGAAATACAACGAATATATTGTCAAATAAAAATCAACGACACAGATAACATACCAGTAGGAGTGCCAACAGTTTGATATCCTCCCCGTCCTCTGTCTCCTCCGTTGGCGGCGGGAGGGAATATTTGCATCTTTGCTTCAGCGTCTACATTCATATTTTCAAGCAATATGTTTCAAGAGAACTGAAAACTCATAAAACTAAGAAATAATAATAAATTTCTTTGTTAAGAAGCAAAAATTCAATGACATAACTCCGTACCCACATGTTTCGTAGTCTTTTCTCCTTCAACTATGACAGCCTAAACACCAAACAGAAAATACACAAAACCAACAGTATTAAACAAATTAGCATATATATTTAGCTCATCTTTGAAAAAACAACTTAACTAAGCGCTTATACCATACATATAAATCATACAAGTCCTTATGTATACGCTATTTCTATTACAAAAAATAAAACAAAGTCAAAATATTTTCATATAGCAATAAGTTGTTCTCATAAGCCATCTTGGAGGGCTTATGGAAATAAGTTGATAACAACTTATGGACATGCCACAATTTGTTTTTATAAGCTCTCTTAAACAATCAAACAAATCCTAACAGTTAAACTCAAATAAGTCAATCCAACTTATGAAGCATTGACACATCCACGACCACCAGACACGACACTGACACGTCGACACCAGTAATAATTTGAAAAAATAACATAATCGAATTATTCTCATGTGTAAGTGTCGTGTCACACACATGTCGGAGACATGACACTCAGACACGAGATATTTTCGGTCAGAAGTGTTGGTGCTAAATAGATTCCAAACATGGCAAAACATAACTCACAATGGTAACTCAGATCATACTAATCTTAACTACACAAGAATCATATACCAATTCAGTATCATAATTAACTTACATCAATTTAATGTTAAAAAAATTAATTAAAATCAAAATCACATTTAACTTCAAACCAAAAAAACTCAAGTTCTACTGCTACTACTACTTGATTCAGAAACAAATTTCCTAATCTTCAATTTCACAATTTCAACAATTTAATTTCAATATTTTTTCTCATCAAAATTTCAAACTCAATTACTTAAACAAAACACGAGATCGATTTTCTGAAGTACATAATCGAACATGCAATGAATAAACTAAACTAAATCAAATAAAAAAATAATCTTACGGGAACTGAACCGAGCAAGTGGCTAGTAGGAAGACCAGTGTAAGAAGAAGATTCATCCATTGAAAAAGATGCAATGCGGTGAAAGATTGAGTAGTTCAACGAAGCATTTGAAGATTCTGAATCGGAGAAATTGGAAGAAGAAGAGAGTGTAACTTTTTCGTAGTTAAGAAGGAACGTGAAGAAAAGGTTGTAAAGAATAATAAAATGGTTTTTGATTCAGGGGATTGGATTTTTGGAGCCCACACCTTCGTTTTCAATTCTACTCCACGGGGAGCACACGCACATTACACAACACACCTATTCAACCTTTTTTTTTTCTTCTTTAGATTCTTTTTCTTCCATTTATTAAAAATAATTTAATTGGATTCTTTCTTTTATTTTTTAGTTTTGACTTGTCAATTGAATTTCAATATTTTAAATGAGCATCTTATTTTATTATTTTTGAAGTCATTTTTTTATTTTGTAAATATATATTTCTGAATTACGATTTAACTTTTTTGTGTTGGAATTATCTCATATTTACAAAAAAAAAAAATTTAAGTCAAAATAAAATATATTAATATGGAGGAAGCATTCCGAATAGCACAAGGAGTGCTAAATTAGATCACTAAAAGTTCAGAATAAATACAAATCCGCTTAAACTAACAGGGAGGTAATGACCAGGTAAAATTACAAGTCATAGCCTAAACAAACTAAAGGATTAAGCCACCAATTGTGAAAATCAAAAGCAAAAGTAATGGTGTTTGCCTTCATCCACTAAAAAAAGAGGAGCTTAATTTTATCCAAGAGTTGTTGTAACGATTCATCCTTATTATCACAAATCATATTGTTTCTTTATTTGCAGATCACTCAAACACAAGCAAACCAAATTAAATAATAAGTAGGTTGAAGAGATTTAATGTTACTGCATTTGTTCAATCGGAATAAAATTAAATGATTAGGCAAACAGTGCGGATTTGTTGAGGAGATACCAATCTAGTTTCTAATAAAATGCCAAACAGAAGTGAACAAATGACACTCCAAAAAGAGATGATCCGCTAATTCGACCACACAATTCCTCACCAAGCATAATCGGTAGTTATGCTGAAAAATATCACGCCGCAATATATTGACTTTTGTTGGAATCCTGTTACAAAGGAGGCGCCAAGTAAACACTATAACTTTCAAAGGAACTTGCTCATCTCACAAATTGTTTAAGAATATGGAGTGAATAGGTTGGTTTGCAATTTTAATCCAAAACATTAAAGACCTCATCTCTCAGAGCAACGTCTCTATCACTTATCACTATAAAAGAAGGAAATCATTGTGCGTGTGAATTTTCTGCGTAAACTTAAAGTTTCCTCAAATTCTAGTTTGCTAATTCAAAAGTTATATATTCAGAATGATGCATTTGAATTTGAAAACTTGTTTTCTTATGAAATAGTTTTGTCTTTCTTGTTCCGTTTCCTTTTTGTGTTGTTTAATAATTAGCTTTGTACAAAAAAATAGAAAATATCAATCACTAAAAAAAGCAAGATAAATATATATATTTTTCTTTAGGAGATAAAAAAATCCAACTTCCTTCAAACAAAAAAGAAAAAAAAAATCCAACTAAAAATGGTACAAGTAAACCAAACTCTCAGCATTCTACAAGGGTCACGCTTTCCAACGAGGTGCACGTGATGATGGCGCCACTCTGCCAAAAAATTGAACAGAAAAAAGTGTCTGAGCCCGGGTTCGAACCGGGGACCTCTAGTGTGTGAGACTAGCGTGATAACCAACTACACCACCCAGACATATTGTTTGTTTCGTTGGCCATAAGTATTGCTTTTAAATACGCTGCATTTAAATTTTAGCAAGCATAAATCAATTGCAAAATATTGGGAGAGACACATTACATGAACGCACTAAAAACATTTTTAAAACAACTTGTACAAAGAGTTACATTAAAGAGAAAAAAATGTCGAGGATAGCCATAAAGGTAACACCGGAATGTGACAATTATTTTTTCCTCGGTCTTGATTTACACACTAAAATCATATTTTTTTTACAAAATTTACACACTAAAATCATTGTTATATATATATATATATATATATATATATATATATATATATATATATATAGCATATCACACGAGAATGATTTTTATATGTGAGAATGATAAGAATCAATTTGGTTATCAGATTTAAAGCAAGGACTGAGATTAATACACAGCTTAATGAGTCATGTGACAATCATGTGACTATTCTCACTCACACTAAGGCTGTGTTTGGTAACACAATAAGCTATGTTAGATTAACTTATAAACTCGTTGGATGAAAACGTGACATGTTTGGTAACAAGCTTTTCTCATGAGCTTATAGCTTTTTGTGAAAAGCTATTTCAAGTAGCTTTTTAGCTTATAACTGGTAGCTTTTTATACTTTCTTCCATTTTTAACCTCATTAATTTAATTTTATTATATTTTTAATAAAAAAACAACCCACAATCATATATAACTACCTACTTTTAGTGAGAAAAATAAAACATAACTACCCATTTTTTATATTTAGGTGCAACCAGCATGTTGCACGTTATTATTACCTTGCTCTATTTTCCTTATTACCTCATGTTGTAGTTTTTTATATTTTTCTTATTACCTTGCTCTTGATTCATGTAATATAATTATAATTTAAAATAAAATATACAATAAATAGTGAAGCAAATGTTTAGTAAAAAAATTGTTAATTGAATTCATAAAATATATTTATCATTTTAGGGATGAAAGTAATTTGAAATAAATTTAAATATTTAAAAAGAAATAAATTAAGTAATTTTTTATGTATATATTTTATAAAAAATAATAATGTCCTTTTATGTCATTTTATACTTATCCGTCACTTCAACAACTAATTTTACCAAACACATTATTTTTAATAAGCGAGCTTTTCAGCTATAAGTTATCAGCTATCAGTCATCAGCTATAAGCTAGCTTTTCCGCTATCAGCTAACTTATAGCTTCGTTTTACCAAACAGAGCCTAACTCCTTTCATGCTTCTCACTTCTGTGTTGCTTCAACTGTTTTTTCTTCCTGTTATTTGATTTCTCATGAACACCATTAACGATTGGAAAATATGGAAACCCAATTCCATCTATTTATTTAGATCTAAGCATTATTTGAGGATTCTAATATTTTTGGATTCTAGCCTTTTACTTATCCAGATCCGACCTAATTTTTCTCCGTTTTCAATCCCTAATTGATTGCAGATGAACTCATCATATGCATATTGAAATAGAATAGAAAAAACCGTATTCCCTAAATCCCCAAAAGAAGTCATGTAATTAGATGAAATTAGATTGAGATTGATGTAAAAAAATATTCAATATAGAATCCATAAATCCCAAAAATGATTCAAGATATTAGATTGCAACCGAAAATAAGAAAAAGAAGGGTAAAATAGAGGGAGATAGAAACTGGAATGAAGTATAAGGAAGGCGCATGAATTATGAAAATTGAGTGAGAGAAGGGTCACATGATTGACACATGCTCATTTAAGTTATGTTTTAATCTCAACCCTTGCTTTAATTCTGAAGGCCACAATTTATTCTTATCATTCTCACATATAAAAGTCATTCACATGTGACATAAGATACACAGCTAGAGCCGACAAGCGATACTCCAAGAAGCCACCACAAATGGCAACAACCCCAAAACCCCACAAGCGGGGCTGGAGACACACCCACATGACCCTAAAGAAGCCAAAAACACCAAAAAGAAAATAAAACTCTAAGAATTCGAGAGCCGAGAGCAGCATAAAAGTCATTCTCATGTGATATGTCCCATATATATATATTATGAGAATGACATTTTTATATGAGAATGAATCTCGGCCATCAGATCAAAATAAATGGTCAAGATTAAAATAGGTATTTTAAATAAGGGTCTTGTTAACCGGTGCCCCGGGACATTGGTTAAGGAATATATAAATAGAATTTTTGTCTTGGAAATATAAGCTGTCACTTTTTATCAAGTAATAATTACATTACTTTATAATAAAAACTTACTTCATTTGGTGCTTAACCAATGCCCCGGAGGCACTGGTTAACATTCTCCTTTAAATAATAAGTATGCCTTTTCACATGCTATAAGCGATCTTCTCATCTTCTCCAACCTGCTTCCCAATCCTTGACATCTGATACCTTTTTTCTTCTTCTTTTCATGGAGCATCTAACCTCTTTATTTTACTTTTTTGTCGTTCATACAATCCAAACAAAGACTGAATCAAATTTTACTTTTTAATTTATTTTCTTAGTTGATGGAGATCTAAAATCTCATCTAGGCGAACAAGGAAACTGGCGAACAAGGAATCACTCATCCCTTCGCACCCATTGTATGTTATCGTTTCTGTCACCGTCGACGACTATCTGATCGGAGTTTCAGTTTTTATGAATTTTTTAGCCAACACCTAATTTACAATTGAATACAATTCCAAGAATAATTTTGATTGGCTGAGATTAACTCAGAAAAAATTTAATTGTAGGAAATGTATTTTAAGAAATTGGATCAGAGTTTTAATTTAATACAATTCCAAGAAATTGGATTGGAGTTCTAATTTAAGAAATTAAATACAATTCCAAGAATAATTTTAATTTACAATTGAAATTGGATCTGGAATTGTTTCTGTTATGGGGTTTCCGACCGCGAACGTGTACATATAGGTGGCGACGGCGGGATTCCAATCACAAACCGACAGTGGATGGTGGCGCCGGGGTTCTACGCGCTGGTGAGGGTTGGGGTTGCCGGAAGTGATCACAATTATTGAACGGAGAAGAAACATAAGTTATTGAAAGAAGAAGAAGAAGAAGAAGAAGAAGAATAAGAAGAAGAGTTAACACAGAGAGAGAAGGAATTGAGTGACAATCATTCTCACCATTCTTATATAAGCTAGTCATTCTCATAGTATACATCCTCATATAAGATAGCCATTATTGCAAGGAGAGAGAAAAAAACTAAAATTACCATAACACCCATTGAGTTTACTGGCTTTTAAAAGTAAAAGTGTGGGGTTTTGGTCCAAATATAAGATGTGTACATTGCTAATACACACCTTCTAATTTTTGAATATGCGTGCATTATCATTCCCTATATATATATATATATATACTTTCAACTTTCCAATATTGATCGTAATATTCATTTCCTCATAACGGTAGATGCACCTCCAGAAAGGGGGTTGTTTGACGATGTCTGATGTAACACCCCGTTTTCCCAATAAATAAATAATATAAAATAAATCAGAGTTTATCATAAACAGGATGTCACATTTCGTTTTTCAAAATATCATTTAACACAAATAGAGTTAAAATCCACTATTTATTTAAAACAACTGCCTCCAATAATTAAACAATGTCGCAGCGAAAAATATTCAATGTTTTCAACAATACTTGGCACTAAAGTCTCAACATCAACAACAATAATAAAATTCCAAATTTGAAAGTGGTCCAACATCAACTTATAAGAAGATACGTAATAATGGAAAATAAAACACATAAGAATCCCCATCTCGTTACGTATCAGAGCATGACTCCTATGACGACACGAGAACTCAACTCACATCAACGGTTACTCCTGGATATCTGCACGTTACCCACGTAGAGGCAACATTCAAACAGAAGGGGTGAAATTTCACATTCAGTAATAATAAGCAACCATTCATATAAAAGAATTAATCAACATAAAACAACAACAATTCATCATCAACAAAATTTCATATAAATCCAACTACAATCATCAATTAACCTTTTTCAACAATGCAACAACAACAACTCAACAAATGCAATGTAATTATGCATGTGGTACCAACAGAGCTACAACTCCCTTCGCTAATGCCGTAATTTGGCTTGAAAGGCTACAACCCCCTTTGCTTAAGAATCAACAGAGCTACAGCTCCCTTCACTAATGCCGTAATTCGGCTTGACAGGCTACAACCCCCTTTGCTTAACAATGCTTATGCAATGACACAACTTAAAATGCAACAACAGTAACATCATTTAAACATGTTAAATCATCCATAAAAGATTTTTACGTCAAACCAAGACTACTGGAGAGATACCACAATTATCAACAACTTTCACATTTAAACCAAAGACCAACTCAAAACAGAACCATGTGAAAAAGACACAAGAACGCGAAATAGGACAGTCTGCCACTGAACAATTCGCGAGGCGAGCACAGCTACTCGTCGTGGCGAGCTCACATCTGAATCACTCGCCGTGGCGAGCTAAAACAGGTAGCTCTCGGCAACTAAACATTTTTCATCTAAAAATCCCAATTTTAACTTCCCAATGCCCAAATTTGATTCCAAAAGTTGTCTAATCGTTTCTAAAAAATGAAAGGTACTCGAATTCATATAATATTGACCCAAAACATCATTTCTACAAAAACATCTATTTACTACTGAACAGCTCGCTATGGCGAGGAAACACTCACTGTGGCGAGTTGACATCTGAACCACTCGCTAGGCGAAGAAAAACACTCGATGTGGCAAGTTGACCTCTACTCGCTAGGCGAGGATAAACACTCGTTGTGACAAGCGATGACATACAACTCTACGAACAGACATCAATTTTCACCCAAAAACCTCAATTTCGACAACCCAAATCCCAAAACTGATAGGAAACATTACATACTGTTATTCTACAACCTGAACATCAATTTCTTCACACTAATTCATGGGATTACCTATACTTTCAACAATCCAATTGAATTCAAAACATAACTTCTATAACATAAAAAATTCAACAACAATAAGATTAAACCCTTTCTTTTCAGAATTATATACTTATGATTAAAGAAGGTTAGTCCCACCCTTACCTTAGATTGGTTTAATTTCTAAATTCTACAAGCTTCCTCTTTTTCTTCCAAAAACCGTTTCTACAAGCTTTTCTCTGTTTTCTCTCAAAACTGTTTTACGTGTTCTGACTTTCTATTCCTAACCTCTCCTATTCTTAACCTAACAAATTTCCCTTATTCCAAAACTGCCCTTATGCCTCATTAATCTAATTTAATTATATTCATTCACTATTAATGTCGTAATAACCTACTAATAATTACCAAAAAATCACACATCACAATTATTGAAATAAAATATACAAAAAGACACTAAACTCGATAAAATAAATAAATAATAAAATAGGGCGTTACATCTGACATAAGTAGGCATCGTTAAAGATTTCATTGTTCGCGTGGAGGCTACTTCGCAATCGACTTCCAACAAAAGACAACTTGGTACGGTGACGAGTCCTTCATAATGATGACAACAATTGCGTGTGGGTGGGTTGGGGGGGGGGGGGGCTCTGGAGACCGCGAATTGTAACAACCCGATTTTCGTTAGATTTATTTTAATTAATTTTTATTTGTGTTTGTATGTGCTTCTATGTGATTAATTGCCTATGTATGTATTTTGGTTGGGATTATTGAAATTCGGTGTTAGAAGGGTATTTTAGTCATTTTAGACTTAGGGGTATTTTGGTCATTGTGTGAGCAAGGGTAAATTAGTAATTTCACTGTGAGGATTATTTTTAGTATTCCAAGTGAGAACCATTATTTTTACTAAGTTACTAGTGAGTTGTGGTAATTAGTTTAGAGCCGGTAACTATTCATTATTTTTAACTGTAAGTGAGTAGAAACTTTGTGAGTTAGTTAATGAGAGTTTTGAGCCCATTAAGACATTTTGGGGGTTAATCCCATTAGTGTGGAGCCTTTTTAAACTTTAGTCTTTAGACGAAATAAAGTTTCACATTCATTTCACATAACATTTGAGAGAGGTGGAGAGAGAAAAAGCTAGAGGAAGAGAAAAAGGGTTAGAAGAGAAGAGCTTGAAGATCAAAAAGGGGGCAACGATTCAAGAAGCTAAATTGAAGTTAAGGCTAGGTTTGTGTTCAATTGAGGTAAGGGGGCTAGTGTTCTTTCATAATCTCCTAGTATAATCTCTTTTCATAAATGCTTAATTGTGAAATGTAATTATTGAGAATTTAATTGGTGAAATTTGTGCTCTTAGTTTGATGTAATGTATGAGCATGTAAAGTTGTTGATAATTAAGTTGTTGATGTTGAATTATATGCTTAAGATGTATATATATGGACATTTTGTGTTCTTACTCAAAAATTGGTGAAGTATGATTTGTAGTTGTTGGGTTGTTGATGATTTCATGGTTAATTGATAATGTTGTTGTTATGAGATGTTGTTGTTGATGAGTGATGCAATGGGTATGCATAATTATGAAATTGTGAGTTGAATTGAGTTGTTTTTGAAAGTTTTATGAAAAATGGGTGAATTGATGATTTGTGATGGAATGATGTTTTGATTTTGATTGCTTTTTTAAGTTGATAAACATTTAGACAAACTTTGGGGATGAATTTGGAGTCAAGGGGATCAAAATTGGGGTTTTGGGGTTGAAAATAGTGGATTTCCGTAAGGGAAAACACCAAGAACAGGGTTGATGTTCTGGTGCATCCCACCTTGGCAAGATTGTCGTGCCAGGCGAGTTGTCACTCTAGCAGGAATGTCGTGCCTGACGAGATGTCCTGAAACAACACACCTCATTTTTGTTGTTTATGGTATTTAGGGGCCGATCCAAGCTTTTCTAAAATGCTTCTTTCAACATATTTAATTGTTGTTTTCACTCTTTAACCTACTAGAACATCTTATGACTTGGATTGAGCTTGATTTTATGAAATTGAACTAAATTTTTGAAAAACGTCCAAGAACGTCGACTATTCCGAAACTCGTTTTTCTCAAAGGAAAGGGGTGGGGTTAAGGTTGTTTATTCAATACATGATTTCTAAACATGGTTGTGATTGGTTTCAATGAGATTTAACTTGTTTTGATCTGGAAATGACATTCTTTTTGAAAAATGATAAAGAGAGACGAATGTTGTGGTTTTTATGATTTCATCGTATTTGGCCAGTGAAACGCACATGTATACTCAACTGCACTTATATGTGATCTAATAGTATACTTAGCTGAGGCATTAAAGTTTGTTTTCTTAGTTTTGATTCAATTGTCACATTATTTTGAAGCTGGGAAATGATAGACGAACTTTGTCGAAAATAGTCTTTAAGATCGGATACCTTGAAAATCTTTTGTGAATAATTTGATATGATTGTTTGAAGATGTGTGAATGATTAATAGGTGTTGAACATGGTGTTTATCATAGTGTGATATACTTTTCTCCTTTACTTGAATTATGAGAAATTATATGAAGTTGTGATTTACGAGGATGTTGTTGATATTGATGTGAATATGCTAAATGTCAATTGTTGATGGTGAATTTATACATGCTTAATGTTAATATTGGATATGGTGATTACATGTATTGAATTATGTTGTTGAATTCCTATATGCAATTTAATGATGATAGTTGTGGTGCTTGCATGTATGAAATGTGTTAGTTTTGGTGATGAATTATGTTGTTGAAATGTTACATGCAAATGATGGTGAATGCATATTTGCAAAATGAAGGTGATATAAGATATTTATATATATCAAATGGTGATGATGTTGGTGAGTTTGTTGTTGAACATGTGCATAATGTGTCATATGTTCATGCATCATGAGTCTTATGATGTTTACATCTAGTGGAGTGATTTGAATACTTTGTATTCAATGGTTTTAGGATATTTATATCCAGTGGAGTGGTTTGAATACTTTGTATACAATAGTTATATGATGTGTTTGTTGCATCATGAGTTGACGACCTGTTGTTGGTGATTGGTACCACATGCACGTAGGAGTCGTGTCTAGGCGCATTACATACATTTGGTGAATTTGTTAAATGCGTCATATTTGATTATGTGTTTGGTGAACCTTGGTGATTTATGTGCATTGGTGAGCTTGGTGAATTGTACACTTCGTGATATTTGGTGAATATGTAAAGATGTGTATTTGGTGATGTTTGTTGTTATTTGTGATACATGTACATTTGATGATTTTAACTGCTGATGTTTATTTCGGTGAAAATAATGAAGTGTGATTTATATGGATGTGATTTATGATCTTTTGGTGACTTTGACTTTCTTGCTTATACTTTGAAATGATGAATTGTATTTGTTGAGTTGATTAGGCTAAATGAAGAATAAGGTGAGTAATCCTTCATTGATTGATGTTGATAAATGATGAGCTTATGTCGATGACTTGATTAGAGATTGAATATGTTTGATATGCTATGTTAGAATTGTGATAGCATGATGTGTATGGAATGAAGGACAATATTCATGTGATGTTAGTATTCTAGGAGTGATAGTTATTTATATGTGTCATGTATGAAATTCTTGAATACTTATGTTTGCTTATGCTTGATTATGAATGATGTGAAGCTAACCCCAATGGTCTGTGGTGGACCGCCTACCTATTTGTATGAATGGGTAGACAACATGCATGATTAGCTTGATTGCTTGCTTGGTGAGTGCTTGAGGATAGCGGGAGCTACCTCCGTTTTCTGTTTTTGGAGTCTTAGTATAGGGCTCTGATCTAGGATACTAGTCTTTATGTTTATTCTGGATTGATTATGTTGTTGAGATTTTACTCACATGTCGGGATTGAAGATTTTACTTGGTGATATATTTATGAGTTTTTGAGATGTATGTTATGTATATGTGTGTGTGTCTATATATATATATCCGCTACGACTTTTGAGAAATTTTTATATGCATTTTTTTGAGAACCTTTGGAGACGTGCCATTTATTTCTTGAATATTTGTATTATTCGCATGTTTTTTTTGGTTGTTCCAAGTGTGGCTCATGATCATCTTCTTTAGATCGGGCACGTTGCAGGGTTACCGTGTTCTTATAAATTTTCCGTCATTATTTTTAGTCCTTGTAAAAATTTTCATCAACATTTTTAGTCCCTCTAATAAGTTTACTTCAGCATTTTTGGTCCCTAAAATACTAAAGAAAAATGTCCCAGGGACTAAAAAGTATGATTTTATTTTGTAGGAACTAAAAACAAAATTTTAAATATTTATAGGGACCATTTTCTTAATTAACCTTTTTATTATTACTTCAGTTTTCTTCATTGTGGTGTTTTTTTTTTTTACACCGATGACTTAACATTGTAATTTTTTTAAAGATATTTCTCTCTGCACGTCTTGTGTGAAATAAATCACCTTCGATAATGTTATATATTTCATTTTGGCTAAAAAATAATAATATTGATAGTAATATATGTAATATATATCGTATGTTCCAAATCACCAAAAATAATGATATTGTATGTTCCTTCCTACGAAGGTGTTTAGCTAACTTGAGCATATACATAAACCCGTGTTTAAGCAATCTAAAATTAATAGAAATATAAAAGATGAAAGATAGTTACGATAGACAAAATTAAATTAATTAATTAATTAGATAGTGTAAAAAAAATACTAGTAAGAGGATACCATGATCATCACACAATCAACTTGTTTACTAATAAAAATGATCTTGTTAACGAGTGCCCCTGAGCACTCTTTAAACATGCCAAATTTAAAAAATATTCTTTAAAAAGGTTAAATGTTACAAATTTCAATGCATTGATCACACATTTTTTCATAAAAACTTACTATTAATGATTATTAAAGAGTGCTTCGGAGACACTCATTAATATTTCCTTAATAAAAAACACAAGAAATCTAACATACTAGAGACAAAATCATTTTATAAATACTTACAAAGACAAATCACAACAAGAAAGTTGACCCATTATATAATATTAATTGTTCGAATAAAGATGATAGCGGATTTGGAGTATGGAGGTTGAAGAAATTTAATTTAGCTTTATTTGATAAATGATATTGGAGGGTGACGGAGGAAAGGGAGAGTCTTTGACATAAAGTTTTATGTGCTCGTTATTGGGAGGAAGGGGGTAGGTTGCGGTTATGGGGTTGAGGTGGCTCAGTTTGGTGGCAACAATTGAATTCCACTGTGGCGGGTGTGGGGTTGTTGGATGGTGGGTGGTTGGCTAGCAACGTAGTTTGGGTGGTGGGTGATAGGTCTTCTACTCTCTTTTGGAAGGACCATTGGATTGGAGGTAACCTGTTGTCGACTAGATATCACATACTGTTTAACTTAGCAGAGAATAAATTGGCTTCAGTTACTTATATGTTCTCTTTAGGGTGGGGGGAGTATGAGGATGCTTGGAAATGGAGACGTAGGTTGTCAGTGGCGGATCTTGACAAAATATGTGGGAGGAGGCAAATATTTCTTACATATATATACATATATACAGGGGCGGTTTCATCGCCGGCGACCCCAGGCAGTCGCCTGAGCTCGATCAATAATTTTTGCACATTAGACTCAACCCAAAAGCCCATTAGCACACTTACAAAAAGAAAAATTTGGGCAAAATCTGAAAATTGTCACACGCAAATAGGTCTCGGAATTTTATTTAGCACGACAGATTCATCTCTCTTATTTTAATGGTTAATTGTTCAAATTGACCCTGTAATATACATTATGTCTGACAAATGACCCTGTAAAATACAAAACATATATTCTAGCATTGTAATTTGAATTTCTTCTTATTTTTGACCACCCTATAATATACGCGCAGTCTAAAAATGTGACCTAAAGGTTGAATTTTTTCACTATTTTTTTCATACATGTTTAGCACGTTAAAATATAGTTTTACACAAAAAATTAAATTTCTTTGACCAAGGATAAATTAATTATGAATTTTAATTCCCTCATAATTAAGAATTTCTTAAAACTTTCCTAATATTCAAAATATTGTGGAAAATGTCACCATTCCTGCCATAGCAAAAGATGATGAGTTGCTTTGGAATTTATGCCATAATGGTGATTTGTCCTTCAAAGATGCTTATCTCTTTCACTGTAATCAAGGTCAAAACATTGCTTGGGCTAAGGTCATGTGGAACAAGAATATTCCGCCATCAAAATCAATGATGATTTGGAGAAGCTTGCATAATAAGCTTCCAACCGATGACATTCTCAGTTTTAGAGGTTGTCAACTTCCTTCCATGTGCAGTCTGTGTAATATTCAAGGGGAATCGTTTCAACATCTTTTCTTTGAGTGCAATATGGCTAGGGAAATTTGGCACTGGCTCAGTTCAAAGTTAAATACTCTATGTAACTTCTCAACTATTAATGAGGTTCTAGATATTTGTAACAGACAAAGCTCTCCCCTTTGCAAGCTGGTGGTTCTTTCTGCAGTTGTTTATGGCTTCAACATCATTTGGTACTGCAGGAATCAAAAAAGGTTTAATAGCAAAACAATTCCTGTTAGTACAACCTCAACCTAATAACAACTGGTACCTCTTTAGCCGGTAATGCTTCAGCTTCTATGGCAGATTGTGTTCTTCTACATGGTTTTTTTGTCAAATTTTGAAACTCAATTGGTATATGTATAATCTTTTTCAAATTTTGCAAATTGGCTGCATTTTTTTTTTTCAAGTTTTAAAATTGGTACCTATAAATTTTAAAAAATTAACAAATTTGTCCTTATAAGAAAAAATATCTTATGTTGATTTGGAGAAGGTACTAAAATCCTAAGCCTATGAAATTATGAGTTATTTAAGCTTAAATAAAGAGGTTTGTGTTAATGTTAGTGATCCATGAAGGAATTAATTAGAGTTCTTTTGTCGTATTAATTGATGTTAGTCCATAACTTTGTTTTGATCAAGTTGATGTTTTAAATTAGTCGAAGTTTACTTTTCCATGTTCAATTACGACTTTTATTCTTGTTTAATTGAATTACATTTGGTTGAGTTGAATTGATTGCCTAATGTTATTTCTTTCTTTTTGTTAGTTGCGAGTAACATGTCGTTGGAGTGCTCGCTTATGATTATTCAATGTACTCGTGTGATCAAGACAAGGTTGTTCGTGAGGAGTTAACGGTTGGAATAATCCAGGTGTGAGCTGATAAAACATTACAAGGTATTTTAGAAATATATGTTATCTTCGTGAGTTTAACTCAGTTGCTATAGATAATGCATAACATATGCAAGGTTCAGGGCTCGAACCCCATCCACCACACAAAAAAAGTTAGAAATATATGCTATAATCGTTATCAAATTTATCCTTTTGATTGGAGTGTTGGATGATCACTATGCCCGAATGTGTTTTTGTGTGACTTTCTGAATTGATATTGCTTTTATAGGTACTATAATATTGTTTACCTATAGTCCTTGGAAACTTTTGCAACGTGCATGAATTTGTGTAGTCTGCATAACCTTTTGGGATTTAGAAAGAGTTGAAATATTTTGACTTGGTATCAATTTGGTTTCAAACCTTTAAAAGTTCATATTTCTTTCATTTGATTTAAATGATAAATTCTATTATTTGTATTTTTAATCTGTAATGAAGAAAGTAAAAGACTTTAACCCTATGTGCCCTATTTGAGTAAAAAAAACAACACTTGATACCGACAATTAGGGACTTGACTTCCTTGTTTAACCTGTTAAATAGAAATTGGACGGCCCAAATAGTTACTTTGCCAAATTGAAAACAAGAAATTACTTATTACTGCATCTGCAGAGAATCTATTTCCATATATATAGTAGGGTAATTAGAATTTGGAATTCTGATATTTTTCTAAAGTTATGCATTATGCAGGTAATGACTTGCAGACCAAGACCAGACAATTTTAACAATCTTCTAGAGCTGCGTATACATGACAACATGCTTGTAAGTTTTTGTATTTGATTCTTCCATGGCATGCTAGTTCTTTGTAGAGATAGCAATCTGAGCTCTTCATGCACATTTCCTTTTGTAAAAGAAATTGTGGCACCAGATGCAGATTGATCTGCATCTTTTTGCAAAAGAAATCGGTGGCAAGAGGAAAAGTGGTGACTCCCTGTACCTCGTGTCCTCCCTGCCGGTCTCAGTGAGAACTCAAGAAAAAAGTTGAATCACACACGCGAATGTGCTAGCCAAATACTTAAAGCAGCTATGTCTCTATTAATAACATTGCATTATATAATGTGGAAGTTTGTGAGTCCTATCTGGAATCCCTTCCTAAGGTTTGACTTTCCACATAAGTAGATGTTGATATCAAATGTTATTGAAACATATGCTAAAAAATGTATCGGAAAATCAATGTTACATTATTAATTATGATACTAAAAGTTTAAGAGAACATTCACAGCCTGTAACTTTGCTGCATCATTGGCTCATGAATAAACACGTATTAGGCCATAATTTGTATTATCATGTGGCATTAATTTGAATTTAAATTTGGTTTTCATGGTTAGTTATTCCAACATACACATTACGAAAATGCTACATTGTTTGAACTTTCAGAATGGAAGAACTTGCTTAGGGGATTTTATCTATTGATACATCACACCGGACCAATTTTCTCTGGTGTGCTTGCTTGATTGCATAGACCTGTCCAACGAATATGTTGCACTATATATTGCTGACCGTTTGGAAGCCGCCATTTATGTATGGCGTCGAAGATCTCACTCTAGAGAGGTTTATGTATCCTAGTCATTCAAATAAAAAGTCATACTGGGATATTGTTAAGGACTTTATGGTTGATGGAGATAAGAGAGGTTTGTTTGCAGAAAGAGCTGAAAATATTCTACTTTCATTGAAGCATCGTTTCCCAGGTTTAAGTCAAACTATATTAGATACTAGCAAGATCCAATGCAACAAGGTTCCATTCTTCTCTTTCTTATTTAATGTAATTTCAATCTTAACCTATTAGAATAGTAAGCTGAATTATAAACTGAAATTAGAGAAGATAAAATTAAACTGATATCTATGTTTTTCATCTCTAACTAGCGACATAACTTTTTGTCGGTAATTCAACTTTTTCTAGCAGTGAAAATCTTTTTTAGGAGCAATTTGGATTGATTCATTTGACCTTATCTGTTGCCGTAAACAACTAATGAAATGTTCATAAAATATTTTCAAGCTTTCCATAACCTCTTCACGATAGCTTATGGAAACAACATCTAGAAGTAGTTTACACAAAAACATGTTTTTGATAAACATTTACACTAAGCGCACTTAATCAAGTTGGTCATCAAACAGACCCTTACAACTTCAAATTGACATTGTTGTGAAATCAACGGTTAGAAATCACACTAATGAAAACAAAGATGTGTGGAGCAAAAGGTAGTGGTAATCTTAGGTCTAAGTGTCTCCAAGAAACAACAACAAAACAGAACTAAAGCCTAAGTGTAGAGCTAAAACAATGACACTAACAAAGCATAAAGATAAGAAAGCTTAAGGAAAACAAACACACACAAAATGATAACCCAGTTCAGTCAATATGACCTACTCTGGGGGAGAGAGCAGCTCTCCAATCCACTATGATAAGATGTTAGAAAAGGTTACAAGAAATCAACATTTGTTCCTAATCTCTAGCTTTTGTCTTGACCCACCTCACTCAAAAGATCTTACAAGAGATTACACTAAAGGAAACTTATGATCCTTCCAATGATGTAATCTCACTACCTAAGGTGATTACAATATTTATCCCAACCCAAGAGACTCTCCTTACAAAGGTACTCAACCCTCAAGTTTCCCCCTTTGCAAACCCTAGACCTCTTGTTTCAGCCCTCCTTCAAAGAATGTAGAAACCACTTAAATACTAGTCACAAACGTCCAAATCGTGTCACGATTTGGTCCAATCGTGCCACAATTGTACTTATCCAACCGTTGTGACCAGTCTCTTTTAGGTAAACTTGCTGAGGAAGTTGTTGAATTGTGTCACGATTTCCCAAATCGTGTCACGATTTCCTATCTTCAAAAGACATGCTCCCTGCCAAGCAAATCGTGTCACGATGCCTAAATCGTGTCACAATTTCTGGGCTGCTCTACTTTCACAATTCGAAGCCAATATACAACAGACATGTTTCATTTCAAACATTTCAGGACGTAGGAAATTCAATACAAGAGAGCTATTCTATAGTTTTCACGAGTATGGCATTTAACATTGTAGCTCGTATAGATGATTTATTATATGTTGATGACTTAACCAAACATTCAGATAGGTTTCCGTTGGCTCCAATGGTTAACATGGTCTCACATGAAAAAGGTTTCACAACAGTTATTAGTGTCTGTCTCAGATTAAGCCTCAACATCGCGGATTCGGTGTATAAAGAGTGTTGTCAAACTATCTTGGAGGAGAGATAAAAGTAGCAAAGATATTTAGCAACTCAACTCATGAAGTGAATAGTTCAAATCCAAATTGCAATAGAACAGAACAACCAGAGTGTAAGAATGAATCATGTTTGCTACCAAAAGAAAGAGGATGAACGGAGCAAAACATAGAACACTGACAATTCATGGAGTTATGGAAACACTGTCAAAAGATACAACCTGTTTGCGATCAAAATGAATACTTACAATGCTAGAGATGTCATAAACAACAATTGCTGCTGCGGCACCACGGTAGTACATAGGAGCGAAACTTTGTTATTTTTCTTGTCCTGCTATTTCCTATAGGTCAAACTTCACAGTTGCTGCAGATAATGTTAATATTTGTGTGAACAAATCAGCTCCTATGGTTGGTTTCTATGTGTAGATTGTTAATAATCAGGTTACTAAATTCTGTTACAATAATAACATGAATAAAGAAAGTAGCTCTCATTTAATGATATCAATTAGAAGCACACCTGGTTCTGAAAGAACTGGTTCTTAACAAATCTTAATGCTAAACATGTCTTTCCTGTTCCCATGTCTGCAAGTAGTACCTGCAAGAACAGTCATACAAATTCTATAGATCTCCAGACACAATACAGGTACCGTTGGTTCCTGTGGATTGTTTTCGGCACGAATTCCCCACGTAAACTGCATAATTCTGGTAGAGTTATAGCATTAGTGACCAATTTTATTCGGTTGGTCTATCATTAGTCGCTAATATGTAGCTACTGAAAGTTGACATAACTCATCCTTACAAAATCAACTTATAAGGTGAGTAGTGTCTCCTAATAGTAGTAACCAATTTTATTTTACCGTAGATCGATTTTAGAGACTGAATTAGAACCAATTTGATATAACTGCATTGTTTTCATTCGAGTTGTTTTCATTCTACAAAATTTCCCAAATTACCTCATCCAAACATACTCTTAAGGTATTGTACAACTTTTTATCTTGTATGATGTTTGACGGACAAAATGTTATTTTGGTATTTAAGACAACTTATATTTGGGACAAAAAATTGTGACATGATTTATTGGGGATAAAAATTCCAGTTTTTGTCCAACAAAACCTATAATTTTCTTCTCTCTCTACTGCATACTGAACCATTGCATAAAACCTGAAGGTTGGAATTGAAACATGGCATGAAGCTAATACTAAATTCTGCTATGAAAGTTGAATTATATAGCTTTCTTCAGTATTGCTTATACTATATAAATTCAGAATCGCTTGTACTAAATTAAGTACAGTTATAATTGCTTAAAATTTATTGAGAATCTTCTATAGTTATAAGCTTATGCTAAATTATAAGCAATTCTCAATAATTGCGCTCTTCCACGATAGCAGTTGATCCAACATAGTCCCTGTTAGCTTATATTATTTGCAGATATGATATATTCTTTAGCTCAACTGTTGTCTATGAGTTTTGTGTTGAATTTGGTTCAAGTGTTGTCTATGGTATGGTTTAGTAGATTTTGCATATTTTGGGAGAACTCAGGTTGATAATTCAGTTTGCAAAAGGAACAAAAAACACAATTAAGTTTGCAAAAATACAAAAAAAATACAATTCCGTTTAAAATATTGATTTCGGTTCGGTTTAATTTGGTTCGTAGACAACAAAACATCTTCAAAATATCACATTAATAGACTTGCATCGCTATAAAGCTTGAGGCATCTATCAAATTAATAAAACTAAAGCACGCTAGTTCTGGTGAGAAAAGAAACCCGCCGGATCAACGTGCGTCACTTGGGTGAGCATGCTAGTTCCGGTGCGCGTCAGCCTACTGAAGCACGCCCTCGTGCAAACAAACACCGTACACGTATCCTCTAATAATATAGTTGTCCTATTTACATGAATGCATGGTTGGTTGGAATTAAAATAGTCAATTCACCTGTTTTCGAAAATATTATATTTGAAAAGAATTTAAGATTTTAATAATGTGAAAACTTTAATTTGTCTTTTTATCATATTAAGTATTTTTTTTTTAATATATGTTTGACTAACTTCTAATACTTTATTCCTTTAAAAAAAAACTTTTAATACTTTATTATTTTATCATGTTCTAATTTACGATAATATATAAAAATAATCATTTTTAGTCAAAAAATAATAATAAACTTTAATTTTTCTTTTTTATCATATTAAGTATTTTTACATATGTTTGACTAACTTTGTACATTGCCAATCAGAATACATGCAAGAACAACAAATAACACCAAACATTTCAAGAACATCTTCAATATGGTTTCCACAATAACCAATCTTGGTTTGTAAAAAAAAGCAAAGACGATATCTTATTGTGAGTGATAAGTTAGAGAAATATCTACTTATTAATAGTTACCTTATTTATATTGTAAATTTTTCACTTCAAAATATCAGTGACCCTGGAACTTAATCGAATTGAAGCGGAAAAACCATTGTAATCGTAAATGAATGAACAAACATTTTAGTATCTAAACAATTACTCTTTCACTAATTTAGATTCTAGACTATTAAAATCAACTAAAAAGTCTCTAAACTATAATTTCAACAATTGATTTAGTCCCTCAATAGAGACTAAATTGATGGATGATAGTATAGGTTATGGACTTGATTTTAATATTTAGGACCAAATTGACGAGAAAATGATAGTTTAAAAACAAAATTGAATGTTTATTCAATTGTAAATGTATAACTGTCCTTTTCAAAATTTTCATCGTCAAAATTGAGAGTATTCAGTGAATGATATTTCTACTCAAAAAAAAAAAAACTTAACGAATCAAATTTGAATGAACCATGTTTTTTTAGATATTGAATGAACCTTGTTAAGATAAAAGATATTTTAAGATGTAAAAATGAAAGCTTAGGGTCAAACTAAAACTATTACCTACGCAAGAGCGCTTAGATGAGATGGAACATGTCTTTTCTAGCTTAACCAATGTTCTGGGTTAGGATACCCGGTTTACACCAAAAACTAAAACTATTACCCATCAAGAGCAGTACAATGATCATCAGTCATCACAAATATGATATGGTTTTTAGGCATAATTACTCAGTGGTTCTTTATCTTATTTATTTGTAGTACTTGGATCTTATATCTTTATTTTTCTCATCTAAGTCCATTATTTTTTAAAACCCACACAAATAACTCTTTTTTCTCGTTTTTTATTAATTTTTTTTTTTGAACAAATCAAAATGGGATATATTAATAACCAAAGACCTATATTGAGTTGTCCAGTCATGTAGGATAACCTTTTTCTTATAAAAAACGCGAAAAAAAGATTTATCAGTGTTCATTATTAAAGATAAGGGAATTAAACGGAAAAATAAAGATCAAAGATTTAAGTGTTAAAAATAAATAAGATAAATGACTTCTAAAATAATTTCCCCATTTTTTTAATAGCAAACGAAATATAAGATATAATTTATATAATTAAGTAGTTCTTAAACGAAATATATTTGTGTGCGATTATAACATAATCTATTTTTGGAGAGGATTATAACATAAAATTTATTCACCAATCTTATTATTGCATATGGACTTTTGTTTTATAAAATATTTGATGATTGGTATAAACATAATAGAAGAGAAGCAAAGTCTTAGGGCTTCATTTCACTTGTTATTGGAGGAACGCAACATGGATACTTATGACATATAGGTGGGTCGCATATTTGTCCTTCTACGCAACAAGGTTTTAAACTTTGTACATTGCCAACCAGAATACCTACAGTAACAACAAGAATACCTAATACTTTATTATTTTATTATGCTCTAATTTAGGATAATATATAATAATAATTACTTTTTAGTCAAAAAATAATAATAAACTTTAATTTTTTATTTATCATATTAAGCATTTTTACATATGTTATACTAACTTTCTAAGTTAATATATCAACACACGATTATCTTCAAATTACATAACACAATAAAATAATTTATAGAAATTAAAGACAAACAGTGTCAAATGATAACGATGATTAAATTAAAAGAGCAAAAACTAATAAAATCCATGAACGATGGCCAAACATTTCAGCATATAAGTTCACACCATAGCCGAAAATTGAAACAAAAAATAGATAAAAAATGCTAAATATTTGAATACCATAGTCCAATACAACAACACATATATTTCTATTTAGGTTCAAGAAGAAGAAGATGCGAAGTGAATGGAGATGGCAGTATTTAAATACTGTTTCTTGTGAAAAAATCTTCGACCTCACCTATATGATAGGGTATCGCCGAAAATCTAAAAAAACATCAAGATAATTAAAAAAAAATTAAGACAATTAAATAAAACCACATTAGTATCTATTTTGGCAGACAACGGTTTACTTCATCCTGCACATTTGCATGTTTTTATTTGTTTCCCTTTATCGCCATTCGGCCGTTTAAGTTTTGATTTTGTTCACATGTAGTGCAATTATTTGCAATTGATTTACGGAAACACAAAACAATTTCACCATTTGCAATTTGCTTTACAATCATTTCCCCCCTTCATTTTGACCCATCTTTCATTAATTTTGGATAAAGATAATTAATTCAAAATTATATTCTTTAAACTCAGGCAGATCAAATTGGATTATTGGAATAAATATTCCATTCAAAGTTTGATTTGGTGGGCTTACTGATATTGTTTCTGTTCTTTTGCTTTATCTGAGACCTTTTCCGACAATATGTAAGCTAGAGAAGGCGTTTATTATGTATTTATATCATTGATGGAACCAAATTTAATTCCCTGGTGCATCAGGTTCTTTTATGGTGTCCACTAATTGTTACTAGCTGTTAATCCTTAAGATTTTTCTTTCTGACGTTAGGTATGTAATGCAACATGATTGAAATATTTATGTTAATGCAAAGATTAGGTGGTGTATAATGGAGTCCTTAGTTAAACATTGGCATCTGTTTTTCATTATATTTAATTGGTGTTCTTGCATATTTTTAGAAGTAAATTAAACTTGCTCATATTAATATTTTTTGGAGCAAGCTATCATGTTTCCTCACAATTTACAAGATTCATAGCTTCCAAGTTTCCCTTACTTTTTACCATATTTGCCTTTTTTTAATAGCAAACGATTTTTATTTTTTAAACAAGCAATAGCAAACGAATTATAAGATATAATTAAGCTGATCACAAACGAAATATACTTGTATGTGATGATAACATAATCTTTTTTAGAGAGGATTATAACATAAAATTTATTCACCAATCTTATTATTACAATTATGAGATTTGATATGGACTTTTGTTTTATAAAATATTTGATGATTGGTATAAACATAATAGAAGAGAAGCAAAGTCTTATGGCTTCATTTCACTTGTTATTGGAGAAACGCAACATGGATACTTATGACAGATAGGTGGGTCGCATATTTGTCCTTCTACGCAACAAGGTTTTAAACTTTGTACATTGCCAACCAGAATACCTACAGTAACAACAAGTAAAACCAAAAATTTCATGAACATCTTCAACATAGTTTCCATTATAACCAATCTTTGTTTGCAAACAAAAGCAAAGAGAATATTTTATTGTGAGTGGTATGTTAGAGCAATGTGTACTTATTTATAGGTAAATGATAGAATCCTCTTGAAAATATTATAATTGGAAAGACTAAGATTTTAACAATGTGAAAACTTTAATTTGTCTTTTTATCATATTAAGTATTTTCTTAAATATATGTTTGACTAACTTCTAATACTTTATTATTTTATTATGCTCTAATTTAGGATAATATATAAGAATAATTACTTTTTAGTCAAAAAATAATAATAAACTTTAATTTTTTATATCATATTAAGCATTTTTACATATGTTAGACTAACTTTCTAAGTTAATATATCAACACACGATTATCTTCAAATTACACAACACAATAAAATAATTTATAGAAATTAAAGACAAACAGTATCAAATGATAACGATGATTAAATTAAAAGAGCAAAAACTAATAAAATCCATGAACGATGGCCAAACATTTCAGCATATGAGTTCACACCCTAGCCGAAAATTGAAACAAAAAATAGATAAAAAATGCTAAATATTTGAATACCATAGTCCAATACAACAACATATATATTTCTATTTAGGTTCAAGAAGAAGAAGATGCGAAGTGAATGGAGATGGCAGTATTTAAATACTGTTTCTTGTGAAAAAATCTTCGACCTCACCTATATGATAGGGTATCGCCGAAAATCTAAAAAAACATCAAGATAATTATAAAAAAATTAAGACAATTAAATAAAACCACATTAGTATCTATTTTGGCAGACAACAATTTACTTCATCCTGCACATTTGCATGTTTTTATTTGTTTCCCTTTATCGCCATTCGGCCGTTTAAGTTTTGATTTTGTTCACGTGTAGTGCAATTATTTGCAATTGATTTACGGAAACACAAAACCATTTCACCATTTGCAATTTGCATTACAATCATTTTTCCCCTTCATTTTGACCCATCTTTCATTAATTTGGGATAAAGATAATTAATTCAAAATTATATTCTTTAAACTCAGGCGGATCAAATTGGATTGCTGGAATAAATATTCCATTCAAAGTTTGATTTGGTGGACTTACTGATATTGTTTCTGTTCTTTTGCTTTATCTGAGACCTTTTCCGACAATATGTAAGCTAGAGAAGGCGTTTATTATGTATTTATATCATTGATGGAACCAAATTTAATTCCCTGGTGCATCAGGTTCTTTTATGGTGTCCACTAATTGTTACTAGCTGTTAATCCTTAAGATTTTTCTTTCTGACGTTAGGTATGTAATGCAACATGATTGAAATATTTATGTTAATGCAAAGATTAGGTGGTGTATAATGGAGTCCTTAGTTAAACATTGGCATCTGTTTTTCATTATATTTAATTGGTGTTCTTGCATATTTTTAGAAGTAAATTAAACTTGCTCATATTAATATTTTTTGGAGCAAGCTATCATGTTTCCTCACAATTTACAAGATTCATAGCTTCCAAGTTTCCCTTACTTTTTACCGTATTTGCCTTTTTTTAATAGCAAACGATTTTTATTTTTTAAACAAGCAATAGCAAACGAATTATAAGATATAATTAAGCTGATCACAAACGAAATATACTTGTATGTGATGATAACATAATCTTTTTTAGAGATGATTATAACATAAAATTTATTCACCAATCTTATTATTACAATTATGAGATTTGATATGGACTTTTGTTTTATAAAATATTTGATGATTGGTATAAACATAATAGAAGAGAAGCAAAGCCTTAGGGCTTCATTTTACTTGTTATTGGAGGAACACAACATGGATACTTATGACAGATAGGTGAGTCGCATATTTGTCCTTCTACGCAACAAGGTTTTAAACTTTGTACATTGGCAACCAGAATACCTACAGTAACAACAAATAAAACCAAAAATTTCATGAACATCTTCAACATAGTTTCCATTATAACCAAACTTGGTTTGCAAACAAAAGCAAAGAGAATATCTTATTGTGAGTGGTATGTTAGAGCAATGTGTACTTATTTATATGTAAATGATAGAAGGGCAGTGCTGTATAATGTGAATCCTTTTGTGCGAAAAACTTCGAACGTGTTTAATTGTGGCACTTTGATCTGCACTTTTTAATAGAGAGGTCATCACTTCCACTTGCAGAATACACGGCAGGCTTGTAGTTAAAATGATTTTTTAATAAAAACTAATAATATAGTTGTCCTATTTACATGAATGCATGGTTGGTTGGAATTAAAATAGTCAATTCACCTGTTTTCGAAAATATTATATTTGAAAAGAATTTAAGATTTTAATAATGTAAAAACTTTAATTTGTCTTTTTATCATATTAAGTATATATTTTTTAATATATGTTTGACTATTTCTAATACTTTATTCCTTTCAAAAAAAAAAACTAAAAACACTTTATTATTTTATCATGTTCTAATTTACGATAATATATAAAAATAATCATTTTTAGTCAAAAAATAATAATAAACTTTAATTTTTCTTTTTTATCATATTAAGTATTTTTACATATGTTTGACTAACTTTGTACATTGCCAATCAGAATACCTGCAAGAACAACAAATAACACCAAAATTTCAAGAACATCTTCAATATGGTTTCCACAATAACCAATCTTGGTTTGTAAACAAAAGCAAAGACGATATCTTATTGTGAGTGATAAGTTAGAGAAATATCTACTTATTAATAGTTACCTTATTTATATTGTAAATTTTTCACTTCAAAATATCAGTGACCCTGGAACTTAATCGAATTGAAGCGGAAAAACCATTGTAATCGTAAATGAATGAACAAACATTTTAGTATCTAAACAATTACTCTTTCACTGATTTGGATTCTAGACTATTAAAATCAACTAAAAAGTCTCTAAACTATAATTTCAACAATTGATTTAGTCCCTCAATAGAGACTAAATTGATGAATGATAGTATAGGTTATGGACTTGATTTTAATATTTAGGACCAAATTGACGAGAAAATGATAGTTTAAAAACAAAATTGAATATTTATAGGTAAATGATGCAAATGTGTACTTATAATTGCATGTTTTTATTTGTTTCCCTTTATCGCCATTTGTAACACCCCGAAATCCCGACTTTAAAATTTCATTCAAGTAATCAGAGTATATCACAATAATTCAGGATGTCACATTTCATAACAACTTTAAACAGAATGAATAATAATTTATTCCTCGTCTTTATTCAAAATGTAGCAGCGGAAACATAATTCAAACTCTTTAAAAGATTAGTTCTTCGCACCAATGTCATAATTAATTTAAAAACGATACATAAAGGAATAGAAACAAAAGATAATCCCCATCCCGTTACGTATCAGAGCTCCTAAGACTCCACAAGGACCTCTCACATCGTCAATCCTAAGCTCGGTCACCTGCACTTGCCCACGAGGCGGCAATTCCAACAGAAGGGGTGAGATTCACATCAATTATATTAGCATATAACTCAAATATCTATGCTTAACAACAACAACAATATTCATCACATAGAGCAGGAACGTCTCAAATCATCCAATTATACAATTCATCTTAAAACATTTTCACATAACAAATCATCTCATAACGTCTTAAATACAAGACTCGACAATGCAACTCGACTATGCAACTCTAACATCTTAAACATCATGCATGTGGTACCAATATTTAAGCTTAAATAAGCTTCACCGTCGCTTTGAGCAAAATGCTCCACCGTCGCTTTGAGCATAAGCTCCACCGTCGCTTTAAGCATAAGCTCCACCGTCTCAAATTATGCAAATGCATGAACTCGACTCTTTATACTTAAACAAGTTATACACAACGTCTTAACATCATATACAACTCTTTATCGACACATGCAATTGTAACAGTACATGACAGCAGCTCAGCACATTTAACACATATTCACAGCACATAATCATCATCACAAATATCATTTAAACGTCAATCATATAACTCACTTAATAAGCATATAATCATAGATTAAGGTCAATAGTTAAGAATCATCTTACATCATCATTACAGGTTATAATTTAGGTCTTAAACATCTCTAATACTATCCATAAGTCTACCCTCAAAGCCTCGCTCAAAACAGAGTCCTAAAACTCAAGTCATAGTGGTCTGAGACCACATTGTTCGCTGTGGCGAGTGGGACTGCTCGCCACGGCGAGCTACTTAAATTGCATTCTGCCACTTGCTCGCTACGACGAGTGATGTTGCTCGCCTCGCGAGCACTAAAGGGTTGCTCGCCACGGCGAGTGATGTTGCTCGCCTCGCGAGTTAAACTGTTCTGCTCGCCACGGCGAGCGGTCGCAGAACAGGCTGCGGGTTCGCTCAAATCCTCGCTAAAACTCGTCCAATCTCTCATACTAAGGTTCTAATCATTCAGAATTAAGGTCCTAGTGATTAATCTAGGTTCTGTAACAGGTTTCTACATCAATTCACATCATTCTCACATCAATTCCTCAAAATCCATTAAACCCTAACTTAAGAACTCCCTCTAAAACCTTCTCAATCCCTTCGTTAATCATAAATAATGAATTACAGCATAACATAATCGAAGCTAGGCTCACCCTTACCTGGTAATAAAATCCTGAATCAAAGTTGCGTTCTTCTCTCTTGTTCTTGCCTCTTATAGGTTTCTCCTCTTTCTCTCCAAAAACTCTGACAACGCTACTATGTTTTTCTTAACCTAATTCTCTCTTTATATAACTTTTCTCCACTTGTCTTATTTTTCCACTAAATCCTCAACTTCTCTAAAATTACATAACAACTCCTCCTAATGAAATATCCTATTTTATTTTACTTCACTAAACTCTCTTAAATATAATATTACTACATACCTCTCTTAAATATATATACACACGCAACTAAGCCAAATAATACATCAAATAAATATCAAATATATTCTTAAACAAAATAACAAATATTTCTATAACAAATAACAAACATATTTATAACAAATATATTTCTAAACAAAATAACAAATATTTCTATAACAAATAACAAACATATTTATAACAAATATATTTCTAAAAAATAACAAACATATTATCACTTATCAAATATAAAATCATGTAAAAGCATTTAATTATTAACTAATAATTAAATAAAAAGGGGGCGTTACACCATTCGGCCGTTTAAGTTTTGATTTTGTTCACGTGTAGTGCAATTATTTGCAATTGATTTACGAAAACACAAAACCATTTCACCATTTGCAATTTGCATTACAATCATTTTTCCCCTTCATTTTGACTCATCTTTCATTAATTTGGGATAAAGATAATTAATTCAAAATTATATTCATTAAACTCAGGCGGATCAAATTGGATTGCTGGAATAAATATTCCATTCAAAGTTTGATTTGGTGGACTTACTATATTGTTTCTGTTCTTTTGCTTTATCTGATACCTTTTCCGACAATATGTGTAACGCTCTAGTTGTTATTTAATTATTTTCGGTTCATTTTTAATAAGTTTATATAATTTAAATGATTTATGTTGATTTTATGGTGTAGTGTATTTTATTATATGATCATTTGATAATTTAGTTGAACATGTGAGAAATAATATTATTTGAAGTTTTGGAGGTTAAAAAGATAGTATGACTTTTATTAGTAAATTAGAAATAATATAAAAGTATTATTTATTTAGAATTAAGGGAGGTTAATGAGAATTAATAGTATTAAAAGGGGGTTTAATGAAATAGGAGAGGTTTTGGTTTTAGTAAAAAGAAAGAAAATTCAGAACAAACATTTTTCACGTACAATTGAAAAAGAAAGAGAGTTTTTAAAAGAAAGAGGAGAAAAACCAAGAGGCTAGTAGAAGAGCGAGGAAGGGATCAAAATTGTTGTAGGCTTTCAATTTTTGCTGAATTAAGGTAAGGGTGGGATTCCTTTCACTAATAATGTATATAATTCTGAAAATTTGTGAATTGTGGTGTTCTTGGTTTTCTAGGTTTTAGAAGTTTTGTGTAATTTCTAAAATGGATGAATTGTGTTGTTGATTGCCTGTTTCAGTGTTGTTTTGTTGTCTATGTTGTATACTGAACCCATAAACATCTGTGCTTACACGTTTTGGGTGATTAGGGATCAAAATTGGGTTTTTGGATGATTTAGGGTTAGAGAATTCGAGGATTTACCCTGCCCAGACAACCGTTCGCTTAAGCGAACTTCCCGTCGCTTAAGCGACCATTCATCGTAGTTGCCCAGAACCTAGCCGAGACCGTTCGCTTGAGCGAGCCTTGAGCGAACTCGTAAGCGAAGTCACCCTTCCTCTCAGCGTTTTGCTCGCTTAAGCGAAGAAGGCTTTTCTCAGCTGCATTCTGGCCTTGGTTCATACCTAAGGAGGCCCGTCCGGGTACTCCAAAATGCTTATGTTAAGCTGTATAACCCCTGATTAGGTACTAAACCTTATAGAAACTTCTTATTACTTGGAAATGAATGATTTAAGTGAAATTGTGTACCTATTGGTGAACCTTGTTGTAAGAATTTGGTCGAGTCCTCTTCGGTGGTAGTCGTAAGGTATGTCATAGTTGATTATGCATGCTAGATGTTGATGTTATTGTTGTCCTAGTTGTATGTTGAAATACACAAGTCGAGTCTATTTGCATACTCATAACTGTTGGGGGCTTATGCCCTGGAATGTCTATCATTCACACCCGTTGGGGGCTTATGCCCTGGAATGTTCATCATTCACCGGTTGGGGGCTTATGCCCTGGGATGCTTTAACCATCCAACTGTTGGGGGCTTATGCCCTGGAATGCTTAGCATTCAACGCGCGTAAAATGGTACCATATGCATAATGCATTTGTCGTTGTCGCATTGTCGTAGTCGTTGTCGTCGGTCATGTCGTTGGTGTTCATTGTTGATAATGACATTGTTGTTGCTGTTGTCTAATGTTGTTGAAGATAATTATGTTGCTATTGTATACGTGTATATTTATTCACATTATATATGAATTGAATAATGCATGTTGTAAGATGTTGTTGTTTCATTGATTTGATGAATTAAATATATTTATTATTGATCGTGTATCTCACCCCTTCTGCTTGAAAACGTTGCCTTCCCTATGGGTAACTTGCAGGTAACGAAGATTAGTAGGATGATTGGCTCTGTGTCTAGGGCTCTGATACATATTAGGATGGGGGTCGTCGCGAATGTTTCCTTATTCTTTTATGTATCTTATCTATGAAAAGACTATGTCGTGGGAGTCGTGGGAGTTTATTATTGTTGAAAATAATATTTTATAACTGTTGAGGCCTTTGTGCCAGGATTATGTTGACGTTGAATTATAATTTTTGAAGATTTATTCCGCTGCAGTTTATGAGAATTTATGTTGTTTTGAAATAAATAGTTTATTCCTATTTATGAAATTTTGAAAAGTAGTGTAATAGTCCGTTGTTGAAATACTCTGATATAATTATCTTTATTATTATGTCGTTGGGTGAACGGGGTGTTACAGGCATAATTACTCAGTGGTTCTTTATCTTATTTTTTTAGGCATAACCACTTTTAGTTTTGATGATAACATGGTATTAAAAATTGTCAATTGGATATGCTAATATTTGTTTAAGTGTGCAGGATCTTAGTCAAAGATTTTAATCTTAGAAAGTATTCTGTAAGAACAATTGAAGAGCAAAATCCTAAAGAAGCTTGTTGCAAGTGTTTCTGAAGACTTAGAGAGCCTGAATAATCATTTGAAGCTGTTTCGAGAGATTCTGAAGACTCGAAAAGTCTGAAGAAGATGTTTCAAAGAAGTACAAGACGAATAGAGTCTGTCTTTTGTTTTGTATTTGGAACACCACTGATTGTTTATCAAGTGTTCAAACTCTTATTCAATTTTCTGTAAATTGTGTTAGAAGTCTCTTGCTTGTGTGCTTGAGCAATAGAAGTCTCTTGGGTGTGTCCTTCAGCATTTGAAGTCTCTTGCATGCGTGCTTGAGCGTAGAAGTCTCTTGCTTGTGTGCTTGAGCAGTTGAAGTCTCTTGATGTATGCTTGAGCAACTTATAATTTGTTATTACATTTTAGTGAACTCTCCTTGAAAGTGCAAGGGGGACAAGACTACTTCCGGTTTGTGGAAGGAACCTGTATAATTGTCTGTGTTCTCTCTTTCCCTTATCTCTTTTCTTTATTCCGCTGCACAGACTCTGAACTCCTTATCAGAACCTGAACTCTATCAGACTCTGATTTGGAAAATAGAATCTATCTTTTTTAAGAGACGCGAAAAAGTTAACACAATTCAACCCCCCCTTTCTTGTGTTTTTCTCACCTTCAAATTCTTATTTTTTATCCCATTTTCTTTTCTTGTGTGTCTGTGTGCGCATAAATGAATTTTAATTTGAAGCTAGAAATTGGTAAATCGCAATTGATTTACCCACTGTATTGAGAATTCAACCAAAACAATTTGAATCTAGAAATTAGTAAATTGCAATTGAATCTATAATTTTGATAGTCTCTGATTATGTTTCTAGCCAATGGTGCTTTAATGTAGTTTTTATTTTAGGTTGTTATTCACCTTGTGCAAAACTATGGTTACATGAATAGTTGGTTGTTTGATTGAGAAATGAAGCATTTCAATATTGTTGTTTAAATGTATATATAGATTTCCTAAAAAAAAAAAGTATATATAGATAGATGGAGAGTTGTAGTGTTCGGTTACTATGGGTGATTTCATTCATTAGACAACCATTTTTGTGCGTTTCTTTTGTGGAATTTTTCCAATGTAATGAAGTTTGTTTTTGTGATTTTATACATGAAGCTTTGCAGAGTCACCTATATGAATTCAAGAATGAAATATACACTTTATCAAAAGTAGTCAACTATTGATGCAGGTATTCAGGGTGATGGACTAGAAATTGGTATGCGTCTAGACATAGCAATCGATCTAGCTTAAGTAGCTGAGTACGTTAAGCTTAAGTAGTGATTCATTGGAATAAATCGAGATACCTCATAGTACATCGAGATTCGCCATAATGTATTGTGATTCAATATGATATTCATGTCCATAATCAATACACAATAGGGATTCATATATATTGAGTTCGACTTAGTATCTAATCGAGATTGAACTCACATGTATAGTTCGATACTGATAACTATAGAATGTCTGAATTTTGTGTTGTTTAATTGACAGATAATCCAATTATACATAGAGACATCAAAGCATCAAACATTCTAAGGGCTATAGTGGCAAACTTTGGTTTTGCAATATTGTCGGAAGACCCTGATGCAACTCATATTTCAACTCAAGTTAAAGGAACAACTAGATATATGGATCCTGAGTACTTAAGAACTTATCAACTCACAGAAAAGAGTGATGTTTATTCATTTGGTGTATTGCTTGTTGAAATGATGATATGAAGACATCTAGTTGAACCAAAGAAGAAAATTGATGAGAGAGTGACAATCAGATGGGAAATTTGCCCAACTATTATGATAATTAGTTTATTTTGTTAATTCTCTAGATTGTATGAGTATTTTATTGAAATATTTATGATTTTGTACGGAAACTATTTATGCATTGTACAAATATTTTGATGACATGACATTTAATTAATTCGTGTCTTAATAAATTACAATTTTACTTCTTTAATTTAGTTGTGTTTAATTGATTATATTTCTTTAATCAAAATAAAAATTTAGGAAGGAATCAACAAAAAAAAGTTTGAAGTACTTTACTGACGGAAATTTCTGTCAGTAATGCAAATATGCATAAACATTACCGGGGGATAAATCCGTCAGTAATACTTAGACGGATTAGGTTGGGACATTATTGAAGGATTATTCCGTTAGTAATTATTGGCGGATTATTCTGCCAGTAATTACTGACGGAATAATCCCTCAGTAATGCTTTGTCAAGACTACCTCTCTATTACTGAGGAAAAAATCCGTCAGTAACATTACTGATACTAGTATTACTGAGGGACACCAATCCGCCAGTAATGGGTATTACTGAGGGATTTTTTGCATTAGCGAGGGTTTAATTCCACCGGCAAAAGGCAAAATTCTTGTATCCCTAAGAGAATCCGTTACTTTTTTTTTTAATGTTGTTAGGCAATACTATAGGCAGATGTTTTATAATAAAAACCGGAATTTAAACTTGAATAATAATAATCTGCTGGTGTGGTTGCTCCAAGATGTTCAGAATTTAAATCATCATCATCTTGAATAACAAATAATCACTGTTGAATAATAAAAATATGAAATTACTGATAACTTTTTATAGTGTTGAAGTGCTTAATCACATAGTTTTTATCTTTCCATGTCTATACCTTCAATGATCCGATTATAGTGTGAAGTTAAAGACTTCAATGAGAATCACAATGGTGAATTGACAGAGAAAGCTTTCAACTGTAGTATATTATCTTTAAAAAAGTTTTTAGACGAAATGCATATATGTTATTAGCATCAATTTTTGTTTCCTCAAATTACGTTGTTATGAATAATGAGGAACACAATTCAGTCCCAAAGAAGATAGATAAAACTTAGTATGTATACCAATTCCTTAGACACTTACTAACTTAGTTACAACTGTCATTAGCTATATTTTTGTATTTTAAAATTGGGAATATTGAAGATCATTTGCTTTCATTATAAAGGATGATAAAAAGTTAGTGAAAACCAAAAAAGGATTAATTGGTTTCGCTTTTAAGTACAAATAGCAAGGAGAAGGAAAGAAAAATCACCTCATAGATTTACTTATCTTGGAGGGTAACCACTTCCATAATCAAAGGTAATATACGCTCTCATTTATGTATGAGATAAACCAACAATGATGATTTCAATTCTACATGTTTTATGTACCTTTTGAACTATTGGTGATGTAAATCATCAACCATTCTTAAATTGCATGCAAGCACTTTTATAAATTCTGTTAGTTTTCTTTTTAAATGAGTATTTTGTTAGACCATCCACAATGGCTTATTGAAAGCCAAATTCAATAAGTTGAAACCATTGGAGATGGTTGTTGAAAATGAGAGAAGAGGAGAGAGGTGATGAAAGGTTTAAACATGTTGAAATGCTGACCGGAGGGGACACGTGGCGCAAAACAATTTGCCAAGCCAGGCGCGTGCGTTACACGCGCCGACAAGGCGCGTCAGCTGCAGGAACACGCGGAGAGAGAATCTGCTTTTGGATAAAGCAATGACACGTGTTTGATCCTGATTGGCTGTTGGATTTTTATCTTTCTTAATAGTTTGGACTCAATTATTTCATTGCAAATAATTTTTTTATTTTTTTACCAAAATTCATGATTTTTTTTTTCTCTATAAATAGAGACATGGATCATTTGATTTGGACACAGAAAAAAAATCAAGTTTTTCACTCTCTTAATCTTATTATTAGCCTTTCTTTTGAAGTTTTAGTCTTTGATTAGTGAAATGGATCCCAATAACAATCAATTCAACACCCAAAATTCTTCTACTTACCCATTTAGCTACCAAAATCCGAACAATTATCAACATCCAAATCAATTTCCCAACCAACATCCTCAAAACCCAAATCAATTTCCCAACCAAAATCCTCAAAACATGCCTAATTTTGGTTATGCCTCAAATTTCAATCACCCATCCTCTGTTCCAAACAACTTTCATCCATATTCTAGATCTATGATGGGATATTCATCTCAAACACCCCCATTTAATGGTTATATGCCAATGATGAATGAAAATTTTCAGAGTGTTGGTGAATATCCTGAATTTTCATCACAAATAAATCGTGGTGGAATGACAAGAGCTAATGAAGTCACTCCAGAGGATACAACTCCTAAGAGCAAGAAAAACCAGCAACCATCATGGAACACTGAACAAAATTTGGTGTTAATTAGTGGGTGGATAAAATATGGAACATGCAATGTTGTCGGGAGAAACCAGACAAGTGAAGCATATTGGAGTAAAATTGCTGAGTATTGTAATGACCATTGCTCATTCGATTCTCCGCGCGATGTCATTGCATGCCGAAACCGTTTTAATTATATGAGTAAATTAATAAATAAATGGGTTGGTGCTTATGATGCTTCTAAGCGTCAGCAAGCAAGCGGTTGGTCGGAAGATGATGTTTTGGCAAAAGCCTAGGAAATATATGCATGTGGGAAGAATGTTAAATTTACTTTAAAGGAAGAATGGTGCGCTCTCCGTGATCAGCCACGTTATAACAGTCAAGTGGGAGGAAATGTTGGTTCTGGAAGTAGTGGATCTAAGAGATCTCACGAGGACTCTGTAGAATCTAGTGCTCGTCCAATGGGTAGGGAGGAAGCTAAAAAAAAGGAAAAAAGAAAAGCAAGGACGCTGCTGCCTTGGAGGAGGTGGAAAAGGAGTGGGTTCAATTCAAAGAAACCAAGGTGCAAGAGATTGAACAATTGAAAGAGTACAACGCAGTGCAACAGGAGAAAATCAGATTGAAGAAAATGAAAATGTACCTAAAGTTAAGTTCCGAAGAGCATCTCGATGACAGGAAAAAAGATCTGTTGGAAAACTTGATGCGTGAGCTGTTTGGAAATTAATTTCACTGTAATATTTGTTTGTATTCGGTCAAAATTGTCAGTGTTGTCTAGTCCCGAGTGTTTACTTTAATAATTGTCAGTGTTGTCTAGTCCCAAGTGTTTACTTTAATAATTGTCAGTGTTGTCTAGTCCTCAATGATAGTCCCTAGTGTTGTCGAGTCCCCCGTGACTTATTTCACCTACTATTTGCTTTAATAAAATGATATTATCCGTGACATTAATAATTATGCCCACTACCTTCCTCTATTTCACCTACTATCCGTGACTTTAATAATTATGCCCACTACCTTCCTCTATTTCACCTACTATCTGTGACTTTAATAATTATGCCCACTACCTTATATATAGGTACTCATATCAACTTCTAATATCACAAATCTCATTCATATCTACTTCCAATATCACAAATTTCATTCATATCTACTTCCAAGATCACAAATCTCATTCATATCTAATTCCAATATCACCAAAAATTATCAATGAATCCTTTTGATATGGAAGCCTACTTACAAAAACGTGATGTTGAAGACACTTATATCGTCAACCGATTTATTCAGCGTCGAAAAAAAATAGAGGAAGGTAGTGGATCTCGTAGTAGAAAATACTTAAAGAGAGATCATGCAGCGGCAAACCAAAGACTCATTGATGACTACTTTGCTAATGAGCCTACATATGACGATGCAATGTTTCGTCGTCGGTACAGGATGCAAAAACACCTTTTTCTTCGAATCGTTGGAGACCTTTCAAGTAGTGATAACTACTTCACCCAATGGGTTGATGCCGCCAACAAAGAAGGTATATCACCATTAGCAAAATGTACCACAACAATGCGAATGTTAGCATATGGTGTGGCAGCAGATGCGGTGGATGAATACATCAAAATAGGAAGTAGTACAACATTGGAGTGCTTACTTAGATTCTGCAAAGGAATCATACGACTGTATGAGCAAGTGTACTTGAGAGCACCAACCCAAGATGACCTGCAAAGAATACTACATGTTAGTGAAATGCGGGGGTTCCCAGGGATGATCGAGAGTATTGACTGCATGCACTAGGAGTGGAAAAATTGTCCTAAAGCATGGGAAGATCAATTCACCAAGGGGGATAAGAGAACCACCACAGTTATTCTTGAAGCAGTTGCATCTCATGATCTATGGATCTGGCATGCATTTTTTGGATGTCCGGGAACGTTGAACGATATAAATGTTCTAGATCGGTCACCAGTGTTTGATGATGTGGAACAGGGAAAGGCTCCAAGGGTGGATTACTTTGTGAATCAACGTCCCTATAATATGGCATACTATCTAGCTGATGGTATTTACCCTTCTTATCCAACTTTCGTCAAATCAATTAGACTTCCTCAAAGTGAACCCGATAAGTTATTTGCAAAACAACAGGAGAGTTGTCGGAAGGACATCGAACGTGCTTTTGGAGTGCTTCAAGCTCGATTTAAAATCATCCGTGAACCAGCTCGCTTGTGGGACATAGCCGATTTGGGTATCATCATGAGGTCATGCATCATATTACATAATATGATTGTTGAGGATGAACGAGATACATATGCTCAACGTTAGACCGATTTTGAGCAATCTGAGGGAAGTGGATCTAGTACACCGCAATCATACTCGACCGAGGTGTTACCCACTTTTGCAAATCATGTGCATGCTAGATCCGAGTTGCGTGATCCAAATGTTCATCACGAATTGCAAGCAGATCTAGTGAAGCATATATGGACAGAGTTTGAAATGTTTCGTGATTGAAGATGATTTGTATCGTACTAAATAAATTACTTGTGTGTTGTGTGCTTGTTTGTTGTCTTGCATTTTAAGCTATTTGTGTGTCGCGTGCTTAGTTTGTTGTATTGCATTTTAAGTTAATAAAATAAAATAAATTATTTAAATAAATTTTGTTTTTACAAAAAAACAAAAAAAATATTGTTAAGTGTTTCTTTATTTTAATTTAATTATAATCGATAATTGTAATTTTATGTAATTATAAAAACAAAAATATAAAATTAAATAAGAATAAGAAATAAAAGGTGGTGGGGTAGAGTGTTGAATGAAAAACCATTGGAGATGTAAAAATTGAATGGGTGTTGAATTAAGAGAGAGAAAATGATGTGCAGTGTTGAGAATTGAAAAAATGGGTATTAAATGTTGTTGAATGGTAAAAACGATTGTACATGGTCTTATACTTCCATTTTATGTTACTGTCCCAGATCTTATGTTCAGTCTGTATGTTCAATTATTTTTAAATGACGAAAACCATTTTCTCCATAAAACTTTTGTTAAACTATATTTACACCTTCCAAAATAAATTCTATCTTTTGGGAAATATTCTACTTATTGTATTCATGTTGCTTTCTTCGAGTGGATGACAAGTGAAGTTCAAATCTTGTGTTTAAAATAGAGTGGAGGTTGTGTGTGATTACTTCCAAAATAGCTGGAAAGTGTAAATATCTAGTTTAATAATTGGGTGGCTGCCGCATATCTATTTATATAGCTTTGTAGGTATGATAAAAAGCATTGCAAGTGGATGCGCAAAAACAGAAGTGTAATAATTTAATCTGATTTAATAGCTAGAATAAAATATTCAATTTATTCACCAATCTACAGTGGGAATTTTTTGCTATTGTGTTAAGATTATTGATTTGTTGCCAATAAGTAGTATGCTAGCTTTATACACATTGTTGTAAGTATGATATTTTTGTCCTTGGTATTGTTATTAAAACTAGAAGTCACATATTAATTATTAGTCGAGTATTAATAGAAGTAAAATTCTACGGTATTAATGGTTTAAACTACTTAATACTTTGAAATTACCCTACGATTGTTGATGCATATGTTGTAATTTTTTCCATATATAAAGCAGTATCTTCAAAGTTACAATATAGTTACAATATATACCATCATATAAATTGACTTCATTGCATTTCTCTACTCTTCCATGAAAAATAACAATAGAAATAAATTACCTTTGTCTACATTTCTTAACAATAACAATAGAAATTAAAACCAAAATAATAAAACCACCAAGGGAAGATCCAACAACAATAGCAACTCGATCATAAGACTTTGAGGACGGTGCTTCTTTCTCTGCCCTTTCGTCATAGACAACAATTGGGCTCCTGACTTTGAAAGTTCCATCATCCCAAATCAATGAAGCTGACCCAATTGCTTTCTTCAATATTCCATCTATTGTGAGAACATATGTTTTTTTCTCTCCAATTGAAGTGAATGATAAAACACTCGGATTCACTGTAATATATAATCCTTTAGGCAAGGTCACAATTGCTTTGTATGTCGAGATAGGTAAACCGACATTTGTGACTGTCCGAATGAAACTTCCACTCACACGGTGTTTAGGGCTTGGGGATTTTAGAGCAAAAGAGGGATAATTCAAATCTCTTGCTGATGTGTAAGTTGTGTTGAAGCAAGTGTCCTCTTCCCCAGTTATTAATGGTAAAACTGTTGTATTGAATCCTTGTCCGCATAAAAATCGGATATAATCATCTACATTTGCATCATATACTAGACCAGGATTCAAAGCCTCGACTGGGTTGATTTCACCAGCTCCATAGCCAAATTCAGCATCACCATTATTTCCAGGACTCATCTGTTTAGCTGCAATGCAAAGAAAAAATGAAATTGTTTACATTAGCTTAATACATACCAACTAAATTTTACTCTCCTCAAATCAAATAAACATAAATTACACTATCCTCTTATAAGTAAATATGCATTGCATATCAATTCTAACATATAAACAAATTTTTAAATAGTATTAAGACAAATTTCAACAATCATTAAAAAAAAAACTTTCTTTACAACTATCAATATCTGTTTTTTTTTCTTTTTTGGGAAAAACTATCAATATCTGTTGTAATTCTTTAATTTAGAAAAATGAAATACTTTTTTTATCAACCTTAAACTTTTATCTAAATTTATATTATTTCATAGTTGATTCAATGAGTCAAGTACTATACAATTAATATATAAAAAATTAAAAATAAAGCAAAACAAACATAAAAGCTTGGAAGTATAAAATTGAAGTGAACTATAATACTCAATTCTATTACCCGTTGTCATTAAAGCTGAACGGATAGCTGCAGGTGACCATGTGGGATGGAATGATTTGATGTAAGCTGCTGCACCAGACACATGAGGGCACGACATTGAAGTTCCAGAAATTATATTAAACTCCATTTTTCTGCTCTCACTAGGATAATTAGAAATAGGAGTAATTGACGGCCAACTAGCTATGATGTTTACTCCTGGAGCAGTCAAATCCGGCTACAATATTTAAAAAAAGAAAAGTTAATTACAAATATTGTTAAAATGATATGTAAATTACAAATATTGTTAAAATAATATAGATGCATTTAATTTGTTCATTCATAAAAATTACCTTAAGAATTAGCATTGTTTGGACCCCTTGACGAGAAAGAGGCAACCATAGGTGCCAATTTATCATTTAACTCAGTGGTCCTTAATATGATGGCACTTGGACTCCCTGTAAATTTATTAATAGAATAAATTTAGATGAGTGTATTTCTCTAAACTATTGTTAGTCTATATGGAACTTGCACTTGATGATACCTAGTAGAGCGTATATATTTATGTATATCAGCGGCATCCTTTGATTGAAGCGTACATTCGGGCAAGGGATAAGGGCGTGCACCATCTGGAAAAGTATGTACTTGTGTCAAAACACCAACAACACCCACTCTTAAGGCTTCTGCAGCTCCTATGTTTCCTTCACATAGAACGATTTTGCCCTTCACCAACTCATCATTCAACGTGTTGGGCAAGCAAAACCTGGAATTTTAGAATAGTTTCATTAATAAATCATTGATTTTCGAAAGTTTTTCGGGTTTAAATAATACTCTAGCAAATACTATTACTATTTAAAATATTTTGTAACTCCGGTTCTCTTGTCCTTTCATTTAACTCTTATAAACTTCGGGTTTTATGCAATTTTTTGATAAATGAAAGGACAAGAGTTGAACATTAATTATTTATATATCCTTAAAATATTTTTCGCTTTACAATTTTCCGTAACGTCAATGCTACATAGTTTGTTAACTTTAAGGATATGGAGGCTAGTTACCTAGACTGGTGTTGATCAAATCCTGCTATAGTATTTGGAGCATCTCCAGCGTAAACAAGAGGGTATAGTTTCTCCTCAAGGTCAAATGCATTCAATGAGACACCCTAAACATACGAAACAAATGTATTAAAATGAGACACACATAAAAAATTTAATCTAAGATTCATATCGTGAACTTAGAAAGTGAATTATCTGAGATTGAATTCAAAAAATGAGATCATCGTGTGTATTTAAATTCTAAATTCATTAACCACATGATGAATTAAGGCCCCATGTATCTTAGGAAATAAAAGAGTAATTTACCTCATATGTTCTATTGTCTCCTAGTTTGACTTTGGTAACAAACCTTCTATCTAATGTGCTAGCACCCACAACAATTGTCCAGGGTGAAAAATTATTTAGGGATGAAGGACCTGGACCCGAGTTTCCCGCAGACACTACTGTCAACACTCCATGCCGCATAGCATGGAATGCTCCAATAGAAATAGCATCTCTAAAATAGACTGTGTCAACATTTGAATAAGATCCCAGTGACACTGATAATATATCCACACCATCTGCAATCGCATCATCGAATGCGGCAAGAATACTTGAATCAAAGCAGCCTCCAGACCAGCACACTTTATAGACTGCAATTCGTGCAGATGGGGCTCCACCTCTTGTTGTTCCTTGTGCTAGGCCTAACATGCTAGCCATGTTAACCGGGTTCCCAGCTGCAGTTGAAGCCGTATGCGTTCCATGTCCACTTGAATCTCTTGGAGATTCGATGTCTTTTTGGCTCAATGGTTCAAAAATAGGTATATAATGCCTAGCTCCAGTAATTTTACTGCAAGGACATGTCAATTTATATTAGCATTCTATTTTTTCTCTTTCTTTCGTCTCCATATATTAAGGCATGATACTAAAAATTATATGGAAGGGGATTAATCTTGCGATTGGCATTAGCAAAAATTATGATATTGGTTGTAGGGTGAAGATCAAATGACTAAAATTTTAAATTGCATTTTAAATAAATTTTCATTATGTTATAACAAAATACATTTGATCTCCATCCAACAGCTGATATCCATTTACTGTATTGAATACACCTATTGTGAATGCATGAAATCATGGTCTAAGAAGTTATTAAATATGAATTACTTGTTGCAGGTAAAATTAGAAGTGTCGCATGTGCCCTTCCATTTGGTAGGTGGTTGAGTGAAACCGTTATCATTGAAACTAGCAGATTCCGGCCAAACTCCAGAATCGATTACCCCAACGATAACATCACTTTCATAATACCCTCTTTCCACATATTGTGTAAGTCCAATGAAGTTCCATGATCTGGTTGTATGGAGGTGTCTCTTTTTGTTAGCAAAAACAGACACCACCCCGTCGAGACCTACATTATAAAATTCATGAAAATTCAAGAAGTTGACGTGTAACTTTTTATTTGACAAAAAAAAAAAAACAGCATCCTCACACACCGGCCATTTTACTGGCTTCTTCCTTTGTAAGGTTGACCACAAAGCCGTTAAAACTCCTCTTGTAATGCTGGAGTATAGGTTTTGGTTCTTGATTGCTAAAATTATGGATAAAAAGAATTGGTAAGATAAAGAAGAAAAATAATAATGTATTCAATAAACCACTAAAAAACATGACTAAAGTTTGATCTAATAATAAATTAATATTTATTTTTTTGGTCAAGAATAATAAATTAATATTAAGTCCTATAGTAAAATAAACAGAACTTGAAAACATCAACATGTTATATTTTTAATTTTTTTTGAAAGAATGTTATATTTAAAATTATTGGATAAATGTTACAACTTTTTTTAATCTTAGCAACAGACCTAACCCTATCAAGTATCAACAATTTTGTCATTTCTAAAGATTTTAACCTTTGATATGGACCAATATATATTCCACAACATTATTGATAGACATGACCATAGGAAAAGAAAAGTACTTGATGACAACCATATGGCCTTATCGATGAGAATTTACAAACACATGTCGATAAGATTTTTTGATGCCCTAATTCTCGAGGATATTGGCTCTTCAATAATACATTAGAAATGTTTTTTGATATTCTTTTTGAAATTATCGAAGGCATTTGATCTTCAAACAAAGACTCTTTTCTTATAATAAGTGGCTAAAAATTTGATGAAATAATCTAACCTTTTTGTAACTTGTTGTAGCATATTTTGGTAAAGTAACAACGAAGAAGTTTCATTGTCAATGTTTTTTCCAGTGTATACAATGTAAGTCTGCAATATAATAAAACATATTTACTATAAACAAAAAAATTCACTTATTCTAGTAAAGTTAAATCATCGGAAACAAGAACCACGAATATTTAAAAAGTTAAAGATTAAGTGTTTTGCCTTTAGATCATCTTCAGACGATGAGTAACATTCCACAAGAAGATAGGTAAGGCTAAGAAGGAGAAACAAATGCCCAAAAGAATATCTATGATCCATTGTCAAGCTAGCAATGACACAACAAAAAATGATTAATATCATGGTTTAATATATGCATGCAAATTTCTTTGGGTAAACCTATGTCTTTTATATCATATTTGTTTTGGAAGAAATTCCCACTAATCAAGGAAGACAAAAAGAAAAAGTTAATGTAAAAGAATATTTGAGAGAAAAAATTGTAAGTGTAAGTGAAACTAATTTGAGAAAATTATACTTTGATAATTATAAATAGATATGTACAATCACTTGAAGTGTGAAGCCATGTATATCAAAGAAAATGGATCAAAACAAATAAAATGTGTTCTATTTTATATACTTCAAGGGGTGGGGGGACTCAGTTACATTATTTCAATAAATTTGATAGTTAGACATCAAGAAAGGACATATACTACCAAAAAATACTAAATGAATTAGTTACATGGCTCAGATTTGATTCTAATTTTTAGCAAGTTACGTGCTCTCATTCTTTAGTCATTCACATTCTTTCTCTCAATTCTTCATATTACCCTATGACTTTCTCACTTCCTTCCATGCCAAATACCACCAACGTTGAACCTCTATTCTTGGTTGTCCCATTTCCATTGACAAAGACACATCAATTTGCTCTCAAGTATAATTAGTTAATTTGCCCTAAATTCAATTGCCTATGTTATATTGTTTTTTTCACACACACACACACACACACACACATATATATATATATATATATATATATATATATATATATATATATATATATTTACGTTGCTTATATAAGTTAAGTTAGCAGTAATGTAAGGTAGATACATCTTTGTTGCCAATCTGTTCTATAAGTAAATTAGTATATATTCTAATCCTTTGTTTCCTTTTTATCATTTTATTTATTTTGTTATTTTAATCCAATACACTCCTAAAACTTAAGATTGGACAAGTACTTGATACCTTAGAAGGAAGGTAAACAATTTTACAAAAAAATATGCACGCTCTGTTAGATTTACCGTGCGTTCATCATAAAAAACTAAGGGTAAAAACGGCATGAAGCGTTGGAAACATTTGTTTGCTTGAAAAAAATTATTTGCCAAAAAGATAAGGAGCAAAATGAATCTACCGTTAAGGCTAGGAGAAGTTCAACAAGAGAATGATGCAATGCAAATGTTGTTTTCTTACAATACAAACATGTGAATTTCATCACAAATGCAAAATATAAGTTACATTGATTAGTATCTATACAAACATGCCTATTCTAAATGAAATATTTTCTTCTTCCACTTTGAAATTTCTTGTTGGCCTTCACAATCAACCTCCAATTTTTCTTCCAATATGCACACTTTGTGAAATTGGCCTTCATAACCTGATAAATTTTCCTCCATAACCTATTAAATTTTCCCCCAAAATTTCCCTTCATAATCAAGCTCCAAAATTTCATAACCTGTTCAATTTATTTTCAAATACACAGTCCACAAAATTTCATGTGAATCCTAAATTTCCATTGTTATTACTTACTAGTTATCAAAACTCCTTACGAACCCTAATATGCAAAGGTCACAGAGTTAACAAGAAGGCAATTTAGAGAACATGTGACTAAAGAATGTGTTTGGTTAATATTGCAAGAGAGAGCATGTGACTTGCTAAAAGATATTATAGAATCTGAGCCGTGTAACTAATTTAATGGGTATTGTTTCATCCTCTTCTTTTCTCATGCCCCTATACACACACACACACACACACACACACACACACACACATATCAAGGGCATACTACCAGTAGACAAATTCCCAATAAACACCTGTCATTTGTGAAGTCTATTGAGTCTTGATTGACATACACCACATTCAAAATTCAAAATCTACTTAAATATGCAGTTCTCGTTTGCCTATATATGAAACTATAACCATATATTTCAACTTGCAGTCATAGAACATCAATAAAGAGTTTGAGGAAACAATGATACTATGTTAGAGTGTAAATTTTGATGATTCTAGTGAAAAAAAGTGAGAAAACTTTTCAATATGATTAAGTAGAACCATATCATTGCTGATTTTGTGCCTTGCAAAAAAAACAAAACTACAATTTGAATTTCAAAGTCAAACCATATTATATTTTGTCTATTCTTGTTATATTATATTTAGGAAATCTTAGATACAACCCAACATAGAGTGGAATGTCAATAACAAATAACACAAGGATGACACTAATTATAAGCATATTTATATCTTCAATTGATTATAACAAGCATATTTATAAGCACTCACAAACTAATAGCTAAGTACTAAATTCTTATTAGTACTGACTACTAATTATATCTTCAATAATGTTGCTTGTCTTCAAAAATCATGATTTACTTATGAAAATAATGGGGTTGAAAATAGTTTTGTTTCTGGGTCGGAGAGTGTATTTACTGGGATGTAAATAATGTTCATAATGTTGGCATGGGAGGGATGAACTAATACTTTCTTTATGTCCACCCTCTTAACGATTTACCTCAACTCACTTTTTCTATAACTATTTTCATAGAAACATATGCAATAATAAAAATAATTAAACTGGATCATCATCTATCTCTCACAACTTTTTTCATGAATTGATGTGTTGAAATATAAACTACATTAAGAACAATGTAAAATTTGGAAAATATATCTACCAAATAAAAAATAGGAAAATATAATAAGGTTGATAATACACTGCATCACTAATTATTGAACCTGAGAAGACAACACAAAATCCTACTCATAAGGTTGATAAAAGAAAAGAAAATTGTGCTGGAAAGCCAATTGGATATGATGATGGATAACAGTAATAAAGTTAAGCATTAATTATTATAAACCATGACTTGAAAGCTTTGGGAGCTTTCCTTGATGGTAAAAATTAAGGCTTAAGAAATTGTCATTGTTACATTAGAATTGAAGTCTTTAATAGGTTAATCCCTGTTTGAAGAGATCCCTGAAAGTTACCCCAAATGGAATCTAGAATTTTAGCGGTATTCACAATTAAAAATTTCTCTTAAATGGTTATCTTGAAACAATTAAAAACCACCTGTGACAGACTGCAAAATTTCTAAACCTGCAGAATTTGGTAGAAGAATTCTCAGGGAGTTTTGAATTCATTTCTGCAGAGTGCATAATTCTTTTGAGTAAGGATCTCTCAGTTAGTGGAGAGGATCCTATCCCACCCCACAAAGACATCTCACACGCTCCCTCTAAGTTCAAAAAACACTCTTCAAATTTTAAATCTGGATGATGCATTTTTTTTTTCTTCAGATTTTACAATCAAGACGAAAAAAATTAATTTATAGAAAAAAAATGTGTTTTTCGCATCTAGATTTCACAATCCAAATGCATTGAGAACCCAAAAACACAAATATAAGTAGAAAATATTTAAACTCCCAGTTCGATGCTTTGGATATCGATAAATTATTCATAGTGGACTTGTAGGGGTATTGGGCAACCATCCTTCAAATATATATTTATAATAAAGGTTATGAATGTTACACACATGCAATAACATTAAATACAAATTAAAAATAGAGACAATTTTACCCTCATTAAATTTTTTATTAACATATCCAAGGCACATTACTCGGTTATTTTATTTTGGTGCACCTTGTAACAGAAAAAATATTTAGAGTATCCATATATGATCGATAGATCTAAAATAGATATCTTGTCAACAAAAAAAAAAGATCTAAAATAGATATAATATAAATAATTTTTTTTGTCAATTTTGCATTAGTACAAGAAAACAAACACATGATTTACCTTTAATTATTTAGTTTGAGGAAATCAAATTTCCCTTTTTTTAATAAATATGTTTGATATTGTATGAATTTGTCAGAATTATCGTGAATCATCTTGACTTTGTAAAATCATGATGACACACACCGTGGATTTTAATAATCTCATTGTAACACTAAACATACACAGTGAGTTCAAACAATATGAAGCTTAACATGTACACATGATCAAAGCTTGCTCTTCTCAATCTTCATTTGGCACCTCTTCTATGAGAGGCTTCATATCTTTCGTTGTTACAAGAGTTCACTTCATACTTCTATATTATTCATTAACCACTAGTCATGTTAAGTAGTAAATACTTACGAAATACTATTAATAGATGAAAATTTTGTAATTGAGTCAACTTTCTTATTGTGATTTGTGTATCACAATAGCAATTTAAAACTATTTTTGTTGGAGAGGATTAGCAATTCAAAACAGTTCACTAATGCAAATGTAGCTAATTCCACAAATTTTTGGGATATATGTATATTAAGAAAGAAAAAAATAAATAAATAAACTTTTTTTCTACATGGTTATCATTTGACACATCCTTTCCATTTTATTGAAATTAAAATATAATCATTAAATTTGCATAAAATTAAAAAATAATTTAATATTAAAATAAAAAATGAGTTGGGGGAATAAAATTAGAAACCCTAATCTATTATTTATTTTATCCCCAATTTGAAGAATACAAGAATAAATCCCAATTTGTTTTCTTCAATTTCCTTCGAGATTCATCATGCTATAACACAAGGATCTTAAGTACATGCAATCGGTGAAAAAGCATCATACATACACAGTGCAATACCAGAAGCATGTTATAGCATGACAACAAGGCAATGGAAGAAAACAAATTGGGATATGTTGTGTTCTTTAAATTGGAAATTTTTTTCTTCAATTTGGGGATAAAATTGTTTCTAATTTTTATTTCAATATTAATTTCTTATTTAATTTTATGATTTTATTTTAATTTTAATTAAATATAAATGATGTACCATGTAGACAATATCATGTAAGATCTATATAATTAATGAGTATGCCACATCATCTATAGAGGAGGGGGACCAAAAAATTTCATTAACTTTATGACCAGGGGATCAAAATGTTGGTTTTAGAAATATGGGTATCAAAAGTTAACAATTTTGAAAATATGGAGATCAAAATTGCATTTAAGCCTTTTTTTTTTTTAATAAGTTGGGTATATAATTTTTAAAATAGTAAAACATTCTTAAGGCAAATGCTGGGTACTTTTAAAAACAAAATGACTACTACCACTTTACTCGATTAGGATGAATGATTTGGATTTCACATGATGTGATTTTTGAGAGAAGAAGAAAATGCAAGGATGCATTGTCATAGTAGAATTAGAATTTATGAGTATAAAGAAATTAAGAGATAAGTTATGCTCCTTGTGTCCTAGATTTTTTTTTTACTATGATTAGAGAAATTCTAAAATATAGATCTATTGTGAACTCGCTTGGGTGGTCTCTACAACCTCGCTTGAGTTTGGTCTCTAGAGGTACTCATTCTGGATGAACCACACACCGAAATATGGGCATTCACGAAAAAGTCGCACTCTAGATGAGATTCTAGCCATAACCAAATAGGAAGTACATCCAAAAAGGTTATCACCGAACCTCTAACTCCCTAAGGTTGCACTCAGGCCCGGTTATAGGACCCCACTCTGTGTGTGAAATTGTGTAAGTAATGTGTGTGAGGGGAGCAAAACAAAACTTCCCAATGTGTAAAACAATTACACATATATTATTGGGTTTCAAATGTGAGTGGTTAGGTCCCACATCACATATGAATGAGTAAAATATTGAATATAGAAGAGAGGTGATCCACACACCCGATTCCTAAATATTTTGGGTATAATGTATCACTCTCTCATAGTTCTGGAGCATTGATCTGTTGTTGGTATCGACGCTCCTCCGAACTCCCCAACTAGTTGTATCAGAGTCCTGATTCGACTTGCTGGAAAATTGGAAATGGGAATGAGATCCAAATATTGGATCAAGTATATATATGAGGTGGGAACTCACACTTGGGGGGAGATTGTTGGACTCAAGTGTGAGTGGTAAAGTACCATACCACCAAAGAATAGATAAAATATTGAATATATACACACACATAAAGATTAAATGACACCAATGTATTCAACTTAATATACGACACATTTGATAATTTTTTACTACATATCATATTACAAAATCAACTTTTGAATTGAAAACTATAATCACATAGATCTTGTTTATGAAATTTAATATTAATCGGATATCACTTGCTCTGCAAATGAGTTGCATTAAAATTAAAGTTTTATAAACTTTTATCAATTTTTATGTATCTCGTTGATATCTGATAAATGTCAAATTTTATATACATAATTCATGTGATGATAACTTTTAATCTAACAGTTAATTATACTCCCTCCATAACTAATTATGATTCACTACAATCAACTTTCTCACACAATCGTACATTTATTACATTAATAACCGTTTGATCTTGATTAAACAGCTCGGAAAAAAGTATTTTATTTTTATTTATAATTTTGTTTTCAAATCAGGACCATCCAATCATGATCGGACGACCGAGAATGCATTAGTGCATGATGAGAATAGAGACATACCCGAAAAGTATAGGATTGAATGCAGCCAAGATTGAGCACCAACTCCGTGCTAGTTCTCTCCGAAATTCTAGATCAGCTGGAACAAACAGATGTCAGACCAAAATTCCATGATATTAACAATTATTTACAAACGAAAAATAAAAACTAAAGTGAGGGTAGAAACGTAATTGTAGGGAACAGTCATTAATCTCTCCCCATATATTTCTTCTCAATCTAGGGAAGAAAGCAAAAAGTGGGAATATGTCTCTCTTATTTCTCTCTCTTTAATCTCTCTTCTCCACCAAACACAAGAAAATCCCCCATCTCTTCTCTATTTCTCTCTTCTCTCTATCTCTCTTTCTTATTTCTCTTTAACCAAACAAAGTGTAAAAAGGAACTGTTTCAATGTACACAGAAACCTCTAAGAATAAATGTTAAACCAATAGTCAATCGACTAATAGTTTACGCTTTAAATTTAAATTTTAACGAAAATATTGCTTAATTTAAAACCTGATATGCGCACATTTAAGATGTGACTATAGTGAAAACCTTCCTTGTTTTACATAGTGACTTAGAGAAATAATCAACTATGAATAAATTACATAAGTTTGTTCTCAGAATACGATCAAGAATATTTTCCAATCAAATAAGTCATTTATGGCTAAAAGCAGTTGGATAAGAATTTGTTCAGTAAATATTTATATACAGAACCTTAAAGTTATGATGGAAAAGGAAAGGAGCAATAGTGTTTAAATTTAAGTTTTAAAACATTGTGAATGTGAGCTGCACTTTATATTGATTTTTATGCAAACAAATGATGACAAGAAGCTAGCTGCAGAGAAAGGGAAAGAAGCCAGAAGGTACACTTTTCAAACAAGGTTATGCTGAGAAACTACAGTGGTGGCCTTGAAAGTAAAAAAGAAACGAGTTAAAACGAATCACGGTTACGTCGGATTTCGGTTTGAACGGTGTCGGTTTGGATGGGTGGGTTCAAACGGGTTTGAACCAGTTAAAACGAATTTGCATGTCCAGAAAAAATCACCAACAAAAATAGCAACATTAGAAAATCCAGGAACATCACAGTAACTTCAATATATGAAAACATAGAACACAGTCTTTTGTTTTTTTGTTTAAGGCGTGAGCAAGACTATATTAGGAAAGAGGAGCACTTGTAAAAGAAGATGAGAGATTGAGACTTGAGATAACGTGATGAAGCAAAGAAGAAGACCTGTTGAGTTTTCTGGAGAGATGGTGGTTGGTAAGAAGCAAGCTTGTCAATGGATGAAGATGACAAGTGAGAGAAAAAGTGACCATAAGCTTTGGAAGAAATGAATTTAAGAATGGTAAAATTTAATGTTGGAGTCTCTTAAAAAATATTTAAATATAATAAATTAATACTTTGTCCACTTGTTTTGGTGATAGGCTCAAAGCTGACAAACTCTGCAGTACAAGTTTTTATGTGATTGGAAATTAGCAAAGCAAGGAACCAAATTATGTCAAACAAATAAGAAATACTTCATTGTTTTTCAAATAACTCGTTAAACTAATCGAACCTCTCCTGGCCTACAATAACCTTCCTGAGCAAGAGTAACGTGACACACACCTTTGTAAGCAGTTGACAGCAGACTGAGTAGTGTAGTGGTGCGGCTGCTGCTGTTAGCTGTTGGTGTGTTTTAGGTGTGCTGCTAGAAGAGTTTTCAAACTAGTACTTGAGCATGGGGTTCGTCACAAGGATTGCTTATTTATCCATTTATATCCGTTTAACATAGACCACGTTACTATATATGCATGCATGCATTTAATTATATTCACGTAGATATCATTTTTAGCAATTGTAAGTTTATATCTTGAGTGCATATACTAATCGACTTTGATAGAGACGTATGGGGCTATATATCGTTGGGTTACTTAAGCAGGTGAGTTTTCCAATACATTAATCTATGATCAGAGAGTATGGCACCCTAACTTTTCTGTGAAACAACGTTCTTTTTCATTTTTCATAACTTGTTTTTTTCATCAACTATGCCTCACAAAGTGAATCCCATTGACGAATAAAAAATATATTCACGGATTAAATTGACTAAACAAATATATATTTGAGTACCGAAATGACTAATAAAAGAGATTTATGAATGCATTTTCGATAAAATTAGTGAAAATGTGTTTCACACATTCAACATAAAAATAGTTGTTGTTTTTTTGTTGTGTTGACACGTGGGGATAATATTTATAAAGAATGTCCGACATCAAATCAAAAGTTAAGATAGCCAAAATACAATTAAGAAGATCTTTAATCCAAATACAATCCGAATTTAAAAGAATAATTTTTGCTAGATAGTGTATCACTTAATTAGTCACACGTTTAACATGTACTAAATCATAACTATATATGAAAAGAAGAAATTATAAGAGTTTTCAAATTAGAGCTTGAGCATGGTGTTGGTCACAAAGAGTTTTTAATAGTGTTGATGGAGTCCGATCCAGCTATAAAAAAAATTGTTTATTTATCCATTTATATGCAAAAGATTCTCACACCACGTACGTTACTATATATGCATGCATGCATTTATATTCACGTAGATGGCATTTTTAGCAATTGTAAGTAAGTCCTTGGCGTGGTCCCTATGCCCAAACTTTTCGATATTACCATATAATACTTTTTGTGGTCTGAATGTAACATGTGTGCAAAGTATCAGGGTGTTTTTGTGGTCCCGGTATGGAGTTGAATTTGCAACAAGGACATTGCAGGTTTGTTTTTTATTATTTATTTAAATCATTAAATCACATTTGTGCTTTTGTTTGTTGGTGTACTTTGATTTATTGTTTTTGAAATCAAACCAAAAACTCTTCTTTTAGTTAGCTTTTTGTTGGTTATGAAGGAAGGGGATGAATTATTTGACATCTTAAAAAGAAATGAGTATTGCATTAACATGTTAATTACATGACTTCATCCTAGAATCTACATGGTAATTTGAAAATAAAAAAAATGAAATTAAATCCAGAAGATTAGTAATTAATAAAAGAATACATATTGAGTAAAAATTCAATAAAGTATCTCATTCACATGTGGCCCACATCCCCTGTTTTATTTCACCACCCCACCGCACATATTTATTGCTATGTGGCCTTTTGGTAATTTTTGGCTTTGGAGAAAAGTCTAAATTGTTTAAGGTAACTTTAGGTCGACGATAACTATCACCGATTGATGTTTCTCTGTAGTTTTGAAAATTATTATGGTTCTTTTGTCCTATGTTTTCCCTTGAAGGGATGTATTTTACCATATATTTAAAGCTTATCCCCTCACATTAATTTGAATGAAGTTATCGCATGGTGCTTGATGGGAGTATTTTTTTGAGTGGGAGTACACGTGTATAACTAAAAAAGAATGGATTTTTTTTTTTGCGTATGAAACTAAAAAGGAGGGATGCATTTTCTATTAAGGGCGCATTCGTGAAACAAAACCACTTTCTCATGGAAAGAAATTCATCCATTCAGAGTAAAAGCAAACAAGTTCAGAGTAATGCTTCAAACCCATCAAAGCATCATGCGATAACTTCATTAGAAATTTGGTTACTTTCGGTCCATATAATAACTTCATATAATAATCGTATTTTTTGAAACATGCTCAACATCTATCATGCATAGCTTTCCTAAAAAAAAAAACAAAAAAACAAAACTATCATGCATAGCTATTGGTCTAGCCGAATACCAGTACGTAATACAACAAATTTAAAAAACAAAATGAAAATACCAACACGTTGATATAAAACATAAAAAAAAAATTAATAATCAAGTGACTTACTATACTATTGTTGTAAAAACATGTTTAGAAAAAATAAATTATAATAAAAAAATTGTATAATACTATTCATATTTTAATTTATCCACATTTTGATCATCATATTGCTTCAAAGATTTATTTTTTTATACACCTCCTCCACTATTTTCATCAAAAGTAGAAGAGAAAATAGAGATAAAATAAAAAAGTAAAATAATTTTGACTATTTTTCATTGTCCGTACGTTTTTGCTGTATGTACTACGACGAATCATCTTAATTAAAATGAATATGGTTTGATATGTACTGTACGAATACCGTACACGGGCCTAGTACATATGTGTATCCGATATGGATGCTTCATTATGTTTGGAGTACCTGTACTTGAGACCTCAACATACTTCAATATTTTTGTGGTGGTAGTGTAGTCTATGGTATTTATCCTCCATTGTTGGATAGCCTAAGCCAAAATGAGAATTTTAAAGATCAAATTATTGTCACCGGTGATAGTAATGCAATTCAGTCAAGACCTGCGCATGCATACCACCAGATGAGGTATGTTATTATATCATGTCTTTTGTTTCAATTTTTTTTTTTATGTTTTGATTTAGAAGGGTATATGGAACATGGATTTTTTTATTTTTTTTTGGGATGTTATAGAACATGGAAATTTTGTACACAATACAGTGACAAAAGAAAGTGGATTTTTTTTATTATATGCTAACTTAACCTCGAAGTCTTTGCTTTGAAAATCATAACAAAAAAAATGCTTTTAGTTAAATTTAGTATATAAGAGTAAGAAAAAAAGTTGTCATAAAAAAAAGAGTAAGAAAAAAAAGTTAATTTAAGTATATAGCCTTCTTCCTTAAAAAATAAAAAAAGTATATAGCCTTCAATGAATTTGGTGGTGATCCCTGGTCATGTCAAAGGAGACCCTAATGCGTCTAAAATAGTTTTGATTTTCACAGATAAATTTTACTTTTGTTTTGAGTGGAATGTTGACACCGAGCTTCACATATATAGGAATAGAGAAAGGTGTTGAAACTTGCTCGAAAAAAGAAAGAAGTGTTGAATAATGATTCCGAAACATGTCTATGAACCCGAACACAAATCCACCCACAAGTGAGTGAGAGAAAAACACACACATAAATGAAAAATATATATTACATATATATATATATATATGTGTGTGTGTGTGTGTTTATATATATATATATATATATATAATTTCATTTTATTTCATATTTAAAAATAATTTTGATATTCCTCAAAAAAAAATTGATACAAAATATTATTATAGTAACTTTATTATTATTTAATAGTTTCTTCAAAAAATTATTATTTAATAGTTATACTTTTTGTGTCAACAAATAATTAATATTTTTCTTTCAAAAAAAATTATAATTTTATTATGTTAATGATAATAAATATCAATTTTCAATTTTATTTTTCAATAGACATAGATGGGTGGTGATGTGTAGAAAACCAACACAATCAATGGATCCGTTTGTTTTTCTAAGATTACTACAAACTTTTTTTCTTGAGAGGAGAGATTACTACAAACTTATTTTGTACATTTATGTGTAAGTTATTTTCAAGAATTATTTTGTTAAAAAATGATTTTTTGTTGAAAATAAAAAGTTACTTTGATTAGTTTTAGAAGAAAATGATTTTTAATAGAAAAGAAACACTTTTGATAACTTTAAACAAACACAAAATAGCATACTTTTTTTAAAATTCTCTCTATACAATACTTCAAATTATTTAAAGCATAAAAAATGACTTTTTGAAGCTATAAAATAATTTCCGGGTCTTGCTAACCAATGTCTCGAGTGTACTCTTTAAAAACCATAAATAGTAAGTTTTTATGAAAATAAATGTATTCAATGCATAGAAATAAAAATGTTTAACTTTGTTAAGGAATAATTTCTTCATTTGAGATAATTAAAGAGTGTGTCGAGAACATTTGTTAACATTTCCCTTTTTTTGATAATCTTCGTGTCAAATAGCTGAACAAGCGTCCATTTTTTTTTATCCTAACATGAATTTTAAAAACTCTAATTGCTTGCCATCAATAATTCAACGACACATTTATAGTTGTATCGAGATTTAACGTATCAAATATTATATTCGGTGTTTCTTATTTTTATTTAAAAGAATTAAAACATTAAAATCTAAACCATTCTATCTTAATTAAACGAATACGGGTATGTCCAATTCTAAATTTGAGTTGGAAAGGTGTCCAACCTATTTTGAGATCACCAAGAGGAATTCAAGATCACGTTGTTGCTTTGTTAAGGAAATGGCTCTTTGAAAATTTCTTGCATCCGTTAGTAATAAATAATAATGATATTTTTTAACATTTATTTATTTCATTTTTTTATGAAGTTTCATTCTGTATTTTTTTTTTTTAGACTACACTACCTATATATTTTACATTTTCAATGTTTATTTCAGTTATCCTACATTCTAAAAAAGATATATTGTCTCAAATGACACATCTATTTAAAAGTCAAATGAATCATCTTTGCTTTGTCATAATTCTTAACATCACCCTCAAAGCAATTTAGACTAGTTATGCCTCATCAAAATACATAATTTATATTTTTTTAAGATATAAACCTATATATTTTGATATATAAAGACAAAAAAATACATTAGGGTCAGCTTGATCCAAAGTAGCTTTGGTTCATCAATTTGGAATTCCATATAGTCAAAGTTTCCACACAGTTATGCACTCAGTAGTATGTGGACGAATTAAAGACCAAACAACCCTAATTTTAATTTTCTTTTAAAGTTGATTTGATGAGCTTAAAATTGGAATAATCTATTTTGGTCCATGATGAACCAACTTTTAACAATGAGGTGTTGGTCCAACATACAATTAAAGCTTAATTATACTATGCTTTTTTCTTTAGAGGAATAAACTATGCTATATTGCTACACATATCCTACGGTACTCTTTCAATACTATTGAATGAAAATTATGTACACATAATTTTATTGCATAACACATAATGAGGTGTTTTGTGAACATTTCAGATTAGTATATCAATGCAAGGGTAAGAATCTGGGAGGCATTGGTGGAAGAGATGAGCATGGTTTGGGAAGTGGTCCATGAAGAGAGCATGCCTGCAGTTGGTCCATGCCTGAGGGAATTAGGGCACGTGGAATTAATGATAGAATATCGATTCAATTGTCACCAAATCATCACCACAAGTTGGGAACTGTCTTTTTATTCATCAATTAATTTCACCAAAACTATAATCAATTCAATTGTCAACTGATGATGTCTAACATCATGCACTCGTGTGCGATGTATACGCGAAGATCTAAGTTAAGTTGAGTTTGGCTTGATTTTAATGAATAGAAGTTTCTAAATTAAGAAGAAACCTATGCATTGTTATAAGTTTTTTATTTCGAAGTTAAGGGTGTAACATAATCGCATTTAAGATAAATCTACACAATCTTCAAACTGATGGTAAAAAACAATTCTTCAAATCAAAACCAAAATTTGTATTTGATTTGGTTCATCAAGCCATTCGAGTTTCATATTAAAAACAAAGAACCAAACCAATCAACTTTGTCGATTTTGTAAGTTTCTGTTCGGTTTAAAATTTTAGTTTTGGCGGTTTTGTCGGAACGAATTAAACCCTAAAACTTATTTTAATTTTAACTACACATGAAAAAGTTGTTCTTTCCTCAACAAAAAAAAAAAGTCATTCAAAAAATTGAAACTATTACGGTATATTTTTCAACGCAATTATAGTTGTACTCCGTATTCAACAAAAAAATGAGTCAAACTGATTTTTTAGACTTTAGAGTCCATGTGATTCACATTGTACATTTTTTTGCCGACCATTCTATAATTTCCGTTGATATTTGTTATATATGGTCGAGATGTCATAAAGAGTACTTGTTTATACAAGAGGTGGGAACGTGCTCTCGCATCTTCAATATGCAGATGGCATTCTTTGTATAGGTGAGGCGATGGTGGACAATCTTTGGACCTTGAAGGCGGTGTTAAGGGAGTTTGAAATGGTGTCGGGTTTGAAGGTTAATTTCAACAAAAGTTTCTTAATGGGAGTGAATGTGTCCCCGAATTTTTTGAGTATGGCATCTAATTTTCTCGATTGTAGTGTGGGGAATATTCCGTTTGTGTATTTGGGGCTTCTGGTTGGAGCAAACCTGCGAAAGCTGTCTACTTGGGAACCAATGTTGGATAAAATTAGTGGGAAGTTAAATTCTTGGGGGAATAGATACATTAGTTTATGAGGACATATAGTTCTTCTAAATGCGGTGTTGAGTTTCGTTCCTATTTTTTATCTTTCTTTTATGAAAATGCCGGCTAAGGTGGTTAAGAAGGCCGTGGGGATCCAAAGGAAGTTTCTTTGGGAGGGGTCATGGGAGGTAGGGAAGTTTGTTGGGTGAAATGGAGAAAGGTGTGTCATCCAAAAAATAGAGGAAGTTTAGGTGTGAAAGATATAAAATTTGGTGAATTTGAGTTTCTTATCTAAGTGGAGATGGAGTATTCTTGGTGTGGATGGCTCTCTTTGGAAGCGATTTTTGGTGGATAAATACGGTAGTGATGTGAATGGTTTGTTGGATATTAGTGGTGGTAGACCACCAAGTTTAGCTTCAAGATGGTGGATAGACTTGTTGACTTTGGAGGGCGAGGGAGGTGTCAAATGGTTTAATAGTGAAGTGGAGAGAAAATTGGGTAATGGTATGGATATTCGCTTTTGGAAGGATGCGTGGTTGCCACATGGCCCTCTTTGTGTTCGATTCCCTCATCTTTTTTCGTTAACTACGGATAAGACATCAAGGTGGGGGAGGTGTGGCAAGGGAAGGGTGTTCTGAGGGAGTGAGTGTTTTCGTGGAGAAGGGAGGTGTTTGTGTAGGAGTTGGAGCTTATTCAAAAGCTTAAGGAGGGTTTACAAGGGGTAGTGGTGTGGTAGGAAGCGGATTCATGGTGGTGGAAACCCATTGAGGGTGTGTGTTTACAGTCAAGACTTGTTATGTGGTGTTGGAGAAGTTATGGACTGTAGAGGAGGATTGGTGTAGAGAGGAGGAGGTAGTGTTTGATTACCTTTGGGGAGTCTGGCACCGTCAAAGGTATTTGCTTTTTCTTGGACCTTGCTTCTAGATCAACTCCCAACAAGAGCAAATCTTGATAAGAGGAGCTTGTTGGATGCCGAATCTTTTAAAGCGTGTTGTTTTTGTGATGGTGTGGTCGAGATGTGTTGCCATTTGTTTTTGCATTGTGATGTCACCTATAAGGTGTGGGTTAGGGTGTTGAAGTGGTTTGAGGTCTCTATGCTTATTCCTCCAAATTTGTTCATTCATCTTAATTGTTGGATAAATGTGGTTAGAGGTAAAAAGCTTAGACGTGGTGCAGTGATTATTTGGCATACGACTATTTGAGTGATTTAGAAGACGAGAAATGATTAAAAAAAATTAACAATAAGGTGGTGGAGGTTGATGAGATAGTGGACCAAATCAAAGGGTTGTCTTGGCAATGGAGTATGAATAGGTTGAAAATTCCCACTTGTTTATTTTATGAATGGTGTTGGTATCCTAGAGAATGTCTAAATAGAATGCCTTGGTGAGGTTTGGGTTTGGGTTTGTAGGTGGTGTGTTGTTTGTCTATTTTTGGTTGTGGATGGGCATGTTTTCTTCTCTTTAGGGGCCCACTAACTGCGGTTGTGCTCTGTGTGTGTTGTGGATGTTGTTACTGCGTTGACACCAACCTTATCATAGGGTGGATCAGCTGTGTTACTGATGTGGTTGTTTGATGGTGCAGTTCAGTGTATTTCTATGAGACCGGCCGGTTTTTTTGTGCTATTTTTTGGCGGTTTATGTTGTTTGAGTCCTGTTCTGTTAGAGACTTTGTTTTTAGGGTTTTTTTATTGAGTTTTATCTTGGTGGAGAGGTGCATCTTGTTATATGACCCTCTTTATTTGTACTATTTTTCATCCTTCGCGGGTACACCTTATACTAGCCTTGTTTAAATAATTTGGTGATTAAAAAAAAAGTACTTGTTTATGCTTTTTGTAGTATATATGCTCAAATAATTAGTAAATATAAAACGCCAAATCTTTACCATTTCAAACCTATAATCACAATCAGCAATTATGCATACTCCCTCTAGTATCAAGTTACAAGTATAAGTAAGATCATAGTCAATTATTGTATTACTCTCGTCTCAAATATAAATAATAAAAAGTTAAACAAAGTTTTCCTAAAAAAAAGTTAAACAAAGTTGATGTATTTGACTAAAAATTTAAACCAAATACATCTATTTCGGTTGATTTTTTTTCTTATACTTAGGACCTAAAAAATATGACTCTAAAAGTAGTTATGAATAAAATCAAATGTTTGAATGATCTTACGCGTCCACCTTCAATTCTTACACTGATCAATCGATCTTTTACCATACTATGAGCAACGTAAGGGAAGCACTAGGAGAGTAAGAGAGGGATGGCACGCTTGAATAATTACACTTTTGAGGACTTTTTACACATAGTTGCAATACTATCACATCTTATAATTAAGTTAAGTTCTTAATTAGAAAAATAAAGCTATAGGAATAATGACATGTAAACTATCATACACGCAACAATTAATTTCCTTTGGTCCTGTTCTTGCATAACACGGTTTTATGCATATATAGTTTATATCTTGAGTGCATTTACTAATCGACTTTCATAGAGAGACGTATGGGGCTATATATCTTTGGGCTAATTTAAGCAGGTGAGTTTTCCAATACATTAATCATAACCTGGATTTTTGCAAGCCACACTAAGGCTGGAGAGATCGGGTCATCAACTATGCCTCACAAAGTGAATCACATTGACCAATAAAAAATATATTCAAGGACTAAATTGATTAAACAAATATAAATTTGAGTACTTAAATGATTAATAAAAGAGATTTGTGAATGCATTTTCGATAAACTTAGTGAAAACGTGTTTCACACATTCAACGTAAACAATGTCTAACATCAAATCAATAGCCAAAATACAACTAAGAAGATCTTTAGTCCAAACACAATCCGAATTTAGAAGAACAAACTTTGCTAGATAGTGTACCACTAATTAGTCACACATTTACCATGTACTAAAAAAAATCATAACTATGAAAAGAAGAAATTATAAGAGTTTTCAAACTAGAGCTTGAGCATGTGGTTCGTTACAAGGAGCTTTTAATAGTGTTGATGGAGTCTGACCCCCACAATAATTGCTTATTTATCCATTTATATCCGTTTAACATACACCACGTTACTATATATGCATGCATGCATTTATATTAACGTGGATAGCATTTTTAGCAATTGTAAGTCCTTGGCGTGGTCCCTTTGCCCCAACTTTTCGATGTTTGTGGTCCCTGAATCGAATGTAACATGCGTGCAAAGTGTGCAGGGTGCTATTGTAGGCTTAGGTGTTTTTGCCAAAACTACGGTTTCTTTTCTGTACTTGAAATATGTACCCTTTTACATATATGTGAAAATGCTCTCAAACATGTGAATATTTGTGCGTGGTCCCCGTATTAATATATGAAAAGTAAACAAGAAAAAAAAAATTCTAATCAATTAATTATGTATCGAAGATAATATTCATTCATTGATTCCACCCAAATCCCAAATCTCTTGATTGATTCCACCGACCCACCACACAAATGAAAAGAAGTTTTTTGCTTTTCTGCACAGCATTATTGTTCAATTAATCCAACTCCATCCAAAATTTAAATCAATATTTGATTCATTCTGTGCTTAGCCATGGTGTGATGGAAATCAGATTGCATGATCATGGTTTTGTTCCCAATCAATTTCCTTCCTCATTCAATTTTCTTATTATGCTTTTGACATTTGTACTTGATTGAATCATCTTCTAATTTTCTTCAGCTTAACATTGCAAATCTCAGATCTCATGATCATTTGTGATTGAATGAATATTATTCCAATTTAATAAGTTAAACAAGTAAAAAAAAAATATCTAATTCAAGCTTTCTACTCATTTAGTTAATCATTATAAATATTTAGGTTGAGTTTATTTAGAAAAGAGAAAGAAAAAAAAATTACAGGGACCACAAAATGAGTAGAAAATAATAATTATAGCTTATTATCACCATATAATCGGTAGAGCACATTTGAGGCCACAATTTCACCAAATTCTTCCATAAATTAGAATCACTTGGTTTAGCTATTACCAAATCCAAGTTTGGTTGCCTCATTCATCTGCCAATCTCCTAATGGCTAATGCCTAGACCCCCCCCCCCCCCCCCCCCCCCCCCCCCCATATATTTTGGTATAGTCACCATTATTAGGGCACCTCTATATAAAGACGGTTTCGCGCCACAATGAGACAACACACATACACACACTTCACCACTGTTCGACGTGCAATTTTTTCAGCATTCGGTAGCACTGTTCGGCGTCCCTAGTCTGAACGATAAACTCACGTACATCACAAACATCATCAACCTACCCCAACAAAAGAGTGAGTGTCTCTCTCCAATTGCGGAAAAAAAATACCACTCTAGTGCATGTGGCATCCAATGTTCCTTCTAAGAAAAATGAAATCAGAATCCAGGACAAAAGAGTTTTTCCTCTCCTCGTCAAGGAAGATCTCCTCCACATGATTAAGATGAAGGAGAAAGTAGTCACACTCATTCTTCCCAAAGAAGGCCTAAAAAAATATCCTCCCGCACATTGGCACAACGACATGTGTTGACAAATATCCAAAGAAAAATGGTCCTCACCATTGATGGTGATTATTCTAGAGGAATATCTATAACAATGACATCCCTCATTCCCTCAAGAAAGCCTCAAGAAACCCCATAAGCTGGAATCTTACAACATAATCGGGGATCTGGACGAGCATGTTAAACATGTGGATACAATGCACGATTATCATTAATACATGGGAGCTATAAAGTACAAGTTGTTTATCCTCACGATAAAAGGAGCAGCAATGATCGATGTGGTTTAAAGGCTGGTAGACAACTCCATCGATTCATGGAGAACTCTATGTGAGGAATTCGAATCACACTTCATGACAAGGAGATGTTAGCTCAAGCCATTGGCTGCCCTCAGTGCTATAATCAAAGGAAAGAAGGAAACACTTCTCAACTATATCAAAAGGTTGATGTCTGGGGAGCGAACGATAAGCTCACATGCTTTATTTTCGAGAAATGTTTATAGTCGAACTGCATGTATCGAGAGGAATTAAACTTGGATGAATTTAAAAACCTGAATGAGTTGTTGGTCAAATACCACTCATATATCAACTATGAGGAAAGGTTGTCTTATTATCCAACGACCTTTTCTTTATCAATAGTTGTATTCTCTTAGTATAAAAGAGAATATATACAAAGTGTTTTTGTGTTTTATCTAATCTCTTGTTGAACAAATATAAAAAGGAGTAATAGTCATTTTGGTCCCTGAATGTGTAATGAGTATTCACAATAGTCTCTTCATGTATCAAAATTTCAAAATAGTCCCCGATGCTAAAATAATCTCTCAAGATTCGCAATAACTTTTTTCATATAGATACTGAAATGACAATAAGTAAGTACTTATAAGGAGTGATATGACAATAAGTAAGTATATTGAAGGACTGATATGACAATATTAATGAAACATTTTCATATCAAAGACTATTTTGACTAACGAAGTGCATATTCAAGGACTATTTTAAAATTTCAATACATCGAAGGACTATTGTGGCTACTCGTTACATATTCAGGGACCAAAATGATATTACCTCATAAAAATCTAAAGGAGAAGGAGGAGGACATGTGTAGGTGTTCAATACACCACACGGAATAAGAAAATGCTATCTTCTATTGAAAAAAAATCATCAAGAAAAAGCCAAGAACATGAACGAGAAATGTCATTGTAAATACTCTCAATAAGAGAGTAAATAGATGATATGTAAATTAATCAAGTAGTTAGAGTACACTTATGAATTTGCTTAAAAAACCCAAATAATTATAATAAGTTATAAAAACAAAATGACTTAAAAAAAACTCTACATTTATGAATATGTAATATTAATAGTGAAATAAAATTAGTATTGGTATATATACAACGTGCCCAACAACATATTTTCTTGAGGCTTAATTGCACTTTTGCCTCATATATTTTGCTAATTGTGTGATTTTGCACCCCATCTTTTTAATTAAACGATTTTGCACTCCCATCATTTTCCCTCTTTCTGGCTTGAAGGCCCTCCATGTGTTTCAGCGATGATCTGTCTGATTTTGATGACGTGTCTTCAATTAATGTTTGCCATGTGTGTAAATCGACTTTTAAAAAACAAAAAATTGATTTTGGAAATTAAAAGAAAAGGAGTCACGTGACCCTTCTCATACCTTCACAAATTTCCCACCACACCCCCCGAATCAGAATGCCTAACTTCTCATCTTCTCCCATGGCTTCTCATCATAAATCCCTTTATGTTCTTCTCCTCCCAATCGAAATCCTAATCATCTAAACCATTGAATCCCATTTTTATTTCTGTAAACGAAATCGTAATCATAATCAATATCCCGTTTTGTTCGCAAATCACATTATGTTATCAAAACGAAGCCTTGATCTCGATGGCGAAGAACAGTCGTGGAAAGGCAAATATGAAGCAAACAACAATGAACAATGAACGTGGAAAGGCAAAGTAGACTGAAATGATGGCTGACAACAACATTGTGAAGAGAAAGACGAGTGAGTCAATGGCGAAGAAGAAGGATGATGGGAACGTGAATAAAGCTTTCATGCCCGAGTAAGTTTATTTATAGTCCATGTTGTACAAAGAGGAGAATCAATGCCGCACCTACACTTGAATCAAAGCCTCTTCCAATTTGATGCAGATGAAGAACTCGATCTAGAACCAATCATGATCATGCGATACCAAAGGAAAACGAGGAACATAAACGGTTCAAAATCGAGGAACGACGAGAAAAGGAAAGGAGAGAACGAGCAATTAGGAAAAAGATGGAGGGAGAAAAGGAGAAAAGAGGAAGAATATGGAGGAAGTAGATCGAAGCAATGAGGAAGATGGAGATTATGTATTTCACCTATTTATCTGTCCCCTTTTGCAACGGTCACATAGCCTCACATGACTCCCTTTCCAATTATTCAGTTTTTTGTTTTTTTAAAATTCGATCAACACACATGGCAAACATTAATTGAAGACATGTCATCAAAATTAGACACATCAACACTAAAAACACATGGGAGGGGCCTTCAAACCAGAAAGGGGGGAAAAGGATGGGGTGAAAAATCGCTTAAATAAAGGATGGGGTGCAAAATCGCACAATTGGCAAAAGATAGGGGGCAAAAATGCAATTAAGTCTTTTCTTGATTGGAACGTGAACAACAACAACAGTGACAACAATGAGAAGCAGTAATATAAAAACTTATAAGTGTATCATGACCAAAGAATAATTATGCTGAAGGAATAATAAGAAGAGGCTATGAGTGTGGTGGTAAGAGATAACGGCAAAAAAAAAATTATGGATGTCACAAAAAGTCTCAATGTTTTTGTGAGATTGTTGAATAAGCATATCATGTGTATTTTCAAATAAAAAGTTTAACAAAATCCATTCTCTAACGATCGCATTGACCTTGCCACTATCAAACTTAGCTTCAACGTCGGTTACTGGCACATAACTAAGACATCATCGTTAATAGCTTCTGAATACGCCGTATGAAAAGATTATTTGATGACGATGATAAATGGGATTAACTTTTTTTTAAACAAGTTTTTTTTGCTGTTTTTTTAGGGAAAGATTTTTTTGTTGTACATGACGAAATGATAATCACTATTGAGCTAGGATTTATGGACTAAATAAGTTGTTTTACTTATAATAAAATGAAATTTTATCTTATATTATTAAATATTAATTATTGTGTGTATTTGAATCAAGTTTTGAATCAGGTCATGTTTTAAATATTAAAATGATATTTGAAATACATTATCTAAATATTCTAGAAATTTATAATGATTTAATAAAAATATTTAAAATAAGTTATAAAAATATAATGGATTTAATTGAAATGGGTTGGAAATAATAAATATATGGAATTGAAATTGTATTTTATTTATCTTAAAATACACAATAATATAGTTATGGGTTAAAAGTTATTTCAAAATGATATATAGAATTTAAAGTCTTGACCAAAAATAAAATAAAGGATAGAATTCAAAGCCAAATATAAAATAAGGTATTAGTAGTCGGTCAAAGGATATAAAAAAATTACTTCAAAAGGTTTTCACATTAATGATATTTATTTTTTCTAATTATTTTGGTCAAAAAAATTTTTTGTCTATAAACAAATACATATTTCTTCAACTTACCACTCACTATAAGATAACCACTACGGTTTTCTTTACATACCAAGCTTTGTTATAATAAAAAATATGTTGAAGATTTTTTTGAAGCTTATGTTATTACTTATTGTTGTTGTAGTCGCTCTAGTTGGAAATGTACAAGGTCTACGACCACCATGTTGCATACTGTAACGCCCTCTTTAATTATTTAATTATTTTATAGAGTTTAGAGTCCACTTTGATGATTTATGTGATTTTATATGATTAGGTGATGTGTTGATATTTTATTGATAGACTTATTTTATTATTTACTAGAATAAGATTTGAAAATAAAATAAGATGTGAAAATTAGAGTAAATAATATGTTGAAGGGTTGTTTCGTGAATTTAGAGAGTTTTGTGGAATTAAGATAAATAAATAAGTTAAGAGGAAAGAGTAAGTTCTGGTGTGAGAAGAGAAATTAGGTCAAGAATATAAGATCGTAAGAGAAGTTAGAAAACAGTTTCACGTAAAAAGAAACATAAGCTTTTGGAAGAAACCCTAGAACAAGAGAGAAGAAGCAGGAAGAGAGAAGAACGCAGCTTTGATTTTCAGGAAGATAATCTAAGGTAAGGGTGAGACTAACTCTCATTAATCATAAACATGAATTCTGAGTTGTTGTTGTTGTTGAATTGAAGTTTGTAGAGAATTAGGTTGAATTGAATGAAGTGGTTGAAACAATTATTAATCATATGAATTGGGTTTACAGTTGTTATTATGATGTTAGAATGTTAATAGGTAATGTTTTTCATCAAAAATTGAGTTTTGGGATGTTAAATTAGGGGATTGGGGTTGAAAACACTGTATTATTTTTCTGAGTCTGCGACAATTCGGGCGCCGATTTTTGTCGCGACTGCTGCCTCCAAAACAGGTAGAATTCGGGCCCCGATTTTGCCAGTTCGGGCCCCGATTTTGGTTTTCCAGCGCTGAATTTTGGAAACTTCAAAAATTCGTAACTTGAGTTCCGGGAGTCTGATTTGTACGCCGTTCGAAGCGTTGGAAAGATAACGAGATGAACTACCATATAATGAAAGTCTATGACCCAAAATGCGAGTTATATTAATGTAGAATAACTTAAGAATGGATCTGCACAGTAACAACATACCCTGTTTTGCGTTCTTGCGTCCTTTTAACACGTTTCTGTTTGGAGTTGGCCTTAGGCTTAAATATAAAAATTATTGATGTATATGACCTATACCCAGTAGCTTTGAAATGATGTGAAAATATTGTATGGAAGAATTGATAGGACTTAATTGAAGTTGTTGTTGATTATCATTTGATTACTGTTATGATTAAGCTGCTGAATTCTGTTGTTGGCTGATTTTATGAGTCGGTCTATGAATTAAGAAGTTGATCCAAATTGTTGGGATCCTAAGATGTCGATGTTTTGTAAGTTGTATGATGTTGAGTCCATGCATACCCATTTAAGTTGGGGGCTTGATGCCCTGTGAGTTTTTACTCTACACGTTGAGGGATTGATGCCCTGGAGCTTTAGCTCATTTGCGACAAGGGCTTGACGCCCTGGATTGGTACCACATGCATGAATAAGATGTCTAAGTTGCATAGTCGAGTTGAAGTTGCATAGTCGATGTCGAAGTTGCCGAGTTGTCTAAATTTGTCGAGTTGAAGTTGCGTAGTCGATGTCGAAGTTTCTTGAGTTGTCTAAAGTTGTCGAGTTGATAATTATCAATGAATCGTTAATGAAGAGTTATATGTTGTTGTTTATGTTGTTTATGTGAAGTATCGTTAAAGATGATTTGAAGTTGATTGTTGTTATGTTGTTTATGTGAAGTATCGTTAAAGATGATTTGAAGTTGATTATAGCTTATGTTGTTTATATTGTTTATAAGAAGTATTATTAAAGATGAACTACGTGGTTATTTGTATTACTAATTGATGTTGTTATGATGATTACGTAATGTAGCTTATGAGTTGTTAAAGAAGTGTGACATTCCGTTTACGTTGAATTACTCTGATATTATGCAAAAAATTTCAAGTTGGGAAAACGGGGTGTTACACATACCAGGTGAAATATGTGACCAACTTGTATGTCCTCATCCCCCATGTTGCTTCCCTCCATCCCGTGATATGAAGCCCTAAAACTTCATTATCTTTTACTACGTACTTTTACACCAATCATTCTATATTAAAGAAAATATCAATCTAAATGTAATAAAAGTTGCATAAATAAGATTGGTTCATATTATATATTATTGTTTTCTATTTATTGAAATTCTTGTGTGAGAATATATATATATATATATATATATATATATTTGTGTGTGTGATCCATTGATACCAAACGTAAGTGAAAAACACTTACACCAATTCTCAACCAATAAATCTAATTAATCAACTGGCTTACAACTTTCTATTTATCAAACTAAAAAAAATCATAAGAGAGGCTCGTGAGTCATTGTTCCATCTTTCATTCAACAATACAAATACATTGATCTACAATGGCGTCGGTGATTAAAAGCCATCAAAAGTAATTAGACAAAAATCAAGGTGTCGATGAAAGCATATGACACATGAAGCCATCTGAAGCATTATAGGCAAAAATCAAGGCGTCAACTAAAATCCATCCAAAACAATTAGGCAAAAATTAACGTCTTAAGAACTTTTAAAAACAAATTAATTTTGATGTATCTTATTGACATATGAAATGATTTATAATTAAAGTAAAATTTTGTAGACATAATCTATGTTATAAATTAATCAATCCAACATTCAATTTTTTTAATACAATTATACATTAAAGAATTATCATCAATCTCATATTGTTAAATTTGACACCATGGTTTCAATTGAACATGTCCTAAATAAAAATGCCACAAAGGAATTGGAACCAAGCAATGGTGTGTCACCACTCACCATAATTGGACCACCTGACGCTCTTGTTAAAAGTGTTATTTTGTTGTTTCATATATCCTTATCATTAGAACCCCAAGGCCAAAAATGAGAAAAAAAAAAATTCTTCAGATTTTGAAAATTTGGGAACAAAAAATTTAATAATTTTTTGAAGCAAAACAAAAATTAATAACTTAAAAGCAGCAAAGGAATCGAAACAGTTAGGTTTTAAACGAAGGTGTCATTAAAGATGAGGATAAGTGAAGGATGGAAACGAAGAGGTGTTTTGATTTGGTTTTTTGTGTTTGACATTCTACTATGCTGCTTTTGGTTTGGTTCTATGAATAATTCGAATTTTACCTCAAAAATTAGGATTCTGGGTGTTGGATTAAAGAGGTCTTCTTTAATGATTTTATGTATGTTGAAGTTTTGAATGATTTTAATGATGATATTAGATCTTGTTGTTGGTGGTGGTGTAATGATTAGATCATGATGATGGTAATGAAGTTGTTGATGGTTGTTGTTTTTGGATTTTTTTTTCTGAATTTTTATGAATGTTGATGAAGGTTGTGTTAAAGATGATGAATAAGAAATAGAAGGAATAAGATGAATTTTTTTTGGATATATTTTACTGGATTTTTTGTCTTCTCATTTTTTAGTTTTGGTCCATCTACGAATTTTGTTTTTTGGTTTTCATCCCTCTAACTTTCTGACTTAGCATCTGGAGCGACACATCAACCTCGTCTACAATGTAACACACCTCCACGTCATCCTTCGTTTTCCACATATTCATTTTTGTAACAGATGATGACGGTATGAACTAAAACCAAAACATTTATAACTTACAGGGTTTGTTATAAAAAAATGATACAAGGATGAAAATCAAAAACATGTGAACTTACAGTGACGATTTACCTATTGAAGTCTAAATATTTTATGACTTTTGCATAGTCTCAACATCAAGCAAATCTCCAATTTCAACTACAGAGGCATATAAATATCTTTTATATATAGTATGCATCTTTATTAAAATATGTAAATATCTTTTATATTTAGTATGTATCCCTTATATTTGACAACGTCTTGATAGTCAAGACACTTGTTGTACATATACATGTTCATGTATTGAAATAAACAAGAAAAATATAGATCAATTTCATTTTTTTTCTGTAATAAGTACTAAAATCTATTTATTTTAAAAAAGCTACTAAAATGGGTCATGGCCTCCACACCGTATCGATTAGGTTCATCCTAAATATGAGTAATATTTTGTAGACACCCTTTTTTTTCATACCCTTAATATACACCTTCAAATCCACTAATGATATTTAAGTAATTTCATCTCACCACCACTCTTTTTCATGTTCTATTTTCTTTCTCTTTCAACATATCTCACTCTCCACCAACCACACCCTCCACCCTCCCTTACCACCACCACCGACCAAACCTTCCATCCACTGTTAACCGCAAACTCTGACCTTCTCTCCACCCAGCTCACACTGTCGTAGCTCAATTCTCTTTTTTTTTTCTTTAACTACCACTCTGCCACGTCGCTGCAGTCAGACCCACCGTCTCTCTCTCTCTCTCTATCTCTATCTCTCTCCCCCTCCCTCCTACCTTGTCTCCCCCTCGTCGCCACTAGACTCACCTTTTTGGCGTCTCTCTCAGTGTCATGTTTTTCTCTTCCTCGGTGTGGATTTGATTGCCGTTTGGTGTGGATCTGATCTCAGCCGAGGGTGAGATGGAGAAAAACGAATAAAAAACATACCAAAAAACATGGTGGTGGTGGTGCTTGACGAGCCAAAAACACGCAAATCTGAAGAAGAAAAAACGAACCAAAATTCATGGTGGTGATGATGGATGAACGACAACGATGGTGGTAGTGGCAAAATACGATGGTGATTGTTGAGATGAGGTGAAAGAGAGAGTGTAGTTGATGGTGGTAGTAGGGTGAAAGAGAGGGTGGAGGTGGTTGTGTTCATTGAGAGAGAAAAGAGATGAGTGGGAATAACACAAATATGTATAGTCAACTTTTTTTTCTTTAGCTATGACTCTTTTAGAGTCTTTTTGTTAATTTTTCTTTTGACATGTAAAAGGGATATAAAGGAGGAGGTATGCTATCTAAGGGCGTAAATATATCACCACTCTAAATATATATAACATTGGTATATATAGATAAATATTTCTATTGGTTTGATGACACATTAATTATAAATATTTTAAGAAATTCACAATTAAGGGAACAAAAGTTGATAATTAATTTGTCTCTCGTTTAAAATTTTAAAATTTAGAGGTGATAGTTTTTATTATGTTTTAAACATGCCTACAAAATTGGAGTATGAAATTTGACATGTGAGTGTATGCTTACACAAAACAAAATTGTGATTTTGCACATTTTAATCGGAAAAATCAAAATAAATTCACGCGCCTTTAAAACGTTATGAAACTTTGTAGATCCTTTATATGTATTTTTTTTTAGGTCGCTGCAAAAAATTAAACTCCAAATTTGATTTCTAGGTCGAGATTCTGTTGTTCTAGTTTTTGAGTTTTTTATAATTTAAAAATTCATAATTAATTCGTTCTTTGTTGAAAAATTATACTTTTATGTGGGATGACTTATTTTAACGATCTTAACATGCATAGAAAAAATCATGAAATTTTTTTTACCTCTAAATCACTTTGTTGGACTTTAAGTTTATAAAAAAATGGTTAATTTGTTTTATTTACTTCAACCCCTCAATTAATGTTAGTAAAAAAATATGCAAAAAAATTGAGGAAAAAAGAAATAATTTTTGAAGCAAATTTGTTTGCCACGCCATAAAGAAGTGAGAAGCTAGCGACGATGGAGATTTTCTTGTTGGTGATGTTGTTGTAGAAGATGTTGTTGTTGAAATTGAGTGTTTGTGGTTGTTGAAAAGGTTGTTGATAAAGAATAAATTGTTGTTTGTTGTTGTTGAAAAGAGAGGATTTACTTAAAATTTGGAATATGTTGGAATAATTTTGATTAAAAAGGATGATGAATTTTATTGTTGTTTCCGTTTGAGTTTTGGGTATGAATTTTGTGTTGTTGATTTTTTTTGGGAATGAAGTTGGGAAATAAGAGGGAAGAAGATGAAGATTGTCGGTGATTTTTTTTTGTTTTGTTTTGGTGAACGTTGATGGTGATTTTAAATTTTTATTTTTAGGAAAATCAAGAGAAATAGAAATGATCATTTGATGCGAGTTCATTGTCTACTCATGTGCTTTTCAAATTCAACCCTTAATTCTCTCAACAAAAAAAAATCATCCCTTGATCACCAATCATAAATGACATGTGGACAGGGGTAAACAATATTTACAAAAAAAAAAAAAAACTAATGGAGATAACTAATTTGATTGACGGAAATATAGATAAAGGACCGAATTGAAACTTTAATAGTTACAAGACCACTTTAAAATAAAAAATGGCTAAATTACATTTTTGGTCCCTTAACTATTTAGGTAGTATCGCTTTGGTCCCTTAACTAAAATTCGATTTATTTTGGTCCCTTAACTTCTTTCTGTTACACATTTTGGTCCTTTTCGTTAGTTTTAATTCAAAAACGTTAGATTTTCTTCATTTTCTTCTGGAATTTTTCTGAGATTCTTGTTGTTGAAGGTTGATGGAGATGATATGAAGATGAAAAAAAAGGAGAAGAAGATGAAGTAAATCTAACATTTTTGAATTAAAACTAACAGAAAGGACCAAAATGTGTAACATAAATAAGTTAGGGGACCAAAATAAATCGAATTTTATTTAGAGGACCAAAGCGATACTACCTAAATAGTTAAGGGACCAAAAAAAGCAATTTAGCCATAAAAAATTAAGTTGAAGAACCGAATCATCAATTTAGTCTAAAACAATATTAACTTAAATGATCATGTTATAAACAAGTTTATAAACTACAGTATATAATTTATTTTTTAAGAAAATTACAGCATATAACTATTATGCATATGTTATAAAATACAATATATTTTTTTTATACAAAAACCAAATGATATTCAATCATTTAAATCAATGTATTACATCATTGAACACTGCTAAAAACGTAAATGATGAATTTACGAACAAACTCACAACATCCAAGTTAATAGCATAATGCCTACAAAAATATATGATAAAATAAAAGTGGCCAGAATAGCCATGCCTCTGGATCTGCGACATTGATACTCAGATCTTTGATTGAATAATTGATCGTTCAATATGAATCAAATGAACATCGCAACAAGATGAAAAATCAAACAATGCCGCACAAGACCACAAACAACACACCACCATACTCAATTTAGCACTTACACATTAACCCGACTAAATTTTACTTTTTATCTATATATGAAGTAACATGCACCATCCGAAAGTCCCGCACACATCTATGAATTCTTGGATTTAAACTCGAATGAAAGTATTCAATTAAAAAATATCGATATTATCAACTGAATTAGACTTTACAACGAACCATAAAAAAATTATGGGAAATGCTAAACATTGCCCTTAGAGCATTGGTTAAGAGAACAATAATAGAAATATTATGTTGGGAAGTGGTAAAAGGTGATGAATTCAACTTTTTAAAAATTTGAAAATTATAGTTTCCAATGTTAAAATACTATTTTTGGTTTCATTAACCATTGCCCTCAGGTCTAGATCAATAAACAGATTTCATAAAACATGTTCAATAATTATGAATCAATAACGAAAGCAAAACAAAACATTGAACATGATTATGATCGGATCTACGACATGTTGATTTATCTAGGATATTAAGAATTAGGGTATTAGGAATACCTGGATAAAGCTTTTAAGACAACCCTCTCAACAACAACGGTAAAGAGAGGAGGTGATTTAAAACAAACAGTAAGGGTTAACGGCGGCTGATTTGGTTCTTCCTCAACCGGTACCTTTATGCATCAAGTTTTCTTCAGATGAGGAGAAGAGAGAGTTTTGCCCTGTACGTTGTATTGGGGACTAGAGCCTCTTTTATATTAGATGACCATTAGGGTTTCTCATTATTCCGTTAATGGGTCATCTGGACATCCACTCATTGAGTCCATATCAATTAATTAAATATTTAAAAATTATCCAAATAGAAATCTAATAGTCTTGTTACTTAATTTGATTACTAATCAATTAAGGCTCACAATTGATAAATAACTAATATAATTATTATTACGATATTTGCTCACATAATGATATTGGAATATAATTAAATAATGAAATACTCAACAATCTCCCACTTAGACTACATATCTTAATAATTATACCAGAATTCTTTTGGCGCGCGTCTGAATGCTATTTATCTCTAGGTGATGAATTCTTTAGCAAGACCCAAAAATTATTTAATTTTAAAAAAATAAAATAAATACTCCCTCACATTCTAGTAGCGTGATCGAACAAGCAACGCTAAAGAGTCAAGTCAATGAAATTTACATAAATGCATCTTTGCACATGCAACTCAACATTCAATATACTACAAATTGGGAAATTGTTAAGGTTTGACGCTACCTTATCTATTCATATTCATTTCAACCTCCAAAAGTTCACAAACCAAAGGTCAATAGTTTAATCATTCACAAAGTGTAAAATGTTGTTTTTAAGAACAATCTTCATCGTGTTCTTACAATTATTATGTTCCTCTTCAGTTGAGTTATCATCACTACCTCAAAACAATTCTTCTCCCAATCCTTATCTAACATCCACAACACTCTTCCTCCAAAATTATCAAAAAATGATTCAAAATTTCAAAGTGTTTATGTATCAACCAAACACAAACACAAACACAACAAAATTCAGTTTCAAAACAGAACAAGAATCTCTGTTCTATTCTTCTCTACAAAACAGTTCTTACCTTACCCAACACCCTGAACAAGCACACATCTTCTTCCTCCCTATCTCCTCAGACATAACCACGCGCTCCTTATCGCGTTACATCTCATGCATCCGTAACGAGTTTCCTTATTGGAACCGTTCCCTCGGGGCCGATCACTTTTACCTTTCCTGCGACGGAATTTCTCACGTAAATGACCGGAACATTGTTGAACTGAATAAAAACGCTGTTCAGATCGCGTGTTTCCCCACGCGCCGTCGTAACTTCATCCCACACAAGGATATAACTCTACCACCGATTTTTGATCTCCACGCGCCGGTTAAAATTGGTGGTGGTGAGTTTTGCGTTGTAGATTATCAAAACGACGATGTTTTGTGGGTAGGTGAAGCGTTGCGTTTAGGGTGTGTTCCTGTCGTTGTTACGGAAGAAGCTGTAAACGACATGCCGTTCATGGATTTGCTGAGGTGGAGGGAAATGGTTGTGTTTGTGAAAAGTGGTGTGAAGATTGAAACTGACACGTGGAGGGAAAGGAAGGAAAATATGAGAAGATTGGGTGTGGTGGGGAGTAAGCATTTACGGTGGAATCGACCTGCTCAGCCGTTCGATGCATTTAATACTGTTATGTATCAGTTGTGGCTTAGACGCCATACTGTTAGATATGAAAGTGTTCAATCAAGTTGATCATTATGTATATTGCTAATGCTGCATATCTTTTATGTTTATATATACACGAGCAATTGAATAATGTTTATTTGTGGCTTAGTTTTACTTGTAAACTTGAGGTTTGTCATTTGTCAAATGAAGTATTATCTTAGATATGATTCATTATGCTTTGTGTTAAATCTGTTAATTTTTCTATCCTTATTAAAAGTGCTCCTACTAATTGTTTTTAACCTAACAAAGGTATCAAGCATGGGGATCCTCTATCCCCTACCTTTTTATTATATGTGTGGATATTTTGTCAAGCCTCATTCTCATTGTTCAAAGCCAAGAAAAAGGGAAGTATTTATGGGAGGAGAACCTTATCAAACCAAAGTATTAGGGAGGTATGAGTTTAAAAAATATGAGGTACTTTAATGAGGCCATGCTTGGTGTGGATGCTTCATACTAATCTTGACACTTTCATTGGTAAGTAAATGTCTAAAGGCTAAATACTACCCTAATCAGGATATTCTGCCTAGTCAGACATGCTACATGCCTAGCTACAATTGGAGGAGTCTGAGTCATGCTAAATGGATCATAAAGAAAGGGTGTTGTTGGAAAGTAAGGGATGGAAAGTCTGGAATGACAATTGGCTAACCAGAATAGGTTTAATGTTCTAAGTTCTAACCCAAAACATTAGGGATCCCAATGTTTTCCTGGTTAAGGAGAAAAATTTGCAATTACCTCTTATTCAAAAAGTTAAAGGGACCGGCTTATGTGGAGGGAGGTACTCAGATGATAACATTTATAGACTATAGTGTTAAATCTAGGTACAATGCTTTAGCTCAATGGGATCCAACTACCTCTAATAATGATAATAGGAGTTGGAAGAAAATATGGAACTTAGATACTATCCCTAGATCTCAAACATTCCTATGGAGGATGATGAATAATTCTTCCTAGGCAGTAGGCACTAACTGCTCTGTGACATGCCCCAGATGTAACTAGAGTATTGATAAAAAACTTCACTTTATGGAAATATGGTCAGTTTAATTTTAATTTTGAACTTTAGATACCAACATTTTGTTAAAGTAGTAAAGGGACATTGACCCCATTCCCCAGTGGTGACTGGTATGATTGATGGTTCTAGCATATTGAGAAAATTTAGCACTACAACTTACGAATCTTGTTCACATAAAGTCTATATATGTAAACATTTTTGTTGCTTATAAGTTGCATTGTTCTAAGTAGTTCATTCTAATAACATTACCATAAATTGAAGAAATTGTAGGCTTTAAAGAATTGGAGACTTTTAATTTAGGATACAATAACTTCGGTGGACATATTGATGCTAAAATTTTATCATCACTGCCTACCATGCACTCAGTTTCTGCTTGTTGGTGTCTCTCCCAAAATCATTGAATTGAAAAAGCTTTTTGAGTGCCAATTAGATGAAAATCAGTTAATCAATGCTGCTAAAATGCCAGCTTGTTCAGAAAGATTCATCACATGGTATGTTACCACTTACTAATCAATTGAAAGAAGGTTTTTCTAATATATATATATAACGATAGAGATCATTTTATGCAATTATATATAATTCGATTATTCAAATTCTGAAAACACAATTTTTCTTTTCTTTTGTAGGCATGTTCACGAAATGAAGGCCCTGGGAGCTTGTTGGAATATCACAAACACTATTGTCTACCTTGTTAAAATCATCTCTATAGATCACATTCCCAGTTGGCCGCAACAATATCACCAGTCCGAGCCCCTCTTCTCCCGATCAAAATACTTCGGATTCTCCTAATTAAAATGCCTACGATTCTCCTGATGAAAATGCTTCTGATTCTCCTAATCAAATGAAGAATCAAGTACCTCCATTTGTTGGAGTTATTATTGGTGGATCCGTGTTTCTTTTTATTTCCGGCATTGGTGTATAACTTTGTAAGACAAACACGTTAGTTATATTGTTAAACCTTGGACTACCGGAATGCCCATCCACCAAGCACCAGTTTGAGTAATAAAACACGATCTTGTTTGACAAAAAAGGATACATTTTTATGCACTAATAGTATATGGTTATTTTGATCACCACTTTAAAGTTAAAAACAATGTTTATATATTTAACCGATGAATCTTCATACATGACAAAGAATATGAACTTATTTTCGTTTGTGTTTTCGTCATTCAGTTGAATATATGCAGTCCTATGTCTTTCACCTAAACTCCTTGTGTTCGTATGCAATTTTTCTTTATACATCACACATGCATAACAGAAATTTAAAATTTCTGGTGTGCCAAAGCTAAAGAGATTAGATCTTGAATCGGCATGTGAAGATTTTAGCAATGTAGTTGGTAATTCACCTATAGGTACATTATACAAAGGAAGTAATTTGTCTAGTAGAGTTGAAATTGTTGTAGCTTCTGTTTTTACGATGTTGTGAATTCGTTGCAAAAACCACACCAATAATAAACTTGATGCGTGGAGCAAATTAAAACCAAGTAATCAAATCAAGCGGGTAATAAAATAATTCAAACAAAAATAAACAACAAGAGATAAAAGGAAGAAGGAGAACACAAGAATCTGTTTACCCAGTTCGGTCTAATGATGACCTACTCTAGGGAGATAGCAGCTCTCCGTTCCACTGTAATGATATAAGTTTCTTTACAAAGAGATATTGAGGTTACAAGAATCAGTTTTCAAACCTAATTCTACCCAAGTTTCAATCTCTTCTAATGACCAAGAGACTCAATCCTAATAATGTTTTGTTCAAGGTGAAATAAAACAATCTCAACCCTAGTGTTTGTTGCCACGAGAAATTCTCTATAAACCCTAATTTGTATGTTGGTTTCTAACCCTTGTTTTCTACACCCATATTCATCTGATACAAGATTTATATTTATAGTGAAAAGTATCCCTAAAAAATTGGAACAAAACAGGCCTAAGAAAAAGTTGTTTTATTTTTCTGCTGCTGCAACAATTCGGCCGCCGAATTGGACCCTTCGGGCGTCGAAAATTTACGAGACAAATGTCTCCCAAAGACAGGCAAATACTTGATGTCATGCCTTTTGTACATAAGTTGATAAATACTTGATGTATCAATTTGATCTTTTTTTTGTTTGAAAGGTAATTTGATCATGTTTGAAATTTGGGTAAAAATACTTTATATTTTCAGTTAAAAAAGAGTCGCTTTATGACTCATTTTAATATTATGACGCTGACGATTGGAATCTAAAGTGTAGATTTTTTTTCTTACACCCTAAAGTGTAGATAAAATTGAATTAGTTAAAGTTAGTGATTTGAATTTGAACTAATTTGAATAGTTTTACCAAAAAAATAACGAGAAGAGGGAAACATGAAGTTGCAACCGAGGATACAAAAGTGTGTATAAATCATGATTGATCCTCATAGAATAACCTAATATGTTTTCTATTTTGCAAAGAGAAATTAGAGGTTGAAGGAGTAAGTAACTATTATGTTTTGTTGAACAAGTAACCATGTATATTTCTATTAACCAAATTTATTTATTATCTAACTCTAACAAGTAATACTACCATTTAAGGGTCGAGAAACAAAGACCATTTTGAGGTCTGGATCGAACTTTGGCATTATAAATAATACACGTAGACTTTGGTTGATACTTTTGTTAATGCAAAAGAGAAAATAATGTAGGGAATTGTTAAAAAAATTTACAAACTTGCCCGTTTAAACCGTATAGGCCTCTGCTTGTGCGCTATTTTTCAACTCATACTTTTTTCAGAACTTGTGAGCCTTATCCGATAAAGCTCGATATCGGTTCGGAATGTTTTGAAAGAGTTTGATAGTCTGTCTTGACATATATCTAGTTTGATGTGTTATACATATTATTTATTTTTTGAAGCATATCTAGTTTGATGTGTTATACATATTATTGCTTTGATTATTTTTAAAAAAATGTGGGAGGGGTTAAATTTGTTCTAAAAGAATTTGACATCAACAATATTTTTAAGTTAGCAAATGAAACTAATACATCGTCATTTTAGTCTAACACATCAACAATTAATCGGTCTAATATGAATCAAAATTAATAAAATAACTATTTTCTCACGGTATAAAAATGTAAATACATAAGAGACTAACATAATTTCATTACCATTTATTTTTTTGTAAAAATTGACTTCAGAATAGATGTTCAGTGATAAATTTGTTAAATTGTCAAATTATGTACATGTGTAGGAGGTTGTGACTCCATTTCAAAATTTCATTCCACTATCAATCTAACACTCCATTTCAAAATTTTATTCCACTAACAAATTCACCTGATTCACGTGGGCCCTACTCTAACAACCAAGAGTGAACTCTCTCACTAAGCAATTCTATTCTCACCCTGAACACCATCATCTAATCAAATCGAAGCCGTTAAAAACCACACGTGGAACAATCCTACCCTATAACATTGATCAATCACATAACCTCACGCGTAACTGTATCAATTCCACTACCTCCTTCACCCTGCGTTTCTTGCTTGCATATTTGGCGGGTACACTATAACAACTAATTCACACATTCTCATTCACATTTTGAATTTTCTCTACAACCAATCTTCTTCACCTTATAACAACAAATTCAAATTTCTCATAACATTTTCATCTTCTCCAAAGTTTCTAGAAGAATTAAACAATGTTCTATTCACACCAGCTTCTAGCTAGAAAAGCACCTCTCGGTCAAATTTGGTATCAATCTCACATTTCATCTTCATTTTCGTTTCAATCTTCATCTCTCTGTTTTTGCGTTTTTTTCAAACTTACTAAAATGAGAATCGGAATCGCTTTTTTGTTTGAAGGATGGCGGCAACGATGCACGCTAAGATCAACAGGAAGAAGTTGAATAAGCTCAATATCATCAAAATCTGGTAACTGTAATCGATTATTCACATTCTTCTTCTAACTTTACCGAAATCGTTCTTACTGTGTCGTTTTTTGCTTGTGAACAGTGAAGAAATTCTGAATCCAGCGATTCCCATGGCTCTCAGACTTTCTGGAATACTCATGGGTAATCTCCCTCCCTCCCTCTCTCTCTCTCTCTCTCTCTCTCATACTTTTTTGTTTTCGATTTCACTTCTTTGCGATTCTTCATAATCTATTTTTCGTTTTTATCAGGAGGTGTTGTGATTGTGTATGAACGAAAAGTGAAGCTACTCTATGGTAAATTTCAAGAGTTTTTATTTTTAATCATTAATTAATCATATGTTAAAATCATGAAATTCTGTTTCAGTATTTGAAAATTTTGAACAACATTTTTGAATTTTCGCTGTTTTTTTAATTTTAACTTTATTTTTTGCAGATGATGTTTCACGACTTCTGGTATGAAATTCAAATTCAACTTTATTTTTTTTTTCAATTGATTCAAATTTTGCTTTATAATTGCTTTAAATTTGAATTTGTAAGGTTGAGATTAATGAAGCATGGAAGGTTAAGAGTGTTCCAGATCCTACAGTGCTTCCTAAAGGAAAATCTCAAGCTAAGTGAGTCACGTTTTCTTTAACTTTTATGTTCATTTTCAACTTTTTTTCTAGGTAACTTTTAACATGTTTATGGTTTTGAACTTAGGATATAATTAAATAAGTTAAGCAGAGTAGAAACTTGTTTAATGGTATGAAACTTTGGATAGTTAAATAAGTTAAGCATAATAGGAATTTGTCTGTGGTTTGAAACTCTGGATATAGTTAATTAAGTTACTAAAACATGAAATTTGTCACACGAACGATTTGTCATTGCCAAAGAATAAAGAAAAGAATGAGTGTGATTATCACGAGAACAATTTACGCTGTCATTATAGTCTTCTCATTCGAATTAATTCTTCTGTCAACCCCTTGATTGTTTGCGTATATGAATGAAAGTTTAGATGTCGTAATTGAACTATTGATCAAGTTTCTGACTCCCCTGTATCTGATTGGTCTTATGGCTACAGCTTCATTTGTCTTTTCCCTATATTTACAAACTTAGGATTGTAATGTTGATCATCAGTAAGTTCCACTTTCTATAATATAGAAAGTCATTAGGCTTGTCTGCAGCTTGACGGTTTGAAACTTTGGATAGTTTAAGTTATTACCAAGTTAGTCACATTTACATTTTCTTTTTCTGAATTTGATTTCCCTTTGCTATGTGTTTAACTTTTTGACAGGAGAGCGGCAATCACTTTGCCAGGTAAAGAACAGATGACTCTGGAAGAATTGGAACTGTCCCGTCAGTCCAATGCAACCACTACATTTAATCGTACTGCTTATTTTTCCATGGTATGTAATGCATTGCACAAATAATGTATGTAGCATTTAAATCATGTTTTTCAAATAATCATGTTGAGCATGTGGCACCAAGAAATTTATACCACTAATAATCTACTAATGGAAGTTTTTCTTATATAGAAACCGTAATCAATTTATAATCTAGTGATGACTTGCTATCAAAGAAACAAGTTTATTTCAGGATGATCAAATGTTTAATTGTGTTGATCATAATTTACTTTGTTTCCTTGCCATAAAGAAATTTAAGGCATTGATGGCTTATATAAAAGTATTTGAGGTCTGATCAACAAAACTGAAAACTATGAAAATCCATGCAGACTGTTTCTGCTTTCATGTCTTATTGTTTTATGTGCTTTTCTATACTAACACTGTTTGAATTTGGATTATCTATGTTCTCCTATTGTTGCAGAGACTTGATACTTTGGATGAACCATTCGTTGGTAATGGAGGAAATGTGGAGGAAGATCCATCGGTGCATCACCATCAAGGTTTTCATCTTTGAATTTGCTAAACATTTACATGCTTGCATTATGTCTGATTATTCCTATGCTGACTCTTTAACACTGTCAGCTGCTCCTGAGAATATTACCCTATTTGAACCTTTCCAAGCTGATGCGGTTCCTTACAATCGGTTTGAGAGGTTTTTGCTTCGACCATCCTTTTGTATAATTGTGTTCTTCTTTCTAGTTGTATTTTTACTTCATTTAGACATTTTAATTTTAAGCTTTATGCTAAGCATATCAGATTTTAGATGCAGTTGTAAATATTTTCATGTGTCCTGCTAGCAGGACCAATGAACCATCTATCCTGTTAGCTCATTCTCAAATCTTGAGAAAATGATTTATTATTATTATCTTCATCATTTACCCGTTTGTCTTTGTGAATGCTGCGACAGGTTTGATATCGAAGGAGATGACGAAACACAAGTAAATGTACCTTCAGGGGATTATGCTCAATTTCCAATACCCTCCCCCCCTCCACCAGATGAACCAAAGATAGGTGAGTAGCATATCAATCCCTTGACTGCTTGTAAACACCAAGATTTTCATTAAAGCTTTTCAATAAACCTACTTGCAAACTTGTACTAATTTCACCTCAATTGCAGTTCATTTAATTTAAGCCATATTTTGGTTATTTTCCATATGATGTGCCCTACTTGAACGTGTCTGGCAATTGAAAATATAACTACTATTAGTGTTGAGTTAAACGGGATCAAATTTGTCCGGCACTCATACATACTAAAAGTTTGAATCATTTAAAATGAATTTATTTTCATTTTAGTCTGTTTAAGCCAGTTTGGCATTTCTTTGCAATACATAAAACTTCAATATCTTTCTACCTAGTTGTTGGCGGTCAAAAGCAGAAGTAAAAGTGTAAATAGTGTTGAATTTGTGTTGGACTGGGTGTGTACACAAGAGTTAAGTACTTTGGGTTTGTTATTATGTTTTGATTTTAAAATGCATTGATTCTTGTCTTTTAATAAAATGGGAAGCATATTTAAGCTCGTAGCATTCCCTTTCTACATGAACTTAAGTTTTAGAACTAAGTCCGAGGAACATAGTGATCTAAAGTTTGTTTTCATGCATATATTTTTCATCTGTCACTGATATAACTATTCTGCAGATGATATAGTTGAAGACCAACACCCTGAGCACCCGATCATTCAGGAATATAATGACAACATGAATGCTAGAGAGGTACTATAATCATTTATCTGTTCAAAGAACATTACAATGTTGCGAAAACAAAATGACCAACCGCATAAGTGCAATGCAACAGGAACCTCAAAGGCGAGGGCCAGCTAAACGGAAAAGAGGAAAACCAATACAAATGGACTACGAGCAAACCATAATCCCTGCTCCTAATTACCAAAACTGGCTTCAAAACCCTTCTGATTTAGTCTCAAGAAGAGGAGGAATGGAAAAGGTTTTCAATTGCTATTCACTATGCATCTAGAAATCCTTTGCCTAAGATTTAGACAACTATATACTTACGCAGTGTAATACCGTTCTTTCAGTTGAGGCAGCGACATGATATCATGTCTTCAACTAAGATAGCTAACCTCATGGAGGTGCCACCTGTTGCTCTAAATGGTGGCTTATTGTCAAGGGTAAACAAAGATATATATTATCCATCACCTCTTCTTGACTTATGGATTAAGAGCACTCAACCACCACATAATTCACCTTCAGGTCTATATAGAGTCTCTCTCTCTTTTTGTGAAACTACTCAAACTTGACATTAAAAGGGTTAAGCAGAAGGTAACAAAGATCAGTATTCTATGCAGTTAGGATTTTATCAAACCATTCTCCAGAACCATCATCAACATCACCTCCAGCAGTACATAATAATGACTTCTCAAGATATGTTAGTCTCCTACATCCATCTTTTGGTTTTCTTTTCCATATTTTAGAAGTATAAAACTTCATTCCTGATAAATCTACAAATGTGAAGGGTGCTGAAGAATTTGATGGTAGGTTAGACAACCTATTTAATGCTCCGAGAGAGCAGGTGCGGCCGGTAGACAAGGATCTGCCAGAGAACATGCCAGTACATGAAGATACTCCTATCTTATCAGAGAAATCTGGTATGTTTCATCATTACTTGGTTATCATTCATATTTCTAAATTAGTTGTTACAGAGTATACCAATAATAACTAACAAATTGTGATGCATTCGTTCCTTCACACGTATTTCCAGGAGGAGGAGACAACACATATTCCGTGGGTACAGCATCTGATCATGGTCCTTCCTCACATTCGGACTTGGAAACAGGAAGGTAATGCAATAATTTAAATTTGCCCCTTACAGAATCCAGTTAAATGACCATACCATATATTGATAACTGACTTATCAAATTGCGATGAAAATTCTGGTCTTGTTAAAAAAGTTTGTCGATGATTGATGCTTGAAAACTTATTAATATTAACAGATTAACAAAGAAAAAGCGTTTATCATCTAGAATCAGCAGTGGAGGGGTTCATACAGTACCCGAGAATGAAAAAATGTATGCAGATTTCAATCCTAGGTCGCCTGACATGTTTCCAACACCTAATCAAGGTACATTACTTGTTAATGCTTCTATACTAGTATTGATATTCTTTATCCACTTAACACATATCTGAGCCTTGTAAGTTCCTTTTCAGTACTTCTTGTGGAGACAGGTCCCACGCAAACACAAGGAAATCCCAATCATCCTAGTGACAAGATAACCGAATCAATCCATGCGTATGAATCTTTTATTAACCTACATTATAGATGATATTTTTGGTAACATTAAAGCTTATTTATTGATTTTGAATGTTACAGTCAGATGAAAGCACATTTTGACACTCTAAAATCAGCAAGTGGAGCTCCTCAATTTGAGTCTCTAGATGTCTTAGCTTCGGGAATGACCAGAAAATCAGCAGCTCTACTTTTCTATCAAACCTGTGGTATTACTGCTCATAATCCTCTAACTTACCAGTTATATTAATATTTTACTACTGATTTATCAAAAGATCATTCCCTTGTTTCAATATATGTGTTTTAACTTTGATGTGCATAGTTCTTGCGACCCGCGATGTCCTTAGAGTTGAGCAGAAGGAGCCTTATGGGGAGATTCTTATCTCCAGAGGACCAAAGATGTGATTAAGGTCTGGTTTCCTCCCCAATTATGCATGTTTCTTAAAATTTCTATTCTCTTCATTGATGTATTGAACGTATAGAGCATCACTAACTAATTGTTATCATTAACAGCAGGTGGATGGTGATGGTTTAACTTAGGAAACGACAGAGATTCCTCCATACATATGCAATCATTAGTTACTACCACAAACTTACTCCTTCAATACATACATCACACGGCTGGATTACACATATAGCAACTGCTAGGATTTAGAATATTATTATTATTATTATTAATATTTCTAGACATTTTGAAATATTGCTTTTTTGTACAAAACATTTTGGAGTACTGTTATGCCTAATGAAATATCTCCAAGTATTATGTGCATGATGAGATTTATTTTTGACATGTTTGGATATTTGAAGTAGATTTAACTTTTTTCTTCAAAAATTGAGATTTGAAACTTTTGTCTTTAAAATCAATTTTGAGGCTCAAATCGTTAACCTCCTATCTTTTTTTGGGCTTAAATATATTTCGTAAATCACCTTTTATTTTTTTGTAAAGTAGTTTAATGGACTAACAATAATTTGGTTGGTAGAACTCAATTTCAAAATTTGATTCTGAAATAAAATTTAGTTTTGAAACTTTTTGATCTAAATTTAACATTCTGAAACTTTTTTAGGTTACATGTTTGCCACCCTAAACTTTTTTAACTTGTTCCAAAAAGAAATTATTAAAATGAATTCAGAACTTTTTTTATACATAAGTATTGATGTAATCTGACTAATGCGAGTTTGTGATTTCAAGCAAAACAAAGACGGCACAGCTAGCTTATTTTTAGGAATTTAACTTTACAATTTTTAGTTAAAAGTTCAAATGATTTTGAGAACGGTCGTAAATAGTTATTGTTGGGTGAGGCCTCCATTACCCTCTTTTGTTTAGAGGGTAATTACACTCTCATTATATCAATCAATCAAAATATAATATAATATATATAGTCAACATTAAATGTCAAATAAATGAGTCAATTATTTCTAAAAATAAAAAAAGTTAATCTTAATCATAAGGTAACTTATAATACTTTTAATTTTGGGTTAAGGATGTTTTTCGTTCTTATAAATATACCAACTTTTCATTTTAGTCCCTCTAAAAATTTCCAATCTTCACTTTTGGTCCTTCATTTAAAGTAAACTCTTTTCTAGAATTCATATTTTTGAATAAAACTTTGCAGAAAAATTCATAATATTACAAGAATCACTTCAAAAAAAATTGATTTTTTTAACAAAACATGAATTTAATATGAATTTATATATTTTTATGGTTAAAAATTCATATTTAATTTATATTTTGTTAAAAAGTTCTAATTTTTTTGGGAATGATTTTTACAATATTCTACATATATCTCACAATTTCATTAAAAGAGTACTAAATTTAACTTTAAAATAGAGACCAAAACTAGTGATTGAAAATTTTATAGGGACAAAAAGTTGAAGGAAAATTTTAGAGGGACTAAAACAAAAAGTTGGTATATTTATAGGGACTAAAAACATATTTAACCCTTTAATTTTTATTTAATTATATTAAGGTGTTCGATCTTAATTAATTTACACTACAAGACTTATAACAAATAAAATTTTACATCAAATTTCTTTATCTAGATGTCCTTAAATTCATCACTTACATTCATAAAATTTCTTCCATTACAGAACCTCAAACGTGAGGACAAAAACATCTCCTTCATTCAAATTTCTTCTTTTTTATTCTTCCCTATTGATCAAATCTTGTTTCTTTTTCATTATTCTTCCCATTTTGATTGTTCAATTTTGTCGTTCCAAGCTGTCGTAGTTTCGAATTATAGTGAGAATTGTCGCTGTTTCTAGAACTGTGTCAAGTATCGTGATTTAATTTTTTTATTTAAGCAGCCAAACTAATAAAATTTGTTAACACGCATAGACCCGCCTCAATATCAGCCAAAGCCTTTAAGTCCAAACAAAAGAACAAAAGCCTCATGACATAACCATTTCAGCAGCAACCGAAAAAAATGCTAGCAAACTCCCACAACATCACAACGGTAACACCTACTAGCAGTCCTTAAAGTACAACAGATGACTCACTCAATTGTTATAATTAACTACCTCACAACCAAGAAAAATCAAATAAAAAAAATTAAGTCACCATACCTGACGTGGTTCTAGAAATAACGGCAATTCTCACGATATTTGGAATCAAACGAACGACAACGATTCTCACAAAAATTGAAAATTGCGGCAGTTTGGAACAACAAAATTGAACAATCAAAATGGGAAGAAGAAATTTTATGAATGTAACTGATAAATTTAAGGACATTCAAATGAAAGAAATTTGATGTGAAATTTTAATTGTTTTAAGCAAGTCATGTAGTGTAAATTAATTAAGATTGAACACCTAAATATATTAAGGCAAGATTACATTAGGGTTCCTTTATCTTATTTATTTGTAACAATTTGGTATTTTCTCTTTATTTTTTCGCGTTTAGCTCCTTTATTTCTCTTAAAAGCACATATACATCTTTTTTTCTCATTTTTTATTAAAAATAACATAATTTTATTTAAAAATATATATTTTTATTAAAAATGAAAAAAATCCAAAAATATGATGAAGATGTTCATCATCTTCATCTTCTTCCTTTGAACCTTCATCATCTTCTTAAAATCAACAAAAATTCTACTAAGATGTATCTCCAAATATCAACCAATCATTGGAAAATAGGGACCAATCAAAAAGCTAATATACATTGGCAAATATATCATTTTCTAGATTACTCTTTCTTATTTAGAGGGTATTTACCCCCTCATGATATCAACCAATCAAAATGTAATATACATTGGCAACATTTAATGTCAAATAAATGAGTCAATTTTTTCTAAAAAAAATTAATTTTAATCGTCAAGTAACTTTTAATACTTTTAATTTTTATTTAATTATAGACAAGATTATATCAAATAAATGAGTCAATTTTTTCTAAAAAAAAATTTTGATTACCCTATTAGCCAATGATTGGTTGATATTTGGAGATATATCTTAATAGAATTTTTGTTGATTTAAAGATGATGAATGTTCAAAGGAAGAAGATGAAGATGATGAACATCTTCATCATATTTCTGGATTTTTTTTTCATTTTTAATAAAAATATATTTTTTTAAAATAAAATTATGTATTTTTTAATAAAAAAATGAGAAAAAAAGAGGTACATGTGCTTTTAATAGAAATAAAGGAGCTAAACGCGAAAAAATAAAGATAAAAGACCTGTTACAAATAAATAAGATAAAGGAACCCTAATGTAATCTTGCCTTAATATATTTAGGTGTTCAATCTTAATTAATTTACAGGGCATGACTTGCTTAGAACAATTAAAATTTCACATCAAATTTCTTTCATCTGAATGTCCTTAAATTTATTAGTTATATTCATAAAATTTCTTCTTCCCATTTTGATTGTTCAATTTTGTCGTTCCAAACTATCGTAGTTTTCAATTTTTGTGAGAATCGTCGTCGTTCGTTTGATTCCAAATATCATGATAATTGCCGTTATTTCCAGAACCACGTCAGGTATGGTGACTTTTTTTATTTTTTGATTTTATTTTTCTTGGTTGGGAGGTAGTTAATTATAACAATTGAGTAAGTCATCCGTTGTACTTTAAGGACTGCTAGCAGGTGTTGCCGTTGTGATGTTGTGGGAGTTTGCTAGCATTTTTTCGGTTGCAGCTGAAATGGTTATGTCATGAGGCTTTTGTTCTTTTGTTTGGACTTAAATGCTTTGGCTGATATTGAGGCAGGTCTATGCGTGTTAGCAGATTTTATTAGTTTGGCTGCTTAAATAAAAAAATCAAGTCACGATACCTGACACGGTTCTAGAAACAACGACAATTCTCACTATAATTGGAAACTATGGTAGTTTGGAACGACAAAATTGAACAATCAAAATGGGAAGAATAATGAAAAAAGAAATAAGAATTGTTCAATAGGGAAGAATAAAAAAGAAGAAATTTGAATGAAAGAGATGTTTTTGTCCTCACGTTTGGGGTTCTGGAATGGAAGAAATTTTATGAATGTAAGTGATGAATTTAAGGACATCCAGATGAAAGAAATTTGATGTAAAGTTTTATTTGTTATAAGTCTTGTAGTGTAAATTAATTAAAATTGAACACCTTAATATAATTAAATAAAAACTAATGAGTTAAATATGTTTTTAGTCCCTATAAATATATCAACTTTTTGTTTTAGTCCCTCTAAAATTTTCCTTCAACTTTTTGTCCCTATAAAATTTTCAATCACTACTTTTAGTTTCTATTTTAAAGTTAATTTTTTGTAATTTTTAATGAAATTGTGCAAAAATATGTAGAATATTATAAAAAAAAATTCTAAAAAAAAAATTAGATTTTTTTAACAAAACACAAATTAAATATGAATTTTTAACCATAAAAATATGTAAATACATATTAAATTCATGTTTTGTTAAAAAATTCTAATTTTTTTTAGAGAGATTCTTATAATATTATGAATTTTTCTGCAAAATTTTATTCAAAAATATGAATTCTATATATGAGTTTACTTTAAAGGAGGGACCAAAAGTGAAGATGGAAAAATTTTGAGGGACCAAAAGTTGAAGAAATTTTTTAGAGGGACTAAAACGAAAAATTGACATATTTATAAGGGGCAAAAACATATTTAACCCTAAAAAGAATGTAAACAAAAATCATTTAAGCTAGTGCGAGAATCGAAAAATCCAACCATTTTAAATTGGTTGAAATAATTTTTCATGATAACTCTAGACTTATCCTCTAACTCTAACAGTTAATAGTATTTTATATCTAAAATTATAATTAAAAAAAGATTTCTTTTAGGAAAAGAAAGGTATATTCTACCTCACAAGATAATTACATTATCTAACTATAGAACATATTTACCTCTTGCACACAAGCATCAAAGTTATGGTGAGAAAACCTTTTTTTGGAAGGATCCTTGGGTTATTGGCGATAAGCACCATATACATTTCCATTTCTGACCATTGAAGGTTGTGCTTTCATGTGGGGTATTTGGCTTTTCTAAGAAACAAACAAAAATTGTCATGCTGGCATTCAAATTGTCACTAAAACTACAATGAAATGACAATTTAGTCATGGATTCAATTATATTAAAATGTTTATTATATTGATCCCTGATACACCGTAGTGAAGAGATTGTCAATATAAATGTAATATTGATCTACTATATCAAGATTGCATTAATTCATAGGACAGCTCCTTTAGAATCAAAAAAGGTTGCCCCTACTATGTGCATTGACACAATAAAATCAGAAAAAATACAATCCGAAAAATTGTACCTAATGTGTGCAATGTTACACCTTTAATAACAGAAAAATGAATCTCAGACCCTTAATCAATTGCCGAAGGTGCTATTTATCCAAAGGAGTTGCAACTACATTAGCACCAACACTTATGTAAAGCCATTTTACAAGGCTTCAGAAGGAATAAATCATAGTGTTCAGTATGGACAAATTTCAAAGCCTTGAATATTGTAAAAATGTTAATAAAGAGTGAAACCATCTTGAAACTGAACATCAATAGTTACCATACAGTTGAAATACAACAAAATTTTCTCTATAGAAAGTCACCATGCTAAGGATGAATCAGAGTTGTTAGGTTGATGACCATGTGCTGGGTTGGGACTTCTCAGAAGAACTGAAGTGTGTATTAGAGAAAACTCATTGCATGGAATAAAGTCATGAATATCATCAACACTTGATGTGTTTGGAAATTAGAATGGAAGGTCATCTTGAAGGAAGCTTCAAATTTGTGCAGTGAATCACTTCTTGACTAATTTCAAAACGTCGCCAACTAGATGTAAAGAACCAGTTACAAGGACCTGATGCACCAACCAGACAATTTTGCATGTTAGAACGCTATACTTGACAGGGATATATAATTCAGATAAGGAATGTTAGTTATTACAAAATTGTTTTGCATGAAACACATGAACGCGTATATGTCTTTAACTTTAAGAGGGAAAAAGCATTTAACTTCGATTTTGACCGAAAAAAAAAGAGGTAATGATGTATGAAATAACCAATCATAATATGTTTACTTTTCTTGAAATATGTTTTATAAAATGAGCATTTCTAAATTCAGATTTACAGAGAACAACCAATTTTAGTCAATACATATATACTTTCTAGACCAATACACAAAGTAGTGCTATTAACACTCTTTTCAACAATTATTCCAGTATTCGTTGAAATTCATACAGGTCCTACTACTTTTAAAATGGGTCACACCATACCGAACAATTGATCTACATGAAATTCAGTTCAAACTAGTATATTGAAAAGAGAGTGTGTAGTGAACACTTCTCATGCAGACAACGTGAGCTACATGGTAAGAAACATACAACAACGTGTATCAAGTGTACATTATATTAAACTGAGTTTATTTTTTCAATAAATATATTATCTTGTGATGTGAAATCAGATATTTGCAACTGTTTGGTGTAATTTATGTTACCTGAAAACGAACTGACTGATTTTGTTGACTTCTGTCCCTAAGCCATTTGATTGCTACTGGCAATGACGAAAACACAGCGCTGTGTTCACAATTACTGGCACTCATTTCCATATCATCTTTTAGTTCTTCAGAAACAATGTCAGTAATTTTACCTGCCAAGGCAAGGGATCACAAAGTAAGGTCATAAAATAATCAATAATATGGTTCTAATTACCACAATATTCGTACATAATAAAATTAGAAGTCGGAGCTCTGAAAACGCAATTTGTATGTCATGAATCAAAATACCTTTGTTGCCTTGCATGAGATTTTCCCACACTCTTTGAAGAGCGATCTGCCATGACAGATCAACTTGAGAATCAGTTGATGTTGTTGATGCTTGAGATCCAACTTTGTTATACACAGACAAACTTGGTACAAAGAGCGCCTTCTTGAAATAAACTCCTACAATTTCAATTTAATCGTTTCTTTATTCAATGCACAAAAAATATCTTTCTTTAGAAGATTTGTCAATAAAAAATAGTTTGCCTTACATTTTTTTCCTAGTAAACAAAAAATAATCACATAATTAATACAGGGAAAATCCACTTATTCGTCAATTTGCCAAAACCATTATTGATAATCATGTCCTAGCAAAATCCAGAGAGTACTGACCATGATCGGCACATGTTTCCATCAGACGAGGAAGAAGCAGCTGAGGATCTCGTACAGTCAAACAGTTGAACAGCAATATCTGCAAGTCATTCAACAACTTTAACTCGGTTCAATTAAAATATGAATCATCAAGTCTGGTTAAAAGAAGTAGCAGTTCTGCCCTTTTCTCACATGATTATATTTTTCTATATCCAGAAACTAAAAGTTTAATTATGTAATCTACCGGAGTGGATTTTCTCTGCACTCCTTTTTCTCCATGTTGCATCTTTACTACATCATGTGAGGATTTAGGATTATCAAGTTGTCGATGAAACAGTGTTTGGTCCGGACTGTTATCTTTGATGGCAAGAGAAAACCACCTCGCGCATACTTCCATACTTTCTGGACTATGGGCTCCATCTAAAAAGAAAACAAGTTCATTTGGCTGTTCACTCTTGAAGTGCGTATCAGCAACAATCTGAGCCCTTCCTTGCAAACTTGCACTTGTTAACCCTTTTATGAACTGTTCTGGCAAACTCTCCTTCATGCAGTTAGATGAACCACTTCAGCAAAAAGGCTTAAAAAAAAGGCGAAAAAATAACTACTTTTAGAACTTACAGTTCGTTCCAAGTATATGTCTCCAAGATGCCCCGTCCTTTTCAGCCATGTAGAGCACAGTACAATGGCAAGACCAGCATTTAAATATTGATGCTCGCCTTCGAGACCAAGTGTTAAACCGTTTAGCAATTTGGCATCTAACGGCGGTACAACTTGGAGAGGTACCTGGAGTTGGCAAAATTTTCTTAGCTGATTGAACTACCAAGCCTAATTAGTCGCAGTGCGAAATTGTACTCTTGTACTTTATAATTACATGTCAATATTATAGATTACGCCAAGTGATGATTATTCATATATGTTTCAAAAGTAGAAATGATCATGATATGATAGAACATACATTTAGTTGAGAAGCCTTCTCTTCAAGGACGTGCATTGCTTCTTCAGGTTGTGGCACTGTAAAAGCGGGAATTCGATCCTAGAAATGAGTGAACAAATAAATACAAGGAATTTATCAGTAAGAAAGTACGCATTGTTGATGGTCATCAAAAATAACTTTTGTTCTTGAAAATAAGAAGAAAAAATGTATTCTACATCAAAAAAATTACCTTAAAGATACCAGCCTTCTCACCAGCAATTTCCCCAAGAGTATTTCCTGTTAATTGCTGAACAAATTAGTGGCATAGAAACATGCGTATTCAACCATATTCTGATACTTCGTGTATATCATACCAATTTTGAAAACATATATTTTTGTAGCTATAAACATGCATTAAATTAGTAATTACCTAGATTCAAATATAGAAAACTAACCAAGAATCTCCATGTGGTCATACCCTAGGGAAGTTATTCCACACACAATAGGTGCCTGAACCTGAAATACAAAGAAAAGTGCATAAGCCTGTTCACCAAGATACTAACTTCTGAAAAAACTAGTGCAAATACCAAGATTCAAAATTCATGTAGTCATGTAAAGTTAAGATTTCTGCTAAAATAAAAACTATACATACCACATTTGTTGCATCGTATTTTCCACCTAATCCAACCTCCATGATAGCAACATCTACCTGCACAAAAATCAAAAATAAACATTTGTTAATAATACCAAACAGAAAATAAGTATATCTGCCAAACAAGGTTACATAGAAACTCAAATCACACGGATCAAACCTGCTCAGCTGCAAATATCTTGAAGGCAAGTAAAGCAAGGAAACGGAAATAGTTAGGCATTGGAATATTATCATCAGTTTTATCCTGTGCACCATTGAAATGATAAAACCATGTTTTAGATAAGATTTGAATTGACAGAGCCTAAATAACAATTACCTCAAATTCAAAACACATAACCTTTTTACTCATTTTCTCAATTAATTAACACTAGACTCCTTTCTGTCATATGCATGGAAACATACCTTAAGTCTATCATAACACCACCAGAAGTATGCTAAAAATTTCTCTTGGCAGATTTCTATGCTGCAGAAACAACAAAAATAATGCTTAATAATCAAATAACTGAACTAATGCAGCGACAAAAGGGACAATATAATGTATTTTCCTTGGTCCACAAAATAAGTAAAAAGACAAATGCATTAACAAATTATCAGAATTCATAAATTTAATTAGCATGCGCCTCTGACAAAGCTTATGACAGACACATGATACATTTCAAGAATTCAATTCAACATTTAAAATAGAAAATGAATTCAATAAGGCCACACAAGCATACCAATGCATAGGAAAAATCAACAAATGAATCTGATGCACTCACCCATTTAAACGAAATCTTTCTCGGATATCAATAAGATGAGGAGATGTAAAAAGACCGGTACGGAAACCGCAGTTACGTAATATAGATTCTGTGAAGGTGCATGTAGATCCCTATGGCGCCACGATTCAAAATAACAACATACATCATTACAATTCGCATAGTTACTAATTAAAATATAAAAAAGAATTATAAAAGACAAAACTAAGGTACGGTGCTAAAGACATTTTTCCTATTGTTTTCTAGTAAAACAACAGTATAACTGTCACCAACAATTTTAAAAGAGAGTTGAAAACTGACTCTTAAAATACAATTGTCGCTTTTATGACAAGTACAACAACAAGAACAGTACTTATGGTATTGCATCTAAGTTTTGTCCAATTATAAATCCACAGCTAAATTCTCTCTAACTATGAGAAGCCATAAACTACAAGCCACGCATCAATAATTGCAAAAACAAAATTGAATTTCTCATGATGGCTTCAGTTCCAAGCAATCAGCGAGCCACAAAAGTAAATAAGAAATTACCTTCCCTTTGGTACCAGCCACATGGATAATCTTCATATTTGAAATCTGCTCCTCCAAATCTAGCATCTATAAAAATTACATTTTATTATTAACAACTAACATCCTAACAAAGTCACCAAATACTCAAAACCCAATAAACCAATTCACCTAGGTAGCACAACCAGAGTGGGCATGTCTGGTGTCCAACACATGTCGGTGTTTGACACCGATACTATACTCACATATTTGGTTATATATTCAATTCAATTACTTTCATTTTCTTAAATTACTATCGGTGCCTACGTGCCAGTGTTGGTGTCATATGTAGCATTGCCACGTCGAGCTTGTCTGTGTCCACACGTGTCCGTGTCTAACGTCAGCACAATACTAACATATGTGGTTACATTCAAGTAATTCCATTTCCTTAAATTATTATTGGCGTCTACGTGTTTGAATTCATAGCAAATCACAGGCTTTTCAAATTTCTACCTTTAAATACTCAAAGAGAACATCAAATCGATCACCAAAATTGGTACCATCAGCACGAGTGCGTCTAATAATCAAAGAAGACAAAGCCTCCAATGCTTCTTCATAGGAGGTCAACGATGGAGATTTCGGTGACCCATTATCACCTTCTACAAAAATGAAAACAGCCCACAAAATAAAATAGTGTAAAAAAACAATAAAAATCAAATTTTTAAGTTGAATTGAATCACCCCAAAAGTGAAAGAATGAACATAAGATTAAAATGAATGAGGGAATAATAATACCTTGTTCAGACATGGCTTTTGAGGTTGAATTGTGAAGAAGAGAGTGAAATGGAAGGTGGAGTTGAGATTGAAGCTGAAGGATTAAAAGGGATAGAAAGAGTGAAATGGTATATGCGTTTTATTTTGATTCCATTTTTGTTTACTGTTGATGTTACTGGAGAGAAATATAACAGAAGAAAAAGACAACTTCAGATTTAAATGATTTATTTATTCACTTCTATATGTTTTAATCTATCTATGAACATTTATCTGTTTTTATTCGAATTTACTCATTCTATACAGTACTATAAAAACTAATCTCTCAAATTTGCACATGATAGCAAAATTCATGTAATATTTAACGTTATTGCATTGTCAAAGTTTGATTCAAATCTAAAATCTTTGATTAAGTTAAAAGGGAGTCTTATCGTTTAAATGATTTTGAATCTTGAGTAGAATTATTTCTAGTAAGAGGAAAAAAAATTATATATTTTAAAAGTAAACTCATCCATACTAGAGGAAACACATCCATTCTTTTTTTTTTTTTAGAAAAACTCATTGATTCTTGTATTTTACGAAATAGATTATTTAATATTTTATTATAATTAAAAAATTACACAATCTATCCATTAAAAAACAATAATAAATCTCCTTAAGTTTAACTTAGTTCGTTGGGATATTTAATAATATATGCCGATGATCTCTTTAAATAAGACCATAATCAAGCAAACAAAAACAAATAGGGGTAGATTATCAATATATGGTGGCTAGTTTGTGTGCCCGGGGGTGGTGGTAGAATGTTTTGGTTAAATGTTGATGGTGGCCGGTGAAAGTGAACGTTGACAATAGTGGTTCATTGACAATTATTTTTTGTGTGAACCGTGTATCTTTTACACATCGATAAAAAATTATTATCTCTAATCGAATTGAACTTCAGTTGAGTTGGAAGATATCTCTTACCATCTCATTCATGTTATTGGGTGTTGACAGACAATTATTTTGAAATGATAAACTAGTTTAATTTAAGAAAAGTAAAATAGCGGATCGATTATTCATCCGTTAAAAAAATGAAATGAATGGATTAACGTTTTTGTCTTCTTACTAAGAGCAACTTCAGTTTGAATTTTTAGATGAGGTTTAAGTATTTTATTGATCTTACCTTTGAAATGATTCACATGTGAAAAATGACTGCTATTATAAGGTTCATAGCATTATTTCAACTGCTTAGAATATAATTAAAATATAAAAGTACGTTTAAGCGTTCATAGCATTATTTAGGATTAAAATATAATTGTGTAGGAAAAACAGTTGTTAACTGCTTAAAATTATGTCAACTTGGAACCCATTTAACCAATCTCTTGTGGGTTGTGCTATTGGTGATCATCAGTAATGTTTAACCTTCACCTACGATTTCTTTTGTCTTGCCACATCATTGATGTAGGGACTGACACATCCTTGCCCTTTCCCTCCATAAAATCTCTTCCATCCCCTCCTTCTCTTCCCTTCAATAAATATTTGTCCATTCATCCTCTCGTTTGAACCATACTGACCCTTAAACTAAATATATCTTATATAGACTGTCTTAACCAGACTGAAGTATCGTTAGGTTCTTTCACATCTTAACTTCAGTTCAAGTCTAAAAACGTCTACAAATTTGACCAAATCAAAATTTAAAACTAGTACAAGTGTAATTCATCAACTTGACCCACGAACAGTGTTTGGAGTGGAAATAGTGGTTCTGGTGGACGTTTATTAACGAGTTTTCTTATTTGCATCAGAAGCTGCAAAGAGTTGTCTAAAGGGTAGTTTTGTGCCAAGCAAGAACTCAAGTATATATATAATCTGCCAAATATAGATCATCCAACAAATAGCTTCCACAATTAGAAAACCATCACCTCTATACATTCTCAATATAGCCTATTGACAGTGACAAGCAATTCTTGTGATATTTTTTTTCTTTTCCAACCACCGTCTAAAAGCTGAGGCACAATCGCCTAAAACAAATCAAAGACAAATTGCTAGTCTATAAAAGATACAAGAGATCACATGTGATAAAGACACTGTCAGAAAAATGTTGCGGCCTTATTCACGTCCATCAAAGCAATTGTCTAAGCTGCTCGTTTTCCTTACGCAGAGACTTGACCTCTTTCAACAACTCAGCTTGATTTTCCAGAATTGAGTTCATTGCGGTTGACATTTCCATCTGTTGAACAAGACATTTAATTAGAGAAATGAAAAATGCAAACGGCATTCACTTATTCCAGATGCATACCTCTTGCAGATGAAACTGTCTTAATATTTCAAGATGGACGTTTCTCACATCCTCGTGTATGGATTTCTGAAAGGAATCTAGAGTTTCATTCAGGGTCCGCTGAAAAAGCTGAAGCGTAAATGAAGATCCCTGTGCATCTGACTGAGATGCTTTCTGCTGTGGTATTGTTCCCTATCATCAAATTACACAGATCAGTAACATTAGAAAACTAGAGGAACAGAAATAAATTTCAGAAGACTGCCATAACAGATATCAACGAGAATAGAAATAGTTCTTTCACTTTTAAATGCAAAACCCAATAGATGCAATTCAATAAACAGATCTAATTAAATTGTAGATATTAACATACATTTGGGAGTAGTAGAGAGCCTGATTCTGTTGGGATAGATATATCTGACTTCAATAGCAAGCTATTTAGAAGTTCTTCCCTGGTTTCTGCTCCTGATTTCTTAATCTTAGGTGAACCAACTGAAAGAGAAGCTCCATCACCAAAGGAAGATGCAGTGCCTATTCTTTCCGCATAACTAGAAATTCTTTTAGAAAAGGATGACATCCTAGGAGAATCGGATATTTTGGGGGAGTCGATGTTTGCCTGTCCAAGGCTGGTTTTTGTGCTGATGGACAAAGGCATAGAAGTAGAGAACAGGTGATCAGTAAACCCCAATGAAGTCTCCTGGCCTGTAGAAACATCTTTGGTGCGTAAATTGGAAAAATTTAGGCTTGAACTGGTATAGGAACTGATACCAGATGATGAGAATGTATCTTGCAATCCAGAAAGCATTGATCCTGCTGTCTGACCACTGGAAGCCAACATCCCAAAACGAGATGGTGCATTTACAGGCTGACGTGTGTAAGTATATTTATCAGGTAACTTCTCCCCACCCCAAGCTTCTGGAGGAGTGATGGAAGACTCTTCACTCTTTGCAGATGCAGGGGGAGTTAACCCCACAAGTGGAAAGGAAGATTGAGTGATATCCTACAGCAAGTTGGTAGTATAATAAGTCAGAAGAGGATTAAATTATCCACCTGGTAAAAAATAAATATCAAGTGTATGAAATTGTAAAAAAATGAGATCTCATTTGTAACCCAAATCATGTTTGGAACGTACAAAAATAGAAAATGATTTCGTATATAAATCCCATTAATTTCACTGCTATAATTCAACGTCATCAGATTTATTAGCATTTGACTTCATTTTAAATATTTAAACTATTGCACCCTTGCTATCTTTTCACATTATACATGAAAAACTAGGGATGACTTCGATGAGTGGATTTATAAAACAAGACTAATAGATGATATTATGTAGTATTTTTCCTGCAAAGCATAGTTATATCAAATGCATAAATCATCTCCTTAAAAGTTCTAGGCTTCAAGAAATTCAATCTTTAAGATGACAATTTGAAGACAGAAGCCTTGACCATTAAGAGAAAAGAGAGACCAGTACTTGTATTACAAATAAGATCCGGGGATAATTAAACTGAAACAGAACCCATGCGAAAAGTTTGCGGGCACAAGGGCAATCCTTGGAATTGGATGACAAAGTTCAACACGATAAAAATGACCTTTAAATTAAACAATTCCAAATATACAGCCCTTTTCAACAAAGAAGTTTTTCTCCCTTTCATATTCGGGTGTGTTTGTATCAAGGTTTATGTAATTACACCGCGGAAAGAGAACTTGGGAATGTGAAATTGCAAGTGCAGTACAAGCTTAAAATACCCATATTTTGCGACCCGGATTGCTTGCTGTTAAATAAACATGCATTGCATCTCGACCGTTAATTAGAGATTGGACGGTTTATATTACACATTAAAAATATCAACTATAAACGATCTCAATCGTCAATATTAGATCAGACAGCTAACGCGTGAAACTGTGTGACGCAGTTACTGCATTAAATCCAAATCCCATATTTTCTTGCTTTAAATTCACATGACGAGGGTAAGCATGTTATTTTCCCATGGGAATGGAAGTTAATTGGGAACCTGCCCAAACATTGACTTCTGCTCCTACTTCGTTCTACCACGCCTGTTCCCCCACATTTTTAGTTTGTTTTGATTAAATAATGCTTGAAAAATTGATAACATTAAGTGCTATCTACACATTTTTTAATGTACCTATGAATAACAGTCCTAGTCATAGTTCCAAGTCCTACACATTAAGAATGTTTAATTGAAAGGCGTGGTTGGTAGGATATAAAGATTTATTGCAACATGAATTGAAAATTTATTCATAGATCAATATTTAACAGGAAGCTATTCTCAATATTAGGGAAATAATAACCTGTTTGGCAGTTGGGCCAGACTTCCAATCAGCTATTGAATGGTCACTGCCTACTTCTTCTGAACTTGGAAATCTTCGACTGGATGATGGAAACAACAAAGGTTTCCTATCTGAAAATAAACTATCCTTCTTTACCCCATTTTCATCCCACGGTGAAGGTGTTATTGGTGTAACATCCACAAGAGGGGAGAATACCTCCATGTCATCCTTGAAGTTATAACTACCGCGTGGAGCATGCAACCTGGACAGTGTTCCACCTGGCCATAAATGGTTTCGGAGCGGCGTTTCTTCTCCAGTAGACACATTTTGTAGGCTTGTTATAAATCCACTGCTGGATGTTGCAAGCGAAGATGTGTCGATGGAAGTACCCAGCCGACCAGAATTCCAAGTACTAGACACTGATGTAGATTGGGAAATGCTTGATGAAGTTGCAGAAGGTAAAGGGTCGGGCATAAGGATTGAATCTTCAACAGAATCTCCCACAAGAGCAGTCTCAGCAGTGCAATTCCTTTCATCGACAATAACTGGTTTTGATCTTTGCCAACATAAGCTTGTAACAGCCTGTTGAAAGGTATAAGAATTTAGAATAAAAAGAGGACAATAACTCGAAACAAAATTGACAACCTATCATCAAGAGTTTCATGCACTACTTTAATGTTTAAGCAAATATGTTTCCAATATTTTTGTTCCGTAGTATATTAAAAATATTTCACGCAAAATTTTGATTAAAAAAACGCAATAAGTAAAACAAGCATACAGAACCCGATAAGCAATTTGCTACTGAACCACCAATCTGTTCGAGAGAATTAATTGGATTTGTGATGAGCGGTTTTTGCGTTATTGTGTTTTGTGTGCGTCTCCAGAAAATTACACAACATTGAGAAAATGAAAACATAAGTATATGTCTCCAACAAGACTTGACTTTAATTGAAATTTTTTTTTAATCATCGAAATTTATTGAAAAGCAATACCCTGTAAACAAGAGTTACCAGGGCAAGCACCAAAACAATACAACATGAGAAGGCAAGGCCAAAACCTCTCAAAACAAAGATGAGAACTCCATAGATTGGAAAACTATTGACTCTAAAAACGGTGCCAGGGGTGGGTTCGAAAACACCAAAAGCCCAAAGAAAGAACACCCAAATAACTTGTACTACACACACAGAACGGTGAAATGGTGATGTGGCTGGCAGCAACAGCGTTAAAAAAATAAAAACAATGTTTAAAACAAAAGAACTATTACAGAAAGCAAATTACAATTATGCCCATTCATTAAAGTAGTTTCTAGTAACGAGACAATGAAGTTTTTAATAAAAAGCAAGTGGGAGTAGGCTTGGTAACTTACTCCTTCATGATTTTAGCAGCCCCCATATGTGTGTGAGTGTGTGTGTGTGTGTGTGTGTGTGTGTGAAATAAAGTAGGGAAATAATTCATATTTAATTAAACACCAGAGGCTACCAATTAGGAAATCAGAAATGAATTATTTACCAATGGAATAAAGTATGCTACAACAGGTTTTAAAACCTCAGTCTATCCACAATATCACAAATCACAGTACTGAATAAATATACTTGTCATCAAGCATCATCACCAGCAATCTGATTTTTTATTGAACTTATAGAACAAAATAAATTTTGACTCGAATAAACTAAATGCATATGTCAAATCAAAATCAATGGTTTATCATGAGTGTGTGGGCATGTATTTGTGTTGTGGCTGGTGGGGGGAATTTGATCGTTGAATCTTCTAATATGGGTAACTGCATGAATAAAGTAGCTCGCCTAATACAGTGCAGCAAGAGAATTGCTACTAACAGAAAACAGTGAGATCCAAGTGAATCAATCTAGTAAGATATTATGGCTACTTACCCCACCTGAATTTGATAAAAATCAATTGTAACTTGTAAGTAATCATAGAAGCTGAAAGTAGCCTCTATAGTTTCATGAGTACTTCTGGTTCAAAGAGTGTTAGATGCAAAATACATCAAGCAGTTCTGAAAAACTTCCACTTCCTTGAGTCCATTTTAATCTCAGGTGAGACAAATATTACATAGCAACCTACTGAATGTTTAAATGCAATAAATCACGCAAACCGAGAGAAAACATTGTAAATGAAGCAAAAGAATTACCTCTGAACTACCATAAGCGTGAAGAACACCAAAAGGTTGTGGTTTTCCACGGACATCATAAAAAGCCACACGCCCATTGCTAGTTCCAGCAGCCAGCATCCATCCATCATCTCTGAAGGCCAAAGAAGAAAACGGAGCTTCGCAAGAAATGCAAGATGTTGGTCTTCTAGATCCAGAGTCATAAGTGTATAATTTTTTATCAAGGCCAACACTAGCAATGATCTGTTAATTGGAGAAAGAAAACAGAAAGAAAAATTATATTAACCATGGAAAGGGTAAAACGTTCACAGCATGATAAAACAGCCTCACTACGTATATAAATCTAAAACAAGCATTGAAAGAAAGAAGAAAAAAACCTTGTCGTTGGATGGAGAGAAGCTAATGCCAGCCGTTGGTGCAGAATGCTGCTTCGTCCATGAAACCTTGATATTTTTCCAAAAAATATATACTGTCAACTTGAAAATATCCATTTGGATTTGGAATAATGAAGATAAAAATAAAAGGTCAAAGAAAGAGACAATTCCTACAGAAGAAGATAACTGTTGAAAAACAATAATGCCAAACTGATTACTAATAGCATGATTTGATGATAGTTTACACACCAAAACTGAGTTTCCTCCCAACATAACATGTTTGGTAAAACCATGGCTGGATATGTTTAAACATAATTTTGGGTCTCAATCCATGGCTCAAGTGGTAATGCAAAAAAGTTACTTTTCAGTTTGGACAAATCATTTTTATACTATAATTCAGACAATAAAAAGATGTGATTGTGAATGATGTAGATGGGGAACATGTTACAAGTAAAGTTATACTCTATTACAATTTAGAAAGGAAAAGACCAGTTCATTGCTTCAACCATCAACCAAGTCCAAAATCGTAGAATTTGCAGTATGTTATATCATTAATTTGCATACCTTAGGGCTGCGTCCAGTTGTATCCCACAAATGTACCGTCCCATCATCACCAGCTGTCGTGAGGAGGTGACGACTAACCCGAGAATAATCCAGAACTCTCAACATCTAGTCTTACAGTTTCAAATATAGCAGATTAGTCCATATACACTTATGCAATGCCAAGCACCAAGCAGAAGGTACAAGTTCAAAAAATGAGAAAAACCTGTTGATTGGGATCTTTGAGTTCAGCAGCCCTTTGACCAGAAGCAAGGTTATGAAGTATAAGGTCCCCACTGAGGCTGATAGAAGCCAAATGTTCGTCTTTACAATTGTACATTACCCCTGTGACAGTATTAGTATGGCCCTTTAGCCATTTAATACAGCGCTTCCTTTGCAAATCCCATATCTTTACAACTTGACCGCTTCCTCCAGAACACATATATCTGGATGCCTTGTTACTGAAACTGATAGCTAATATTGACTCCTGCCAATAATAAGTTCACGAGTCTTAAAAAATCAAAAATCACATACAAAACATGAAGCTTTGTAAAAGTTTAAACATAACATAACAATCAAAAATCAAATCGCTAATGCACCAATCAACCATATCATCCTCTATAACATTAACATTTTTATCTTTAACATCTCCTCAATCATGTCCATCATCACCTCCTCCTTTATCATAACTTTCTTCAACAATAGGAACATTCAATTAAGCTACATGTACAGTTGATGTAGCACGACTACGAGCTTCTTCAATACGAATAAAATCATTATTTAGATCAATCATAGCCAGATAACTCACACCTGCAGTTTCTTCCTCACCCACATACCAATCGTCGCCAGAATTAAATATTCATTGTATAAATCTCGTGGTCTCCTTTCAGCCTTCTTGCCTAATCATGCATTTGCCATCACATACATAAGATTGCACGATCTTTTTGTGATTTTCAGTTGCGATTTCACTAGATTTTACCAAAATGTGATTACGTGTGAAATCTGAATTGAAAAGCACTCCAAACATCGTAAACTCGAACGGTTTTACAAGTCAACACACAATTTATACTACCATGGCTTAAGCTTTGAGTATTTTCTTTTGTAGATTTGGTTGTGTTACATTTAAACTTTAGAAAGTCTCATTTTCGTATGTGATTTCAGATTAATTAAGACTAGTTAAGTTGTTTTCTATGTTACTTATGAACTTACGATTATGAATTTATGAGATTTTTATTGAATAATTTTCATTTTGGTAGGAGCATAGTCTAACATTTTACGATCTTGCTATCTCAACCCAGTCCAAGGTAATTATTTTGATAGGATCTTATAATCCTTTTTATCATTTTGCTACCCCATCTACATCCTTGGCAAGACCTAGATCTTGACAACATTGTTTACCTAAAGAAAAAATTGAAGTATTACACAAATGCACCTCCGTGTCTTGTTGATCCATCTAAAAAAGCCAACATCAACATAATGTTAAGGCTCCGGTTATTGAACCAAAATAGATTTTCCCTTGTTAAAGTTGGGAGATCAAACGTAAAAATAGAAATGAAATATTAGAACTAAAAACCATTCTCTTATGAAAGCTATTCGCATTCGATGACCAGAAAGAGCCGAACTAATTCCGACACGAGAAGAGGTTTTCTAACTCCATTTCTGTAAAGAAAAACTACAAGATATACACCAACATTCTCACAAACAATTGTATGCCAATATTAATAACATTGCTTCAAATCTATCTTATATTCTGAATACAACAACTTCAAACAAGAGCGCCAAAAATAGTGTTTAAGCAAAACTAAATCCCATATAAAGCTTTGAACTTTTTAGCCAATGCATTACAAATTACAAAACCCAACAACAAAAATTACCTCAATATTGTCAACACTATCATTACCAGCGACCGGAATAGTCCCCATACTCTGTCCATTCTTTCTCCACAAAGAGATCCTCTTATCATCACCAGCACTCGCAACAACCAAATCTGTTGAAAAACACAATCCACACCAAAATCAAACAAATTCATCAATTACTGAATTTCACAAATTGGGGAAAATGCAAACCCTAGAAATCAAAATAGAGAGAAATGAACTCACTTGTGTGATTCCACTTGACTGAATTGACTTGAAACCCAGAAGTAGGAGTGAAGCTAAGAGTGCAAGGATCGCCGCCGGGTTTGACGGAGGAGGAGTCAAAAAGCTTCCCGGAGACGTCGAAAAGTTTGACGGTGTCGCCGCCACAGGTGGCCAACAACGACATTGATGGCGGATCGAACAAAAAATTGGGCGCTAATGAACGAAAGTGGTAATGGTGCGAAAATGGATTTGGATTTGGAAATTGAAATTGAAAATGCGGAATTAGAAACCCTAAATTGAAAGTGAATCAGAGATTGGGAATTGAGAAATTTGAATGATGTGTGTGGGGAACCTAGCTCTCAATTACCCGTTAACTTTTATTTTTTTTGAATTCCTTTATGAAATATTCTATAATTAATTAATTAATACATTTATTTATTTAGTTTTGGCTAATTCTTGTAAAAAAATAACTAATTGGCTAATTGTATTAAAGGAAAAAGGTTAGTGGTCAATTTGATATCTTAACATATATCGAGTAACCGGATTAGCATTTGAATACACCCAAATTTCATAATAGTTCCTTATTGTACGTTTTATAAGTCAAAATAGTTTTTCGTGTTAAAATGTTTCATTAATACTGTTATATTGATCCATCAATATATGTATTTATTGTCATATCAATCCTTAAAAAGATTTACTTATTATCATTTCAGTCTATATAGAAAAAAAGTTGTTATCAATATTTTTTTTAAAGAAGTTGTTGTCAATATTGAGGAACTATTTTAACATCATAGACTACTTTGACTAATACATTGTACAATTAGGGATTATTTTCAAATTTTGATATATTGAGTGACTATTATACCTAATCTTTGCACATTTAGCGACCAAAATCACCGTTAAAAAAATGGCATGGCTAGTTCAATTTTCCTTTTCATTTTTTTAATGCATCACATTACTAGGTTATGTTTGGTAACACTTAAGCTAACTTCGTGCGCGGGTCCGAAAATGATGTTTGGATGAGTCATCAAAATAAATTATTATGTATACACCAAAAGATATCACCATCGTCGATATTCCGACTTGATCATTTACCAAAAGAATTATAATGTTTCGTTGATAAGATTTATTAAGAAGATGATTAAGACATGTTAGAATATTAGTCAATACTTGAGATGGAGAAGGACAATCACTCTAGTAAAAGTTTAAACAACCTCATTTGTTTATATCTCAACAAACTCAACTTTAGAGTATATAAAATAATTATAAAGACATCTACGTTCTAAAATGATTCCTCACAACAATTAAATTGAATCTTAAATCTTTTTTTAGGAGATTTCACTCAATAGCCCTTGCACTCTCTCTAACATCAGATGACAGATAGCATATTTAAATTATAATGTGACAATGTCTTTTGGAATTTGGAATGTCAACCATTGTCTTTTCACACTGTTAAAAAAATTTACTTTTTTTTGTCAAAAGAATGTCTTTTCAATTCATTGTTGCCTAATCTTTATTCTTTTATGATATGTATCGAGTTGAATATGGTATCTTTTTAATAATGAATATTTGATTGAGATTCGGTGATTTTAAAGTAGGAAATATAGTTTTCTCTTATATTACTTTCTCTTTAGTATTTTTATTATTACCTTTTCATCTTTCTCTCTCACAAAATTACCATAAAATTAACGCAACTTTTCCGCCATAAAGTCACCGAATCTCAATCCGAAGTTATTACTGTCAAAAAGACCGGTGTCTTTTGGAATGGTGTATTTTTTTATTCTAAAAACACATTAACTTCAAATTAGAATGTGCAACATTTCAAGCTAACGTTCAAAATGTCTAGAAAACAAGTATAAATGTTAACTTTCTTAATGTTTAAGTGGAAAGAACTTGTGCAAGTGGGAAGAAAATAAGTCAAGAGAAAACAGGTGATATCCTTCTAAGATAAAAAGAAAAGATGTGCAAATAAAATGACTAAATATATTTTGTTTTTAATAGAATATTGAAAGAAAGAATCGTAAAATTGTGTCTTCAGTCTGTTTGATATAGTAAAAGAGTGGTAAAAAAACATAATTCAATGTCCTTCACGATTCCTCTCTTTCGGTGTATGGTTAAGGGGAAGCAGCATGTTCTCTCTACAAATATGATGCAAAAAGTTTTGGAAAAAATCAAGTTCCATTAATTTTCATACATTGTCGGTATAAAAAGTTTTCCATTATCTATAAATCACAACCATTCATGTTCGTGTATTAGTTAGCATCATGTCACATACCTAGATGGTGATAGTGTCCATAGTTGGTAAAACTAAAAAGCACCTAACAAATATTGATAGAAATATTTTTATAATATATTGGATACTTGCTTGGTATGTATCACAAAGTAGCAGACGCATGTCGATATCAGAAACATATTTGACATCGATACTTTGCCATGTTTGAAGTATTCTGTGCTTCATAGTTGCAAATAGGTTATTGCTTTTTGTTTGTTATGGCTACTGCATAACAGAACCTTTGGTCGAATGACAATGATGTTTCAACTTCAAAATTGAAATAGCAGGAGAATGAAATCACAAGAAACTTATTGAGATTTGGGATTGGAACAAAAAAGGAAACAAAGCCAGTTCTAGTTTGGTGGAAATTGAAAGAGGACTACAACACATGAAGTAACCGAAATTGAAAGAAAAGGCCTAACTTAGTCTATTGATTGTGGCTACATTTGAGGTGTTTGCAGAATTATGATTAAAATTCAGAAAAGTGGTAACAATTGAAGGATGTAGAAATAGAAGTGAGGATTGGAAGAAGGGATTTGAGGGGTATTTGAATCCAGGTTCGTTACTACCTAGGTGCTCTTTGCCAGCCACGCTCATGTTCCTAGTGGTTGAGGTCCTTGATAAACCACTATGAAAGTTGAGCGTTGCTGCTACATGAGATAAGGAACGTCTACCTTCCCTCACACTAGACATTATCCATTTTCTCTCTTCTCAACTTCATTCACCTTTTATAAAAACAAAATACAGTGATAGAACTGAATCATGCAAACATACATGAATCCGGATAAGCTGACAAATAAAATTGATACGGATACAGAACCATATAATCCACCAATGGCATCTTTATCCGAATAAAACTGGTGAGAATTATCACAACACAAACTTATCTATCCAAATAAAACTGGTGAGAATTATCACAACACAAACTTATCTATCATTGATAGTCTGATAATTAGACTATCTTTGAGAACAAAGTAGGTCAATATCATAGTCATCTACAACACATATATGTACATATCGTGTTGTAGAATAATTAAAATAAAAAAAAATATTAAACGGAAAAAAAGGTAAATAAAAAACCTCGCTTTTATGGTCAACCACTGGTGTTTTAACATCCTATAATCATTATGCTCAATGCCTCGCTGGATGGATTTAGGATTCAATTTGATTGACCATCTCAGAATCGATATAACTGACCATGCGATCTACGTCTACAGATTTTAATTTAACCTGACGAATATATCTGTGCCAGAGTAAACAGATGACAAGGGTTAGTGACTAACATTAAAACGAAAACATGGATGGTAACGTGAAAAATAAGAATAAAGTAAAATTAAGAGATAAATGAAAGAAAATGAACACTGAAACTAAAACTAAACAAAGTAATATGCTTCAGTTCTGACCTAGTTCTTATCCAAACTACAAAAAAATTTAAGCAAAACTAAAACTATCACTTACAGAAACGAAAGAAACAACAAAGCATTCACAAGAATTATCCGAAAAACAAAGAACAAAGCAAGTCTTTAACTATCACTAGTTTTGTATCGAAGGACTTTGGCATGCCTTACCAACTGTCCGGGCCAATGGGCAGTGTTATATCTCCAATGTAATGTGTTATATTGAAGGGCAGTAATGATTCTAAGAAAGGGATTCTTACGCCCCTTTCTTAGCTTAGTGGCTAATGTTTTGTTCCAGAAAATCCCAAGGGTGTATGGATAGGGATTATGTTAACAGTATCATGGTTCAAATGAAGTTTGGGTTCTCCACTTCCACTTTTTTCATGACATTACTCTTCTCACACTATTCCCTTTTCAAAGGAATATGGTGATGTTTTCAAAGAACAATAACAAGAACCCACCTCTCACAAGTCATGCGTCCACCCACCATCTCCCCTCAACCAAAACAACCTTCATGAATAACTACACTACATCCATCACTCCAACACCATCCCCCCTTCCATGCCCATCCAATCATCAACCACTTCATCCCCTCTGCGACACCATCATCTCATAAAAACCTCTCGTGAAAGCTTCATGAAACTAGCAGCTAAGACTAGGCCTTTTACATCGGACCAAACTTGTTACCATCGACACTATATCCAAAAATCACTTCATCTGCAACCACGCACACCAACAACACACCACCACTTTTTTCTCATCAAGTCAAACCAAAATTGCCAACCCCAAACTCATCACTCTCTTACCTTAACAAACACAGCTGCACTCTACGGATACACCCCATTGTACTATCTTCTTTGCACCTGCTATACTGCAAGATACAACCAACACACCACCACGACTATACCCAACTACTGCTATCATAAACTCTATAACCTAAAGAGATTAGAGAATAAAACAACATTAAGCCATCATAAGTCCATGGCTATCTTAGAATCCCCAAAACATTTGTCCTCATCCCACACCTCCATCGTCTTCTTCCTCCATTACTATGTCACTGCCCTTTATCTTCCTCAATCGTCTTCTCTGACAAAATGTTGGCCAATGAGGCAAGGGTGGTCACTTGAAAGGTCATATACTTAGACATAATGAGCTAGAAGTAAGAATATCTAAAGGTGCATAGCTTACTCAATTTAGTAGCGGTTTCTTCTTCAGGGGTCACCGCATGTTCCATTTTTGAGAAGACAGTTGGGTCAAATCCGAAGTTGAAGAGGTGGGTCAAAGCTGGCGTGCTGGCTACGGATTCCGAAAATCCCAAGTGCAACTGATTGAGTCGGTGAGGGACACCAAAAATAGAACTTCCACTTCAGCTTGGAGGGTGATTGGTTTTGGACGTTTCTTTGATACTTATGCCCCATTGTGTGAATCAAATTTCTTGTGTAAGTTTCAGTGCACTGTGAGCTCCCCGCTTTGTGGAATCTCAATGAGATGGTTTAATTTGTGACAGATGGATGTTTCTTTAGAGTGGAGGGTGAGTCGCAAGGTTCTCGTGAGCTGAAATATATGTAAGAATCAACCGGGCATTTTCTTTTCCGCCATGTTAAAAAAAATTATGTTGACTATTGGGTGGCAAGTTCATGACGGACAACCTTTGTTTAATCTATCTAAAAACTAGGACTAGATTGACTTGAAAGACAAAACTAGGGGAGAAAAATGACACACAATCCAAACAAGGACCAGAAATGCAAATTAAGCCTGATTATTATTTGATAAAATCAAATTCATAAAATGAAAGGAAACCATACAATACAAGTAGAGATTTCAACAAATTTGATAATGGTTGGATAATTATATACTTATTAATAATCCTATATACTTATTAATAATCCACCACATGAACCTCTTGAAATCTAACACCATGAATCTATCTACAATTGTACATGAAATAATTATTCATGTAGTTGTTGAAGAAGGTATAAGCTAGAAAAGAAAAAATAAGTAGACCTTTGATTTCTAAAATATCAATAGTTTTGAAATAAAAAGAATGTAAAGATCAATAGTCTTTTCAGCAAAGATGAGAAACAATCTTCCTTTTTAAACGAAAAGTTAAACTATCCCAATCAAAAAACCACAGAAATATCAAATAATGAATATATTGCAGTTAAAGGAGTATGTTTGATTAACACCTTAAAAATACCATAAAAATCAAATGCAACAAATACCATCACATCTTGTTTGACATCACGAACTTTGTTTTTTTCTCAGCAGGCTTAAGAATCTGGAAGGAACACATCAAGTTTTCGTCCACACTCATCATCGCACCAGCATTGTCAAATTCACCACAATAGTTTGGAGCTGAAAATATCGTAACAAGTTGCCTGTCTGCAAAGAATTCATACCCATCTTCTACAACCTGTATACAGATTACAGTCTCAGTTACCATTAAAGCAACAAAAGTCTAGCCTTTTCCTCAAAGAAGGTGAAAAGAATGACGTGCAGGAGAGAAGAGCAAAAAAAGACCTGATGAGCACGGCAAATAAGGTCCAAGTCATGCCTTGTCAAAAACTCAGCTACCTTATCAGGGCCAAAAGTGTATGACACTCCTCTATCATTCATGCCCCAACCCTTCACATCTTTACCTGGATCAGACCAAAGCAAATCACAGAGCAAACCAGTGTCGGGAATAGGAACGGGACGAGGCAGATTCCGAATTTGGTCCAAATTTGTGAGATCAGGGGAAAGACCACCATGCATGCACAATATTTTCTCATCTATAAGAGCTGCCACAGGCAGGCAGTTAAAAGATTCTGTGAAGGCTTTCCAAAGCCTCACGTTAAACCTTCGCTTACATTCATCATAAAAACCATATATCCTATTAATGGAAGCACACTCGTGATTTCCCCTTAAAAGGAAAAAGTTTTCAGGGTATTTGATTTTATAAGCTAGCAAAAGACATATGGTTTCTAAGCTCTGCTTCCCACGATCCACATAGTCCCCTAAAAAGAGATAATTAGACTGAGGAGGCAAACCACCATATTCAAAGAGCCTTAACAAATCACTGTACTGCCCATGAATGTCACCTGAAAATTCAAACAGAGATTTCAATTTTAACCATAGCAGACTAATAAAATAGTGCATTCAATTCAATCACAACACACATTTAAAAATAACTTAACAACAATCTAGAAGTCCAAAGAAAAGCAAAAACAAGAAACACTTAAAGAAAAGTTCATAAACATAGTTTTTCTCACAAACCTCCAAACTTTATATGCCCTAGAAAAATAAAAGAGTAACCCACATTTTATTATTCAATCCCTAGCAAACAACCAAATATACCCAAAAATTCAAAAGGTTCTAACTTGCAACAAATTAAGCACACCCAAAAACATCAACATTAAAAAAAAGTAATTTAAACCCTAAAAATAAAAACTGTCAAATTGGGGTGGCTGTAAAATAAAAGGTACCCAAAAAAATAAGGATACCCAAAAGCATGAATATTTAAAAAATGTTTAAACCCTAAAAATGTATTTTAAACCACATTTTCTTCTTCAATACCTAACAATCAAATCAAATACACCCTAAAATCAAAAGCTCCAAATTGTAGCAAATTAAGCATACCCAAAAGCATGAACATTAAAAAAAAATTAATCCACGTTTTCTTTTTCAATCCTACTAATCAATCAAATTAAACATACCCTAAAACCTTCGACAAAAAAAAAAAACCTTAAACCAAAAGCTCCAAATTTTCAACAAATTAAGCACACCCAAAATTACGAAACAACTAAAAAAACCATTCTAAACCCTAAAACAAAAAATATCAAAATGGGGTGTCAAAAAGGGTAAGCTTAAAAATATACCACAAATCTTAATAGGAGCTTCAAGTTCAAGCAAATTAGGTTGTTGAAGAAAGATATCTCTGGAAGCAGAACAAAGCTGCTTGATCTCAGCTTCAGATAACTGAACTTGCTTCCCAGGTCGAGCTAATCGGACCTCCGTGAGTCGCCGGATAATGTCATCCAGCACCGCCTCATCAATCACCTGAGGTTGTGGTGGTTGTCCTTGTGCACTCATTGATTCTGATTATGAAGAACACAACAACAACGAAGCAAAGGGTGAACCAACCAAGAGAGAGTGCTGTGTTAGTTTGGTTGGTTCTCTCTCTTTGTCTCCGCGTTATTGTTTTTTCGTGTGTTTTCTTGTTGTTCTTCACTGTTTTTATTTTCTTTTGTTTTGATATCACTATATATATTTTTGGTAATTGTTAATTACACCTGTATATTTCAGGTTATACCCAAAATAATAAAATTATTTTCCACCGGCGGAAAGACAAGCACTATGTGTCCGTCTGTCTGCTCATTTCCACTACGCTAACGCATGTGTTTTATGTCCGTCTTTTCGCTCTTTCCACTACGCTAATGTATATGCTTATTTTATTATGTTTGTTTGTATAATTTTAATTAAAATTTTAAAATATTATGGAAATTATTGATTTATGAACAAAATATTGTCAAGGATATATAACAAAATTATTTTTGAACTCAACATATTTTAGTTTGCCTACATATAAAATTAAGGTAAAATAATTATTTATAACAAAATTATTTTTGAACTCAACATATTTTAGTTTGCCTACATATAAAATTAAGGTAAAATAATTATCATTTATTGTTTATTCTAATAGTAATTAGTAACATCATAACATAAATGTGTATGTTGTGTAAAAAAAACATCATAAATAAATGTATAAATGACATGTTATGTAAAAGAAACATTGCGACTGCGATAAAAAAATATCTTTAAAAACTACATTTTTTGTAAAGAGAACTTTTGTTGAATTTTTATAAACTCCTCTTGATAAAAGAAACTCCAATCTTCTCCTTCTATTTTCCCTTATTTAATGAGAACTTTTGTTGATTTTTTAGAAACTCCTCTTGATAAACCTACATATAATTAACCATGGCTGAAAACATGTCGTGGAAGATAGGTTCCAACATTGGAAATCGTCTGCCCTTATGACTTATTTATGGTACAGACATGCTAGCAACACTCACTTTCCAACACTCTCTCTAACACTCACATTCTTATTGGTTTAAATTATGGTGGGTCTACTCTTTGAACATTAAAGTCACACACAAAGTGGTGGGACATACATTGATTTTACTCAATAAAAGAGTGAGTGTTAGAGAGAGTGTTGGAAAGTGAGTGTTTGATGTAAGATTTTTACATGTCATACATATGTACACGTGAGTATATTAGATTCGTTTCCGCAGGGATTGGTTTGTCTCATAAGTAGTTTAACGTCAAATATCATTTCAAGTTTTGGGTATAATTTGTTTGTTTGTGTAAAACTATTATCACTATTCGACATAAAAGTAAACGAGCAGAGATAGGGCTATTTCGCTTGGGGTCAGAGATATCAACCAAGCGTAACAGCTGCAATCTCTCGATCAAATAACGGATTCTAGCTTTTTAAACGATATTATCACAATCACTCGACAATATCATTCGTGTCCAAATGATATCGTTAGTTTTAGGTGATTGTTTAAATGTCGATTTCCCGCACGTTTAAACAATCACAAAGTCATGTGGATCGTTTAATCGACGATTTCTCGCCCGATTAAATGACCCATAAGCATTAAGTTCTGGATTAAAAGTGATTATCAAATATTAACATCTATGTCTAGCATGCTAACTTAAGATATATTGTTATTCTAGTTCTCAAATCCAAAAACATTTGTCAACATCATTTTGAATCTCAATAAACCATTAAACACAAGAATAACAACAAAATTGAATAAATAAGCTAGAACCATATATTAAATGATCAAAAGATTACATAATAGCATGCTTGAATACCTCAAGACCCACAAAGGTAGATGTAGCTACATATGTCTATGATAGCTTTGCAAGAAATGAAGAAAAGATGAAGATTCTATGACAAGATCCATGATGTCTCAACAAATCTTGGCTTGAATCTACTCCTAACTACCTTGCTTTGTGTTTCTCTCTCTAGAAAATGCCCTATTCTCTCTCTAGAACCAGAAAATCTAACAAAACAGTAAAAAGTCCCTTTGGAAAGAGAAGAGAGAGCTATTTATATTGGCTAAAATCGTGGCTGTTCGCTTAAGCGAACAGGTGGTCGCTTAAGCGAACGAAAGTAAAATCTTCCGTTGACCAATGAAGAGCAGCTACGTGGTCCTTATCTTCAAAAGTTGATGAACTTCGCTCAAGCGAACGGTAAGCGAACTGGTAAGCGAACTTCCATTTGCTTTCGACGTTTTGTACGCTTAAGCGAACAGCAAGCTTGCAATTGTTCGCTTACGCGAACGGATGATTTTCCCAAAGCGTTCAGCAAGCGAACTGTAAGCGAACATGTTGTGACTTTCTGTAACAGGTTCACTTAAGCGAACTGGCTTTGGTCAGGAGCTCCTTTCTTGGTCCTTGCTTGTCATTTCCTGCATAAATTGGGTAGAATCAGACATGTAAAGCACAAAGGGTAAATTTACAATAAATGATTGCTTTTCCTTATATAACTTGCAAAACAAGTCACTAAAATGCCTAGATTCACACATAAAATGCGGTACTTTTGAGCACTTATCAAACTCTCCCCAACTTAGCTTTTTGTTTGTCCTCAAACAAAAGAATCAAAAAGGAAAGTTACAAGGCTTTGGACAAGATTTTCAACACAAAATCAAAAGTTCATCGTAAAGATTTCAGGTGGTGATTCAACTACAAATGTGCGGGCAAGCATGAAGTTTTCCATTAATCCAAGCATAAACTATAAATGTGAAATAAGTCCTAAGCACAAAGTTTACCTCAAACAGTTCAAATCACAAACACAATTATCTATGAACCACACCTAACACACTTCTTTGAAAGTAGATAGAACATAGTAGTCACAAAGGATGAGGGGTAATGTACACACACCCAACAATCAAGCTAACATTCTGATTAAGTTATGTGTCCATCCAAATATCATCTCAAAAAACACGAAAAGCATGGATCAAAAGGTCTTTCTTAGGGTTGTAACTTGGCCGGGATACAAAAGAAATGTCATATGTGGGATAATTGAAATCAAAAAGCCTATCAAAGAGGAACATTCCTTTTATTAACAATTCAAACCAAAACTTCCCTACCAACCATAATGCACTCTTGTTGATCAACAATAAATTCAATAATCTTGACAACTTATTCTATTTTTGGTTTCTTTTTTCTTTTTCTTCTCTATATTTTTTTTTTCTTTTCCACAAGTACAAACTTTGAAACTTCTAACATATAAACAAATTACTGTTGTCAAGTTACTTTCAACAATTCACCATGATTCTTCACATAGAATACATCCCTTTCTCCCCAACTTAAACACAACAACACTCTACTTGAATGTTCCCCTATCCTGAGGCAAGGGACAAAGTACAAGAAAGTTAAGGGTTCAACAAAGTGAAAATATCAAAGTCCTAAAACGAGTCAAACATGAACTGAATTTAGAAAATTTTTGGGCAATTTCAATGAGCGTTGTGCTCATGAAAGTTGACAGTTCATGTTTGAGGACTTGATTCATTTGGCTAAGATTGGAGTGTCAGATACTCACTCTTCTCACGGGTAGGCTTTATGTGGTCAAAAGTGTTTCATCTCAATTTCAAAAATGCCTTGATCCTTTCCATGCTTTCATACCATTCAAAACAATTATCAGATTTAACATAACAAAAACAAGTTAGACAATGACTATTGGTCTCCAGCATATAGTATACAGTTTGAAGCTACCTCACATTTAGGCTAAGTACTAAGTGGTTCACAAATAAACATGTTTCTGAGAAAAACTAGATGAGATAAATTTTATGCAAGGTACTCATTTCAAATTCTAGTGAATGCTTAGAAAAACAGGAAACCAATACCTTGGCTTTGCGCTTTATCACAATTTATATCATCATCACACACCTGGGTTTGCTCAATACTTTGGCTCTTTCGAGCACTTTAATGTTCATGAGCAGTTTTCTTCTTTGAGAAACAAAAAGTTCATCCAAAGCATATTAGTTTGAAGCAATCAACAAGCTAAGTTATTAAACGAAATTAAAACTAACTGAAAGCAAAATATTTAGCACTTCAAACCGTGCTCAAAAGTACAAGTTCCCAAAATGCAAATGAAAATGAAAATATGTTCCAACATAAAAATAAGAGCATAAACTAAAACAAAAAACAAAAACATGAAACATCACTAAAAACTCGATCAACTGTGGCCAGTATCATCATCATCGGCATCCGTCCCCCCATCCTGGACACTGGCTATCCTCTCATCATCCTCAGCTGCATCAAAGTGCTCACCCCCTCCATAAAAAGCTGGCCTGTCCCCAGGCCACATACAAGCCTCCAAGTAGGCATCAGGTGACAGCATCTGGTAAGCAGGATCCATGCGAGCGTCGTACAAAGACTGATAGATGCCTCGGTGGCTCCTGAAGAGTGCAGCGTTCTGGTCCATAAGAAATTGGTCTTGCTGCTCCTGTCTCTGCTCTCTCTGTTCGTGCCTCAGATCATGCTGTGTCATCCAAGCAGAGAAGGATGAAAAATCAAAAGTGCCAGACTGCTGGGGCACACTATGCTCGGGGCCATCCTGGTGGGGTGGTTCCTGGTCAGGTATCTCAGGTGCAGGAGGTGGGGTTGCCAGTCTTTCTGCCACTGACCTTGCGAGACCTTTGAGAAATTTGTCATCAATAGGGCCTGCAAGTGTCTCCAGATAAGGCCCGGTGATCTGAGCTCATTGGGCCTCGCATAACCCCATAATGAAGCCAGGGAAGGGGAGTTTGGTCATCTTGTGCCCCAGACCACCCAAAGCCACATACTTCAACTCTCTAGAGATGATCCTCGCAATATCCACCTGTCCTCCCTTTAGAATATGCCAGATAAGTGGGGTGACAGCTTTAGGGGTGGTAGTGATATGACTTTTCGGCCACACATTGTGCACCAAAAATTTAAAGATGAAAGCTGCTTCCAAAGTCATGTCACTGTAACTAGCTGTGGTTGCATCTTCCCCTTTTCCTTTGTTATACCGCCTTCCAGGCAAAAGGATATCCCTCACTATCTCTCTATGATCCCACTCTCCATCCTCCTCTCTTTGGCCATACTCACAAAGGGTAGGGACCGTTGGGTCCTCAGATGGTGGTAAAATGAGAGGATGACCAAGGTAAGCATTGATGGTGTCTCAGTCAAAGTGGATGGTGGTTCCCCTCACAAAAGTTGTGTAAGAAAACTGATTCTCCATTTCCCTTTGCTCACAGTTAGGCATGGCATTGGCATAGAATTCCTTCACAATGTCTACATTGATAAAGGTAGGGGGGTTTAGGAGCTTGTCCCACTTCCGGTCGGTTAACATTTTTAGCAGTTCAGCATAGGGTCCTGTGGGGTTAACTCGGAACACTTTATCATGCCAGGTGCCCTTATTCAGCTTGGTGAAACGGTCAAAGGTTTTGTTCGAGATGAACCGGTTACTGTCAGGGTTTCTCGGCAAGGGTAAGGATCGCTTAATCACACCGGATGAGGAAGCTGAGGCTTTACGTTTGGCTGGTAATTGGTTCTTAGGTGCCATCTGCAAAACAACCAGAAAAGTCCATATACAGAGTATAAACAGTTAGCATATTATACGGAAACAATTGAGTTTAGACAGATCGGACTATCATAAACAAAAACTTGCAAAACAGGGGTCTGTTCGCTTGCATATTCGCTTAAGCGAATTAGTAAGCGAACATTCATGTGAAATCTAGGCAGGGTTCGCTTACAGTTCGCTTAAGCGAGCAGGTAAGCGAACATTCAAAAACTGGGTTTCATCATGAATATTCGCTTAAGCGAACACTTAAGCGAACAGCCCCTGTTCCTGCGAAATCCAACCAAAAACCAGCAAATCCTTACACAATCAAGCAAATGACTCAACAACTATCATCCCTAAGTCTCTACCACACTCTAGTGATCCAAAAACGAACCCAAATCACAATATTTGCACAAAAATAACTCAAACCCTAATTTTTCAAAAGTTTCTAAAATGGGTTTGATTTTTCCAAAATTGAATGTTCAAGGTATTGAAGTAGTGATTTGTGTTCCTTTACACACTATAACCTATGAAAACAGTCTCTAACCAACCAAAGTTTTCTAACCCTATACCTAACCATTTCTAAAAAAAAAAAAAAAAAAAAAAACTCAAAAGAAGAGATAATTTTTCAATTCAAAACAATAGAAAGGAAAGGAGAATCAAACCTGTCAAATTAGTGATAGAAGATGCAAGTTCAAGATAAAATGTATGCTAAGAGATGAATGCTTGACTTGAATGGAATTAGATTTGACTTTGGAAAGAATTTAGGGTTATGTGTGTGAAAAGCGAGAAGGTTGAGAAAGGTTTTGTGAAAAAGAATAAGGTTATGTGTGTGAAACCGAAAAAAGAAATGAGGGTAAGTGGGTGGTTGGGCCAAAGAATGGCCTTGGGAACCGTTTGCCTTTGGTCTGACCACGCTCTGTTCGCTTAAGCGAACAGGAGTTCGCTTAAGCGAACTGCACACAGTTTTCTCAAAAAGTTGCTTAAATTTTTGCTTTTAAGTGCTTGTGTTCTAATCCTACATGCAATTAACATAAAGATTGACTTACAAAACTGGGTTGCCTCCCAGCAAGCGCTTGTTTTACGTCATTAGCTCGACGCCTTTTTCGCGCAAATCATGGATCATTTAGTAGAATCGTCGACTTTTGCCGATCCACTTCACCACCAAAATAGGGCTTCAATCTTTGTCCATTTACCGTCCAGTTGGCCTTTGTCATTGGATTTTTCAATTCCGCAACATTACTTCACATGACTTAACCTCTTTTATCATAAATGGATCGGTTCACCTTGATTCCAACTTGCCCGGGAACAATCTCCATATTCAATTGAACATCTTACCATTTGTTCCGGCTTGAAATTTCTCTTGAAAATTAAGTGTATATGTACAAGAAAGAAAAATTTTGTGCAAAATTGCTTAAAATGATAAAATTGTTACACTACTTATGACACTATTGCCAATCCCCGGCAGCGGCGCCATTTTGATGTAAGATTTTTACATGTCATACCTATGTACACGTGAGTATATTAGATTCGTTTCCGCAGGGATTGGTTTGTCTCATAAGTAGTTTAACGTCAAATATCATTTCAAGTTTTGGGTATAATTTGTTTGTTTGTGTAAAACTATTATCACTATTCGACATAAAAGTAAACGAGCAGAGATAGGGCTATTTCGCTTGGGGTCAGAGATATCAACCAAGCGTAACAGCTGCAATCTCTCGATCAAATAACGGATTCTAGCTTTTTAAACGATATTATCACAATCACTCGACAATATCATTCGTGTCCAAATGATATCGTTAGTTTTAGGTGATTGTTTAAATGTCGATTTCCCGCACGTTTAAACAATCACAAAGTCATGTGGATCGTTTAATCGACGATTTCTCGCCCGATTAAATGACCCATAAGCATTAAGTTCTGGATTAAAAGTGATTATCAAATATTAACATCTATGTCTAGCATGCTAACTTAAGATATATTGTTATTCTAGTTCTCAAATCCAAAAACATTTGTCAACATCATTTTGAATCTCAATAAACCATTAAACACAAGAATAACAACAAAATTGAATAAATAAGCTAGAACCATATATTAAATGATCAAAAGATTACATAATAGCTTGCTTGAATACCTCAAGACCCACAAGGGTAGATGTAGCTACATATGTCTATGATAGCTTTGCAAGAAATGAAGAAAAGATGAAGATTCTATGACAAGATCCATGATGTCTCAACAAATCTTGGCTTGAATCTACTCCTAACTACCTTGCTTTGTGTTTCTCTCTCTAGAAAATGCCCTATTCTCTCTCTAGAACCAGAAAATCTAACAAAACAGTAAAAAGTCCCTTTGGAAAGAGAAGAGAGAGCTATTTATATTGGCTAAAATCGTGGCTGTTCGCTTAAGCGAACAGGTGGTCGCTTAAGCGAACGAAAGTAAAATCTTCCGTTGACCAATGAAGAGCAGCTACGTGGTCCTTATCTTCAGAAGTTGATGAACTTCACTCAAGCGAACGGTAAGCGAACTGGTAAGCGAACTTCCATTTGCTTTCGACGTTTTGTACGCTTAAGCGAACAGCAAGCTTGCAATTGTTCGCTTAAGCGAACGGATGATTTTCCCAAAGCGTTCAGCAAGCGAACTGTAAGCGAACATGTTGTGACTTTCTGTAACAGGTTCGCTTAAGCGAACGCATGGTCGCTTAAGCGAACTGGCTTTGGTCAGGAGCTCCTTTCTTGGTCCTTGCTTGTCATTTCCTGCATAAATTGGGTAGAATCAGACATGTAAAGCACAAAGGGTAAATTTACAATAAATGATTGCTTTTCCTTATATAACTTGCAAAACAAGTCACTAAAATGCCTAGATTCACACATAAAATGCGGTACTTTTGAGCACTTATCAGTGTTGCTGGCATTACTCATTTATGGTAATAGCAAAACTTAGTCTAACGGAAAATTGTTTTCTATTAAACACAAAGGGAAGTCATGAACTCGCATTTGTTTTTAATTTAATTATGGGCAAGAATGCTCTTTTTCCAGCACTGCTTCCTGTTAGGATTTCCACATCCAAAATATTTTTAAATAAACCATGACATAACAATCGTGTTCCATTAGACATGCAATATCTAGGGTATAGGTTTCGCAACAACATCAAAGGTGCACCTTTTTTTACCTTTAAAATATGTGGTGGGATACTTCTTTGAGCAGTTGAGTTTAGGAATTCATCTTGATATAAGTTATGAGTGTCCCCTTCAAACTCGTTAAATGACAACAAATTATGTTATTCTCCTGAAAACTGATTGATAATTATGTCATTTAATTTTTGAACATCATCATTTGTAGGTGTAATTATGACTCTTTGACCATATATATGAATTATGATATTACTCCTCGTCTATGAATCACATGCACTCCTCATATTAGATGTGTCTGAACACGTGTTGCATCCGCATCCACACATATAATTATCCTAAATTATGTGATTTTTAAATTATCAACGTTATTGGCGTGTCACTATCCGTGTTGTATCTGGTGTTGGTGTTTGTATTCATACTTCTTAGCGGTCCTATCTTTTTATGGCATCTCGGATGGTGGATTGAATGTAACCAAAAACAAAATAAGGTGGTTTGAAGCTTTCTAGTGTTTCTGTTTTTAGTTGTTGGAAAAATGAGTGTGATTATCGTTTAACAATTTTGAATTGTTTAAATGGTTTTAACACTTTGATTTCACTGTATTTTGTTGGATATTGGATGGGGGTCATGGGAGGAGTTTAGCAATTGTATACATGCAGAACGTTTGGAAACACAAAGAAAAATGCAATGTTTTTATTCCTTTAAACGACAGTGGAAGGAGCTTAACGGTAGATGATGTTATTGCTTATTTTCCCTTTATTTAATAATTAAAAAAAACCATGGTTCTCATTATATAAAAAAACAAAAAACAAAAAAAGTCACGCTATCATAGTTTGTATAAGCAATTATAAACCAGCAAAGCCAAATAATTCTTAAAATTAATTGTAAACAATTTGAATCATAATCGTTCATAAACCAGCAAAGTCGACTATATAATCCATAAAATTAATCGACTTTAATTAGTTGTAACATAAAAGAAAAAGAAAAAAACTAAAGAGGTTAATTCTGAATTGTGATGTAGAGGGTTGAGAAAAACTAAACAATGCGGAAACAAACTATTAATTATGAGAACCCTACTTATTGATATTTAACATAGTGCTAACAAATCCTTTTCTAAAATATTTTGAGTCCTAATCTTTTTATAGAGGATTTAAAGTTCAATCTTTAACATTATTTTTTCTCACGTTTGTTACTAATCTTTTTTTTAGAGGATTTAAAGTTCAATCTTTAACATTATATTTTACTCACGTTTGTTACTGATCTTTTTATCATAAGATTTAAAGTCCAATCTTTAACATTATTTTTTGTTCACGTTTGTTACTAATCTTTTTTTTAGAGTATTTAAAATCCAATCTTTAACATTATTATTTTTTGCTCACGTTTGTTACTAATATTTTTTTAGAGGATTTAAAGTCCAATTTTAACATTATTTTTTGTTCACGTTTGTCACTAATATTTTTTTTAGAGGATTTAAAGTCCAATCTTTAACATTATTTTTTGTTCACGTTTGTTACTAATCTTTTTTAGAGGATTTAAAGTCCAATCTTTACCATTATTTTTTGCTCTCGTTTTTACAATTGATCAAAGGCAAGGAAGAGTAACTTAATATGAAAATACTATTTTTTATGGAAGTAATAAAAGAATATGGAAATACTATTTTTTGTGAAAGGGATATGAAAATACTTGGAAATCTTTGTCGGTCGTATTAAGGGGAACAACACAGATGTACAACATAAAATCGGCTGATATAAAAGTAACATGAATTTTTGTTGTGTGTTAGTATTATGTAAATTTGTTTTGTGGTTAACGGAGGTAAAAGAGGGTTAACGGGGACGATTAGTGACATGGATTAATAATCCACATGTTATTTTATAATTGGCTAACAGTAAGAACTGTTCATAAGAAATTGTGCGTAAGTTTTCTCCCTAAATTAAATTTATTCGTATCTATTTGTTACATGTATTATTTGTATTTAAAATTAAAATTAAAAATTAAAGGTATTTTTGGAAAGAAAAGTCCAACCCAAAAGTATGCTGAAATGGGTAGTTTTCTTTATATATAATATAGATAAAATTTGATTTTCAAAAAGTCTTTTCCTTCTTTCTTGGTTACACCCCAAAACCCCTTAAATTCAATTTAAGTATATCATGTAAATTTAGTTTAAGTTGGTCATGTAAACTGAGTTTAAGTGTACATATCAACTTTGTTCAATGATTCTATGTAATCTATTTTAAGTATGTACATGTAAACTTAGTCTAAGTAGGTCATGTAAGTTTAAGCAAGTTCATGTAAAGTGAGTTTAAGTAGGTCATGTCAGTTTAAGTAGGTTCTTGTAAACTTAGTTTAAATAGGTCATGTTAACTCGGTTTAAGTAGGTAATGTAAACTCAGTTTAAGCAGGTTCATGTAAATCTACTTAAACTGAATTTAAGTTAACCTCAACAATGTAAATTGAAATTGTCGTACAATGCGGTTGAACAAGAAGAAAAACTTGAAACTAGCATTATTGAAAAAGAAGAAGAAATTCACTTGCTTATATGCAATTGAGTATGAGTGAAAGATGTTTTGATTCACTCTTTAATCTTCCATAGAAATTGATTGAATTTCAGATTGTTTGATCGTTTGTGGGTAAAAGAGAATGAAACTCAGTGTCAATGAATAAAATCAAGTTTTAAAGGAAATTTATATAAAAAGGTAATTTTGATATTATTAAAAACTTTTAAGAAAATTTGGGTGTAACTAGAAATATATGGGGTGTGAATAGAAAAGCTCTATTTATTATCCATTTAAAAAAATGATAATTCATGTTTATTTTATTTTTAGATATTGATGATATTCTTGTTTATATCGTCTGTGGTTTTCTAGTATGGAAACTCACATTGTATTGAAATAGGAAATTGAAGGAGATAATATTATATTAGTAGGCAACAAAGATGATAATTATATTTTTTTAAAGTAGTTTTGTGGTTTTCTAAATCGAACCTGATCTTTATATATCGTAATATTTTTTATCTTTGAACACGAATCTTTATTACATTGCAATATTTTTATCAATTGAGTTAAACTCAAGAAGACATTGATAATCATGGTCTTAGTATAAGGATACCGAATAAATAACAAAATTATTAAAATAATTGATGTTTTGTTTATGTTTTCTTAAAACGCTTTGTTTATGTTAAAAAAAAAATTGGAAAAGTAAATTTTTTATACATTTATATTTTGTAATTAATTTTTTTTACCACTAAACATTTTTAAGAGACATTTATAGTGAATTATACCATATCCAAATTTAGCCTTTGTAACCAAAAAAATAAATACCATGTCCAAACCATTTTTTTTACAAAGAGGATCTCTAAATCCAAAAAAAATACTTAGAAATATACAATCATGGCACAATTGAGTATGTGTTTGTTTTCACATCCGAATATCCAACAAACACTGATTTATGCGATGTTACATTTTGTGGCTTTCTGATTTTCACGGCAAAATTGATTAGGGACGTGAGAATTTAGCTTCAAATGAATATCTAAACAATGCATTAAGCAATCTATACGGACTATCACTATCACACCTCGTATTAGTAAGAATATCAACATAATGGTTTGACTCACGGATTGATCTTCAAAAAACGTCACAACTTTGCTATAAAAGCGTTACACACTCCAATAAAATTTCCAAAGCCACATATCCGACTATCATCCACACCACGAATCAAGTCGCAACACCCACGACCATGATCTAGACCAACTCATCCAAAGGTGAGCAGGAATCTCATGCAGCCCACTGTTTTGACTCACTACAAACTGATAATTGTTAGTGAAGTTGCACATCAATCCACGACTTCGAAGATCTCACAAAATTTGAATGATGCATATCGTTAGTCCTCCAAGACCACAACACATGACACAAAACTGCTCAAAAAATTCTTTTCGATCTGACTATGATACACTCCTAGTTGGCTTTGATCAATTTAATTCTACCCTTTGCATCAGATTGCCAACAAGAAATCAATACTATCTTCCATCGGGACATCATTGAGCCACAAATCCATCACGTATGGACATCCTATCAGGAAATGTAAAGTAGTTTCTGCATTAACCTCACATTTACTGCACCAAGCATCACCAACTTTCATAACATGATTTTGGTAATTTGTGATTAATCTATCATGTAACACAAGCTATAAGAAGTATTTAATGTTTTCCTGAACCCGAAGCTTCCAAATTTTACTACATGACTCAAGTAAAATTACATATTTAAGGTTCTAAACTCTTATGTTTCTATGTCAAGTATAATTTATAAAGAGTATGAAGCACACAATCCATTTGAGTAGAGGTACATAATAACAAATCATCCACAAATATCAGGATGATTTTGCCTGCCTTATAGGAGAATTTCCACACACCATCTTGATTGAATAACTTCATAAATGAGATGCAAAATTTTGTCAAAACAAAAAAAGAATATGACTTATCTTGTCACATACCCCTTTTTGGGCGAAAGAAATCTGATCTAGCTCCATTCCATTTACATTAGAATGGACACTGGTAACAACATACAGCATGAGACTGATCAAATTACTTGAAAATCTAATCTCATGAAGCGTGTTCTCCATAAAACTCCAATCAAGCATATCATATATTTTTGTTAGAACACTGGGAACATGTTTATGTTGTTGACCATTTCTTTTGCAACAACAATGTTTTCGTGGAACTTTATTCCTAGAAAAAATATCTGGTTTGATAAGGAGAGACAAGAAGAGACATTCACTCATTAATTCGATTCACTATAACTGTTCTAACAGCTTTATAAAGAGTAATGCAAAGCAAAATCGGTCTAAAATATTCATTCACAAAGTTAGGTTGAGAAAAGTCAGTATAGTTGATTTTTTTTTTTTTTGCTAATTCACTTGGAACATTTCACGTTCTTCTCACATTATCATAATAAGTACTATTACAATGATCCAACCTATTTGAACTAACAAAATAAAACTATTCTTCATGCTAAGCTTAAATTCACTTTTAATCTTCTACTATTTTGTTCAAATTAAATTTTTAGTCCTCATTTCTAAAATCAAGTTTTTGGTCTCATGTTTTACAGTTTTCAAGATTTTTCACCCACTCAATTTTGGAGGTTTTTTTTCCTCCTTATATGATAGCATTACTATTAGATTTAATTGCACTTTTGGTCCTCGCATTTTAACCAACTCACGAAATTGGTCCTCTCTTTTTTAAATCGAACAAAGTTGTCCCTATACTACCATTTTTTTTGCATTTTTGGTCCTAACCCCTATTTTGCCCTCTAAAATTGCTGATGGTGTCAATATGATGAAGGAGGGAGTAAATTAATTTGAAGAAAAGAGATGAAAGTGTTTTGAATTTTAGGTTTGATAAGAATTGAAGTTGAAAGATGAATTTAGGGATTTTGATTTTAGGGATGATGAATATATGGAGATGAGAAAGATGAAGAGATGGAGGATGTTAACAATTCTGAGTTTTGATTTATTTAACTCAAAACATTTTATATTTTTGAATTGCTTTATCTTAATTAATTAATTTTTCAATTTAAAAATGTTGATTTGATGAGTTGTTAATGTCAATTTTCTATGTTGGAATTGCCACCTAAGTGCTTTTTTGGATACCTCATCAAAATATGCAACACATCAGCATTTTTGGGAGTTAAAATAGGGGTAATGACCAAAAGTGCAAAAAAATTGTAGTATAGGGTCAATTTTGTTCGATTTGAAAAAGACATGACCAATTTCATGAGTTGATTAAAATGCAAGGACTAAAAGTGCAGTTAAGTTTTACTATTAATGTGACAATGAAACAACTATATTGAGATTGATTATCGAGTGTCATCTAACCCTACAACATTGATATCTCGTCGTTGTCATGTTATTTAATGAAGATTACATTAAAAAAAAAAAGTCTAAAATTAAGTGGAGTGGAAAATCCTAAAAATTGTAAAATAAGAGACCAAAATATTGGTTTTAGATAGAGGGACCAAAACTTTAATTTAGGTAAAACATGGGATTATAAATACATTTAATCCTTTATTTTGTATTCTTTTTTAAAAATAAAAAATTAGTGTTCAAATTTTCTGACTCTAATTGTCTCCAAAAATATCAAATTTCACTATATCATCCCAAACCTTTTGTTATCCTTACTCCTCTATCAAATTTACCCTTCCTTCTCCTTTTTACCTACACATGTATACGAAGGAACTTTTGGCAACAAAATAAGGTTGCAACGAAAGTAGTGCATGTCTTCAAGGACATATGCAATAAGGAATATATGGTCTCAGGAAGTGTGGGGCTTGAGCCAACTTAATCCAGAATCCGATGAACCTGAAAAAGTATCGCTATCTGTGGAGACAACACGATGAAGTTAAGGTGTGAGTGATTCCATGAATAAACTACTTAGACATGATGAAGTTAAATAGTCGCTATTTAAAGTGAGTACACTACTTACATACCAACACGATGAAGTTATGTTGAGTATCTATCATCACCACCATGAATAAGAAGTGTAGTAGTTTTCTTCATTGTGAATGTTAGAAGAAAAATATATCCTTGGTTTTGATTGTAGCCCAAGTACACTATTGTTCTTGCAAATGTACCAAACTATGTTTGGGGAAACTATTTTAGCTCATATGAAGTGTTCCTCAATTTGTCCATGCTCATCTTAGCAATAGAAGAATTTTTTCCTTATAAGGTGTAACTTTATTCCTTCGCCACTAACCATACATTGTATCGATCAAGAATGACATCTTATTGACTTTGAATGTGTAGATCCACTGCAACTAATAGGATTTAATGCCCCTAGCCTCTCAAAAATCTCCAAGTTCCATTCTTTTTCAAGTGTTCTTATCTCATCATCTATAGCATTTTTTGTGGGAAATAATGGTCATAAACTTGGACTCAATGTATTCTCGAGTAAGCTAAGTATTTTAACAAATATTGAAATTTTCATTGAGTGTCTGAGTCAATAAATATAGTAAAACTCTGATATTGTGTAAAAAAAAGTTATATAAAAAAGACAAATTTAGAAATGAAGATACATGTCATAAAACTGGGCTAGGTTAAACATGAGAATAATTATAAATAAATAAATAAATTATTTTAAATAAATTCCTATAGTAAATAACTAAATACGGTTAAAGTTGGTTTGGACTAGATTTCATCTTTCTCTCCTTTGATACCCTAATGTTGCATCATTTCACATTGTTGAATGTGTCAATTTCTACAAAACATAAAATAATGAACGCAACCAAACAAGGTAACCCAGAGAAGATAATGGTTGAAGAGGAGAAATCCAAAGTCGTGTTCCAAATTATTTATGTATGTTATCTCCCTATGCATAGAAGTGAATGAAGATGACATATATTCATCGAAAGGTGTGATATCTAGAGAGACAAATAAACTATAATCGGAAAGGTTATATCATTTGTACCCCTTTTTGTTACATGTATAGAATAGAAAGACAAACTGGTTGCACTATGGACAAAATAAATAAATATAAAATACTCGAGATTCAATATTATTCGTTATTATATTTGAAAGAGAATGAATTGAGCAGTTTCAAGAAGTGACGATTGTTCCTTTATGCAACCTTATTTTATCGTAGGTGTCGCCTCATGTAAATTCTAGGGCTGAGCAGCTGTACCGTACCCGCCCAAAACCCATATAAACCGGCATTTAATTTAATTTTACGGTCGGTTCGGGTTGGATGTTGGGTTTAAAAAAATAAAGGAAATCGAGTACATACAGTTTTAAATGGTCGGTTGCGGCTCCCAAATTTACAATCCATCGGTACCCACAACCGACCGAGTAATAGCCTTCAATCTGTATGTGTTATAGCTGGCATTCAACTCCCCATAGAAATTTGCAGCCTGTGACCTAGTGGTCTAATGTACATCACTTCAATACTTAATAAAATAAGGCTTTAATGTGTATTTCGTCCTTGCAATTAGGGGTCGTTTAAAAATTGGTCTCTGTAATCGCTAATCCTTGCAATCTGCCTCCCAAATATTAATCATTTAAAATTTCGTCCTTCGACCCAGTTAATTACTGCCCAGAAGGTGCGAAATTACCAAAATACCCCTGCTTTCAGACCAGGAGGTGACAGTGGTGGTGGAGTTGGAGAGGGAAGAATGAAGGGGTATTTTGGTCCATTCACATGAAATTAGTGACGTGGCAGTAATTAACTGGGTCAAGGGACCAAATTTTAAATGATTAATATTTGGGAGAGCAGATTGCAAGGATTAGCGATTACAAGGACCAATTTTTAAACAACCCATAATTGCTAGGACGAAATATATATTAAAGCCATAAAATAAATACTAGCAATTTAAAAGCTTTTTCCTGACCCACCATGTTCCCATTTCTCTATAATAAATAATTTAAAAGCTTCACATAGACTATAGTCGTGTCTGATTGCCTCTCTCTCCTCTATCATCTTCTCTCTTCCCTTCAAAATAAGAGAAGAAGACCATCTTTGTTCAACAAATCATACCGAAAACTATCAAAATCAAAATTGAAGTTCAGCAGCCATCTCAAGAATCAAACAACACAACTAAAAATTGCTAACAATTTTAATTCATGAAATATCAAATCTTCTTCTTTTCTACTAGTTTTGCTTCAAACTTTGCTCCATATTATTCATGCGAGAAACAAATGTTAAAAAAGGAAATTTCTACTCTCCTTGGTTCTCTTCCTCTTTTGTTAAGCATTTTTAAGTTTCAATGAACTTTGATTGTTGCATGGAGATTTTTATATAAGGCAGTGAAGGACTCGAGATGACCCACCCGAGACAAACCGCCACCCGTTCAAACCATCATCCGACAAAACCGAAGACATGAACGGTCGGAAAAGGGTCTAGATTTAGTGGTCGTCGTTTCGTGTCGGCTCAGCATTTTCGAACCGAACCCGACCGCTGCTCATCCCTAGTAAATTCACATGATGTTATGTGTTTACCATTGAAGAAGTTTCAAGACTCCATTTTTTTAAGTGTCCGTTTTAGAGTAATTCATTTAAATTAAGGTCGTGGATTTCGGAAGTATTTTTTCTTCTTTAAATTATACATTCGTTTTAATTCATCAAAAAAAAATTATAATTTTTTTTTCTGAAAAAAAGATGTACATTCTCCTTCTTTTCAACAAATTCATATTTTTTTTTACAAATTTTATCTCACTCCCATAAAAAAACAATTGTCAATGTTATAAATGTTGTGCACAAGATTTTTTTATAATTGGAAAGCAAAATAAAATATATTTCAACTTAACGTCAATCAAAATTTAACTTTCTTCTTCACTTAACCTAAATTAAATTTAACTTCCCTTCAATTCATGCAATCAACACTTCCAACTATGATCTCAACCAATTTTAGATTTAAATGTTAAGATCACTCATTTGTCAGATTTATAGAATTTCTACTCTTAATGGATCTATATATTATTATAAGCAACAAAAAAAATTAGATTGTTTTCAATTTTTCGAATTTATAGTATTAATTAGTTTTTTTTTTTTTTGAAAAGGAGTAAACAAACTTTGTTAAAAAAACCAAACAAATTTTTTTCAATGGTATTGTTAACAAGTGTCCGTGAAACATTATTTAAGTATTCCAAAATAAACAATTATTCTTTTAAAAATTTTAATATTTCGATTTTCAAGACATTGATTACATTCATTTTCATAAATTTTAATACTTATTGAAAAGGAGTAAGAAGAAGTAATTGAAAAAGGTGTAAAAAAAAGTAATTAAAAAATAATATAATTGACAAATTGTAGCCTTAAATTATCAAACGACATTTAAATAAAAACACAATTCGTACCCAAATAACAATTAAAAAAACCCGAGGGAGCAGATGATTTGATCCTCACTCCCAAAATAATGCTAACAATTACTAAGAATATTAATTAACATCCACCGTTAAAAAAAAAAAAAAATCTTTCAATGCACTTATTCAAATGGACTTTGTACCATATGATAAAATTAAATGAAAAGTTTGAATACGTATGATTTATCTTTCAGAAGAGAATGCATGTTACTCCCGCTCAAACAAATATATCTGGTACATTTCCTTATCAGGTTCTGCATGGTGTTTTCTTGTGGGGGAATTTGGTTTCTGGAACTATACTTAATTTTGGATCCGCCCCTCGCCATGACCCATCCAAAAAAATGTTTAGTTGATTGCAACCATTATTCACCGCTCAAAACCAAACACATTGAAAATTTGGGTATACACGCTTATTTATTTTTTGAAGAATGTATACATGCTCATTCAGTTTATGAAAATATGCAAATTTTCATATTGAATTTCACTTGCTTTGTTTCGTTTTACACGTCTTTTGTATGTTGAGTATTTTTTGTTGTATTAACCCTCCAATCTATAGAGTAAAGGATCCATTAATCCGTAGTTTGATTATGAGATAATTATAACTTGTTCAAAAATTGAACCACCGAAAAATCGAACTTGTATTCTTCAAAACGATTCGTCTTTTGGTGAAGTTTATTAATTAGTTGAGTTAAATCAATTGATTGAATCAATGAGTACCTATTTCATGTATAACCATCATAGTTATATGCCTATTTAATTAACTAGCACAAACTGTAGTGACTTCGATTGCAAAATTCTCTACCACATCTTTACATGCAAACTACTTTTCTTTTGTGGATCGAAATTTCTATGCTTAAGCAATGGTAGTTCTTTTACATTTTTTATATGTGATGAACCGATTAATTACTTTATGACAGATTTTGTATGTTCTTATAAATACTAGGGATCATGATTGAGTACTACTACTAATGTTACACGAACGACAACTAAACAATTTTTTACTCGATTAACACCCCTTATTTATACATTAGTATATTCCATTTTAGTAGTTTATCTCATGTTTTTAGTCAAGATGCACCACCGTAACCTCGTACATAAAACTTGAACTCCACACCACTTGACCAAATCTAACTGTCTATTTAGGAAGTTAATTTAAAGACACGAGCATTGAAAAAATGGAAAAAGGTTACAAAGGTGTACTAGCAACAATAAGGTGTGTCTTTAGTATCTTCCATTGTATAAATTTTGTTCCCGTATGTATATCTTGGGCTCTAGCCCATTATATTGCTGTTTATATTTTATAACTATTTAATTTAATTTTTTTTTTCTTTTGAAGAAGCTAAAATTTAATTATTTTTGTTACAAGGTTAAAGGAAAGAAAGAAAGAAAGAGACTAACTTTAAAGAACAAAAGTTTATGTTGCATCCAGAGTAAGTATATCTCCAAGTTCCGGAAGAGGGGAGGCATCAACCATGAGATTAATATTAAAAGACGCATCAAACTTTGCTAAAAAATCAACTTATTAATTACCTTCACAGATAATGTAAATGACTTTGTAACTTACATCCATTTTAATTCTTTTTATGATTGTAAAGGTGTCAGTTCAACCAACCCATTTTTAAAGTGCAAAACAAAACATAAGTGTGGTCAACCCACTATTTTTCAACCCAACTTAAGGGTTGGTTCATGGATTTGTGGTAATTGACAAAAAAAAACCCTATTTTTTGATTAAAGACAAATAAAAATCAGTGAACTATTTTTTGACGTACATAAATAAAAAAACCAATGAAAAATATTATCACTCATAAATGAAGTTATTATGTGTGTTAAAAGTTGGATTCTGCATGAAGCCATTGTTTCCCTCCCCAGTCCCCACCTTGACATCCAAAGTATCTTTGCCTATAATATTAGCAAAAAAGGAGTATCATACATATAAAATTGTAAGATATATGGTGTTAAAGTGAAAATTGAAATCCAACTACAGCACCAACATTTGAGGTCGAGAGCGTTGACGATTGACATAACAAACTTCATCACCTCATACTTTTGGAAAGCTCCACTACAAGTCTACATGTACTTTAGAATTAGATCGATAAGAGCTAACCATTTGTGGGTAATCTCCCTTATGTGGCATGGCGCAACTGCCCCCACAAAGAAAAAACATGGTAACCCCCTTTCTTCTTCGAAAAGGAGTATGACCAACGACGTGAAATCTCTAAATCGTATCACCAACTCTAGTGATCTATCTCGTGTTCTCATATAGGACAAGTGTTGTTCTCATAACATGTTTTTTCAAGTTAATGTATAAAATTTCAGTAAGAGATAAACAAGCCAATAATTTAATACTAATTTTTTTTAAGAAACTAAATTAGCCCATCAAAATTGATACCATATAATCGAATCTGATACCTTGAGTGGAACACACTCTAAGATCTCAAGCCAACCTCATTGTTAATACTAATTTTATCTCATTATTTTTCTAATTTTTATCGTGTTTTTTAGTAGTAAACACATACAAAACATACACGGTTTCGACAAAAAAAAAATCATACAACTTATTCAAATATGAAAATGTTTAGATGACAATAGTAATTCGTAGAAGCTTAGATATAAGGATGATCTCCGTAAGAAAAAGAGTTTAAAGAGAATCAATAAAGGGTAGAGTTTTATCACACATGCATGGATGTAAGTAAGTCTTTGTTTCATCGAGTCTATAAATGATGTAACATTATCAGAAAAAACTAGATAGGCCCATGTCTTTAATTAGAAACCACCACCCTAGTTATATAGAGCCTGGTCTCAACTTGTAAAGTGGATTCTTCCAAAATGGAATTGCTTTAACAGTTTTGAATTTGCAAAGTTTATGATTCTTCAAAAACTACCTCAGCAGCTTACTCTCTCTATATGCTTTGCTTTCCGTCTTTCTTTCCTTTTTCTTCCTCCTTTAATTCTCCTTTGTTCTTGTTATGAATTTATTAATAACCTGCTCCTTTTCATTTATGTACTTCATTGACAAAGGAATTATAATTCTGTTAACATGAGATGAGAGCATATATCATTGACTTGCGTGTTTGTGTCGGTCCATGTGAATCATAAAAGAAAAATTTAGGAAAAAGAAACTAGGTTATATATATCTTGTTTATTTTCTTTTGTCAAAAAAACAAATATCTTGTTTATTCTCTGTCAAATTGAAAAGAGAGATATAATTGATACTAGAATGATTTTCTACTTTTCCTTCAAAAAAATATTTTTTTTACTTTTGTCAACAATTCAATCATAATTGAGCGGTTGTGTTTTTTTCCTCGTTTCTTTTTACACCTTTAATTCAATGGCTATGCAAGGAGATCATGATTCAATTTCAAAGATCCAGATTTAATAAACGTGTGGATGTAGACTCTATCATAAGGATACATGGATTCCATATAGTTGAGAATTAAGAATATCTGTATGCATTCACTTGGTTATAGATGTATAATTTCAAATAGAGGTGTCAATTTATGCAAACCCACAAAACATGACCCTAACCATGTGTTTGGGGTGCCAAAAAGCCTCCAAAGCCTTTGGGATAAAAATGGCCCGTAAATCCTAACTCTTTTTTCTTCAAAAATTATTATTTTCAAATCTTTACTCTTTTCTTACAATTTCTAAAAGTAACAATTTTTTAATTTGCAGAGACTGAATCTAAACAATTTTTTTCAGGTATTGTTAATCCATTGTAAAGCAAAAAACACTATAATTGTAGAGATTAAAAAATCATATTTAAGCTATTGTTAAGCATATGAGATCCAAACAAAACCAAGATATTTTATAATTGATTTTATTGTACATTCTATTGTTAAGAAAGAGAAAAATAAAACTTATAGTATTACTAATGGGAGTATGTGTTTACTTGCTTTTGTTGTGCCTGTTTCCACCAATTACGAGCTCACTGTGTTTTGTTCCTTAAGGTTAATACAAACTAGCATCAATGTTTTTTTTTTTTTGGGGGAATGTCAAAAGCCCATTGTTTTTGTCAAATTTGGTTGCATGCACATGCAATTTTTTTCCCATTCTTGCCTCTTCTCAGCTGCCAATACCGTAATAACGTTACTATGTGGTTTGCACAATGAGTTTCTCCTTTATCTCATTTGAATTTTGCACTTTAACATTATGATTAATTGTGTTGATTTGAATAATAAAAGGAGTTCCATTTACTTAAACATCCTTAGTATTACATAGTCGAGTAGTTAGTTGAAATACAATTGATAGAGATATATTAGCTGAAAAAATAATAAAAAGATGCATTCGTATTCTTAAAAAACATGTAAATTGTGACATAAAAATACAGTCACTTCCATCCCTTTTTATAGGACTCTCTTACAACAAAAAAAAAGGTAATAAGAAAAAATGTTGAAGTAATAATTTTATTATAAATGCACGTATTTTTTAACAAATTATCCACACTTAGGTTGATCTAGTGGTGTTGCCTTGAGACCTTGTAGTATGCTCCTCTTAAGGCCATGTTCAACTCTCTTTGGTGTCAAATTCAATGAGTTAGTTTGTCCACACTTAGGTTGATCTAGTGGTGTTGGATTAAGACCTTGGAGTATGCTCCTCTCAAGGTCTCATATCAATTCTCTATGGTGTCAAATTCAATGGGTTAGTTTGAATTCTTAAAAAACATCATATTTCAAGATACATTGCTAATATTAATAAGAGAAATATTTGAAAAAAGAATAATAAATACATTTAGAAATTTGTAGATGATATTATAATTAAGGACGGAGGGGGAGTATCAAAGAGGATACTTATAATGAAACGGAGGAATACTAGCAAAAACAATAAAAAAAATATCATTTCAGTTTTCAATGTAATTTAATTATACTATTATTATTAATATTACTATTATTATTCTTATTTCTAATTATACCTTCTAGTGTGGTATGTTAGTCTCGAGTTATTATATTCTTGTATTAATTAATGATAGTGGGAACACAACAAAAGCTAATAAATATAATTTGATAACATCAATTATATATATATATATATATATATGTCATCGTGAGCATAGTTAAGTAGATATGGACAATGTATTGCAATATGTAGGGATTGAGGTTAGAACTGCATATTCATTTTAAAGATTAAAATTTTAGTCACTGTACTACTTGATAAAAAAACTATTATCTTTATTCTAACTATTGTATTTCTTAATCTTAACATATGCATGCAATTTTTAAATGAGATTGTTCACTTTGAAATGGAGAGTAGCAAATTTGTTTTCTCATATAGTCTTTATGGCCTAAAAGTTTACACTATATTGAATTAGGCTAGGGAAAAACTCTTCTATGGATACAACCATAAATGATAAATATTTAGGCACACTCACATCAAATAAAAAAAAAATAAAAAAATGATAATTAGATCACATCAATTAACATCATTTATTCTTATTCTCTTTTAATTTTTACACTTGATGTGAGTGTGCCTAAATATTTATCATTTGTGGTTGTGTCTATAAAAGAGTTTCTCTAGGCCAGGTTTCATCGATCGGTTTACAAAATTTCCAGATTTATACGAAAAAAATAAATAGAATTTTCCATTATTTTATTATTTTCTATAGAAATATTATTTAAAAAAGAAAAATAAGTGACATTTTTTATATAATTAGTGAAAATAAAAAATGAAACCCAGCATGCATGCCATTAGGTTCTGTTACATTAAATGTCCTCTGATATATATGTCTAGTATTACTAGAAAAGTGAAGGCTTTATATATAAAAAAGAGAAAAAGAAAATGAAAGCTTATCATACAAGAAACTACCCACAACCGAAATTGTTTGTGTGATGAATGGTTGAAAAATTATAATCTTCTAGAACAGTAAACAATTCTGCAAAAAGAGGAAGCATATGCCAATTGCCAGGTGCAAATTTGAAAATAAATTCGTAATAGGTGCTTGAATTCAAAACCAACCAATATAAAAAAGCATGTTATATATAAAAACAATATTTGAAATTTTATATTTTTGATGGATTATGCTGTACCAAATAAAAAATAAGGAATATTTGAAAGCATATATAGTTTAATCGACTTGACCTTCATTATCAACTCCCTTCTGATCAAGTTTCAAGATGCTGCTACAATTTTAATTGATAAAAAAATGGAAAGAGGTATCATAAGGTGCTCCTTAACATGTGGTCTGAGTCATATGTTATACCTTTCTAGCACAGAAAATCTAAAGATGAGATTTGATGATGAAATAGCTTTCCTTCTCCCTTCAATATTAATTCATTTTAATATTTATTTGTACCAGCAACAGAAAAAAGCTTAAAGCTGCAAAATAAAATAAATGTAACTGAATTATATGCCTCAACACTTTAGGTTATATATAGACCTAATTTGAAGATGACAACATATTAACTTTTGACATCAAAGACACTTTTGCACTTTATCTTGATAAAATAAACAAGTGTTTCAAAAAAGAGGTAGCAAATTGGCAATGAAGTTGAAGCTCAATTGGCACTTGCCCTAGTCTTTAGGATTTTGGGATGTGATCTTAATGTCAGAGATTTGATCTTTTACAGCTTGCCATCTTTCTCCATGCCTTACCCACATGTTTGCTCATAAAAAAGCAAATTAGCAACTTTTGTTCCCTAATTATATATATGCAAAAAAAAAAAAAAAAAAAAACTTTACAAAAGAGCTTCTTCTTAATATCATATGAATTTAATAGAATTAGGCCAGGTTTGGAGAACTTCCATAAAATTTTAAATGGCCCTTTACGTGGAAAGTAGTTATTTGTATTGTCTTGGCCACAATGTAAGTGGCCCCAAATCTATACATTATGTTGGTTAGGTTTATATTTTGATTTACTATGTGTTCGACAAAATCACAGTACATGACACTTTATTATGTGAAGTTCAGTTTTTATCAAAATCACAGTAGTTCACTGTAATTCTACCCATCTCAGCTTCGTGCAAAAAGATAAGTGTGTCACCGATACCATCGGTTACTGGTGGCCAATTATCAAAGATATAAAGATGGTTTGATGATTGAAGTTATAATTAAAAAGGGATAAAGTTCAATCTCCACCAATCATAATATATATTAAAAATAAAAAATTTATCATTAAAAAAACTGTGATCAATTATGAGGCTACTTGAGAATCCAACAGCTATAATATATATGATGGTACAAAAGAAGGCTGGTTCATATATACAAGCAGAACCCTAAAAGGAAGGTGGCATATGGCTGTAAAATGCTTTATCTGACTTTACTACAAAGGCTTTTGAAGTTCCTAGCTTTCAGTGCCCCTTCTACATATTTTTATTTAGTACAATGAAGATCACACTTCTAATGTGAGACAGAGAAGCCTTTTCTTTTCTTTCTTGTCTTCTTTTCATGCTACGTAGTTACTATAATAGATGAAACTAGCAGATTGAGTTGCTTTTTAGATGCATATATAGTATGCAAAGGTACATTCTTTTCTGAAAATTTGGAAATTCAAAATAAAATTATAGATCTGACTTATTTTTTTCTCTGAACAGCTCTCCCTGCATTATTATTTGCTTTGATGTAATAATATACTTAAAGTGGAAAGGTAAGCAGGCAGCTACAACATGAAGAATTCTGCCAGTCTTATGTGTATTTCTTGGCCATTCAAACTTAATTTGGAATAGTATGAAATATTTCGGTTGGCCTACATAGGAATTTTCCTTTAGATATTGTTCTAATAATTTCCATGCCATAGGTTTAAGTTTATTTATGCTCATGATGTTTCAATTTATTTATACATCAAAATAATACAATACCTCAACTCAAATTATACCTTGTAATAATATATTGGAAAATGACAATGTCCTTTCAAAAGAGATATATAGAATTTTAGCAAGAGTTTATAAGGAAGTGCCAACTTTGTAAATATGAGGCAAGTTTTATCCATGACTTAAGATAGTAATACAAAGCTAATGCTTATACATTGATGCTCGAGCTATCTACTATACGATCCATATAGCAAATGTTGTGGCAAATATGAAGTGAGTTAGAAGTCCCATATTTCATTAAAAAAAAAAAAGGTGAGTGTTAAGCAATGCATAGGTGAGTAGGTTCATAAATCTAATGTCTTATGGTTTTGGATAAAGAGATGGTGTCAAGGTCTCACAGCGATCCTGAACGTTTAGCCTATTGTCACCCCACCAACTCTCCAATTAAGGTTTTAGGTGCAATAGTGGTCTTTAGGTTTTAGGTAAAGATGTGTTGTCTCTATCTCTTACGATCCTAAAGTCCCGTTGTTGCTTTCGCCGCTTCTCCGTTCTCCCCAACACCAAACTTAATCAATTAAGTGTTAGACATGAAATATGTGTATTCTAAAAATTCAATTCTCACATGAAAGAAAAATAAATTCTCAAAAAAGTTAATACACAAAAGACATCCTCAATCCTCAATTTGCATGTAGGTTTACCCAAAATTAAAACACTTGATGAGACGAGAAGAAATTTCTTTTAGTTTAATTAAATGTACTAAGTTCGAATTCAGTTATGAGAATTCAACATTGTTAAATCTCTTAAGTCGGAATTTTCACTTTATTGTTGTCATATCCAAGTCGATGAATTAATCTCTGAAATTGCATCACGCACAATATACCTCATTCACTAAGTAAATATTACATGTAGGTTTTGTAAGGATATCAGCTACTTAGATCATGTCTAAAAAACTGTGGAGGTGAACCGTAATGCGTGCACTTGAATTTTTCAAGTTATTTTGATTCTATTTAAAGTTTGAATTGGGTTGAAACAGAAAATAATACAAACTCAATTGTGTATGATAAATATTTGTTTATCGCATGTCACGTCAAATTGAAGACAAATTGTAAACCTAAAGAATTGGAGACATGATGAAATTAGCTTTGGTGGACTGGAGGGAATAAAAGGGCAACACTTTGTATTCGCAGCGTAGGAATGGAATTTGAAAAGAAGATTAAAGAGTGAGTTGACAATAACTACTATTGCAAATAGTGAATTGATGTAGTACTAGTTATTGTCAAATGCAAATATAAAGAAAGTACAAATAATTTTTGTATTACTGTGTGCTGTTGTTGATTTCAGTCCTCCAATTTTGAAACAATGGTGTAGATTGTTAAGTAGTAATTTGGATAAAGTTTAATGTGATTGACCAATCTCAAATCGTCAAATCGGTGATTGAGATCGAATACAACGTTTATCGGTAAGATCTTTTATTGTGGGAAATCTATGCTCATAAAAGATTACCGGCGATTGGATTCGATAAAAGATTTTGCCGTCGCCCCTCCAAAATCCACCAAAGAGGTTCTCTCTCCGCCCTCCACTCTCTTCTCCCTTCTTTCGACAACAAATTAAAACTGTTGTTTTTGTCTCCTTTAAACTTGACCTCCAAAGTTTCACCGATCTCCCTGATGTCCTCCACCACCAACTCCTGCTTACCATGAACCACGACCCAATTCCCCCAATCCTTATTAACTGATACTTTGTGAGCCGTCAACCTAGCACCCTTTGATGAGGCATTTTTACTACATCTTCGTTTCTTAAGCACCTTCAAAATCTCTCTCCTATCATTCGCCGGTAATCTGGCGATTCTTTTAACGAACCCAAACGATGAACATATTTATTAAGCACCTTCAAAATCTCCCTCCTATCTAATTTATTTGTAACACTTTGATCCTTTATCTTTATTTTATTTTTTTCGTTTAGGTCTTTTATCTCTCATAAAAGCACATATACATCTTTTTCTCATTTTTTTTATTAAAAAAATACATAATTTTATTTTTTAAAATATATTTTTATTAAAAATGAAAAAAATTCAGAAATATGATGAAGATGTTCATCATATTCTTCCTTTGAATCTTTATCATCTTCATTGAATCAAAAAAAAATTCTACACAAATATATCTCCAAATCTTCTTTTAAACACAAAAATGAAAACATTAAAAGATTTAGTTATATAAATTGTCACACCGTATATTATTATTATTATTATTATTATTATTATTATTATTATTATTATTATTATTTTCTAACTCGATATTCAAACCCGGCATAAAAATAACCTTAAAATTGAGAGCAGCTTTGCACATCAATTTTGTTGTTTCTAGAACAATCTTAACTTTCGTAAAGCCTTACCCTTCCGCCAGTGACTAAGCCTCCACCATCCGCCTTGCAACATTTATGAAATTAAGGTTTTGATTTTTGCGTTTAAAAATAGATTTAAGATGAATATAACATTAATTCACGATATTAGGAGATATATTTTAGTAGAATTTTTGTTGATTTAAAGAAGATGATGAAGATTCAAAGGAAAAAGATGAACATCTTCATCATATTTCTGGATTTTTTTCAATTTCAATACAAATATATTTTTAAAAATTAAATTATGTATTTTTAATAAAAAATGAGAAAAAGATGTATATGTGCTTTTAAGAGAGATAAATGACCCAAACGGAAAAAAATAAAGATCAAGGACCAAAGTGTTACAAATAAATAAGATAAAGGACCCCTAATGTAATCTTGCCTTAATTATATTTTGGTGTTCAATCTTAATTAATTTACACTATATGACTTGTTTAGAACAATTAAAATTTCACATCAAATTTCTTTCATTTGAATGTCCTTAAATTTATCAGTTACATTCATAAAATTTCTTCTTCTCATTTTGATTGTTCAATTTTGTCGTTCCAAATTGTCGCTGTTTTCAATTTTCGCGAGAATCGTCGTCGTTCGTTTGATTCCAAATATCGTGAGAATTGTCGTTATTTCCAGAACCACGTCAGGTATGGCGACTTAATTTTTCTTTTTGATTTGATTTTTCTTGGTTGTGAGGTAGTTAATTATAACAATTGAGTAAGTCATTTGTTGTACTTTGAGGACTGTTAGCATGTGTTGCCTTTGTGATGTTGTGGGAGTTTGCTAGCATTTTTTTCGGTTGTTGTTGAAATGGTTATGTCATGAGGCTTTTGTTTGGACTTGAAGGTTTTGGCCGATAGTGAGCCAGGTCTATGCGTGTTAGCAGATTTTATTAGGTTGGATGCTTAAATAAAAAAATCAAGTCACGATACCTGACGCGGTTTTAGAAACAACTACAATTCTCACTATAATTGGAAACTAAGACAGTTTGGAACGACAAAATTGAACAATCAAAATGGAAAGAAGAATGAAAACGAAACAAGAATTGAACTATAGGAAAGAATAAAGAAGAAGAAATTTGAATGAAGGAGATGTTTTTGTTCTCACAGTCGAGGTTCTGGAATGGAAGAAATTTTATGAAAGTGATGAATTTAAGGACATCCAGGTGAAATAAATTTGATGTAAAATTTTATTTGTTATAAGTCTTGTAATGTAAATTAATTAAGATTGAACACCTTAATATAATTAAATAAAAATTAAATGTATTATGATTAACTCTTTTATTTTTAGAAAAAATTGACTCATTTATTTGACATTTAATTTTGCCTATATATATATATTACATTTTGATTGGTTGATATAATAAGAAGGTAATTACACCTAAACAAGAGAGGGTAACGTAGACCACCCAATAAAAGTGTTTTTTATTTAAATAAACAAAATCAACTCATTTAATTAATCATAACATTCTCAATATAATATGACATATTTTTATGAACTTGAAAACTAGCATACGACAAAAATACATTAACTAACAAGTGAGTGACATTGTTTATTTATCTCTATGCGTAATAAACCAAGTAAAGCTCTACAAGTATCTAGAAAATGTGATGAAGCTATTTTCTAGAACAATTTTATAAAAAAATTTATATAGTGATTTCTGAAATTAAAATTCATCAAGTTAACAAATCAATGACATGTTCAATCCATGTGATTTTCGAAACTTCTATACATAGTATAGTAACAAGAAAGAAGTTGACCGTTAGTACAATGGAACAAAAAAAGAAGTCAAAAAAGATAGAATTTTTGCCACCCTAACATGACTTGAGCTTGAACTTGAAGTAGAAGACACAAACATGAACATGAAATGAAGTACATGCGTGCAAACACAGCACTATATATTATGATTTTGTATTGTTTTTTCTCTCTCTAATTGGTTCTCTGCAATCTACCCTTAACTTAATATTCTCCTCATCAGCAGATTCCCTAAAACACCATCTTTCTGCCACTTTCTCTTCATTGCTTTCCAAGCCAAGAATCTCTCTGATTCCTCTCCTCATCTCTTCACTTTTTCAACCACTATTAACCATCCATCTACAATGCCTCTTCTTTTCCATCTCTCTCTTTCTCTCTGTGTCATTTTCATTCTTCTTCTTCCTCCTCTTCCTTCTCCCCTCACTCTCCCTTATGGCTCCTTCTTCTGATCATATCAATCATCTTTCTCATCCATGTATATATGGTACTTTACTTTACTTCTCTCTTTTCTCTTTTTCTATTCATCATTCATCATCATCAAAATTTTAACCTTATGCACTTAGATATTCAAAGTTATTCTCTTATCACAATTTTTTACTCCAACCCACTTAAGAAAAATTTGAATTTTACAAAAAATTTAACCAGCCCATGATACTATTATTTGAACTTCCAATTATTTCCTTTGATTTCATTAAAATTTACTTTTCATATGACTCCAAAAAAGGTAAAGATTGTCTATACCATGTAGTTTACTTGCAGCACCGACACAAACATGGACACTGACACATCGATATCAGTAACAATTTAAGAAAATAAAAGTGATTGAATGTAATAACATGTGTCGGTAGTGTCAGACATGTGGACACCGTTACATGTCTGACACCAAACACGCCTTCAATTGGGTTTGTGATCACTATTCAAGAGGTTCTAGTTTAATTCTTTGAATCATGAAAATTTGGTTGTGAGCAGGGGATTATGTGTCTTCACACCCAGAGAGAAAGTCTGGTTTCATGAAATGGCTGAGTAAGCTTTTCAAAGGTGGGTCCAATAGAGGAAGGAGTGGTCGTCATCATTATGATCCTGCTGAGGAAGGCATGTCTTGGCGTGCTCCATCTAGAGCTTTGGTAAATACCACCACTCAGTTTCATTTTTCTTCAATAATATATAATGTTATTATTCTTGTTTGTTATGAATAGAGGAAATTGCACTATTGTTCTTAAATGACACAAATACTTCATCTGTTGACATTGACTTCCCCTTAGTTACACATATATTTCCAACAAATAAAGGTGATATTCAACGACAACAAAAAGTACTCAATGTGTTATTAAAGCATACCTTAGGTGAGGTGAATGCAATTTTTTCTTATAAATATCAGTATTACTTGGTTTTGTAGAAACATGGTTGAAAAAGAAGCTCTCTTATTACTTTGTTTAAAGTGAAAAATTATACTTATTAGGTACTAAATCCACGGTGATCCTCTTACAAATCACCAAATAATTACTTCGTTCATGCATTCTCTGGTGGAGTTTCGAACTCTATCGATTTTGATTACAAAGCTAAGAAGTCGCCACTGCGCTAATGTTCGCGAGATCATCACGACCTCATAAACTTTAGAAAGTATACTTTTTTGACTTATTTTTGGTTGATTATATAGCCTATTGATCTCATCAAGATGATGTGAGACTTAGTATTATTTGGTTTAACAGTGGTTTGTATTCCATTCCATTGACTATATATTCGATTATTATCATGATAAGTATGATTAAGGATAAGATGTGTTTTTTTTTTTTTTGACTCAAGGATAAGATGTGTTGAACAATACTATTGATGTAATCAGGATGATCGTGCTAGAGCTCAGAAGGAGAAAGAGGATTTAGGCCATGCAATGTCACTTTCTTCAGCTGAAGATATGAAGAGACCAAATGGTTGGTACTTAATTTTCAAAAAAAGTGCTTTTTGTTCACTTGGTATAGTTAATTAAATTTCTGATCAAAGATTGAACTTTTATTTGCATTAGCCCATCAAGGATATAGGTGGGGGGAAGAAAATGATGAAGATTATGGAAAGGCACTTCAAGATAACTTCAACTCATCTGCACACCCTCCTTATGCTCCTGCACCAATTTATCCCAATGAATATAGGTAAAATCCTTGCTCTCTAAAGTATTGTATTCGATATTGTGGCTGCAATTTTGGTTTCGACGCTGTAATAGAGACCTTCATTACCTTTGTATTGCGGATTTGCGGTTACAAACTGCAATTTAGAACTTTTTTTTTTTTGACATAATGTATGTTTAAATGTCTCTATGTTATGCAATTAATTGTTGTTTCATTGTAATTGACTAAAAAAATTCAATTCCACCAACAATTCAGTGAAGCTAAAGGGCTTTATATCAATACTTGATGGTCCGGCTGCATTATTTATTAATTGTTTTATGAATCAAGTTGCTGAAGGAAATTGTTCTTTCACTATTCTTCTAAACAAATTTGAAAAGGTGAAAAAGAGTTTGAAGCATATGGAGTCATGCAGTTCCACCTATGTTTATCCTCTCAATACATGAAAAACATGATATTTTGCTATCATCTATAATTGATAATGTGTGTTTTGGCATTGAGCAGAAGACTATGTGGTGGCTGCAATCAGGAGATAATCTATGGAAATTGTTTAGGCTGCATGGATACTTATTTTCATCCAGACTGCTTTCGATGCCACTCTTGTCGCTATCCCATTACCGAGCGCGAGGTAGTTTGGTCCTATTTATGAGATTTTGATATCATCATTTTATCCTCTTTATGGTTTTGAGTTTGACACATTTTTTCCTATCTGTATCTGACTTATTTATTTGTTTGTTGATCCAAGTTTTCTCTGTCAGGGAAGCATCCATATCACAAATCTTGTTTTAAAGAGTTGACTCATCCAAAATGTGAAGTTTGCTTCCAATTTGTAAGATTAGCCTTCCTTTTCTTTTTCAAGTTGTTATGCTATAATGTTATTTGATTTTACTCCATTTACCAAGACTAACCTACTGAAAACAACAACTCATTTTTACCAATTAGGATATCATCTTCAGGTTTTGGCTATGTTTGCGAAAACAACTTAATTAAGTGCTTATCAAAAGTGTTTTTGCATAAGCTATTTCTATAACAAAAGATAAAACAATGTCAAACTGTTTTCATATAAAAGCTTTTTTCATAAGCTATTTCTATAACAAAAGATAAAACAATGTCAAACTGTTTTCATATAAAAGCTTTTTTCATAAGCTATTCTATAGAGCTTATGGAAATAAGCTGAAGACAATTTACGGACATTTCATAAGCTCTCCAAAATTGTCTCGCAAGTGCTTAGGTCAACAAATAAGCTAATCAAAACAGGCCCTTAATGCAAAGCTATATTAACACATGGGATTTTTATTTAACTTGCAGATTCCTATAAATGCTGCCGGTTTGATTGAGTATAGATGCCACCCCTTTTGGTCTCAAAAGTATTGTCCATCTCATGAATACGATAATACAGCTCGCTGCTGTAGTTGTGAAAGATTAGAGGTACTAATTTAACGTCCACTCCAAATTATTTCATAATTCATATTTCCAAAACAAGCTAATGAACAACTTTAATCTGAATCCTATTTTGTTGTTACTTTTATCTTCCTCTTGAAGCCTCGGAATACAAAATATTATCGACTCGAGGACGGGCGAAGTTTGTGCTTAGAGTGCATGGAATCTGCTATTATGGATACTGGTGACTGTCAGCCTCTATACCATTCAATCAGAGATTATTATGAAGGAATGCATATGAGAATTGATCAGCAAGTTCCTATGCTTCTTGTTGAAAGAGAAGCACTTAATGATGCTATTGTTGGAGAGAAGACTGTAATGAAAATTTCATTCTTTGTTTCAGTTAATTTAATTAATTAATAGTTCAATTCCTCTTAATTACTCTATATTGTTTCTGTCAGGGATTTCATCATTTGCCAGAAACAAGGGGTTTATGCCTTTCAGAAGAACAAACTGTCACTAGTGTATGATATTTTAACACATGTTCACTTGTTCTCTTTGATTAGAATGTAGAAGCTATAATGAATAAGTTAGAAAATGTTTGTTAAATAATTTCATTATTTTCTGATTTTATGTTGTTTCAGATACACAGAAGGCCAAGAATTGGAGGCCATAGACTTATTGGGATGAGAACTCAACCTCAAAAGCTGATAAGAAAATGTGAAGTTACCGCAATTCTTGTTCTATATGGTCTACCAAGGTAAATTTGGACAGTGGAAACTTGGCTTTTTGACCCCTCAGAAATTACCTTATGAAAAAATTGCAGTTCATGCATTTTTCCATTTATTGAATCACATCAGTTTATTACTTGAAATAGAATGAGTTCAGTAACCTGATCTCTAAAATCAACGAAATCCTAAAATGATCCATAAAATTGAAATGCTTTTACCTGATATTTTTATGGCATGCAGGTTACTAACAGGTGCTATACTTGCCCATGAGTTGATGCATGCATGGTTACGCCTTAAAGGTAATATACACATATTTTTCATCCTTATGTTGGTATTCCAACTTCTAAGTATACATGACTTTCATCTTGAAATAAGCAGGTTATCGCAATCTCAGTCCTGAAGTAGAGGAAGGCATTTGTCAGGTTCTGTCATATATGTGGCTTGAGTCAGAAGTTATGCCAACAACAAACTCTCATTGCATGGCATCAACATCCACAGCTGCTGCTTCTTCTTCCTCAAAGAAAGGTGCAAAGTCTCATGTTGAAAACAAATTGGGTGAATTCTTCAAGAATCAAATTGTTAATGATTCTTCTCCAGCTTATGGAGGTGGTTTTAGAGCTGCAAATGAAGCTGTTAATAAATATGGTCTACGTAGTACTCTCGAACATATTCGTTTGACTGGTTTTTTCCCTGTGTAATAAGAACACATGTTCTCTAAGTATGGATTTAAAAGCTTGTTGTCTTCTTTTTAATTGTTCTACAAGTGACTATTGGTCTTTTTTATCCAACTTGGTCTCTTGTATTGCTTCAAAACTCAAAGGCAGAGAGGCTCGGACAACTTCTATATGGTCCTGTCAGAGTCCAATTTGACACCAAAAAAATATGTATCTCTACTTTCATTTCCTAATGTATTTAGCTTATTATTTCATCAATGAAATTAACAATATGCTGAGTAACGTGCTTCTAAAATATTCTCTAGCAAAGCCCCCCTCACTTATTAATTTTTTTTTTAACATAATAGATAGAAAATGAGCTTAAAGAATAACTACAATATAAAATGTTACAATGACTGGACCTATTTGAAGAATTATGTCAGAGAAATATTCCCTATAAATTGACAACTTTCTTAAATAATGTTCAGAATGACCCTATAACAAATCCAGAGTCCTTGATAATGAATTTATCACTTTTACTACGGGCCAAATGAAAACAATGGACTACAATTAATATTCTAAAGTGTGACAAAAATAAAGAAAAGCAAAGGTGTTCATGTAACTATCATTGCTATAGGAAGAATGGGTCACTTCTCAAAAGATTACATGGTGCACAACACTGCAACGGGACTGGATGCCTTCAAATGCACTTGTTAAATCTGTCTCCTTAAGGCATTGAGTTGCAGTTGCAGCCTTGCTATATAGTAATTTCATTAGCCTTCCATTTTTTCTGAGTAAGACCCATAAGTAACAGCCTAATATTAAATGTTGTTCAAGTTTCTGTACAGGCAAAAATGCGATCCACACAGTAGCACTACAAAGTTGCCCAACCATGAGAATCTAGGAAATGAGAACTTCAATCGATAAATATAACTTAACGGCCTTAACCCTTTTGCATGAATAAGTAACTTTGTCGTTTCACTTCTTGCAGATCAGACTCCAAAGTTGATGGGTGTAATCATACAGTAGTAATCTCCGCTAAAACCATCTTCAGTGTCTCATAGGTCATAAAACAAATGCCTACACCAGGCACCACCTTATAGTATTCAGGCAAAATTCCTCTGTAAAGGCCACGCAAACCTTCCGACCGGAATATATGCTTGAATGTACCAAAGAGACCTGTATTGTACACACGGGCTCGCCCACCAGCCCCCTCAAGTTGCTTCCTCCGTCTAACAAGATCCAATGGAAACGTTGCTGCATATAAGATGACAAATGAATTCAATCATAGTCATTCTAGTCTATAAAAGAATCACTATTACATGATCCCTCTTTATGTGAAATGCACCATCAAATCAAGTAATGTTATAAATTGACCCCAGTGAGAACTAATCCAAAACCAGAAGTCTAATCATATTTGAAATGAATAAGCTATACAGACAAAACTTGTTATTGAAGTGGTCATGTGTCTTTGACAAAGTTGCAAGCCTGCACTGGACAATTACATTTACAGGTCATGCCTAAGAAAGAAAGCACTACACAAGTATTGAAACCACGAGACTCTCCACAATTAGTTGTCAGATTGACAAGATATGGATGAGAAAGTTTTTCTTATGATAACAGTATTTAAACAACTCAAGAACATGAAAGATGCTAGCTATGAAAACCACAAGCCTACCTGAACATACAGTTGTTGTAGCAGTGGCAGAAAAACATACTATTGCTGAATTGGTTCTACTAGAGTTTTGTATCCATGTAGTTAGTGTCAATAGAATACAGTTTTGACAAAATCCATCATCCAATTGATAATATATGGTTTTTCTTTCTTTGAAAGAACTCTGGATCTTTCCTATCCTATGTTGACAATTTCATTTATCCATTGGCTTTTATCATGAGCAACTATATTATAATTTCTAACCACAATTTTCTTCGTTTAGGATTATGCTGATTGATACTATTAAAGCAGTAAGAATAGATTCCTCGGAAACATGTGAACAAGTACAGAAGAATTCTGATATCCGTCCAAACACCAGGTGAAGGTAACCTAAGTGAGAAGCATACCTCAAAGAGGACACCTCTCACATTTGGTAACCGATGAAATGATATAGGTTCATCGAAGAAATGACCCCACGTGATGGAATCAGCTGCATAACTTGGGGAAACATGTCATAAAATAAAACTTGGGAACATGATTACTTCAGCAAGATCTTTGGACAATAATAAATTTCCTGAAAAACAGGAGAAGTATCATTTTGTTGTCTTCCCTTACTAAATTTTCAAATGGCAGATAAAATAACAACTCCATCCTGGTCTCTGGTTCTAGGGGTCAGTCTGGTTAGATGCTTGGTGCAGTTCTCTGCATCAAAAGCATAGCAAACCACTACAGATATTAACTTCTTTAATATTATTTGTTTCAACAAATTCAATAGTTTGACTAAAGGATTCTTCAATTTTAATTTAACTGGTTGTTAAATATTTGATGCAACAACACTAAATTGAGCACACTTGATGCCAGAGATGTAGGAAAAAGATAAATACCAAAAGTATATGCAAACCCCAATTGCAAGAAACATCAAAAGGCAAATTATCAGGAATATGTATAGGAGAAGTAACCACAAAAGTTCAAACAATCAAGAATAATCATGAGAAAAAGAAAATAAAAAGTGCAAGTTCAAATTTTTCCTTTTGATAACTAACCTGTTGATGATGCAATGCCTGAAAGACTGCCACAAGCCAGACTAACAACAACAGTTGAATCATCGGATCTGGTGAGTAGAAACAATAAAATTAATATAGTTGTAGTTATGAATATACATGAATTAGAGAGGAAAATCAGTGGTTACATTAAACTGCTGAATTACTTTAGAATTAATACCTGTTTGACATCCAAAACGATCTCAAGCTTTCATATACGGAGAAGCTGATTGCTATATTTGGCCCAACAGTCTGCATTAGCACCAGTAAGTGGCTAAGTCCACAAGAAAGGAATATATACTTTGTGTATTGGTAAACTGATAATAACATCATACCAAGAGGGTAGTTCCAAGTCCCTTATAAAGGCCGAGTAATCCCTCTTCCTTGACAATTGTTTGTAAAGCATGTCCAATACCTCTATAGTACGTAAAATTCGTCTGCAAAATTTTAACAATTTTAATTGTTACAAAGAAAAAGACAAATGCAAGAATATTTAATAACTAGCTGTGTATGAACAGTTTCAAAATAAGACAAAGTGAAGGTCGGAGTCCAAGTTTTGCAAGATTCCAAAATTGAAATTAAGACAATGTATTTTCAAAATAAGACAATGCACATGGACATATCTAAAAAGCATTTGATGATTTAAATCTTACCTGTGCAGCAAGCCGCGTTCTTACAAGATCCAAGGGATAAGTAGACGTAGCAGCAGTTATGCCTGCCAACCCACCACCAACAAAATGTATACAAAGATCTGCACTGATATTATCTTTATTACTTTGTAGCTGCGGAACCGTCCTCAGAAACTGCACATATAAAAAACAAATCAACATAAAAACAAAATCCGAGAACAAAAGTGCATATCAATCATCGCAAACTATCTATATTCTTACCTTCTTGTAATGCTCGTAGGAATAAAAGTTAACAGAAGAATAAGGTAAACGATGAGCAATTGTAACTAGATTCCCTTTCCAAAAAGCCCTAAATCCCTCTTCATGGATTATTCGTGAAGCCTCGTTCCATATACTAGCTTTTCTCAAAGTTGCAACATTTGAATGCATCCCCTGAATCTGAAAAATCCAAACAAACAAAAAAAAAACATTTTTATAATTCTAGAAATCAAACATCCTCAATAACCTGTACCCCCACCCTCTCTCTCATTCATTCATATTGAGTGAATCACCAACTTAGTTACAAAAACTATAACTCATAAGCATAAGGAATTCAGTCCCCAAAATTATTGAAATTCGAGAGACCAAAACCAAGTGCCTATTTAGATCGACTTATTTGAGCTTTATCTACTAACATAAACACTTGTAAGACTGACCCATTTGGATAAACAACTTATTTGCAGCTTATAGCACAAACACTTAGCATGATAAGCACTTATGTATAAGTTAATCCTAAAGCAAAAGATAAAATAAAGTTAAATTATTCTTGTATAAGCTATAACCTGTTATCATTAGCTATCTTGGAGAATTTATAAAAACAAAGCTGAAAACAGCTTATAAACATTCAAAAGTTCTCCCAAACTGTCTCACAAAACTTATGTCACCAGATAAACTCAAATAAGTCAATCCAAACATGCCCTATTTGGAAGAACTTCTAAAAACAGCTTATGACATGCCCATATACCATTTTCACCTTATTTTCATAAGTTCTCTAAGATAGCTTATGAAAACAGCTTATAGCCTATCAAAAAACAACTTAACTTTATTTCATCTTTTATTACACAAAATTTAGCTTATGAAACCAGCTTATAGCTTATCAATAATATCTTATACATAAGTGCTTATATCTTAAGCTATAATCTACAAATTAAGCTGTTTATCCACAAATTCATAGGCAACAACCAATTCAGTCCCCAAAATTATCTCAATTCAAAACCAAATTAATTAACTCATACAATTTAAAAAACTAAATCAATCATCCACTATATGAAATTTAGTAGCATAGTCCAAAATACAACAAAATTACTAATACCCAATAACAAAATGAATAAAAAAGATAATTTTTTTACGAAATTAAACAAAAAAAGAATAAATTTTTCACCTGAAAAAGGATTGTGAGTCTAGCAAGTGGCGCAGTACAAGTTTTACTCAAAGCTCCGGCAACTCCTCCGGCGAGAAGCTGAGAAATAGTTCCAATCTGTTGCGGCGGAGGTTGTTGTTTAACTAACTTCCGAACACCACCGTCCACCGCCACACCAACCCTAGCTTCCGTTTGCATCTCCAAATTCCAATTTTACCCCTCTTTTTTTCTTCTCTATTTTCCTTAACAACACTTTCTGTTATTGAAATTGAATTTCTTCACTCTCAATTGAAGAAGAAAACACAGCATTTTTTTCTCTGAACCTTTTGCTATTAAGCGACGTCGTTTTTGCGATTCGGTTTGTCCAAAACGGTAGCGTATTAAGAAGGGTTTGCTTCAAGAGGAGTGTTTAAGGGATTAAAGGTGTTGGTAGTGATCTAATGCGGTTGGTTGCATGGTTTTATTGTGTTTATTTTTTTTATGTGTGGTGGATTTTGGGTTTAAAGGGATTGTTAGTGTGGGAGCGGGTGTAGGGGATAATTTTGGGTGAGGAATATGAGGTTTGTATTGTGAGGAATATGCGTTGGATTTGAAATTAGACAGCTGTGGATATTAAGGGTAGGGTCTACGTCGGTTAATTCAAGTGTCCTATTAAATAAACAGGTGGATTGGGATTTATTGTAAAACATTCCTTTATCACCTTTTACAATTTACCATGACCCCACAAGGACTAGCTTTGCTTTACCTCTTGGAAACGTTTTTGGGTTATTGCGGGTTGTATTCATCAATCTTTACATTAAGGAGGGAGAATGATCTATCCAAAACGAAATACCTAGGTGGTGAAATGTATTAAAGATATGTATTAAAAATGAAGAAAGAAAAATTTTGATTTAAGAAAAAGATATAAAAGAAAAGGAACGATGAAAAAAGTATCTTTACAAGTTGTTTAATCAAGGATATGAGATCTGACCAGAAGTTAATAGGTTAAATACTAGAGAGGAGATTGAAACTACAAGTATTATCGTATCGTTGGATTCAAGACACGAGGTTAATAAAGCGTTAAAAAAGATGAGTCATGGTAAGGCGGTTGAGCCAAACAACATACGTATTGAATTGTGTAAAAGTCTTAGAGATGGAGATTTTGGGTGGCTCACCAACCTTTTCAACGAGATTATGAGGTCAAAGTAAATGCTAGATGGGTGGAGACGAAACACTTTAGTGCCAATGTGTAAGAATAATGGGGATATACAAAATTACGTAAATTTTATGGGGATTAAATTTATGAGTCGTGTCATTAAGGTATGAGAAAGAGTGATTGAATGGAAACTAAGAAAGAGACTCGAGTTAGTGAAAACTAATTCGATTTTATGCTTGGGAGGTCGACAATGGAAGCAATATACTTACTCCAACGTGCAATGGAGCGGTATTGTTCGATCAAAAGGACTTGCACTTAGTTTTCATTGATTTGGAGAAGAAAGGTGTTAGGGTGACATATATTAGAGTTTTCAATTATATGTATGAGAGGCTTTCGACTAGTCGGAGGACACGAGGTGGAGGCGTCGAAATTTTTCCCGTAATAATAAGATTGCACCTAGGTTTAACTTAAGCCCTTATATTTTCACCTTAGTTTTGGATGTAATTATGAAATACATCCAAAAGCGAGTGCCAAGATGTATGCTTTTTGCAGATGATATAGTCCTATTTGGATAGTCGACGGAAGAATTAAATAGGAGGTAGGACACTTGGAGAAAAGTCATAGAAACACATGGCTTTCACTTGAGTAGAAGCAAGACATGATATATGGAATGTAATTTTAGCAAAATGCATAGCGTTTCTAGTGTAAAGGTGAAAGTTGAAGATCATATCATACCACAAGTTACATAGTTTAAATATTGTGGGTCTATAGTACAAAACAACAGAGAAATAGAAGGAGATGTAAACCATTGAATCCAAGATGGGTGGTTGAAATTGAGGAGTGCCTCAGGTGTTATATGTGATGTGAAAGTACGCTTAAAATGAAGGGAAATTTTTTATCGGATAGCAGTAAGACTGACGATGTTGTACGAGATAAAGTGTTTGGTAATAAGGAAACCAACACATACATAAAGTAAGTGTAGCATAAATGAGGATGATGTGTTTGATGTGTGGTAAGACTGAGTTAGAATTAGAAATTACAACATTAGAGAGAGTTGGGGTATCTCATATAGTAAGAAATATTGTAAAAATTAGAGTTAGATGGTCTAGATATGTAAATAGAATATATGTGAATTATGTAGTAAGGAGAGTAGATTAGATGAAAGGGGGCAAATCATTAGAGGTGGGGATAGATCTAATAGATTCAGATAATTGATCTCACTTAGTGGGATAAAACTTGAATGATGTTGTTGATTGAGATTATAAACATCCTGCATATGAAATTTTTTTACATATGCATTAAATGATATATAAGTGTAAAATGTTCCTTCAAAAAAAAGTGTAAAATGTTTTTAAACAATATATATATATATATATATGTATGTATGTATGTATATTATAATATATATTATGGGCACATAGATAACACTTCCCTTAAGACATACGTTAAGAAATCAAACATACACAATTATTATTTTTAAAATTGTACAATCAATATTCTTAAAGTTTTAAAAGTTATCTTTTGAATATTAAACTTGTCATTTAATTATATTTTTATCTATTTAACTTAATAACTTATGTTTTTAGGCACAAATTAGCATGATCCAACTTTTCTATCAATATGTAACAGAATTAATAGATTGCTTAACATAACTAATACAAATGATCTCATGTTCACATCATTTTGTCATGGATTTAATTTGAGGGATGCTATTTGTAGGAAGACATTTTATAGCGCGAACTTCTCAAGAATTGTCGTCGACCCAATCAATTCATGTACTAGCTGGAAAACATGGGAGCAGTGGAGTTTAATTGATGTTAGACTTTTAATTAAGTAGCATTTAACAGTCTTCGTGAACTTTTTGTGGATCTTGCAAACGAAAATCCTCGAGATACTTTTAAGAATTTTCCATGTAATTTATATTGAGTGTAATTTTTTTATAGGGTAAATATGTCTTTACCCCCTGTAATTTGAGCGAGTTCCGGTTTACCCCCTGTAAAAAAAAAATTTAGATTCCAACCCTTAATATAAAGATTCTCCATAAAACACCCCTGTAATATGAAGATTCTCCACAAAACACCCCTGATCACATTCAGACGTTGACGTGGCACGCCACTGTGTAATTATTTTATTTTTTAAAAACCTGACACGTGTGTAATGGACACTGACGTGGCACGCCATTGTGTAATTATTTTAATTTTTATTTTTTTAAAACCTGACATGTGTGTAATCGTTTAAAAAATTATTTAAAAAAGATAAAAAAATAATAAAAACTTAAAATTAATTTAAAAAAAATTTAAAAATAAGAAAAAAAATCTTTTTTTAAAAAAAACGAAAAAAAAATTGGATTTATTTCAAAAAATAAACTTTTGTTATTTTTTCGAATATTTTTAAAAATTTAATTTAATTTGGATTTTTTTTAAAAAATTTCAAAATATAGTAAGCTTAGAAATTTTTGTATTTTTCATATAATTTTTTGGGAAATATATATATATATATATATATATATGTATATATATCTATATATAAAGAAAACAACCCGTTTCAGTTATTTTGGACCGACAGTTTCTTTTCAAAAATGCCATCAATTTTCAATACAAATATCACATGTAACAAATAGATAGATTTTTTTTATTCTCAATTTTTAAATATTAAAAAAATTTCTCAAATTTGTAACATATCGTAAAAAAAATTCTGGAATAAATTTTCGAAAATCCAAATTTTATAAAAATAAAAATATTTTCCAGATTTATTTTTGTTGAGAAAATTTAAAAAACTTCTTTTTCGAAAAAAAATATCTGTTTTAAATTTTGAAAAATATATATTTCCAAATTTTCGAAAATAATTTGGATTTGTTTTTTGAAATATATATTTCAAAAATTTTGAATTTTTTTTAAAACATTATGGAAAATTATATTTTTTTGAAATATATATTTTTCGTAAATTATAAATTTTGGAATTTTCGGAAAATATATTTTTCAAAATTTTGGAAAATGTTTTTTCGTAATAAAAAAAAATCCTGAATTTTTTATTTTTTTTTAAAAAATAGGCACAAATGCCATGTGTACCTTTAAAAAAATGAAAAACAAAATTAATTATACAATCAGCATGCTACTCAGGGGCTAAAATCAAAGAATTTTATTTTACAGGGTTGGAATCTTAACTTATTCTTTTACAGGGGATAAACCGGAACTCGCCCAAATTACAGGAGGTAAAGACATATTAACCTTTTTTTATATTTTCAATCAATTACAACCGTCACATCATTCAAACTGATAAAACAAACAAGTACTTAATTGGGGTTTTATATTTACTGTAATTGTTTGAGCATATATATACTCCTTATGTTTTGTTTTGAGATCTAGCTTATATACTCAGCCAGTATAAAAAAGAGCATAGACAAGTACTCCTTCTGACTTCTCGACCATATCTATGAATAATATACAACTTTTCACAATTCATATTTCTCTTAATCCTTCAAATCCTCATTCTCTCTTTTCTCTCATAACTGTTTTCTTCATATCCAAGTTACCTTCGCATAAACCCTAATCCAAATTGTTTTCCCCTAACAGACACGATGACTAATGGTGGTAAAAAGAAATGGTACCTTGACTTTGGTAAATTTGATATTATTTGAAAATGAATTTGCTAACCTATAAAATTTTCTGTTTATAATATTATATCGATCTTTTTTGAATATTTTTTTTGTTCAAGTATGAATATTCTTTTTACTAATTTTATATAATTATATTTAATTTAATAATCCAATTGCATAAAAGTATATGAATAATTTCAACTAAGTTCAAATAATTAAAAAAATAAGAATGTGATGTCTAGTGTTAAATGCAATTAAAAGGATAATTCGGTTATTATATATTCAAAATCAATTTTGACTCAAACTATCTAAACAACATCAAGTCATGATAATCACTTTTATATGAGTGTATCCAAACATAAATCAATTCACATCAAACTCATTTTTAACCAAAATCAATTATCGACGCCGTTAATCCAAACATACTAAAATAAATAAATAAAAAACTCAAGACAATAAATTGACTAAAAAAATTAAATTTAATATTTAATATTTGTAATTTAAAAGACTAAAATGAATAAAAAAACTCAAGTAATCAAATTGTCTAAAATAATTATTTTAAGAAAGCAAAATAGAACGAAATCTTAAATATAATTTTTTTTTGGTCAAAAAACATAAATATAAATTAAAGAAGAAAAATTAATATATGTGAGATATGCTATTTATTACGGAGGGACTAGCCAATCAAACACGACATTTAGCAAAAAAGTAAGTGTTTCCTCTCATAAGATATGTGAGATATATTATTTATTATGGAGGTTTTTTCTACATTATTTGACATTTAATGTTACATTTGTATATTATATTTTGATTGGTTGATATCTTGAAAAGGTAACGTAAAAAAAACCTATAAATGTATAGGTTTCTTCTTAAAAAAAAATGTATAGGTAAATAAAAAGTATAACAATTTATAGGGTAAATAACATCTTATTTTAATTTAGAAACTTCTATACATTAAAATCAATCCAAACTCAACTTAACTTAGATCTACACGAGTTCCTGATGTTAGACATCATCAGTTGACAATTGAATTGATTATAGTTTGGTGAAATTAATTGATGAATAAAAAGACAGTTCCCAAATTGTGGTGATGATTTGGTGCTATATATAATCAATATTCAATCATTAATTCCACGTGCCCTAATTCCCTCAGGCATGGACCAACTGCAGGCATGCTCTCTTTGTGGACCACTTCCCAAACCATGCTCATCTCTTCCACCAATGCCTTCCAGATTCTTACCTTTGCATTGATATACCAATTTGGAATGTTCACAACACACCTCATTATGTGTTATGCAATAAAATTATGTGTACATAATTTTCATTCAATAGTATTGAAAGAGTACCGTAGGATATGTGTAGCATATAGCATAGTTTATTCCTCTAAAAAAAAAAAAGCATAGTTTAATTAAGCTTTAAACTGTATGTTGGACCAACACCTCATTGTTAAAAGTTGGTTCATCATGCACCAAAATAGATTATTCCAATTTTAAGCTCGTCAAATCAACTTTAAAAGAAAATTAAAATTAGAGCTGTTTGATCTTTAATTTGTCCACAGACTACTGAGTGCATAAATGTGTGGAAACTTTGACTACATAGAATTTCAAATTGATGGACCAAAGCTACTTTGGATCAAGCTATTCAGTGACCCTAGTGTATTTTTTGTCTTTACAAATCAAAGAGAAATGCTAGGGTCAAACTCACTAACACTCTCTTTTAACACACCCAATAAAAATTAGCCATGTGTCCCATTTTTTTTTAATTCAATTTACTTGTAACCTGCTCATCCGGTTTCTATACGTTTGATTTTTTTTTTTTGAAGAGAGAAAGAGAAAAAAGAAAAAGAAGGCTTCCATCTCAATCACATGCGACTTGAATGATTTTGATTTTGGTCATTCAAATTTTCACCTGAACATATAATTAGTGGGGTTGGTGAAACAAAATCGGTATGTGCATTGTAAGGGGAAGATTATAATTAGGGCTAATTTTCTCACCAAAGATATTTAATTTGAAGATAGACGTTCACACGGCAGATTTGGGGTTTTCAAATTGAGAAATTCCAATTTGTTGTCCTAGAAAAGAAAATAGATGTTTGACAGTGTGAGTAGAAGTGTCGTAAATTCTGAGACGAAAGCAGAGAGATTAGTGCAGTTTTGGAGAATGGTAGAAGAGGGTGAACAGATTCACGCTTTGTTTCATAAGCAAGGAAATTCCATTGAAATTCCATCCTCTTGAAGACTTGATTCAGATCCAAACTCATCCATGTTGTTTCTCAACTCTCTCGTCTCTCTTCTTTTTCCTTTTTCTTTTTCTCTCTCCAAAAAAAAAATCAAACCTTTAGAAGCATGATGAACAGGTTACAAGTAAATTGAATTAAAAAAATGGGACACATGACTAATTTTTATTGGATGTGTTAAAAAAGAATGTTAGTGGGTGTGACCCTAGCATTTCTCTAAATCAAAATATATAGGTCTATATCTGAAGAAAAAAAAATATAAATTATGTATTTTGATGAGGCAGAACTTGCCTAAATTGCTTTGAGGGTGATGTTAAGAATTATGACATAGCAAAATGATTCATTTGACTTTTAAAATGATGTGTCATTTGAGACAATATATCTTTTTTAGAATGTAGTATAGCTGAAATAAACATTGAAAATGTAAAATATATAGTTAGTGTAGTCTAAAAAAAAAGACTGAAACTTCATAAAAAAATGAAATAAAAAAATGTTAAAAAATATCATTATTATTTATTACTAACGGATGCGAGAAATGTTGAAAGAGCCATTTCCTTAACAAAGCAACAACGTGATCTTGAAGTCCTCTTGGTGGTCTCAAATCAGGTTGGACACCTTTCCAACTCAAATTTAGAATTGGACATTCCCGTATTCGTTTAATTAAGATTGAATGGTTTAGATTTTAATGTTTTAATTCTTTTAAATAAAAATTAGAAACATCAAATATAATATTTGATACGTTAAATCTCGATACAACTATAAATGTGTCATTGAATTATTGATGGCAAACAATCTGAGTTTTTCAAATTCATGTCAGGTTAAAAAAAATGGACGCTTGTTAAGCTATTTGACACGAAGATTATTAAAAAAAGAGAAATGTTAACAAGTTTTTTCGAAACACTCTTTAGTTATCTTAAATGAAGAAATTATTCCTTAACAAAGTTAAACATTTTTATTTTCATTCATTGAATACATTTATTTTCATAAAAACTTACTATTTATAATTTTTAAAGAGTGCACTCGAGACATTGGTTAGCAAGACCTGGAAATCATTTATAGCTTCAAAAAGTAATTTTTTATGCTTTAAATAATTTGAAGTATTGTATAGAGAGAATTTTAAAAAAAAGTATGCTATTTTGTGTTTGTTTAAAGTTATCAAAAGTGTTTCTTTTCTATTAAAAATCATTTTTTTCTAAAACTAATCAAAGTAACTTTTTATTTTCAACAAAAAATCATTTTTTAACAAAATAATTCTTGAAAATAACTTACACATAAATCTACAAAATAAGTTTGTAGTAATCTCTCCTCTAAAAAAAAAAGTTTGTAGTAATCTTAGATAAACAAACGGATCCATTGATTGGGTTGGTTTTCTACACATCACCACCCATCTATGTCTATTGAAAAATAAAATTGAAAATTGATATTTATTATCATTAACATAATAAAATCGATTGGGTTGGTTTTCTACACATCACCACCCATCTATGTCTATTGAAAAATAAAATTGAAAATTGATATTTATTATCATTAACATAATAAAATTATAAATTGTTTTGAAAGAAAAATATTAATTATTTGTTGACACAAAAAGTATAACTATTAAATAATAATAAAGTTACTATAATAATATTTTGCATAATTTTTTTTGGGTGAGGAATATCAAAATTATTTTAAAATATGAAATAATATATATATATATATATAATTTTTTTTATTTATGCGTGTGTTTTTCTCTCACTCACTTGTGGGTGGATTTGTGTTCGGGTTCATAGACATGTTTTCGGTATCATTATTATTCAACACACTCTCTCTTTTTTCTTTTTCCTTTTTCGGTCAAGTTTCAACACGTCTCTCTTTTCCTATATATGTGAAGGTCGGTATCAATATTCCACTCAAAACAAAAGTAAAATTTATCTGTGAAAATCAAAACTATTTTAGACGCATTAGGGTCTCCTTTGACATGACTAGGGACCACCACCAAATTCATTGAAGGCTATATACTTAAATTAACTTTTTTTCTTACTCTTTTTTTTATAACAAAACTTTTTTTCTTACTCTTATATACCAAATTTAACTTAAAGCATTTTTTTTGTTATGATTTTCAAAGCAAAGACTTCGAGGTTAAGTTAGCATATAATAAAAAAAAAATCCACCTTCTTTTGTCACTGCATCGTGTACAAAATTTCCATGTTCTATAACATCCCAAAAAAAAAAAATCCATGTTCCATATACCCTTCTAAATCAAAACCTAAAAAAAAAAATTGAAACAGAAGACATGATATAATAACATACCTCGTCTGGTGGTATGCATGCGCAGGTCTTGACTGAATTGCATTACTATCACCGGTGACAATAGTTTGATCTTTAAAATTCTCATTTTGGCTTAGGCTATCCAACAGTGGAGGATAAATACCATAGACTACACTACCACCAGAAAAATATTGAAGTATGTTGAGCTCTCAAGTACAGGTACTCCAAACATGATGAAGCATCCGTATCGGATACACATATATACTAGGCACGTGTACGGTATTCGTACTGTACGTATCAAACCGTATCCATTTTAATTAAGATGATTCGTCGTAGTACATGCTGCAAAAACGTACGGACAATAAAAAAAATAGCCAAAATTATTTTACCTTTTCATTGTATCTCTATTTTCTCTTCTACTTTTGATGAAAATAGTGGAGGAGGTGTATCAAAAAAATAAATCTTTGAAGCAATATGATGATCAAAATATGGATAAATTAAAATATGAATTATACTATACTATTTTTTATTATAATTTATTTTTTCTAAACATGTTTTTACAACAATCGTATAGTAAGTCACTTGTTTTTATTTTATTTTTTATTTTATGTTTTATATCAACGTGTTGGTATTTTCATTTTGTTTTTTAAATTTGTATTACGTACCGGTATTCGGCCGGACCCATAGCTATGCATGATAGTTTTGTTTTTTTGAGGGAAAGCTATGCATGATAGATGTTGAGCAGGTTTCAAAAAATTCGATTATTATATAAAGTTATTATATGGACCGAAAGTAACCAAATTTCTAATGAAGTTATCGCATGGTGCTTTGATGGGTTTGAAGCATTACTCTGAACTTGTTTGCTTTTACTCTGAATGGATGAATTTCTTTCCATGAGAAAGTGGTTTTGTTTCACGAATGCGCCCTTAATAGAAAATGCATCCCTCCTTTTTAGTTTCATACGCAAAAAAAAATCCATTATTTTTTAGGGGATAAGCTTCATTCAAATTAATGTGAGGGGATAAGCTTTAAATATATGGTAAAATACATCACTTCAAGGGAAAACATAGGACAAAAGGACCATAATAATTTTCAAAACGACAGAGAAACATCAATCGGTGATAGTTATCGTCGACCTAAAGTTACCTTAAACAATTTATAAAATTGTCTTTCCTCCAAGCCAAAAATTACCAAAAGGCCACATAGCAATAAATATGTGCGGTGGTGAAATGAAATAGAGGCGCAGATGTGGGCCACGTGTGAATGAGATACTTTATTGGATTTTTACTCAATTTATATTCTTTTGTTAATTGCTAATCTTTTGGATTTAATTTCATTTTTTTATTTTCAAATTACCATGCTGATTCTGAAATGAAATAGAGACGCAGATGTGGCCCACGTGTGAATGAGATACTTTATTGGATTTTTACGCAATTTATATTCTTTTATTAATTGCTTAAATTCTGGATTTAATTTCATTCTTTTATTTTCAAATTACCATGCGATTATGAAATGAAATAGAGGCGCAGATGTGGGTCACATGTGAATGAGATATTTTATTGGATTTTTACTCAATTTATATTCTTTTATTAATTGCTAATCTTCTGGATTTAATTTCATTTTTTTATTTTCAAATTACCATGTAGATTCTGAAATGAAAGAGGCGCAGATGTGGGCCACGTGTGAATGAGATACTTTATTGAATTTTTACTCAATTTATCTTCTTTTATTAATTGCTAATCTTCTGGATTTAATTTCATTTTCTTTATTTTTAAATTACCATAAAGATTCTAGGATGAAGTCATGTAATTAACATGTTAATGCAATACTCATTTCTTTTTAAAAAAGTATACATAAAGATAAGATGTCAAATAATTCATCCACTTCCTTAATAACCAACAAAAAGCTAACTAAAAGAAGAGTTTTTGGTTTGATTTCAAAAACAAGAAATCAAATACACCAATAAACAAAAGCACAAATGTGATTTAATGATTTAAATAAATAATAAAAGACAAACCTGCAATGTCCTTGTTGCAAATTCAACACCATACCGGGACCACAAAAACACCCTGATACTTTGCACACATGTTACATTCAGACCACAAAAAGTATTATATGGTAATATTGAAAAGTTTGGGCATAGGGACCACGCCAACGAATTGCTAAAAATGCTATCTACGTGAATATAAATGCATGCATGCATATTAGTAACGGGTATAAATGGATAAAAAAGCAATTATTTCTTTTATAGCTGGATCAGACTCCATCAACACTATTAAAACTCCTTGTGACCAACCCCATGCTTAAGCTCTAAAACACACCAAACCGAATCGAAAAAACCTGGTACAGCTGTCGCTACACTACTCAGCCTGCTGTTAACTGATGCAAACCAACGCAGACAACAAGAGCAGCACCCCTTAACAAAGCCAAAACAGAACGTACCACTGCTACTACCTAACACCCACTACAAAAACAAAAACAAAAACACCAAAAGGCTGTAACAACTAACATGCCGAAGCGGATAGACCAGCCAAGTGGTTAACGCAGCAGCCATTTAACTGAACAAAGAACCAAAGAGTGCAGCCCCCAAAACAGAACCACGCACCCACGCACCCACGCACGCACCTACGCGCGCGCACACGCCTAATATAGTTTTAATGATTTACTAGTATACTACATGTTGGATTAGTGCTGGTCCTATTTATAAGACCAGTCTAATCATCTATTATTATAAATTCGATGTCATTCCAAGCATTTCTATTAAATATAGATAAGGGGGTATAAAAGTAAAATAAGAAATTAATGGATCTAGAATATGTGATTTTTTCTTAATTGAATGTTGCTGTCCTTTCATGAGTCAAATCGCTATTTAATTTTCTGTCATACACGATGTCTAATTGCCCACACTCATTAGAAACTATGAGGATAAAGAAGTTAAGAGATAAGTTATGCTCCTTGTGTCCTATAATTTTTTTTTTCCTATGATCAGAGAAATTCTAAAATATGGACCTATTGTGAACTCGCTTGGGTGGTCTCTACAATCTCGCTTGAACTTGGTCTCTATAGGTATTCATTCGGAATGAACCACACACCGAAATACGGGCATTCACAAAAAAGTCGCACACTAGATGAGATTCTAGCCATAACCAAATAGGAAGTACATCCAAAAAGGTTATCACCGAACCTCTAACTCCCTCAGGTTGCACTCAGGCCCGGTTATAGGACCCCACTCTGTGTGTGAAATTGTGCAAGTGATGTGTGTGAGGGGAGCAAAACAAAAAACTACCCAATGTGTAAAACAATTACACATATATTATTGGGTTTCAAACGTGAGTGGTTAGGTCCCACATCATATATGAATGGGTAAAATATTGAATATAGAAGAGAGGTGATCCACACACCCGTTTCCTAAATATTTTGGGTATAATGTATCACTCTCTCACATTTCTGGAGCATTGATCTGTTGTTGGTATCGACGCTCCTCCGAACTCCCCAACTAGTTGTATCAGAGTCATGATTCGACTTGTTGGAAAATTGGAAATGGGAATGAGATCCTAATATTGGATCAAGTATATGTGGGAACTCACACTTGGGGAGAGATTGTTGGACTCAAGTGTGAGTGGTAAAGTACCATACCACCAAAGAATATATACACACACACACACAAAGATTAAATGACACCAATGTATCAAACTTAATATACGACACATTTGATAATTCTTTACTGCATATCTTATTACAAAATCAATTTTTGGATTGAAAACTATAATCAGATAGATCTTGTTTATAAAATTTAATATTAATCGGATATCATTTGATGTGCCAATGAGTTGCATCAAAATTAAAGTCTTATAAACATTTATCAATTTTTATGTATCTCGTTGATATCTGATTCAATATCAAATTTTATATACATAATTCATGTGATGATAGCTTTTAATCTAACAGTTAATTATACTCCCTCCATAACTAATTATGATTCACTGCAGTCAACTTTCTCACACAGTCGCACATTTATTACATTAATAACCGTTTGATCTTGATTAAACAGGTCAGAAAAAAGTATTTTATTTTTATTTATAATTCTATTTTCAAATCAGGACCATCCAATCATGATCGGACGGCCGAGAATGCATTACTGCGTGAATGCGGTAAATTGTCGACTGCAGTCAATCAATACTGCTCCATTACCTATTATAAACAAAGCTACTATTTTACACTTTTTAAGAAAATTGGTTATCCACGTTTATTCTTAACCATAATACCTAAAAATTGAGCATCTACCCTTGTAAAAGAATTTAATCATAACAACACTGTTATACATATTTTTCAATTTTTAATGATGTATCTGTTTTAAATAAGTGTGTTTCGATGCAAGAATTTCTCATCATGCAAATAGCTTCAATTGTCCATGGGATTTGGTATGCGAGAAACCAAATGGTCTTTGAGAATAGAGACATACCCGGAAAGTATAGGATGGAAGGTGCATCCAAGAGTGTACGTCTTTAAGTTTCACCAGATCGAGCACCCGTGCTAGTTCTCTCCAAAATTCCAGATCAGCTGGAACAAACAGAGGTCAGACCAAAATTCAATGTTATATCATATTTTGTTTGATTGTTGTTTTGGACTATTATACGTCCATATTAGCTACCTTGTTTTGTTTTGGTGGCAGCTGTACCAGGTTTTTTTGATTCGGTTTGGTGTGTTTTAGAGCTTGAGCATGAGGTTGGTCACAAGGAGCTTTAATAGTGTTGGTGGAGTCTTGACCCAGCTATAAAAGAAAAAATTTCTTATTTTACTTGTTTAAATTAAGAGGTAAAAAAGATAGCTATGTGATAGAGATGATAAATTGATAATGTGATAAGAATAGAGAAATAGGTATAAAATGAGATTTTGAACGAGTATGAAAAAGTGGAGGTGTTTAAATATCATTTTCCAAATAATAAATTTAAAATTGGTGTTAATTGAATGTTGATGTCCTTTCATGAGTCAAATCGCTATTTAATTTTCTGTGATACACGATGTCTAATTGCCCACACTCATGTTTCATGTAATTTCTATGATAGAACATGATCTAGTCTTACATAGACTGAATCACAAAAATAAAATAAAATTGAACACTTACACAATAATAAAAGAATTTAAATGATCGATAAATTAGTCAAATCATTAAATCGTTTTCTCTAAAAAAAAACATTTGTATGATTATGTCCAAACTTATTTGATTTGGGTTTATACCCAAACAAGTATTTCTCCATAGAAGACACAATTTCTCCTATTCTCTATCTTCATTATTAATGAAAAGTTTCTTTCACCTTACAACTTATTTGTGTTACTGGTGCACTATGTATTCGAATATTAGCATGCTTCTTTCACCTTACAATAATAAAAGAATTTAAATGATTGATAAATTAGTCAAATCATTAAGTCGTTTTCTCTAAAAAAAAACATTTGTATGATTATGTCCAAACTTATTTGATTTGGGTTTATACCCAAACAAGTATTTCTCCATAGAAGACACAATTTCTCCTCTTCTCTATCTTCATTATTAATGAAAAGTTTCTTTCGCCTTACAACTTATTTGTGTTACTGGTGCACTATGTATTCGAATATTAGCATGCTTCTTTCACCTTACAACTTATCCCCCCCCCCCCCCCACACACACACACACCCACCCACGCATGCACGCACCCTCGCACGCACACACGCCTGATAGAGCTTTAATTATTTGCTAGTATACTACATGTTGGATTAGTGCTGGTCCTATTTATAAGACCAGTCTAATCATATATTATTATAAATTCGATGTCATTCCAAGCATTTCTATTAAATATAGATAAGGGGGCATAAAAGTAAAATAAGGAATTAATGTATCTTAGAATATGTGACTTTTTCTTAATTGAATGTTGATGTCCTTTCGTGAGTCAAATCGCTATTTAATTTTTTGTCATACACGATGTCTAATTGCCCACACTCATTAGAAATTATGAGGATAAAGAAATTATGAGATAAGTTATGCTCCTTGTGTCCTATAATTTTTTTTCCTATGATCAGAGAAATTCTAAAATATGGATCTATTGTGAACTCGTTTGGGTGGTCTCTACAATCTCGCTTGAATTTGGTCTCTAGAGGTATTCATTCGGAATGAACCACACACCAAAATATGGGCATTCACGAAAAAGTCGCACTCTAGATGAGATTCTAGCCATAACCAAATAGGAAGTACATCCAAAAAGGTTATCACCGAACCTCTAACTCCCTCAGGTTGCACTCAGGCCCGGTTATAGGACCCCCACTCTATGTGTGAAATTGTGTAAGTGATGTGTGTGAGGGGAGCAAAACAAAAAACTACCCAATGTGTAAAACAATTACACATATATTATTGGGTTTCAAATGTGAGTGGTTAGGTCCCACATCATATATGAATGGTAAGATATTGAATATAGAAGAGAGGTGATCCACACACCCGATTTCTAAATATTTTGGGTATAACACTCTCAAATTTCTGGAGCATTGATATGTTGTTGGTATCGACGCTCCTCGAACTCCTCAACTAGTTGTATCAGAGTCATGATTCGACTTGCTGGGAAATTGGAAATGGGAATGAGATCCTAATATTGGATCAAGTATATGTGGAAACTCACACTTGGGGGGAGATTGTTGGACTCAAGTGTGAGTGGTAAAGTACCATACCACCAAAGAATAGATAAAATATTGAATATATACACACACATAAAGATTAAATGACACCAATGTATTCAACTTAATATACGACCCATTTGATAATTTTTTACTACATATCATATTACAAAATCAACTTTTGGATTGAAAACTATAATCACATAGATCTTGTTTATGAAATTTAATATTAATCGAATATCATTTGCTCTGCCAATGAGTTGCATTAAAATTAAAGTCTTATAAATTTTTATCAATTTTTTGTATCTTGTTGATATCTGATTAATGTAAAATTTTATATACATAATTCATGTGATGATAGCTTTTAATCTAACAATTAATTATACTCCCTCTATAACTAATTATGATTCACTGCAGTCAACTTTTTCACACAGTCGTACATTTATTACATTAATAGCCGTTTGATCTTGATTAAACAGCTCAGAAAAAAGTATTTTATTTTTATTTATAATTTTGTTTTCTAATCAAGACCATCCAATCATTATCGGACGGCCGAGAATGCATTACTGCGTGAATGCAGTAAATTGTTGACTGCAGTCAATCAATACTTCTCCATTACCTATTATAAACAAAGCTACTATTTTACACTTTTTAAGAAATTTGGTCATCCACGTTTATTCTTAACCATAATACCTAAAAATTGAGCATCCACCCTTGTAAAAGAATTTAATCATATCAGTACTGCTATACATATTTTTCAATTTTTAATGATGTATCTGTTTTAAACAAGTGTGTTTCTATACAAGAATTTCTCATCATGCAAATAGCTTCGATTATCCATGGGATTTGGTATGCGAGAAACCAAATGGCCTTTGAGAATAGAGACATACCCGAAAAGTATAGGATTGAAGGTGCATCCAAGAGTGTACGTCTTTAAGTTTCAGTAGATCGAGCACCAACTCCGTGCTAGTTCTCTCCAAAATTCCAGATCAGCTGGAACAAACAGAGGTCAGACCAAAATTCAATGTTATATCATATTTTGTTTGATTGTTGTTTTGGACTATTATACGTCCATATGTTCTAGCTACCTTGTTCTGTTTTGGTGGCAGCTGTACCCGGTTTTTTTGATTTGGTTTGGTGTGTTTTAGAGCTTGAGCATGGGGTTGGTCACAAGGAGCTTTAATAGTGTTGCTGGAGTCTGACCCAGCTATAAAAGAAAAAATTTCTTATTTTACTTTTTTAAATGAAGAGGAAAAAAAAGATAGCTATGTGATAGAGATGATAAATTGATAATGTGATAAGAATAGAGAAATAGGTATAAAATGAGATTTTGAACGAGTATGAAAAAGTGGAGGTGTTTAAATATCATTTTCCAAATAATAAATTTAAAATTGGTGTTAATTGAATGTTGATGTCCTTTCATGAGTCAAATCGCTATTTAATTTTCTGTGATACACGATGTCTAATTGCCCACACTCATGTTTCATGTAATTTCTATGATAGAACATGATCTAGTCTTACATAGACTGAATCACAAAAATAAAATAAAATTGAACACTTACACAATAATAAAAGAATTTAAATGATCGATAAATTAGTCAAATCATTAAATCGTTTTCTCTAAAAAAAAACATTTGTATGATTATGTCCAAACTTATTTGATTTGGGTTTATACCCAAACAAGTATTTCTCCATAGAAGACACAATTTCTCTTCTTCTTTATCTTCATTGTTAATGAAAAGTTTCTTTCACCTTACAACTTATTTGTGTTACTGGTGCACTATGTATTCGAATATTAGCATGCTTCTTTCACCTTACAACTTATTTCGCCCCCCTCGCCCCTCCCACACACACACCCACGCATGCACGCACCCACGCACGCACACACGCCTTATAGAGTTTTAATGATTTGCTAGTATACTACATGTTGGATTAGTGCTGGTCCTATTTACAAGACCAGTCTAATCATCTATTATTATAAATTCGATGTCATTCCAAGCATTTCTATTAAATATAGATAAGGGGGTATAAAAGTAAAATAAGAAATTAATGTATCTTAGAATATGTTACTTTTTCTTATATTTGGGACAAAAAATTCTTATAAATGAGACTGGAGCAAATATAATTAATTCTCCATCTCTCTTGTCAAATATTTATGGCAATAACTCGGGTCAATGCAAAAGGGTAACTAAATCATATGCCAATATTCATTATTTTCCTTGCAATTGTGCTAAATGAATTTCATTCAACTCCATAACTTTATGACAAAAGGAATTCCATTACCAGAAACAAGTGTTGAAGACCCATTACAAAATAAAATAAATAAGTATTTATTATATGTAAACATGTAAAAAGTTTACTCACTGCATGGTTGGTAGGACTCAAGCCAACTCGTAGGACGTCTCAACCTAATAGTTTCGGGTTTGTTTCAAATTTGTTATTTGTCTCTCATTTTTTTTACAAAGAAGATTGACCTTCAAATTACTTGGCCCGTCATATTGTTCATGTATATCCTATTAATCTTTTAGTAACTTATTCTAATATTCGAATACATGACCGGGTTAAGGCCCTCTTGTTATAAAATAAATAAATAATTCGAATACATGTTAAAGTAGAGAATAAAACCTACATTTTTATTGGTCTTATCATTAGAATTATTTTAAGTTTTTAATGGTTATTGAAAAAGCTCAACTTAATGTGATGCAATTTTTTTAGAGACTTACACATGCACATGTTTAATATTTGTGAATTGGGAGGCTATGATGTTTGATTAATTGAAAAAAAGGGAACATGTGTATGAGTTATTAGTTGGTTGTTTCTGGATTAGTAGCTAACATAGGTAAGAGACAATTTCCATTCTCATTCAACTATTGTTGATTTGCAAAATATGATGTTTATGTTTTATGTTGTTGACAGCTATGTGAAGGCGTAAGAAGTTGATATAGAAAGCATTATAATTTATAGGGTGTTGCTATATATCGCGACCCATTTTGTCTCAAGAGCTTCCCGAATATAATTTCAGCCAATTAAATCAGGCTCTGCACGGAAAACAATGAGAGTATTGTATGATGTGGGTCACCCCTTTTGATATATAATCATCGCCATATTTTCTTGAAACAAAATTCGAGATATCAAGCATTATCCTAATTTATAACCCTTAATATTACGTCCTCTTCTTCAAAAAACTATAAAGGTTATTTTTTTCAAATACATGTAAAAGACAAAATTGTAGAGACAAAGATTTTTGGTTTTATTAAAAATTAAAAGTACTAATGAGTATGAATTCTTAGACCACGTAATTTCATGACTTGGTTCTTTCACACTTTTTTGTTTAAAATTTATTCTTCTTTCCTCTAAATCATGTCATTATTCTATTATACCTTTGGTTTTAATTTTTTATTGAGTTCATGATGGCAGGGAAAACCCAAGACTACCTCTCTTGGTTTTTATTAAAAATTTAGAGTACTAATAATAAAGGTTGGATACGGCTGAAAGGAGATCCTCAAATTGCTCCAAAGCAAGGAGATCATTATACATGTTTTTTTGGAAGGAGGGTACAAGAACTGCGGAGTTTACAATGTAGAATAAAGCAAATACTATTTGTATTTTATAGTTTGATATTTGAATAAATAATATTTGTAGTCTATAGTTTGATATTTGAATAATAGAAAATGGGATGACTATGTATTTCTATTTCTTCTAAATGTAAAACGTATGTTGGAAAACAAACACAATTGGCTCTTCGAAAGAAAAGATCAATTTGGGCTCACAAAATAGATAAAAAAAATCTATGGCAATCATTTTGAAAAAAAACATTCACAGTAAATTTTGATATTATAATTTTCAAAATAATATCAATCATTTTTAAAGAAAAATTAGGTGGGAAAATAATGGATCAAAGAGTCATCATATTAGTGATCTATTAAATAAATAAATAAAAGAGAGGTAAACTTGGGCTTTCCCTGCCATCATGATATTATACGTGGTCTAAGAATTTGTACACATCACCAGAGGGAAGCTTTCAAATCATTTTGCAGTGTTCAATAAAAAATAATCAAGGATAATGCAAAACACCGTTATTCAAATACTAACCTTATTGTCTGCAGTGTTCATTGGACATGTTGAACCTCCACATTTGTCTCATTATTGTCGAAGTATTGTTTACATGAGAGGGAAATAAAACTTCCAAGGCCAGCTTGTTCACCACTTTTAGTCACTCATCATATTGAAAAATAACAACTAATCACATATGGAGTGCAGCGATCATTTGATCTATTTGGCTTTCTTGCAGTCATATTGTTTTTTAAGGATATATAACTGATTGTGATGGATACTTTTTTGTAATTTTTTCGATTGATTTTCTAATCCTTAAATGTCTTAAAGTTATATCTTGTTGATTATTATGGGTTGAGTACTTTGTTCTCTTATTACCAAATCTTTATATTGTTGTTTGCCCTCTTATATTTCGTATCATTTTAAAAATTAATTAGTCAACTTAAAAAATATGGGCCAACTTGATTATGTTGTTTGCCCTTTTATACTTCGTAACATTTTAATCTGGAGATGAAAATAGAAAGAATAAGGGTGAAGTTAAATTTGTTTCAACGTTAAGCGACATCGTATGTCCAATTTATATTTTTATGGGTTTTGGTAAATTTAAGATTTATTGAAAATTTAGCTTGTTTTGGGTTTTTGAGTTTAGAAGATGGATGTAAAGATATTCAAGTTATTTGAAGGTGTGTTTGGATGGACAATTTTACGTTTAGGAAAAAAAGACGATGAAAATGATGATGTGACCTTGGTTTATTGGGTGCATTTCTTGGCTTTTAATAAAACAAATATGGATAAAAGTAAAGTTATTATCAAAATTATTATTTCAACATTTTTTTAAAAAAGAAAATGAAAAAACTGAATTGCTATTTGGTGCGACTTGTTTACTGACAAAAATCAATGAATAGTAACGTCCCTGGTCGTATAGTTTGGTCAAACAAAATTTCCCCTTTTAATGGAATTCATGGGGAGGTAGTGACATCATGCATGAAGTTTGAAAACATTTTACACTTCGCTGCTGTTTTGTCGAATACTTTATTCGTACTATACATCATTTTCCATGAATAAAAGGACTAATCTGTACGAGTTTTGATGGATAAAGGAGTTTTTAATATACAGTAAATGAGTTTTTAAAATTAGACCTTTTTTTTAGGGGTAAAATGAGACCTTTATTTAGGACACATAATTTGCATCATATATCTAAGTAATAGATTAAAAAAAATAGTATATACAATGGAATATATATTATATCGTGAAATGCTTTTTTTGCTACATCCAACATTTTTCTATTTGCTTTGATATCTATGGATTAAAGGGTCATATGTATATGGGCTTCGGCTCTCTCTTGAATGAGAGAGGGAGTGTGTAAGAGAAAAAAGATAGTATGTGTAAATAACGTACTTGAAAAAATATTATGAAAGATACATCCTCAAAAAAAAAAAAATTATAGATACCTATGACCCTTTTTTAAAAATAGATTTTCATAGTGCAACATTTTTTAGCTATATTTTTTTTAACAAAGGAATATATAGTCTACTTGCATGTATATATATAAACATATATGTTATTAACTTCTTTTTTTCTATGTTATTCCTAGTTTGACAATGGATGGAAAATCTTCTATTGGTCTTTTGTTTCTCCTACTTAGCATTGCATCACTTGTAGTGAAATGTTACTCTTACTCATCTCCTGATGATGACTTGAAGGCAATTGCACTTAAACTCTCCTTATCAAATTTATGTGATTCAAGTTTTTGGTGACTTATTTTGGCTAGAACAAAAACATTTTTCGTATAACTCACAAATATGTTGTATTGGAAAAAAAATGCAGACTTATATTGTTTACACCGGCAATAGTAGAAAGGACGGAACTTCCTCATTGCTCCATTGCAAGAATCTTCTACAACAAGTTACACTAGACAGGTTACATTTTTTTAGCAAAGAGTTGTTCAAAAGTTAAGAGTAGTATTTTGAAAAGAAGATTTCAAAAATGAGAAGGCGTATATACGTAAAAAGGAGCTATGTGAATAAAAGTGGAGGCTCATTGTTTCTTTATAATTCCATTTGTTGTGTTTTCAATAGTCTCACCTCTCTTGTGTATTTTTTTTATTTTTGAACCGTGAGTTTAAATATAACATGTTGATGATGTTTTCAAGTTACATTTATGTAAATATAAGACTTTGTATTAATGTATTATTAGATCAAACTTTAGTTCACAATTTTCGCAGTGAACCGAAGTCTATAATCCACCATTACAAACGTAGCTTCAATGGATTTGTAGCTAAGCTCACAAAAGCAGAAGCTGACAAAATGACTGGTGTGTGTAGACACTCAACTTTGCCAATTGAAAAAGTTATATATATCCTTTCTACTTAATTTTTTTTAAATCATCAACAGCTGCAAGGAACATAGTTAGCCAGGCAAGTATGTTAGGATTAGGACAAGGAACCGCTAGAGGTGCGACTCCATCAGCACGAATTGTTGTATACAAGGTGTGCCGGTCTTCTGCATGTGATACATCAAACATTCTCTCAGCTTTTGATGATGCAATAGCAGACGAGGTTGACATATTATCGGTGTCTATTGGAGATCCATTATCCATTGGATCTTTTCATTCGATGAAAATGGAGCGTTAAAGGTGTTTGCAGCAGGAAACGATGGACCACAGCCTGCAACCTTAGATAATTTTCCCCTTGGTCGATTGTTGTGGGTGCTGGAACCATAGACAGGAAATTTGTTACCCAAGTAAAATTAGGAGACAACAACATTTACGAGGTAAATACATTTTATCATATTATATTATATAACAAGCTTTTACTTCATCTTCTCTGACTTCAAAATATAAAGTCACACAACAACCTTTCTTGAATGTAGATAACCTAATTTGGTTTATGAGTTGATCGATAATTTGAATGATTAGTTAGAAATTATATTTTTTATATCTAATAGCGACAATGTTGATAATGTCAATATTTTTGCTTAATGTTAGGGTATCTCACTAAATAAAGTCGACCTTTTGGAAAACATGTATCCTATTATCTATGCTGGAGATGCACCAAACACTGAAGCTGGCTTCAATGGACACAAATCCAAATAACTATCCTTTATATTATTGAAGTTAACAAATAATGTTAAAACTTTAACATTATGGAAAAACAATATAGGGAAAATATATGTACTAAACTTGGTCTATAATTTGCTAATGAAAGTGTTACAAAATTGAAGGTTTTGCGCACCCAATTCCCTGAATAGTCTGCTGGTGAAAGGAAAAATTGTTCTTTGCAAAGGTCACGTAGGAAGCCAAGAAGCCTTCAGAGCTGGGGGCTATTGGTGTCCTGACACAAGGTCAAATTTCAAGAGATACTGCATTCTCTTTTCCCTTGCCTGGATGCTACCTTCGAACAAAGGATGCCAAGAAAATACATAAATACATATATTCTACAAGGTATCAAGTGCAAGTTCCATATACACTTAACCATAATTGAGACAATCACATTTATCTAAAATTTCTTGCATTAATCAATTTGCAGGACTCCAACTGCAACCATCTTTAAGACAGACGAGATAGAAAATACTTTGGCACCCATTGTTGCCTCTTTTTCAGCAAGGGGTCCCAGCATAGTTACACCTGATATTCTCAAGGTTTGTTTTCCTTTCTATGATTGATTAAATTAAACACATATGTATCAATTAAACAATTTTCTGTTAACCTTTTTGTGTTTGTTTAATGTTGTAGCCGGATTTAATTGCTCCTAGAGTAGACATAATAGCAAGTTGGTCTCCAGTTTCCTCTCCTTCTGAAGTTGATGGTGACTCTAGAAAAGTAGAGTTCAACATAGCGTCTGGAACATCGATGACATGTCCACATGTGTCTGGTGCAGCAGGGTACATCAAGTCATTTCAACCTACATGGTCACCTGCTGCTATCCGCTCTGCTTTAATGACAACTGGTATGGTAATAAAAAAATGAGTAGTGTCACATTTCCATCTATATATTCATGCATAGATAAAACTAAACTTTGAACATGTTTATTTTTAATTAACATTTGAAGAGAAAATAGATTTGCTACACATATTTGCTTATGATAAGAGAGGATAATGTATCTTAGATTTATTTCATTTTAGGTGATTATACTTTACTTATTATATGGTTTAAGCTAATATAAACAAACACTGTGTGTTCCTTGTGTTGCAGCTAAACAGTTGAGTCCGATAAATAACAATGATGCTGAGTTTGCTTATGGGGCAGGTCAAATCGACCCCGTAAAAGCTTTGAACCCTGGTTTAATATATGAAGCAAGCGAAATGGATTATATAATGTTTTTGTGTGGCCTAGGCTACGACAAAATCATTCTGCAACTAATCAGTGGAGACGACATCAGCTGCTCCAACACAACAAACTCAACAGCAAAGGATCTAAACTACCCATCATTTGCACTAAAAGCACCGCGCCCAAATAGCCACATAAGTGGGAGTTTTAAAAGAACCGTCACAAATGTAGGCTCACCAACATCTACATATAGAGCATTCCTGACAGCACCCAAAGGACTCGATGTTTCAGTGGTGCCTGATGTTTTGTCATTTTCTTCATTGGGAGAACAACAAACTTATGTACTCACCATAAATGGAGCATTGGGAGAAGAATCTATTGGGTCAGCATCATTGGTTTGGGATGATGGAGTATTTCATGTGAGAAGCCCTATTGTTGTATATGATGAACGGGCTGAGAAAGTAGAAACATCTTCAAATATCTTTGTTATAGTTGCTATTACTATTGGTGTCTTCTTCTTATTGCTATGATTACTTTAATATATGTTAAATTATATAGAAAAAGGTATGTTAATCCTTAAAAATAGATGTATTTGTAATCTCTATGTAATTGTCAAAGAATGTGAGATAATGCTTGGATTTACTACAAGTTGTTTGTTGATTATATTTAGAAATACTTTGATCTATGAAATATTCTAATCTATAATCTATAATGAGTATGTTAGTCTAAATTACTTTGTACTGTATGTCCCATCTCTTTATGCTTAAATATATAGACAATGAGAGACTATTGTGTTTTTTTTTTACTTTTTAAATCAATTAGAAGAATCTCAACCGAAACTCATGTTCAGTAATTTTATCATTCATAAAATGTACAAGGCATTCTATAGTATAATCATACTTGTATATCAAATTGGCCTGGCCTCAATAAGGCAAAGTAAAAAAATGTTTAGTGTCTTTTCAATTCTCATTAATCATTCCCTGCAATTCCTATCCCTCTTTCACTTCCAACATCAATTTCACAAGCAAAGACATTGCAAGGAGAATTCTTTTCAGCTTTATTGAACAATTCACGGACATGAGAAGTACACAAACATCTCAACCTGATGCAGAGAAAAACATAACACCGGCTTCAATGGGAGCAATATAGCATTGGCTAACAATGTCTTCAATGAAGCTGCTATATTAGCAGGTTGGAGGAAGGACTAAGCTTTCATCTAGAGAGATTGATGATTCTATTGACAAGATTGTGGCTGGAACTCTCAACGCACAAGTATGGAAAATGATTCAATTGTTTTGCTTCATAGGAATAAGCACTATCATCTTCAAGACAAATCCTTGGAGGAGTCAGTATAAGCAATAACTTCCTTAATAACCCACTGGTTTTTGTTTTTTTGCTCCATATTACAACTGAAAAATGATCATAACCTAAATGTGCTAGGCAACACCAACACTCCCGTCTTTGAGCTTAGCCATGGCCAACTCACGATTAACATTTTTTGTTCTTTCTAAAAACAACCAAATCAAACAAACATCATGAACTAGAAATAGAACATAAGACTGAAAAAATGGATTCAAAACCTAAAACTTTCAATGAAAACTAAAATACTTGTTCCTCTCTCAGTTGCTGCCTTACATGGAACATTATTATTTTTTCGGTGAAAGCAATAAATCTGGAACTAAATCAAAAACTATACAATTGTTAGAAAGGGATAAACTGTATTTAGCTAGAATATCTGCCACTTGGTTAGCTTCACACAAAGTATATTTCCATATAACTTCCTCCATTCCTTCAGCACTGCGCACAATTTCTTGAACCATCTGGAAAGTAGGGTGCTCTCTATTACAGCCCCTCCGGATCAGACTAATGGCTACTACAGTATCGGATTCAACCCGAATTCACTTGTATCCTCTACTCTTCGCAAGATCAAGGCCATGAGTAATTCCATAATTCAGCATGGACTACCAAAACAGTCCATATTTTGACAGAAAACGCGGCAAGGAATCCACCATCACAGTTTCTTAAAACACACCACATCCTGCTCTACCGACTGCCCTGCCATAGCCTTGCCACAACTCAGACCATCGAAACTATCTGGCGGTTTTTCCCAACTGATGGCGGGAGTAGTAATGTTGAATTTCAACAATTGGTATTGCTTTACAATTGGTGAATTTTAAAACTACACCAAAATCAGATTTGTACTTGTCCCTTTTGTGAAGCCATGAAAATGCATCGATACCCATCAGTAGATTTTGCAATGTCAACAAGAAGGAGCTAGGAGAGAAAAAATGAACACAAATTGAAATCATGGGATTGGAACAATATATAACACACAATTCAATTTAGGAAATTATTGCATCAATTAAGTTTAAGATAACATACTGCAATATTAGTCAAGCAAAATTTTAAAGCATCAGTAGTCTGAGTTATATACCTGGTTTGTAGTTGACGACGTCAAAACCTTTGTAATTGCTTCCCTCACAGAGCTATGCTATAAAATAAGGAGTATCCAAAACCTGTATTGCATCAATATTAGGAGCCTAAGAAGCATTGTCGACGCTACACCAACAAATCTAATGCAACATATACACTTATCTTCACAAAAAATTAAACCATCAAATTCTTCCTTACTGTGTAGAGATCTCTCAAGTGGAGGTCAAGTTTTACTCATATTAATCTTTCTGACAGCATGTTAAGGACTAAATTGATAGTAAGTGGTTAAATAGAGACAAAAACAATACTAAGTTGTTAAAAATATAGGAAAAATTACACTGACCTCCCTAAGGTCATTAAGTGACACCCCCTCTACTTTGTTGTACATCAATAACTTCCCTTGCTGTTAGAATTGTGAAAAATGATAACTTTCTATTATTCTTGAATTTATATCATGTTTTGGTTCCTACTCAATTTGGTATTGCCTTTTGATATGATCTATGAACTATGAGAAGTCAGAGAGAAAGACTGAAGAAGAATCAATTAAATTTTATTTCTGATGCAATCAAAGAAGAAATTACACATGAAAGGGAAGGGGACTTTTTGGATAACTGAATGATAACTATTTGTAACTAATAGCCTCACTGATTGCTAATTATCCAACAAACTCTATTAATATTTTAAACCGTGTAATACCCTCTTATAAGGTTAAGATTGATAATCTGGTCTTGTCAATAAGAAGAGAGAAAGGTTGAGGAGCAAGGGCTACTTGACAGAAGACAATGGCAACAACTTCATCATGAAAAACGGGTTTGCGGCAATATGCAACACACTTTTGTTGTCACAATATAGCCACTGCAATTCACACGTCGCCAATGGGAGAAATACCAACTTACGACAAGCCGCGGCAGCGACTGAGGGTTTTACTGAAGCTTTTTGATTTGGGTTCAGTTTGATGAAGAAGAGGGGATTGGAGATTGTTATTATTTATTATAGGGGGCCAAAATCTCCATATTGTAAAACATAAAGGGTCAAAGTTATATTTAAGCAAAGAAGAAATTGACTCCTCCCTCCTTTTGCATAAAACAACAATTATTTATTTCTTTCCAAATAACACGAACACACACCAACCACAACACGTTCTGAATTTATTTTGAGAAACCGTCTAAAAAACTAAAGTAAAGACTATATTCAATTAGATTTAGAGGGCTCACTAAAATGATTCTCGTTCATTGCTGAAATAAATAGTCAAAAAGATAAAAATATCACATTAAAAAAATAAATGATTCACATTTCCTTATGTACCACATCCCGTACACACATTTAAATTTTGTTAAAGAATTCAACACTTAACCCGGTTATCCACCATATATAACCGGTTTTGAAGAAGGTGTCTCGCTAAAACAAATACCTTCAAGGAAACTGCTTTGATCCAAATAATTTCATGTAATTCACTTCAAGTATTCATTTGGTTCCGTCTCGGTTAAACATCTGATGAACTGTGTACCCCGTTTTCGACATAAGTTGTCACTGTCGCCTGCCTTCCACCTAATTTGTAAATAAATGTTATATAAAACCTCACTACACTCCCTCAACATCTCCTCCTCCCAAGACAATAAGCGACGACACCATTTTCAAGCCTCGGCCCTAACACACCAGTCTAATGCACTCATATCTGCTATCATAATATTTTGATTCTTCACCAAGTCAAACAACCTCTTGAAGCTATCACACAACGCCTCCTGCAACCACATATATGTTTTAAAGAACATCCTAGTGTCATCTCCCACCACTCTCACCAAGTTATCATCGGACCACCTCCCTTTAGCCACCCCATTTCTACCAAGCACACCGCATAATTGTCTCCCACAAGCTGAACCAAACCTCCCACCCTTCCTCACTCGCCCTCTCTCTATACTCTTTCTAGCCACCAACACCTTACACCATAAACTATCCTTCTCCACACATAACCTCAAATGTCATTTACCTAACAACGCCAAATCAAATTCCCGTATTCGCCTCACCTCCAACTCTTCGTTTTCCTTATTCAAACAAATCGTATCCAATATAATCATGTGAATTTCCTAATTTCCTTACACCTGGACCTTTCCTAAAAAAAGCATTTACAAAGATTCATGATAAGATATGATACCTAATGGGCCTTTAAATAAGAAACAAAGTGGACCAAAAGAGAAGATATGATAGATTTTTGAAAAAAATCAGACAACCACCAAAAGATAAATGCTTACATTCAACGCAAAAGTCTTCTTTTAATTCAACCAATCAACGAGTACGGAAACTGAAGTCTGCGAGGATCCCCTCATATCAGTAACCCCAAATACAAAATCAGAAATTACAATTAAAAAATGAAGTCTGCAATCTCCAATCTTACAATTCAACACCAACACTGCCTCATTTAACCATAGTGATGCTACATTCACCCCAACAAGCATACTTTTATAAAAGGGTTAATAGGCTTTTACCCCATGTAATATAGGACACTTTTGGTTTTCCCCCTTGTAAATTTTGTCAGATTTCATCCTTGTAAAAAAATTTGTTTTAGAAAACACCCCTAGGCCAGCTGACTGTGCATTTTTGCTGATGTGGCACGCTGCATCACCTTTTTCTGATAACGGGAGCGCTGACTGTGTAATTTTTTTTATTGGGTACACGTGGCAATTCTGATTTTTTTTTTAAAAACAATTAAAAAATATATTAAAAAATGATTTTTTTTTGTGAAAACAAAAAATCCGGAAAATTTAATGAAAATGATTAAAAAAATGAAAAAAAAATTTAAAATGATTAAAAAAAAATTAAAAAATCTGGTAAAATAAAAAATAACGACAAATTTTTGAAAAAATTCTAGAAAAATTAATATATTTAGAAAAAAAATTCATATTTCCAGATTTTTCTCAATACTGGACAAATTAAAAAATTATGGAAAAATGAAAAAAATTCATTTTTTTTCGAAAGTAAGAAGTAATAATAAAATTTGTATCCACGAGGACCGTTGTTTATTTCTACTTAGCAACTTCGTTAATGTAAAGGATATATTAAATCGGGGGGTTTGCCTTAGGCAGTTGGTTTGGTTGCATAAAAATAAGAAAAAGTGCAATTATAGTTGGTTTTGAAAATTAGGGTTACGAGTTATCAAGCCTTCGAATCCTATATTGTTCATTGTAAAATAACTTGCCTCTCTTCTCTCTCAATATTCACCAAGCTTTATGACAGATTAACCTAATAGTTTTGTTTAATCTCTTGAGTCAAAACCCTTTCCTAAGTTATAACATCTTAATCTCTTACGTCGATTTCTAAATGTGTAAGCAAAATTTAGTTCGTTAACCCTAACAACATAACTCGCAACTTCCTATCTCTAGTTTCATATGTAAAGCGCCAAACATAATTATTAGTTTAGGTTTAATAGCAAGGGCTAGTAGTCAATTAAGATCCAAGATTAATTCATATAACTAAGAAGTTAGGGCTAGTTGTCATACACAATTATATGAAAAGCATTAAACACAAACAATTCTGAATAAAGACTAGGATTCCATTGATGTCAAAGAGAGTTCATAAAAAATTACATGATTACAACTCACAATAGATTCATCTCATGGCTTAATCAAAAAGGGCTTAGCTACTCATAACTAAGACAATCAATAACAAAGGAATAATGAAACATACATAAATCGGAACCAACTACGAGTTGGTGTGAGATCCACGTCGAGTTTCTAGGTCTATAGCGGCCTCATATGCTCTGAAGTCTCCTAAAAATCGAACCCTTGGACTGAAATCGCAACTGGATTTTTATAGATATTTGTTGCAACTGTCTCCAACGTGCCACGATGCAAGTCAATGTGCCACGATTAGGTCAATGTGCCACGATGCAGTGAAAATAACAAACTCTAGATCATAATGCTCCTTCAGACGAGCCACAATACAAGTCCATTGTGACACGATTTTTCCAGTAGCCGAAGCTTCCAAAATCTTCTTCGAATTGTGCAAAACTTGCTCATTTCATAATCATATCATCTCTTAACATTCTTGACAACTTTGAGCTGATTCTACCATGTAAATCATACATTTGACTCTCTAAATGATACATCATGACATAAATTGACTAAAAAAACACTAGTGTGACCTATAGTAGTCATCAGTCACCACAATCTACTACATTTTTCATCTTGCATTGATTGTCGTTACGGTTGATGTTTACATTTTTCCTATAAATAACCCCTCATTCTTCTCAATTTTTCATTCCAACCCATATTCTCTTTTCTTTCTTACATTTCTTTTGAGTTGTTGATGATCACAATGTTCTACCATTGGACTTTTATACAAAGTTTTATGTCATCTTGAGGAGATAGTATGAATGATCAAAGAGTGTTGTTCCACTCTGCAAATTTGCACCCCCTGTCTGGATCTGAGATTGTTCATTACAATCTCCTTCTCCTACCCATGCATCTTGTATTTCCATCCCATATTTTCTGGAGGGTGCGAATGACTAACCTTTTCCATTTTCTCCCTCCATCTTATTGCACCACAGATTTAACATTAGGTGTCTAATATTTTGTTATAAAAAGAGTTATATTAGTGTAAATGTATCATGAATTCTTTGTAAATAATAAAATGTGTTGAGTTCTTGCCAATTTATATTATGTCTTTAAAGTTTGTCATTTGAATTTATGTCATTTTAATAATTAATGTCATTGTAATGAAAAAATTGATTAAACACATTTTGGATTTTATAATTTGAAAACTATCAAATACGCGTCAGATTCATAATCCGACGACAGTGACATGGTCGAACTGGAGGACGCGTGAGAAGTAAGTTTGCTGGAAAAATAATTTTTTTCTTCTCATATTCAAAAACATGTTCATCATATATTGTGTTTTGGATTGGGCCAAAGTCCAATCTATGAATTGGATCCAAGATCCAACAAAACTATATGTTCAACAAAACATTGAATCAGTCACCATGATCAAATCATGATTCTTTAATTACAGTTAGACTATGATTTGTGAATCACAACGAATTAGAATAAATGAAATATAACTATCTAGGAACTCGATGTGTCTTACATGTCAACTATAAAAGGTCTCTAACTATCGTTGAAGTTTACATTCATAAATCATGTAAAACCTTTATGCTCTCCTAGAACCTCATATTAGCTTTAGCATTGGAGTCCTTGCATGTACAACATTTTACACTAAGTAGGAATGTTGTGCTCCGGCCCATTCAATCAACTTTGGTCGTCGTCTTCAAGTCTCCTATGTGTCATTAGGCACCATTTGTAGAAATTTCTTTCTAAGATTCACATTATCATTTTGAACATTTGCGGTGGTTGGAAACATGAAAGCAACCGATCCAAAGACAACAACGATTGCGAGTACATTTTTCCTTCCTCCTCTTGTTGTGGAAGGAACTGGCCCAATTCTTTCACTGATTTGTCCTTCATCAAGTGAAGATAAACCATCGTCACATCATAACAGAAACAACTGTTGTGACCTCATCATTGCAATTTACTAAAAAAAAATGGTTTTCTCAGCTACTTAACTAACACTTGAGTGAAAGTGAATCAGAAAATGAACTTACTTTGAGAGCAAAGAGTGTACTTACTGACAAATATTTTTGTCAATAGAAATGGTTGTACTGATTTTTCTAAATCAATCTCATATTATATTGAGGAGATTCTTACAATATTGGTTTTGATCTTATTAATACCGATCAAAATTAGCTATGTTGTTTGTGGATGAGAAAGTACAATTATATTACAGTCATCACTTAACGCAGAAAAATTAAACATATGCATGCAAGCATAATCCAAAGTAGAACCTAAAAATCTTTACTATCACATAACTCAGAGCTTTACCACTATTACATCAAAATCAGTAAAATCATAAAACTAACTAAATGGTCCTAACTCCTAAGCTAACGCAGTTCGAGGGTTGCTTCTCAGCATCCACATCTATGCCATCAGTACCTCCAATCACACTTTTTTTTTTTTTTTGTATGAGCAACAACAAGGAAAACACAAAGATGAGCTATCACACTCCACATCAATATGATATGCATATAATCATCATACAAGTTCGCAATTAACAACATCAATATACAAATCCCTGGTGGGCGCGGATAGGAGTGCCTCTGTCCTCAACTCAAGGCTGTGCTAGGCACCTTGTTGCCGTCACCGCATGATCAAAAAATTTCATCAACAATACAAACATTTATGATATATATATATATAGGTGCGTGCATCTGATGAAGGCAGTCTTAGACAAATCACAATAAGGATCTGTTATCTACCTAAAAATAAAAGAAGAAAATAAACCTCCAAGTTTCCTCTATTGGTTCTATCCAATAATCTTACGTTGGCTTCTATCCTTTAATGAAAAAACCTCAAAACACAAGTACAAACCAAATTGTATCACCTATTCTTTTTTAAACCTCCTTTGCATATGATTCTTCAAACAATATTCTCCATGACCTAATCCAGTACCTTGATCCAAATTATGTTTTTTTTTGAAGAAATCAAAATGAGATTAAATACCACAGCACTTAGCAGCTCCCACGCACAAGGCATGCCTAGGAGACCACTAAAAGATACAAGAGTTCAGTTACAGCAAAAAAGAAACAAAATACAAATTAGCCAATGCCCAGACACGTGAGGGGGCTAGACCACCAACTCTGCGTACCATAAACAAACATAACATTTTTAGCTTTCAGCCATCCTAATGCTAGCAATTTAACCTTATCTAATAGACGAAGCACAGCAGTAACAGTATCACTGAACAAACGATTATTACGCTCATTCCACAACACCCAAGTACACAAGAGCCAAGTGAGCTGCATGAATGATCCAAATTATGTTGAATCAGATAAGCACCATGTCAAGTCAAAATTTACTTTTTATCTTGAAGGGTCGGATTCCACAAGTAGTCCACCAAGATGTCCTGAGCTTAGATTGTTTGTCTGCTTCTTCTGGTTACGTTAACTATTTTCCTTCATTCATATTGAGCTTGTTGAACAGAGTTGGGATATAATGGAATAGTGCCTCAAGGAACTTCCTGAAACAAGAAATGAAAGGTGCTAGGAGTTCTGGATGTCGACAATGACAAGTGATGCATAAGGGAAGGAATGCTCTGTCCTTGGAACTTTTTTCATATTGAACTTTTTTCATAAGGGAAGGAAGAACTCCAAATGGAAGAAAATAAAAGAGGAGTATTGGAAGTTATTGTTGTGATCAAACTTACCCCAAGAGACATCAACTTTTTTTTTGGTTACAAGAGACATTGACTTTGTGTTTGAAGAATCTTATTCTATCACTTACGACCTTTTACAAATATAACATCTTCTAAAAAGTTTGCACTGAAATAACATATAACTTATTTATAATCTTTCTTCTAGTATATCTTTTTTTTTTAAATGTCATTAAAATTTATAATTTCTGATGGACTTTTTTAAATGTAATTCAAATGTATAACTTTTGATGGACTTTTTAAGTTATCTTCTCCTAAGTATCTTGGTTTTTTTATCAACATACGTCTAGTGAAGCATCTTTCTAGTTATCCGGATTTAACTTTTCATAGTATTTGCTAACACATTTCCCTAATTACACACCATTATGTTCTTTGATTTCCGGCAAATAATAAATTTAATTGGTCTAGACCTTTTCTTGATAAATTCTTGATAAAAATTCTCTAGATAAATAGCAATGTTCTTTAACATTAGATAACCGACACTCGAGTTATGGCGTATTTGACTATTAATAGTTAATAATAGTCTTATTTATTTATAGCCAGTCTATTAAACGATAAAATCATGACATCTTTTCAAAACACTGGAGCATTGAATGTATATGAATGGAACGTAAGTCAATAACATTCTTTAATCCAGTTGGTTTGGGATTTTTTTTTTTTTTTGCAATGCTTGCTTTGCTTCTATTATCTCTTTATTTATTTCAGATTTTAAGATAGTACAAACAAAAAATGAAATATATTTAGGAACATTTTCCAAATAGCAAAATTTCCTATCCCAAAGGCATACAAGTTTCGGTGCTAGATCAAGATATGACTTAGAAAAATCAATTTTTCGCTTCTCTTTAAAAAGTCTAGATTCTTGTATAGTTTCTAAAATTCCTTCTACTTTCACTACTTCATCTACTCCATTATTGACATGAAAGTTAGAAGCATAAGCTTAAGCTCAATTATTTGTGGGCCAAAGTAAATTATTGTTCAATCCAAAATGCATAAAAATGGATATCCAACATCTGCAAATTGACCCAGCAAATTGTTATTAGATTCTAGACATTAACTAGTGGGACAAACAATAGAGATAGATAACTATAAATTCTTGTTACCGTGTGCAAGTTGCATGTCGAAAGGTGACAATCTAGAAGCATATATCGATATATACTTGTTGTCTCATAACTAGATTGGGCTGGCAAAATATTTAGCGAGGGATTATCCAATCCGTCACAAATATATTTAAGTAATTTGTCGCTAAATAGACAAAAGTTACGTTGAAAATACAAGTGTACATTTCCGTCACCGATCTATACTATATATAAAGGAAATTATCATTTTCAACACATTTTTGGGTTGAAATTTTCTTTCCAAAAATACCCTTAATTTTAAATACAAGTAACATATGTAACAAATAGATAATAATATATTTAAATATTATAACAAATGTAGCAAACACAATATGAATACATGTATATCTGTTTTTTTTTTCCTTTATCATTTAAAAAATATAAGAAACTAGATGAGTATATTTATACTTACTTTTTCATTATTACAATTATACCTTTAAACAACTTTTTCTATAATAAAGATTATTGTTTATGTCATTAAAAAAAGCAACAAACATTTATATTTTTACTTTTAATCAAAACTAAAATTTCATAAAAAAAAATACCGTTAATAATTTTCAAACATTACTGCAATAAAAAGAGCGGAAATACGGGCACGAAATGCCCGTTTTTCGCTAGTATTTATAGAAAAAATGTTAAAACATCGCAAGAGAATTTATCATGAATCCATCGTCACAACTTATGATTGATTGATTAACTCCGCTAACGATAAGCTTTGCTATACAAGGAACTTAAGCAAAGGATAATTTGTATACAACTGTAGAATTAATCACTCGAGTAAGGTATGACAGGAATAAAGGACAACTTTCTTTTAAGAGATTTAACACTGCACATTGTTGTTCAAATTTTTAATATAACATATTTTTTAAGAAAAATTATATTTTTTGAAAGAAGAGTAAGAAAATTTATCATAAATAGCTTATTTTATTTAGTAGTCAAAATTATAGTTTATTTTATTTATAGTAAAAAAAATTTGAAGAATTTATTTATAGTAAATTTATTTAGCGATTTTGTTAGCTTTTGTATAACCTAAAAAGGGAATGTAATCTATAATTGCTCTTCTCTCATTTGGTTTTGCTCATTTTCGTGCTACGTGAGTTAATTCACACTGAAAAAATGCATCTATTTATGTTATAACTTACGTCCGGCTCTTTTTTACGAAATGAGCAGAACCAAATAGGAGAAAAGCACTTATCTGGCTAGACACCCAACCGAAATAATCTCCCCGGTGCATATCCTTATTCTGACATATCCAAAAGGAATCAAAGAGTAAACGAAGAGAATTAATTAGAGCCATATTCATATAAAATTCTCCCACATATCTTCCTCCTCCTACTTGGGTTCTTTTCTATTACCATTTCCATGTGATTTAATTACTTTTTAATAAGAATTTTCATGTGAATTTTAGCCAAATATTATTTATGATTAAACTAAAAACGAATCGAACTTTTCATTAAAAAATAAGGGAAACGAATTATCAATAACACATCTATCTAATCGTTTTTTAAGAACTAATCAAAATTTCCGTTATATATAGTACCTTTAACAACGCTCTAACTAGGTTTTCTGGCATGAAAATTAACATAGCACATCATCATAAGATATATATTCAATGAAAAATTTACACCTCATTAAATTTAAAATAAAAATCGAAACCACTTTGCTAAATAAAATACAAATGCTATTAAAAACGAATTATAGGTTCGTGAATCCATCACGACACAGGTGAAATGTTTTTATTGCATAAGATTATTTGTTTGACTTTAATATTTTCCATCCACCATGTATTCCACTAGCTCTATATTGGCCAATTTTTTTAGCGCAATGCTTTCGTGAAGTATTTGTTCTTTATAAATAGCATAGCTCAAATAAAATAAAAATACAAAGGCTGTGTTTGGTAATACAAATAAGCTAGCTTAAAGCTTGTTAGACTAGCTTATAAGATTGTTTTGATAGAATAAGATGTGTTTGGTAAAATGCTTTTTCCACTAGCTTATAACGTTTTTTGAAAAGCTATTTCAAGTAGCTTTTAGCTTGTAGCTTTATATATTTTATTCCAATTTTAACCTTATTAATTTAATTTAATTATTTTTTAATAAAACTAACCACCCATGACATATTTCATAACTGCCACATTTTTTCTTTTAAAAAATAAAAAACTGTCATTGCTTTGTTTTTTTAATGAACGGCTGTATATTTTTTTTTTTAAAGAAATGCTTTATCTTGTTATAATTAGCCCACTGTACGTTTTAAAATTGTATACATTCTTGCTCGCATTTTTTTCTTTCCACCTTACTCTTATTTTTTTTTTTTGGGATTCATTTATGAAACCAAAAGCAGATATCATAAAAACATATTTAACCATAAATTAAAATATTAAAATTGAATACATTAGAAAAAAATGTGTATACTTGAAAAAAAAACATATCCTTTTATGTCATTTTATACTTATCAGCAACTTCAACAGCTAATTTTACCAAACACATTATTTTTAATAAGCGAGCTTTTCAGCTATAAGCTATCAACTATCAGTCATTAGCTATAAGCTAGCTTTTCAACTATCAGCTAGCTTATAACTTCTTTTTACCAAACAGAACCAAAATGAAACTACTCGACAATACACAACGTAAAATTGAGTGCAAATTGAAGCCCATAAGCTCCCTCTAAAATTTCTCTCTGTGTTGTTATTCCCTCTATGCAATTTATGATTTGTGGACTCTTTCATCGTCTTCATCTCTTTCGAAATTCATAGTGGTATTGTTGTCGTTGAGATATCTAATTTGAAAACCGTAGTTTCACAAATCGACTGAGATTTCGACTGAAAGTTTGCTTCTTTATCGTCAACGTTGAAGAGCTATGACAACACTCTAAATAGTTGTGCCAGTGCGTGGTGGATGAGGTTTGACCATTTTATGTTCTTGCTAGAACAAGATTTGGTATGGCAAAGTTCGGGCATGACCTAATAAAATTCAATGCTGGTGATATGTTCAGTGAGGTAGGATGCACATTAGTGACGATGAGAGGCGATAAAACAAAGCGTTTAGGACGTCATGATTGAGAGTGAGAGTAGAAGTGACAAGCTGCTTCATATTTTAATTATGGCTCTGTTTGGTAAAAATAGCGGATAACTTATAAGCTAGCTGATAGCTGATGACTGGTAGCTTATAGTTGATAGCTGATAAGCTAATTAAAGTGTTTGGTAAAATCAGCGGTTAAACTAACTGATAAATGTAAAATGATATAAAAGGATATTCTTAATTCATAATAAAATGTGTATCAATTAATATTTAATAATTTAAATTAATCAATTTAATATATATTTTACATATTAATAAATTAATATTTTATTTTTTGGTCAAAATACTTAATTAATTTTTATTTTGAAAACAAAACAAAAAAATAAGGAATCCATAAGTTTAAAAACAAAAATATTAAAAGAAGAAGAACAACAACAAAAAATAACAAATAAGCTACCTGATAACATAAGCAGTAGCTGGATAAAATTTTCGTAAAAAAAAAAAAAACCAATTTGATACATATTTTATTCGTATCACTTTTTGTTTAAGAAATTTAATTCATATTACTTAAAACTCAAACATTAAAAAGGAACCGTGAGGAAAAAAAAAAACTTGTATTGCTAAATGAAAAAAAAAATCATGTGACAAAAAATGGGATTGAAAATTGTTTCAGCATTTGAAAACATAACATGTTTCAGGTTGTAATAAATTATATAGGGTAAAAAGGGATTTTAGATAAAATAATAAGGGCAAAAGCGGAAGAAAAAAAAAAGCTATAAGCTATAAGCTCAAACGCTACTTGGAATAGCGTCTGAAAAATAGCTTATAAGCTCGTGAAATAAGTTATAAGCTCATGGTGAAAGATCATTATCAAACAGAGCTTTTTTTGTCATACGAGCTTATAAGCTATCCGCTACAAGCTATAAGCTAATTTCGTGGTCTTACCAAACAGAGCCTATGTTTCCTTTTTAAGTATTTACAAGGTGCCATGATATTTGTTACTCACTTGAGATTTCAATCGGAAGTTTGTTTCTTTTTGTTGTCATCATCAACATAATATTTATTGTTGATTGAAAAAAATATATAAAATAAATAGTTGAAAATATTAAAAGGATTTTATAAAAAATGAAAAGAAAATAAGAAAGGTAGCTATAATATATACAACTAACAATCGCAAGGTTTTGTCAAAAGAAAAAGAAAAACAATCGCAAGGTTAAAATCCATTGTTTTAAGTGGTGCTTGGAAAGGTAAGCACAATATCATCTTTCTTTTTTTACAAGGTACAATATTATCTTTATCTTTATCTGTTTTTAAGCCGGCTACCGTGTTTAAAAAAAAAATTATATCTAGCTATAGGGTGAAGTTATTTGAAAGCATTTGAACACTTGAGTTGGTGAATGGTAGTGAAATAATATATGTATGAGGAGTAGGTTTGTGTTTACATAAACTTTTCTTTTGGTCAAAATATTTCATCCATTCATTGAATTAGTTAAATAGCCAAATATTACACCATGTAGATCACAGCCAACGGTCGAAATAAATTACAGAGTTGCTACATAATGAAAAACAGATACAACGTTAAGCATTATATTCGCTTCTGACTTATATATCTACATGATCACGGTCAGGGTCGGTTTAAGATTTTTGTTGCCGTAAACAAAACAATAAATTATGCCTTTTTAATTATCCCAATATTTTTCTTCTTGCAATTTTTTCAAAAAATATTCATTTATAATAAATAAAGTTCTCTAAGAATATATTTTCAATTGAACTAATCAAAACGAATTAAAAGTATATATTTATTTAGTATTTTGTACTAAGTAAAAATAATAATTTTGGTGTCCATAAAAAAATTGTACTCTGAATTGCCACCACTCCTAGCCACCCGTGATCACGACTAACTTGAACATTAAGAATGAACATTAGACACATACGACAATAAACAAAGAAAAAACACAAGTATAGAGATCTAGAATTAAAATAAGCACTAGAAAAACTGCACCGCCAACTGCAACTAGGGTGAGTTATCACATAACATGAATACTTGTAGATTCTTTCAAAAAAAATGAATGCTTGTAGATTATGCAAAGGTGTAGAACATTATATTGTTACATGTCCTCTAAAAAAAATACTCAATTTTCTATTTCAGAAAAAAAAAAAAAAAAAGCAATTATGTGAAGGTGTGGGACATAATTTGATATGCATACAGCACTACTACGATATAAGTCTATATTGACATGATAAAATAATCTATAAATAGAAGTTATTTTGTTCTACAATTCTTAACTCTGAGAATAAATTTTCTAACCTTGTAACAAACGTAGAAGTCTGTCAATATAACCTTCTCATTTTGCAAGATAATTTTCTCAATCATAAAACAGACACCCTTTAAGAAAAAACAAGTTACAAGAGAAATACAAAATTTATTAGAAAAAATAGACTTTCAACATGAAACAAATAAACATCGTACTTTGACGGAAAATAAAACACACACCATCGAAAACGGAAAATTAAATTAAACAAAGTCGTGTTAGACGACGAAATCACAAAAACAAACAAAAGAAAACAGAAAATATGTAAAAACCACTTATTTAATTAAAAGAGAAAGAAAAACAATTTTGAAAGGTGATTTAAGGTCAAAATTAACCATGAATCATCTTTCTTTGGTAGATTAAAAAGAAGAAAAATTTGTCACAACTAAAGTTTAGAAAAGGAAAAGGAGAGAGAAAGAAAGAAAAAGAAACTTTTCTCTCTCGGACCAAGTTTATTGCGCTTGAAGAATGAAGAATGATCTAGCAACCATGGGTTAGAAAAAATAATGATTTAGCATTAAGTGATCTTTTGAAAAATAATTTGTTTGAACCTTGCCTCCTTTGTATGAGTTTTCAATGATACTAGTAATAGACTCGTGATTTCACACGGGTCACGTAATATTGTGGTGATCATATAAAAATAATTACATTGTTAATATTGTCAAATGTTAAAAATATTAAAAGGAAATTATTAACATTAATATAATGTTTTTATTAAATATATTTCTTTTTATATAGAGAAAAATATGTTAAATGTTTGAATCGTGTATGTTGTGGATTTTATTTTCTTATGTACGCGTAAACAAATTTTTATATACATATATGAGAAAGTCAATAAAATAAATTTCTTAAAACTCGTGACTATTTTCAAAATATCAACATCAATATAGTTTCTATTAAATAACTTTTATTTTATATGCAAAACATCGTTCAATGTTTGCATCACACCCGCTGCAGATTTTATGTGTTTTATCTACAGAAACAAATTTTTACGTAATATAGAGAGAAAGATGATATGATCAAATCTTTAAAACTCAGTAATATTCTCAAAATATAAACATTAATATAATTTTTTTGTTTTATATGCATAACACCGCTCAATGTTTGCACTGCCCCCCGTTGCAGATTTTGAGTTTATTTATGCATAAATGATTTTTATGTACATATATGAGAAAATCGATATGATAAAATTTTGGAAACTATGACTATTTTCAAAATATCAACATCAATGTAGTTTCTATTAAATAAATATTTATATGCAAATACTGTTCAATGTTTGCACCAAACCCTTTGCAGATTTTAAGCGTTTTATCTGCAGATTTTTTTTTATGTAAATACTAGTGAAAAGACGCTAAAGTTTGAAAAATATGAACGGTATTTTTTTTATGAAATTTTGGTTTTGATTAAAAGTAAAAATATAAATGTTGTTGCTTTTTTTTAATGACATGAACAACAATCTTTATTATAGAAAAAGTTGTTTAAGAATATAATTGAAATAATGAAAAAGTAAGTATAAATATACTCATCCAGTTTGTTATATTTTTTTAAATGATAAAAGAAAAAGAAAAACAGATATACATACATTCATATCGTGTTTGTTAGATTTTTTTAATATTTAAATTTGTTCTTATCTATTTGTTACATGTGTTATTTGTATTTAAAGAAAATTTCAACCCAAAAGTGTGCTGAAATGGGTAGTTTTCTTTATATATAGTATAGATAAGATAAAGTTGATATGATAAAATCGTGGAAATTCACTAATATTTCCAAAATATAAATATTGATTAATATAATGTTTCTATTGAATAACTTTATATTTTATATGCAAAACAACGTTCAATGTTTGCACCGCATCCGTTGCAGATTTTTTGTGCTTATATATGCATAAATAACTTTTTATGTACATACATGAGAAAACTGATATGATAAAAATTTGGAAACTCATGACTATTTTCATAATATCAACATCAATGTAGTGTTTCTATTAAATAACTTTTTATTTTATATTTAAAACACCGATAAATATTTGCATCGCACCCATTGATGATTTTATAAGCTTATAATGCAGAAGAAATTTTTTGTTTAACGATATGTGATAGTCGATATGATAAAATTTGAAAAATTCAACTTCACTGTATTGTTTCTCCAAAATCATCTATCTATACTATATATAAAGAAAATTACCCCTTTCAGCACTTTTGGGTTGGACTTTTCTTTCCAAAAATACCCTTAATTTTAAATACAAATAATACATGTAACAAATAGATATGAATAAATTTAATAACAAATAGATATGAATAAATTTAATTTAAATATTAAAACAAATGTAACAAACATGAGCAAAAAATAATGTTAAAGATTGGACTTTAAAACCTCTAAAAAAAGATTAGAAACAAACCTGAGCAAAAAAGTTAATGTTAAATATTCGACTTGAAATCCTCTAAAAAAGATTAGTAACAAATGTGATCAAAAAATATTGTTAAAGATTGAACTTTAAAAATTAGAAACAAACCTGAGCAAAAAAGTTAATGTTAAAGATTCGACTTGAAATCCTCTAAAAAAGATGATTAGTAACAAATGTGAGCAAAAAATATTGTTAAAGATTGAACTTTAAATCCTCTAAAAAAATATTAGTAACAAATATGAGCAAAAAATAATGTTAAAGATTGGACTTTTAATCCTCTAAAAAAAATTAAGACTCAAAATCTTTTAGAAAAAGATTTGTTAGCATTATATTAAAAATATTAATAAGTAGGGTTCGCATAGTTCATAGTTCGTTTCCGCATTGTTTAGTTTTTCTCAACCTCTCCCAGCCCTCTGCATCATAATTCAGAATTTACCTATAAGTTTTTTTCTTTTTCTTTCATGTTACAACTAATCAAAGTCGATTAATTTTATGGATTATTTAACTTTGTTGGTTTATAGGTGATTATGATTCAAACTAAAATATGTTGAGTTTATAAATAATTTTGTTTTATGCCTTGACAATTTTTTGTTTATAAATCAATATATTAATAATTTTCATTAATATTGAAAAAATTTAATCAAAATTATACAGACATACATAATAAAAATAATCGCTTGCGTTAGCGCAGTAGAAAAAGCGGACAAACGGGCACGATAGTGTCCGTCTTTCCGCTAGTTATTAATAATGTTTTAAAGTATTTCAAAGATTTATTAATTTTGCATCCAAAAAACAAATATATGTGAATTTTTTTTATATCGATGGATAATTCCATAATATTTATTTAAGTCATTTTTAATAAAACAAATAAATTGATTCCATAGTTATCTCTAAAAATTTGTTAGAGTTGTGATGATTATTATCCGTAATTGTTTTAACAAATTAATTAATTTTATAGTTATCCATGGAAATTTGTTACATTTGTGATGACAATTATCCATAATTAATTTTTTTTAAACAATTAAATTAAATTTTACAAAAAAATCATTTTGCACATGAAATTAAGGAGATCATAAGTTTTAAAGATGACGATTAAGTAATTTTGCTGTACTTCAACTTTCATATATTGTTAGTAGATTTCATTTTATTACCCAGAAAAATCTTTATATGTTTTTTAATCCTGATTCACCATATTTAAGATAGAAAAGTTACTTAATCTCAATCCATATATTTTCCATATAACATAAGCATACTTTTTTGGGATTAAATAAGTTTTTCATTCCTATAAATATATCAAATTTTGGTTTTCTTCCTTAAAATAAAATTAGATGTTTTCATCCTCACAAAAAAAAATTGTTTTATTTTTGGTCCCTAATGAATATAATTTTGACATATTTTTGACATTTTTTGAACATAATATGAATATATAAATGTTGAACATAATAAATGGACATAACATAGATACAATTTGAACATAAAATAGTTATAATCTTGAGATTCACATGAACATAAAATGACCATTATGGACCAAAAACAAAATAAAAAATTGTGAGGATGAAAGCACTCAATTTAATTTTTTAAGGACTAAAATCAAAATTCGTTATATTTATAGAGACGAAAAACTTATTTAACCCTACTTTTTTTTGAAGAAACATAAATAATTTTGTTAAATACCCCATTTTGGTTGGTCTTGGTGTTGGATTGAGAACTTAGAGTATGTTTCTCTCAACATCTCAGGTCTAATTCTCATTGGTGATAATTTTGATGGAATAGTTTAACTTCTTAAAAAGAATCGTTAAATATTTTTTTTTTCTTAATTATCTTAATTTTCCTTAGTAGAATATTCTATACCATTAACCATTTCGCTTTAATTTCTTTGATATCTCAAGATAAGAAATAGGATCTTTATTCAATTATTTGAGAATTCTCCACGAGAAGATATTCAACTTAATTTTGGGCATTATAAATAGCTCACACTCTTTACCTTTTCTCTTCATCTTGATAACTTTTGCCTACAATATTTAGATAGGGAATACTCGTACAAAATAGTAGTTTTGTTCGTTTATTGACAACAAAGATTGAAAACATATCTATATACATGGATAACAACAAAAAGCAAGCAGGGTCTTCTTCTTCTTCTTCATCAACCGTGAAATTCGATCAACTTTTCGGTCCCAAGGACTCTTCATCTTCCTCCTTGTTTGGCTCAATTTTTCCACCACCACCATCTGTATGCATGGCTAGCTATAAACTCCTTTTGTTACTTAAAAATGCTTTATTTTATTATATTTATGATATTATATATGCATGCATGCGTTTGACCGGTCTACATTTTTTAGACTGTCTTTTTGTTTTCTACATAAAATTGAGAGTTAGTATTGGTGTAGGGTAGTTTTCTCTCTGACTTGAATATTCTTCATAGGTTGCATTCTACTGATCTCAAGACCTTAAAATGTTCATTTCAGTAAAAAGAGTGTTATTTTTAAGTTGTTTGATCTCCACAAATTTTACACACACATATATATATATATATATATATATATATATATATTATTTAGTTTCACTTTTTTAAAATGAACACTTTGATATCTTGTAATTTGATTGACTACATACTCATCATTCAATCATATATTGTCATATTATATTTTAATATTTAATTATTTAAAGTAAATTTAAATTTTGAGTCAATTTTTCTATATTTCATTCATCTGACGAAGTAAATAGCATGTCGTTAAATTAAATCGTTACGACTTTTCAAAAGAAAAAGAAGTGGTGATTACCAATTGACATGTAGCTTAGTCACCTAGTTATGATGTCCAAAGTTGGATATTGGTGGTCTCACGTTAAAAGTCACTTGTATTGTATCCACTTGGGTCACCTATCAAAATTATTCAAACACCAAGTTAGGAGGGTGTATTAAAGAGAAGGAAAAAAAAGACTCATAAAATAGTTCATAAATATTGTCATTCTTCTCTTTACAAATTGATTTTGTAACGACTAATTAGACAAATATCGTTCTAATGTATTGCTTTGATGAACATGCACATACCACATATCTTAATCACTTTTTTTTATGTGTAAGGTTGAGGGAAGAGGATCAAGAACTCAAGAAGTGGGAAGCAAAAATCTTGGATCACTAGGTAATTGGTTTAGAAATTTCTCCTCATATATGCGTCTATATATGTAATATAAATTACTTTGACTTATTACATGATATAAAAACGATACCTCCTTAATTTGGCGTATATATTTCAAATCATGTCTACCCACTAAGAGCATATATATCGTTTTAAAACCACTTTATATATGTCTACATTTATTTAGTAATGTCTATGTTTGGATTCGTTTTAGGCACTCCTAGTAATGGCATCTCTAACAAGAATACTAGTACCAATTATCAGAATGAGACAGTGGAACCCAGCTACTATAGCTCTTCAATCTACTATGGTGGTCAAGAAAATTATTCCCCAAGAAACAGGACCACTGAACCCCACCATGTTGTGAGTGCCATCATTCTCATCCTTTTTCAGCCCTCGTTTACCTGAGGAATTTATTATATCCTTCCTAGAAAACATATTCAAATATTTGCTTAAAAAAAATAATGAAATGTTTGAAACTTACTTATATTGTAAGTTGTAATAAATAAAAGAATATTATGTCACGGGTTGACTTTATAATTGTTTTTAAGAATATGATTCAAAATAGTCACTAGAAAGATGATTTGTTACTATTCAAGTATCTTTGCAATGATGTTGTGACTAATACTAGTCCAATTAATTTTCACATTTGCAGTTCAAGAAAGATAAGAATCATGGTGATCAGAATGGTAACAATTCCAGCAGCGCTTCAAGAGGGGACTGGTGGGAAGGTAGGGCTAGGAACCATAATTTATTTTAGCTAAGAAAAATTTATAATTAAAAACTATATATTTAAAAATGGCCACCATCATTAATATTATGTCTTTGTTACTCACTTTCATTACACGATTTCGATTTTTCCAGGTTCCCTTTATTACTAAATCACCGAAGCATGGTATTAAAATTTAGGATCATGCAGGTACATATTCCTTCTCCTTCATCTTCCATGACCAAACTAATTCAATGGAATGGATGATACCAGTTAATTTTAAAAGAAAATATTTTTTATTTATTTTTCAACAAAATATCGTTCATTGTATTTCTTTTGATCTTCTCTAAGATTGACTTGGTGAATGTTTGATATCACAGTGGATATACTCGAATCACGGTTATCCATTGTGATTTTGCAAAAACTACAGAGTATAATTTTTAAAATATCACGGTGGATCACCACCTTATTCTACATACCTACCATAATACTAAACATAGACTTGGTATAACTACATATAATCTAATTTTTTTTCATTAAAAAACTTAAGTTTAGTGCCGAGTGCTGACCAACAACAACCCGAACGCAACATGTTAGTTTATGAGGCCCGACCATGACCATATTAAAGATAAAGGCCCCTTTGACGGTATAAAAATTATTTCACTTAAAATAGGGAGTGAGAGCTAGTTGTGGACTCAAGATTATTTGAAATTGATTTTGTTACCGTGTAATCTAAACATTCCGGTCTAAGCATATGTTTATTTCAATTTCCACGTCCCTTAAAGTCGCAGCGAAGAACCATGACAACGTAGAAGCCACACTTTGTAATTTATAGAAATCACCGCAAAAACTTAGATGGACACATGTTTGGAGCTTTTGGATGCAACTCCAAACATACACTAAGATTAATAGTCGAGATCCTTAGTGTGAAAACCGTGTGCTTTTTTTTAATGAATTTTTTTATTACTTTAGCATGCAAATGAAAGAAGATATTATAACTTCATGATTTTGTTTTTGTTGCAGGATGAAGATCGGCCACATAACTAGAGTATACTCTAATTAGTTCTCCATGGAAATAAATAAGTTAATGTACTATTATAGATCGTTTATGTTATTAGTACCCTTTCATCCCATAAGTTGGGTTCTTTTTTGTCCCAACAGCTGGTAAAATTAGCTAAACCGTTAAGGTAGTTTGGGGCAAAAACTACTTCCTGCTTTGTATTTTTTTTCTCTTTTATATGTATAAGAAAGTTATATATTATATTTTGTTTATATGATATGATCGTTTTTGGTTTTCTGGGGCTTCATTTTCAGCACGTAGAATATGTTTTTTTTTAAACAAGCACGTAATATATGTTATTGGTAGACAAAAATTAATATATTAAAAACCAAAAATTACTCACATGTGCAACGAACGTACCACACGCCAGAGAATTTACTCACACTCACAATGAATTTATCCACACAAAGATTTACGTGGTTCCACTACTCTTGCTTACATTCTCAAAAGCACCTCAATAAAAAAAAAAAAAAAAAAAAAGTTAATAGTGTTTTTTTATCCTTGCAATATGGATCAATATAGTTTTAGTCCCGGTAAATAATTAATTTTTAGATTTCAGCATTATCATTTGAAATTTCATTACTTATAGTCCTTGCTAAATTTTAAACTACATTATAAGTTGGGGGGAAAATAGTGATTCTGTGTTGATTGGATAAATTCATGATAAAATAAAGTTTACATTCATAAATTAAACATTCTAAGCTTTCTAAAAAGTGATCGTTTACTCAAAACAAGGTTTCATGTACTTACATTTTGTCCTTGGCAATTGGAGACATCATGTAATTGGTAAATAAGCAACAACTTTTGCAGTTAAAAAAGAAAAATGAATAGAATAGATCCTTTTTATTTTACAAATAGAATTGATCTTCTAATCAAATTTCATTATTTGTTGAACCGGACACTTCAATCAAAAGAACGTAAACACCAAAACACGCGACGGTTGGGATCTCTACAATAAGTTGTAATGTTTCATCAACCCACACTTACTAGTTACTACAACTGTTTGCTCCACAAAACAACTTTGTCCTTGATCACACGAATACATTGAATACTGGTAGCGATAGCAAGGAAAGAAATAACATTTAGGCTTCTTAACTAGTTAAACAATACCATCAAAGAATCGTCAAAAATATAAAGTTCAAATTCAAACATTCTCAAACTTCATTTATGACAAGATGTGCCTTCATGATAAATACATTCCATGCATATCATACTCTAAAGTCTAAATTACAACCGTTGATGTAATCCCCAGCCACAAGCAAAGTTCGTAACTAAAGACATTTTAAGACAACAAGCTTACATAAATGTTACACCAAAACAAAAACTTTTCTCTTCATTTCATATCTAAAGACATTTTAGAACAAATCTAGTTTAAAATCAGTATACAAATAAGCTAGAAGCGGTGAAGGATGTGTTTACTCTTTTAAAGGGCAAAATTTACTCTTCAGTTTAATCTAACGGCTAGGATTGATCAACAAAAGAGTTGTTCAGTTCAGTTCACATGTGGATAGAGAAAAAAATGAGAAAGTACATAAAAAGTTAAGAGTTGTTTTACACTTTTACTCACATATGGATTTTGATTTTGAATTTTGATAGAGATAAATAAAAGACAGTTAGAAGAGTAGTTGGACTGTTCGCCCCATCAGCTTTTTCAATCTTCTCTGGAACGTGAAGAAAGTCCAAAGAGAACTTATTTTTCTTCAATTTCTATCATTGCCCTACTTTCTTTAGTTAGTAATGGGTACTTACTTATACTTATAATTCTTTTAACTTATGTGAATGTGTTCTTGTATATTTCAAAATGTAATCATATATGTTCAATTTATTTTTTGAATTTTGCAAATATGGCCATTTTTTTCAAACTTTGAAAATTGGTCCCTGGAAATTGTCAAAATTTATAGGGATCTATAATTTTTTAATCATTTCATTACTCCATCAAATTGAACTTTAATCTTTTCATTTTGATCCGCTCTTTATCGTAAATGTATACTTTTACCCCAAAATTTACAAATAGTCCAACAAAGTTTAAGTATTGAGAATATTACCCCATCAAAATAAAATACAAACTTATAAATGAAGGAAATTCAATTTCAGCGTTTAAATTAAGTTCTTGTTTGATATTATTGTGGATTGACTAATATCATTGCAAGCTTAACAAAAATGTTTCATTACTTCATCTAAATACAACATTAGAATTTGTCAAAATTAAGTGTGTATTTCATATTAGGGTTGATTGGCTAAAATCACTATGAACCACAAGGATTTTGATAGATCTACGGATTTTTGGATATATATTAGCATAAAATATTGTTCAATAACTTAAAATTAAAATATTGTTTTCTACTATTGTGTTCTTACACAAACACCCAATTGTTGCTATTTCTAGGGGAATATTTCCAATTGTCCTTCAATCGGACAATATTAAGAGTACACTTTGAATGAATAAATAAACAAACAAATGGTTCTCGTATACACAAACCATTGAAGTCACTCTCTTAAATCTCACTATAATCTTCCTACTGATACAAATGGTTCTCAATATTTTTTCTCTTTTTTTCATTGGACTCTAAAAAATACTATATGCTAGTAAGTGATACAATGACATAGGCAAACAACCTCAAATAATGTAACACTCCTCACACATTATTTTGTCTTGCTTTTCATGGAACATGATTCATTCTTACACTCTGGTTGTTCTGTTCTTTTGCAACTTGGATTTGAACTACTCACTTCATGAGTTGAGTTGCTAAATATCTTTGCTGCTTTCATCTCTCCTCCAAGATAATTTGACAGCACTCTTTTCACACCAAAACCGCGACGTTGAGGTTTAATGATGTTGTTGTTACTGTTGTGGATAAAAGGTGTTGTCTCTCCCTTTGAAGGACTAATTAGTGGCACAGGTGAACAACTAGATGTTCCAAATTTTGCTTTGTGTTGAGTGTCTGAGACAGACACTAGTAATTGTTGTGAAACTTTCTTTTGTGAAACCATGTTAACCATTGGAGCCAATGGAAACCTGTCTGAATGTTTGGTTAAGTCATCAACATATAGTAAATCATCTATACGAGCTACTATGTTAAATGCCATACTCTCCAAGACTCTTGAGTAGCTTTCTAGTACGGATTTTCCAACATCCTGAAATGTTCAAAATGAATATGTGAATGTGAAGTTTGTTTAGAGAGATGTAAAAGATAGATAAATTTTTCGTCTCCAAGATCTATTGATGATTCAACGTTGTTCTAGTTGTTTAAAATTGCAATGACATAAAAAAATAAAGAAAAGTATGAACCTTGTTGCATTGGATCTTGCTAGTATCCAATGTAGTTTGACTTAAACCCGGGAAACGCTGCTTCAATGAAATCAGAATACTTCCGGCTCTCTCTGCAAGCAATTCTCTCTTGTCTCCATCAACCATGAAGTCCTTAACAATTTCCCAGGATGACTTTGTAGTCGAACGGCTAGGGTAAAGTGGTGGTTTAGAGTGAGATCTTTGGCGCCATACATAAATTGCGGCTTCTAAACGGTTGGCAATCTCTAGTGCAACATGTTCATTGGAGATGTCTATGCAATCAAGCAAGCACTCTTGAGAGAACTGGTCAGATGTGATGTATCGATAAATAAAATCTCCCAAGCACGTTCTTCCATTCTGAAAGTTCAAACAACGTATCATGGGATCAACTACATAGATTATATGATGCCATAACATTATATCATTTATCATGTCTAATACCAGATTATATAGTATCAACAATGTAACATTCATTTTCATATATATTTTTGAGCATTTTTTCAATGAAATAAAGATCTCAATCGATTTATTTGGAAAATCAAACCTTGGGAAGGGTATCCAAATAGGACTCTGGTACTTCCATTTCATCTAAAGCAATGCTGTTGATAGACATGGCTGCTTTCAGTATTTGGCTAGCACTTTCGCGTGTGTGATTCAACTTCTTTCTTGAGTTCTCACTGAGACCAGCAGGGGGAACACGGGGTACAGGGAGCCACCACTTCTCCTCTTGCCGTTGATTTCTTTTGCAAAAAGAGGCTGATCCATCTGCATCTGGTGCCACAATTCCTTGGTCAACATACCAAAACTCCATAGCAGTGCAACTATCTAAAATTTCCTGTTACAAAGGGAAAATTGTATGAAAATCTCAGATTGATTTCTATACCAAGAACTAGACTGCATTGGAAGAATAAAATACAATGCTTACAAGCAGCATATTGTCGAGTTTACGCAGAGCTGGAAGATTGATAAAAATGTCTGATCTTGGTCTGCAAGTCATTACCTGCAGAACAGAACATGTTAGAAACGTCATAATTTTAATTACCCTACTAAATATACGCACACGGATTGCCTACAGTCAAAGGTGGTAGTAGTAGTAGTAGTACTAGTGAGGGATCTCGGTCGTTGATCAATATCAAATAGTTCAAATTTCGAGTTTTCAATTTGGCAAAGTCACAATTTGAGCAGTCCAATTTTTATTTAACTGTTCCGATGGACTGGCTAGCGGGTAAATTGGTCCCTAATTATAGGAAAATATGAGCCATCTGATTTTGAACCGTAAATGTTTTGTATTAATTAACCAAACATGAAATATCGATCGTTCTATTTCAATCAAACGACTTCTAATGCGTTGACAGCATGACTACAAGATTCCCTAATCATACAAAGTAGAGAGTAGGGCCTATTTATTAATCATTATTGAAAAGTTCATTAAATTCACATATAATGATTCAATTCAATTCAATTATACCTCTAGCTTACTACCATCTGGATATGTTTGCCAAGAAGGCATTAATCATTATTGAAAAGTTCATTAAATTCACATATAATGATTCAATTCAATTCAATTCAATTCAATTATGCCTATTTATTAATCATTATTGAAAAGTTCATTAAATTCACATATAATGATTCAATTCAATTCAATTATACCTCTAGCTTACTACCATCTGGATATGTTTGCCAAGAAGGCATTAACTCAACAATGTGATCACCAACACAAAGAAGCCAATCCATTTCTCTTTGCCACTTTTCTTTCTTTTCACAAGGTACAGGTTCTAGTCTCCATAATTGCCCAAATACAGTTCCTACATGTTGCAACAAATCCCAATTGAACAAATTGTAAGAAAGATATTGAAATTGTAACCATAACACAACATTTTTATCATTTTCCATCCAAGAAAAAGTAACATTTTCTCTAATACAGCTTAAACCTATATCACTATGTGTTACAAAAAAAAAAAACCATACCACACAAATTAGTAATAGCATTTGAGATAGCCAAAGCAGTGCTAACTCCTTTTCCAGACCCTGACATATCTTCACCAAGCAGTAATTTTGCAAACCTTTCCTTCATCATATCTCCTCCTGATCCTAAAATTATTTTAACCAAATAAATATTAGTAATAACTTAACCCCCAAAAGAAAAAATAACAGGTAACTATTGAAGCATAAAAAATTTAAAACTTGAATAATATTCAATTATTTCCTAAATTGTAGGATACCATCAACTTTCTAGTTGTTTAAAAAGCGCCAACAAAGACATAAACACCGAACTCAACACTCATATTGATGAACACAACACTGACACAAACATGAACACTAAACAGCACAATGACACGTCGACACCGATAATTGTTACATAGCTAGTCTTAAACATAACATAACAGGAAGAAATATGAGAACTTACCAGAAATTTTTGAGCTGATACTAGTAACTTTTTTATCATCAACTTGAGAAACAGGTTCATTTTCCTTTTCATCTGACTTGCTGCATTTGGACATAGTTACCTTCCTAATAGGAAATGAAGAAGACCCTTTTGCTGTTTTTGCTTGTTCAGTCAAATCTGAACAACACGATCCAGTAGAATTACAAGACCCATTTTTTCTCTTTTGAAAATTTTCACTCTTATTACATAAAGCCTCCATTTTTACCAAAAAAGTTTGATTTTATGACTCAAAACACAAAGGGGTTAGTAGAAAAACTATGATTTATTCAATTTCTTTCAACGTGTTCTAGCATAGTTACATGTATTATGAGTTTGGAAATGACAAGGAACGTGTGAAGTGGGTTTTATAGTTGATGATTGAATATTGAAAATGATGAGACCGTTGAGGTTCTACGGATAAAACATCATAGAAAAAGACAATGTAGTGAACAACATTGTTGCTTTTTTAAGAAAAGGTTGTTCAAATATATGAATCTGAATGTCACATGTTATGCTAACGTCTCTTTGGCTTTCGCTCTCTGTGTAACCCAAAAGTTACGTTCAAAATATATATAAACAATTCGTGTATTATTTATTTATTCAACGGTAATAGGAAGACAAGAAGTAAGTTACTCATTTGACTTTCTTTCTTCTATACTCATAGTTTCTACCATTATCCAACCAAATAATCACACACAATTGGAAGGATTAGGATTTTCTCCATTCAAAATTCTTTCAAGTTTTTTTTAGGTGCAACCATCAATCATGAAAGAGAAAGTGAGAATTAAATTATAATTAAAAGTTATTGTTGTATTTTAATAGTGGAGATTGAAAATAAAAAGTTGTGTAATTTTTCTAAAGAAAAAAAATGATGATTCATCATTTAATAATTTAATATGAATAAACGAAACAGAAATTTTATCGAAAAATCGTTTGGACAACCTACTACCTAACTCAACCACACCAAAGAGGAGGGTGATTAAGGGTCAATTTTTGACCTAAAATTACCCCTCTAACTCATTTTTCTCTTAAACTTTTACTGAAATAAGTGAGTTTCGTATCTATTTCGTTTTTTCTTTAGTGATTTTGTCATCTTAGTGCAATGTTGTTTTGTTCGTCGTCTTTGTGCGGCGTAGTGTGTCTTTCTTGTTTCTTTCAGATATTTGTTCGATTCATATTGTCGTATCAGCTTCGATCTAGTACAAATTCAATCAAGGACTCTGGCGTCGTCAACGTTGCAATCCGAAGACATGGTTATTCCAAAGACTTTAATGTGGTCATATGTGTAGGCTTTTGTACTTTGCTGTTTTTCACTATTAACATGGATGTTGTGAGTTTGTTCGCATATTCATCCTTTTTGTTTTTAGCGAATTTGCATTGTATTCATGCACTCTATCAATTTGAATCAATGAATATCATTTATTTTTTGTCAAAAAAAAACTCAACCCAACCTTAAAATTTGTGTTTGTTTATACAATAGAAGATATAAAGGATGATTATTTTACCTCGTCCAAATGGGCAATGTCAACCAAACAAGATTTGAGGTCGAAGACGAATTTAAAAATGTGACCCTTTAGTAATTATTTTTTAATAAAACTATTATATTTTATTTAATCTTTTTTCAATTTGTTTTCGAAAGAAAATTTATTGATTAATTTAGCTACTTATAAGAAAATTACATTTATACTTTGTAGAAGTTTATGATTCCTTTCAATGTCCCAGTAAAAAAAATTATATTATCACGTTCATTTAAGTGTTCATCGTAGATTGAATAATAGGATAGCAACTAAATAATTAAAATCAAAAACTTCAATAGTTATGTCAATTCTTATGCAAAGTTTTTTCGTTAAAGTTTATTTTTTATATGCAAATGGCAAAACAACATCTAATTAATAAATATAGAAAAATCACTAAAAAAAATAGAAAAAAAAAATAAGGGTGCAAAAGACATGTGGACTATGGTAGCAGCTGCACTCTAAGGATGGAAAATCGGGAATACACTTGTCAATAACACACTACAAAGGTCAATATTTTTTCAACCGGTCACCATACGATACACAAGTACTACCAAAAAAAATTGAGGCCTTAGGCAGCTGCCTAGTTGGTCTATCCTTCGGGATGAACCTACAAACACAAACGGAGGTACTTTATATGGTTTGAGATTTAAATTTGATCAAATTTAACTAAATCGGCTCACATACACCCGTAAATATTTAAGATTCTCGTTTTTGGATATCTATGGATAAAATAAATGGATATTTTAACTACCTATTAAAATAAGTAAATTAAATAAATAATCTTACTACTCTTTCAACCAATAAAAAATTCATACTTACAATATTTTTACATGACACTTTAATTCTCCTCTAGAACAAACCAATAATATTACCCATTATTTAAGTTTTTTTTTAATCAAGAAACTTGGTTTTTGTTAAATGTAACTAATTTATTTATTTTTTGTGAAGCAACTAGTGCAAATTGGTGAATTTACCTCCTTATTATTTACTCATATAATAGATTAACCAATAATGGTTAATTAATTAGCAATTCAAGACAACAAATCTAACGTAATCAAAATATGATAGTCACAAAAATAAATATTATATAAGGCACATAATATTAGAGAACATAAGACTATAATTTCATAACCAATCTTATTCGTACAATTATTACATTTGATATGAACCTTTCTCAAATATAAAATGATTGGTTTATTAATAATCGAAGAATTACGAAGTTTCAGGGATTTATATTACTATGATGAGGTGAAGGTATGCAACATGGAAGTTTAGGACAATGTATTGGTTGACATTCTATCTCAGGATGTGGACAACAAGGTGGTAAACCTTGTACATTTCCCACAAAAGCACATGTAATAGCAGCAATTAACACAATAAACTTAAAAAAAATCTTCATAAGAGTTTCCATACCAAAATTATTTTGCAAAGAAAAAATAAGGTGGATATTTGAATTATATGTTAAAACAATGTCTACTTATTTATAGCCTAGAGCATAACCTTCTAGAATACCATAACTAGAAAAAATTAAACGTTATTAATGTTTAAACCTTAATTGTTGTTTTATGTTGACTACTTTTTTGACCCTTTAACTGATTTATTATAATAACTTATTATTATGTTTGGAACAAATTCCTTATTATTTTATTAAGCTTTAGTTTCTAACAATATTATTACTAGTAAAAAAGCAATGTTTATTAAGAGTAATTTTTCATTATTCATTAATGTTTCCTACATATTTACTTATTTATGAATATGAGTATATTATTATAAGTACTAAATTTATATTTATAAAATATGATGTTTAAAGTATTTTCTTAAAGGATCTTAAGCCTAAACAAATATATTTACTATGCTTATTTAATTTTAAAGAATATTGAAATATATAAATTCAGTTTTCGAAAAATAACCAACTTTATGTGTCTTTAATTAAGGACTAAGTTATTTAAATGGATCTTTTTCTTATGCCATGTTTCTCCATAAAATAATAAAGGTGGGTAATCACCGCCTAGCCACCACTTAACTATTGTACCCCAAAATTCAAACATTTTTCATCCACCATGTAGCCGTCACTAGAAGTATTCGCAATGCAGTTAGATTCGGTTTTACTGAAAGTCATATGAACTGCAAGATAAAAAAATGCATAGTTTGGTTTGGTTCATTTTTATAACAAAATTCGAACCAACCCAAACAAACTTAATATGTTTCGAATTGGTTCAGTTGTTGCAGTTTTTTGCAAGACAAAACAATTTTTTATTTACAACATTAAAATCAGGTCAAAAAGTTAAAACAAGTTGTTTCCAACAATGTTTCATATTTCATCCAACATTACAATTTAGTTTTCATTCAACTATGTTCTCGATATATCTAACATAAATGTTTGTAAAATTGCAAGTAGCATCAAATTAGAGCATGTAAATAAATATTTGAAATAAAAAAACATAAGAAGAAACTCAACAAAAGAAAAAAGCATGTCATGCTATAAAAGTTATCATTTAGTTTTTATGAGTTTATCTTTTATTGGGGTTTCATTTGGTTTAGTTGGTAAATAAAAATCGTAAATAGAACTGAACCGCACGGTTGAGTCAAAAAATGGCATGAATACATCTGAATCAAACACATATTTGTATGGTTTTCACTTTGGGTTGGTTGGGTTTGCGGTTGTGTTGGTTTGGCTTTGAGCACCTCTAGCCATGATGATGGCGGTGAAGTTATTGTACCTCAAGGACACATGTCCATCAAACCTCTGATGGGGTAAGCAGTCTAGCGTCGCCACTATGTTGAAGATTTATCAAGTTGTCATCACGTTGAGGGATTTGGTTTCCACTTGGCTGACTTTAATTGTTGGGTTTTCGTTATTGATCGTCGTAGTGATCATTGATGGGTTTGTAGATCTAGGTTTCTACCACCATGTTCTTAGTCGTCATCGTCCTCGTTAGAGATTGTTGGAACTTGAATGGTTCATACAATTCCTCTAGGATTTTGATGATAACAAAGTATTGAAGAACAATTGGAATACTAGAAGGTTGTGGTAGAATATCTGAAGAAAGGTCAATCATAAGTTAACTTTCTTAGAAGAATAATGCCTCACAGAAGCTAGAGAGTTACCTCAACAGATTCTATGAAGGTCATCAAACTCAGAAGTTGACTGTCATACATGGATGACCCTCATATTTGAGAAAATCCAGAGGGAACCAAAAGTCAATGTAATGAACAAACATTGTTACATTTTTAAGAAAAGGTTGTTCAAATTGGATTTTGAATGTCACATGTTAATGCTAATGTCTCTTTGGCTTCGCTCTCTGTGTAACCCAAAATTTATGTTCAAAATAATAAAAACAACCGCCTACGGAAGTCTAAACCGAGGCTTTCCACAACGATCCGAAAAAAGTCTGACTGCAAATCAGAAGGTAAAACCGACCACCAAAATGCACCATCTACGGAGTGACCAATAACAGCCAACCTGTTAGCACAACAGTTACCTTAATGAAAAACGTGTGAAAGGATTGTGACCCCAATACCATGAAGGAACTTGCAAAAAAAATAATCATAGGTTCAGCCAAAAATTAATCACAGGTTTATAAGACAAATAGAAATTTTTCAAGGCAATTTTAGCGTCCGAGTTATCAAAACCACGGACATTCCAGTACAAAACTAGCATTGGTAAGTAGTAGAATTATTACCCGTATAATGGGTTTTGTACGGCTTACCCACAATGGTCTTCTTTAGGTGTTGCTTTTGTTTCCTTGTTAAAACAAGGAGAAAAAGGGATTAAGCAGATTTTTGATCATACTCCTTAACTCGACGCCATAACTCCATGTCTTGCTGAATTCTATAATTACTGTGAACCTCTGGCATAACATTATGCGTTAGAGCATCCTGAATGACAACCTTTTTCTCGACATTTCCAGTTCCATCAAGGGACCCCTCTGTGGCCTCATGTGATACCAAAGAAATATCAGTAGTATGGTCAACAGGTGGGGAGCTGTGTGAATCAGATTACACTTCATTGTGTTCAACAAAACGATCTGCTTGAACTTGTAACATATCAACATATACCTCATGCATTTCATCGTGCTCAATAGTGGATGAGTGTTTGACATGCTCATGGGAACCCTTGGGACTCTCCAAAGCTCCCGCGGGCTCGAATGATTATGTTGCACATCATCAGGAAGTGTAGCAGTAACATCATCAACCATGGGGATCTCCAACCCCTACCGCGATGTCTGATGCAACCGCTCCACTCCTTAGGAATGCACGTCAACGTGCTCTACTAGGGAAACAACCTCCAACACTGGCCTGGTTTGTGGCAACTCATCAGAAGAGATGCAATAAAAATGTATTATAAAGTGGAAAATTGAAAACGTTAGATGACAGAGACGGTCTGGACACAGGGGAAGCTGTTTGAGAAGTAACCATTGCTGAAGAAACAATATTAGCCGGCACCATTTGTGTATTAGAAATCAAAGTAGATGGTGGAATAGGAGTCGAGATTGACCGAGTAATTGAAGACAGTGTTGCAGGGGAAGAAGGAGTCGTAACCCTCTTGGTGGTAGTAATTGTGGAAGTGACAGGAAACGGAACCCAAGTCCTTGTGCTTCCATTGGTCAAAGTTGATGCCCCCAAATCATTATGCTTCCATGAAGGTTTAGGGGGTGCAGCTTCGGCCACAATAGGTTGTTTCCCACGATCAATTTTGTCCTTTGCTGCTTGCGGATGTAACCACCGACAAGTGGAGACATTGTGTCCAATGGAGTAACAATGATGGTAAAATAAAGGTCTCCTCTCATATTGGACTTCCACTTTGAAAGCAAAACCATCCCGCTCAACTAGGACTTCATCATAAGCTCTCTTTGATAAATCAATGTCAACTAACATGCGTTCGTAGTGCCCAAAAGTACGGTTCCTTGTCTGACCATCAATGTCAATATGGGTGCCAACCGCGCTTGCGATTTCCTTCAATGTTCTCTCCCGCCAATACTCCTTTGGTAACTCAACCAAGCGAATCCAAAGTGATACATGTGTCTGCTTGTGAGAAAGGTATTTGAAGTATTTGTTCTACTGAGATAGACTTAACAAACCTGGCTTAAGACTGATTATGCCTGCTGCCCATATTTTACGTAAATCATTCGCCGAATCGAAGTGAAAATCATAGTATCCTTTGCCGAGAGGTACCATTTTCCAACCATAAAATGTCTTCCAAATCTTTCCTATTTTAGTACTTAGGTCACATGCAGCATAGGGTTTATCCCCCTTATTCAACGCCAACCTGGCTCGTAACGCGTTCTTGCATTCTTCTACACCCATTTGGTATTCGTTATGATAGATTTTAATGCTTAAAGAATCTCCTTTCATGCATGGCATAGGTAATGGTCTTTCGTCATTCACATTTGGACCTGCCAATGCGACAACAAATGATTTAGCTGGAACAGCATGTGCTTGCACAAGAGCTGAAGATATCGTGTCGGACATACACAGCCAAAGGCACATGTATGCCATCGAGGGCATGCCTACAATTCACCATACCTGATTCTAGGTATGAATAATACGTGACTCAACCTTTGTAATGCATAAGGACATTAACGCGACTGCGCAAGCTCAAATGGAAGAATCATGCCTAGGGCTTTGGGACAAGGAGGCTCAGTTACGAAGAAACAGTCTATTCCAATCAATTCAATCAATGGACCGTATGAGAAATTTGCTAAGTGATTCTAACCAAATCCAAAGGAATGATGACGTAAAGGATTGGGAACTCACGTAAACAAAAAGGCAGCCCACAAATGTTATAATAAGCCACCAAAACAAACACAAGAATCGGTGCAACTCACACTAATAAGAAGCAACCATTATCCAAGAATAATATAACCTGAATTGAAGAACGACGGATTGGAATTTTGAATGATAAACGGCGCTCATGTCGTAACCCTAGTTGAGCGTCCCTCCTTAACATATCACCAATAAATTAAGTTACCTGGAATAGATATCAGGTCCATCGAAAAACTCTAAACTCGGTTGGGACAAGTAATTTAAATGGATATGACTTTAAAAAATAAAATCTATAAAATAAAACGGATTTTGGTAAAACCATACTCAGAAATCATTGACTTGGTAATGTAAACATTTTTTCAATAGAAAATAAGAAAAATACCAAATGTTTTGGTCACAAATCAAGACAAATTTTCAAAACTTACAAGGTATGCCATCTATATTGAAAATCAAACATACTAGAATTTGCATTAACAAATGAAAAGTCATTCATATGTAACATCCCATACGTCTTTAAGCATTGCCGACTGACCCTACAAACCAACACGAGTATTTTTAACGTGTTTTGTTCTCACTCGCACGCTTACCTCCCGGTAGGTCCCCATCCAAAGACTACTCCAACTCAAGCACGCTTAACTGTGGAGTTCTTATGGAATGAGCTACCAAAAAGAAGATGCATCTTATTGATATAGGTAGTACCAAACAATTCTTATAAGACTTCCTTCAACCATGTAGTCCCATACCTACACGGCCTCAGGATCCCTCTCATTCCGATGTGATTCGGTTCCTCTAGAAGTTGTCAGGAGCCGCTCATTGTCGAGCCTTGTGCACTGGCAAGCACTCCCCTGCCCTCATCAGTCGTGGGTGTTACATGCCCACCAGCTTCTGCTTGGTTCTTCCCTAAACCACACCGTACTAGGAGAGGTCTACTCTGATACCATTTGTAACATCCAATATGTCTTTAAGCATTGCCGATTGACCCTACAAACCAACACGAGACTTTTCAGCGTGTTTTGTCCTCACTCCCACGCTTACCGGGAAACTTCCTGGTAGGTCACCCATCCAAAGACTACTCCAAGTCAAGCACGCTTAACTGTGGAGTTCTTATGAAATGGGCTACCAAAAAGAAGATGCATCTTATTGATATCGATAGTACCAAACAATTCTTATAAGACTTCCTTAAACCATGTAGTCTCATACCTACACGGCCTCATGACCTCTCATTATATGGAGTCACTCATTGTCGTGCCTTGTGCACCAGCGACCACTCCCCTGCTCTCGTCAGCCGTGGATGTTACATCATTTTTGTTCATTCGTTTCTAATCGTGTTTGTATCCATAACCTAGAATATCATTGATATATAGGCACTAACATGAATAACATCATTGATATAATAGCATTTATTTTTCATCCTAAAGAAGCTACTAAAGTGAGTGAGCAATTTTTTAAAGTTTAAGGATTTTCTCTAGTTGAAAAATAATCGAACACAATCGAAATAGATTTAGAAATATACCGCAATGTAAAATATTTATAAGTTGCAAGTATTTTATAATGACTTTCATTATTTAATATTATCATTTTTTATTTGAGTTTAATGGTGGCGGGTTGGCAGTTCGAAACAATTTGCACACACAACCAATAAAATTATTTAAAATGATCACGTCAATTAATGTTTTTAATTTACGTGATAATTTAGAATATTTTGATTGATTATATGTGTAAAGTTAGTATAGATCGTCAACCTACCACCATTAAACTCTATTTATTTTATGATGCTAAAACATAATAAAAATAGGTAACACATTTATTTTAAGAAAATAAAAAGTTGTGTAATTTTTCTAAAAAAAAAAATGACGATTCATCATTAAATAATTTAATATGAATATACGAAACAGAAACTTTACCGAAAAATCGAAAAATCGTTTGGGCAATCTACTACCCAACTCAACCACACCAAAGAGGAAGGTGATTAAGGGTCACTTTTTGACCTAAAATTACCCCTCTAACTCGTTTTTCTCTTAAATTTTTACTAAAATAAGTGAGTTTCATATCTATTTCGTTTTTTCTTTAGTGATTTCGTCATCTTAGTGCAATGTTGTTTTGTTCGTCGTCTTTGTGCGGCGTTGTGTGTCTTTCTTGTTTCTTTCAGATATTTGTTCGGTTCAGATTGTCGTATCAGCTTCGATCTAGTATAAATTCAATCAACGACTCTGGCGTCGTCAACGTTGCAGATCCGAAGATATGGATATTCCAAAGACTTGAATGTGGTCATATGTGTAGGCTTTTTGTACTTTTTCGTTTTTCGCTATTAACATGGATGTTGTGAGTTTGTTCGCATATTCATCATTTTTGTTTTTAGAGAATTTGCATTGTATTTATACACTTTATCAATTTGAATCAATGAATATCATTTATTTTTTGTCAAAAAAAAACTCAACCCAACCTTAAAATTTGTGTTTGTTTATACAACAAAAGATATAAAGGATGGTTATTTGACCTCGTCCAAATGGGCAAGGTCAACCAAACAAGATTTGAGGTCTAAGACGAATTTAAAAATGTGACCCTTTAGTAATTATTTTTTAATAAAACTATTATATTTTATTTAATCTTTTTTCAATTTGTTTTCGAAAGAAAAATTATTGATTAATTTAGCTACTTATAAGAAAATTACATTTATACTTTGTAGAAGTTTATGATTCCTTTCAATGTCCCGGTAAAAAAAAAATATTATCATATTCATTTAAGTGCTCATCGTAGATTGAATAATAGGATAGCAACTAAATAATTAAAATCAAAAACTTCAATAATTATGCCAATTCTTATGCAAAGTTTATTTTTTATATGCAAATGGCAAAACAACAGCTAATTAATAAATATAGAAAAATCCCTAAAAAAATATAGAAAAAGAACCGGGAGCTTAAAAGAATGTGGACTATGGTAACAGCTGCACTCTAAGGATGGAAAATCGGGAATACAACGGTCAATAACACACTACAAATGTCAATATTTTTTCAATTGGTCACCATATGATACACAAGTACTAGCAAGAAAATTTGAGGCCTTAGGCAACTGCCTAGTTGGTCTATCTTTTGGGATGAGCCTACAAACAGATGTACTTTATATGGTTCGAGATTTGGGTTTGATCAAATTTAATCAAACCGGCTCGCATAAACTATATATATTTAAGGTTCTCGTTTTTTGATATTTATGGATAAAATAAATGAATATTTTAACTACATGTTAAAATAAGTAAATTAAATAAATAATCTTACTACCCTTTCAACCAATGCAAAATTCATCCTTACAATAATTTTACATGACACTTTAATTCTCCTCTAGAACAAACCAATAATATTATCCATTATTTAAGTTTATTTTTTTAATCAAGAAATTTGGTTTTTGTTAACTGTAACTAATTTATTTATTTTTTGTGAAGCAACTAATGCAAATTGGTCAATTTACCTCCTTACTACTTACTCATATGATAGATTAACCAATAATGGCTAATTGATTAACGATTCAAAACAACAATCTAACGTAATCAAAATACGATAGTCACAAAAATATGTACTATATAAGGCACATAATATTAGAGAACATAAAACTATAATTTCATAACCAATCTTATTCATATAGTTATTACATTTGATATGAACCTTTCTCAAATATAAAATGATTGGTTTATTAATAATCGAAGAATTACGAAGTTTCAGGGATTTATATTACTATGATGAGGTGGAGGTGAAGGTATGCAACATGGAAGTTTAGGACAATGTATTGGTTGACATTCTATCTCAGGATGTGGACAACAAGGTGGTAAACCTTGTACATTTCCAACAAAAGCACATGTAATAGCAGCAATTAACACGACAAACTTCAAAAAAATCTTCATAAGAGTTTCCATTATACCAAGATTAATTTGCAAAGAAAAATAAGGTGGATATTTGAATTGTATGTTAAAACAATGTCTACTTATTTATAGCCTATAGCATAACCTTCTAGAATACCATAACTAGAAAAAAATTAAACGTTATTAATGTTTAAACCTTAATTGTTGTTTTATGTTGACTACTTTTTTGACCCTTTAACTGACTTATTATAATAACTTATTATTATGTTTGGAACAAATTCCTTATTATTTTATTAAACTATAGTTTCTAACAATATTATTACTAGTAAAAAAGCAATGTTTATTAAGAGTAATTTTTCATTATTCACTAATGTTTCCTACATATTTACTTATTTATGAATATGACTATACTATTATAAGTACTAAATTTATATTTATAAAATATGATGTTTTAAGTATTTTCTTAAAGGATCTTAAGCCTAATAAAATATATTTACTATACTTATTTAATTTTAAAGAATATTGAAAATATATACAGTGTCGAAAAATAATCAACTTTATATATCTTTAATTAAGGACTATGTTTTCTAAATGGATCCTTTTCTTATGCCATGCTTCTCCATAAAATAATAAAGGTGGGTAACCACCGCCTGGCCACCACTTAACTATTTACTCCAAAATTCAAACACTTTTCATCCATCATGTAGCCTTCACTAGAAGTATTCGCAATGCGGTTAAATTCGATTTTACTGAAAGTTATCTGAACAGTAAGATAAAAAACTGAGTAGTTTGGTTTGGTTCATTTTTATAATAAAATTCGAACCAACCCAAACAAACTTAATATGTTACGAATTGGTTCGGTTGTTGCAGTTTTTTTACAAGACAAAACAATTTTTTATTTACAACACTAAAATCAGGTCAAAAAGTTAAAACAAGTTGTCTCCAACAATGTTTCATATTTCATCCAACATTACAAATTAGTTTTCATTCAACTATGTTCTCGATTTTAATGGTCTCTAAAAGTTTTCCATTGAGTTTGTATGATTCAAGATACATCTAACATGAATGTTTGTAAAAGTGAAGTAGCATCAAATTAGAGCACATAAATAAATTTTTGAAATAAAAAAACATAAGAACAAACTTAACAAAAGAAAAATCATGTCACGCTATAAAAGCTATCATTTAGTTTCTATGAGTTTATCTTTTTTTGGGGTCTCATTTGGTTTAGTTGGAAAATAAAAATCGTAAATAGAACTGAATTGCACGGTTGAGTCAAAAAATGGCATGAATACATCTGAATCAAACACAGATTTTTATGGCTTTCGATTTGGGATGGTTCGGTTTGCGGTTGTTTTGGTTTGGCTTTGAGCACCTCTACCCGTGATGATGGCGGTGAAGTTATTGTCCCTCAAGGACACACCTCCATCAAACCCCTGATGCGGTAAGCAGTCTAGCGTCGCCAATACGTTGAAGATTTATCAAGTCGTCGTCATATTGAGGGATTTGGTTTCCACTTGGCTTGCTTTGCTTCCTTGGTTTTCGCTATTGATGGTCATAGTGATCATTGATGAGTTTGTAGATCTGGGTTGCTACCACCATGTTCTTAGTCGTCATCGTCTTCATCGGAGATTGTTGGAAAAGAATGGTTCATACAATTCCTCTAGGGTTTTGATGATAACAAAGTATTGAAGAACAATTGGGATACTAGCATATGTTCAAGTGTGCAGAATCAAAGAATGAATTTATCAATGAAGAATGAACATATGAAGAGCATTAGAAGGGTCAAGGAAGCCTAGAAGACTGTGGTAGAATATCTGAAGAAAGATCAATCATAAGTCAACATCCTTAGAAGAATGATATCTCACAGAAGCTGGAGAGTTACCTAACAAGATTCTATGAAGGTCATCAGACTCAGAAGCTAACTGTCATGCATGGATGACCCTCATATTTGAGAAAATCCAAAGGGAACCAAAAGTCAATGTAATGAACAAGCATTGTTACTTTTTTAAGAAAAGGTTGTTCAAATTGGATTCTGAATGTCACATGCTAATGCCAACGTCTCTTTGGCTTCGCTCTCTGTGTAACCCATAAGTTATGTTCAAAATAAATACAAACAATTTGTGTATTTATCTATTTAACGGTAATACTAATAGGAAGACAAGTACCAAAAGTTACTCATTTGACTTTCTTTCTTGTATAATGGTTTTCTACTACTATTATCCAACCAACAATTAGTTGCTAGTTTTTCTTTTGACTCTTGTACCCTTGATCTAACGATTTTTCCCAATACATTTAGGGTTGTATATAGGTTGGATTGGGTTGACGTGGAATAGATATCTTTTTTTTCGCTAAACCATAAGAGAGGACATGCATCAAGGAGAAGCAACGACATCCCAGTTGTCATACCCCAAATTTTGACCAATTTAATTTTTTTATTTCGTACGTTGTTCGTTTTTTAGCTTTTTATTCGCGATCTAATTCCCGTGATATCTATTTTTATTCGTATTGTGATCGCATTTTATTTTACATCGTTTATATTTTAATGTCACTCGCGTATTAATTTCTTAATTTTTATCCGCGTTTTATGCGTATTTTATTTATCGTAAAGTTTACGTTTTTAAAACTCATTTTGTTCACGTCGTTGATTTACTATTTTATTTAGCGTTTAAAAAAACCGCGTATTTCGGTCGTCTCAGACGAAATTTCGGCAGAGAGCTATTTTAAAATACCTCTTTTTTTGGTTCCGACGGGACATTTTTTTAGTCATGTTTATTATTTCTTTTTTATTTTATTATTAATTTTCGTTTTTTATTATTATTTATTTATTTAGTTATTTCTTTTTTATTTATTTATTTGTTGTTATTTATTTATTTATCTGATTTTATCATTTTTTAAGTCATTCAGTCCACATGTCAGTTTGTTATTGGTCCTGGTCCAACTTTTTCTCCAAGTTTCAGCAGGGGTATTTTCGTCATTTTAATGTATCAGAGACTTTGTACTATTAAAAGTACTGTTCACGTCAGAAAGGTCCCTGGTGGGTCAGAATCAGTCACAATCAGTCAGAAAAGTATCAAATCACCAATAAACACTAAACCACTTTCTCTCTCCAAAATTCTAGATCAAAACCATCAAAATACTCATGAACATCATGAATATCACATGAGCACTCATGAACACAAATTTTCCAGCAACCTTCAAAGTTCATTATTGAACCAAAAATCATTTAAACATCAAACATAACCACAAATTTTCGAAATCCTCAACATCAAACAACAACCCAAATTTTCGAAATTCTCAACATCAAACAACAACACAGATTTTCGAAATACTCTACAACAACAACAAAGCCATTTTCGAACCAAACACAAGCCATTTTCAGACAAAAATTTCGAACCAAAAGAAGGAGAAGGAAAGGACCAAAACGCGGCCAAAGAAGAAGAAGAAAAGGAACCAAAACGCAAACGGAAACGAAACAAGGAAGAAGAACAGCAAGAGAGGTAGCTTTCATGACTTTTTGTGTTTTGTTTTGTTGAGCTCTTTTATAGATCTAGGACTGTTGTGTGTTGTTTTTGAAAAACTAAGTATGGATCCATGAAGAGAGGAAGGAGAGGAAGAGATTGGTGAAAAAAATTTAAAAAAAAGGTAGTGAACCGCTCCGGCGCGGCGGCTCTCCGGCCGACCACCGCGCCGGAGAACCACCTCCGCCGCCAACCCTTCTTCGTCGGCCAGGCCTTGGTTAGAGAGAGGGGAGAGCTTTTTGTTTTGTTTTGAAATGTAGAGAGAGAAGGATTTTGAGAAATGAGAGAAAAAGAACATGAAAATCTTTATATATCCCCCTCTAAAAACTGGTTCGGTTCGCCTGAACCGATTCAGGCTGAACCGAACCGGTTCCCCATAGCCCAGCCCATTTCCTTTCTTTCTCTTGGCCTTTTTTTCTTGCTTCTGTTGCTATTTGTACCCCCAACCTTGCTGCCTGCACCTCCCTGCTTGTTTTTTTTTGTAGTAACTTTTTTATAATTTCATGCATTTTTTTTATTATATATGATATGTGAGCTTTTAATGGTCAGGTTTTATCTCATGTAGTGTTAGTTAGGCATTTAAAAAATCTTTTTCTTCTTTATTTTCAAAACTATTTCTAATTTGTTTACTTTATTTGTTTATTGTTCTTTTATTATTTGTTTTTTTTGTGTTTGCATTATTATTATTCACCATCTCATGCATATTTTTTTCTTGTCATTTATTTTATTGTTATTAATTTTTGTAGTAGATATAATAGAGTTTGTTGTAATTATTGCATGCATATTTAATTTCTTTTGTCATTTATTTTATTATTGCTATTTGGTTTAGTTTGTAATTAGGGAAATGATGTAATTTATTTTTGCGCATTTTTTTCTTTTGAGACCATAGAATGTATTTAGGGTATGTAACATGTAACCGACACACGCACTGACACATGCACCGACACTTTACCACTTTATTGATCGCTTTACGCTTATTTATTTTTCCGCCGTTATGCGAGTTCATCGTTAGTTTAGAAAAATATTTTCATCAAAAATCAAATTCAAACTTCTTTAAAGTAAACCTTGGTTTGTAACCCAAGTGATTTTTTTCTTTTATTTTCCTTAATCAAACGTTAATCAATTTAATATCCACATTAGACATGGATTTCTTGCAATTAAAATTAATCAACTTCACCGTATTTTCTTCCCATGCCTTGAGGCCTCTCATCTCTTCTAAAAATCTTTTTTTTCAAAAATGTTAAAATCAATTCAACCCATCAAAAAAAGTTCTTTAGCCGAACTACTTGATTTTGATCCCGATTTATTTGGGTAAGTAGGCAAAGGGCTTTGGCCCTTCCAAATCAATAAAAATAACCAAAACATGCTTCATTTTCCCCCATTCTTTCATTTAAACTCTTAAACTATAATTTTCAAATAAGTAAAATTAATTTAGCGCAAGATTAAGAATAGGTAGAAGGTTCCTATGGGATACCATAGTCGGTTCGGGTGCCTAACACCTTCCCCAATCGAAACCAACCCCCGGATCCAAGGTCTTATAAGGGTTTTTTACTCACTTTTTCCCTTCCCGCGAATAAAAGTTGAGAGTTCAAAGATTAAAGGTTCAAATCCGATTAATGATTTTGATACACGAAAATCGCGAGCATACCAGTAAAAAAAAAAAATTATCATATTCATTCAAGTGTTCATTGTAGATTGAATAATAAGATAGCAACTAAATAATTAAAATCAATAACTTCAATACTTATGCCAATTCTTATGCAAAGCTTTTTTAATTAAATTTTATTATTTATATGCAGATGGCAAAACAACAACTAATTAATAAATATAGAAAAATTCCTAAAAATTAATATAGAAAAAAAAAATCGGGAATGAAAAAGACATGTGAACTATGGTAGCAGTTGCACTCTAAGGATGGAAAATTGGGAATATGATACACAAGTACTAGCGAAAAAATTAAGGCCTTAAGAAACTGCCTAGTTGGTCTATCCTTTTGGACGAGCCTGTAAACGTGAGTACTTTATATGGTTAGAGTTTTGGGTTTGATAAAATCCAACAAAATCGACTCACATACACCCGAAAATATTTAAGGTTTTGGTTTTTGGATATCAATGAATAAAATAGATGGATATTTTAACTACCTATTAAAATAAGTAAATTGAATAAATAATCGTACTACCCTTTCAACTTCAATAAAAAATTAATAATTACAATATTTTTACATGACACTTTAATTCTCCTCTAGAACAAACCAATAATATTATCCATTATTTAAGTTTTTTTTTAATCAAGAAACTTGGTTTTTTGTTAACCGTAACTAATTTATTTATTTTTTGTGAAGCAACTAATGCAAATTGGTCAATTTACCTCCTTACTACTTACTCATATGATAGATTAACCAATAATGGCTAATTGATTAACAATTCAAAACAACAATCTAACGTAGTCAAAATACGATAGTCACAAAAATATGTACTATATAAGGCACATAATATTAGAGAACATAAAACTATAATTTCATAACCAATCTTATTCATATAGTTATTACATTTGATATGAACCTTTCTCAAATATAAAATGATTGGTTTATTAATAATCGAAGAATTACGAAGTTTCAGGGATTTATATTACTATGATGAGGTGGAGGTGAAGGTATGCAACATGGAAGTTTAGGACAATGTATTGGTTGACATTCTATCTCAGGATGTGGACAACAAGGTGGTAAACCTTGTACATTTCCAACAAAAGCACATGTAATAGCAGCAATTAACACGACAAACTTCAAAAAAATCTTCATAAGAGTTTCCATTATACCAAGATTAATTTGCAAAGAAAAATAAGGTGGATATTTGAATTGTATGTTAAAACAATGTCCGCTTATTTATAGCCTAGAGCATAACCTTCTAGAATACCATAACTAGAAAAAATTAAACGTTATTAATGTTTAAACCTTAATTGTTGTTTTATGTTGACTACTTTTTTGACCCTTTAACTGACTTATTATAATAACTTATTATTATGTTTGGAACAAATTCCTTATTATTTTATTAAACTATAGTTTCTAACAATATTATTACTAGTAAAAAAACAATGTTTATTAAGAGTAATTTTTCATTATTCACTAATGTTTCCTACATATTTACTTATTTATGAATATGACTATACTATTATAAGTACTAAATTTATATTTATAAAATATGATGTTTTAAGTATTTTCTTAAAGGATCTTAAGCCTAATAAAATATATTTACTATACTTATTTAATTTTAAAGAATATTGAAAATATATACAGTGTCGAAAAATAATCAACTTTATATATCTTTAATTAAGGACTATGTTTTCTAAATGGATCCTTTTCTTATGCCATGCTTCTCCATAAAATAATAAAGGTGGGTAACCACCGCCTGGCCACCACTTAACTATTTACTCCAAAATTCAAACACTTTTCATCCATCATGTAGCCTTCACTAGAAGTATTCGCAATGCGGTTAAATTCGATTTTACTGAAAGTTATCTGAACAGTAAGATAAAAAACTGAGTAGTTTGGTTTGGTTCATTTTTATAATAAAATTCGAACCAACCCAAACAAACTTAATATGTTACGAATTGGTTCGGTTGTTGCAGTTTTTTTACAAGACAAAACAATTTTTTATTTACAACACTAAAATCAGGTCAAAAAGTTAAAACAAGTTGTCTCCAACAATGTTTCATATTTCATCCAACATTACAAATTAGTTTTCATTCAACTATGTTCTCGATTTTAATGGTCTCTAAAAGTTTTCCATTGAGTTTGTATGATTCAAGATACATCTAACATGAATGTTTGTAAAAGTGAAGTAGCATCAAATTAGAGCACATAAATAAATTTTTGAAATAAAAAAACATAAGAACAAACTTAACAAAAGAAAAATCATGTCACGCTATAAAAGCTATCATTTAGTTTCTATGAGTTTATCTTTTTTTGGGGTCTCATTTGGTTTAGTTGGAAAATAAAAATCGTAAATAGAACTGAATTGCACGGTTGAGTCAAAAAATGGCATGAACACATCTGAATCAAACACAGATTTTTATGGCTTTCGATTTGGGATGGTTCGGTTTGCGGTTGTTTTGGTTTGGCTTTGAGCACCTCTAGCCGTGATGATGGCGGTGAAGTTATTGTCCCTCAAGGACACACCTCCATCAAACCCCTGATGGGGTAAGCAGTCTAGCGTCGCCAATACGTTGAAGATTTATCAAGTCATCGTCATATTGAGGGGTTTGGTTTCCACTTGGCTTGCATTGCTTCCTTGGTTTTCGCTATTGATGGTCATAGTGATCATTGATTAGTTTGTAGATCTGGGTTGCTACCACCATGTTCTTAGTCGTCATCGTCTTCATCGGAGATTGTTGGAAAAGAATGGTTCATACAATTCCTCTAGGGTTTTGATGATAACAAAGTATTGAAGAACAATTGGGATACTAGCATATGTTCAAGTGTGCAGAATCAAAGAATGAATTTATCAATGAAGAATGAACATATGAAGAGCATTAGAAGGGTCAAGGAAGCCTAGAAGACTGTGGTAGAATATCTGAAGAAAGATCAATCATAAGTCAACATCCTTAGAAGAATGATATCTCACAGAAGCTGGAGAGTTACCTAACAAGATTCTATGAAGGTCATCAGACTCAGAAGCTAACTGTCATGCATGGATGACCCTCATATTTGAGAAAATCCAAAGGGAACCAAAAGTCAATGTAATGAACAAGCATTGTTACTTTTTTAAGAAAAGGTTGTTCAAATTGGATTCTGAATGTCACATGCTAATGCCAACGTCTCTTTGGCTTCGCTCTCTGTGTAACCCATAAGTTATGTTCAAAATAAATACAAACAATTTGTGTATTTATCTATTTAACGGTAATACTAATAGGAAGACAAGTACCAAAAGTTACTCATTTGACTTTCTTTCTTGTATAATGGTTTTCTACTACTATTATCCAACCAACAATTAGTTGCTAGTTTTTCTTTTGACTCTTGTACCCTTGATCTAACGATTTTTCCCAATACATTTAGGGTTGTATATAGGTTGGATTGGGTTGACGTGGAATAGATATCTTTTTTTTCCGCTAAACCAGAAGAGAGGACATGCATCAAGGAGAAGCAACGACATCCCAGTAAAAAAAATTATATTATCATATTCATTCAAGTGTTCATCGTAGATTGAATAATAAGATAGCAACTAAATAATTAAAATCAATAACTTCAATACTTATGCCAATTCTTATGCAAAACTTTTTTCATTAAATTTTATTATTTATATGCAGATGGCAAAACAACAACTAATTAATAAATATAGAAAAATTCCTAAAAATTAATATAGAAAAAAAAATCGGGAATGTAAAAGACATGTGAACTATGGTAGCAGCTGCACTCTAAGGATGGAAAATTGGGAATATGATACACAAGTACTAGCGAAAAAATTAAGACCTTAAGAAACTGCCTAGTTGGTCTATCCTTTTGGACGAGCCTGGAAACGTGAGTACTTTATATGGTTAGAGTTTTGGGTTTGATAAAATCCAACAAAATCGACTCACATACACCCGAAAATATTTAAGGTTTTGGTTTTTGGATATCAATGAATAAAATAGATGGATATTTTAACTACCTATTAAAATAAGTAAATTGAATAAATAATCGTACTACCCTTTCAACTTCAATAAAAAATTAATAATTACAATATTTTTACATGACACTTTAATTCTCCTCTAGAACAAACCAATAATATTATCCATTATTTAAGTTTTTTTTTAATCAAGAAACTTGGTTTTTGTTAACCGTAACTAATTTATTTATTTTTTGTGAAGCAACTAATGCAAATTGGTCAATTTACCTCCTTACTACTTACTCATATAATAGGTTAACCAATAATGGCTAATTGATTAGCAATTCAAAACAACAAATCTAACGTAATCAAAATATGATAATCACAAAAATAAGTATTATAGAAGGCACATAATATTAGAGAACATAAAACTATAATTTCATAATGAACCTTATTCATACAGTTATTACATTTGATATGAACCTTTCTCCAATAGAAAATGATTGGTTTATTAATAATCGAAGAATTACGAAGTTTCAGGGATTTATATTACTATGTGGAGGTGGAGGTGAAGGTATGCAACATGGGAGTTTAGGACAATGTATTGGTTGACATTCTATCTTAGGATGTGGGCAACAAGGTGGTAAACCTTGCACATTTCCAACAAAAGCACATGTAATAGCAGCAATTAACACGACAAACTTCAAAAATATCTTCATAAGAGTTTCCATTATAACAAGATTAGTTTGAAAAGAAAAATAAGGTGGATGTTTGAATTGTATGTTAAATCAATGTCTACTTATTTATAGCCTAAAGGAGAACGTTCTAGAATACCATAATTATAAAAAATTAAATGTTATTAATGTTTAATCTTTAATTGTTTTGTTTACGTTGACTACTTTTTTTACTCAATTACTGACTTATTATAATAACTTATTATTGTTTTGGGAACAAATTCCTTATTATTTCATTAAACTATAGTTTCTAACAATATTATTACTAGTAGAAAAGCATTATTTATCATTGAGTAATTTTTCATCATTCGTTAATTTTTCCTATATATTTACTTATTTATCAAGGCTCCATGTCTACCATTACTCTGGTACCGGATTTTTATCTGTGTTAGTCTTTGTGACTGTATCAGAATGTTAATACTCGAAAGAGCTTGATTCTTGATGACGTGCTCAGGGAGCTGTTGATACTTGGATTTTGTTACCGCGTGGTGGTCAATCCATTCGCCAGATTGAAACCCTAATTGTTCTTTATAGATAGTCAATCTTCATTTTTTTTTGTAACTTAGTTTCGTACCTGTACGCGGGTTCGCTGGGTTACACCTATGATGTGTGAGTTACCTCAACAGATTCTATGAAAGTCATCAGACTCAGAAGCTCACTGTCATACGTGGATGACCCTTGTATTTAAGAAAATCATGAGGGACCTAGAATCCACATAAAATTTGTCTTCTTCTGTGAATTGTCTCTATCATAGTATCTGATATAACAAATCTTTTGTCTTTTTCTATCTATGTATGCAAACAAACAAAGGACCTCAAGAACAAAAGTAATGCAACATATAATTATACTTTCCGCAAAGGAAATTCAAAGGACTATTCAACGAAATTATCCATATCAGGAAAAGGGTCAACATTCTTGATTGAAGCTTCTTAACGACTCTATTTGCGCTGGCACTCTTCTCCAACGTCTCTCAAATGACTGCCTATATAAGGAAATGAAGACTTGAAGAAGATCAATAAGACTCTGCTATTTTTGCTGTGTCATTACTTTGTCAAATCAAATAGCACAAAACACTTAGATTTTTGTATTCAAGATTATATCTTAGAAATCCTAAAGAGTTTGTTCATTTGTTCAATTTACACTACCATTGTTAAATTCAGTGTAAGAAGAAATTAACTTGTTTACTGTTGTAAACATTTAGAAAGTCTCTCACCTCCATACTTGAGCATACAAGTCTCTTGGTGAAACCTTGAGCACTTAGGAAGTCTCAATCAGTTGTGATTGAGTAAGGGGAAGTCTCTTGGAGTTGTCCTTGAGCAAGTAAGTCTTTAGGTAGTGTCCTAGAGCAAGGAAGTCTTGAGAAGTTGTGCTTGAGCAAGGAAGTCTCTTGGAAGAGTCCTATAGAAATTTGTAATCGTGTGTGATTATAGTGAAATCCCTTGGAAGTGCAAGGGGACTGGACTACTCCTGTGATGTGGGAGGAACCATTGAAATTGTTTTGTGTCTGCTCTCTCTCTCTCTCTCTCCATGTGTGTGTGTGTCTATCTCTTTATCTTTGTGTTCTGTATTTATCTGTTGCATTCAGACTCTGAGTCAGAATCTGCATACCTCAGATTCTGACCAGGCTTTCAACACTAAGAAAAAAAACCACAAAAGCCAACACAAATCAACCTCCCTTCTAGTGTTTTTCTCACCTTTATAGATAGTTTATTGTGTTGTTTTCGTCGAGTGTAACTAGGTTCCTTTGGTCTGTAGGTTCTCAAAACTTTGGGTATGAAAGTGATGTTGCCTTGTCTCAAAAATTAACCTTGTATTGTTGTTTACTGAATCCATCGAGGTTGTTTTGTTGCAGATTAAATAAGTATTCAGTTTGTATTCCCATTTTTTGGATCTCTGATTGTTTCATAATTTGTTGAAATCCACAATTATTAAGAGTTAAGGTTCCACGTCGGGGTCGTCTTAATATCCGTATTAGTTTCTCTTATTGATTTCAGAATGTTTTGATGTCCTCTTCATTATATTTGATTGAGTTTGGACTATTTGGATTGAAAGGGTCGTTTTGATTGTTGGTGTTTCAAGGAGTTATTTGTTCTTAAACTCGTTTCATGTTGACGGTCTACTTACCTCTAATTAGTGTTTATTAGGATTAACTAGAGGTTGGATCCACTTGTGTGGTTTTAAATGTTTGTATTGATCGTTTGGGATGACCTATACTTTTGTATGAATTTACTGGGTTATTTTTTCCCCGAGGTTTCTTTTTTGTGATTTTTTTAACTTTTTTTTATCATATTTATATGTGTATGTATTGATGCAATGCATGTTAATACTTTCAACTTACAAAAATAAATAAAGGTTGAATGAGAGAATCGGTTATTAAAAACATTAAGAGATATGATAAAAAAAAAAAAAGGTTTGTAATGTCTAACTCAAATTGTTTGTGATGAACGCTTATGCCCAGGGTTTAAACTCGAAAATTTATAGTTGTCTGCGTGTCAATTTCACAAATGTTTGTCACTTCCTTAGCTTTTGATTATGTGGCAAATTAGATTTTTTTTAATGCATTCCTTTTGTAGTTTATCCCAATAGCAAGTTCTTAGATTAACATTTAAAATATAAGAAAGACAAAACTCACTTGAAATGGTTTGTTGGTATTGATTTGGGATCTTGCAGTAAACTCTTCTTTAAGGTCTTAAGAATGACAAAATATTTAGACTACAAAATGTCGTACGAAGAATAAATAATGGAATATAAATAGGCTAATATATTTTTAGCTCAATTATAACAAAAAATATATTATACATTATCTAATATCTCTCCTTAAACTCAATATATTAACATGAAGCATTGTAAATTTGTCAAACAAAAAATGAAGATGTACTCAATAAAAGATAATATAAAAACAAAAACAACTATATCGTAACCAACAAAAAGAGAAGCAACAACTAAAGAGATGAACAATCATAGAGATAAGCAGATAAAGAAACGAACCGACAAAGATAGGATGAGTATCCAAATAGAAGAATCAAACCAAATTAAAAGACAAGCATCCGAACATAAAAATTCATAGAAATTAGCAACCAAACAGAAGAACCAATAAAAAAAAACAACCAAACAGAAAAACCAATAGAAAGAAGCATTGAAATAAAAGAACAGATAAAGAGAAACAATCAAATAGAAGAACTATCAACCTCTCAAGTTATGGATCATGGAGAATTAGAGAGTGTTGGACCTTTTACAAAGAAGGCTGACATAGCATATCGTTGTGTGAAAATAAACTTCTAGAATTTCTCATGATAAGTCTCACTTGAGTATAAATGACCGATGTTAAAACCAACTATAGAAGGAGCAACAACAACATTTGATGATGGAGTCCTAAAATTTATTATACTTGCCTTAAGCAATTTTGAACATTATGCTCTCCAATAATCTTTCTCCTTGCAAAATGTACATTCAACAATATTGATACCAACCCTCCCTTAAGGTTTTCCTTTGTGGAAAGAAAAAAAAAACAAAAACATATGGAATTTAAGAGAATTCCTTTTTCTTTTTCTTCCTATAGATTAGACTGAGATTTATGCCTTGTTTCACTTGCCAATAACTTAGAGACTTCTTCCTTCAAAAAAAATAACTTAGAAACTTCTAAACCAACACTTGGAAGAGGAGTGTGATGCATAATACTTACATGAAACCCCCCACATAGTCATCATGGAGCGTTACCCAAAACTGTACCAAAAAGTCCAATTGACAACTTATAATTCAACTGATTCCATAAAGTCCAATTGATCACACAATTTGTGTAACATCCCACAATTAATTTAAGAAGTGATACTCATTTATTTTGGTTTCCTTTGGATTAGTTCTACCAATCATATTGTATATTGGGAGTAATGTTGAAATTAGTTTTTATAACCAAGTAGTGTTGCCTTCTTCAAATAAAAGTTTTTATAACTAAGGGTAAATTAGGGATTTTCTAACTTAGTAAGACTAGGGTGGTAATGTACCCTTAAACCTATTTATACTTCAACTGAGTGGGAAAATTAGATTTTAGTTCCTCCCCTCATTTCTCCTGTCCTTTCTCACAATTTCCTTCTCCTCTCACCCTAATTCATCTCATTCTACACCCGTTCATCAAAATGAACCATAAACCCCACATGAAAGAACAAATTTAAGATGGAAAATTCATTCTAGAGCTAGAGGGAGATTTATGAAGAAGATTGAAAAGGGTTGGACACAAGAAAAGAAGATTTGAAGTTGGGTTTGAGAGGGGAAGAAAATTGAATCAAGATGTCATCACTCACTCTTCACCATTCCTCTTCCTTGGTTAATGTGAGTTCTTATTAAGTTATGATTTGGAGCTTAGGGTTCGAAGCTAGTAAATTAAAGTTAAGTAATGTTATTGGATTTTATTGTATGTAAAATTAGAATTGAAAATAGGGTTGGTGTTTCTTATTTTTTTTATTTCCATTTATAAAGTAAGTTGAAGCTTGAAGAGAGAGGAAGTTAGAATTTAGAGATTATTTGAATACCAACAATATAGAAGTATAAAAGAAAATGAAAATCAAAAGACAGAGAGATACGATATTTGTTCATGCAGTTCGACCAATGATGTCTACCTTTATGACGAGCATATATAGTTCCATTTATTTCTATGATGAATTAGGGTTTATAGTGTTACTAGCAATATATACATACAATAATAAGATCTAGTATATACAGTACTAGTGTTACAGTGTCTGCAACGCTATGCTAGATCTGCTCCCTATTCGTCTCATGCCCCTCTTCTGTGTCTATATATGAGACACAATATTTGTTCATGCAGTTTGACCCATGTGCCTACCTTTGCAATGAGCATCTACAATTCCGTTTATTTATACGATGAATTAGGGTTTACAGTGATACTACCAATATATACAGTACTAAGATCCAACACACACACGCGCGTGCGCACCCACATACGCGCGCACACACACACATATATATATATATAGTACTAGTTTTACAGTGTCCTTAACACTCTGCTAGCTTCGCTCTATTTTCACCATTACCTCTATTATGTGCCTACATATGAGCTATACTCAACAATCTTCACCTTGATGAATATCAAACTCATACGTAGACTTCCTTTATGACATTTACATCCTGGCAATTGGAGAGGTACACCTTCTGCTCAAAACCGAGAAACATGCAACGACATAGTACCACCCATGGCCGGTCTTGTGTTAGTGCAAGTTGCTTATAATATAGTACCTCGAATATTTTAAGGCCAAAAAAATTCATAAGGCCCATTATAAACTTTCTCCATCTAAAAAAAGGAAAATTGTACTTCTCCTTTTTAAAATTGTTTATTCCCTTAATTCAGTGGGAGTTAAATCACGCTCGATATTTTTCAGCGGTAGTTAACTCGCGTTGACACATTTTGGATCGGTTGAACCAGCTTAAAAAATGATCGATCTTAAAAGTGTAGCATGAGTTAACTCATCCTGAAAAATGCGGAGCATAAGTTAACTCACATTGAATTAAGAGAATGAGTAAAAACGAAAGGGAGAAGATCAATTTTCTAAAAAAGTTGCTCCTCTTTGGCCCATGTCAATATTGGCAAACTTGCAATGCAAATCTCAGCTCTCATTCCTCCCATAACCACATGAATACTGCTCTCCCCCTGCACAAAACACTCGCATCCTGCAGCATTGTCGAAAATACCCCTACGCTAGTTAACTAACGCAAGTGTAAAATTAACTTAACTTAAAATTTTGCATTTTTTACACATGCGTGACTTAAGTCACGCTGCATGAGTTAACTCGCGCAAGAATTTTATGTATATGTATCTAACCATATTTGCTTAGAGAAATACTTACTTGATCATAAGCAAATATGAAATATGGTTAGATACATATACATAAATTGAAAAAATTAAAAGAAAAAGTAATTGAATGATGTGACTAAATTCATTCTCATTTATTTTTCTCAATTTATGTAAGTGTGGTAAATATTTTTCATTTGTATTTGTGTCCAAATATGACTAGCCGAACAAGTTCATAGTTATCAATTTTTTTCTACATCACATATAGTTCTCTCTATTTTTTGTTCTACTATAAAAAATGGACTTATTACTAAGTTCCACCACATTTTCCTACCTAGTAGTAGTACTCACATTCTCTCTAACTTTCCTTTTCAAATTTCTTATTCGAAAAAAACAAAATCAACCAAAAAAATTCACTCCAAACTTCCACAGGACCTTCCCCAATCCCCATAATAGGAAATCTTCTTGATCTAGGCAGCAAACCTTACCATTCTATACCAAACATTTCCAACATTCATGGTCCAATAATGACACTAAAATTAGGTCAAGTAACAACTACAGTAACTAGCGAAAAGACGGGCATTTCATGCATGTCTTTCCGTTCTTTTATTGCGCTAACGTTTGTAAATTATGAACGGTATTTTTTTTATGAAATTTTGGTTTTGATTAAAAGTAAAAATGTGAATGTTGGTTGCTTTTTTTAATGACACGGAGAACAATCTTTATTATAGAAAAAGTTGGTTAAGTGTATAATTGGGATAATAAAAAAGTAAGTGTAAATATACTTATTTAGTTTGTTATATTTTTTAAATGATAAAGGGAAGGAAAAAAAAACAGATATGCATATCGTGTTTGTTACATTTGTTTTAATATTTAAATTTATTCTTATCTATTTGTTACATGTGCTATTTGTATTGAAAATAAATTTTCCAAACAAGGACATCTTTGAACTTATATTTGAGAGCTAACGAAAGTCATGTCACAATCAGGGTCTTAAAACAATTTTTAAGTGTTGGTTCATCGTAGACCATTTTCAAAGTTTTGATTGTAGGAACTTACATATATTTAAATATTTATTCCTTGACAAAGTCTTACAATTTCATAAACCAAATTAGATATTAACTCAAAATTCCATGATCTAAATTTGTACTAAATAATTTTGGTATATATACCAGAATATATTTATTGCAGGAACAAATACAACAACATACACACTAAAATGGGCAATGGACGAGTTAATGCACAATCCAGAAATGATGTCAAAGGTAGAAAAAGAACTCGAACAAGTTGTTGGCAAAGGTATTCCAATACAAGAAACAGACATAGCCAAACAACCTTACATTACATGCAAGCAGTTATAAAATAAACCTTTCGTTTGCATCCACCAGTTCCCTTATTACTACCTCGTAAAGCATAAACATATGTTGAAATTGCTGACTACATTATTCCAAATAAATAAGACAATCATAATGTTTTTGTACCAGAGAGATTTTTGGATATGTTAAAGGACAACATTTTGAGCTAATTCCATTTGGTTCCGGAAGAAGAGTTTGTCCTGGCTTACCTTGCGATTAGAATGTTGCCTTTAACGTTGGGATCTTTGGTTAATTGTTTTAATTGGAAACTTTACGATGGATTGAATATTGATGATTGCTGAATTAAACAAGATGAATGTGAGATTATTTTGGAAAAATCTCAACCAATGAGAATTGTTCCAATCAAGTTGACTAAAACAATAACCTAGCATATATGCACGATTCACTCCCACAATGCAGTGGTGCAGTGAAAAAAATGTTGTGTAGAAAAGTGCTACCTCATGCGATGGTACATTCTATAAGTTAAAAGTATTTTACCACACCGCTACACGGTAAGAGAGCATTTGTATCCTGCATATGTGTTGTTCTAATAAAAAAACAATTAGTTTCAAATGTAAGTTAGTGGACGTTTAATTTGTACTTTACTTTGTTGTAATAAATCTTTTCAACAACCATTTTCTTGAGACCACACAGATTTTAATTAAAGAGACAAACAATTAACGTGAATCCACATTTTAAAGATGAGTTTCACATACAGTAGTTAGACCACACGGATTTTAATTAAAGAGATAATGATTGTTGAGTGAATGTTGAAAATAGAATTTCACTTTGTAATACCCCTTGTTGTAACCTTTTGTATTAGTGTCGTAGGTGTTTAAATATGGTCTATAATACACTCCCCAAGCTTCTTAATTTTATTGTCATGGTCAGGGCTGCATGTTGATGTGTGTAAGAAGCTCAATGATACTGGGTCTTTTAAGGTATAGGTCTCAAAAAAAAAATTAAGCATATTAAAATTGTGTCATCTTGCTTTTGGTGTTAGGTGGGTATTTTTTTGGGAGGATGGTTTGAGGTTCCTCATGTATACAGTAGTGATTTTCATTTTTGGGTGTACCGCATATATACAACACCTTGTATTTACCTTTTAAAAAATTTAAATAGAACATTGTTCTTTAAAAAAAATACATTTTTATTTTATTGCATACCTCATCTCACTTGCTGAGCCGAGCCTTCGAATTCGTACTAACGGTCCTGATGATTGATGATGGTTGTTTAACGATGCATATGAATTCCAATTTACTCAATCCTCCCCGTCAAATTAAGAGGAATGAAAGAGGGGAAATAAACTCTTACTTATGTTGCAGCCAATGAGAAATTAAAGAGAAGCCTGACACATGCAAGCTTCTAGTTGTCAAAATTTGAGAATTTTGAGTGAGTGAGGGTTTTGGGAGAGAAAAAAGAGAGAGCAGATCGTGAGGTCCCAAAAAATTTATCCCTTTTTCCCCTACTTCAGCCTATTGTAACTACCATTTTGCCACTAGTTTGATCTGTTAGTACTATATTGGTAGGACCTAGATCACGTTGCTGTAACTGCTTCACGCAGTGGTTGATCTCAGGCATTGAACATTGATCTAACGGTTAAGATTGTGTTGTCAGTTTTTACACACTTTGATCTCAGTCTACTAGAATTTGATAGGATGACTGACATGCCTTAGAGCACCTGCTGTTAGAGCAGGAAATCTGCTTCCCTATATTGGTACTGGTAGTGAAAAATAACCTATCAACCTCGGATACTCGAAACACGAAGACGTACTCGTATCAAATACGTATTGGATATCGATACTCCAAATATACTCACAAATACATACCCATAAAGTATCATAAATAATTGATTTAATTTAAAACAATATATTTTATCAGATACTCATAGGAGGATATTTCACATATACACAATGATACTTAAAAGATATTTCACAAATATGTGTCCTGGAAATAAATAAAAGAGAGTAAAAAAGTGAGACAATGTTGTATAAATTTAGTGGAGATGTATATGATTCAATTTTAGGTATGAAAGAGTATAATTGTTTCTCGATAAACCACTTGAAATTATACTTTTTGTGGATGAAGGTAATCAATATTATACAAAATTTGTGTTAGATCTTTTAATGATACTTATGTTGATATTCTAACATATGAATGAAAATTGAATATGATTTATACGAAAATTTTACATTTTGTTATTTTGATCACATGTATTATTTTTAAAAAATCGTGACTTACATGTATATAAGTTTTAGTATAAAAAGTTTGTTAACGTATCTTAACAGTATGATATCCTAAAATTTAAAAATTTCGTGTATCCATGTACCCTATAGTATCATACTCGCACATGTATCATTTATCCGGGCTACATAGAAAATAATTATCATATCCTTCATTTTCATTTAAAATGACTAAGTTATCCCTTCTCATTCATGCTTGGTTAATTTATCCAAATTTTAATTCATTCTGACTTCATTTGTTGATTAAAATATGACTGATACATAATCAAAAAGGTTAATAGATCTTTACCCCCTGTAATATAGGTCATTTCCGGTTTTACACCCTGTAATTTTTTTTTTATTTACCCCCTATAAATTTTTTTTTTATTTACCCCCCTAATAGGCCAAATTTAGTTTTTGTTTGGCCTATTAGGGTAAATCAAAAAAAAGATTACAGGGAGTGAATCAAAAATAATATTTTACAGGATGAAAAACCAAAAATGACATATATTACAGGGGGATAAAAACATATTAACCTTAATCAAAATTTGTGTATAGTCACAATAATAACTATTATAGAAGGAAGCAATAATGGAGAATTTGAAACTATAATTTCATTACCAATCTTATTCATATAGTTATTACATAAGAGATGAACCTTTCTCAAATATAAAATGACTGGTTTATAAATAATAGAAGAATTATAAAGTTTTAGGGATTTATCTTAGTGGATGGAGGTTTGCAACATGGGGGACGAGAACAGAACTTTGGTTGGCATTCTACACCAGGATATGGGCAACAAGGTGGTAAACCTTGTACATTTTCAACAAGAGCACATGTAATAGCAACAATTAACACCATAAACTTTAAAAAAATCTTCAAAAGAGTTTTCATTATAACAAAGCTTAGTTTGCAAATAAAAATAAAGTGTATATTTGAATGGTATGTTAAAATAATATCTACTTATTTATACACAAAGATAGGATCTTCAAAAATATCATAGTAAGAAATATGTTGACGTTATTAATGTGCAAACTATAACTGTTTATTTACTTATGACTATTTTTTTCATTAGCTGACTAACTTATGACTGTTTTTTTTTTATAACTATTAAAAATGGAGAGCGAGTATAATTAATGGCTGAGATCAATGACAGTAACAAACTGTAGAGAATCTAATTGGAGACCATAATTGTTTTTTTATGTTGACTACTTTTTATATTTTGACCTTATTAATGTGCAAACCATAATTGTTTTTTAATGTTGACTATTTTTTTCATTAGCTGACTAACTTATGACAACTTCTTTTTACACGTAATTTATGATACCTTTTTTTTTCAACAATATTTATTACTAGTCAATATTTATTAAGAATAATTTGTTAATCTTCATTAGTTTTATTTTAGTAGTTTATTAGTTAAAAATTCACCTTTAAGATGAATTAGTGGGATATATAAGGTTTGAATCCTCTAATGTGATATCTTTACCAACTAAGTTATTCTCACCAAGAATTACTTGTCAAAAAAATTCTGAATAGTAATAAATATTGTTAGAAATTAGGTAAAATTATACATGCGGACTCAGAAAAATTCACTCTTCATTAGTTTTACCTATATATTTACTTATTTATGAATTTGAATAAATTAGTACAAGTATAAAACTTATATTTACACAATATGATATTTAAGTATCTTTTAAAGGATTACACCTTCATTAGCCGGATAAAATATATATTAATTACACTTATTTAATTATATATATTAAAAAATGTAAACTTAATATTCAAAAAATAACGAACATTAATATTTGTCTAATTAATGACTAAGTTTTTCAAGTGGAATTTTTCCTTACACCTTGCGAATTTTTTTTAGTGCCCTAGTTAAAAATCAAAAATCAAAATGTGCCCTAGTTGAAAAGAAAATACCAAAAGTGCCCTACTTTTTCAGAGTTGACCACTATGTCACAAGTTGGACTTGAGACATACTCTATGTCACAATTCCAACTTGCGACATACCCCCTATGTCACAAGACCCAATTGCGACCTACCCCCATTATCAAAGTTTGCAAATTGTTTGTCCTTATTGTATGTCACAAGTGGGACTTGTGACATGTGTAATTTTTTTTTTCGGTTTTTTTTCTAGTAATTTAATAAAATTAGTTTTAATTTTTTTTAAAATAATTGAAATAAATATTTATTATTTAAGATGACACATTTAAAGGTAACATACACTACAAGAAATCTATCCATTTGCCAGGGATTTTGACAAGGCCTTGAAACCCCTGACAAATTTCCCAGGAGCAAAGCCAGGGGACGCCCCTGGGAAAATGACTTCAAGAAAAGTGGGACACTGTTCACGTAAAACAGGGGTTTAACCCTGGCAAGATGAAACAACCCCTCGCAAATTGCAAGCGGGAAAATTGAAATTTAAATGGAGACAGGAGCACATGGAAGTGGCAGAGAGTGTAGACCATTTGTTTACTTTTTCACTCTTTTATTGCTTAATTTTTATTTTTTATTGAAACAAATACACACCACACACGGTTATCTTTATTTTTATCACTTGTTATCTCTCCAAAATCCAAAGAACACAAGTCCAAAACTCATAAATCTTACCATTCTTCCTTCATCCTTCTTATAACCGAACCACCATTTTAGGTGTGAATCTGAGCTCCATTTTCACTTAACAAACAAAATAAGATCGTTTTCTTCATCCCCTCAACAAGAGCTTTCTATTGGTCCCTTTAGTTTCACCAAAGGAGAATTTTTTTGCATGACCCATTTCCCCCGCCGCCGTGCAATCATACATAGCCACCGCGCCGGAGTTTGCAGCTCCATTGTTGTGTTCTCTTTGTTCATGTTAAGCCATCTATTATTTAGCTTACTCATTTAGTTCTTTAGTTTTTCTATTTTGTTGTTGAAGACCAAAACTTATGTTTTTGTTTTAAGATAAAAAATCTGTTTTTTTATATAGATTTAGCTACCTTGTTTAATTTCATCATCATGTTCATTTTGTAAATCTAAAGCAAAAACACCAAATTTTCATTAATCCTTAATTTCTCCTTCTATTCCAAATCCGAAAATTAATAAACCATTGAATCAACCGTTCATTTTGATCTTTTCTTGTTAGTGTTTTTGATATGAAGTGTAGTGATTTTGCTGAAGTTTTAAAGGGTCAAGTTTGTTATTTGAGATTGTTACCACTGTTATTGATAATACATAAATCAATATATTACTAAAGGGCCGACTGGTATTGCTTGAAATGCTTGTTAAAAAAAAGTCATATTGATTGAAATGAGGAAAGCCTTATCTTTAGCTTTTAAATTGATTAAATCCATTTTGACTTGAAAATAACCCTCTATAAAGCTGATATATTTTTTTTAGTTAGAGTAGCTTAAGCTTCATCAAGATGGCTTTAAGGAATAAACTGAGCTAAAAAACAATTTAAAAAAATTCGATTTTTTAATTAATTTAAATACAATTTATTAATTAAAATTATTTTTATAATATTTAATTAATTAAATAAATATTCAGTTTTATAAATAAAACATTTAAAAAATAATAATATACACTTTTCCAAGGGTTAAATCCCTCACTAGTCCCTGGTTTTTTGCGGATCTGATTTAACCTTCCATCAGTCAGTCAGTGTGTCAGTTAATGCGTCAGTCAGTTGCAGAAAAAAAGTGAGGGATTTTGCCAGGGGTTATGACAGGGAAAAAGCCAGGGCATATACCAGGGGTTGTGCCCCTCGTTTTTGTCCCAGGGGTGTAACCCCTGGCAAAATGTTTGCGACGAGCGCTTTTGCCATTGCTTTCGCCCCTGGGAAATTCTCTCACAAACGTCCCTTTTTCCAGGGATTCTGTCCTTTTGACAAGGTTTTGCCCCTGAAAAAAGGTAATGTTTCTTGTAGTGATACATTTAAATGAAGAATAAATATTTAATAAAATACAAACCAAATGCAATAAAAAAAAATGCATAGATTGTTACTGATGTTCAGTATTAATGCAATTTTTTCGGGAATGACCAGTCATCCTACAAATGCCACATTTTCTTCCCTCATTTTCCACGACGTTCGTCTCGGTTCAAATGCGAGTAATTACCAGACGACCTTTCTTTGCTCTACGCATCGCTGAATCGGAAACCACCTTTGAGCCTACATAAGTTGGCCAATACTGTTGGTGGTGAACCACGTCGAAATGGATATTGTATACAGAGGATACACATTCATTCGTAAATTTTTTATCGACAAATGTTTTATAGTCGTAGCTAAAACTAGAACATGCAGCAATGACATGTGAGCAAGGTAGGTGTAACGCCCTGAATTTTCCACAGTCGCACAATTTACTTCGCAGCTCGACCTTGTATTCTCCCATCGGCAATCCTTCTCTATGGTCGATAGTTTCACGGACGGAGAAGGTATACCTATCTCGGTCGAACTGAGTGACTTGGTGACTGTTGGATTTGATGACCTCTTCATTCAGAAAATTCATGATGTTTTCTGAGAATGGTTCACCGGAATTTACCCTTGTCGATGCCTCGTGTCCTCTTTTAGCAAACAAAGCCCCCAACCTATAGTAGGAGGCTTTCACAACAGCTGTGATCGGGAGTCCGCGAATACTTTTATACACGTTGTTTTGCGACTCTACTAGGTTGCTGGTCATGTGGCCCCAACAATCTATGCATTTTTTTTATTGCATTTGGTTTGTATTTTATTAAATAGTTATTCTTCATTTAAATGTATGTTACCTTTAAATGTGTCATCTTAAATAATAAATATTTATTTCAATTATTTTTTAAAAAATTAAAACTAATTTTATTAAATTACTAGAAAAAAATCGAAAAAAAAAAATTAAACATGTCACAAGTCCCACTTGTGACATACAATAAGGACAAACAATTTGCAAACTTTGATAATGGGGGTAGGTCGCAATTAGGTCTTGTGACATAGGGGGCATGTCGCAAGTTGGAATTGCGACATAGGGTATGTCCCAAGTCCAACTTGTGACATAGTGGTCAACTCTGAAAAAGTAGGGCACTTTTGGTATTTTCTTTTCAACTAGGGCACATTTTGATTTTTGATTTTCAACTAGGGCACTTAAAAAAAAATTCACACCTTGCTTCTCCGTTAAAAAAATGAAATGGAAGAAATGATTATTAATAACTTTAAGAGATGTTTTGTCAAAAAAAAACACTTTAAGAGATATGATAGGAAAAGAAGAGACCGCAAAGTCTACCTCAATTAATAATATCAAAATTGTCTATAATGAACACTTTCATGTGATTTCGAACTCGAAAACTCATAGTTGTATATATGTTTATTTCAATGATGCTTGTCATTTCGTTCGTAGACTAAAAAAAAGAAACTTTAAAGAGGTAAAGAGAATGAAATGAGCTCCTAAATTGGCTGATATTCCTAGTGCTCCTAAATTGGCTGGTGGTGTCTCGGTTCCTTCAGGTTCAGCAGCAGCAATACCATTGCTGCAAGCAGCTCTAGCAAATTTACAACACGTGGTTGTTCCTAATCAACCTGATATGGTTCCGTTGGTGGCTTCAAGTGAAGATAACAATATACAAGGTTCTAAGAATGCAACGCAGGTTTGTGTAGGTGGTGCGTGTAGTAGAACAGAGAAATTTTTTATACTTCCTCGGAGAGCTCTTAAGCGTACTACATCTTGTCCTCCGGTGCAAGGTCGTTCTTTAACATCCGGTCCGTGGAGTTTAGAATGGGTGAATAGCCACAAAGTTGTTGGTGATGGAGGTATTTTACCGAAGAATAAAAAAGTTGTTAATGAATCTTCTTCAAATTGTGGGCTGAAAGTAACAAAGAAGAAGGCAGTCGGCTATCTTAAACATACGGCGCAAAGCATGAGGTGTATTGCACGACTTCCAGCCAAAGATCGTGAAGAAGTTCTATGTGCCTTGAAAAGGAATGTAAAACGGCGCATGGTGCAGGAAATTTTAAAAAAAAAATGCAGTTTCTAAATATGGCTTTTCGATACCTAGTGATTCACAAGTTTCGGTTAATAATGATTAGACAAATTGGGTGGTACTTCACGGTAATGATAAAGTTGCGAATGATGAAATTAGGGGAATATGGGGGAGGGTTGGTTTAAATTTTTCTGGAGTTAATCATAGTATGTTTGATATGTTGTCTAGGGGGGACCAAAAAATAAAGAGGGATGAGGGAAAAGGAAGTAGGCCGTGAGGTTTGCGTGTGGAAGTTGGTGGGTGGGAGTGGTGTTGTTTGTTTAAAAGGAAGATTATTTCTTGGAACGTTAAAGGTTTGGGGGGTTTTGAGAAGAGGAAGGAAGTTTGTCATTTGGTGAGGAAGAAAAAACCTTTTATTCTTTTTATCCAAGAGACAAAATTAGCTATTTTTGACGACTGTGTGTAAATCTATTTGGAGCAATACATGTGTTGGTTATTCTTTTCAGCCTTCTTTGGATGTTTCAGGTGGTTTGGTGCACTTTGGGACAACAATGAGGTTGAGATGTGGTCGACAATCTCTTTTGATCATGTGCTGGTGATTTTAGGTTGGTTCTTGAAATCAAATGAGAGTTTTGTTTTGTTCAATGTTTATGCTCAGTGTGATGTAGCTCGTCGACAAGCTCTTTAGGATAATATTTCTAATAGGTTGGTGTCTTTTGCTGATATAAATATTTGTGTCTGTGGTGATTTCAACGCTGCTCGGTGTGGGTCAGAGAGGCGGAGTGTGGGGTCTACCGTTTGTCATATTGGGTATGCTGCTTTTAATCAGTTCATTGATCGTAACTTGTTGATTGATCTTCCTCTTCGAGGCCGCGTCCGCTTCGTATGTTGAAATGCTAGGAGAATTTTCCTGGTTACCGTATTTTTGTAGAAGATAAATGGCGGTCTTTTAGTTTGGAAGGGGAATCAACAATTCTTCATGATGATGAGGTGGAGGAGCTTCATGGTTTAATTGAAGATTTATTTTCTTTCTCTCGGATAAATTTTAGTATTTGCTGGAAACAATCCAGGGTTCAGTGATTGCGTGAAAGGGATGCAAATTCTAAAAAAAATTCATGGGATTATGTCTGGAAGAAGAAGAGGTTACGCAGTGTCGTCTGTTTTGGTTGATGGGGTGTTGGTGGATGGGGTTGATAATGTTCGCAGTGCTGTGTTTTCTCATTTTTCCTCCCACTTTAAATCCTGGAGGGTGGAGTTCCCCATCATGGATGCTCTTCAGATCCAATCCTTGTCTCATAGAGAGGGTATCAGTTTGGTCAAACCATTTTTTATGGAGGAGGTTAAGGTCCCGATTTTAAATGTCTGGGGGCCTGATGGTGTTACTTTTGGTTTTATCAAGGAGATTTGGAATATTTTATGTGATGATGTTATGTGCTTTCTTGTGGAGTTCCATAGAAACAGGTGTTTGACCAAAGGGATAAATAACACATTCATCGCTCTTATTCCTAAAGTTGATAGTCATCAACGGTTGAATGACTTTAGGCCAATTTCTTTGGTGAGAAGTATGTACAAGATTCTAACGAAGGTTCTTCCTAATATATTGTGGTTGGCTATTGGGTCTGTTATCTCTGATGCTCAGTCAGCGTTCATTAAGGGCCATCAGATTCTTAACGGTATTCTGGTAGCCAATGAAATTGTTGATGAAGCACGAAAACAGAAGAAAGAGTTGCTTCTTTTTAAAGTGGATTTTGAGAAAACCTATGATTCAATATATTGGGGTTATCTGGATGAGGTGATGCGAGAAATGGGATTCCCGACTCTTTAGCGCAAATGGATAAAAGAATGCATTGGTTCGGCAACTTCATCGGTTATGGTAAATGGATCCCCCTACGGATGAGTTTCCTCGGGAAAGGGGTTTGAGGCAAGGCAAACCCTCTTTCCCCCTTTTCTCTTTCTCCTGGCCGCCGAAGGTTTCTGTGTTTTGATGGAGGTTATGTCATAGAATAATCTTTTTAATGGTTATAGGGTGGGAAGCACTAATCTGGTGGTTATTTCTCATCTTCGGCCTGCGGATGATACTCTTATTTTAGGTGACAAGTCCTGGGACGTTCGCACAATGTGTGGTGTTCTCATTCTGTTTGAAGCTCTTTCTAGCCTCAAGGTGAATTTTTCTAAGAGTCGGTTGTTGGGTATTAATGTTTCTAACTTTTGTCTGTCTGAGGCAACGCTAGTCTTGAGATATCGGGTTGCTTGCCTCCCTTTTGTGTACTTGGGGCTGCCCGTCAGGGGTGATGCGCGTCAGTTGAATTTTTGGAAACCGTTGGTTCTTCGGATTAACTCTAGACTGTTTGGTTGGAAATCAAAGCACTTATCTTTTAGAGGTTGTCTGGTTCTGTTAAAGTCTGTCATGTCATCTCTGCCTGTTTACACCCTTTCTTTCTTCAAGGCTCCTTCAGGTATCATTTCCTCTATTGAATCTATTTTAAATTGTTTTTTTGAAAATATCTTTGATTGGTTGGCAATCTGTTTGTTTGACGAAGGAGGTTGGTGGTTTGGGAGTAAGGAGGAGTTTAATAGTGCTTTGTTGGGGAAATGGTGTTGGCAGTTGTTGGTGGAAAGGGAGAGTTTTAGGGTGTTAGCGGTGAGGTATGGGGTGAAGGATGGAGGGTGGGATAGATATGTTTGGTGGCGTGATGTTGCTACCTTGCGGGGGGAAGAGTGGTTTAATGCTCATGTTAGTCGTTCTGTGGGGGATGGAAGGCATACATATTTTTGGTCAGATGTGTGGATATATGAGGTGGCTTTACGGGACAGGTTTAGGAGATTGTTTGATCTGTCGGTGTCTAAATGGTTGTCTGTGGCTGATATGTATCAGTTAGGGTGGGGGGAGGATGAGGCGTGGTTGTGGAGGCGGAGATTGTTGGCTTGGGAGGAGGAGCAGGTGGGGGAACTTACATCAATTTTTCATTCTGTGACTTTGCAGGTGCAAAAGGTGGACAAATGGCTCTGGAAATTGGAAAAATCCAATGTTTTTTCTGCTGGTAGTACTTATAATCTTCTGACAGTTATGCCTACGGCTGTCAATCCGGTTGTTGCAAAGTTACTTTGGCATAAGGATATTTCTCTGAAAGTAGTGATTTTTGCTTGGCGTCTGTTTCGTAATAGACTGCCTACTAAGGACAATTTGTTTCGGCGCTACATTTTACATAACGATAATCGCTTATGCGCTACTGGATGTGGATCTTTGGAAACACTTAATCATTTATTTTTACATTGTCCAATTTTTGAGGCTATTTGGTACTATATTTATAGCTGGCTTGGTATATCGTCGACAATTCCATATGTTGCAATAGATCATTTTATTCAGTTCAGCTATGGCGTTGGTGGCATTAGGGTGCGGCATTCTATCTTGCATTTAATTTGGTTTGTAACTGTGTGGGAAATCTTGAAAGAAAGGAATAACAGGATCTTCAATGGTAAAGAGTGTTTGACAACGCAGGTAGTGGATAAAATAAAGCTTCTTTCCTATCAATTAGGTGTTGGCCTAGTGGTATTAGCTTTGGGATGAATAATTTTTATGTCTCTATCGATATATCAAATTTAGGTTTTTGTCCTCTGTAAAAAAAAATAACATGTTTAAGTTTCAGCAAAAAAATTCAGCATAAAATTATAGTCTCATTCAAATTTGTTTAGTTATTCCTAAACTTTATAAAATTTGAATAATTTCATTCAAACATCCCTAAAAAAAACCATTCAAACATGTTTGTAACATTATAAAAAATTCATATAAGAAAAATGAGCTTAAATTAACCCATTTTCTAAAATACATTCCTTATGTAGTTTATCCCAGTAGTAAGTTCCTAAATTAACATTTAAAATATATGAATGACCAAATGTTTAGAAGAAAAAAAAATGTTACTTAAAAATATATAGTGAAATATAAATAGATTTATCTTTAGTCCAATTATAACAAAATTCTCATTACATGTTATCTAACATCTCCCCTTAAACTTACAATCCATTAACATGAAGTATTGAGAATTTATCCAATATGAAAACCACATTAAAGAAAAAACTGTAAACCAAATTGATTCACAAGCAGAAACCGCATTAACATTATGTGGTTTACGAGCTGGCAAAGACTTAATCCTGAAGAAAGTGCAGTTTTCCCTGCAAAAAAATTATAAATAGAGGTCAAAACGTATTTTTTTGGATCTTTGACATTGTTTATGGTTTGGACACATAGAAAGTTTGAAGGATCAACATCACAACTCTTCCATCTTTTCTTGATTATGTATTGTAAGGTTATTTTAGCTAATTATCTCTATTGTTCGGGTTACATATAATTTTATATGATTTTGATGAAAATACTTGATTCGGTTGGTTATATATATATATATATATATATATATATATATATATATATATTGTTTCACTGTGTTGATGTTTTTATTTACGTAATTAATGTTTTTTCGAAATGCAATCCATATTTGATCTTTTGGTTTAGAAAGCTCTAGACACAAGATTTTTATTCATGGGATAAAATATATTCATATCTTGATGCAGTTGCGAGGCATTGAGCTTGATTTACCGTCACTAACCACTATCGAAATCTAATGTTATTTTATCTATTAATTGAACTATGCATCATAAGTTTAAAGATAAAATAGATATTTTGTTATTTGCGAGACATCGATATGTATGACGATGATAGCATAATTGAAACGCTAGATGATTAGTTAACCAAACTTAGTCCGGGTAATAATATCTCTCTTATTATTTCATGTTTAATAATTATTAGATCATTCCATGTACAGAAAACCATAACTATAACAAGTTACAGCGTCTCCAACTATAAAACATGACTTCATGTCACACTTTACCACGTTACCACATTTTCACAAGCTTTTTTCCTCTCACTCCTATACTAACTTGAGTGTCAGAATGTTAATTAACCTTTTTAATATGTTTCTTCCCCCTCATCCACTGCACCGGAGAACAATCTCATCCGTACGAGAATTCTTCTCTCACCGCCGCGCTTGGTTCTCCCATGCACAAACATCCTCAATGTCACATCTTTACTCAGGACATTACTATAATTCAAAAAAGTGTTGTTTATAGCTGTATCGGTGACATGGATATGAAATAGAAGAATGATGCGAGATGGTCAAAAGTATGATATGTTCTGAAGTGGAACTCACTATGTATTCCAAGAATCTTATAATAAACAGATTTGCCCGACAGGTGTTCTCTTTTCTGGAGAAATTTTCTTCTAGTATTTGTAAATTATGGAGATATAATATCATTTTCATCTTTTTGATTAAAATATGTATGAATTTGTTTGTTATGCTTATTTCTTTTATTGTGTCCCTGCATGTTAATGTGTAAATTATACCTTTCCAGATTGTTAAATATCAGTGTTCTCTTTGTGGAATGTGGACATCGGTTTTCTATCTTTTTTAACCCTCGCCAATTTTACTATTAATTTAAGTACATCTTCTCTCTTTATCCTATGAATTGACTTTGCTTATTTTGAGGGAATCCTATGAAAAAACTAGGCAGTGATCTACATTTTTTTTAGGGACAATGATCTACATTTTTATTTCCCTTAAAAAATATGATATACATTTTTTTTTTGAAAATAGATCAATGTGAGAGAAACTCTTTTAATCATTTCTTTAACGGGTAAAAACAATGAGTAAACAACCGTTTTTGCTCCCAAATATGTTATGAAATGTCATTATATTACTTAAACCTATCAATACTTAAAAAAAAAACTTGAATGTCTTCTTTTATTAATTCCGTCAATTAATTTAACTTAGAAATGAAAACACGTTGAAAGACGAAGTATTTAAGATATGATACATTTGAGAACTAAAATAACTAATAAAAATAAATTTATAAACATCTTTGTTTAGATTTTGATACATAGAAAACTATAAATATGCTTACACGCTCTAGTCAATGTTATTAACAAACAAATAATTTTTAAATTAATTAAATAAATGATGTATGTAGTCTATAATATTGTAGATTTTTCTTGTAATAATGACTAAATGATGTATTTACATATTCAAAGACTCAATTGTTATTTATTAGGTAAAAAATTGTTCAACTTCAAGAGATACACAATTCATATTTAAGTTTTGCTTCACAATGTATAGACCATTAATAAATCTTGCAATTAGATTTAAGTGCAACAAAGAAGACAATGTTACCATAATGAAGCAGAATGGCCTGATAAAGTGGAGGCATGTGCATCATCAACAGAAGTTGGTGCTGCCCATTAGTCCATGACAATGGCACGCCTAAGACGACATTTTTCATAGAATAAGTTATAAAGTGAAACCATGTTAGCCCATGTTGCAAAAAAGTTGAACCAAAAGAACCTATTATCATTGTAATACGAATCATTGTCCTTTTTACTAAAATTGTCTACACATTTTGTTTGTAATCATATTCAATTAATTAGTCATTCAATTGTCCGGTAACTCTATAATTTCCTAACCCCATATAGCATAACATAAATATGTTTGGCAGGATTGAGAAGAAGCTGGAAACGTATGTGTCCTTTAAAACTTACAATGCTTGCATGTTTCTTATTACCAAATATTATTGACACTTGAAAACCACCGCAAAAAGAGTATCCCCTTCCAATTCTTTGTGTAGTACTATCACCAATATCGACATTTTTTGTTATGTTTTTGAAACTGCATATATCATCAACAAATGCCCTGCAACAACATTTAAATTGGACAAAGACATTTTGGGGGGTGATAAAATTGAATTCAAGTCAATTTATGATCATGCGCCAAACCTTAGAGGTAGCTTCACAATGTAAAAAGAGGTGTGTAGTTGTCTCCTCTCTATCCCTATATAAAACACAAAGCCGGGTCGCTCCCGGATCTAAAGCATGACGGAAAGCAAGGTTTGATCGTGTGGGAATGCGATCAAGAGTAAAGACCAAGAAAAAACAACCACTTTGGACGAAGTCGGTCTCTTCCACACCTTACCAAACACTCATTTCTTCACACGCACTCAAAGCTTCGTCAAGTAATATAAGTTCTTCAAGACCATATAGGAAAAGCGCACGGAAAAAATCCCCCTCCTTTGGAATCCACAACCACACATCATCTGCATCACCCACATTAACTTATTCAAAGGTAACCACTGGATTCTCCATTAAATTAACTTCCCAATGAAACAGTTTCCATCTCCAAATAAGATCCCATGATACCACTTAATCATGAATTCTCCACAAGTCCCCAACATTGGCCTCCTTTTGCGTCGAAAGAGAGTATATACTAGAGAAGCGATGTTTCCCCACACCACTTATCCTTCCAAAAACTAGTCTTCCTGTCATTCCCCACTTTTGTCAACACCCTATTTGTGAACCAATCTTCCCCCACACTCTCATCCAATAACATCAAATCCTTTCACCACAACGATGTAAACCTCACTCATCTTGCTCCTAACACCGGTTCCATACCTCCAACTTTCGCACCATACTTCTCCACCAAAATTTGCTTCGAAAGAGAATTATCATGTTGAAGTATACGTCATTTCCACTTTGTGAGTAGTTATAGACTCATGTTAACCACCCTAACATCTTTCACCCCAAACCCCCTAACTTCTTGGTTAGCAAACATTCCTCCATTTGACCCAACAAATTTATTAACCTCCTCACCTCCATAAAGGTCCTTGAGACATTTATCCCAATTAAGGAACTTTTGTGAAAATTCACTTTCAACCCCGACGTCATTTTGAATCCTCTCATTAATGCCTTCAACGTCCAAAGATTATCCATTGTTGGCTCCCAGATACATAGATTATCATCGACGTATTGCAAATGTGATATTGTTATACCTTCTCGCTTGATTTCAAAACCATTAAAAAAATTACCGTTAATCGCATTTGTCATCAAGCCAATAAATCCCTTGGCCAGTAAAAGAAAAAAAATGGTGCAAGCGGATCACCTTGCTTCAAACCCCTTTGCGTATTAATATCCTTCGTTGGACTTCCATTAACAAGAATGGATATATGCCCACAAAACAAACAAGCCTTCATCCACCCTTCTCATCATATACCTCCGGAAAAACAAGCCACTGAATCATAGGCCTTTTCAAATTCACCTTCAAAATTAAACATTATCGTTTCAACCTTTTTGCCAAATCCACTGCCTCATTCACTATCAACACACCTTCCATTTTTGTGTCTAGGTCCCCCACACTCTACTTTGCTCCACTTTCTAATTTCCTCATTCTACTTCTTAAGGTTAGTCTTAGGCACAACTCTCATCCATCCATTTATACTTTGATTCATCCACACTTCCTCTACCAACTTTTTTAAAAATTCTGGTTTTTCAACCAAAAATTATTGAACCGGAATGGTTTATGACTCCGATCACGATTGCCACCATTTAGAACCAAAGGACAACGATCCAAAATTGTTCTCAGTAAAATCCATAGAGACACATTCCCCCAACTATTAATCCATTCTTCCGACACGAGAAATCTATAAATAAGGCTCATTGCACGCCCATTTGGGTGATACAAAGTAAAATTGTGACCAAGGGGATTTAAATAAAATAACTCCACGCACATCCGACAAGAAAGTATTAAAAAATTCATTTCCAACACTAAACCCGAATGAGCATCCACATTAATTCCTCTTCTCTACTCGGCACAAGTCACCGCATTAAAGTCACCAACAACACATCACATACCATCTCCTAGAGGTTGTCTCACGAACATGAGCCTTTCCCACAACCTTCACTTAGCCGATAAATCACATTTTGAATAGACGTTCATAATAAAATACTTCTTATTTGCCCTGATTCCATACAAACACACATACAACTATGGGTGGACAAAGACCGCAACCCAAAAAAAAACTTCCCAACTTGGTCCGAAAAGAAAAACGGACGGTTTAAAACGGGTCTAACAAATCACAATTGTGGTTTAGACAAAGTTCACACGGGTGGGTCCGGGTGAAACAATAAGGCTTTGGGCTTCCAAACCCGCTCAAAAATGCAAGTATACAATGCTTGATGAAACAACTATGTTAGTGTGTCACAACTTTTGTTTTGTTATATTGTGACTAATTCTTTTTTGACAGTGGAACAATAACTTCACGGTGGAATAACTAATACATTTTTTTTTTTTAACTAGGATGATATAATATATAATTAATTAATACCTAAGTAGGAAATATGATAGGTATTGTTAGTTTTTGTTTATGATGCAAAGTTCATGATAATAATTAATAATCGAATTTACACAACCGATGACCTGTTAACCCGTACAAAGCCACCCGCTATCCTGTTTTTGCTCTTGGATCCATCGATTTGGGTTGGACTTCGGATATTTGTCCACCCCTATCCGAACCCCACCATTTTTTCTCTCCTCACTCTTTTTTTCTCTTTTTTCTCTCTCATGACTTTCTTTCTCTTTTTTGGCTTGTGGGATAAAATTTATTGAATAATAAAACTTTTTTTATACTTAATTTAAAGTAATTACAATTAAATTGGGAATAAAATGGGTGGTAGACTCCTATATATAGGCCTAATACAATAAAGGGAGACAAACGTAATAAACCATAAGTTCCATTCTAACTAGAGGTCCAAAACAAGATAGATTATAAATTACTACCATCTCACAAGCGAAATAGTATATATTTTTTAATATTAGTTTGGCTACAAAAGTATGAAAGGGAAGAAGATCTAAAGGTTCGGTTCAACGTTTGTCTAAATATTGTTGAGATAAAGAAACAATGAGTAAAAAGAATTGTTTCTGTTACAGATTTTCCCTCCCCGTGTTCATATTTTTTAGATAAAGACTCATACTAACAACACCCATTTGGGTTAACATGGTGCATTGACTTGGTGCCTAGGAGTGTGCTTCTCCTCAAAGTTTCAAATTTGATTCTCTTCAGTGCTAATTTAGGTAGGTGAATTTAACTTCTTCAAAAACAAAAGACTCATACTAATAATGTAAAATAGCTACAAATTTTACTATTTTACTATTTACAGTTTAATATTTACAACTCTCTCTCAAACCGGTGAATGAATATCAATCATTCTAAACTTACAAGAAAGTTGGTTGAATCGTTCTATTAGTAGATCTTTCGTTAACATGTATGTCACCTGATACCCAGAAGAAATTAGGTTTTGGTTATCAATCCATTATTCAACTTTTCTTTGATAAAAGGATGGTAAACTTAATGTGTTTTATTTTGTCATGTTGAACATGGATGTGTGAAATATTAATAACTAATTTGTCATCACATAACAACTTAAGAGTCTTCACGTTGTATCTTAAAATCTAGACTTAATTGTTGTTTTCGCTCCCCTATTTTTATCATTTTGCGAAATTGGTCCCCTTATTTTAAAATTCGACAATCTTGGTCCCTCCATCAAATATTTTGTCTAAAATATTGTGATATAATATGTTTTAAATGAAGTTTTCAAAGGAATTTTTTACAATTTCATCGAGATAGATCTTTTTCCATCTTCGGATCATATTCCACGACCTTTAAAATTTATAACATCACATTTTTATAGTTAAAAATTATGATATAGGTACCAAAATTGACAAATTTTAAAATAAGGGGACCAATTATGCAAGATGTTGAAAATATGGGGACCAAAACTGCAATTAAGCTTAAAATCTATCAGGACTTCTTTCATCAACAATAGTTCACAAATTTGTTGTGGTATGGCTAGAAACACTACTTCAGAACTGGATCGCGAAACTATGATTTGCTCTTCACTACTCCTCCAACCAACAAGGTTCCCACACAAGAAGGTACAAAGGTCGGAAGCATATCTTTTATCACTCACTGAATATGCATAATCATTATCAGTCTAAGCCTCAATAGTTAGGCCTTCACCTCGTTTAAACAAGAGTCGTCGCCTTGAAATGGCTTTATGATATTGCAGAACATGGTTTGCAACTTGTAATTGTCTTACCTCAGATCATCCATGAATTGATTTACCACATTGATCACATATGTCAAATGTAGTCTGGCATATGCCAAGTAAATGACCTTTACCACTAACCTTTGATTTTATCAACTTTGAATTTTCCCTCCTCATAACTCATTGTGTAATTTGTCTTAATGGGAACACTTGTAGATTTGAATCCAAGGTTTTGTATTTCCTGCAAATGGTCAAGCTATGATTTTGTGTAAGCTACCTCAGTCAACAAGAAATACTTTTGTAGTTAATGATCATCATAAGATTAAATTGAGAAGATTAGGTTAAATGAATATTATTCATTAGATAAGTATTTAGTGGGATGTTACAGTGCAAGTCATTGAAAGAAACGATCCCCTTCATACCCATCACAAGCAAATAAAGGCAATTGATGTTTGAAAAGAAAGATAAAACAATCAAGAAAAGACAACACATACCCCAAAGTCGCCCCTAAGTCTAAATGTTACCCGCTTTCAAAATTAACTTTAGCTCAATAGCGCGGGTAACCTCAAGACGGGCATATAGCTTGTAACATTTCATATAATAACACAATCTTCATAAGAACATCTAGAAAATTTGTGTCAAACTGGGTCCTCTTAAAAATTAACTTCTCATGTGGCCTTTTAAAATGTTCGACCGACCAACTCAGAAGGAATTGGCAACATAAACCGACTAGGTTTCATGTCCAGTCCGACCAACTCTTCCAATTTTTCTAGACTACAACCCTAACTTCACACAATTTCTACTTAGCCAAAGAACATACAACATGAGCTCGAAGATAGGTGTCTCGGAAGCCATTGAAACACATACGATTCAAAGATCCCTAAATTATCGTTGAGTAAAGGAAACCCACCTCTTTCAAGAATGCTTCTCCATAAAAGGGTAAAAAAAAGGATGGCCGAAAAAAAGATGAACCAAGGTCCATAAAGACTACTTCCTACATTATAAACCTCGTATCTTCCAACTGGCTACAAATTTGGGTGTCCAAACCAGATCAAACTACTCTACAATATGTGGAACAACCAACATCAACATAACCTACACCATTTTGGAAAATTTCAAGAGCACAATATAGAAAGCAATTCCATGAATGAGATTTCTTCATTAACCCAATTATACTTATCAATATTAGAGGGGAATCTTGGTCGTCGTGAATCAATATTTTTGTTTGGTAGATAGAAGAGATAGCAAAGTCATCATAAACTCACACACACAAAGTGGAGGTACCGGAGTTCGAATCCCGATCATGACATCTAGCCTGACATTTTTGTCAGTTGAGTTAGGACTTACGAGACATCATGAATCAATATTGCAATTAAATAAATAAATATAGATCCATATTTATCATTAAGAAAGAGAAACAACTAAGCGGCCCTTTTTTTAATAAAGAAAAATGGTAAAGAATGTCCTTTGAACATTGTCGCATTAGTTAAAAAAGTAAATATAAAAATAATATATTGAGAAATGGTGAATTTAACTTTATAAGAGTTTAAAATCGTTGTTTTCAATATAAAACCTCAACTTTTAACTTCCTTAATAACACTCTAAGGGTGCGTTTGGATTAAGGGTTTATGAAGGGAATAGAGGAGACGATTCATTTTTATTTATTAATTTACAAATTATGTAAGATGTTTTTTTAAGATAAATTAAGTATTTTTTCAAGTATTATATGCTCATTTATCATGTTGTTAATTTAATTTTCTAAAAATCATTTTATAACGTCCATAATTTAAAAAAAGAAAAGTAAGTCTTCTCCTCTCTTCCCTCCTAAACACTCCATCTAAATACAACCTAAAAATACTTGTTAGCAGTTTTTAAAAGAGATAAACCTTACGGTTCTAACTTTATTCATCTTTTTCTTCATTCACGAAAATACTTGTGTGTTTTTTTCTTTGATAGTTCGTCCTTTTAATTCGATGTTGTTTGATTTTTCGCCTTTGTACGATATAATCTTTCTTTTTGTAAAGAAATATAGATCAATATTTAAATAATTTAATCAATTTATTAACGCCTATTATATGCTTTATTTTTCCAACTAAACAGAAAAAGCATCTTCATTTTATTTTAATTGAAGTCTATAAACATACTCAGTAGAACGGCCCCACTTTCAAATTTTACATAAAACCTTCATGAACAAGGTCAGCATCAACGACAAATCTAGCCACGACTGAAGGAAAAAAGAACCAATATTAGAAGTAATTTAAAACAAGAGTCAGAAGCTTGAGAATTTAAATTTCAAAATGAAATCTTGCCAAAGACCAGAATTTACCTAAAAACATGTAACGACAAAATGAAAATTGGTATTGGTTGTAAGTAGAAATCGGTGAGTGTGAGTGAATAGTACTAGTAGTTTCCTCAGTCATACACAAGTCCAAAAATTTGAAAATTGAAAAGATACAAAAAGAAGAAGAATTAGAAGCTGTAAATATCTACCCATTCCACCCCCACGACAATCCCATAAATAAAATACAAATATTAACTATAAATAAAAGGGTAAGCAATCTCATGTGTGAGGTGTTGTCAACGGAAAATATATCAAAAGTGCAAAATCTTCCCAAAATCTCTCTTTTTTATATAATCTAAATAACTAAATTGATTAAAGAAAATCACATTTTGAAGATCAAACGATTATCAAAAGTCACATTGATTAAAGAAAATCACAATTTGAAGATCAAACGATTAACAAAAGTCACATATATGAGTAACTAAATATATTTCAATGGTATATTTACAATTTTGATAAACTTTAAGACTATAATAACGTCTCACATATTAAGATATTAAATTATTGACTCAAAAACAGTTTAACAAAATAATGAAGATTTTTTTGTTAAGAATTCAAAATGGAATATATTAATATCAGCAGACTATCTCCTTCGCATAAGGTGTACTAGGGAAGATAGCCAAAAAATTATAACAAATATTCAACAGTATAAACAATTAGCTGACACCCAAACATAAAAAAGGGTTACGACACCAATCATAAAACTAACAATGAAAAACAACAAACTTAGATTTATATCACCAAAAGGAAAAAAATTTAATACCGTAGAAAAGCTGAAAATGAGTGTTTTCTTTGCCTCGAAAAAGTCTATCATTTCATTCCTTCCGAATCACCCAAGAACTTGTAAACCAGGTCAAAAACATGAAAGAACACCGTAATTTTGCATGACCTGAAGAGATACCAAATTGAAGAAAATGATCCACAATGGTTACACCTAACCAATTGCGAACAAGTTGCCAAATCTAACTAAATATGTCGCATGTCAAGAACAAATGAACATCCAATTCCTATAATCCACAACCACTAACATACAGCTGAATCTCATGCAAAATAATCCCTTTCAAAATAAATTCGCCTCAGTTGACAATCTATCTTAAAAGAACCACCAAATAAAACCGAAACCATAAAAGAAACATCCTTTCTCCATGAGAAATGTCCTTTCTCCATAAAAGATCCGCATAAACAAAATAATAAAGATTTATGTTACATAAACATAAGTTTTGAGTTTAGATTTAACTTTAAGAATGAAACAATATGTGTTTTGGACAAAGAATGAAACAATGTTAAAACTCATAAAAAAAAACATTTATCACCATTATAATCCTACCATGATCAAACGATTATTTTTGCAGCTTTGCGCAAATGATATCTTATCATATTATATTAAAAGATAGCTCTGCCGCTTAATGAATTTAAATTTCAAAAAAAATTAATAATTTTTTATTAATTAACTAATTAAAAAAAGGTTGCAAGATTAGTGTAATGGGGTAGACAAATGGCAGGTGGGTTGCATGCAAGGACAAATGTCTCAACCACTGGGCCATTTGTTCCAGTTGTTTTACAAATCTTCTCCCTCTCTTTCTCTTTCATTTTCCACCAATATCTATATTTTTTAGATTTTGAACTGTCTTTAAAGGGACCCTTCAAAACCTTAATAAAAGCAACTTGTCTTCAACATTCTATATCCCTCTCTCTCTCTCTCTCTCTCTCTCTCTCTTTGGGTTTTCTTTTCCTCTATTTTGTGGGTCCCTTACCCTGCAAAACACTTCCACACACAGCTGTATCATTATTATATCTTCCTCAACCAGCAACTTCATTTTCATTTTCATTTTCAACTTCCTTTCTAACTGCCTCTTTTTTTTCTTTCTTAACCACACCCCCCTCTCTTCTTACTCTTCTAAACTTTTTTTTCTTTTGTTCTTTGCTATGGCAACACTTTCTGAAAATGTTACTGAGTTTGAAAACGAGTTTGGTTTTCCTACTGAGTTTCCTTACGAGTTTGAAACTGAAAACAGTGATGATGAAGAAGATTTCTTCGCCGGTTTAACTCGTCGCTTGAGTCATGCATCTATTCATGAAACTCGGAAGAAACTCACTGTTCCCATTTTCAACAATGAAAAACCTGAAGAAAAGGTAAAAATATTTTTCAGTATTTTTTTTCTAGTTTCAAACGGTTTTTTGTTTGATTTGTATGAATCTAACTTTTTTTCCCGTTTTTTTGCAGATTCAGGAGAAGGTTACTGTTATGGCGGGTTCACCACAGTCGACACTGACCGGAATCGGAAGCTGGTCAGGCCGGAGCGGCGGTTCAAGCGATGGAAGTCCAAACGGGTCAACTCGTGTTCCTTCACCGACAACGGTATCATTTTCCGGTGGTAATGATGCTTGGGATGTTTTGTACGCTGCTGCCGGTGAGGTTGCGAGGTTGAAGATGAACGGTGAAGGCAAAAGAGGTCCACTCGGCGGTCTACTACCACCTACCATGGCGGAGAATCGCGCCGGAACGGTTTTCGCTAATCCTAATGCTTCTCATGTAAGTTACCTTCATAACTGTTTGTGAAAATGCCCCAATGAGAATTTTTTATTAATAATAATATTTTTTTTTATTTACAACAGGTTCAGTATCAGCAAGTGAAACAAGAGTGTGATTCAATTTGGGCAAGACATGCCTTGGCCCAGGCCCAAGCCCAAGCCTTAGCCCAAATGAAGACTCTTCAGGCTCAAGTTCAGAACAGAGGGTATGATTATGAGGGAGTGAAATGCACGCGCGCTATGCCACGTTCAGCATGGCATTCTCCAATTCAAGTGAAGAACCAAACTAACTCGGTTTATTTCAACGGATCCGGGTTTCAAAGTGGATCTGGTGTGAAAAGAGGATGTGGAGGAACAGGGGTGTTCTTACCTCGTCCATATGGGACCCCTCTCCCTGAATCTCGCAAGAAAACAAGTAAAATCTCCAACACTTATTTTATTTTAATTGTTTTTGCTTGTGATGTTTTGTTTTTTACTTTGTCTTACTTTCTTTTTGATTTTTTTTTTTTTTTTAGGTTGTGCTCCTGTTTTGGTCCCTGCTAAGGTGATTCATGCTCTAAACTTGAACATTGATGATTTTAATGGTCCTAGACACCCTCGTTTCTCTAATGATTATGGTGAGTTGGTTTATAATGAATTAAAGTTAATTTTTTATTTTAAGTGAAGTGTAAAGTTTTGATTTTGAATTTTTGGGGTTATTTAATTGTAGATGCTTTGTTGGCAAGAAGAAATGCTCTATTGATGCAACAAAGATTAAGGATGCAAAGAGAAGAGGCAGCTAGTTATGAAAGTCGTTTGCCTCAAGAATGGACTTATTGATTCATTAAGTTGATTAAAGTTCAAGCAAAGATTCAAAAAGAAGAAGAAACTAGTGATATTAGTAGGGTTGTGATAAGGATTTTAGTTTTTTTTTTGTTTTTAATAATATAGTATAAAGATTTTAAGAATGTGTTTGGGTTAGTGTAGTGACAATAAATCATCCGTTTTTTGTGAGAGATGCTGCTTTTGGGCAACACTTGTTGTAGTTGGAAAAACAACAGTGAAAGATGGTAGATTAGGGGTTAGTGATTTATCTTAAGAATATTATTTATTAGTATTAATATTATTATTTGTAATATGTAATAAGGTAAAGTGGTAGTAGATCATAATCTTGATGCAAGTAGGGTAAAAGGGCTTATTAGCATTTAGCTAAAGTTTCAAGTCAAGACAGCACAAGTGTTGAAAGATTGTCCATAATCTTTGATGTAAAAGCTCTTGTTGTAATTGTAATAACTTATTATGCTATTTAAGCTAATATATATTTTAAACTTTTTGTGCTAAGAAGAGTTAATGTGGATGTATTAGGAAAACTTAACACTAATGATAAGCTAGTTAAGTAAAGTGTTTTATTTGTTGTTTGAAATAGAAAAACAAGTTTCGAAATTTCCAAAGAAAAAAGACAAACATGCAGGCGTTGCTTGCTTGGTGAGTGAGGCATGTGGATATGGATGGATTGGTGAGAATGAAAAATAGATGTACGATTGATGGGATGGCTCTGATGTATGTGGGGTCGTTTTCTGTCTTGATTAATGGCCCATCCATCTGTATTCCCGCCCTTTTTTTTTAACTCAAAGAACCTACTCTACAGTTGTCATTTTGAAAGTTGTGTAGCATTTCTTCATTCTTTCTTTTTTGACCTGGTCATACCTTTTTTTTTATACATATTTACAGTATTTTTTTAAGGGGTATAGGAGTATACATATTAAGTTGCATTTTTCTTAAGAACAAAATTCAATCGTACATTTTCACGACTCTAACTATAAACTAGAAGGGTAATTTTTATTTTTTATAGACGGGTAAATGATTATGAAATACGTGCCAACAAATCATCAACATAAAACTTTTATAATAATCGCATGCTTGTTTAAATCAAATAAGATAGAACTGAAAATATAATAGTTTTGTTTATAATCAGAAAATGACTTGGAGTATCCATTATGGACGGCACGTTATCATCTGATATACATCAACTCACTAAATTATGATTAACACCGAAATTATTCAGGTTGTTTATTAAAATTATGGTGGAGAGTACTATTAGTCTATTACGTAGTAAAGAAAAGAAAAGAAGGCATGTCCAAGATTATTATTATACTTATATTTCGTTTATATATATATACTCAATCAATTGCAAGTGTCTTTTAGAATTGCTAGAACGAACTTGTGATTAAGTGGACCAAATTATGAAATATATAACCGAGATAAGGATGATGACTTATCGTGATATTTTTACTCCTTAAATACCAGTTTTACAACACGTCTAGAAGATGACATATTTTGGGCATGTTTGGATAACAACTTATTTGTAGTTTATTATAGCATAAGCAATTATCATGTTAATCGTTTCTGTATAAGTTTGCATAAACTGTTCTATAGTGAAAGATAAAATAATGTTTCTATAAGCTATATTGGAGAATTTATGAAAAGGAGTTAAAAAACTTAAGAAAATTGCTGTAAGTTGTTTTCATAAGTTCTCTAAGACAATCCCCCTAAACTTATGACCGTAAATAAGCTCAAATACGTAAGAATCCAAAAATGTTCTTTTATAGTTTTGTGGAAAAAACAGAAAGAGGTTTATAATTATTATTTTTTAAAATCAAATTATATATATGATTTTTTAAGTTTGATGTTTACATCACATTGGTATTTAAGTCTTCTCCTACGTATTTGTCCTTCCGTTCCACTTATACCTTTTCCTCTTTTAAGAAGTTGCATTAAAAAAAGTAAATGTAGACGTTTATTGTATTACATAGGCCAAACACTTCTCCGGGTTCCTTAAGTTTCATATTTGTTTCAGATAGACCCTTTAAGTTTCTAAAGTTTCAGATAGGTTCTTTAAGTTTCGAGTTTTTTTCGGATAGGTCATTTAAGTTTCTAAGGTTTCAAATAGGTCCTTTAGGTTTCGAGTTTTTTTCGGATAGGTCCTTTCTGTCAACCTCCGCTAAGCGAAACTGATATGTCCGTTAAGCCAAAGTTGGTCTGGTTGGGAAAAAATCGATGCCAAGTGTGAGAGAGAACCACCTCACTCACTTAACAGACAAATCAGTTTTGGCTTAATGGACATAACAACTTTGGTTTAACGGAGATTGGCAGAAAGAACCTATCCGAAACAAACTCAAAACTTAAATGACATATCTGAAACCTTATAAACTTAAAGGACTTATCTGAAACAAATGTGAACTTAAAGGACCGAGGGAGGTATTTGACCTATTAGATATTCAAATATTGTTTAGTCATAATGTCCTTGTTAACTTCACTTTCTCATCCTTCTCCCAAATCCTCAATTGCAAAACCCTAAAACCATAGAAAAATCCATATCCTTAATAAAAATATTTTCATGGTTAAAAATCTGTAATTTCTGGTTATTACCACCCATCTCTCAATGGTGAATCAATCTGAAATTAAATTTGATCATAATCAATAAAATAAAAACATAAAAAATAGAGATTCGAGCTAAATCAAAATAAAGTCAATTGCATAAATATAAAATGAGATTTCATTCACACTATTGTTTTAAGGAGGTTCATCTAATCCTAGTTTAAATTACTTAGCTAATCATGTTCAAATATAGAAATAAAAAACATGAAAAAGATAATATTACACATGAAGGAATCCATTGAATCTTCAATCTCTTATTTTTAAAGATGAATCTTCAACTTTTGGTGACTCAATATGCTCTCGTCGTCTTTCTCAAGTTCCAAAATCCAAGATTGCCTAAGGTTTTAATGAAAAACCCTTCAAACATGTTGCATAAAAACACATTGTTGTCTAGCGAGCCTATAGCGTCGCCATTGGAGACAACCCTAAAAATAGTGGTCCTAGATTCAGAGATTTGCATGGGAAGAACAAAGTATTTTTACAATATAGCGGTCCACGATCTGAAATGTGAAGAGGAGGGTCTAATGGAAAGGGATGTCTTATATAGGAAGAATTTTTTTTATCATCTTTGGTTTCTCATGGAGAGTAAAGATAACATGACTTTCCAATGGGCAATCTCATAGTGGCCCAAGGAAGGAGATTCTAAGTCGGCTTACTATCATGTTTGTACCAACACTTGGAAGATCTTGAATTTTATCTATGCTATTCAAGCGGATGATCATTAGCTCCATCATCTATCATCAATAATTTACGAGGTCTTTATGTATTTTTCTAAACTTTTCTATGATGTTAGTTGAGATAGACCTAAACTTGATGAGTTAAAGTTTCCATTGGTGAATGATTATCATAATTATTAAATCTCTAAGACCTTTTTGGAGGAAGAAATAGAAGAACCGGTAGTTGAAATGAATGTGAATAAGAGTTATGGTCTGGATAATTTTAACTTTTCTTGGTTTTAGTCTTTTGATGGGGAGAGGGGTTGAAATTGGGTGTCAGAGTCTTATTTGATCAATCTGAACTTAATAAATATTTCTCTAAAGGATTATTCTCTTAATCAATCACACTCATAAGGTCCTAAATCTGCAATTACTTGTAGAGTTTCACCCAATTTTCCTTCATGAAAATCTTTATAAATTGATGGCCATGGTCCAAGTGACACATCTAGCTTTAGTGATGACTCTCTAGTATCATGAAACAAATCAATTTTTTAGTAAAGGTAAATACTTAATGGTTGAGGTCTTGGTCATAAATGAAATGTTGGATTTGGAAAATATTATATAATAAAATGAGTACTTCATTCTCGAGATTGATTTTGAAAAGGAGTAGAGCTTGGTTGGTTGGAGTTTTTTTGGAGTACATGATGAAGATATTTGAGTTTGGTAAATAAATAGATATTCGTAGAGCAAGTGTGTTCTTAATTAGTTTATTGGTTCTTGTAAATGGGTTCCATGAAGCAAGTGGATATTCATAAAGGTTTAAAATAAGGAGACCCACCGACACCTTCGTTGTTCTTCATGTCGGCGGAGGGATTGGACCCTTATGAAAAATCGGTTTCAACATGTTACATTAGTGGATTAAATGTGGGTAATTTGGAGGTGGCGGTTTCACACTTACAATATGCAGATGACCAACTTTTCATTGGGGAGGCATAACAACTCTACTATTTTTATCATCATGGTTATAATCTATAACAAGTTACAATAAATGACTAGTTGGAGAAGGGTAACCACTTATGTGACATTGTGTGGGAATGTCATATGAGATTGTCCAACCACAATGTGTCATGTAGCTTTCTCATCCTAAAATAAACTATAAAAAACCTTCTAAAAGAGAGAGAAGAAACCAAAAAACTATGTGTCACGTTGTGGTTAGGCAATATCATGTAACATTCCCATCATAATATCACACAAGTGGTTCCCAATGAAGAAGCCAACCAATCTCAAATAAGTGCCATCATGTAACTTTTTAGTATGCCAATACCACAAACAATGGCAAGCTATGACCCAATAACTCTTTCAATCCTCTTCGTTATCCCACCCCAATTCGTTTACCTAATGCTTCAAATATCCCATAAAAAAAAGGAGAATGTTAAGGGCATCGGTTAAGAAACCAAAACAAGTAACTTTTTTAAAAAAATATTGTGTAATTTTTGCTTAATCAAAAGTCAAAATTCATATAAAATATTGATTTTTAACACAATATTTTATAAAAAAGTTACTTGTTTTGGTTTAAGCAAAAATATTTTTAACACGATTTTTTCCAATAGTGAATCGTGTTAAATCCAGATTGTCGGGTTGGAATAGTAGATTTCTCTCTTTGGTGGTCGTTTGATCCTCCTCAAAGCTGTTATGACTTCTCTGCCTGTCTATGCACTTTCCTTCTTCAAAGCTCCTTCAGATTCGTGGGAGTGGATTCCTGATCCAGCAGAGGGTTACTCCGTGAGTGGAGCCTATGATTTGCTGACGGCAAATGTTGATTCTCAGTTAGGTTTATCGGTCGAGATGGTGTGACATCATCAGGTCCCCGTGAAGGTCTCAGATTTTGCGTGGCAGCTGATCCGGGATCGTTCTCCAACGAAAGCTAACCTGGCTTTCCGGGGTGTCATTTCTGCGGAGGATATCTTTTGTGTTACTGGTTGCGGTCACGTGGAGACAACCGAACATTTATTTTTATCTTGTCCTACATTTGCACCTTTATGGCAGCTGATACGTGATTGGATTGGAGTTGCCGGGGTGGATACTAATGTTATAGCAGAGCATTTTGTGCAGTTCACTCAGTTGACAGGTGGTGGTAAAGCTAAAAGATCGTTCATGCAGCTCATTTGGCTCTTGTGTTCGTGGGTTGTGTGGAACGAACGCAACAACCGTTTGTTCAAGAATTCTGTAACTATGGTGCCTTGTTTGTTAGATAAGGTCAAATTGTTATCCTTAGAGTGGCTGAAAGCTAATAAGGTTGTGTTTGTTTTTGGTTCGCAGAGGTGGTGGTCAAGTCCTTTAGTTTGTCTGGGGATTGACTAACCTTTTATTTTTTGTTTTTTGTTGTACCTGATATTTTGTATCTTTGAGTGGTCTCTTAGGCGCACCTTGTGCTTGGGAACTGCCATTTGATGTGGTATCTAATTTCATTTTGATTTCTTTAAAAAAAAAATCAGTATTAAAACAACACCAATCAATTGTCAACAAAATTAGTACTACCATTTAACCTCTTAACTAGTTAGCAGGTTCTTATATTTAGAGAACTACACCAAGTAAAATCCCATTTATTGATATAACTTTTATTATTTACACTTTTATTGGAGATTTACGATTTACAGTACTATATAAAATCTACCTATTTGCTCACAAAAAATATAATATATAAAATTAAGACATTTTTCGGTTTGTAAAAGTTAATATGAGTAGGACAAGAAAATTGTGATATGAAAAAAAGACATAATATTTCTTGTGTGAAAATCCAGAACATAGATTCTAGTTGTTGACTGAAGGTATATGTACTATAAGTGGATTACAGCTATAAAAATCTTGATGGAGAGAAATACTAGTACTAGCAGGTAAAGTTGGTGCTTGCATTTGGGATCTTTGGTTACATGTGGGGTTAATCGTACGGTGCAACTTCACTTATTTGGTTAATGCAAGGAAATAGGTCAAACTCTCTAACCTATGTCACGTGCAGCCAGTTCAATGAGGACCCTCATATGACAACGAACCATGTACCTGTCTGAACTCGTTTCGTCTTTGATGCTGAAAATCAGCTTTGATAGAGAAATGGGATTATGCAACTTTTTGGACAGAAATGAGATTGCATCCATTAGCTTTTGATGACATTGTTTTTATATCATCTTTTAATCGATCATCATCTCTCAATTAAATAATTTATTTTAATTGTTTATTTATCATTTTCTTTTATCTAAAATGTACTATGTTACTAGTATCGCAAAAGCTAGTTTCACCCATTAGTGTTTTGATAATTTTCCTTTCTAAAATCATTTGATTTCAACCCGAACTCGTCCGATCTTTGATGACACTCGCTAGTACATTGATATTTTAGGCGCTTCATGCATATTGAAGTCAAGGGTTAGAAATATGAGTATGTTAGCGCCTTGTGCTTGCTACAAGCCTTTTCGTGTATGTTTCTAAGTCCTACGACCTATGCCCTTCATATGGTAGGCCAAATGAGGTGATCAAATCATTTGAATTGTAAACTAATCCCTCTATCTCAAAATATTAGTAAAAATTGGTCAATCAAATGTAATGTATTTGGTCCAGAATTTGTACCAAATACATTAGTTTGTGTTGATCAAATTTTACTTATATTTTTAAACAGATGAAATACTTCTCTTGATCTTAAATATAAATAAAAGTTGGTAAAAAATATCAGTGTATTTAGTTCAAACTACAACAAGGTGAAATCGACCACTTCCTAAACACAACAAATTGTTAGATAATATAGCATCTAACATCACCGCAATTAAAGATGATGGTGTTTCAAAGGTTCCATATATTTCAAGAGATCGCAAGCCAAATTATTTCTTTCACCTTCTTACTTTATCTGCCTTTGAACATCTCAATGAGTTGCAAAAAATGCTCCATTTCAGAAGAAGATTCTCTCAAGTATTGTTCTCTCATGTTTTCTCAATTGGCGAAATCAACACCCTTAAATCCATCTATTCCTTTTTTTTTAATTTCAAACTATCTCATTTTTTTTTCTATCTCCTACCAAACCAACATAGGAGAGAGTATATTTTCCTACATACATTGCACCTTCATTATCAGTGAGAAGTACACCGAGCCAATTTGGTTGTGATCTACTTCTCCGAGTAGGTTTTGATTTTCTTCATAAAAGTTAAAAAAAAAATAAAAAAATTGGTTGAATAATTTTGTAAAATCGTTGTTATTGTTGTGAAAGTGACTCAAAATTGGAGAAACTGAGGTTTCTGGAATCTGTCAAAATCGAGGCCCGGATGGTGTTGTCTGAGACCCGAATTTGAGTGCTATTTTTTGTCTGTTGGTTCAGTAAAAATCGATGGTCGAATGGAGGAATTCGGGGCCCGAATTTGGTAGCAGAAAATATAACAGAAATGTATTTTTGGGCTGGATTTGTTACAATTTTACGAGGGTTACTTTTACTATAAATATAAACTTTGTATCAGTGTAAACCTTGAGATAGAGGGGACAAAAACAAGGGTTTAGAAAGACAACAACAAAACTAGGGTTTGTATAAAGTTTGTCTCTTGAGAACAAACACTAGGGTTTGAGGGTTGATTCACCTTGGGAAACACTATTAGGATTGAGTCTCTTGGTTACGGAAGAGATTGAGACTTTGGGTAGAATTAAGCGGGAGACTTATTCTTATAACCCATTGATATCTATTTTGTAAAGTTATTCATCATTATAGTGAAACGGAGGGCTGCTCTCTCCCCTAGATTATGTCAATTTGTGACTGAACTGGGTAAACAAATTCTTTTGTGTTCTCTCTTCTTTTCTCTCTCGCTGTTTTCTACTTTTGCTTATGTTTTATTGCCATCCACTTTGTTATTGGTTGTTTGATTATTCCTTGTTCTACACATTAAGTATTTATTGATGTGATTTTTCATCGAATTCACAACCGTTATTAATCAGATAATAATCATTGTGATAAATAAATAATATACATTATAGTATAGTATAATAACAATTTTGAAGTGAGGTACATATATTAATTTGAGAGTTTAATTAGAATAAAATATATTTTTTGAACAAATTATTAGAATAAAATAATTTATTGAGTGTTAGTAGTTATTAGTGTTAATCATTGTTATAAATACATGATAGAGTTTAATAAATTTGATGACGGTGCACAAAATATTGTAGATAAAATTAAAATAATTAGGTTATAATATGTTAACAGTTAAAAATATAAAGTGACATGTATTTTTAAATGTCTTCTTTTGCTTTTGTGACAATCAATATAGTAGAAGAAGAGATCTAGTTACGTGTGATAATGAGATTTGTCCCTACGGGGCAACAAAATAAAGGTACTTCTGTCGCCATTAAAAGTCAATTATTTGTATTTAAGATGTATTGTTTGAGTTTTTTATATTAAGCTAATCCATGTAGATTGGTTGTCGCTTACAACCAATTTATTAATTGTCATTTTCATTTGTACCTATCTAATTGGCTAATTGCATTGCAATCCCATACGGGATTAGTAAGTTATCTCTATTTGGTTTTCCAGGGATTAATTGCCCCTTTAATACTTGGATAGCTATTAGGTTTTGTTTAGAACCGGGAAAGAAAGCAATAATTTGGAGGGAAGGGCGGAGAGGAAATACCAGAGTTTTACTAGATTGTTGATCCGTGCGTCGCACGAGTTTATTGATAAGAGTTTTTTTTACTACGATTTAGGTTTTTTTTGAGAGAAATACGGTTTATGGCTTGTTATATATAGCCGAGTTTGCATGAAAATTAGGGTTTTCTGTTTGTAAACGTATTAAATAAGTGTACAATAATTTGTAAAAAAAAAAGTCTAGAGAAACAATAGACATATACAAACGATGACACAACATGATAGGAATGAAAAACTCATCAGTGAGGAGAATATCAAGGATTGCTGCATTTTAGAGAGAATTTGTTAGGTTAAATTGGTGCGCTGAATTTTAGATGGAATTTGTTAGGTTAAATTGCTGCTAACTTAATCCAGCATTTTAGAGGAAAATTATTAAGTTAAGTTGCTGCAGACCTAATAAAATTAATAAATAAGGATCGGGGAGAGCCTGAAAGAAAATATGTAAATCGAGTATCTTCCACGCCCATAAGCGCATAGACTACTATTTTCTTTGATTTAGGAATGATCCCTCAATGTAGGCATGACAATGGGGCGGGACGGGGACAAGTTTTACCATTCCTGTTCCTATAGCCTACTCTCATATACTTACCACTTACCTTACCCATATCCAGCGGGGATGAGAAATCGAATCTCATCCCCATCCCCGACGGGTTCGTGTATTCCCGCCCCATCCCCATCTTCGCAATGGTTTTTTTTAAAATAAAAATAAAAGTATTTTGTAGCCCTGAGCGCAATGTTGTAATGCATTATCCAGCAAAAAGATGATGACAATCAATGACTATGGTGAAGGATAAGAGAGAAGCCGAGAATGTGAGACGTAGAAGGAGAAAAGATAGAACTATGATAAGTGAATGTCATCTGAAAGTCTGAGACTCTAACTGTGTGAGTGAAATGATTTAGGGTTTGAGTTACTATTTGTATAAAAGGGGTAATAAATTGATTTTCTACATTCGGGACGGGTTTGGGTATGAGTTTAGGGTGAGTGCCTATATCCAGTTATCCGTCCCGTACCTGTGTTTTAAAGTCGAGGAAAACCCAAACATATACCCAAACTCAGTCAAAGCGGGAAAAATCTGTCAAATTGAGTTTGGTTTGGGCTGGTAACCGCGGGTATGAGTTTTGTTGCCATACCTATCTCTATATTTTTTTTTTAGATAAATGTTTTATATACATCCCATCCACTTTTTTTAGATATCTCTTATTTTATTTTTATTTTTTTGTTGGACGAGTCACATAAAAGGGCCATGTTACTATGTGAAATGAAAAACCATCATTTTTTTACATGTCTCTTTTTTTGTTGTTGGATGAGTTATATAAAAAGGCTAGGTAGGTGTGTAAAATGAATATATATATATATATATATATATATATAAATAAATAAATAAATTAAAGAGTATTCATGTATAAGAACATCAACAACGCCGGTTTTACCTATTGTTCTTAAAACACAAAAACATAGATTTTTGTTTTAGACGTTGGAAGAGAATGATATGAAAGAACAGGTTGGAGAATCGATCCCGTAGGAGAGCACGTTCCTGCAGTGCTATGTCAAAGAAAACAAAAACAAGGAGAGAGAGAAGAGGAAAGGAAAAGAAAATATAATATGTGAAGTTTATGGTGGAGCCCATATAAAACAAATTAAGAACTTAAATGCATTGTAGTGAAAACAAGGAAAGTTCTTGAATCCTATGTGGTAATTATTGACCCATAAAAATTAACTTGAAAACATCAATATTGTTCTAGCGGTGGAGATGCTCTAAGGATCCTTTCTTACGGACCACCATTCCTTTTTCCGTGTTGGTCTTTTGAAAAGAATTTGTCCATTTTTTGTTGTTGAAAATAGTACTAATTATTGCATTGTCAAAATTATTTCTAACTTTATAGTACACGGGAGAGAAAAATATGAACTGAGATAATAAATAATTAAATATTATAAAAAAATAATCATATCAAAAGTTACAGAATTTAATAGGTTTTTTAGTATGTGTAAAACAATCTCAAAGTGATAATTTAAAAGGAACAAATGTCGTATTATATAGGCTTAATAACAGTTTTTGCCCCCTAACTTTTACGAAGTTGCGATTTTGGCCCCTTAAGAAAAAAATTACAAAACCGCCCCCTAAGTTTTGACACTGTAGCAGTTTTGGCCCCCAAGGCAAAAATAAAATAAAAAATAACACGTGGCACCTCACTTAGGGTGCCACATCATCGTAGACCGACTCTAATTTGGCCTTGGGGCCAAAACTGTCACATGTGCAAAACTTAAGGGGCGGTTTTGTAGTTTTTTTCTTAGGGGGTCAAAATCGCAACTTTAAAAAAATTAGGGGGCTAAAACTGCTATTAAACCTATTATATATAGAGATGAAAATGATTTTGTAAATTTATTCAAAATCCTTTCAAGTCCTTCAACAATGTGTTTTTTGAGTTTGTCTATATTAGGATTTGTTTGGGAGTTTTAAGGGAGGAGAGAGTTTTGGTGGGTGGGATGAGTCCTGTATTGAGAAATAGAGAAATCTTTGATATTTTTTTAACGAATATTTTTAAAGAATGATAAATTAATCTTTATGATTAATATATTTTTAATTTTTAAAATATTATAACAACTTAGATTAATTTTAAAAAACTTGTACAAAACCTCCAAAATCCTCCTCCAATCCGGTATATTTTTAGTTCTATAAAAGAATTAGAAAGGTTATGTCATCTCAAAGTCTTTTATTTCTTCCTTTTGTTTTTTTTCTCTTCTTTTTAAAGTCTTTCCATCTCTTTCTTCAAACTCGTTAACAATATCGTAAATAACATTAATCCCATGAAGTTCATAAATCCTCCTTGTTCTAATGTTTGTGATAGTGATCCATGTCAGTTAGACAAAAATAAAAAAGAAGTGTATATAAATATCAACTTATATTTTTCTTTTCTTGTTTTAAATAAATACATAGCAACCTTTCCCGTATGAAAACTACGATTCTAATGTTGATGGGAGTAGTCTTGGGAGTCTTTTCCACTCAGGCTTTGGAGGTGTGCTATGTTATTTAGATGATATTTGACTTTGTGGTTTCTCAGAATTTATTGACATTTCGATCAACTTGCATGCGGAACTACTTGCGATCATGCATGGTTTGAAGTCGTCATGGGATAAAGGGCAGCGAAATGTGAATTGTTATTCTAATTTCCTGCCAATGCTTGGCTTGTTTTCGCAACTATCATTAGAAATATCAACGATCTCCTTGATCTACCATGAAATATGCATCTTACCCACACCCTTCGAGAGACAAATGAGTGTGCAACAATCACGATTCTTCTTGGTGCAGCTTGAAGAACCCTCTCCCAGACTTGGAAGCTTTACTTCTCACTAATGCATCTAGAGTGCAGTTCTTAAAGCCGTAGTTTAATTTTCTTTTTGCTTTTTTTTTTCCTTCTCTATTTACCAAAAAATAAAATACATAGCAATCATACTACTGTTTCATTTGTGAGGACGGAGGGAACTTTGACCTTTTTATTTTTAGAGTACAAAATACCAACCGTCATTAATGTTTTGAGCAATTTTCAACTACCGATTTTCAGTGAATCACCTAAAGTTCTCCATAATAGAACTCATCCTAGTGATATACTCCTAGTATTTGATCAATTAGCCTTGTGCTTTTTCAATTGGATTTTGCCTTTGCCACCAAGATACTGAGCAAAGACTGCAAAATAATTTAAGAGTAACATGCAAGAAAAGACAGGCTGTCGACACGTGGAGGGTCACAAAGATTTTTTTTTGAACAAGTGAAGGGTCACAAAGATGCTATAGAGAGTGGCTATGGCATCATATGTGATGATTCTTTCACTTTTGTTTTGTTTTCTTTCGGCCATTTGATATGGGTTTTGCTTACTTCATTTCTGTCCCATATTTAGCCGTCAATCACGTTTCTAATGGGTCCATCGTATTTGATATAGATATACCCTTTAATTTATCTTCAAACACATGCTTGTTGCTCTACTTGCTACAATCTTTTTTAATTTTTTTTTGGTAATATCCTACAAACACTTATCTTATAAGCTACTAAAGCCAAATTAACAAAGTGGCTCCCAATTAAGACTAAGACAAAGACAACATCAAAATCAATCCTTAAAACATTGAGTTTAATTAAAGACACTCCCAATTGTTCCTTTACACTACAGTACTACATGATTTTCTTGGGTACAAATTTACGTACGATAAAAAAACGTAGTGCATATATAGTCGTGGTTTAGGTAACGTAGTAACAGTTGAGATTTTTATTTGTTTGTTTGTGAATTGTGCCACATAACCACTTACACACATTGCGTTTGTTCATTTTGTTAATGTCCTTTTATCATGAATGTGGCATGATCTTTATTAACTATCATTGAAGCGTGCACTCAACTTAATCATTTGCAGCTTGCCAAATATATTTAAAAGAGAGAAATCAATAACATTTGTTGCTTAGATTTAGGGTTGTTTATTGTGAGAAAATGTTTTAAATATTTAGTAACTAAAACTATCTCCTAATTTCCTATTTTAGTTATATATATATATATATATATATATATATATATATATATATATATATATATAAGGTTTTGCTAGAAGCTACCCACGAAGGTGTCTTTTAGCAATTCACACCTCAATGTGTGATTTCCACTTTTTAGTTATAACTTTGCTAAAAGACACCTTCATAAAAAAATGTCTTCTAGCAAAACTCACACACACACACACATATATATATATATATTATATAAAACTAAAATAGGAAATTAGATAGCATAAATAATAAATTGGCTTTGGTTAACTTTCAATTAAAGTTGATCATAGTGCTAGCTGACATATTGTCTTTTTTATGGCTCAAAATCAGGGACACAAATTTTAGAATACAATTGTATTACTTTAGAGGCAATAAATCTTTTTTGGCTTACACTATTGGCCCCCAATTTTAAAAGAAAATGAATTTTTGATCCTGGCCCATTTTAAAATCCGTTATTTGGTTTTTTTTTGTTGTTAACTTTCAAATCAAGTTGATCAAAATTTGATTTTTGTTTCTTCTAAATTTTCCACTCTCATTTCATTCCGGAATAATTTTTGGTGATGTTGTATATTCATTAATGACAAGACAACGATTATGTGACCACCTTGATTTTTCTATGGGCCGCTACACCTTTTAACTATTTAGGTGTTTCCATCTTCAAAGGCAAATCGAAAATGAGACATTTGCCACAAATAGTTGATACCATCAAAGCCAAATTGTCTTCTTTGAAAGGTGTTCCCATTCAATAGAATGATAATCCACTCCTTAAGATTTTATGTTTGGCCAAAGTAATTGTTGAGTCATATTGATAGTTGCTTGAGAAATTTTATTTGGACCAGTGATGTTAACACTATAGGAAACTAGTTAATCTCTGTTGCATAGGCTTTCCACTCCTCTACCAGAAGGAGGATGAGTGTTAGAAGTATATCATGTATTAATGAAGCACGTTGTTAAAAACTTTGTTGAAATATGCTCACTTTTAATTCTCAAGTGTCTTGAACTCTCAAGTAGAGATTTTTCGAAAATTACAAGCCAGTTTGCTCACTTTTAATTCTCCTTAAGCATTTATTGGTTAAGGAGAAAGACGATGCTAACGTCATCTTTACACCTTATTTAATGAAGAAACAAAAAAACTCAATATATCAGCTTATAACATTGGTTTCAATGGTGAAACTATAGGTGGTTGAACGACATCGTTTTTCAATAGGACATTATTTTTGCTTTTTTTTTCTTCGTCTTGTTTTGGCCTTTTTTTCTTTAGGGTTTCAGTTTGGTACTCCTTTGTACTTTTTTTTAATAATATATTCTGAGTGAGTAGCAAATGATAGGTGTTTTTTGAAGATGCCAACTTTTGTTAGAACGTCTTAGTTTCATCTTGATGTTTTACCACAGTCTTAGTTCATCACAATTTTTTTAATAAATATTTAAGTTATTATATTTAATTCAATTTATATTTTATAAATATTTGAAATTAAATATTGAGCAATTATAGTAAATATAATTTATAAGACTTTGCTAGTAAGTGTCAGCTTAGTAGTAAAATCTTGATTTGTGAACTCACACACATGATTCAAATCCCATACATGACAACCGTAAAATATCCTTCCCCAATTTATTTTTAAAATATAAATGACTTATACGGCTTAAGATCTTGTAAAAAAGGCTTAAGATACTATTTTTTTTCTTCAATTTTTTTATTTATTTTAAACATCTTAATATATGCAAATTTGCACATGATAGAAAAACCCTATGCATATTTACCGTTCGAAAAAAAACTTACTATACTATTTTCATTCACATAGATGAATGTGCAATAAGGTAAATTAATGAGCAATGACATGTTATTATCGATAAATATCATTATAAATTATAGCTTAACAAAGTAATAAGACATTATTCTTAAAAAAGAAGAAGTAAATAGGCATTAGTAGTCAGTCAAAGAATAAAACAAATAATATATGTTAATAAAACAAAAAACTAAGGTTTACACATTATTAACATTTAAATATTTCCAATTATGACTTTTTTTAAGGAATTTCCAACTATGACATTGAATATGGTTCTAACTTTGACTATAAATAATTATGCATTTCATTACCATACCACTCACAATAAGATATCCAATTTTCTTAAATTTGTAAACCAAGTCTAGTTATAATGGAAACTCTCTTCAAATTGTTCTTGAAGTTTGTGGTGTTACTTGTTGTATTGGAGGTACTATGGTAGGCAATGTGCAAAGTTTGTGGTGTTACTTGTTGTATTGGAGGTACTATGGTAGGCAATGTGCATGGTTGTTTACCACTATGTTATCTAATACCCACTATATGTCAACAAAGAATATGTGAACATCCGCCATGTTCGCTCCTCTACACCTGCTGATCTGAAGCCCTAAAAATTTCAGGCTTTTTTTTTTTTTTAAAAACCAATCATTTATAATTTAAAAATGTCTGTCAGTATGTAATAATTTCATTAATAAGACTGGTTAAATATTATACTCTTTTATTCTCTATTTTTCTGCCTTTTATTGGACATCTTTGTGTTTGAATATTTTTGTTGTTTTAACTTAGTGGAGCAAATCAAAGATCTTCTTCGTCGATTTTCTACGAACTCTGTTATTCATGGTCTTTGTGAGGTCAGACAAGTTGCAGATCGTTTAATGTCTAATAATAATAATAATAATAATAATATTATTAATAATAATAGTAGTAGTAGTACTAGGGTCTTTGAGACACCTCATACTTTATTTCTCTAGGCTAATTAGCTCTAGCTTTTCTTAAAAGTTTTTACTTTTCACTTTGTTTTTGTTATTTCAACAAAAAAAAAAGTATATCTTCCAATACCTTTTCCTTGAGATGATTGCTTTAATTTTAGGTCGATTGGTTTTAGGGTAATTTAACTTGTGTTTTATGACCGGTCACCAAGGTTTACCACGTTTTTCATCTTTCATTTACCGTCATTACAATCAAGGTTTGCATTTTATCTATAAATAACATCCAACTTTAACGCACTTGTTAAAGTGTGAGCGACATTTGTTTGTCTCTTAACAAAACTTATCTCAAAGATTTTAAATTAATTTAAAAGTGATCTACAAGAGGATATTATATTGCTAAAATCAGATTGGTTGTTAGAATTTTCTATGATACTGTCCACCCGTAGCTTACAATCTAGCTCAATTTACACCATTGATAAACCTAATTCATCTAGCCAAACTATGGCCTTCTTTAAACCCAAAGCCTCTGCTTCTAATGGTGTAGGATAGGAGATTTTATAAAACAAATAAGTTTTTTTCAACTTATTTTAATATAACAAGTAGTAGTTTATCTTTTGCTATAAAAATATTTTATGCAATTAATCTTATACATAAAGCTTTATCATGATAAAGACTTACCTATAGTTTGCAAAAAAGTTGTTTATCCAAACGGTCCATAGTTTAACCGAAAGAAATTTCCATATATACTAACGAAAAGTTTATTACGTACACACTAAATAGAAGAGAAGAGAAGACAACAGATCACGTTAACAAAGAACGGAAGCAACACTCACAAACCACACTATTTTAAAAGGATAATCCACACATAATAGATAGTAATCTCCAAAGCATGACCTACACGTAACACACACACACACACACACACACACAGAGACACACACACATTTTATTTAGAGACACAAACATCAACATGCCTGATAGAATCAGAGTAAACGGGCTTAGCCCGTAATCTGAACGGGCTTAACATCAGGCTTCTTAACCTCCTCTTTAGGAACAGTAACAGTAAGCACACCATTTTCCATAGCAGCTTTCACATGATCAACCTTAGCATTCTCCGGCAACCTGAAACGACGAAGGAAGCTTCCCTGACTACGTTCAACACGATGCCATGTATCATTCTTATCTTCCTTTTCAACTTTCCTCTCTCCACTTATCTTTAAAATATGATCATCTTCAATTTCAACCTTCACTTCTTCTTTCTTTACTCCAGGAAGATCAGCTTTGAATATGTGTGCTTCCGGTGTTTCCTTCCAATCAATGAGTGCGTTGGGGAAAGCTGTGGTGTTGTTGGTGGATATTGATAGAGGGAAATCTTGGAATGGATCGAAGATGTTGGTCCTTCGACCTGTACCGAAGATGCTTGGAATCAACGACATTGTTCTGAAACTAAGTAACCCTAAAGTGTAATTGAAAATTGTTCTGAAACTAAGTAACCCTAAAGTGTTGAAAAATTGATGTTGTGCTTTGGTTTTGTTGATACGTGTATTAAAGGTTTTTGTTGATGAAGAAATGATGAGGGAAAGAGTTTATATATAGGAAGAGAAGGATATTTGGGTTGTTGTATGAATTATTCGAGATTGTTCAGGAAGGATGAAGAACAAAGTTTTGAAGAAAATGGAGGAAGGGTTTTTTAGCATGCCAGCGTGGAAGTTGCGGAAAAGTCAAGACATTTCTCGAATGTTGGTGAGTGTGATTGTTCTTTCAAAATACGAAGAAAATAGCCACGTAAATCCACGGGTGAAAAAATAGGAACGTATCATTAGTGAAAAGATAAATAGATACATATATAGATCATTATTTTTTGTAAAAGATATTTTTCAAAAAATATTTATTATTTTTGGTTAAAGATAAAAATAGTGGAAGATGATAAATTAATGGCCTTAATATATTATTTTTTCTATAAATGCTTAAACTTTTGGTTTTAATTCCTGTAAAAAAAATGTCTTCGATTTTTAGTATCCTATAATTTTTCTATCACAACTTTTAGTTTTTGTTTTTAAATTAACACATATGTAACATTGACATTTTACGTTTTGTCTTGTCGCTCGCTTAATTTTTTTTTTGTCGCAATCATATTTTAAATATTATAAGAATCTCTAAAAAGAAATGAATTATTGAACTAAACATGACTTAAATATAAATTTTAATGTTTTGGACGTTTAAAAAATATCATATTTATTTGATGTTTCGTTAAAAATTTATATTATTTTTTTGGAAAAAATTCTTATAATATTTCAAACATTTCTCCAAAAACTCATTAAAAATATGAAGGATACACATGAAGTGACATAAAAGTAGATACCAAATGCGTGGACAAAATTTTTTTGCAAACTAAAAGTCGAATAATTTTTTAATTAGTGAAACTAACAGAGTTAAAATATTTATAGAAAGAAAAACCCACTTTGGCTGGCATGATGTATTGACTTGGGACATTGATGTGTGCTGCTTCTCAAGTTTGATTCTCCACGGAGGTAATCTGGGGGAGCTCGTTTTGCTTATTAATTTTTTTTTTGTTGGTAGAAATAAAAAATAATCACATAATTAGGGTGGAGGAAGAGTGGATTAGCGGTTAAATGAATTTAACTGATAACAAATGAAGTTATAGCAACGGATAAACCGATGGATTAAATTCCAAATAGAGGTTAAACTAATGAATATGAAATGACATATAATTTTAAATAATATTTTTATTAAAAAAGATATCAAGGATAAAATTGACAAAAAAAAGATAAATTATAAGCTTTAACACTCATTAGATTTTTGTACTAGACCAAACTCATATTAATTAAACATGTTTGACAGGTGAAATTTACCCCACCTATAACTATATTGTTAGACTATATTTTGTTCAACGTGATACTAATGTCCATAATTGGATGTTTAGTGAGTTTGGTTCGAGTGACTCAATAGCAGAAACTTGATAACATATGACTTAATAGATCTTAAATTGATTAGATTATGATTTCATCATATATTTTTATAAAGAGTCCAATTTATTCTTACAAAACATACTTTTAATTTAAGGATCACATTCATTTATTGACACACCATACATCGGATCGTATAGATATCTCATTTAATGTTAAAATTTAAAGTGAGACTAAGTCAATCTTACAAAAAAAAACTTGTAAATTAAAAATTACATACTCATAAACACATTGTCATGTCATATCTTTTAAATTGTAGGATTCATTCTTAAATTAGAATTCCGACAAGGTCAAATATTCTCCAACCTAATGAAAACTTATGTGTTGGAGGGTGTGGGGTCTCAGAGACGGCGAATCATCTCTTCATTGGGTGCGACATATTTAGGAGCGGTAAAAGATCATTTCTGTTAGTTTAGTTTGTCTTTGGCTTGGTGTCTCTAACGTTTTTCCAGGAGTGGTAAAGGATCATTTCTGTTAGTTTATTCAAAGGGCAGGGCTGCCACGATCTTCTCATTTTTATCTAAAGGTTATTTGGCTTTGCTTGTATTTGGGTAATTTGGAAGTAGAGAAACAACTATGTATTCAAAAATGTAGTAAATTGTTCTCTCAATATTCTTGAAAAAGTGAAGCTGAATTTCATTTTATGACTTTCATCGAATTTTGTATCAATTTCGTTTGATTTTCACGATTGGTGGTGACACCCAGTACTATGTATGAGTGTCATGTAATTTATTAACTTATTTTTTATTTCTGGTGGTGGCATCTTTGAAAGGTGCCTTTTGTTTGTAACAGACTTTGGGTGGTTCACCATTTTTAGCACACCTTGTGCGGGGTGAATCACCTTCCTTTTGAGCAATATATTCCATTTTGATTTGTTAAAAAAATATATCTTATAAAAAATATTATAAATAAAAAAGTTATAAACTCTTGAAAAAAAAATGTGACTACTGAAAACATGTTATCAAACATTTCTAATTTGGTCGTATGAACTTTATTTATAATCTATCCAATCTATTGTTGATTAAAAAACTAGTGATGATTATAAAAGCTTACAATTTAGAAATCTACTTGGGGATTTAAATTTAAAGCAATAGCCCCAAGTAATGGATATTCAACATTTGTGAATATGTAACTTTGATCATTTTATCTCAAACTAATGATTTGTTGTTAATTTAGTGATTCAAGAATATTGAAATTTATTTGGTAGGACAAATTAAAATGCAAGCTAAACTCCAAATAGTATTAAAATAGAGTAGTGTAGAAATTTATAGAACATCCTTTCGGTTCACTTGCCTCAAAAAGAAAATAATCCATTCGGTTCATCCCTATCTCTCTATAGAATATTCAAGAAAATCCTAGATACTTATTTTGGCTCCTATATAAACCTTTCTCTCATTCTTCATCAGCATCAAAAACAGCAATCTACGAAACGATCATCTAGTGAATTCACCTCCTAAAACAAAGATTCTACAATGTCTCTCATTCCAAGCTTCTTTGGTGGTAGACAAAACAACGTTTTCGATCCATTCTCAATGGATATATGGGATCCACTCCAAGGTTTTCCATCATCTGCTCGTGAAACAACTGCATTAGCAAACACACGTGTGGACTGGAAAGAAACACAAGAAGCTCACGTGTTCAGGGTTGATCTTCCTGGTTTGAAGAAAGAAGAAGTGAAAGTTGAAATAGAAGACGGAAATGTGTTGCAGATAAGTGGTGAGAGAAACAAAGAGCAGGAACAGAAAGATGATAAGTGGCATCGTGTTGAGAGAAGTTCTGGGAAGTTTTTGAGGAAGTTTAGGTTGCCTGAGAATGTTAAAATGGATCAGGTTAAAGCTGCTATGGAAAATGGGGTTCTTACTGTCTCAGTTCCTAAGGAAGAAGAGAAGAAGAGTGAGGTTAAGTCTATTGAAATTTCTGGATAAATCTTGAAGGGTGTTTCGAAATTCCACTTTGATCCATGTTGTGATGTTCCTTTTGTAAAACGATGTCTCTACTTTTGTTTATGTTTATGTCCTGTGTGTAAGGTCTTGGTAAAATAATGTATATGGCTGTATGCAGAGTTCTGTAAACATTTCCAGAAATAAATATGTTAAATTAGTGTTTTTTGAAAAAAAATAGTTATTGCTTGATTGCCATAGGTTAATTTTCATTTGTCAATAGTTTAGACAATTGAGTATTTGTGTTACTTGGTTTATTACTAGAAATGATTCTTCTATGCACGGGGTATAGAACTTATTCTTTATATTCATAGATGAAACGCAGCTTTGAGATCTTATAATGTAGTGCAATTTAGGTCAAGTTGTTTGCTTTTATATTTAGATGGATTCTCTTGGAATATGTTCGAATGCCACCACTACAAGAATAACACTATTTTGTGGCTAACAAAAGTCCCCACAAATCACTATAAAATCACTTAAATTATCACCGGAAAAATCGAATACCAACTTTAACGATAATTTTACCTAAATAGTAAACTTCGACTAAGTCGTTTTTAAAACTTCAAAATAACAAATTATTTTATGGTGAACTTTGAGTCCTCCAAAAATCAAACAATAAATTTGCAGCACTAAAATAATTGTTTGGATTTATTTGTGTAAGAATGCTCAATTTAGTTTAAAAATAAATTCTATAATAATTATTTTTAAATTCATAACTTAAAATTAAAACAAATTTATGAATGTTCGATTAATTTTACTTCAAAACAATCAAACATGTTAAAACTAACTCCTTCACCACTAAAATCAATTTTGAATCATAAACATTGAAACAAAGTATGCACATTCAAAATTCCAACTTACGTTTTCTCCAAAAAAAACTATAAATATGTTTTTTTTTTTAATTTTGATTATATTTACAAACTCATCTTGTTAAGGGTTCCAATTGAAAGAAATATGATTAAAGGATAACATTATAATGGATGACATTCTTCATTTCACAAGTTAACTGTGTAAAGTTAATACAGAACTAGTCACGATCCATGGTCATGTGGTTAACAGGTTTGCTGCTCTTCCGTCGCACCTCCTGCTATCTGATTTCTACTATCGAGTCATTCAGATAACTCTTGTTCCTATCTTGTCCTTGATGTGATTGAAATCCTCACTTTATAAATTGATTTTTGTTAGTTTGATTTAGATCGATTCAAATACTAATACATCTAAATTAATATACAAGTTACAAAAGATAGTTTTTATGCATCTCCGTTGGTGATCTCAGTTAAAAGATTCTTACTAGGCCCTTAAGCCAAGTAACTTTGAAGCAAGTCATTCAATTTTTACTTTAATAGTGAGTGTTACTGGAATTTGAAATGGGTCTCATAATGTTTTTATAAAATCAGGGCTGGTCCAATGCATTGGTTTGGGGTGCAACGCCCTAGGTGCTATGCACGTAGGTGGCCCAATTCTTTTTTTTATATTGAGGGGTGTATATAGCAATATCTGTTTTATAAAGGGGTATGTACAGCAAATGCACCCGAAGGGCCCAAAAGTCCACATGTTTGAAAGTTTTAGCCCGGCAGCCCTTACACCGTTTTTCCTTTAAAATGGCCCATACCAATGCAGAAGAGGGTCTGTATAACAACACAAAACTTTAACAAACTAAAACATAGCACAACAGAAAAGATAACTCTACAGAAATGTAAACGCAAAATTAGAAAAACGCATTAAAGGTGTCAAATCCTTCGTCTCTAATCTTTGCGATGATGTGCCAAACGTATCTAATATTGAAATTGCGCATTTTGAAATTTATGATCAAGAAATTGGGAGAATCTTGATAACACATCAAAATATATTCTAGTTGAAAATGACTCTACTAGATAAATGAATCTTAATTTCCCAATACAAATTATTCTAGAAAATTAAGTGATGAGATTAATTAGTGATCGAAAATGGATAATATATTGTAAACCGTCATACTAATGCATGTGTCATTCGTCGTTTATTACAAAATAATTATGACTTATTGATTAGGGGATTATTTTCTTTCTATGTCTAAGGCTCGTAAAATGTTAGGACTGGCCTGTATAAAATGCAACCATGATTTTTGAAAATATATTGATTATCAACCATTTGACATAAACAGAAGTAATTTAGAAATAACAAGATGAAAAATTGAGTGCAAATATAGTCAAATGAAACCTAAAAGATAAAAACCATGAGAGCAAATTCAATATAAAATGAAGAACAAATTTATGAAATTGTTAGATAAAAATTTGTGTAATATTTTCAAATGATTACAAAATATAAAAGAGTTTTATGAAGTGCATTCTCATAAACCTTCCTTAAAGAAGGAACACATATCACACGTTTGCGAACTCCAATGAAACGAACTTAAAAAAGTGAAGTTTGTGGATGAAAAAGCAGATAACGAATCTCTGTTTTTTTTATTTTATTTTTTTTTTTTGCAAAAAAATTTGGCAGCAAAGAGCTAACCAACCAAAATATGATATAAAGGAGAGAATAATTACAAATAGGAGGGAACTAGGCCAAAACTCACAAGATCAAAATATTCTAAAGTCAGGCCAATCCAATTTGTTTTGTACAAAAGTATCCAAAATAAAAACCGGAGCTTCCTGCCAGCAAAAAAATAGAGGTTAGAGTTAATCTATGGTTAGCCAATAAGTCAGCCACTTGGTTCCTCTCTCTATAAATGTGTGTTACCATGCAGCTTAGACCCTTAGCATCTTCCATAACATTGTTTCAACGATTTCTCAAAGTCCAAGAAATCTGCTTAGAACTCTTATGGGCAAGCACAACAAGAGAAAAATCTCTTTCAATCCATATATTATTTCAAGTTTTGAGCTTAGCAATTTCAATGGCTCTCAAAAAGGCACACAATTCAGCATAGTAAAAATTGCTAATTCCTAAAGGTTCAGAGAATTAAGCAATAAAGAAAATCAGCATTATGGTCCTTAAAAATACCTCCACAGGCTGAAGTACCTGGATTACCTTGAGAGGCACCATCTATGTTGCATTTTGTCCAATTAGTAAGAGAGGGATGTCACAGAACTTCTTTGATTACGTGGGCTTAGGTTGATGAATATTACAATTAAAGTTTTGAGTATTGTGAAGTCTATTGTTTAAAGTCTTACTAGTTGAGTTGCCAGAGAGAAAGGAAGAAGCAATTATCATTGATACAACCGATTTCCAAGGAATAGTTTTGTGGTTGAACCTGGCTTGATTCCTGACATACCAGATAGTGTTGAAGACATTGATTAAGGCCGTTGTGATGAGAATCTTACACTGAGGTGACCAAGATTTTTCAACTATTTTCCAAATGTCTTCTAAGAAAAAAATTTGGAACGATAAATTAACAGAATAAGAGAACTAAGACCAAAGCCTCATAGCGCTGTTTATAGATGAACATATTGATATTGAAATGATAAGGATGTCATACATGAACTCAACTTATTTTTGTCAACAACAATAACAACTACTAAAAAAATCTATGTTTTAAATGAAGTGCGTTCATACTAGCTAGGATGCACGAATAGAAAGCATAACACAAAAACACACAACTTAACATATACTAAATTAGTACAATGCTAATCCAAAAAAAAAAAAAGATTAGTACAATCAAATGGTAGACAGCAAGATACAGACTCGGAGCAACAAAGTACAATAAGACACTTGAGACATACAAATCAAAACACAAAGCAACATAAAAGCACTAGATCATTTTAACATAAGGACACAAGACAGGTACATAAATTCCTTCAAAAATATACAAGTACATAAATACTATTATTTCTTGGTCTACCTATATGGATCGTGTACTTACATAAACTCTGTGTTCCAAGTACACTTGTTTTAGATTTTTTGCTAACTAGGAAATACATGTAAATAAAGATAAAGGAAAAAAGGTGAAGAGATAAAATAGTGTAAGTAGCGTATGTTTTATTGATTGTCTGTCGAATACCTTGTACAAAACGAGTATTTATAGAAAAAAGGTATTCCTACTCACTAAAACGACATGACTTAGAGTGTGTAGCATAGCTCGGCTATATGTGTAGGTAATGCGTTAGCCTTTTCTCATTTAGGGGGTTTGTGGTACACCATGTTCGACCGACAACTTTCCACTTCACGGCTTGATCTATTGACAAAGTCCAATGTGCGTATCTCTTTCTCAAAATATGCATCCTTACCCATCGCTCCTTGCGATTAATGGTGTTATAGTTAGGGGGTGTGGGTTTAGTGACTCATTGTCCAGTTTTATTGATCTTTGACTTAGTTTGATCTTTTCAAGACTCATATACCCTTCACTAGACTTAAAAAAGAATCAACTGACTTTCGTCTGGCTATAAAGCTATCGCCTAACCTTCCATTGGCTAAGGCAAACTTGACTAACCTAAATTCGCCCATATGCCGATTTGGGCTAACGAGATGATTACTTTTATGTGTAAAATGATTCTTTAGTTTTTTTTTTTAGTTTAATCTTCCATTCATCATGGTAAATTTTTCATCCTGAAATTAATAGGTGGGAGAAAGAATCCAAAAAGAAAGGAATTAAATTATGCAACTTATAATACTATATTATATTGCTCAACTACAAACTTGACCAAACCAACAAAACTAAGTGGTATTACAACATAAAACATAGTCAAATTTACATATCTTGAATGTTTTCACTAACACATGAATCATCCACATCAATAGCAGCTACTCTGGAAGCACTGATCTTAAAGGAAGCAGATTGAATCTTATATGGTAACTTAGCATTACTAACAGAAACCACTCCTTTCTCTTCATCTCTCTTCAAATCACTAGGAGGTAAAAAACATTCCAAAGACAACCCTTTAATATTAAAATCAACTTCTTCAATTTTCCAAACCTCATTTATTCTTGTCCTTGAATGATTCTCAGGTCCTTCACCAAACCTTGACAAAGTAACCCAAGTTTTCCCACAATGTGCTATTTGAATACCATCCACTATTCTATAGTCTTGTATGAGAGATTCTGTATTTGTTTCCCAAAATATGAATTCAGTTTCAGAAGATTTTAGTTTAATCAAGTTGGTATCTTCTAATTGAACCAAAAGTCCCGTTCTTTGGCTAAAGTAGCCTAAAACTGTGTGACCAATTATTTCTATGTTGCTACTGCTTCTTGTTTGTAATGAAGTGGATTCTGCTTCAAGTTTTAGAATAAAACATTCTTCATTGTTTACTGTTTTCTCTCCTATGCATGTTGAGTTGTTGAATAGATTTGCAGTGGACTTTGGATCAAGACCCTGTTCAAATTAAGACGATAATTAATTCATTAAGAGATATGTATAATGAACAAAATAATAGTAATTTGTATAAACTTATAAACTAGTATTTGTATTTTCTTAACACAATAGCATCATGTCCTCCTTTTATATTCCCTTCTTTTGATATGCATTATAAAAATATGTGACAAGCATGAAATTATCAAGCTTTTGATTTTAAGATATAGGATCATATTATTGCTACCAACACAACATTTTGCAAGCCAAACCCCCAATATTAACATTTTCAAAACTACACCGAACTACATAGTTCAGCCAGTTGACAATAAACCGACATTGTCTATGGTACATACGTACAATTACTTGAATGGTTCGATCAGAGTTCTGTCTAACTTCAAATAGTTCAAAGTAGTTGAACTATGATTTAAAGATCGTGCGGGTTTGATGCCAAAGGCCGACTTCAATCATCTCACAGTGGCCCATCAAAAGGCTTGGAAGGGCAGGAATTAAAGTAAAACAAAACTTTTTGAATTATTTTTTTGGAAACAAGTTGTCATGCACTAAGGAATGAGAATGACAAGCATTGTTGACATTTAGAGGTCACAACTAATTAATTGGATAGATTCAAATTTCAAACTTAGGATTTCCTTGCATTACCTATTAAATTGTTGACTTTTGATATTAAATGTAGACCTTCGCTTTATGGTAGGGATAAGTTAATTTCTTTGAAAAAACAATTTGGAAATTGACCTTTTTCAAATGAGAAGGGAGGAAGCACCTAGTTTTAGGTGGGGTGGATTCAATTAGGCAATGTTTGGTTAGGTAAGCTTGCAACGTCCAAACTTATATTTTCTGTTATAGAAAGCTAGACCTTTATGTAAAAAAGAGAAGGAAAAAAAAAGTGAAGTAGGAACACAACATACATTTGAACACATTTAAATCAGATTCACACTTGAAACAATGTGAAACAAACAAATTTGAAAACTAACACTAAATTTTCCTGCCCTCCACCATGGAATTGAGTCCATTGTTATAAAAATAAAATGAATTATTATTATTAAAATAGCAATACCAATTATTTTACAACTGTTTTTTTTAGAAGATTTGAACTTTGTATCTTGAGGTACATAATCAAATTTTTAACATTGAGTTGACATCTCATAGACACTTTGAGTTCGTTTATAACTGTCGAGATTGATATGATTACTACAACACAAAATTCACAAAATGATTAATGAACTTTAAATTAAATTTACCTGAAGTAAACGTTTAAGTGGCCTAGGTGGACCCCTAGAAGCATGAGAATGATGCCAAGGTGTTTGCCTCCAAGCCACTTTTCCATCACTCCCTGCACTAATTTTGTACCCAGAAACCACCAACTCTAAACACCACAATTCTGGTCTCTTTTGCCACAACACAAAACCTCCCAACTCTTCTTTCATATCCACCTTCTTCACTTTCTTCACCATCTTCTTGCTATTCACACCCCCTTCCCCTGCCACAAACTCTGAGGTCCCTATTCTCACTTCACCCATTGCATACATACTTTCAACATTATTTAAAACACCTTCTCCTCCCACAGCTGCCACATATTGTTTTACTATATACTTCGCCATCGACGCCTCCTTCAAAACACATAAAATAATTTAAGAAAAATTATTTAACTAGACAAAACTTATGTATATTTCATTATTTGTTGTTCTTACCTTTAATATTTTTTTTATACAACCACAAAAAGCTTTGAGAAAATCAATTTAGATAAAATTTTGAGAAAATTATGAATTTAAGAAACTCGTGGTAGTTATGATTATTTTAACCTAAAAACAATATGAAAAATCACCTAAGTAAAAACACATGAGTTTTGTCTAATTAAAAATTGTAGTATTGCATTATAAATTTACAATTAATCTCAATCAAGGAAACAAAACAAAAAAGTTTCTTCTATACTTACAATGTTATGGCCTTTAATGCTGCGAGTGATGATGGGTTTGTACTCATTGGTGATAGGGAAAGGAATCAATGGAGCTCCTACAACACCAAGCAAGAGTTGAATATTTGTGTTTGGATCTTCAAAACGTGACGATCTTGATTCATTGTTTGGTTTCATCCATTGCTTCATGTTCTTCCATGTGGTTCCACTCTTGTTGGTGAAAATATCTTCTGGGATGGGAACTTCTAGCACTGTTTCAAGGCCATCCTCATGATAAAGGTTGGGACAAAGCTTCTTCATAGTAGAGAGAAAAATCAAAATAGAGAAAAAGATGAATAAGAGTTTAAGAAGATAATAATGAGAATATGTATCTTGGGTTGATTTGAATATTTCATACAAGAGAAAGAGTTTAGAGATAAAAGGATTATATGTTATGTATGAATGACATGCGTCATCAAATCATATTTAGGCTCGCGTGGATATAGACTGTTTGATCTTGATCAGATGACTTGTATTCTGACTTCGTAGTCACGAGTTGATTTGTATAATTAGAATATTTTTCGTCTAGTTAAGATCGAATGGTTAAGATCGTGTGATTGCATGAATGTGTGATTTTTCTTACCGATGGAAATGGGATTGGAGTCTTGAATTGAAAGGGAGACAGAAAGGGATGTATGTATGAGATACTTAATGTGTATGTAACTTTGGAAAAAGATCACCAACCAAACTATATTGGGACCCCCTCGTTGTCTATTTCGTCGTGATTGCACGCATCTCGTATACTATTACTTATTGGAAAGTTAAATTACGGTCCGTTTAAAATTTATATACTTGTACTTTTTATTTTATTTTTAAGGAGTATACTTGTACTTGTTTAATTTTAATAAAGGATACATGTTAATTACTGTGGATCGTTGATATTAAATCCAAAACAAAGGTTGGTGGTAAAAGCCCTCAAGTCCTTAGGGTCCGTTTGATAGTCAGGATAAGATATATGCATGATATGATATAAAGTTGGATAGAGATAGGATATGATAAAGACATGATAAACATTATCATATCATGTGTTTGATACGCACATGATAACAAACATGATATTATTATAAAGGATAGAAATTACAAAGGAAAGTCAGGATAGGAAAGAGAAATGGTTTATTTTATCCTATCCCTTTGGTGCATCAAACATGAGATTTAAGCAGGATATGATTAATGTATCATATCCTGTCTCCCTATCCTGACCATCAAACGGACCATTAGTGTTAAACTCATCACTCATGTCATTCATTTTTATTGGTCTTAATAATCTCTGAATTTAATTTATTTATATATATACTTGTTTTGTCTTCATATCATTGATCCCATTCATGAAGGTTTTAAATGTTCCGGTTTAATTTCATGTCATTTATTTTTATGAGTTGAGATCTTCTCTATTTTTATATATGATGTGTAATTAAAATTTATGGAATTTGATATTACACGTTATTGAATGATATATGTTGATACAAATTCTTTACATATTGAGATCTTCTCCATTTTTATGAGTTGAGATCTTCTTCATTTCTATGTATGTTGATATATAATTTTTACATTGATCCCTTTTAATAGTATTAACATTGTTTTTTTTAGTAACAAAGTAATAACATAGTCAAATAAATCAAAATAACCCAGTAAAAAAATCAAAATAATATAGGTTGATATATAATTGGATGTTGCACAAACGAACAAAAAAATGTTTTTCCCTTAATTTTTAGATGATATTTTACACTCAAATTTAATAATGTAACAATATGTTCAACTTTATGTACCAAAAAGTATGTTCTCCTATCTTTTTCACATAGTTTTATCATGATAGTTAACAATTTATAAACTGGCATTATCGATATATCATATTTCATATGTGATAGGTAGGTAAAATATATCCTTTAAAAAAAGGTAGGTAAAATTCATATATTATATACTTGGTGTATCCGCTAGCTACACAAATAAGATTATGCTTTCTCTTCAATTAGACGTATAAATGTACACACTAAGCAAATTTGATTAAGATGTTAAATGGAGCTTAAATTAAAAGTGAAACCAGCTAAAAGAAAAGAGAAATTCATTGCTTATGCTACAATTTACAGAAAAAAGAGAAACACTTGAGTTCAAAAGAGATTTGATTACCCCCACAACTCAAACTTTGTTACCTTATATTATGACATACTTTCACTAACTTTATCTTTTACACAACAATCATTAACTAGGTAAAGGATTCTATAATATTATATGATCATACTTATGGTTGGATACTCTAACATTGTAGCTTAATGTCCACAATATACAATTAGAAAAATGATTTTATTCCTCCAACAACTTTTTAAAAGCGATCACATCCATAAGAACCCATCGAGACAAGAAAATTTGTATTTTCCCGTCCAAATGTCTACTTCTGGACGGGATCGATTTTAAAGAATCATGAGCAAAAAAAAGTTCCTACATAATATGATATGGGTGCAGAGAACATAAAGATGCAGGGGTCCCAAGTATATAAGATATGCAAAGAAGATGTACGACCAACATTCTAATTCAAAATGTAATCAAGAATGGTAACCCATGGCCCTGCCCATTGGTAGTTGCTTTGTTATTAGCTAGGATCACATGAATCTATTCGTGTCTCAAATAGACAAGGCCATGTGAGCTGTGCTTTGATCCTGTTTCTGATTTTCTTTTTGGTCCTTTTATGCTGACTAGGATGGTATAAAGCGACAAGCTATTACATTGTCCTTTCTAAATTACGAATCATTTCATGCACGTTCTTGTTCTTGTGAATATGCTACCATATTGATGATATTCATATTATCATATATTGGAGTTGCAACCTCCTAGTAGCTTAGGTTGTTGTTACAACTTCAATTAATCTTGGAGATCACTTTTTTTGTGAGGAAAAGAATAATAATGTATTGGTTGAATGGTTCTTTTGCTATAGCCTATAATAGTGGATGGATTAAATTGTATATTTTTAAATAATTTATAAATATCCTTCAAAAAAAAAATTAATCGATTATTTCAATCCATCAATTAAAACCCTGTCCAAATCTATATGATTCATTCAATTTTTTACCTTGTTTCATACGTTTTTTCTATTGAAATAAAAATGTTATGTTCTACTAAAAAAAAATGAAGTTTTTCTTTTCCCTTGTACAATCTCTAACAATCTCCGTAACTAGTTAGAGAGTGTGTTTTGTTTATCAATTACAACATAATTGAAATTTACGATTCCAGTATAACAAAATGAAATTTCAACCATTTAGTGGAATGAGAATGTTTTAAATATTATAATAAGTTGTAAACACGAACAACAGCGACCAAATCTTATATCACTAAGTAAAATTGACTACATTGATCAAATTACGTAATAATGGTCTATCATAAACAATATTTAGATCCAACTTATTAATCTTCAGGTCATTCATAATAATTTATCTTATAGTTTTTCTAGATCTTCCTCTACCTATAATGATCTGACTATCTTCCATTTGATCTAAATTGCGTTTGTTTATGGTTCTCTTTGAGAAAACAATATATTATTTCGCCTCTAAGGTAGAAATACTTCACCTTTTGCTGAAATTATATTCTATATACTTTGTTTTGCTTCCACTCAGACGAAAGTCATATGTTTCTAAGACTTGTCTCCAACCTCCCATTCAATTTCGTAAGCACATCCAAAATTAAAGTGAAAAGATAAGGCTTAGAGTTGATCATTGGTGCAATCCTATTGTTATGGGAAAATCATTGGTGGCCGCATCATGCGTCCTCTCATTAGTTGAAGCCCCGTTGTACATATTCTTGACAACTCGAAGATAATCAATCTTAACTCTTTTCTTCTCTAGAGCTTGCCACATAATTTCTCTAGGTAGTCTATCATACGTCTTCTCGAAAAAGAAAAAAAATTAAGTGCAAATCTTTTTTATCCATTTATACGTCGTAGTAAGTAGATTGTTTCTATGGTCGATCACACATGCATAAAATCAAATTGATTTATAATAAGTTGAAGAATTAGTTTAATTAGGAGGTTCTATTGTATCTTTTATATTCGTTATTAAAACATGGGATGATTTTTCTTTTGTTAGATTAGAGGACATAAGAATGATCATTAAAATCTAACTCACATAACACACACAGTAGAGAGTGATTCGAAGGAATTTTGTCGATATGGTTTCTAACAAATGCAAGATCAATGGAGTCATTTCTTCTTTGATAAGACGTATTCAAGAGCTTTTTTAGCGGGATTGACATACTCAAGTTTTCACATGTGGCATGAAGGCAACATATGTGCTGACTGACTAGCAAACTTCAGTTTATCTTTGGATTCTTGGAATTTGCTTGTTTTGGAGACTCCTCCTAGTGAGTTTCGAAGACTCCTTTTTGATGATATTTATGGGGCCTGTATGCCTAGATACATCTAGCTTCTTAGTTTTTCTTTTTGGCTATTACTTTTCCCACCCTATTATAAGTATTTGATTTGATTATTTTTCAAAAATTTTTGAAAGCGTTTTTGAAAAAGAATATCCCTTAAAGCCAAAATAAACCTATTAAATACGTAATTTATGAGCAACATAGAGCACATGAGTCGACTTAGGTACCGTTTGGCCAGACCTTTTTTCGGTATAAAAGCTACTTTAAAACAAAGTTAAAATAAAGGTCTTTAACAGACTTTTTTTCGGTATAAAAGCTACTTTAAAACAAAGTTAAAATAAAGGTCTTTAAGAAAAAAGTTAAAGTTGTTTGGCAATTTTTTTTTTTTTAATTTTAAAGTTATTTTGAAGTTAAAAGTTGTTTGGCAAAATATTGTATAAAATTTGAATTTATTATTTTTTTGGTGGTGTTCGGGGTTCGAACACCGGACCTTGCATATATTTATGCATTGTCTATATTAACCGAGCTAAACTCCCAAGGACAAAACTTTGAATTTATTATGAATTAACATAATAAATATATAAATGTTTAAAATATTTTTTGAAGGGAAAAAATGTTTAAAATATATATATATATATTTATAAATACTATATTTACTCAATGACGTTTATTTTGTGTAACATGAATATAAATCTGTATCATCATATAAAAGACTTGTTAAATATTTGAATAGGAGAAATAATTTTAGGAGACTCAAATAATAACATAAATAATATCAAAGTAGCTTGGAAAATTAAAAACATAAATCATCTTGTTGAAAAAAATAAATAAATCATCACAAACTCAAACATTTCTACTCTCCATCAACGCAACTCCTATATGATTTCTAACTTTATTCATGTAGCCTACATCTTGTACTCTTCCAGGATTATATGAAATGATTTCAACATTTATATTATTTTCTTCATATATCTATAGTATGTATATATGTGTGTGTGTACTATATACTATATAAAGAGAATAGTTGTTTTTTTGTTTTTCAATTATACTCTATAACAAAATTTGTTATAAGAATACCATATTTTTGGTGTCATTGAAAAAGATATGTTTAGTTTTTTTAAATAAGAAAAAGATATGCATAGTTTATTACAATATTAATGTGCAATATATACTAGATTGGGATTATCTACAAGATATCATGATTCAGATGGGTTTCTCATCTCGATGGATTAGTTGGATTATGCTTTGTGTTGAGACGGTTGATTACTCGGTATTGGTTAATGGAGCATCGGTGGGTCCTATTGTACCAAAACGCGGCCTTCGTCAGGGTGATCCCCTTTCACCTTATTTGTTCATCATTTGTGCTGAAGGTCTTTCCTCCCTAATTCGTGAAGTTGAACGTCGCAATGACATTAGAGGTACTATGATATGCACATATGCACCAGTTATTTCTCATCTTCTCTTTGCAGACGATTGCTTTCTTTTCTTTAAAGCTTGTGAATGTCAGGCTAGTTGTATGAAGAATATTTTGGCTACTTATGAAGAAGCTTCAGGGCAGGCCATTAATCTCCAGAAGTCAGAATTATTTTGTAGTCGTACTGCTCCAGATGATTTGAAGAATCTCATAGCTAGTACTCTCGGTGTTCGTCAAGTGTTGGAAATAGGTAAATATCTTGGGCTACCATCTATAATTAGACGTAGTAAACATGCAACTTTTAAATTTATTAAGGATCATATATGGAATAAAATCAACTCCTGGAGTAGTAGATGTCTCTCGTAGGCTGGAAGGGAGGTTCTCATTAAGTCTGTTTTGCAATCTATCCCTTCCTATGTGATAAGTGTTTTCCTTCTTCCGGGATTCCTCATTAATGAGATAGAGAAAATGTTAAACTCCTTCTGGTGGGGTCATAATTCAGCGCATTCTCGAGAATTGCACTGACTATCTTGGGAACGATTTTCAGTTCCTAAGGTGTTTGAAGGTATGGGTTTTAAGGGCCTTAAGGCTTTCAATATGGCTATGGTTGGCAAGCAGGCTTGGAAGTTGGTTTCTTCTCCAGAGTCTCTGATCACTCGTTTACTCAAAGCTAAATATTTTCCTCGAAGTGACTATTTTGGAGCTAGTATAGGCCATAATCCTAGTTATGTTTGGCGTAGCATATAAAGTGCCAAAGACGTGATTCGTCGTGGTTTTCAATGGAGTATAGGCACAGGGGAACACATTCCAGTTTGGGATCACCCATGGCTCAGTAATGTAACACGAATTTTACCATCTACTCATCATCATTTGAAGTGATCTATTATTGTTTCTGATTTCTTGGTTACACACCAAAAACAATGGAATATGGAGCTAATTAATGTTTTTTTTTTTACAATGCTACTGCTAGAAATATTTTTAATACTCCATTATTCCCTTCGGTAACTCATGATGTGCCTGTTTGGAAGTTCGAGAGGGGTGGTGCCTATTCAGTTAAAAGTGCTTACAAGGATATTCTGAATCATGATGTCGTAGTTGTACATCACCGTGTTCCGGGTAACTAGAATTGTATTTGGAGTTTAAAGTTTCCCCCAAAGGTCAAGAATTTTCTATGGAGAGCTTGTCGTAATTGTTTGCCCACAAGAATCCGATTGCAATCAAAAGGAGTTCAGTGTACTGATAGGTGTGCAGTGTGTGATGATTTTGGTGAGGATAGTACCCATCTGTTCTTATGTGCGATAAAAGCAAGATTTGTTGGCAACATAGTGGAGTATGGAGTCTTTTGATGACTGTTTTTGATATTGATGCAAGTTTTCCAACCAATGTGTTTGCTATCTTACAACACCTGGATCAACAGCAAAAGAAAGTTTTCAGTGTGACCCTCTGGAGTATATGGAAGCATCGAAACAACAAAGTATGGAACAATGTTACTGAAACAGCTCAAATCATTTGTGCTCGTGCAGGATCTCTTCTTACTAGTTGGAAAAATGCTCAGTCCATTCGTCATCATATCCCTCAGCATCCCGCTACCTCGAACGACTTGAAGTGGGTTAAACCGATTCCCGGCATATTTAAATGTAATGTTGATGCGTCCTTTTCTCAAGCTCGAAATCGGGTTGGCATTGGTGTGTGCATTCGAGATGATAAAGGTCGTTATGTTTTGGCCAAGACTGAATGGATGTCTCCGCTCCTTGATGTAGATTTGGGTGAGGCTTTAGGCTTATTATCAGCCATGTACTAGGTTCGCGATCTGCAACTAGGTATTGTGGACTTTGAGCTTGATTCCAAAACTGTGGTAGATAGTCTTTTTGGCAATAAAAGTGGCGTCTCAAATTTTAGCACAGTAATCAATGACTGTAGACGCCTGTTAGCTTCTGATTTAGTAACCTCTAATGTTAGGTTTATTCGGAGACAAACCAACGAAGTCGCTCATAGCTTTGCTAGAGTGGCTTTGCGTCATGCTAGTTTCCATATTCATATTAGGATTCCATCTTGTATCTTTACTATTATGAATGAAATGCAATAAGTATATATATGTGTGTGTGTGTGTGTGTGTGTGTGTGTGTGTGTGTGTGTGTGTGTGTGTGTGTATATATATATAAGTATAAATTTTTTAGGCATCTATACTTGTACTTTTAATTAAAATCAAAATTTTATAAAAATAATTATACGCATTACGCAACACTAATTTTTTTTTACGCATTAGCGTAACAAAAAAAACGACATAAAGCATTACTCTAAACGCTAATGTGTGTATGTATTTACCAGGTTGAAGAAAGTGAATAAAAATATTTGCGAGATTGTGATAATTAAACGGTATTGAAATTAAATATATAAGTGATAAAAAGATAATAAAATTCCTTCAAAAATAGATAATAAAATTAAATGGACCCTCTTTCAAAAAAAATTAAAACTAAATGGACCGGTTAAAAAAAATTAAATGGAAGAAAAAAAAGGTTGTCAGCGTGAGTTGAAGAGAAATGTTTGTGAAATAAATTGCCGTGAAGTAGATTTTTTGAAGTAACATTCAACAACTTTTGATCAAAGCTCATTCCATTCAATTTTATGCATTCTAAAAAAGTACTTTTTTTATAAGGTACTTTGGTACCGTTTGGCCCGACTTTTTTTTTTCTTCAGTTTCTCTTCATTTTTAAGGAGAAGCTATAGGCCAAACACAATATCAATAAAATACCTTATAAAAAAAGTACTTTTTAAGAATGCATAAAATTGAATGGAATGAGCTTTGACCAAAAGTTGTTGAATGTTATTTCAAAAAACTACTTCTCGACAATTTATTTCACAAGCACCTCTCTTCAACTCACGATGACAACCTTTTCTTTTATTTATTAATATTATATTTCAATTTTCTTTTTCTTCCATTTTATTTCATTTTATTTTTTGAACCGGTTCTTTTTTTTTTGAAGGAGGGTCCATTTAATTTTATTATCTTTTTTTTAAGGAGATTTATTATCTTTTTTATCACTTATATATTTAATTTCAATATCGTTTAATCATCACAACCTCACAAATATTTTTATTTCTTTTCTTCAACCTCGCAAATATATTCACACACACATTAGCATTCAGAGTAATATTTTATGTCTGTCTGTCAGTTTTTTTGCTACGCTAACGCGTATAATTTATTTTTAGTGTTGCATAATGTATATAATTTTTTTTTATAAATTTTGATTTCAATTAAAAGTACAAGTATATATGCCTAATAAAATTCTACTTATATATATTTTGCACATTTATATTATATTGTAACAAACTATGGATATCTTTTTTTTATTTAAAAAAAAGGTCTTGTTATCTTGTGAAGGAATCCAAAACTAGAAGTTTTTTCATTGAAAAGAACAAAATTTTGACTTTAAAAAGTTGAATAAAGTTAACATTTGCCTTAAAAAAAACTAAACATATCTTTTTCAATGACACAAACAATGTAACAAATATAATATTATATAATATAAATTCTTATCTTTTTGAATGACACCAAAAATATGATATTCTTATAACAAAATTTGTTATAGAGTATAATTGGAAAAGACAAAACTAACTATTCTAAAATTATTTATATTATTATTTGAGCCTCCTTAAATTATTTCTCCTATTCAAATATTTAACAAGTCCTTTATATTATGATAGGAATTTGTATTCATGTTACACAAAATAAACGTCATTGAGTAAATATAGTATTTGTAAAAAAATATCTTTTACGCCCTCCGTTCCTTTTTAAGTGTCTTTTTAAGGTGAATTTTCCGTTCCTATTTAACTGTCTTTTTGGTATTTTAAGGGTATAATTTATCAATTATACCCTTTGTCACATACTCTTGTTTTTTTTCAACAAAACTAACTAATGCTATCTATTTGGAAAACTAAAGTTTGTTTATTTTAAACAAAATTTATTTCTTGTTATCTTCAAATCTATCTATTCTCTATATATGAAACTTAATGTCTACCAAATATATAATCTTACCCCTTCTTAATTTTTTGACACATCATCAAAATTATATCTTTTTGTGTCTTTTGCATCAACTTACCCCTATTTTTTCTCTTCAAAAAACAAATTAAAACAAACTTACTCAATAAAATACACTACCTTAATCTTTTTCTTAAAACAAACAAACTTAATCTTAATATCAACCAAAACAAATTTTTCTATAATTCAACTTCTAAATATCAAGAGTTAAAAAAAATACAATCTTCTATTCTTTTCTATTATTTAATTATGAAATTAATGTCTACCAAAAATAAAATCTTACCCCCTCTTAAATTTGACACATCATCAAAATTATATTCTTTTGTGTTTTTTTGCTTCAACTTCCCCATATTTTTTTCTCTTAAAAACAAATAAAAACAAACTCACTCAATAAAACACACCAACTTAATATATTTTTTTTAAAACAAACAAATTTAATATTAATCCCAATAATTTTTTTTCCTATAATTCAACTTTTAAATATCTAAACAGTTAAAAAAATTACAAAATATCTATTACAAAGCATATACCTACGTTTCAAAAAATTACACATTTTCAAGTCTGCTTTTTTTTCAAAAAAATAATTTGCCTTTGTTTTTTTTAATCTTTTTTTTTGTCAAAAGAAAAAATATATTAATTAAAAAAATAGATAAAGAGATCGAGGGCATTAGACCTGACTCATGTACAACAAAAAACAGGGATACCGCATAATAAATCAGATCAAGTGGATCGACCCAAATCTATCGTAACAAAAATGCACTAATCAACAAGCGAACCTGTACACGGGCACGAAACCAGGTTATAAAATAAAAAATGAAAAGTTGACCTCTGCGAAAAACAATTGATGGATCGACCGTGAGCACAATATCAAAATTCAAGTGTCAAGAACTCCCTAAACAAATCAACAAGCATAAAAACTCTTTCGATCTTGAAGAACCAGAGTGTAGACAAACAAGACATTTTAAAACCTGTATATCTCAACATATTTGAAAACAACATAGAATCAAAGAAGTCAGACCACCATGTCATATTATAATTTTTTTTATTGTTGTAGATCATTAATTATTATATCTTTTAGAAAAATGACTATAAAAAAAATGAAAACATGTTAAATGAGTCATTAAATAATAATGTTGTTACAATTCATACACGAGACTCATAACGACATCTTTACTATTTTAAATATTTTTACATAATATGACACTAACCTCCCTTAAGGTCTTCTTAAATAACACAACATCCGCTTTATTGTTTAACTAAACACCAATTTTTTTTTAATCAAATTGACAAACACTTCTCTTATAATATAACAAGGTTTAAACTTTGTTAATTTCATTTGTTTTCACCAATTAACTTCTTCATTTAATTTTCAACAATTTTTTCATTCCATTTTTCAATTGGTGATTTTTCTCAACTTATTGTTCCTCAGTTAAAGTGGTTTAATTTTTAAACTCTAATGTAATAAAACAGATATATCGAAGATTATTTCCTTTTTATTGATCAACCACAATGTCCATCCACCAAAAATTCTTCTCATCTCTATATTCTCCTTTGATCTCGTATGTAATTGCCGATCTTTGATTCTATTTGGTGGTAAAAACAAATGGTGTTATTGTTTTTCCATTGCGAGAAAAAAACCTCATTTAACTTAAATTTGAAAAGAGAAAACAGATACAAACAGATCAAGAAAAAATCTCATTTAACTTAATTGTGAAAAGAGAAAACTGATACAAACAAACCAAAATGATTGAAATTAAATTGTATATTTACAAAGTTATTGAAATGGATAAAATGATGGAAGATTGATGTGTTTGAAAATTAGAAGGGGTGCTCGTGTTATTTAAGAAAATCTCAAGGCAAATCAAAGTAATTTGCCCTTTTATCATTAACGTTGGCTTTATCATTAGTTTTTTTTTTCTTTTTATTTTCTCAATTCAAATAGTATTGCAATGCGCTTTGATGCATAACCCCCATTCGAATTAACCCGTACGGAGCACGGGCCCGTGCTTAGCATGAGTTTGTTGCTAGTTTAAACAAAATTTTGTTACAAACAATGGTTCAAAAAAGAGTTAAAATTATATAAAAATATAAAAAAAGATGAGTAACAATTGTTAAAAATTTCAAGTGCAAAGTAAAAGAACAAATTTGAGAGAAGAAAAATAAAAGACTCGTTGGAATTGCTGATGAGAGGTGAAGATGGAGCAATAACTGAAGACTCGTTTGACAATATACAAGAAACAAAATGACAATGAAGAAGAAGAATTTTCATCAATATAATTTTTATATTGACTTAAAATAATTAAAAAGATGTGCACAATATTTAGAAAATTGACAATTGTTTGTTATGAGAGAGAGAGCGCGTAAAAAAATAGGAATTTATCGGAGAAAAAGATAATAATCGACAGTTGTTTGTTACAGGAGAAAGATAACCTATTAAATTTATTTGAAAGATAAAGTGTAAATAAAAAAATAGGAATTTATTGGTGGATTAAAATGAGGGTATAATAAGAAGAAAATGCGCAAAAATACACTTCGCTATTTTGGTATTAATTTTCTAAAAAACACTTAAAAAGAAACAGAGGGAGAATATTTTGAACATTTTTTTCCTTTTATTTATTATGTTAACTCATAATAAATTTATGCAAGGTCGGGGGTTCAAATCCCGGACACCATCAAAAAATAATAAATTCAAAGTTTTGTACAATATTTTGCCAAACAACTTTTAACGTAAAAATAGTTTAAAACTAAAAAAATAAAGAAACCAAACAGCTTTAACTTCTTTCTCAAAGACCTTTGTTTTAAAGTAGCTTTCAAACCGTAAAAAAGTCTGGCTAAACGGTACCTTTATTGATATTGTGTTTGGCTTAACTTCTTAAAAATGTAGAGAAGCTGAAAAAATCTGGGCCAAACGGTAACTTATTTCCTTTTTTTTTTTGAATGAATGAGTCAACTTCTTCCTAAAATGCTTAGTAAATATCTTGTATTGATTTTTTAGGGTAGTAAATATCTTGTTTTGTTAGGCAAAGGGAAAAAACATTATTATTTTTATTTTTGAGAAAAATAGAAAAACCGAAAAATAAACATGAAATTAAAGAATATTTCACGGTTGTAACAAAAAATAAATAAAAAAATTCACGGTGAACGATATGCTTCTCCACCAATGTGCCAAACCCCACAACAAGCGATGCTAGGCGTACATAGGATTTTCTCAAAATTAAAGAACTATCTCAATACTTGTTAAAATTGAAACCATAAACGATAAGATTTTTCAGTATAGTAAATTATTCAAACAAAAGGAAAAGCACAAGGAACAACGTCCAAGCATAAAACGTAGAATAAAAAGCATGCTACTCAACAAAAGAATAATCTAACTCAGAGTGTAGATGTCTAAAACACCAATCTAAATAGGGTTGTTCCTCATAGGAAACTTGTCTTACATGATGATCAATAATTCGAAAAGGTAGAATGATTTGTGGCATTTATTATCATCACCTTTATACACTCTGCATTTGTGACATGAAAGATCGATGACATGCACAAATTTTTTTCATAACCCCACAACTCCGGGTTGCTCAATGCATAGTACTTTCTGCCGGGAGCATAAAATAATGCAAGGTCGTCTAAAGTTTCCAACTTTACATAATCCATGGTTGAAAAGTCTATCCTGTACGTATTAAATATTTCCTTGGACATAAAATTGAGCACTAAAAGATGTTCATCACAACTAACCAACCTTACATGTGAGTAATCAGTATAAGTTATACTAGGAGTACTCTTCAGCTCTAAAATATGTATAATTGCAGAATTCAAGTTGAGTATTCCTATGTTGGCCATGTCAGTGACAACATATACGGTATTGTATAAAACAGCAAAGTCAATAACCTTTTGTGATGTCAAATAAGTAACCCAACCACAATTTTGAGATTTATAGACATGCAAATTGTCAGAATTTCTACATAAAACCACTAAGATAAATTCCTTTGAGCCTTTGGCAAAAGCAAGTAACACATGGCAAGCAAAACAAGAGAAATCGACTTTAAATGTTGAGTTGTTGATTTTCATCATTCTTTTTTTAAATGGATTAATTAGTATGAATGAACTATTTATATCTGTCATGATCAAATATCCGCTAGAAGACCCTTGATAGGTAAATCTGAAGAAGTTATTTAACATCTTTGAATGATAAACGTTTTGGTGAGGTGAGCTGATGAAGGAAAAATATTTCTTAGAAATTGAAGACTTTTGGACAAGTAATGGTTCTTGGGATGCCATGAAGTTCCTCTAATAAATTTTATGAATTTGCCACCAATTCTTACACACATTACCAAATGTGAAAAGGTCATCAAAATCTTGCATTTTAGAAACGATGATATCCAACAAATCCCAAGAAAGTTGAGAGACCGCTATCTTCATTTTTTTCCTTTGTATCACAACAAAAGAAAATGTTAGGTGATTACAAATATATGTCTTTTTTTTTCTATATTTCTGAACCATAATTTTTACTTTTCATATCATAATACCATAGAAAAGAAGCAAATAAAGGAAATATTTATTTCCTTATTTTTTTTCAAACAAAAATCGAGACCAACATACAATTATATACTTTTTTCATTTTTTTTTAATGTGGGCAGTTTATTTTTCCATTTCCGTGATCATTATCATGCCAGTGTCTATCATTAGTAAACAATAGATAAGCACACCAAGATGCTCATCCAAACCAAGTAACACTGGTATGTATTTGTCAAAGGTATTAAGATTTATTCGGAGGGATGAATATTCGGTGTAGATACCATTAAATTCACATCCCTATCCAATAATTAAATCCATATATTTTTGTCATCCCTAGCATTAACCTCTGTTTTCTCCTAATCAAGGTAGTGATCATTGTTTCCAAAGGATTGTTTCCCATACACAGTGCATGAACCCCTAACCCCTATTTTAATAGCAACTATCAGTTTGTTATGATAAATACTTTCTATCATGAATGTAAATAAATTAAAATTATCAAAATATGTGAAGTAACAATAATCATAGATAAATCATTACTAAAAAATGAATCATAAATAATAAAATAAAAACCACTAACCAGAATCATGAGCTTGTTGTTCATCATCCGCTGGAATTGGCAGTCTGATGCGATAAGGCTTCATGTAGGCGTTGAATCCTAAGATTAAATGTCTATGCCCTTTAAGTACTTCATTCACCCTTTCTTTGAATTCTTGAACTGGAAGTATGATTTGATGATCATTCATGCAGGTCTTGAAATCATTTATGTCTTTCATAAATTCATCATAGTTTCCCTTCTTAACATCATGAAATACAGATTTTACTTCCTCGAGAAACCCAGTTTCATATTCCTTTGCCATGTAGGCTGATGATTGAGGCGGCTTACCGAAGAATAAAGTTATCGTAATCCTAACTTCAGGAGGGAAGACTGTGTTGTTGTTGCAGTACTTTATGAGCAGTAATGGCTAACCCTAATTTTTAAGCAAGCAAAACTAGACGGTAAAACCGCTAAAAACCCGGATCAAACGGCCCAAGATCGGAAAACCCGCAGATATATCTGATCGATCACTATTCTAAAAACCCATCGTTATGTGCTTATAACACTTAGAGATGAGAAGTTGTTTGTTACTCTGCTGAGAAAATTAAGGTTTTCTTGTTGGAGCAATAACACCAGAATTGCCCTTTGTATCATACGGTCATTCATTATGACCACTATTGTGACCCATTGTCATTTTCAAAAAATAAATAAAGGATTAAATATGTTTATTTTTCGTCTCAATGTTTTAAGCTCTCTACGATATTCTTTAACTTTTAGTCCATCTTTTAGAACAAACTCATAAAATTTTGAAGAAAAATTCATACTATTGTAAGTATCTATCCCCATAAAAAATTAGAATTTTTAAACAAAACATGAATTTAATATAAATTTTTATATAGTTTACAGTTAAAAATTTATATTGTTTTTTTTTACAAATGTTAACGGCTTGTTAAAAAAAATCAATGTTAACGTAAATTATTGACACTCCTACGTTCATTCAATCATATTTTAATAAAAAGATAGTTGTGAGTAACTAATATATCAAAAAATACAGTCTTAATTACACTTTTGGTCCTCGCATTTTAACCAGCTCACGAAAATGGTCCTGCATCTTTCAAATCGAACAAAATCGTCTCTAAACTATCATTTTTTTGCAATTTTAGTCCTACCTCGTATTTTGAACTTCATAAACGCGCAAAAATGACAGTTTTAGACCTACCCCCTATGCTCAACCATGAAATAAACAAGGAATAAAGCATGTAGGTACAATAAATCTACTTTATTCAACATACTAACCAAAAAACCCCTAATTTGAAAACATATCTTTCGGTTACTATAAAATTAAAATAAATTGAGTTCTTATAAAGGTTCTTTATGAATGCCACTAATACATTCTCTAATACACATTTTTTAATAAACTCTTTTATTGATTAAAATTCAAATGAGTCCTACTATTTTGTATGAGTTGTTTATAAATCTAATGAGATCTATATAAATTTCAATCAATGATAAAAATGAGTAGCAAAGTCCACGTTAAAGTGTGATGCTAGCATTTTCTAGTTCTTCATATATTTCTTTGTTGAAAAAAGATAGGTAGACACTCTTTATGTACCTCTCAATTCTCATTTACACTCTTATGTGGCAAGGGTACATTAGTAATTTTACATCACATCATCACCTTTCTTTCAATGTTTTTGTCGAGTGTATGCCATTTAAGGTGATTTATGTATAAGGGTTTTTTTTTTTTTTTTTACGTTAGTATATTAATCTTAATCTAAGTTAAATGTACCATGTACACATCCGAGCCATTGCATGTTAATATTTAAGAAATTTGTTGTACACACATCTCACAAGGCTGAAAAAACATCTTTAAAAGATCGATATACCCTTCGACAGTTAACTGCCGAGAAATAGCGAACCAGCTGCAATTAACTGCCGAGGAAAAATTCGGCAGTTAACTGCCGAGGAAAACGTTATAAGTACAGAACAGCCATTGGAGTTTCCAAAACTCCATTGTTGCGTTTTTGATATTTTTGGGTGCGATTTTCAGTCATTTAAAGCCATTCCAAGCCAATTTCAATCACAAAATCAAGTAAGTGTTTTGAATCCTATTGCATTGGTTTTTTGTGATTGAATTGTTAGTTTTTTTTGGTTAAATTTCGATTATAGAAGTTTTATTGGTTTTATGATTTTATGATAGTTTAGGTTTAGGTTTTGATGTATTGTTGTAGAATTGTTATGTTTAGGTATTGATTTTATGATAGTTTTGGTTTAGATTAGAATTGTTAGAATTGCTGTTAGAATTGTTTAGGATTATGTTTAAGTTGTTATGAATTGTTAGAATTGATTTTATGATTATGATAGTTTAGGTTAAGGTTTTGACGATGGTTTAGGTTTATGGAATTGTTAATTAGTTTAGATTTTGATCGTCATTTTGTTTATGTAGACATGTCTCAGAATCAAAATCAGGGTAACATTCAGTTGAACAAAAAGGAGGGTGATGAGAAGAAGAAATAAAAATTGCCTATGACATGGCACGGAATCGCATGTGATGGTTCTGTAAAAAGGAAGGATTCGGTGCCGGTGTACAATCATTCCAGGTTGAGGAGGAGCGGGAGGACATGCTATTTTGGTCCTCAACCAAAAGCAGGTGCCGCATGGACAGCCGAGGACAACCCGATTGACTTGTGCGACAAGGAAGATGATTGAATGTAATGGCTTGAAATGCCTAATTGTTTTGGATCTTTTTTTATATTTCGCGCGCATTTTGCTACATTTTGCTTGACATTATGATACTTTGAATAATCTCGCGTATTGAATAAATTCGAATAAAAGCTACATTTACATTAAAATACATAAAGTTCCTAAATATGTCATATCATTACATTACATTACGTTCGAAAATGCACCTTCCAACTACAACAATTATCTTACCTTTGAATAGGGTAAATTTAAACTTGCCAAACAACAGCTATCAAGCATTCACCCGGCACTTCCATTGCTCCATTCAAAAGATTAAATTCTTGTTAGGTGTGGTTTAAATGATGGTATTCAAGTGTCAAAAGAATGAGGTTCATTCCTTGACACTTCAATACCTTCATTTAAACTAGCCTAACAAAAATTTAATCTTTTGAAAGGAACAATGGAAATGTCGGGCGAATGCTTGATAATTGTCGTTTGGCAAGTTTGAATTACCACATTCAAAGGAAGACAATTGTTGTAGTTGGAAGGTGTAGTTCCCTACCTAATAACGATATTCTGGCGGAATCAGACTTATATAATACATTCAGGTTGCACCTTCAAACTACAATAATCATCTTACCTCTGAAATGGCAAATTCAAAGTGGCTAAACTCCAGAACTCCAACATTCGCCCGACAATTCTATCCTTCCATTCAAAAGATTAAATTCTTCTTAGGCTTGGTTTAAATGACGGTATACAAGTGTCAAAAAATGAGGTCCATTCCTTGACACTTCAATACCTTCATCTAAACAAGCCTAACAAGAATTTAATCTTTTGAAAGGAACAATGGGAACGTTGGGCGAATGTCGGAGTCCTGACGTTTAGCAAGTTTGAATTTCCATTTCAGGGTAAGATAATTATTGTAGCTGGAAGGTGAATTCCCTACCTAATCACGACCCCCCACCTAATCATGATCTTCTGGCGGAATTAGACTTTTGATGATATCTTCGGTTGATCTCACCAACGTCGCTCGCATATCGATCCACTGGAACATGTTGTGCTCCCAAAACATGGTCGTCACGTTTTCGTCGTTCGTCAATTCCACCTAAATGAATGATACTCTCCCATCGTCGACGTTGATACCAAATGTATTCCATCTTCCTTATGTCTCCGGGGTTGACTCCTTGGTTGAATTCATCCAGCTGGTCCTTGAGACCTCTTAGCGTTATATCAAGGCACCGAACCTTCAACCTATGAGGTTCTCCACCATTGAATTGTACATGAATGTCGATCCATCCGACAATTGTTTCAAATCTACACAATAAGAAATTAAAAACAATCAATGAAAAACTCATTCAAAGGTTTCATCAAACACTTTATTTTACATGAACCCTAAAAATCATAAAAATAACCCTAAACTCTAAAAGAAACATAAAAATGCAAAAAGTATAAAAAAAAAATTATTCAACTTATATCTACTCTTAAAATAAATCATATACTCTTACATTTAAATCTACTTAAAAACTAAAATAAAAAAATATGTATAAAACACCAAAATAAAAAATAACCCTAAAATTTTAAACTATAACATAAACATCATGCAAACATTTTAACTAAATTAATCATCTAACATCCACTCTAAAAATGAATTATAACATGTAAATCTACTCAAAAACTAAAATAAAATAAATCTACTCAAAAACTAATTTATAACAACTAAAATGTAAGTTAATAGTATTATAATTACTTACTTGTGATTTTGTTGAACAAATTTGGTTGGGTTTTTTTAGAGAGGTTTTTGATAGAGATTTGGAATTTTTTTTGGTAAAATGAGAGTAATAATGGTGAGAGAGCTTCTGCCAGATTTGTAGTAGGATAAACTGCCGAAAAAACCTCGGCAGTTAACTGCAGCCGGTATAGAAATTCCTCAGCAGTTAACTGCCGCCGGGGCTTTTCATCTTTTACATGCGTTTCTTAGCCTTCTCAAATGTGTGTACAACAATTTTCAATATTTAAAATCTCTTGGCCCAGATCAAAGAACACGACCACTTTATTCAACATGGGTAATTTGAATAATCCTGCTCTTCACCCAGCAAGATACACTCCAGCCCAACCAAACTGACCAAAATGCCCATGCGCAAGTTAAATCACGCTGCGTGACTTAACTTGCGTACGTTATGTGTTCTGCGCAACTTAAGTTGCGCTGCGCATGTTAAGTTGCGCAGCGTGACTTAAGTCATATAACAGCAAAACATAGACCCATCTCCCTCATTTCTCAAACTTCGAATAGGTCTACGAGGCGCTCCTGAATATGTCTAATCAGTTGGTTGAGATTGACACAGAGGAGGAGGATATCGAGCGAGTTCAAGTTAGGTTGGTCTGCGTTAAGGCGTTTATGTTGCTCTTGCTTGGATGGACCATTTTCTCCCGCAAGAACAGCAAAACATTAATATGTTGTGGCTGCTTGCGCTGCAAGATATGGACGACTTGTCATGGGGTGGGATGAGACTAGAATTCATGTACGAGCAGCTCTCTCTGACCTTCGATTCATCAGTGGCCTCCTGTTGTAGTTACATGACCCTGCTTGTGGTAAGATTTATTTTTCTTCTTTTTAACTTATTGGATCGTAAATTTGTGCGTTGTTTAACTTATTTTTCTTATTTTTTACCTTATTTTTATAATACTTGTGTTGATATATATTTGGTTCTTTGTGTTTGCAGGGATGGACTTTGGCGCACTTCACGAACCTCATTCCGAGGGTTCTTAGTGATGTGTACGACCCGGCAGTAGCGCCGCTTGTGAGCCGGTGGAGACCTCCTAGGGGCTTTACGGACCCTGGACACTACAAAGATGTCATTATGCGATAGATCACTCTCATGTCATCTGGAGGTCATACGAGAGACGGCGACACATCACGCCCTTTCATGACGTATGCTAGTACTCCAGATGGATCATGGTCGGCAGAGACAAGATGGTCCGTCGCTTGCCTGAGCGGGTTCTTAGGCAGTACGGGTATGTCTTGACATGGCCCAGGTCTCCTACAGATGTTGAGCTTACTGCGGCAGATGACGTGGCCCAGGCTTTCTTGGAGTTTGCTCTACATGTCCTCAGCCAGCAGCAGAGGGGTGATCCGGTGCCAGAGGACGAACCGTAGGCTCATAGTAGGGGGTACATGAGATGGTTCTTTAGAGTGTCATATCCTATTGTGAACCCTCATTCAGCCATTCCTGACTACACAGCTCAGGCACCTCCTCGTCTTGTCCCTCCTTACGAGGAGGTTATTGTTGACCAGCAGTGGGCCAAACATCCTCCTGACCTATACCAGATCATCGTCATCATCAGAGCCAGAGTGGATAATGTTATGGGACATCCTGATGTGTTTGGTAATCCAGAGGTACTTCGCATGATGCAGGGTATACAGTCTGAGTGGAGCATGCTGGAGCAGATGCAGGTTCCACGACGACGGAGCAGGAGTCCACAGCAGTAGGGTTTAGGCATTATGACTTGTGTAGTTTTGTTTATGATATTTTGTCGGATTTGGATGTATATTATATTTCCGCTTTTTTAGCATTTTTATGACATTTTCCCTTATCTTGGTCCTTTATTTTTTTTCGTAATTTGTTTATGAGTTAACACGTGCTTGAATGAATAACGAAAAAAAAATCTTGACTATTAACATAGAGATCAAAAAACCAGTTTTAGAAATATAAGGATTATAATTTAAAGAATATGTAAATAGAGGGATCAAAATTACATTTAAGAGGCTAAAAATAAAATAGATTTAAAAACTTGCTTCTAAGCACAAGGTGTGTCTAGAAGGGATCAAAGAGAGCAAACATTACATACATGCTAGCAAAAATGCCAAACCAAAACAAAATACAAAACTACCTCTGTGCGCTAGTTAACTCACGCACGTGTAAAACTGTGCGTGAGTTAACTTGCGCAGTGTCTGGCTTAAGTCACGCAATGTTTAACACATGTGTGACTTAAGTTACGCAGCGCATGGTAACTAATGCACAGTTTTACACATGCGTTAGTTAACATGCGCAGGAGCAAAATCGTCCTGCTTGCATGGCGGGAGTGTATTTTGTAGGCGGAGAGTAGTATTCTAATTTGAAATCTCCTGGGCCAGATGGATTTCCTCATCTCTTCTTTAAGTCCCAATGGGAGACTATTGATCCTAGTTTGAACCAACTTGTGCATAAATGTTTCATGACACCAACTAATATTAGAGGTAAATCATACGCTTATTACTTTAATTCCTACGAGTGATGGTGATACTCTTGTTATCCAATTTAGAACTATTGTGTAATGTAATTTATAAGATTATTACTCAAAGATTACGACATATTATGCCTTACATTATCTCCCATAATGAAAGCAGCTTTATTCCAGGTAGATCAACCATCGATAATATTCTCGTCCTTCAATAAACCATCCGCAATTTGAATAACATGCATGGAAAAACTAGATATATGGTTCTTAAACTGGATTTAGAAAAAGCTTATGATCCGCTTGAGTGGTCTTTTATTAAAGAAACTCTTCATGCTCTCAAGCTCCCATGACACTTGTGTTCCATCATTGAGAATTCTCTCTCCTCCTCCTCCTTAATGTGTTTGAACTGGAATGGGACGAATACTAACTCATTCAACTTGAATGGTCTAAGACAAGGAGACCCTATCTCTCCTCATCTCTTTGTTCTAGCTATTGAGAGGTTTAGCCATAAAATTCAAGATTTAGTTGCAACTGGAGCTTGGAAAGCCACTAAATTTAAGATTTAGTTTAGCCATAATTTTAAGAGAATGCACATGGAGTTGCCTAAACAAAATGAAAAGTATTTTCCCCAAAACTTCTTTTCTTTTATTAGTTAATCTTTATTTAACAAGTTGTGTGCATTCTGAAACAAACAAGTATAACCCAAGTGGTAGAATCAAAGGAAAGAAAGCCTCCTCAAGGCCAATGTAACAAAGAAAATTATTATAATGTTGTAAAAATGGAAAAATGAACGCATCTTATGAATGTGACAGCAACTATCATTTTGACTAGAAATTATATTTGTACAACCACCTTATGACAACTTTTCAACAATTTTCTCTCTCATATTCATATTATGCTCTTACTCTCTCTTTATTTTTTCTCTCCATTGTTTTTGACCAATAAAAATAAAATAAAAAGAAAAATTGTCACATAAGTTGTTTTATATGGTTGTTCAAATAATACTACTCCATTCTGACAACACTATGATAGTTGCACTTTCCCCCGGATGATTCAAGACCAAGAGTAGGTGCCTCAACAACATTACCATCACCGCCAATGGTAAAAGTGTGGTGGCCAAGGTTGTTATGAGTGTGACTCCACAATAGGAGATGTAGACCGTGATTACAACCTCATTGTCAAAACAACATTGTCGATGCTTCTAAGGTGGTATGGAAAGCCTTAGTGTCCCTCATGACCGATGGGGTGGACTGAAAATGTTTGATATTATACGAGTTGATGCATGTTTTTCTATGTTGTGAACTTTTATTTTCAAGATAAGGTGTGTGTGTGTGTGTGTTGTGTGTGTGTGTGTGCGCGCGCGCGTGTGTGTGTGTGTGTGGGGGGGGGGGTAGAAGTCACATATGTGTGTGTGTGTGTGCGCGCGCGTGCGTGCTAGAAGTCACATATGAAGCAACCCATACCTCAAGGTGTGATTTTTTTTGATTATAATTTGCTAAAAGACACCTTCATAAAAATTAGTTGGTGTCTTTTAGTAAATTCTCAGAGAATAACTTGCTAAAAGATACCTTCATAAAATGTGTCTTCTAGCAAAACTCATATATATATATATATATATATATATATATATATATATATATATATATATATATTGTTGATGTTGTATTGTTGATAGAAGGTGTCTCATAGAATAACTTGCGACCATCGTAAATATTGTTGATATATAAATAAATAGCAAATAATTATATTTACGTTGTAAATATATTTTAGTTTACTCTCTAAGTTACTTAAGATAGCAAATAATTGCCGAACATCTTTAGCAAAAGAATCTTATAAGAAAGATCTCTATAAGTACCCAGCCGCCTCCCTTTCCCTCAAATCCAAACCCTCTCCTTCAAAATGTAGACCTTTATAACGGTGGTGCGACGAGGCACGACCTCCGCATCACCTCACCTCCGACGACCATTGCACTAGTGTGGTTTTAGGAGGTTGTAGCAAACAGCTCGCGCCGGTGACTTCTGGTTATTCTCCCGACGGCTGGTTTTCATGGAGGCGTTGGTTTTCGGTTCGTGGTTGCTGGTGGTGATTTCGCGATGGATCTGATGGTGGCTTGTGGTGGTAGTTTTTAGATCTGGATTTGGATCGAGATCTAGATCTGTTTTGTAGTGGCTGCTGAGAAAGATAGGTGGTGGTTGTTAATGGTGAATTGGGAGTAGGTTTGATTATGTGTTTTTGTATGGTGGTGACATTTTGGTGATGATAATGAGCATGGGGGCAGTTTTCGTTTTTTGTAGAAGGAGGGTAATTGGTTGGTGATGTTGGGGAGGGATGGTTTTATGGGTAGATGCTTTAGTTTTTCAGTCGCTGTTTGGATTTTCTTTCAACAGTTTTGTGGTTCACAAGATTGTTTTCTTGTGCTCCGCGGTCCAGTTTTGGTGACCTCATATGCTGTTTTGGTGGATCGGTTTGTAACACCCACACTAAACGTACGTAGAAAGTTTAGTATGCGCATTAGAACTGATATTGGATACATTAAAATTTACAACTTTAATACTTCGAATGAATATCATTTACAGAAAATTCAAGTTCGTACATCAATATACTCAATACAACTGTCCAAATATACGAAACATCCTCAAGTCCACATCCTCCTGCATCGGGTACGAACGATCACTTGTTGAATATCCATCCGGCTACAAGCTTGCTGCACTCTGCTAAACCGCTAGCTGATCTGAAACAAATAAGGGTTGGGATGAGACATAATGTCTCAGTGAGTTCTACCTAATCCTAGGTTGTGTGGTAACCTCGGGGAAAACCTAGGGTCACCACGTGTCTATACTGCAACCTGTCGGTTGTCTATTCGTGTGTGGTCATGCTCATCTAGACGGCTGTGCACACTAGAGACCGTCGTAGATTACTCTCAACCTAAGTTATAGGTTTCTCAACTTATACGTGTCATGGTGGTTTCGAGGAAACCTAATAAAGCTATGCTACGATACGACAACCACATCATAGTCTGAACAACTCAATCATGACACGACTCTATACCGTTGACGAGTTAGGTTAGTGGATCGTTGGTTAGAAGAACCGGGTTTCTGGTTGTGTGTGTGGTGGAGGTTCTGTGGTGTGTGGTGGCGGTGATGTAGTATGGAGACGAAGCATCAGAAGTTTTTTTACGGTTGTTTTCGGTGATGTCTAAACGGTGGCAAAATGGATGGACGGGGGGTTAGCGAGGTTATTGGTGTTTGCGTGATGGTTGGGATTTTTTGGAGGTGTGGTTTTTGCGTGGTCGTATGGATGGGGTAGGCTTGGATTTTGTTTATGTTGTTGTGCGGAGGGTTGTCTTCGATTTAGGTGTTCATTTCACTGCTTTCGAATATAGTCCTTTGTTAATATTTCTTGTAGGTTTTTCAAATTTTGTCTTAGATGCACGAGGTTTACAATTGGATGTTCCCCATCTTTCATTTGTATGTTGTTATTTTACGACTCCTGTCCTGACACCTCTTGTGCTGGTCAGGACTCATTGTGATTTTAATAAATTTCATTTTAACTTCTTCAAAAAAAGATAGAATATTATATTGAATATTCAGTCTATAAGTATAATCATAGTTTGGTCTCTAACCTACTTTACTCCTATCTAATAAATCTTTCGTTAACGCACGGTTTTCATCATATGTCTTTCTTTTCTCTCTTATTCAACAATTATGTGTGAAAATGCAATACATATTTTTTAGAAACTCTCAAAACTTAAATTATATATGAATGGGTTGCCATTGCCATTTTGCTTGCTGCATCACCATGACAGGGTCCAGCAAACGGCACCAGAAAAAAGGGTGCGATCTCATCTCACAATCTTCCTCACACTCCTAACAACCACAACCATGCCAATAGTGAACCAGTGGTATACTCGTCGCTAGGTATAAAGGTGGCAAAAAGATCAAGTAAGAATGAAAAGATAAAAGTAAAATATAAGTGTGACAAGAGAGATTCTTCACTTTAACTTTATAACTGAAATAACAAGTGTGACAAGATTAATCCCTTGATTAATAACAATTTTTCGTTTCTTCGATTTTTAACTCTCTCACACATTTAAAAAAAACTCTCTCTCACATACACATATAATAGATTAAATTTTTAACAAAATATATATCATTTAACAAAGGGAACTTCTACGGTACACCTGTAAATTGAGGTGTACTGATACTCTTGCTTCCTAAATCTATAAATTAACGAGTAATTTTATGAAATAAATAGTTATTTGTTCACATTTATATTTTAGAAAATATCATTTCTTAAGAAAAACACATAATTCATTGTTTATAAGAATCATAGTAATTTTTTCTACATATTATCGTATAAAATGATCAAAGTTCTCTATTATGAGCGATAAAAATTCAATTGTATTTCGTTGATGCTTTTTGTGAATAAGATTAATCATTATAATTATAAATGATAAAAAAAATATTTTTTTTCAAAAAAAAACAACTTATTTAACTATAAATTTAAGAGTTTAGTGTACCGGTACACTCAAATATGTTGGGTGTACCGTAGAATTTGCTTATTTTTGTCCTTATGATTTTTGGATTTTAGAATTTAAAAAGAGTTTTTTATTGATTCCGATTTTATAATCCGAAAACTTCAAAAAATAAATTGAGGGACGGTCTTTGTCAAGCTATTTATTGGAATAATGACTTCGACTTGGACACTTGAATTTTGAGTTGGATTAAAAGGTGTTGGTTGATAGTTTTCATATGAATAAAAAAGACAATTTTTATTTAGAATTTATTACGGTTTAAATATGATTTTCATCCCTGTAATTAAGGCGAGTTTTGATTTTTGTCTCTGTAAAAAAAAACTGAAAAACGTCCTTGCAAAAAAAAATTGTTTGAAAAAGGTCCCTAGCCCCACATCCAAGCTGATTTGGCATGCTTTTCGCCACGTGACGGTTGCTGACTATGCAACTTTTGCCACATGGCGCTGAAATGGCTATCCACGTAATTAAAAAATAAAAAATATTTTTTAAATTCTGAAAATTCATTTTTTAAATTAAAAAAATATGAAAAGACATTTATGGGAAAAAATCTATAAAAAAAAATTCAGAAAAAAAACCTATTATAATTAAAAATTTTGAAGAAAAAAAGTGAAAATTAAAGTTTTGAAAATTATTATTTTTTAATTTGAAAATTATATATTAAACTTTTTTTCGAAAATACTGAAAATTATATTTTCAAAAATTATAAATTTTGAGATTATATATATTTTTTTCTTTTCATATTTTAATTTTCAAACATTTATTTCCAGATTTAAAAACAAAAAACTAATTTCCAAATTTTTTTCTTAATATTTTAGAAAAATAAAAAAATAGATTATTGAAAAAAAAAGATTTTTTTATGATTTTTTTTAAGTTTTTTTAATTTTAAAAAACAATTTGCAGATTTTTTTTTTAAAATTTAAAGTTTTAATGACGTGGATTGTAACGTCAGCGTCACGTGACAAAAGTTGCACGGTCAACAACTGCCACGAGGTCAAAATCATGCATCAGCCAAAATGTGGAGTCAGGGACCTTTTTCAAACAATTTTTTTTTACAAGGATGTTTTTCAATTTTTTTTTTGCAGGGACGAAAATCATATTTAAGCCATTTATTATTAATGATTTCATTCAATTTTTCTCTATCTTTAGTCGCAGTTATTTTTAGTTAGATGGATCGAACGGCTATTTACAACTAGTGTTCATGATTTTTGTTGTCATCCCATGTTATAGGCAAATTCTATGGTGCATCCAAAAAATTAAGTGTATTGGTACACCAAATCAATAAATTAATAGTTAAATGTGTTATTTTTTGAAGAGATTTTTTTTTCTATCACCTATAATTAAATTTTATTTACCAAAAACGTCAACAAAATAAAATTTAATCTTTCTGTATTTTTAGTACTCATAATAGATAATTTTGATTATTTTTTACAATAAAATGTAAAACAAATTAGTATGATTTTTATAAACAATGAAATGATGTTTTTTCTTATGAGATGACATTTTCTAAAATATAAATATCAACGAATAGCACTTTATTCCATAAAAATAATAGTTAATTTAAATTTTTTTGAAGTAGGAGTACGAGTACACCTTAATTTGCGGGTGTACCGTAGAAGTTCCCACATAAATAACATATAATGAGAAAAGTAATAGTCTAAATTATTTGAATTCTACTCTCTACCCAACACTTTATGCTCGCACCCAACTGAAAAGACCAAAATGCCCCTGCGTGAATTAACTCACGCTAATGTTAACTTTGTGTGAGTTAACTCATGCTACGTGAGTTAAGTCACAAAATTTAACACTAGCGTGAGTTAACTCACGCAGATTTAACACTAGCGTGTATTTATACGAATTTATTTAATAATGCAAACTTTATCGAATTTATTAAATACTCTATATTATTCGAATTTATTTAATACACTACTTTATTCGAAGACATTATATTATTTAAATGACAAAATCATAAAATAAATGCAAATATAAATAAAAAGAAAGGAACAAAAATAATACATATAAAATCTCATTTTATTAATAATTGATACATTTACAATAATTGATACATTTTATTATAAAAAGAGAGCAATCTTGGGATAAAAATAGACCAAACTTAGGGTAACAAGAGACCAATCGGCTTGGGGTAAAAAGAGACCAACCATTAGGGTAAATCTAAATCCAGTTCTTTTTTATACCTCAAGAAGATTCTTTTTATCTACGGTAAAAAAAAAATTGGGTAAAAAGAAACATATTAAGTTTTACCGCAAGGGTTGAACTCTTTGTGCCCCAAGTCGATTGACCTTTTTTTACCCCTCGATTGGCCTCATTTTACCCCAAAAGGTAAAAAGACAAAGACTATAAAATAAAAAGAAGGAGAATTATAGGGGGAGAGAGTGAGGAGGAGGAGAGAATGTGAGATGATGGTGTGAGGAAATGGTGAAGGTTGGAGGGGTGTTTATAGGGGGAATGGTAACATAGATTTTATATGCACTAAATGCAGTCAAAAAACGTGTAAAAACGGTGTAAAATCAAGGTTGAATAACTGATCACCGTCCAAAAAAACGTGTTTTTGAACCCGGACCACCGGCCACAGCAGCGTGAGTTAACTCACGCTACCAACCAGAGGTGCGTGACTTAACTTACACAGAGTTATAACTAACATGTGTTAACTCGCGCTAGTTTATTAAGAAGAAGCCATAGCCAAAACACAACACACAAAAGACAGAGAGCACCGCTACCGTCAAATGCTTATGAATACATGTGGTTGAGAGAAAGTGTGTTTACATATGGTCAACTCACTGTTTCCCTATGCACTTGAGGAAATATGGGAAATTGGAATACGTTGCTTATGGATTATTTTGTCATCCTGATGATGTACTTGCCTCTTTTGCTTGGTTGTTAGAGCGTAGAATCATTCTTTCTTAAAATATTAGTATGAACTAGCGTGAGTTTTGGGTTGGGGATGTGCAACCAACATGTTCCAATTTAGTATGAATTAGCGTGAATTAACTCACCCTGCGTGACTTAAGTTGCGTAGATTTTAACATTTGCGTTACTTAACTAACGCAGAGGTATTTTCGGTATTTCAGTTGGACGCGAACAAAATGTGTTGGGCAAAGAGGAGTATTCAATTTTGATTTCTGCTCTTCTCCCAACACATTTTGCTCGCGTCCAACTGAAATACCTAAATTACCCTGCATTACTTAATTAATGCAAGTGTAAAAATTTGCGCAAGTTAAGTTATGCAGCGTTAGTTAAGTCACGCTGGAGGAGGAGCATAAATTCTTAAGCCATCAAATTTGTCAAAGGCATCGGCACATAGTTTGGCATGATCATCCCACAAGCAACAATGAAGAATATTGCCACTAAATTAAAGGCAGGTGCAACAACAATGAAATAGAGGTATATAAATATATGTAATTAACCAAGATAGTTGATGAAATTATGTATTTACCTAGCATCTTTGATGGTAAAAGTAATTGATCTAAGTCTGCCATTTCCTCTGTTAGTGTTTGTGACTTCTTGAAAGGCTCCAATTACATCTGATGATGATATAATAACATGAACTAATTAATTGACTATGCTTTAAATTTTGAACTGTAAGATCATAATGAAAAACACAAACTTACCAACCAATAAATCTGTCCTATATTTACCAGCCAAGACTTCACCAAAGTCCTTGAAGTTAAAGGTTGCCTTTGGAATATGAGGAAAATCTTGTTTCCCAATCACGGTGGCACCTGTGACCGTAAGTCTGAATCTATGATCACAAGCCTTGACAATAAGGTCATTGTTGCTGACCTTAAAGTTCTCCATCTCATAAGTTTGGTCGAACATTAGGTGAGGCCTATGAGCTCCAACTATATCTTTAGGGAGCGTAATATGAATTACATCACCCTGAATAATTTATCAAATTTAGACAGTAAGTGAGGATATCTTGAACCTTTTAAATGAGCATAATTGAAATAGTTATAAATTCCTATAATACCTCAGCATCTTGAACTACCATTTCAAGATGTTCACTTTTGTATTTGCCAATCACTGGCCAAATATCAACAATCCTCACAGCAAGGACCCATACATCTTTATTGTCGTCAATGTCTTTGATCTTATCAAAACCATGGGCAACCTCTTCATCATCTTCCATTCTTCACAGATAAACAAAAAATTAGATAAAGGCAACATAAACAGCAATAAATTAACCGTGATAGTTAAAGAGATTAGATGCTAAAGTTAACAAACATAAGTAAAGAACAATAACTTAATAAACTGTAATGTGACCATTGAAAGTGAACGTTGAAAATAAAGCGTTAGAAGTTATGTTAGGTAGTTATAATATAAAAAATCATAAGTTAAGATTTGTAGTATAAAAAGCAAAGGCTAAATACATCATCATATAAACATTATGAAACAATTATTGTAATAATGTGTTTAAAAACATGGATTGATTTAAGATGTGAAAAAAGAACACAACACAGTTATGGTACAATCTTAAAACCAAATAAAAAGTGAATATCAAGACATTATAACTGAAAGCTAAAACATATGCAAGGAAAAGATATAAAACTTCAAGATTTATAACATTAGAAAACAAAAAATCAGGAAAAAGTGCATCAAATAATGATATAATACAATAACCAAAGTCTAAATGAAAGGGAAAACATGTTTTTGAGGTTGGATCTTAGTAAAACATACACTTTATGTTCAATAACACCCTTTACGAACAAATTCAAAAAATAAATGAACAAATTGAACATTAAACACATGAAAAGTTGAAACCAGGGAGAAAATGAGATTTATAGTCTAAAAAACAAAGTCTAAATCCAAGGAAAAAGATGTTTTTGAGGTTGGATCTTAGAAAAAACATACACTTGATGTGGAATAACACCATTCATTGAAAAGTAAGATGAACATAATGAACATTAAACACATGCAAAGTATAAATCCAAGGAAAAACACGTTTTTTAGGTTGGATCTTAGCACCAACATTGACTTGACATGGAATAACACTATTCATTCAACAAAAATTGTAGAAAACATAAAGAAATAGAAAAGTAAGATGAACATAATGAACATTAACACATGTAAAGTACAAATCGAACTTCAAAACACGTTATATCTGATGGTGGAATAGGAGAGCTGATTTTGTGAAAGTTTGATAATGGTTGATAGTGTAATAGTTTGATATGGGTATGACCGTTGGACAATAGGTTGTATCCCTGAAGTTGAAAAGCGGGAAACAGGCAAGGGTACATTTTGACAAATTTGCCCTTCAAATTAAATCTGGGTTGGTAAGTGATCAAGGGTGAATAAGGAAAAAAAAATGGTAAAAAGCTTCACAATCACTCCTAGAAATTAACATGACAATGTTACCCTTGGTAAAAAGTAAAATGAAGTTAAAATGTTAAAATTAGAGTAGAGGATAGTTTTGTATTTTTCCTGGGCAATTTGTTTTCTCATATATATAATTGATTGATTGATATCCAGGATTTTATCTACGGAGTTGGAGTTGTTCCCCAACGTAATTGGCTCACATTCTTATTTGGTTCTGCTTAATTGTCTGTATTCAACTTCTTATTTATTGTCTGTATTCAACTTCTTATTTATTGTCTGTATTCAACATCCTATATCTGTTTGATCTCTTTCTGGAGATCCAATACTGCACTTAGTTCTTCTTGGTAACATTGTTTAACCGAAATTGTTTCCAGGATTTTATCTGTGCATATAGCAACTGTAAAACCTCTCTGCTTTAGACTTCTCTTTTATTCATGGAGATCTTCTCCAATGTTATCTGGCTTACATTCCGGAAAATTAATTTATAATGTTATGTAAAAGCTCTGCTTAATTTTTAGTAATTATACTTATTTTGCTACATAGTGAGAGAGAGGGTGTGATTAGTTCTTGTGTTCACTCCCCATTTGGTATATTGGTTAGCTTAATCTTGTTGTTTGCTTGTTGATTCTTAATTAGATTCTAGGTTTTAGATCATTTCTTGTTAGTTGGTGCATGTTTTACATTTTTTAGGAGCCCTGCATTTTGTTTGGTAGTATCTATTCTTTATAATAACTGAAATGTAGTACTATCATCCTCTTATTCTAGAAATTACATGCTTAATCTTTGCATTTTGGCATAAGTCCCTGGAATCAATCTCTTATTAATTGACTTTGATTGCTGTCTTTCCAGAATATCAGCGGTACCTCAGCCGTTGGATAGGTCATCAAAGTTTTTGTCCATCCTGTTTTGGTTGTCTTTGGATTCTGGTCTTTTTTTGTAGCTCTGAACAAAATATTTCCTTTTTCTAGGATGTTGAATTCGAATGTTTTTATGGAGCCCCTCTTAATTTGGTTCTTTTGTGTTCGCGTAAATTTGGATTAAAACAAAAAATGATCAAAAACCAATTCCCTATAATTACTCAACTCCAAGTAATTTTCAAGGTTAATCCTCTCATTATGTATGGTTTTTTTTTTTAATCCGTCCCACTTAGATGAAATCTAACCCGTGCCATTGATGCACTTGATACATTAAACCCCTATTGTATTGTTCTCATGCAGGAGGGACTTGCAATGATTGATGATGGCCACAAAGGTGGAAAACAACTGTACTGGTTTCTGTGTGTATCACTCTTTTATTTTGTGATTTATCAATCTTTGTTTTAGTTGTTGGAAATAAATCAAGTTTGTGGTGTTATAAAAGAGTTTAATTTTTAATTCTTGGGTGTTGGAATACCTTGCACTGACACTTCAAATTGAAGATGTTTCCCACACTGACATGACGATAATGGATGCGGTTAACTTTCAATCACTTCCATTTTAGGTTTGGATATAAAAGTAGCTGTGTTTGATATTTTCGGTATTTAGGTTTGGATTTATTTCTAAGAGTTAATGAAAGTTTGTAGCTTGGTTTGGTTTTGGGATCCTTGCAAAATACAAATGTGGTTCGGCTTTAATTTTGAGGTTAATTGCAGAAACTGTGGTGTAAATATCAGTGTTATCAGTTGTAGATCGCAAAAAATTGCGATTTGTTCAAGTTCTGCTACATTGTAGCAGCTATAGCTGCTATTTGACAACACTAGTGAATATTGCTTGTCAGCTTTTCCATGTCAATAGAGTTTTGTTTAGGGATGCGCTTGAATAATTTGAAGTCCTTGAAACTTCAGGGGTCGTGATTGATTAGCAACCCACTTTGTTCATGCCTCATGAATTCCTTTTTTATCCTTTTATAATGATTCTGGTTTTAGTTTTTGTTGCAATTGATGATTAGATAAATACCGCTAATGGTCGATTTCACTTTTTCAGAGTGACATCCGCAAGAACCCTGCATTCAGATCACAGTTTCATGAGATGTGTGCTAAAGTTGGAGTAGATCCCTTGGCCTCGAATACTTTATTTCACATTGTATTATAATCCCATACTTGCAATTGTTAAAACATTTTATCTTTAATTTAATTCAGTAGACTGTTCCAGATTTGATTTTTTATTAATTAAATCTGAGCTGTTTAATTTCACTCTTTTCTTAGAATGATAATTTATTTGCTAAGATGAGCTACTTGGCTTCAGGAGTTCAAATTGTGGACATTTGCTTGGCTACCAGACCTCTCAATGGTGGATTGATCAACCTTCAAGAACTTTGTCAACTCATTTGCCAGAGAAGAAAAAGTGATTGTGGAGTAGTTTCCGAGGATGATTGCCTGCGTGCTATCAGTAAGCTGAAGGTCTTGTACTATACCATGCTCTTAAATCAAATTTGACTGTTACTGTTTATGAATGTGGATCAAATAAATTACGTATGATCATTCTGACTTGCATGTATTTCGGAATACCATGCGTGTCCTCATACTGAGATTTATTGCACGCATTCTGGTTGACGACCCTATGGTGCTTCATACTGATGTTTCACAAAAATTTCAGGTTCTCGGTAGTGTGTTTGAAGTTATTTCTGTTGGAAAGAAAAAACTTGTCCGATCGGTTCCAACTGAGCTGAAAAAAGACCACAATGAAATTCTCAAACTTGCCCAGGTTGCACTTATTTCTCCTTGTTTGGATTTACTTATCTAATTATACATATGTTTACCTGCGTCTTCCACTTTCCTTCTTTTTCAAGAGTTATGAGTTTATGAACTTTCTTGAGCATGGCCTGTAATTGCATGACGTGGAGTTTTTGATTCATTGATAAATAGATCAAACGGGATGGTTATGGTATAGACCTAGGATCTGTTTGGATTGATTTACTTGAGGTGTTATCTACTGACATAACCACTTGTGAGCTGTATGAAAGAACTTATGAAAACGTCTAATGATATGTCTATAAGTTGTTTTTAGCTTATTTTTATATGCTATCCAGGATAATTTATGAAAATAGCTTTTATCTTATATAAAATCCGTTTAACGTTAATTATGTTTTGCTATAGAAATGGCTTATACACAAATACTTACATGATCCTCTCAAAAAAACAAACACTTACATGATAAGAGCTTATGATGTAAATGTTTAATTAAGTTGTTTATCCAAGTAGGACTATAGTTTGTTGATGTTATCTTTATAGCTTATGAGTGTGGAAGTTGCTTAATGAATTCATCTTTAGTCTATCAAGCAACATGTAAATATTTGTGGCATACCCTTTTTTTGTATATATTGTTACTAGAGGAAAAAGTCATGCAGCAAAGTTAAGTCACACATGATCCATTATTTCAATCTCCAATCTATACTTTTAATCGTTACATGATTTATTTTAACCTTGTTACTGAAATTCATCAAATAATTAGGAAAGTCCTAACTTCTTAATATCTCATCACGAAAATCCGGTACCATAGGAGTTTGGTGTTAGGTATAGAGACAACGCTTTTTGGCGGAAATTTCATTTCAAACTTTTTGTATTCAGTCTATTTTGAAGTCTCTTGCTATTGGTCTTGTCGTTGTAGTTATATGTGTGCTTTTATATACTATTGGTGTTCATTGTTCGGAGGATTCGATATGTCAGGTTTAGCACCAGAAGCTTCGTCTGTGGCATAGTTTAGTTTGATTGGCATTAGTTAAAGCTTAAATTCCTTTTCGTGTAGAAAAAGCTTGTTGTACAATCAGTTTGCTATTTCAGAAAGATTACATTTTTTTACACTGACATAGCTCTTGGTTTACTTCAGGGTCAAGGATTTGTGACTGTCGATGAAGTAGGAAAGAGGCTATCCTGGACTTCATGCCGTGCATTGATGCACTTGATACATTACTTGATGTAAGATAAATTATTGTCTTTTTTTTTTAATGTTTATGTCTCCTTTCCTGATAACATATAAAATAATATTAGCCTCAAATTTAATGGACACTGAACCACTATTGTATTGGTTCATGCTGGAGGGACTTGCAATGATTGATGATGGCCACAAAGATGGAAAACGACGGTACTGGTTTCTGTGTGTATCACTTATTTCGTCTTTGACGGGAATTGATTCATTGTAAATTAGTTAGAAAAGAATCTGAGGTCAGATTTTTCAAGACTAACTGTTCTAAGCTTGCTAGCTGGCTATTCCTCTTTCTAATATATAACCAAAAAAATTCTATGCAGCCTCATCCATATGCTTAAAAATGTGTATATCTTTATTAATGAATGATTTCCAACTTCTATTATTCAATTTTATAATAATACTTAGATTCCCTTTCTCTTTAAAATTAAAGAAACTAATAGATTCCTTTTCAAATATTGAAGCATCACAATTAGGTAATTGTTTACGGGATAATGCTTGTTAGTGCGAATTACCCTGAAATGAAAACTGAAGGGCAAGTCAAAAGTGTCTCAGTTATACACGTTCGTCAATTTTCGCACAAAACCATTCGCACTAAATAGCACCCATGTTGTGTCTTTACACTTCTACCAATTACTGCTAGTGCAATGGTCTAAGTGGTAGTCAATAATACTCGTTTACAAAATGGAAACCATACTATTGATAAGTTCATATAAAACAGTTCTTCGAGAGATAACTCCTGGAATCTAGTGAGTGCGAGATAGCCTTTGAACCTTTTGGGACATATCTACCAGACATATATTAGGGGTAAAAACGGGAATTTTAGATGCCTTCGAATTATTGAAGGTGTCGAAAAAGAAACACTCATTTGCAAAAGCTATATAGGATATCAGAAATATACATCTTTTACAAGTAAATTTTTGTGTTTTTGTCTGAAAATACACATGCAAACGATAAAAAAACTGTTTTTTATATGCACTTTCAAAAATGTTTTTTTGGGGTGGACAAAGTTACTCTCTACATTAGTAGCCTAAAATAATTTTCACTTAATTTAACCCAACTATAAATTTCATTGACTTGTATGGACTAACCAAATTGAAAACTCTACCTTTGTATATCTACCTTGTAAAATTGACAATTGACAGCTCTACCTTGTATATCAACTTTTTGAAGGAACCTTGTATATCAACTTGTTTGTTTATCATGATTTAACAACACATTTTTATAACCAAGACTTGGACAATTTTACTGTCTATATTTTCTATGAGAGAATGAGCAACCCCAAATTAGGAAGGAGAAAATAAAACTAAATGTCCTTTAAAAAAGGTACAAAACTCCTATTTTCAGCTAACTATATTTTTTTCCTAGTCGAAAGTAAGAGAATAATCCTTAAACAAATAAATTCATATGTTTCCTTCACTCCTCAATATTAATTATTATATATACACCAAAACACAACATTAAACTAAGTATTTTTTTCCTCCACATGTCCAACATGTGTATCAATTTCAACAATACAATTTCTACATGATGGAGAAAAAAGACTTACAATGATATACAAATTTAAATAAAGAAATAAAGATATGAAGATAACATCCTTTGATACTATCCTAGGTTGAAAAAAACAAGAGAAACAACAATACATCATAAAAACATATATGAACATCATATATGTAAAAAAAAGATACATCTCCAAATCAAACTATGGAGAGACATAAGGTATTGAGTTTGATACCTGTGTTCATAACCCTCTATCATGTTACCTGCTTCATCCTCAAGTTACACAGGACTTCAAGAGGGAACATTAAAGTGAAAAAGCCATGATATGACAAAGGCGAAAACCATACATGCTAGAAGGAAATTCAAAAACCGATGTCCCTGCCAAAAATTTCGAGTTTCTGATGGCGGTGAAGGTCCAGTTGGTGGTACAATGGAGGGATCATTTGATTCATTAAACTGTTCTGTCATTTGAACTTCGATAGCACCGGCTACATTGTGTGCAATTGATCCACAGATTTCACAAGTTCTGTTAAACAAGCAAGTCAAAAAATTATTGCAGTTCATACTGCAATATTCACAAATATACTTGCGAATGAAGTATCAAACTTAGGAACCAAACATCAAATAATTCAACTTGCTTTTCCTATCCATAATTAGTTCTATCTGCATTTAATGTACTAATCCTTTCAAACTTCAACTCCTTTACATTCAAGAGTATCTTAATCTTCCTGTAGTTTAATCATTAGATATACGCGCGGTCGGCTTATTTATATTTTTCTGAAACTTGATGCAGATATGAAAATACTCATGTTTCCTTACTAGTTGCTATAGTCAAATTGTACAAAGTAGAAACTCTTACTTCTTCTTTTACAATGTCAAACCTCGAAAAGTAATCTAAACACAAAACAACAGAGTAAATATACATAAGTCAAAATTGGCAAAGAAAATGCAGGTGAAACTTATACTGTCTGATTATAATTTAGCTGATTTTTCAATTTGGAATTTGCAAGAGCTCTCCCATAATTGAAGATAAAAACAGATGAAACTACTACTTTTGAGAAATGCAGACATCACAGAAACTGATAAGTATGCTTAAACACTAGTTGGGATGTAAATGGGATATTTTCAGCTACATTCCAATATTTTTCTTTTAACCATTATAAGCCTAAACCCTTTTTATAATAATGTATCTCAGCTTAGCTAAGTTTTCATCATGTCCTTTTGATTAGAAAAGAAGAATTAGATTCACATTCCACTATCAAGACATTTCATAGGCACCATCTTTAAACCGCATTATCCAAAGTATTTGGCAACAGATGAATATACTAAGGACAAGCAACAAATAGAAAAGTCAAATAGCTTAAGATAAGGTAAAGGAGTATCTCCACCTCAAGTTAGAGAAAAACATAGGCCCCTATGTGCCTTATCCACAATTTTTCCACAAAAAGAAAAACATAAGAGAATCCTAAAACTCTCTAGGATCATCCCATTATGCTAAGAACAACCACACAAGTGATATGAAGAATGAACACCGCATCTTCAGACAAAATCTTAAGACATTTTTTCTTCAAAAAAAAAAACTTAAGACATTCGGTATATGTATCTCTCACTTAGCCTATGTTTAGTTTCATGTTTCTTCCTCCCAACATCATCATGTTTGGGTTAGTAAAATGTGATTTGATCATAAATTTTTATATTTGGCTTCCGGTTGCAGAAATGATTCCATTCCCCAAATCAATTCCACCTAAAAGCTAATATTTCTAGCTTATGCAGCAACTTAGAATCAATTCTCAAATTTATTGGCATACACACAGAAGCAGCTCTTAACAAAACCATTCAAACATAAATTGATCGAATTAATCTTTTTTTCGTGAATGTTACTACACATAAATCAATACACGTTCAACTCACTTTAAATCAAAACCAATTCAACAAAAATCAATTTTTGTGACGGCAGAACCAAACATACTCTTATATATTGTTCAACATCAACAATTCCATTCAATGTAGCTTCTTACTCACACATAATTCTACAACACATTTCAACTAAAATATAGTGGATAGCAATATCATTCATAAATCTCACAAATTCACAACTTTATTCCAAAAGGGTACTAGTACTTACTTGTTGCCTTTAATCTTGAACCAAGCCTCAGCACAATGCTTATGAGCAGCAGCCAAATCATTTTTACAAAAACATCCAAGCTCCATTGGAATTCCAGATTCATGATTTGTCATATCCATACTAAGATGACAAATCCTACAATCCCTCTCCACCTTATCCAAATGCACCTTAACATCAGAAACTTCTACACCATTCAGATCCAACTCCACAGAACATTCTGATTCAGATGAATTATCATCTGAATCACAAGATCCTCTTTGTTTTTCAGACACTCCTACAATCTCACACCTTTGATCCTCGTCTAACCGGTCACCGGAGTTAGAACATCGTTCATTACTCCGGTGACATACATTGTTGTCTATGTCCACAATAACATGAAACTTGTCCTCATTTACCTGCATTTTGATACAACCAAGATGAGAATCTTCATGTAATGACTAAGTGAAGCAAAGATCATTAATACTTCACCAAAGTTTGATGAAGATAGTTTGAGTTTTTATGAAGCTCAACAAAAAAGAACCAAAAGGTTAATGAATTGTGTGAAAAAAGATATTACTCTACACTGTGGTAGGTAACTTATCTCTCTCTCTCTCTCCCCCTCCTGTGTCCCTATAGAGAGAGATGCAACAGCAAAAGCTGTTGTTATTATAACAAAAGTAAGAAACAGCATTATGAATCATGCAGTGAATCTGATAGAGAAAAATTTGGCAAAAAAAATAATAATTTTTTTCCTATTCTTTTGTTTGTTTCTATGCAATAATAGAAAAATGGTTCTTGAAAATCTAACTGTATCATATAAAGTATAGTTTTTTAATTTGTTATTTTCTCCATGTCCATGTCCATATTATGATAACAAAAACAAGCAATAGAAAGCTTAAAACATGATTAGATTATTCAACAAGGGTCATGCTCATGTGAAAGATACATTTAAGAAATTATACATTTGACACAGTTGTGCATAGTAGATTTTTAAATTTAGATGGGACAGTTCATATTTTAATTATATAGTTTTTTTTAGAGGTTTAATTATATAGTCATAGTTATAATATAAATTCGGACAATCTATAGTCAATAACCTAATGTATTTATGCATTTGAAAAGTTGTTGGTCATTGAATCGAGATTATTATTCAACTGCAACAACGTGAATGCATGAGATTATCAACAATAGTCAATGTGTATTCAATTAATATCTAAGGTGCTACATCTTAATCAAATGCTCTATGATGTGCAATTTGGTCAAATGCTAGATTTGTCAAGTGGTGCAAATCCAAATTAATGGTCTAATGAGATGTGAAATAAGTGGACCCCACTTTTTCTTTTATCTTACTCTTGGCGAGTTTTGCGGGTAGAATACTGTGTTTTCTATTGTCAGCAACCAAATCATGAGAACAGAAAATGCAGTGCATGGAAGAAGGGAAAAGAAAATGAGGATTGAGATTGAGAATGAAATTGAAGAAGGTGCTTTCTTACGATATAGTTTAAACTAAGAAGTACAGAGGAAAGTGTGAAAAGCAGAATTTCTTTTGTCCTTTTCGGCATTCACTTTTCTCACTATGATATTGAAGAGTACATATCTATGAAACACGGAAACTTGTCCGACACATTGATATTTGACACTTATATATATTATTACATTAAATTATGTTGTTGTGGATGTCACTGTGTCAGTGTTCGTGCTTCAAAGATACATGTTTACTTATAGGAAAATGTTAACGTAGATGCTTGCATGCTCTAAAAAAGAAAAACATACATCCTTCCAAAGCTGGCATAACATAAACAAAATTAAACAATCTTGCGTGTATTACTCATATTATAATCAATAGTAGTATAAAACAAGTATTTAATTTCAATAAAATAGTTTGGTGAAAAAATGCATCAACAAATATTATAGATTTCAATAATAATTATATATCATCAAATTTTAACAACAATTTTTTATATGTACTATTAGTTCTCACTTCTTAATATGTTTAGAGACCAAGATTTAAAGTGATACATTTTATATGTTAGAATCTCGTAAAAATCACACACATGGTTTATACATAACAATATTAAGAAATAAAGTTAACATGTATTAGCTTCTCACATATTTTAAAAAAATCAAATTCTATTTAATTTTGTTAGAAAAATGAAACTTAAAAATAAAATAAAAACTTAGATGCCTCATACAACAATGGATTAGTAGGCAATATGTAGATTGACATGGATGTAAATTTCTTCTTCTCATATTTCAAACAATAATCTATCTATATTTTTTTTGGCATCGCGAGCTAATAAATTAGTACTTGTAGACAGTTGTAGTAGGTAACATATGTAATTTGCATCAGGCATAGTCATTTGTAAAATGAATGTACATAATACTCAATATGTTGAATGTGTGTTCTTGCTTCAGTACAAAGAATTCAAATATAAACTTTAAATTCAAATGAGGTGTGTTTTGATTATGAAGACTCTGGAAAAACATAATTTTTAATACTGGCTTAAGCACTTAAGGAAAACATTAAACGCTTCTGTTAGGAACTGCACTTAGGTTCAGTTGATACAATGACAGTTAACTACAGTGTGCAATTTTTATGTGTGTGATAGCATTTTTTGAAGAGGGAACAGCAATTTTCTTATAAATTAGCAGTTTTGCAGTTGGGCTAGCTAGGCCAAATGGCATTAGAGGGCTTAGTTTATTGGATTAGGAGTAAGTAGAATGAGAAATGGATACTCAACTTAATTGCTTTATAGACGCCACTACGTTGCTGCAATACCCCCTCAAATCATCCATTGGAAGATAACTTCTGATCAGTTTTGCTAGTAAATAAAGTTTATTGAAAAATATGTTATGATAGGTTGAGCAACTCGGAAGCCTCAACAATCATCCTAAGGATCACATATGCAACAAAAGCACAATATGATAAACTTGAATATAAAGAAAATATACATAGGATCAAGATATTTTATTATATAATGTCTTAATCCAATGTTTAGTAATCCCAAGGGTATGCCTGAGGCTTGGATTTAGGCGTGTCGTCCTCTCTATGTTTGAGGATCAAATCCTCTATATGCTAACAATCAATACAAAATTTTGTTCACACTTTAATTGGATCTCTCACAGATAGATTATCTTTGAATTTATAAATTAATCGTTTATTGAGTCGGATATCGAGTTAAAAAATAAAAATCAATGTTCAGTATAATTTGAATAAAGGTTAAAATGTCTACAACTCCAACAACAAAGAAGGAAGTACATGGTTCATCATCCATGCATCTAAATAAGTACATGGTTGTTATATTTTTTTTTTGTGTCCGGGATTCGAACCTCAGAGTTTGCATATATTATGCATTATTCCTACTAACTGAGCTAAGCTCACGGGGATACATGGTTGTTAGATGCTGACATTTGTTTTTTTTTTTTTTTCTTTAAGGAAGATGCTGACGTTGTCACGTAAATTATATTTTTAATTATTTTTAGTTTAATAAAAATAATCCAAAATAAAATTTTTAACGTTCATTGGACTCAGCAAAAGAAACCAAAAACTTCATTCTCTCAAAAAACATATGTGATGTGCTTCCACACCTGAACGTTTTTTTAGTTAAAAAAGAATAATGACTACGACGTGCATATTTTGAAACTTAACGATAAACCAATTTAAGAGAAAAATTACAAAGACAAAATGGAACATATTAGAGTTTTTCTACTTACACCTGTATAATCATAGTTACATCTTAAAATGACAAAATTATCTTTGCATAAAATTTAATTTTCAAAAAGTCTCTTCATTCTTAATCTTAAACTCAGTCTAAGTAGGTCATGTAAACTGAGTTTAAGTGTGCATACTAAAACTCAGTTTAAGTAGGTCATGTAAACTTAGTTTAAGTAGGTCATGTAAACTGAGTTTAAGTGTACATACCAACTTTGTTCAATGATTCTACCTAATCTTATTTTAAGTATGTACATGTAAACTCAATTTAAGTAGGTCATGTAAACTCGGTTTAAGTAGGTTCATGTAAACTTAGTTTAAGTAGGTCATGTAAACTCAGTTTAAAGTAGGTCATGTAAACTCAATTTAAGTAGGTTCATGTAAACCTACTTAAACTGAATTTAAGTTAACATCAACAATGTAAATTGAAATCATCGTGCAGCGCAGTTGAACAAGAAGAAAAAATTGAAACTAGCAAAAAGAAGAAGAAATTCACTTACTTATATGTCATCGAGTATGGATGAAAGATGTTTTAATCTTCTTTAATCTTCCATAGAGATTGATTGAATATCATATTGTTTGATCATTTCTGAGGTGGAAGAGGGTGAACCTCACTGACAATTTGGGTGAGTGTAAGAAAAAATTATATAAAGGGCAATTTTGTTATTATAAAAAAACTTTTAAGAAAATTTGGATGTAACCAGAAAAACCATTGGGTGTAAATAGAAAAAGTCGATATATTAACCAAACAAAGATTCCTATCGAGCACAAAGATTGCATAGATAGAAGTCTAGAATACAAATAATTTATTGCATAATTATAACACAGAACGAAAAACAACTAGTTGAAAAACTAAGAGACAAAATCAATATACAAAACAGGACTACGATACCAAAGTTGATCAAAAATTAAATTAAGGATTTTCCCCTTCAACCATCAAAATGATAAACGTTTTACTTTCTCGAACAAAACTAAATTAAGAATTTTCATCTTCACCACTAAAATGATAAATGTTTGACTTTGTTGAACAAAATAAGAATTGATTCATATTTACACCGAAATATATTATCATTATTTTCCTTCCAAAATATCCAAACACAAACTATATTTAAGTCATATTTAACGAAGACCAAATAATTCTAAAAACGTCATCTAAATTACCAAACTACACAGATAATAAGCAAGTATAACGAATTCACCAAATGAATTTCAAATCATTGCATAACCAAACCCCAAATGCTCCCAAAAAATTACTTAAGACCAATATTAAAAAAGTAATTAAAAGACTTATCTAAAGATTCAAATATAAAAGAAAGCATGTGTAATTTTACTATTAGTTTCCTATTATTGAGTCTGTGATAATGTGACACTGAAGTTTCATGTGCTTGTTGTGAGAAAACAAACAAACAAAACAATTTAAATTCGATCTCTGCACATGATAATCATTACTGGGCTCTTGCATGTTAACATGTTTGTCACACCTAGACAACTTTACTTTTCGATATTAATGTGTTTTTATATACACTGTTGAATTGTGTCTTTATCCGTGACTAGGAATAAATATCCTAAACATAATTTCTTGGCTTATAACTTTTATTTTTGAATTTTAATTTATCATATTTGGTATGTCAATTTTGGAGCATGTTTCAGACTAGCCAAGGGTCAATCCTAGCTCACCCAAACTGATATTTATTTTCCTAGTTTATTAGAATTGATATCAAAGGACTCCACACAATTGTTTATGTAAATAGATACCTTCTCACAAAAAAAAAAATAGATATCTAGCCCTCCAAAAAAAATTGGAGGTATTATTTTCTAGCCCTCCAAAAAAATTGAGGTATTCTTTCAAAAAAAAATAAAAATTGAGGTATTATTTTCATTATCTATTATTTTATTGCTTGAATCACTTAGTGATTTGAGTAACTCGCCAAATTATTAGAACTTCTCTCTTTTGTAATTCAGTCATCATGACTCCAACCACAACCGAGGTCCACTTTAAAGCAGAGTACATTATAATAGTTAGTCAACTTTATGTTACGAGCTTACGAGTCCTACATTGAATTTGATGTGATTTAAAGATGTATTTATAAACTGTGGAAAATCTTCACCTTACAATTTGATTTTGTATGAGTTGAATTATAAGAAAGGTTGTTAGTCGATTCACGATATCAAATGACATTAGAAATGAAGCTAAAGAAAGGTTTAGAAATTGAGTTAGGTTTAACTTAAATTCTAAGAATATATACACATTATATTGCAATAACTGGGTTTTCTTTTCCTATTTTCTTTTCTTGTTGCTTTATCTCGGAATCAAAGAAAGGTTTAGACTTTAGAGCTGAAGTGTGGTCCATGCATGGCAATTTAAGCATTAACTAATAATAAATCATAAAAAAGGATCACCAAACAAATTCTTTAAAAAGATACAACTACTTCCTTTACGAAAGAGAAGGGTGAGAGCTGGAAAAGGAGGAAGATCGAATTGCAGAATTCATAGACATGAAAGTCAGCTATAACAACCAGCACATGTTTAGAGAATTTTAAATCAATTGAAATTAAAAAGGTCCAGTGTAACTTTAGCTCCTTCAATATAATGTAAATGTTTTGTAATATAGAAAGTAGAAATAATGTAGCTAACTTTCAAGCCTGTCATGTCAAATTGGTTAAATCAGGTAGGTGGTGCACAATAGGCATCCTTTTTCTTTTTACAATTTGAGTTTGATTGGAAGATAAATGGATTACAGCCACCATATTTTAAGGTCACAATTCTATTGCCATAATAAAGTGAGATAAAAAGATGTGAGCTACTAGTAATAATAATTTATATAAATTAACGTCAATTTTTGTGTGATAAAAAACACTTTTCTACAAGGTAAAACACACTTTTATTTATTACAAGGTAAAACACACTTTTCTCAATGGATTGAAGTACAAGAAAGAATAATTATATATATATCTCGAATTTCTATCTTTTCTAAATACAAATCAACCCCAAAAGTCCAAAACATTATCTTAATCTTAGCTAACAAGAAACTATATCCGCAATTTCCCCTTAAAAAATAATGATTCCTTGTTAACCAAATCATCCTAGCTAGTAGTAGCTGCTCAAATTAAATGTTTAAGTTTTTCCAAACTTCCTTCCCTTAAGAATACTGACATGTGGAACAAAGTGATTTATCCATTGTTATGAAAATGTACCTATATCATCCACCCATAAACAAGACACAACATATTATCATCAGGGTCAGCCCAACAAGATACAATATGTCAGAGCTATCCGACATATGTCATACGAATGTCGTGCATGTATGCCGGACATAAGAACACGTCTAAACTTAAAGGTGTACATGTTTTATAGTTGTTTTTAGATGGATCTGAATCACCTCTATGGAGAAGATGAACACTCGTTTCAATTAGCTAGTGCTAGTTTAGATCTATACTTATTTCTTCTCATTCAATTAATAATCATATTATAAGTTATTAATTAATTAAGTCATTCCCTAATTTTTATTTAGACATATTTGTTGATATAGATATAGATACATACTATGACAAAGTTTCACCCCAAAAATGGAACCATGAGTGGAAGTTAACAAATGAAAGTTGTTGGATATGTGTGTAGGAAATTGATGAAAGGTACGAGAAAAACATTAAGGGCAGAAGAAGCAATGTAAATGGGACACTGATTGAAAGCCCTTTGTGCTCCACTCAATTGGTTACAAAGGCTGAGAGGAACTAATGTTTGTGTCCTTTAAATAACAGACAAATATTGTCATCTACCTCACAGGTGACAGGTCACAACCTGAACCAAAACCCTACCATTTTTAAATCATATATCAGACAGAACAGGATTGTTTTAACATTTACTTCTATGTCATTATGTGTGTGATATGATATATATACCCCCAATTAAAACTATATGTTCTATGTCATAGTAGACTTATAGTTGACTCAAATCCATGTATTACTGATTCAGATGTTTTATTTGGTACGTATTTTGAGTGATTACTAGTTGTTATTCAAAAAATAACAACATGTTATTAGAATTTTCTTAGAATTCTTAAGAGGGTGATATATAGATTAATTAAAAAAAAACAATTTCAATATAAGATAGCATATGATCATGAACATGAAAACTAGTATAAGAGAATGACCCTCTTACTATTTAATTGATTTTTAACCTCACTTTTATTGCTTAACTCACTTTATATAAATCTATATAAATATAATCAATTTATCAAATTATAAGCTAGTATTCAACTCAGTTTTAGTTAAAACTAATTTTCTTTTACAAAATTAATTCTTTCAAATGGAAAGACACACTTAGTTGGTGAGCTAGTCCCTTGTTTTGTTTCCCTAACTTTTTTTTAGAAACGGTAGGTGCACGTTGTAGTATATGGTCAGGAAAGTTGGTGCACAAACACATGAGAAAGCACGGTGTGCTCAGGAAAGTTAAATGTTAATGAGGTGGTAGGGTCTATCAACCACCTTAAATGGATCGTTATGTGCATATTGTGGTGTTTGCTTCATTAGTGTGGACAAAATCTAACACCATCCATCATAATTTGTAGCCGTATATTAATTGGTCGAATCAAGCACAAGATTACTTACAAGATATCCCATACATTTTGGGATGGTCGTAAGAAGGAGCTAAGAATTAAGTTTAGGGAGGATCGAGTTGAAAGTATATTCATAAAAGAAATGATATTTTTTTCAAATGTACAACGTAGATAAGAAATTTAAAAAATTAAGTGATACTTACATAGCAGAGAAAGAAAATATTATACAAAGAAAATACAAATGTAACAGGATGAATTCATAATGAAATCGAGTGATGAATCATTGGTGATGGTTGAGAATGTGCACACAAAATCACAGACAATAATCAAAAAATACTAAGTGAAATTGCAACGTCAAATACCAAAATTGCGATTCGAGTTAAAGGTTATGTTTTTTTTTTTTTGTAAATTGCAGAAGAAAAAAATCCACATTCTTTTTTCTTTTTTAAGGATATGAGTTAAGGGTTAGTGTGATTAACCTGATAATTTAAGTGTTTAAAGTCTAATATATTGAGTAAAAAAATTTCATTATATAACATCATATAAAATTCACATAAAAAAATATAGTAGTAATACATACTAGCATAAAAGAAAAATTAAAAAAGTTTGGGAGGACTTTAACCTCTATTGATCCCCCTCTAACACGGTAATTAACAAGAGTATAAATTCAGAGCCAATGAATCAAATTCATTTATTCATTATTGAACAGAAAGGTACGATAAAGAGTATACATTGGATAGGGTATAGACTAGTGAGCTAGACTCAAATGTACTTGGATCATTCTCTAACAACTGTATAACTAACATTCTTAACTATCTAACAACTTATGTTAAGCATCTAACACTATAGTTTTTTTTTTTGAAGAAATCTAACACTATAGTTGTTGAGTTGGTTGTTGAGCTGGCGTCATTAAGATTGTAACACTTTGACATAAAATTGAAGCATGTCCATGATTCCCGACTTGTAAGTGAGTTGAGCAAAAGGCTTATAATAGAGAGCCTTGGTAAATTAATTAACAAGTGAGAAATCAATGATCTTAAAAGAGATAATCAAAGGCTTATTTAATCGGTGGGAACTAACTAAGTCGAAGCTATATTACATTTTGTTTGTTATTTATTCAATATTGAGTTATATTATATGACAAAATGAAAGATCGAAATTAAAGCAGCCAATAGAACAAAACAATTTGACATAAAATTGTGATGCTTCTTATTCATTTAAATATGATAATATAAGTGGTAAAATCTAAGGATGGTCATCGAAAGACATTTTAATTTAAGGATGTTAATCATATTAAAGACTAGCCATGCAACAATATAAAATGTGTGTTTTTCTTATACGTGCTTCATGGGATCCCCAAAACCTTGATTTCAACAACATCTGCCCTCTCATCCTATCCAACCAAGACATTATTTTTCTCCTCCTATCAAAAATCCTTCGCGTCTTTCTCCTCTTTCTCTTGGACGTTCCCTAGGCCCACAATTTTCGCCACATATGCCCTTCCGTCCTCCCAAACTAGGTCCTTCATTTTCTGCTCCTTCCAAACATTCTTCGTGTCTTCCTCTTCCTTCTCTTGGACGTTCCCTAGGCCCTTGATTTTTACCGCATTTGCCTTTTTGTCCTCCCCGACTAAGTCCTTCATTTTCCGCTCCTTCCAAATATCCTTCACGTCTTCCTCTGCCTTTTCTTGGACGTTCGTTAGGCCCTTGATTTTTTCCGCATCTGCCTTTTCGTTCTCCCCAACCAGGTCCTTCATTTTCTCCTCCTCTCACGCCTCCTTCATTTCCTCCTCTTCTTGGTCCTCCAATTTCTACTCGCCCCCAAACTCCGTTGTTTTCTGTCCATTCTATGCCACCTGACCAACTCCCCAAATCTCCATCATTATGTCCTCTTCCATGATCTCCACAGTGACCACCTCCTCCAAAGCCTCCATTCATATTTACCGTTAATTTTGTTTTGGAATCTTTAGTTTCATTAACTATAAATCAAACAAACACGTCTATTAATTATAATAAAAGAATAAAATAAATGTGAAGACAATTTATTTATATGCATATACATTGTTTACCATCTTTTAATTGCTCAATTGCCACAACAGAAATAAGAATTAGTTCACAAAGAAAGAACAAGAAGGTAAAATGCTTGATTTTCATCTTTGATTTATTAACAATTTAATTGTAGTCAAATATAAATTCAATTATTCTCTCTATTTATAGTAATTAGGAGACAAGATAAATTTAAGAACAAAAAGAGCTCAATTAGATGATATACTTTTTTTTTAAAAACATATAGATAATATACTTATTGTATAGTAAAAGTTTGGCTTATTGCGAGAATAATGGGTCATCAACATCTATTGAGCGGTGAATCGGGACATGTTTGTCAAATGAGGTAAGCAATTTTTTTAGATTACTAGCACAGTGTATGTGCTTTCGCAAATACCATTTATACTTTGCTGTATGTTTAAAATAATATTTAATAAAAAAAAGTATATTTAATTAATTCCTCTTTAATTAATAAGAATTGGGAATGAATCTCCTTCCCTTATTTTTGTTAAAATAATAAGAAATGAGTAAAAAATAAAAAAATTATGAAGAAACTTACTTAAAATGCTTTAGAATTGCTCAATTGGTACCAATAAAAAAAATTAATTACTTTTCTAAACAGATATAAAAAAGCACTTTTTCAGGATGATATAATAAAGCAGTTTTTTTATCAAAAAATAATAAAACAATTATAGACACACATATGAGATACTTCATCCGTTCCATTTTATATGGTATCCTAACAAATATTGAAATAATAATTGAAAATAAATCTTCAGAACTCTAGAGAAAAATAAGTTTGATTTTACCTATATAAGTTTTAAAAAGTGATGATCCTGACACTTCACAGAATAAAACTTAAATTTTAATTTTAATTTATTTATAAATAGATAGTATTATATTAGAATAATGTAGTTATAATCTCATTCCCATTAAAATAAATATTTAAATTGATTTATCAAAACAAATAAGTAAAATAAGATCTATTTTGTATATTTAACATATAGATCATTTTAAGAAACTTTAAAATATAATGACATTTATTAGATTAAAGTGATTACAATATAATTTTGATATCTTCCTTAATTCATTTATCAATATTCTTAGTGGTTATTTTTCTCTCTCTAAAACGGTAAACTGACTTTTTCTCCCATCTTTCTAACCTTTCAACCTTCAACCCCCATTTTCTCCATCAAGTATTCAAACAATTAGCCACCGTGTAACTGTTTCTCATGGTGGTGCGACCACCATAACCAGATTTCTCGGTGGCCTAGACATCGAGTCGGTGTTTTCTAGTTCTGTTCAAAAGTTCATAGTTGCCTTGTTAACGAATATTTGGCTCTATCACGGTGCCGGTTGATGGTGGTACTTGCTTCTTCTGAACCCCTTTTGGATCTGTCTTCGAGCTGAGCTTCAACGTTGGGTTGGCATTGAACTAGATATGTAGTCAACGCAAACTTGACCGTTTCGATTGTTTTTAAAAAAATGTGTTTCCTCTGGGTTCATGATGGTTGGTTTAAACCAGAAAAGTCTAGTGCCACCCTTACCGTTGTGGGTTATTGGATTCTCTTTGGTTGATTCGTCAATGTGTCTGTTATGGGCTCTAAAAGGGGGGCTCCGGCGTGAGATTTGGCTAGGACCCGAGTATTCGAGTTTGATTGGTTGGTACTCTATTGAGGTTGTGAGAACTTGCTTCCGCTTTGTTGATTGTCGACTCTTAGCCTCTTGCTTCGACGACTAATTATTTGCACTATTTTATACAACTTTTAGATTGCTCTTATTGCCTCGGATGCTTGGCCAAAAATGACTACTTTTGAAACTTATTGTTGTGGTCCATGTACTGAGTGGTGGATGAACTTGATTTCATGTTTGTGGTCAGGTTCATACGCCGTTTTTTAAATTGGTTTAGGTCTCATAAGCGGGGCTGCTAGATTGTGCATGTGTGTGGAATTATCGGTTATGGACTGGGATGTGATCTTTATAATCTTTAGTGATGCTTTGTTTTACCCAACTGAGATTGTTTTTAGTTATTGAGTCAGGTTTTATGCCCCACAGTTCTATGTACTTTTTAATTTAATTTATTCTACGTAGGGAGTGGCAAATCTATTTGCACCTTATTTGCTTAAAAAAAGTTTGATATCTCCATATTAAAACAATAATTGGAGTTAAATTATCATAACAAAAAAAAATACTACTTTTAAATCATTGTTAAAGATTGTTTTTCATATCTCTGTCTTGTGAGTCGTCACCTAAAATCCTATTTTCTTCTCCATCATCCACCAATGAGGGGTGGTTTATGGTCAAATTTTGACCCCAAATCACCCCTCTAAATCATTTTTCTCCTTCAATATTATTTAAATAAATGATTTTTAGATCTATTTAGTATTTTCTTTCCTGATTCTTCGTTTTATGGTGACGTTGTTTTGGGCTCCGTCTTTGTGCGGCGTTGTTTGTCTTTTCCATCTTATTCAGGTGTTTGTTCGATTCAGATTGTTGTCAAATCAGTATGAATCCAGTGTATATTCAATCAATGACTTTGGTGTCATCGACGTTGCAAATCCGAAAACATGACTATTCCAGAGACTGAAATATAGTCATATTTATAGATTTATGTACTTTGCTATTTTATATATGTTATTAACATTGATGGTGTGAAATAATTTTTAATATATTTTGCATAAGAAAATATTGAAGAATATATATTTTAACTTAAGAAGTGAGGGGCATGTAATTTAAGCACATTTTAATGAGAGAAGAGTGTGATTTTACTCTGTCATTATTTGATTCTCTTATCATATCACCTCTTATCCTATCATAACCGCCAAATAGTCCTCCACATTTCAGAAAATTACAAAGATCTTCATAACACCACAAGACTTTTTATGGGTAAATCACAACTCACAAGACAGTTTCACGTGAATTTTTTTTATAAAAGTTGAAATCATTGGTTTCATGGGTTGCATAATAAAGAACACAAATTTAGTCCTCAAGCTTTACGAATAATAGGAATATTTGATAAGCATTTTTTTTATTTGAAAGGTGATAAGAATGGTTGATGAGGCCGTTTGAAGAAGAAATTTAATTCTTAGACACAATTACATGCCCCTGATCATGTGGGAAAGATTTAGATCAGAAATTAAAAAAAGAAAGGAAAAGATTGCAAGGATCTAGACAGCTAAAATACAAAGCTTAATGGTGCCTCCCATGTGCAAATTTACTAGGATGAATTGGAAGGAAACAATTGCCTCTCTTTTGGGTGCTCCTTATGTATTTGTCTGCCCATTAAAAGGAAGTAATTAAAGAAAAACTTTCTTCAGATTAATCAATTTGAAATACCAATTAAGTTTGTGTGGTCCGACTGGTAAATTAACATCTAGAATCCTAAGTGTGGCATTATAACTTTGATCATGACTTCAGCGTATAGAAATTTACCATTTAAGAGTGACAGCTTTTAAATGTGATGAAAAATTTCGAAGGAATTAGTCCCAATAATTGCATGTATAGAATGAATTAGTCCCAATAGTCGCATGTATAGAGTACATTGAGAAATTCATTAAAAAAAAAAAACAGTGTACATTGAGAAATTATTAAAATAAATATAATAATAATTATCTATACTAATGTACTCTCTATACAAGTGATCTCTTAATTTTTTTTCTGTAAAAATAAGACGTGTATATATATATACACACACACAGTTACTTACTGTATATTGTTGTCATTGGGGTCAAGTCTAGCATAGTGTATATGAGTGTTGCAGATTCATAACTCGTTATTGGAAAGCAACGGTAGAAGTTTCAAACTGATCCTAACTCTCTGCATTCTCGTCTTTTTAAAGCTCGTTACTTTCTGTCTCGGAGCTATCTCACAGCCACATTGGGACATAACCCAAGTTATGTTTGGCGTAGTATTCTTAGAGTTCGTTTTATTGTTTCAGGTGGTGTAAGGTGGAGTATTGGCATTGGGTCTAGTATTCTCATTCTAGATGAACCATGGCTTAGAGATGGTCAATGCATTGATACAAATTTCCCATGGGAGCATTTCGTCTGTAATTTTCATGTTAACGGCTTAATTGATTCTACGACAAAGTGTTGGAAAGCGGTACTCATAAAACAGGTTTTTGGTGAAGATATCGATTCAAATTCTTAATACATCTCTGCTCACGCAAGTCACGAGGGACATACTAATTTAGAAGGCGGAGAAGGATGAGATTTATTCGGTTAAAAGTGCATATCGACTTTGTGTGAATGAGCTTGTTGACACCACTCACTTACGGTGTCTGAGTTTTTGGTCGGGTATTTGGATATTGAAGGTCTCTCTAAAAATTTAAAATCTCATTTGGCAGATATGTCACGGTTGTTTGCCCGCTGAAATTTGGTGCAAGATAAAGGTGTTCAATGTCTGACTCATTGCGTCGGTTGTGATCATTAGGAAGAAGATCTTGGTCATGTTTTCTTTCAATGTCCTTTTGCTATTCAGGTTTGGAACTTGATGGGGATATGGAATGAGGTGCAGCATGCGGTTCAGACAATGACAACAGAAACATGTGTTATTTTCCTTTTACTTCAACACCTGCAAGCTGAATTGCGACATCGGTTGACAGCTATCATTTGGAGCATAAGGAATCCCCGTAATTTAAAACTCTGGCGGAAGGAAAATGAGTTTTGTACACAAGTGGTGAACAGGGCGACACGCATCATGGATGAATGGTTAGCAGCCAACAACAAGCACTCTTCATTGCTTGTGTGATTACGAAGACGCTTGTGTTCTCGCAAAAACTATGAGCTTCTTTCCCTACGGTTTATGTTGATGGAGAAGCTCTTCCTCTATTCCACGTGCTTCAATGGTTGCAAGACGTGCAGTTTAACAATGTCGACTTTGTGGTTGATTCGATGACAACAACTTATTCTTTTCTTTTAGACATAGTTGATGATACAAAATTCGGTCACATTATTGTAGCATGTTAGGATATTTTTTCCTCTCATTTCACAAACTCTAGGATAAAGTTTAATCGAAGACAAGCAAATGTGTTGCTCATGCTCTTGCTAGCGAAACCACTTTATCAGCTAGTCCCACTATTTATCTTGATGTACCCGATTGTATTAATACTTTGATTATGTATGAAATACTATAAGCATCTTTTTCTAAAAAAAAGGTTTGATTTCTACCCATAAATTAAATACCTCGATATTATTGACAATGACTTTTTTTGGTGAAATTCACTTATTTTCTTTTCATCAAAGACACAATCATAATCATATATTGGTATTAGAGAAGTCATGTGACACTAATTTTGAGTGATTTAAATTGTGATAGTTCTTTTGCTATATCCAACCATCGTTATCTAAGAAATGTTCAGGCCATCTTTTATCAGAATCGGGGCTCTTCAATACACCCTCTCACAACTAGTACAAATGAGTTTGGTTCATGGACATAGATGATAGGTGACTCGATAGCGGAATTTGAATAGAAGATGACCCAATGAATCTTTAAGAGACTTTGACATCATCTTAAAAATATTCAAGTCATTTTTTGTTCGAGTGAGACTTTTTAATACGTCAGAGGTTAGGAATACTAGTTAAAACTTTGTGAATAAATTGTACTCTCTAACAAATAAAATATTATTTTTTAATAGATTAGTTGATAGCAGATTGTCTTGCCAAGCATGACTTGACTTTGGATGTTGGTATCAAGATGTTTGAATTTTCTCCGTCTTTTATTTGGAATAATTTTATTTGTTGATGTTTTTGAAACTATGTTTCCTAAATGTTTTTAGTTGTTTCTTTCTTTGGCGTTTAAGCCCCGTTTGATTAATTTTTTTTGTTTATAAATCAGATGAGTTAGGGTTCATTACATCTTTAGTTATTACTTAGAGTAGTAGAAGTGCCAACATAGATGACAAAGTATTCAATGAAAAATGATATTTCTATAAATATTTTATGATAACTTTAAAAAAAATTATGTCTCGTACTTTTATTATGTTCTTATTCTCTCTTTCCATTTTTCTATCTCTCCATCATTTTTTACCAATAAAAAATAGAATAATAAAGTTGTTCCAAAAACTATCACAAAATAGTTGTATTCAATTAGACACCATAAGAAAGGTTAGGAATTCAAAATCTCCTACTCTTGTCCAGTTTGGAGATTGTCTAATACACTACCCCTCAAAGATTAATCACCAAATATAATATATTAAGCAAGAAAAAGACATAATATAAAGTATAAATTTATTTATGTATAGTAACCCAAAAAAAAGTAGAAATATAATTTTCCGGTTAAGTCAGATCTTTGGATTTTGATGTAAGAGAATGGGAAAAGATGATTGAGTGTAAACATGGAAACTTACTAGAAATGGGAACATGATATCGATTATTCCTACTTTTTAAAAGTATAGTACCACTAAATCATATGGCCATTAGCAGTATAAAAATGACACATTATAATTCAACTGTCGATAATTAATGTGTTGTGTTAAGCATCTTTGACCAATATACATTACTTGGATTTCTTTGAGTATCTTTCATTATGTTTATTTTAGTCCCTGGTCCAGTCAATATGATGATCATTATTGATATTTTTCAAACAAACAAAAAAAGTAAATAATTGATATAATATCTATTAATGCATATAAACAATGTGTCATAATTTTGTAATATATAGTATAATGTATGTATACCTTGTGAAAAAAGTATTATTAGTGTTCATTGTGCGTCAGTGGGAACATGGTTTGGACCACAAATCTTTCATTTAAATAAAGAGGGAAAAATATAGAGAATCATATCACTTGTTTTTCTTTTTGGTGAAGAAAGAGAATGAAATTCTAACAAATATATTGCTGGCCACTTGTAGAGAATTTCCAATAATGGATAGGTGACCCATTGTCGGGTAAATTTTCTTTCCATATGTCTGGATTTTTAGGGAATGGGGTCTACATCTAATAAAATATCATAATTTTGTGCAAAACATTTTCAGATTATTCTGCAAATCTTAATAAATACTACCAATTAATGGAAATTCAGAAATAAAGACATAGACATTATGATTATGGAGGGAAAAAAATTTCATCTATAAAATATCTATTAAAATTGAGAAAAAAATCTAAATATTTCCTATAGTAGTTTGGATCCGAATAAATATATCTATAAATTTATTTGCAAGTGTTTTTCCCCCTTGCATTGGGCATCGCCCCTAACCCTAAATAATTGTTATAATAAAACATAAACCTTTAGAATTGTGGTATTTAATTTCGAAAAATTTGAAGTAATATATAGAATTTACAATCTCGAGGAAGAAAGTCTTAATTATTCAAATAAAAAAAAGTTTAAATATTTTCTAGTCTCTATAAAACTTTATAATTTTTTTTGTTTTTAGTCTATGTAAATATTTTTTATTTTATTTTTAGTTCTTGTAAATATACAAATTTTTGTTTTTAGTCATTGATATTTTATTTTGTCTCTACACAATTTATTTCATATTGGAATTGGTATTTTATCATTGTAGAATATTTGATTTTAGTCACTCAAAAAAGGACTCAAACAAAAATTACACAATTAACATATTTAAAATAGTTTAAAAAATATTCATTTAGCTAATAATTCAAAGGCTCAAATAATTTAAAAATATTCATTTAATTGATATAAAATAATTTTTAAAAAATATTCATTTACCTAATAATTCAAAGACCAAACATACCATTAAATATAAAATTATCGAGTATACAATAGAAACTCACAATTTACATATTTAAACAAATAAAAAATGATGGTGTGGCAACTGGCAAGAGAAGAGAGAGTCTTTGTTGTTATATAAGCACCATTTCTCCTTTACATTGAAAGCCTCTTCTTCAAAGGCTCAAACTCAAAGCCATTCAATTTCCTTTCCAGCCAGAGAGAAGAGAAGAATTATATACACAAGAAGATTTGGTTATAATATTAATCCATTGCAACTGGAGGAGGCATCCAAAGGGATCGCATTGATCCCAAATCTAATTAAGTCTCTAGCTACTTAATTAATATCTTAATTTCCTTAATTTCTCATAATATTTGGGATCATGCTATCCCTTTGGATTCATCCTTTGGTGGCTTCTACTACAACTTATGCACATCAACAAACTCGAAGAAATTCTTCACATATAGCAAATGCTTTTAAGTGGATGAAAAAGAGTGACATCATTCATATGTAAGTTCATATTTTTAGCCTTTTTTTAGCCCTATTGCACTTACCAAGGAAATTCTTCAACTTTTTTCTTTTTTGAGATCAAGGAAATTCTTTAGTTAATCCATTAATTTCTTGTCCTTTTTCTTTCTTAATCTATTCTTATCAATTATTTAATCATATTTAGATGCAAGTTAAATTTTTTTTATGATTATCATATATTCATGTTTTTAAGCATGGTTGAATTCTTAATCTGAAATTCCCATAGATCCACATATGTTTCAGGTAAATTATTCTTGAATAACTGGATCTCTACGAGGTAAATTATTCTTCTTCAACTGGGTCTATCTATTTTTTTCATCCCATGTTTATGCTATATTTAGCCAAACTTTTCTTCTTCCATGAATGTCAATTTGTGTAATATAGTTTCAAATAATGGTTTGTGTTAATCGTGGTTGTATCATAATGATGTTGCAGAGAATTGTGGTCCTATTGGCTGATGCTATCTCAACCACAGTTGCTTTGTGGTCAATGATATGAAATAACTTTAATGTGTGGTGATCTAAAATGCGTTTAAGACCTTTTTTTAAAAACCCTATGTAAATATATATACAGCACCACGTACATAACAAATAGTTTAGATTGTTTGTGCTGAGCAGAAAGCACACAAGACACACATGTTTGGTTTTAAGGTGGATTTGTCGGATATACTTTGTGCATGCTCAGTATCTAGGTAAATTTGTCAAATTTACCATGTAGTTTTTTAAATTCACGGTTGTTCGCCGTTATTTTAACATATTCACCGTGACACCTAAGGTAAATGTTATAGTTTTTGTAAAATTACAATGGCTTATGTGATTTAACAAATTCATTGTGACACCAAACATATAGTTATAACGTGCAAGTTAATACATGCTAACTTTAACAAGGTAGATTCTTCAACAAAACAAAACAAAACAAAAAAACTTTAACAAGATAGAGTACAATTTTTGAAGTTTGTACATTAAGATTTGTGATATAAGAGCCCTTAGGTGTTACTGTTTCTCGATGTACTTCTATGCAGAAATTACAGATATATATCTTTTATGAGAATAATTATGAAATATTTTATGCACAGTTTGACTCTTCAAAGCTTAAACAAAATAATAGTATCATCGTAATTTCATTAAACTCGTCAAATCTCAACATATACTAGTATTTATCAAGTATTGTTATATGATCTTGGAATGGAATAGAAGAAAAATGTGGTTTCTTTTAAAGACTATACATATGCGCATATTCTCATTCTTACTAGTTGAGGATGTCAGTACGGTCGAAAAATGTCATAATTTTGTTTTTTGAAAATGAAAAATATATAGAAATTGTGAATAAGTACAATAGCAAAGTGAAAGCAAGCTTTGTTTGCAAGGCTTTAAATTGTGTTGCAGTTGTAGTTTTGATTACACTACAATATCCGACATGAAAGAAAAATGGAAATAAAAAAAAAGTTAGTTGATGAGTCTAGTAGAAAGAAATAGTTTTCCAGAAAATAAAATTTTATAAGAAGTATCTACTTTTAGTGCAACCTATAAGAAATCAATAAAAATTGGGGACAACAATTTAAATCTTAGCAATCCATTAATGGTACTATGAATAAAACAGTGTTCATGGATTGATGAGAAGATGAATATCATCATTCTTTTCATTTTTACTTGGCCAAAGTCATTTCTACCCCATTGGGAAAATTTTGAATTTTGATCATTACATATATTCAACTAATAGGGATTTCACCTTTTGATAAAGAATCTTTTTACCCCCCATTGAACATGATCATTTTCCTTTAAGTATAAAAGCTAACTAGGAAAGCTTGGCACTCACAATTTTAAGAGAACACATGCATGATCATCTTCATGGTCACACAGTAAAAATATCTTTATGACAGCCTTATGCATGGTCCTAAATTTCATGTAGAAATTGTGAAGAGTTGCAATAACTGAGATTTTTTTATTAGTAGTAAAGAGATATAACTAAAAATTAGCAACAATTGAGGCGCAAAAATTTAAAGCCATATTGTGCTTGAGTCAATAGTACTCAAAAACCACATGATTTCATGGACACATAAATTAGAATCCAAGGCAATGAAATTAAAGTGTCTCTTTATGTATTCTTTATTTTGATTTGAGCTATCATAGTACTGAGTGTCCCATAGGTAATGGAGTCACTTACATGTGCTAGCTAAGAGCCCAAAAAGTTTTAATATAGAAGGTTTTTAGTATTGTTAAATTTTGTTTGAATTAAAGGTCTTTTTTCCTCATACGTCCTTATTCTTAGCACATGACCCCCCCCCCCCCCCCCCCCCCCAATGTTTTCTATACATAATTAATAAAGCCCATACCTATACTTTCCTCTTGATCCCTTTTATCACATGGTTTCCAATCCAATCCCCTTTACCCATCTCTCTCCTATGTAAACATAGCGTTAACTCTATTTATCAATTAACCCTTCGGTAAATATAGGTCGTATCGTCTAACATAACCTTCCGATGTCGTCTATATCAAGTCTATGTTAGACTAAGTCTTTTGTTTGGTCCAACATATTTTTAATTTGTCATTCAAAAATAAAATCTTATTTTTCAGATGTGAGGTTGAAGAGGACCGTTAACTTCTACTTACAACATTTTATTGGTTGAAATTTTCAAGAAGTTTTAAATATCGATCCCTTGTGGATCACCGATTAGAATTTTTTCGCCGTTGAATTGAATTAGACCTTTTTACTCTTATTGATCAAATGGTTTCTTAAGAAATTCACTCCCCTCAATGTACGTATATGATTGTTATGGTGATGTCTTTTGATTCAAAAATTAAAGATGATCCACTAAAGTAATTAGTTGCAAATAAAAGTACCAACAACCATGTAAGAAATAATTCAAGTCAGTAAAAATAAGTCATAACTACGGAACAACCTCAACTAACAATTGTCGTAATCTAGTGGCAAAAACATACGTGATATTTCTGTCTCCGTGTTTCATGAGTGCATGGACTTGAAATTTTCTAATGAAATGACATTGAATTGAAATTGTACACGAAAATGGGGTCCTAGGTGAGATGGAATTTATGGACAAAAGAGTACTATGCAAATTGTCTACGAGAGTGATATGTAACATAAATGTCTCCCTCTTGGACTACACAAGCTTTACGAAGAAGACATAAGCTGTCTAAAGAAAAAGAGAGTTAGATTTTTCTTCATAAATATAATTACATGTGTTTTGAAGGGATTGGATATATATGCTTGTTAGTGGTAGTGGCCCCAAAGCATTTCATTTGTCTCTAAATCCAATCTTCTTCCCTCAATTTCTTCTCATTCTTTTGCATTAATTGTACTTTGTGAAAATAAACTTGCAACCATAAATTAAGTATCTAAAGATTTGGGTTTATCTTTAACTTATGAGACAAAGGATTTGATTAAGATGTGAGTTTATAAAAGTCCAAGATATTTTCTTTGTGACTTAACCATTAGTAATTTTTTTGCCTGTAAAGCATAGCTTAATTGACAATGACGGTTTTATTAAATTAGACACTTTCATCCAAATTTAAATCCAAGATCTTGCAATTGTGTGACTTAGACATATATATATATATATATGTGTGGTATTTGACATCCACTTTGCCAACATACCAAAAAAAATGTTTTGTCCACCATATTGCATAGAATAGTGCAATTAGATATTTGAAACTTAGACATATGTATGTGGTCGCCCACTAAAATTGTTTAGAGCACTCAACTCTCAACTTATTCTTCCATTTAACAAATCTTACTCACACAATTAGTGAATGTTAAGAAATTTAATTAGTAAATTTTTCATGAATATGCAACTATGGAAACGTGGCCTAATCTTACTCTCAAATGATTTTTGACAAAGATACGGGTTAATTGGTTCACTCACAATTCGCTTTTTTTAATTTGTAATTAAACATTTCATACTATATAAGCAAATTTGAAAAAAGTATATTATCGTGTCTCTTATGGATAATGAGTTTAAGGATTCTACAACATAGGCTTACTTGAATATGGAAAAATAGATCATTACAGTTGATGGATTATTTGCAAGGAATGAGAAGATGGATTAATCAAAGGAAATGGAAAAAATTGAATAACATAGAAGACAGGAGATGATGTTCATTGAAGAGGATGATGAGAGAGTAAGGAGGATGCATGGCAAGAAGAAGATGATTTTTATTAGAAAAATAGGTATGATTGGGTGGGTGTATGACATATCAGCATAGGTTATGGTCCGTGTAACACATTAAGTGTTTGTTTGGTGCATAAGATAGAAAAGAAATATTTCTTTGAAAAGAAAAATGATAGAATACGAAATTGGATAAAAAAAAATAAGATATATAATAGATATGTAGTTGGATAAAAATAAGATATATAGTTCGATAAAAACTATACCATGTTTTTTATACACACATCATAATATAGGATACGATTTATATCAGATTTAAATAGCAAATATGCATTCAATTTTCCTTTTTTATCTTTTTAACAAAACTACAAACCTTAAAAAATATTTTACCTTGACAAAAAAATAATAATGTTTTCCTTTTTTTTTCTCCCTTATGTGAGAAAAAAGAGGTTGAAAACATAGAATGATAAAATTATTCATCAACACTTTAACTACTACTCACTCACTATCCAAAATGCGTCAAGAATAGTATAAATATTCAATTGACATAGTTGGACGTAAAATGTTGAATGAAATGGTAAAGATATCTTACAACTTAACCGGTAACTCTAGTCTCAAACTAACTTTAAGAATCTGCAATCATAATTTTGATTCAGTTCTGCAATCATGTGAAGAGGATTCCCAATTCAAATAAAAAAATAAATAATATTAACATAGCCGAAGACCGACATGAAAACACAGGAACGCATAATACATATAAAAATGTTTTCGTTGATAATAGTGACTTGCGTGTAGAGAGAAATTGGACGAAACTTTGGCGGCTTAAAGCACCACAAAAGGTGTAACTTTTTTATCATATAAAGAAATGGTAAAGATATCCGGTAACTCTAGTCTCAAACAAACTTTAAGAATCTGCAATCATAGTTTTGATTCAGTTCTGCAATCATGTGAAGAGGATTCCCAATTCAAATAAAAAAAAAAAATATTAACATAGCCGAAGACCGACATGAAAACACAGGAACGCACAATACATATAAAAATGTTTTCGTTGATAATAGTGACTTGCGTGTAGAGAGAAATTGGACGAAACTTTGGCAGCTTAAAGCACCATAAAAGGTGAATGTTTTTCTATGGAGGGTGGCCAGGGGATGTCTACCAATGCGGTACCGTCTGCAAACAAGAGACGTTCAATGCAGTGACCGGTGTGTGATGTGTGAGAGGTCGTACGAAAATGATTGGCATGTTTTCTTTGGTTGTGATGAATTAGAAGCAGTATGGGAAGCAATAAATCATTGGCACATCATCAAGGAGAATTTGGAAATTGCGGATAGTTTTGTATCTCTATTTTTCCAGTTACTCGAGCAACTATCTCAACAACAACTTCAGAATTTTGTCATTACTTTATGGTGCATATGGAAGCGAAGAAACGACAAGCTCTGGAGTGATATTGATACAAGCCCTTGTATGTCTATCCATATGGCGCGCGAAACCTTATTGCAATGACAGCAAAAAAGGGTTGTGATCAGGGGCTGATCTGACTTCACAATATTAGTGAGGCAAAAAAAAAATTCTAACAGTTATATAATATTAAATTTAATAAAAAGTTATATTAAAAATAGTTGTAGCAACAAATTAAAAAGAAAATAATCTATTTTTCATTTGTTAAAAACGAACTAAAATTATATCATTACTAATTGTTCTAAGGACACCTCTTTCTATATTACATTACAAGAGATGAATCAAATGTTCCAGTAGGATACTCGTGTATATGGACGGGTGAGCGTGTTGCGCTCTTTTTTTGAAGCAATTCGCAATTGCATAGAAATTAAAAATATATATATCTATGTATTGATATATGAATAAAAATATAGACATACGTATAAATTGTACGAAAAAAAATTCTTTATTAAATATGACTAAAATAATAGACACGTGTATAAATTAAAAAAAATAAAAATATAACACCATATTAATATATGAGTAAATATATAGACGCATGTATAAACATAAACAAAAATTAAATGTTTGTATTAATATATGAGTAAAATTAGACAATAAATTGATAGAACAAATTATAAAAAAAAAAAAAAAAAAAAAAAAAAAAAAAACTAGTGTGGCACTTGCCACACCATGCCCAATTGAGATCTGCCCCTGGTTGTGACGAAGAAGAAGAGTTGAAAAATAGCGGGTCTTTCATACATGAACAAGGTAGATGGAGTAAACCAGAAGAGGGGGAGGTAAAGTGCAATATCGATGCAGCAATTTTCAAGGAGGAAGGTTGTTACGATATTAACATGTGTCTGAGAGGAAGACATGGTGAATATATAAAAGCTAGGACAGCTTGGTTTCCAGGATTACCACAACCTCACGAGGCGGAAGCAAGAGGATTAAAGGAAGCGATAAAGTGGCTTGGTAGCTTGGATTTATCTAATGTGTTTATCGAACTTGATTGCAAGCAAGTGGTTGACGACATTGCTAGGAAACTCAAGACCAATTCCATGTCCGCCGCTATTCTAGAGATTTGCAAAGCTTCTTTGAGAATTTGCCAAAACTTTAAGATAAATTTCATCAAACGACAAGCAAATAATGTTGCTCACTTGTTAGCTAGAGCATCATTATCTTATGATAGTCGCCAAATTCATAATCATATGTCATCTTGTATTGAGATAGTTATTATTTATTAATGAAATGAGTTGATTTTGTTTTTATAAAAAATAAAATCCACAAGTCCTAGCTCAACTGGCAAAATGCCAAAATTGTTAGGCCGGATGCTATGACCGGGGTTCGAACCCCGGTACCTCCACTTGTGTGTGTGAGTTTATAATAGTTTTGTCATTTCGTCTATCTACCAAAAAAAAAAATCCTTATATATTCCTACCCTTAACAATTCAATTATTTATGCATATCTTCCTCATTTGAAACATACATTCTAACCGAATCCAATTAGAAGAATTTTAATTCACTTAATCGACTTTTTCAATAATCAAATACTTATAAATTTGCATAAAATTATGACTCTAAATTCACTAAATCGATTTTTTCTCGATATATAATCTAATGATTTAATTTATGCATATCTTCCTCATGTGAAACTGTTTCAGACCGATTTAAAAGCCATATCCACTTAGCAAATGCTCAATTACATTTACATGGTTAGGCTCCAAGCCCAACACTCGTCCTTATGCCTATATATAAGGGACTCCAATACACTTCCAAGATTATTCTATCCCTTAAACGTCTCAACGTCCTTGTTTCTCACCTAATTTAAGTGTCAGAGCGTGTGTGCAAGTATCACCCCCTTCTGTCTCACCGGCAATAGGGTGGATATCTTCTATAGATTCCGGCTAGTTCTTTGCGAAAGCGGCACCTTCATTAATCCGTCATCAATGTGAGTATCGTTATCTTTCTCAAGATAATCTTTTTACGGGACCGAACAGAAACATACATTCTAACTGAATCCAATTAAAAGAGTGTTTTAACCAATACTCAATCTCACTAAATCGACCTTTTCAACAATCAAATACTTACAAATTTGCATAAAATTAAAACTCTAAATTCACTGAATCAACTTTTTTTTTCTCGCTATATAATCAAATTTTCCCAAGTGTTTTATACTACAATTACCAAATCCTATTAATCACCTAATTCAAAAAGATTTATTTTTTGTCAAGTCACAAACATTAAAACTTATTTCAGATTTTCAAAATTCATTTCCATAGCTTTTTTGAAAGAAAAAAAAATGCAGCACTAATTAAATTATAGATAAAAAATTCACACATATTAACAAGGTAATCAAAATATGTAACTTTTTTTATTCAATTTTTAACTTCTATAAAAGTAAAACTGTAGCGAGAATGTTGAAGTAAATACTTATCCTTTTCATATCTTCAAAGGGGACATTTTGCTCAAGCAAGGTCTGAAATTCCCATTTGGTAGTCCTAAAGATCGTATTTTACAACTTAACATAAATATTCAATCTGTGTCTTGTATAAATATTAAAAAAAAAACCCAGATAAACTGCCCTATAATCTATCTGAAAAGAGGGAATACACAGGTTAAACTTGATTAGAAAAACTACTGGTACAATGTTGTTTTGATCACTTCTGATGAGCAGGACGGTACAGATTTGGAGAGGTCAATGCTGATCACTAAGCAGAAGCAGAGTTCTCGTGCAGTAATACATATTCTCGGCTGAAATAAGAAAAAAAATCGTTCCACAATAAATAAATATACGTTTATATAGGTTAACAGGGCATAAGCATTACATTACATGTGCATCCTTTGAATGGTATAACTCATTTTGGATTCTTAACATATTTTTGGTAGACTCTAAAATGTCATTGGAACCAGCACAAGAAAATCCAGAATATTCAATTCCAATAACAGGCAAGAAACTAACTCAAGCCAGGAATATTTTATCAGTCACGTGAAAAATCCTCCGGGTGAATCAACAATGTCCCAACGTCACAAAAATCTTTTTCAGGTTCATGACAAGGAATCATGTTTCTTTCAGAGTCTTATCACCACCTTTATTTATCACAGAACATTCTTATTTATGGATATTCCTCTCATTTTCTACTCAATAAAAAAAAAGAATAAAAAGTTTTATTTGCCTTTCTTTCCTTCCAGTATATCTCCTAACAAACAAAAAAACCGCCTCACTTTCTATCCACTGTCGTTCCATTAACATCCATTCCTTTTACTGTATTTCCAATCCAAAAATAGCCCTAACAACATGATTGGATTAAGACTTCTAGAGAAAGTCAGGAAAGCAGTACTACGTGACAGTTTCCACACCCAGCTGGAGGCCAGAACAAGATATAGTTCCATGGATTCAAATATTGTTCATTTTTTTTTTCGAATTTATTTTACCTAAAGATGCTCTTTTCCACCTTAAGATCCTCCTTTCTCATTACTGCACTCTAAACTTTCAGTAATATTTATGTTAAGTTGTAAATATCCTAAATAAGATCCTCCTTTTTCATTACTGCACTCTCAAGATCCAAAATAAAACTGTAATGTGAATATTACTGAAATTCCCATTTGGTAGTCCTAAAGATCCAATTTTTATCAGGTCTGAAAGTTTAGAGTTGGTGGTCCTAAATATACAGAATCCTTTTCATTACTGAACTCTAAACTTTCAGACCTGATAACATCAACTCTTTTCCTCAATAATAAGTACTTAAACTCTATTATTACAACATTTTAGGTCTAATAATAAATGCTTCAGATTATATGTTAAAATAACTGTATAATGAAAGATTTCTTAATGGAATTGGAAATTGCTAAATATTCACATTTTTGCCTGATATTTTTTAAAATCAAACAAGAATTATGTTGTTTGAACATTATGAAAAACAACTAATATCTACTTGTCGCTTACCTACTATTACCAAATTTGATGGAGTCCTGCTCCCTAAGTTCATAATATCGTTGAGGTTCAATGGGACTATCCTGCAAAAACAAAGTATCAGATAATCAATACTACACATCCAACTTCAATAAAAATAAAAAATTTAATAATTAGCTTTGCATGCTATTCCAAGTACAAATATTCATTGCAGTGATCTGCAATAAATAAAGGAGTTATGCAGCAACGCTAAGTTCGAGGCAACTTAATCTTGCGATTACACGTTTTACTTCTGATGTCCTCATAGCAAATCGCAACTGATGATCACACCAAGGCTAAGTTACATCAAATACATCAGGTAATACTATATGTGACACCAAGGCTAAGTTACATCAAACACGTGAGGTAATACTATTTATGTTACACCAAGACTAAGAACATCAAACACATGAGGAAATACTTTTTATGTAATATGCACAACTGTTCAACAAAACATGAACAAAGGAAAGACTTCAAGGATTTCCAACAAATGAACAGGTAATGGAAAAGAAGCTTAAAAATAAATATTCTTCAAACATTAATTCTAGTAAGAATTTTACATAAGAACTACCTTAACCATTTGTACCACAACTTGCTCGACTATTATTATCTCTGATTAATCAAACTCACTCTTTCAAATGGTAAAATTTAAACCTCTATCTCTATACTACACATCTACAAATTACAACTGATTTATTCGTTCAGTACCATTTGGACTTCAATTGAAGGTACCCTATTCTTCAAGCAACAACTCTCTTCATTTATAATGCGCTAAAATATCTTTGGTCATTACTTATAAAATTTATCATTAAGTGGGTGTCCTTTCGGCATGTTGTCTCTCAGCATCCCAACATTCTGATCCATTCACCATCATTGTTGACTCACAGAATACAGCCTTTGTTTCCAACCTAGCCATTTGTTTCAGAGTAGGAAATTTTTAAACGGATTTTATGACGTAAATGCTATCAACTAAAGTCATGTAACATATACCCAGCCAAGATTTATCAAACTTTCTTAAAACATTTATCTTCAATATACACCAGACTTATTGAAAGTTCAAGCATATTTCTCTATAGATTTTTCTTCTGTTAAGCCAAAGGCTACTAACAGCCAATAAAATTAAGTCTTGTCCTACCAGGCAGAATCAGCTACAAGGATCGATTAATGTGACTAGGCTCCATAAAAAAAAATTACAATAAAAATGCATTTTCTTAATCCATAACTCAACTAATTGAAGTCATAAGCTATGCATAAGATTCGTACATTTATTCCATTCCAACTGCCAAGCAATAAATACAAGACAGACTCTTAAGTCCTGAACTGTACTTCTACACATGTCAATACAGATCTTAAATCTAATCTCTACATACATGTCAGTAAAGTATAGCTCCTGTTAACTTAATCCCAATGTCACTGCAATTGGGTTTAGCGAACCATTTTAACAAGTAAACACATTATTTTATATTTAGATTCATCTTCAATAATTTCACGAGTCCATAAAAGTAGCTACTAACCCTCCCTTTTTTCTCATATGCAATTACAGCCACAAATGCTAAGAGACAAATGTTACTCCAAGTATAGCATTCTTATTCTTATTAAAGAATTAAAACCAAAACTGACAATTAAACAGTATGGACAACGTCAATCAGGAACAAAACATGAATATGCGATTCAAAGTAGAAACAATGGCTTACATCATTTCAGCTCCTCTTGAGTTTTTCCCCTGCAAAAATTAAAAGCAACTTAGATAAGCATATCAATCCAAAGAATATGAAAGCTTAACATGCACAGAAGCACAAAGCAGAAGAAAAGAGACCGAAAGATATGGAGAAAATAAGCGGAAAAGGATATTAACTTCAAAAAGATTGAAGAATAAATTAACAAATTTTTAAGAACCACACAAGTAAGGATGCAGGAGAAAACAAACTGTTCCAAAAGAAAATTCGGTAACAATAAATCCTTATTGTTTGGATCAAGCAATACCAAGCATGTCTAAGGACAAATCGTTTAAATATAGATCATTCTTATTCTTTGGCCAAAGCTTGTCCAAACCTCCCTCTAACTCAAACAACTGGATTACCTTGCATTTAAACTACTCGGGGTTCTACAAGACTTCTCTACACATGTGCGAACCACCTGAAGGAAAGACTATGTTCCTTACAAATGCTCAACCTTAGTGCTTCTCTAAATCTCAGTCAAATGCCTAGATCAGGCGGCTCTGCAACCAATTTTGTGACCTCGTCCCATGTATATCTCATGTCACTCTTCAATACGAAATGACTTCTAAAAGGTTGACCTTGCAGAAGCTAACAATATCATACCTCTCATGAAGTCACAATTTAAATAATTATCTCAATCAGTTAGGCACACATACCTACGGTAGAAACTATCATTTCAATCTTCCAATAAGCAAAAATCACCTATATTTTTACTCCACTTATGCAGCAACATAAAATAATTAAGCCACATCTGGACTCAGGAGGAGGTCATCAAATACTCTCCAAAATACTCAAATGCATCTGCAGTAAAATATCTACATTATCCCAACTCATATTTCACCACATTCCTACCTCTTAGAATTTGGGTTGGCCTAACTCAACCCATACAAAACCGTCTTATAAGGTGAGGACTGCCCCCAGGGGCAGACCTGCACTCATAATATCACTGAGGCACAATATTTTTGTCAAATAATTAAATAATACTAAATTTAATAAGAATCAACATGAAGGATCTGTTTCCGATCATTCAAAGTCAGTGACTTTGTTACTCTCACAACTACGAGCTCGGTCTATAGGCATAACTAGAAAAAAAATCTCCATTCTGATTCAATTATACAACAAAACAATAAATTAGATTACTACTAATAAAATATAAAATCAACAAATAAAACAATATATCATGATTCAATTCAATTCAATTTCAATTTCAAACAATATAAAATCAATTTCAGCAGCCAAAACCTAATGATATTGTATAAAAGCTAAAATCAATTTCAATTTCAGTATAATAACCAAAATTGAGCCATTCTTTTTGTTTTTCTATCTAGCTCTCATTAGGTTTTGAAATTTCAGCATAATCAACTTCAATTGGAAATTTCAGTATAATCAACTTCAATTGGCAATTTCAGCATGAACAACTAATAATAATAAGCAAAATGAGGAAGAGAAACTTAAACACGGTTTCAATTAAAAAGGGAGAAGAGAGATGAGAGCAGGGGGCGGAAACTCACCTTAAACAGAGATGGTGGTGGTGCTCATCCGAGAGAGGAGAGCGATGGCGGTTGGTCTTGGTTGATGGACGGTGGCGGGTTGTCGTTGGATGCTTCTGCTTCTGCAGTTGCTGTATGGTGTTTAGAAAAAACCAGACCGGACATTAAACCGGTTAACTTATGGGTTCATAGTTTTAAGGTTCGACCGGGGTTCAACCGGGGTTGAATCGGTATTGACTAAATATGTATTTTTATTTATATATAAAGTAATCATGCAAAAAAAAATAACATGATACTTATAATCTTGCACTATTAAATTTTAATATATTACTATGTAGCAATAAAACTTTCAACTATTTTTTTGGAAAAACTTTCAACTAGTCATATGTTACTACTATAAACTACTAAGATATATAAAGTCTTGGTTAATATATTTACTTTAATCGAACTATGATATAATATAGAAAGTTTTGGCTAATAGATTTACTTTTAATCGACAAATAAATATATATTTTTATTTTTATATATTGTATATATTGGAACTTGGAACTAATTGATTGCAATTGTGTAAACAGCTAATGTCCATTAACTGGTTCATTACCCGATTATGTTGCAGGGCAGTTTCGAGGTTCAATATGACTGAATTGTGGTCTGGTTCACGGTTAAACCAATTGAATTGTTCGGTTCGGTTCGGTTTTAACAACCTTGTCTGTGTGTGTGTTGTTTGTGCAGTTGTATCAAAAACTTTTTTTTTTAATTGGGTCTGAACTGATGTGGCACTTGCTACAGTGCGTCTAGTCCAGGTCCGCCCCTGACTGCCCCACTTACAAACATATTGTCAGGACATACCTCATCCAACGTTGGACTGTTTACACACCCCTCACACTCACGATGGGACATCTGGGGTGTGGCCCAAGTAGTTTGATAGCAGAAACCTAATAATAGATGCCCTAACTGATCTTGGCTAGGCTTTGATACCATCTTAGAATTTAAATTGGCCTAAGTTAACCTTTACAGAACCGGCTTGTAAGGTGAGGACTAACCCCACTTATAAACATCATTAGGTCATATCTCACCCAATGTGAAACTCTTAACCCTATCAATCATCATTCTATGTTCAACAAATAATTCAATAAATTATATGTTGGCTCTGAGAGTGGTTTGTCATCTAGTGTTTTAAGCAAGAAATTAAAATAAAATAAAAACGAAAAGTGAAGAGAAGAGAGTGATCTTCAACATTATAATCAAAGTATCTTACCATGCTAATTTTTTTTCAATGTTTTGTTCTTTATCTATAGTAATGGTGGAAAATGTCGTTGATAATATTGTTCACTCAAAATCAAATGTTGTTGAAGATTATGTGAATACAAACGTTGACTCTGAGATTTAGGCTTTTATAAGATTTGATTTATTTAGTGGTAGATTTATATATGTTAATAGAGCATGGTGTAAAATGGGCATTTTAGTTTCACCATATCTTTAAAATGTCAGGTCAGACCATAAAAATGAATCTATGGTAGATAATAGGTCAGACTTAAGCATGTAATTTTTTAAGTAGGTTAGACTTAAACTTAAAAATCTCGACTCGGTTTAGTCCATCCTTACTTTTTGACCGAAGATAAATAAAAAGTTATATATGATATGATTAATTGGGTTTGTAATCAAGTAACAAATGTGAGATTTACGTTAATTATAGACAAATCCTATCATGATGGTGGTAGAAGGGCACCAATGTTATTGTTGGCTTGTGAAAGGGGTGATGTGTACAAAAGAACCAAGAAGATGCGGGGCAACCTCAATAAAGAAGACATATTATATTGGTTTTGCTTTTATGACGTCTGAAAAATATGACAACATCACTTGGATCCTACAAATGTATTTTGATCTTCTGAAGTCTATAGACAATATCTCAAAGGTGATTGTGACTGATAGAGATATGAAATTGATGAATAGTGTTGCCGCTATTTTCTCTAAAACTACTACTTTAGTGCATCGGTTTTATATTTTAAAAATACTAGAACTAAATGCAAGGCAGACATAGTCAAATCTAATGATGTTAAAGTGGTGAATATCAAAAGAAAAGGAAAAGATTCCCAAGAGGTGGATGTGAAAGAGAAGAAAGTCTCATAGGTGAATATGTGACCAAATTGACACTAAAGATTTGATGTTATGTTATAGAGTTTTCAATTATTTGATGTAATGTTGTGTAATTTATCGTCAAATTATGTAGTGTTGGACTCTTGTTGAATTTCAATCGTTTATGTATTGTCAATGTAATGTCAAATTTGTGTAATGTTAATGAATTATGAATGGTAATGATTTCTTGTTGATTATTATGAGCGATAATTATTGTTGCTTCTTAAAAAAAATAGCGATAATTGTTGTTGAATTTTGTGCACCACTTGTTGAATGATATTCTAAGTTACATGTCTTTAGACAAGCTGTTATGTCTTGGTTGTGCATTTAAATGCTAGAGAATGCATTTATTACATACACGACATTTAACTTTCATTAAAAAGCAAATGACAGTTAACTGCAATTGAGAGTAAATTGGACATTTTTTGGAGTGACTGAGAGCAATTTTTGAAGTCTAAAGAGCAATTTTCTTCGAAGAAGCAAACCTCTCAACTTATCCACTTTTATTATCTCATTAGTACTCAACCGGCCCAAGTGTCTCTTCTTTTACAATATATCACAAAACCCAAGTGAAAAAAAGAATTAAGAAAGCTCACTAGGACGGTTGTTTAATCCTCCAACATAGTAAAATCTATAACATCCATAGAAATGATAAAATTTGTGAATCAACCAACACTCCTAATTTTCTTGTATCAAATACGGTTGATTTGCACATATCAATCATCTTAAAGACTCAAGCTAAGAGACTATAAATTCGGCGAACCAAAATCGAACTATGTCCATTCAACTTGAAATTATCGGTGATCGAGGTTGATCTATAACAATTAAGATTGTGTATAAAAACAGAAAATTAATTAAAATATTCACATCGGTTCAACAACCAGTCACAAACGATTTTTAATTGGGTTCTTTGAGCTCTTCCAAGCTGCAACATTTTTCTGCTTCCGTAACAATGACAAACTAGTATTTTGTTTCTCCATAATTAGTAGTAAAGGTTGAAGCATGCGTGTACCAAGATTCAAAGATTCATTCAGAAAATGGTAAATAAGTTCCGTGAGGGAAACTGCATACACTTTGATTGCTGCTAAAGGTTATCGATAACACTTTTCACCACAAAAATAAAATTGACGTTTATTATACATCAACAAAAAGAAAAACTAGTTACAGTTCTTCTAACTTATTTTATTTTGAACATTTTTTACGAATTCTTTTTTAAATTTGAAGTACTTCAATGATTTTTATTTGAGATTATAACTATATTAAGTATTTCTTGTATTCCTTAAAATAATAAAATAAAAAAGTATTTCTCAGATCCATAACGTAGTGGCGTGCATATTTTATCCTTCAATTGAAGTCGCTTTCTTCTTTTTTTGAAACGAAGTCACTTTCTTCTTGACTCACCACCATAATAATAAATTAATAAAAGAGATCTTAATAATGTTTTCCATGATTCACACATAATTTACGAGATGCATATATGGTCACCTAATCCATCAACATCACAATATCCACGTATTTTCATATCACATAAGCACATTTACATAGTGTTCTTGTCTCTGAGACAATATTATAGAGAACTGTAGAGTAATCTCGTAGATACATGGAAGAAATCATTGTGTTCTTTGAGATTTCATCGAAATTCATGGAAAAGCTCTGTTGATGGTGGTTTTGGCCAAAATCCATGGAGAATGTATTGTTTGACACAGAGAGTACCTATAAAAGACATTACAATACTCAAGTCCATATGCGATTGAGATTGGTAAGACGTTTAGAGTGAAAGAATTATCATACCTTGATTGGTAGAAGTGTTGCCTTTAAATAAGAATCAAGATATATTATTGGGGTTGGCGCCTTATTAGATGTCACCCTTGTGAATGGACTTTGGGTCCTACAGAATGGGGTTTGGTCTGGCATGAAACATAAACCCTCTAAGTTAGCGTAAAGAATTGACGCATAATCGTATGTGGTGTAAGGTTGGTTGGAACCAACAACGTCGATGTATATGAAGAGAGTGATAAACTCATAATGCATTTTTTTAACTTGTGTCGCCATCGTGTAGGATACGTGACTTTGAGTGTTGTACTTTGTCATTTGTTTGCCTTTGTTATAGTGATGACTTCCATACAGATTTATTTAGAAGCGGAGCGACACCTAAGATATGAGCTAAGAAGTTGAGAGGAGTCTAAGATTTAGGTGGATAACACGTCAAAGAAAGTCTCAACCAAGTTGAAGATTTGGGAGGTCGTATGAGCAACTAAATCATGTGGCAAAGAAAGTCTCATCCAATATGAATAGCTGGAACGACGTCCAGCTGCTAAATAATGTATGGCTAGAAACGTTGCATCCAAGTCGAGGACGTCTAGACTGCTATATAATATATTTGTAAATGATGTTGCTTGACTGCCTGTTACGAGGATGAGGGGTTCTATTCGTAAGAGGTGTTGACGCTCCTCATTGTGCTCATGGACGTGAGACACCGAATGCGAGTTAGTCGAATTTTTCTCAAGTCTAATGAGGTTCACAATGGTTGTGGGGTTGTTAAAAAAAATCAATTGTTATAAATAGACAAACCTCTGTTGAATTTGATAATTTAGCATTTTAATCGTGTTCCGTGTTTATATCGCCATCAACTGAAGCATATATTGGCATGGAAGCACGTCCCAAGGAGGTAATGCATGTGTGGATAGAAGAAACGAGAAATGTCATTAAAGACGAAAAATCAAGCCAAAGTGGGGTGTTATATACTCCATGCAATGGGAAGAATCAAGCACTATTCGCGTAATTAGTCGAGCAATGCTAAATTATATATGCCACATTATTTTGATCAATAAGACTAGAGTTTGCCTACAAATATCATACTTGCACAATGTTTAGAAGACACAAATCAATTAAACAAGTTTTTTTTTTTTTTTTTATCTTTTTGCTTTATGCATTTCTAAGTAATTAAGAAACAAAGGAGTACACTCCAAATTTGTCACTTATGGTATATCACATTTGGAGGGTAAAATTGCTATTTTAGTTAAAAGTTAAAAAGAAAACGTAACTCGTAGTCATAACTACATCTACATGCACAGTCACAGAGAAGGAAATAGAATGTGCAAAGTAAAAGTAACATGCCTCGAGGTGCTCTACGATTCTGAAGAACAGAAAAAGTTGTGGGACCCATGATAACCCAATAACAAACAACTACATAGTACAATACAAAATCATCAACAGAAACAAGTGGAACAAACTACTTATAAAAGATTTGGTTCTTTCATATGCAGTACTAGATTCTATAAACAAATTTTTCATTTTCATTTTCAATTTTGATCTATTTATTTTTCTTGAAGAAAAAAAAAAGAAGAAGAGGGTTGTAGCAAAAATCACGCTGGCGGTGAAGAACGTTTCTGTTGATGAAGAGGAGCAGACTGAGCTGCTACCTGATGTTGATAACAACGATGTTCAAATTCCAGACACTGCACATCAAATCAGCACTGGTTTGGTTCAATATAATTTTCATCAATGAATTTTTGGGTTAATTATAAATTAATTACTCCTTTTTAATGATGTTTTTTGTTTTTGTTTTTGTAGATTCATGGTTTCAAGTGGGGTTTGTGTTGACAACAGGAATTAATAGTGCTTATGTTCTTGGATATTCAGGGACCATTATGGTTCCTTTGGGTTGGATAGGTGGTGTTGTTGGTTTGATTCTTGCAACTGTAATTTCACTTTATGCAAATGCTCTTATTGCTATGCTTCATGAATTTGGTGGGACAAGACATATTAGATACCGTGATCTTGCTGGATATATTTATGGTATGTTATTTTATGTTATTCCTTTTGACTAGATTATATCACTGATGTTATGTTTGGATAATCAGCTTTATTAAGTGTTTGTAGCATAAGCACTTATTATTTGAGTGATTATGTATAAGCTATTTCTATAATAAAAGATGAAATAAAGTCAAATTGTTTTCGTGTAAGCTATAAATTGTTTTTGTAAGCTATCCTAGAGAGCTTATGGAAATAAGCAGAATACAGCTTATGGATATGTCATACTATGCTTCAATGAGCTCTTTCAAACAGTCTAGTAAGTGATTATGTTAGCATATAAGCTCAAATAAGACAATTCAAACAAGCCCTGACTCAAGAACTTGATATTAGTGAGTGTCTAGTTTCTTTTCTTAACTTGTTATCAAAGCCATGGTATCAAGATTTCTTTACCGGATAAATCTGCTTTTTGGTAATTGAAATTATAAGGGTCGGACAATTTAGTCTTTCAAATTTTCAAAATGACAATTTAGGTCTTAAAATTAAAGAATGTTAGTCAATTTAATCACCTTTTCCAAATTTAACACCATAATTTTAAAGATTCTATGTTTATTTTGAATGTAACATGATTATCAAAGCAATACGTAGATACCGAATTGTTTTCTACGAAGATATCTTTTGTTAGTGACTAGATTGACAGACATTATTTAGTTTAAGAGACCAAATTGCTATTTCAAAAATTGAGGGACTAAGTTGTCTGAAACATACAATTCGAGGACAAAAAAGCTCATTTGCTCATATTTTTCTTCATGCTTTCGCAAATGCAATTGTCAGTAGCAGCAATATTGAATAGTATTAAGAATCTGGATGCATATGTGATCTTAAAACCATGCTTGTCACGTCATTTTTCTGTGTAAACAAGCATATCATAGCTGCTTATGTTTGTTTCATTTTCATTGTAGGTAGAAAAGCATACTGCCTCACATGGACTCTGCAATATGTCAATCTTTTCATGATAAATACTGGCTTCATCATTTTGGCTGGTTCAGCTTTGAAGGTAAAGCTATGATATAACACAATCAACCATAATTACATTATTCTCTTTAGACTTTAGTCATTTCTCTTCTTTAGTTGCATAACGGAGCACTTTTGAAGTCTTGTATAAAGAAAATTGAGTAGTTATTCATTTTTCTGTTTCTCGACTAACCTGCTAAAGATTCTGGGTTTTGTTTACTCTGTGTACTTCATGTTGACAAGTTATCTACTTCTGCTTTGTGTGACTTCATCAATAATGATACATCAACTGCTGCAATTTTGTCAATTCTTTTATGTCTAATGTCATGTTAATTATGAATTAGCGGTTGTGGAAAACAAAATTAGTAATGAAGACGTTAGAAAGTTAAGGTGGTGACGTTACATTCTCACTTTATGTGGTTTAGACGTGTGCAAAGAAGACTTATAGAAAGAACACTAAAGAGGTTATATCAAATGGAATTGTCCAATAAATCAATAATTAGAGGTAAAAAGTTACCTAAGAAAATAATAAGCAAAAACCATAAGATTGACTTGGATTTAAATGACCTGTTACTGGACATGATTCACGATACGGTATCGTAGTGTTGTTTGATCCGACCTCGTCTAATGGAAAAAGGTTTTAATTTTTATTGTTTCTTAGCGGCTTATTCTGTTTCGGATTCAGCAAAAAGTATGACAACAACAGTAATCTTCTGCTGTTTATTTTAATCCTGATTTCAGTTTGTCCAGTCATTCAGATGCTGTTTATACAAATCTTCTGCTAATAGAAATTTTCTGAATCTTGTTGATTTATTGCCATGCAGGCTGTTTATGTTCTATTTAGGGATGATGATCAGATGAAGCTTCCACATTTTATTGCCATAGCTGGACTTGTGTGTGCAATGTTTGCCATTTGTATTCCCCATCTTTCAGCTCTTGGAATTTGGCTGGGATTTTCAACGGTGTTAAGCCTCGCTTATATTGTCATAGCACTTGTACTGTCATTAAAAGATGGTAATGTCATTTGACTTGTACATCGTAGCTGCATTTTCATTGACCCTCATTCGATTAAAATACTTTTGCGTGAAGAGAATAACGCACATGTTTAATACTTGGTTTTCTGTTCCCTGGTGCCTCTGTAATTAATTGTTTCTTTGCTTCATGTTCATGTTATTAGAAATTATAGTTGATTCTTTAACTTCGGATAACTAGTGTTATGGCATATATCTGAAATTGTTGTTCAGATCTTGCAAGTGTGTTGTGAGTTTATCATTCCCTCTATCTCTAGTCTGAACATCTTTGAACATTTTCATTCATTTTCTCTGCTTACGAAGGAATATAATGTCACTCTTTTGTGATTTTGGTCCTCTGCTAGTATTCTGAGAAAATGTCATTTAATTTATTGATAAACTCTCAAACTGTGCTCGTGTGTAGTATTTCAGCTGATTCTTTTTTAATCAATCAGCTGATGTTTGTATACTATATCTTTTAGTGATAATTTTTTTTGACCAATTCGGTGTGGGATTTCATACTAACCAACTTTTTATCATCACTATTAGGAATAAAATCACCAGCGCGAGATTATAGTGTTCCGGGGACATCAACAAGTAAAATATTTACGACAATTGGGGCGTCCGCTAATCTCGTGTTCGCATATAATACAGGAATGCTTCCTGAGATACAGGTATGATTCGAGGTTATATTATTTCTTCCTGGAGTTTTTGTTTGGATTCATAACATTTCCATTTTTAAAGTGAGCTTTACTTTATTTGGTTATAAACTAATAGGCGACGATCAGACAACCAGTTGTAAAGAACATGATGAAAGCGCTATATTTTCAGTTTACCGTTGGAGTTCTGCCATTATATCTAGTTACCTTTGCAGGATACTGGGCTTATGGATCTTCGACGCAAACTTTTTTGCTGAATAATGTCAAGGGTCCAATCTGGGTGAAAGTTGTGGCCAATATTACAGCCTTTCTTCAATCAGTCATTGCATTGCATGTAATCACTTCTAGACCAATATTTTACTGCTTATAAAAATTTGGTTTAAATGCGATTTTAGTCCCCCCTATTTTGTTCCACTTATGATTTTGGTCCCCTCAGTTTTAAATACACGAATTTGGTCCCCCAGTTTTCAAAACGTCTGATATTTTCCCCATCTAAACTTTTGGGGTTGATTTTTGATGATTTGTCAATCAAGTGAGATACTTATGTGACAACTGAGGTGATGACATCAAAATGAGTTGTTTAGCGAGATGGTGCCATGTCATCAACTCAGTTACCACATAAGCTTTCACTTGTCAAATCATCAAAATTCAGTCTCAAAATGTATAAGTGGAGAAAAGGTCTGTCATTTCAAAATTAGGAGACTAAAATCGTGAATTTATATATAGGGGGGACCAAAATCGTGAATGAGGTACTGAATTTGACCAAAATCGTGAATTTTATAACTTGAATATATTCAGTGTACTAATAGCCTCTCTTATATTTCTGGTAGATATTTGCAAGTCCGATGTACGAGTATTTGGATACCAAACATGGGATCAAAGGGAGTGCTTTGGCTTTTAAGAACTTGTCATTTAGAATCTTGGTAAGAGGTGGCTACATGACTTTGAATACATTTGTATCAGCTCTACTGCCATTCCTTGGAGATTTCATGAGCCTCACGGGAGCTATAAGCACATTTCCTCTTACATTTATCCTTGCAAATCATATGTACCTAGTGGCAAATAAGAACAAACTAACATCCACTCAAAAGCTTTGGCATTGGATTAACATTTGGTTCTTTGCAATCATGTCTGTTGCCGCCACTATTGCAGCGCTGCGGCTTATTGCTTTAGACTCCAAAACTTATCATGTTTTCGCGGATTTATGATTAATAAACTTCATATTCTTTCAACAATTTGAGTGTTGATGAATCTTGCTTTAGATATGCTTTCATTAAAAAATCTGAATAACTTTTAACATCAGAATGTTTACCTGTATATTTTGTTAAACACACCTTGCACCCCCACTTAAATGCAAATTTTGGTTATAATTAATGAATATGAATTGTGGACTTCACTACAAGCAATGTATTTGGTTTTAGATCAGTTCAGAACAAATCACCACCAATCAAACAATAAACATTTGAAAACAAGTTGAAGATAATACAAGGAAATTGGACCATTTTAATTACTTCTTAGTAAATGAGTACGTCACCCACCCAGCTGAAGTCACAATAATAATAATGATCTCCATTTCTGACTACATATGTCAATGGATCAAAATCACAAAAGAAATACTTTCAATGCATATGCTTACAATAAAATTTATCAAATTTTCCTAACTAAAAACAACTCTAAATCATATGATGTAAGACTCCAGCACCTGCAACAAACTAATAAGAGACTAGATTAGTGTTAAACATCATGTTATTTCCTTAAACCGCACAACATGACCCCTTAATATATAAATAAACAATCATTCTTCAAATTGTATGAGAGAATGGAAGATGGGAGACAAAAATGCTAAGGTAGACAATTATGGCTTATGGTTTGCTGAACATGCTAGCTTTAGAGACTTCACTATTACCAACTAGGTAAGTTTGCAAATATTTATTTTGGTTGATTCCAATGTAAATGACATAAGTAGCAAAACAACCATACTTCAAGCTAGATCTTAGCTACTATGACACTACTTAATTGAATAAACTTGTCTATTCGAGCTTTAAAATGATAATGCGTTGGTGTTGGTTGAAAATATACATGTTAAAGAAGTCTCATATTACTTAGAATTGTAAAGGAAAAGGTTGAAGTCATATACAAGCTTAATGATTTCAGGTGGTGCATCTTGTAACGAAGAAATAAAGCATATATAGGCATCACTCTGCTTCTCTTACACTTTAAGAAACAATCGTGTGGTCTACAAGACTTGCCAAGTAAGAAAGTAAACAAGTGAATGAATCACATTGCTTGCCTTGCACTTCAAGAAACAACCTTGTTTGTCTTGCACTTCGAGAAACAACCTTGAAGTGCAAGACAACCAAGGTTGTTTCTTGAAGTCCAAGACAAGCAAGGTGATTCCTTCACTTATTTACTTTCTTGCTTGGCAAGTCTTGTAGGACACAAGGTTGTTTCTTGAAATGCTACAATCCCCATAGCATACTAACAACTTGTATTCATATCCTGAACCAAACCAAAAGTTCTTATACCGATGGTTGGGGAGAAACAAACATGGAAAAAATAAAAAGAACTAGCATACTCTACCATAAAGAGTATAATAATCACTTGAAGTTAAACCACAACCACCGACATACTCTCATAGTACACTTTGAATCAATGTCAATTAATACCCGTGTGCTAATAAACACCTTGTGTAATCCCGACTGTATCAACACATTCTTGACTTGAAAATTCCACAACCTAAAATTAAATTGTATTCATTTATTTTCTCTATGCCGATTTTTCCAACACAATGGCCATCTCATTGACGCAACTTAATGAGTGGGAAAATAAAGGAATCACCAACTAATCATAACCATGAAACTTGAATTTTTCCACTTATATAGGAAACAATAATCAAATAAACATTGTGTAATCCTAAATCTGTGAACAAATTCAAGTTTAACAACCGGAAAAAAAAAAGTGGAGTTTAAACGGAATAGACCTGTGACAATTTAACCGAAATTGATATCATCGAAGACACTATCATGATTTGGGTAAAGTAATGATAGTTACATCCATGATATCTATATTGGTTTTGTAGTTATTACCACGGTGGACAAAACTCACACACACAAACAGAAGAGATGAGAGATCAAGTGAGTTTTCACTTCAACGCAATGGCTTGGCATATGCCTTTTTATAGGCTTGCAATTTTTTCTTTTCTTAACAAATAAGTAAAATGAAACATACCTTGTACGTTAAGTAAAACACATATTCAGTTCTTTGGTGAAGCCATTTCTTCCTTGGCACTGAAGGCATTTGTTCTTTCGGTATTTGGTGCTTTAGTGGTTCTGTTAGTGTAATCATCAAGGATTTGCTTTTGTATGGAATTAAATTCTGTATCTTTTTATCATTATCATTGAATGTGTGATAAACTATTATAATTTCAAATTATTTACAGATAGCTTCTAGTTTCTTTTTCCTTTCCCAAAATTTCACTTTAACTTCTATTTTTCTAAGACTTAAGCATTTGATAATTCGACTTGGCTATCAGGTGTCTTTCAGCATCCTCTTGAGTACTTCTCTACATGAGTGGTTACTTATTTGCAATAATTGAGAATCACGAAGTTTTGCTCAATGACAACAATTCCTTTTCACAATGCTTGATTTATTATATTTTAAGTTGACAAATTCAGTGTGAGTTTGCATTCTAGCCAACAGCACAGTCCTCGTCATTTTTCATTGTTGCCAAAAAGGAATAAAATCACCAGCTCGAGATTATAGTGTTCAGGGGACATCAACAAGTAAAATATTTACAGGTATAAAGCAAGCTTATATTGTTTCTTCCTAAAGATTTTGGTGGGTTCAATAATAATACATTCATTTTCTAAAACATTTTTGTTCTCTCCCTATTGAGATCGAAGCACTCAAAACTTACCATGTTTTCGCAGATTTATGATTATGTTCATTATTTGTTCAGCAATTCTAGTGCTGATGGATCGTGCTCCAAATACGCTTTCATTAAACAAAATGAATTGCTGCTTTTAACATCAGAATATTTACATGCATATTTTATCAAACACACCTTGCAGACCCACTGAATAAGTGGCTTGTAAAGGTAAATACTAAATACTAAATACAATCGTTGGCTTTCAGAAGACCCTAAGGTACAAATTATGAATTATGGAATTTATTATAAGCCGTTTATTTAGTAACAAATCATATAATTTCACCAGTTACTCGAGCAGAATCAGTTTGGAACACATCACCAATCAAACAATAAGCAATTGAAAAGAAGTTGAAGATAATAAAAGGAAATTGGCCCATTCTAATTAATTCTTAGAAAATGAATACAGCAATGATCTCCGATTCTCCATTTTTTACTACACGTAGCAAGCGTGATTTTGAGACTAATAATATGAATGGATCAAAATCAATAGAGATACTTTAATGTATATTCTTACAATAGAATTTCTCAAATTTTCCTACCTAAAAACAACTTAAAATCATGTGATGTAAAACTCCAGCACCTGCAACCATTAAGAAACTAGATTAGTGTTAAACAACGTGTTATTTCCTTAAACCTCGCAATATGATCCCTTCTAATAAATAAAGAACCATATTCTTCAAACCGTACAAGAGAATGAAAGATGAGAAACAAAAATGTTAAGGTAGACATTAATGGCTTAAGTTTTGCTGAACATGCTAGCTTTAAAATTCTTTCCAAAAAAAATGCTAGCTTTAAATTTGGAGTTTTGGACATCACCATTACCAACTGCAGTAGGCAAGTTTATATTTATTTTGGTTGATTCCAATGTAAATACCAAAAGAATACACTTCTGTTATTGGCTACACAACTAAATCACCTAGGCTTCATTCCCTATTTGGTGGGACACATTTGCTAAAGTAAAGAGATTCACAACAGTTTTACCTAGCAAAAGTGTGCAAGAGAGTGTGTGGTTAATTGTTTGCAACTTAGCATTGGTCTTTAATATTTTCATGTTGTTGTTTTGCCCAACAACCAGAAAGAAAGAAATAAAAAATCACTGAAGATCCATGCAGTGAACCAAACACAGAATCCAATGAACTAAATTCAGTTCATTTGTAATTTGCAAATGTGTTGCAACTTATAACGAAGTATCCCTCAGACTGCTCACAATATCATTTTCAGAAAAATACAGCTTTCATCTTAATAGTCAACAAACATATAATTTTTTATATCTTCCGTTCTTTAGTGCTCAAGTAACTCCAATAACAGCAGATATTTCCTATGATTATTATTTACTATACTCTACAGTCTACACACCCAAAATAGAAAGAATGTTTAAGTCAGGCATAGCTATAAGTATTGAAATCTCACCTTGCTAGACATCACCCAGAAACCAACTTTACAATAATAAAGATGGAGTTAAAAAGTATGAGAGGAACTCTTAGGTACTGAGTTGCGTATATGAGACCTATAATCTGGCCTTTGAAAGATTTTGTCCTGCCTCCTGAAAAATCTGATAAGCCCCATCCTTTAGGGACAAGAAAGCGGTCTTCATTTAGTATTGCTAGTGCATTTGCAAGAAGCAAAAGGCCCTCAAGTAATGTCCACAAACCCATTTCCCTGCATTCAAAAGAAATCCAACCCAAATGAGGAATTACTTCAAGCTATTTGCAGTAAATCTTTCCTGTGTGGTTTAACTATTAACATTTTAACAGAAGCAGATGATAACAAATGGCTAAGACAAATCATATAAAGCTTCCTCTAGAAGCTCTGTTATTGACCACGACTCAAACTTCTCCACATGAACTATCTCAATATACATAACTTCTAAAAAAGTGGAATCATAATTTAAGTTCATCAAATCAAATAATATCTTAATTAGGTGGATTCTAGGGTGAGGGTCCAATTAAATCCCTCACCCATGTACCATTAGTAATAACCGTTGGATTAAATATTAAATTAGATCTTAAGATAGAACCTTCACACCAAATAAAATCTTCTTTCTCTCCCAAATACTTTCACAGCCAACAATGGCAACGAAGCCAAAGAATGTGATTGAGTTGAAAAGGAACCCATCAAAAAGGCCCTCTTTTACATGGACGAAGGCAACTACATGTGATATTTTCACATTTTTACTCAATTTTTCTACTGTTTTTTTTTTTAAAGATCAACAGGTTTAAAATTATTATCCATTGAAATGGAATTAAAGAAAAAACCAAAACAGACCCAAGCCTTGGCAAACTATGACCAAGGAGTCAGGACTAAATATCAAAAGAAAGGCAAAGTATCCTTATACATGAATTATTATCCATTGAAGATAATGTCATCAACAATTAACAGGGGTAATAGGTTTTTGAAAAAGGAAATAGAAATAAGATACACTTGTACAAGGATTTTGTCAAGTATTGATGTGCTTATTGATTGATTTAAAAAATGATTCACTTTGGTCACCCAAAAAAAATTCCCTTTCAATTTTGTACATGTTAGTGGAATTTGAAATGATTTGGGAGGTAAAATGGTAAATAGATTTCGTTGATTTGGTTAGGTATTGCGATAATTGATGTTTTATTTGTAGACAAAGAAGGAAAGCAGGAGGCCAGGGAGAAGAAAAAGAAGATGATGAAGATAGTTGTGATACAATGTATATGGTACACAATAGAATATTATAGGCTTGGTTGATCTAATGGGTCATCATTGTTGTTCATGTGGTTCATGGGTGAGGGACTTGGTAGAGCCCTCGCCCTAGAATCCTCTTAATTATCCATAAAATCATAAATTAAAACATAATTAATGACCTGTAGAAGGATGGAAGATATGATATGTTAGAATAAAGACTACTTGATGACTTACAAAACATTGAAAAACTATGCACAGGCAACAGTTTAAAGATCAAGTTCATTCTAAAGCATTGAGTGAAGCACTTAAATGGCAGAAACATGTATTAATTATATCTTTCATAGCTTCTAAGTTCTATGACACTACTTAATTCAACTGACTTGTCTATTTCAGCTCTACAAGGCCAATCGTTATTTCATCAATGCAACCAATCATAACACCATGAAATTTACTAGCAAATGCCAAATAGAAACTTGCAAAATTAGGTGGTGGAACATGGTTCATGTTTCACTGGGCTTGGCCAGAGGCTGCAAATGTTGGCATGCCCACTACAAGTTGAGAGTTAACCAACGGGGCCTCGGCGAATGCCCAACTCTCATTGGTTCTAGACAAGAGAGGCACCATGTGAGGGATTCATGTTGGCCCAACAGTGTTGAGATAACAAGCCATTGCACTCCTAGCCAATATGCCAAGTGAGACTAGCTACTTGAACTACCACTATTTTTTATATTGAGTTGTGGTTCTCCTAGTTGACAACCATAGCGAGCAGCGGCAGAATCAGCAACAGAGGCGAATTAATAATCAAATTAGTCCCGGACTTTGTAGACCACTCTTAAATAGACCCCTAACTTTATGAATATTTCAAAAAGATGTCTGACTCTCTCAATTTTTATTCATATTAGTCCTTCAAAGAATATGCTAGAGACTAAAATTAACAATAAGTAGATAAAGTTAGTGACCAAACTGATAGAAAATTGTTAAACTCGACAATTGAATCGTGTTGAGGACCTTTTTAAAATACTCGTAATCTCAAGGACGTATATGAGAGTGCACTGCATAGTTAGGGACTAATTTGGTAGTTTACTATTTGATAATCCATCTGAAAGCTAATCTGGTTTAAGCTAATCTGATAAAAATCAGTTATGTTCATAGATAATAATAGAATAGAAAAATTACAAAGTGAAACAATTACTAGAAGCAGGTGAAGATTGTTTAAACCGTAGATTCAGAATTCACAATCAACAATAAAAGAAACATTGCGGAATCTTAGATCTAGCAACAAACTCAAGTTTCAACAACGAAAAAAAAAAGGTGGAAGAAGTTACCTGAGAATAGAGGGAGAACCAGAACGGACCGGTGGATGACGTAGACGGTGGATCAGGGAAGACGATCAGTGGCAATGTTAATTGGGGAGTAGAAGTAAGATGAAACCAATCGTGTATCAAAACGCAGCGTTTTATCAAATCTCAATTGCTTTTGTGATGGGTTCAACTTTTCTTTTTGTTTAAAGAGAATGTTAACCAAATTTTATTTATAGATTCATTATCCCGAACTTCAAAAGCACCGGTTAACAAGACCCTTGTTTAAAAGTAAAAATTGGACAATTCAAATGATGAAATTGTGAACAAGTTCACAACATAATGCCTACTCATGTGATTGTGACAAAATAAAGATTAAATATTCATCATTGTGACAAAATAAATGAAGATTTTGAATTCGTTGTTTGAATTTTTTTCTTTCAATAGTTTAGTGGTTAGATCACACATCTTAAAGTGTGGAGAATCCAGGGTTCGAACCCCGGCTCCTACAAACATTATCTCGGGTAGCTACCAACTGAGCTACACTTACGAGATTCGTTGTTTGAATTTCTAATAGACACCAAACAAACAAAATTCGTCATATATGAATCAGGCGAACACTACAACAAAACAAGAAATCAAAATGTCGCACCAAGACCCCTATTGTCAAAAGCGGTTGGGTCGGCCACTATAGCAGTGAAGATAGTAAAAATCAGGTTCATCGTGTCAGGCCGCATCAGTGCATGTCGAAAGTGGAAAGCAGTCAACCAACCAAAATATATTTTTTATTTTTTCTTCTCAATTATCAACGTAACTAAGACCATTTTTTCAATTTAAGAAAGTTAATTACATTAAGTATAAGTTCCATTATTCGATGACAAAAATTGATTTTTAATAAATTGATTTTAGTTAAAAATAATATGATTGTGAAGTGATCATTTATAATTAAATATTCACATAAAATTGAGTTAAATAATAAATTTAAATATAAAAATTATATTTATAGTAAAAAAATTCAAATATTAACGCAAATTAAAATTGATTAAATTATACTAAAAAGGCATATAAATATGCCAAAATCAATTTACGCTTGTATATTTTATTTGACTCTTCAAAATTCAAAATCAAAACACATTCTTGAGTGCTTCAAATCAATACGTGTGCGTTTAAATTGAAGCTCTAGTTAGTAGCTTCATTCACATTATTTAGTATAGTTGGGTTTATCAATAGCCCATGCCTAGAAATCCATAGATGGTCTCTGAAATATTGCCAATACCAAGCAATATAGGTACGATATGGTGGAACTTCATTGTAGTAAGGAATTCCAGTCAACACGTGACGAAGATGTCGAATCCACATTTTGATTTGATCCTTATATTTATCTGCCCAAGATAAATGCTCTTGTTGCTGCAAAGTTATTTCATGGAACTCTTGCATATACGTTAGTTGGCCAGATGGGTATTGTGGGAAGCCGAATTGAAGTTTCACTCTATCTCTTTGGTGCATTTTCACTATTTTGAAGCATGTCAGATAGGTGGTTGTAGACCATACCTCACTTTCATGTTGATTGTTGTATTGCAGTGAAAGATAAAGCCTCCATTTGAAATGGTTTATAAGAGGTATGTTAGTAGGTGCGCAATGATTAAAAAATAAATAAATGAAGATAAAGTTGTGATATTAATACATGGTCTTGCTCCATGTGATCGATCTTAGACCGAAATGCAATGAGATTATATTGATTGCATTCAATGTATGTCATCCCACGTCCAGACCATATATATATTTATAAAATTTTATAATTAGTAACATAATAAATATATTTATAAAATAGATATTTAAACATTATTATACTTACCTATTTACGAACGGAAATTCGGTTGGTATTGCTTGCCTGGGCACGGGAGTGATGCACAACATTCTAGAGTAGGCCCGTGCTTGTAGAAGTAACGTGCCCCTGCTATTTGAACGTACCCCTTTCACTACCGCATCACACATGCCTCTGTAAAGTGTGGCCAAACACGCCGAACCCCAACTGTATTTTCCAATCCTGCGGGTGGTCGATACAACAACATCATCCATTTGAGGTGCACTTTGTTGCCTGATGTATTCAACATTAATAGCTTGCCTATGAGATATAGGACATACACTCTAAGATGATACATCAACAGTTCGGGTGTTGGTACAACACACATCTCCTCAAGATATTTTTGGAGCCATGTTAGTTTGAAACTTTTACGATCTTTTTCATTATCCTGTGGCACTTTTCCTATAACATTTTCACAAAGTGACCATGGTATTTCTGATGAACCAGTCACTGCAACACCGTTGACCTTCAAACCCATTAACATATGAACGTCTTCCAACGTAATTGTACATTCACCCGTTGAAAGAAGAAATGTGTGAGTCTCAAGTCTCCATCTTTCAAGCAAAGTAGTGACTAAACGAGTGTCTACGCTGAAATTATTTATCTGTGTTGCCACCCAAAGTCCAGCTTCCTTTAGATGTTCTACTATTAAGGGGTGAGGAGCCACATCCACTCTATGGCAACGAGATCTTACATAATGTTGTTTTTCATCCTACACAAAATCAATGTAAGTAAATGACCTCTAAATAAAAAATTATTGTAAATAATCACATACATTCAAAAATAACTTAAGTAAATGACCTATAAGTATAAAATTAATGTAAATATTACATAAATTAGTAAAGAACTTAAGTATATAATCTATAAGTAAGTTAATACACTTGTAAAAAAAAAGTAAGTTAATACAAATGAAGTAAGAAATTACACAATAAATGGTTAAAATAAATATCTTACATTTTGCTCTTTGCCAAGAGAATTGAGATGGTGAAGTAATGGCAGAGAAGATCTTGGATGCTTGCTGATAGATACAAGTACCAAGCCTTTATTTGTTGCAAATGCCTAGTAACTTGTTCTTTTTGGACAAGATTCTCATTTTCTTGACAAGAGGAGGCATAATTTACAATTTGATTCATAGCGAATAACTTGTACTATTCTTTTAGTTTTGATGTTTTTTCTTCTTGTGACCCTCAAACAAACAAAAATGATATGTCCACCATTTGTTTTGATTTAATGATACAAATGCCTATGTTATAAGAATGGTTTGGCTAACATGTCAGTTTCTTTAATAGATTTTTTCATGCTATAAGGTCCATTTGGCTAACATAGCATTTAAAAAAAAAAAATACTATCATAAGAAAAAAAATATTACTATAAATATTCTGTCAAAAAAAATATTACTATAAATATATTTTTCATTCATTTGTCACAAACCACAATTTTTCTAAAAGAAATGCTAGCAACACTCTATTTTTAGCACTCTCTCTAACACTCATTTTTTCATTGGGTTTCACAACTATATGTGAATCTATTTTCAAAGTGTGGCATACATATAGATTTCACTCGATAAGATAGTGAATATAAGATTGAGTGTTAAAAAAATAGTGTTTATATCACTTTTCTTCTTATTCATCGATACATTTCTCTAGTGTTAATCTCTGTACTCTCATTTTCTTCATGGTATCTTCTCCTTCCCCTCCACTAAAATCCATTGTTCAATTGGATAATATAAAGAAACCGAATCATTCTATTTCATCTGCTTTTCAAACAATGGAATGACAATTCTGCTCCACTCCATCGTAAAATACTCAAACAATGTAATCAAATCTCTATTCCATTTCATTCTACTTTGTTTCGTTCCGCTCTACTCCATTCTATTATCAATTCAATTCAAACATAGCCTAAAGGATTGCATGACGCGTTTGACCTTAATTAAACGAAACTATAAAACTTAAAAAGGACTCCTTTAAACATTTGAGCAAATAAATCAATTGATATCAAGTACTAGTTACAAGTCCTAAATTGAATTCATATTGAATTCTAAAGCCTGATTAATTAGTGTAACGTTCAATGCATAATAAAAATCAAAAATAAATTTTTTAACATGACTATAAATTGTCCAATATATAAGATCTACCAATTAACATGATGTATCTCTATTCTAACATTTGAGTTTCACTTTTACAACTCAAATCCCAAAATCACTCTGCATATTTACACACGTTCTAAGAAACTTTGTTTAATCTAATGACTCAACACACCATCATTGAATAAATCATAAGGATTCATGACTTGTTTCTACCATCATGTGGGTTGGCTTCTGACAAATGCAACCTGGAAAAGGGTTAGCATAGAAGCTCTCTTCAAATTTGGGGTGGCGGTGAATTTTTCTAGCTTGAGGTGCTCCTTTTTTCTTTGCATGTATACTCTTAACCTTTGCTGAGAAATCATTCCAAGAAATCAAACCATTGTCCAATTGATCTATCAGCCTCACAAATCTTTGCCTGCAACATATATATTAAGGTATTTTTTAGAAAGAAAATAACTATTACTCGTTACATTTCTCACCTCTTGCTGAATTTTTGTTGTGGGATTTGAATCTTGTACCTAGATAAGTACAAAGATTCATGAATCACATTATCAATCGAACCAAATAATGTGATTTAATGAATATTTGTACTTATTTCCCGTACAAGATTTAAATTCCATCGAAGACAAAAACACACTAACTGGGTGAGACCGTTTAATATATTGACCAAGTTTAGGAACTTGACCTCAGACCTAATTACAAAATTTTGACCAAGTTCAATGATCTAATTAATTTTTTTTTGTTCAGAGCTATATATAAATCTCTAAATAATTTAAAGTGATTAAACCTATTAATTGTAAGCTAATTATCTAGTAAAATAAAGCATAATTAGTAAGTTGCTAAAGAGTAAGGATCAATACTTGTCTGGGCTAATGGTCTTTTTGAATCCATCAAATTTTCTATGCCCCCTAGCTGCTTTAGCCATATTCCCATCATAGCTATAAACAAAAACATCACTTTCAACAGTTATGTAGTAATCAAGAGCAGCAAGTTGATTTAGGTGTCCATCAAAAGGTTGTAATTCTTCTTTTGTTGCTAAAGATGAGTGCCATAGCAAATTAGGGAACTTCTTTTGGAGTGGTTTCATTCCTTCTGAGCCATAAATAACTCCTGCTGCTACATAAACTTTTGTATCAAGAGGATATCCAAGTGCTTCAAGGAAAACAGCAACTTCTCTTGGTGTCATGGGGCAACTACCCTTTAATCTCTTTGATTTGCTATCAATTTCTTTTTCTTTCCAATGTTTCACTTGATATCTCATTTTTTTTAGTTCTTGTGCTTCTTCTTTTGTTAGGTTGTGACTGCAGCCTGTGAATGCTAGCATATCCTTTTCATATCTGCTTATATAAGGGTTATATGCTTGTGAGATAAAGGTTAAAATTCATAGTATTTTTACCAATTTAATTCATGAATTATACAAGTGGGACAATTTGGTGTGTGATATTAATGAAATTTTAAAATGGTCTATGGAATAAAAAAAAACAATCACATTAGTATCTACAAATATAGTTTAAAGATTAAATTGACCGATTCAAAAAGACTTGATGATGTGGTCGAAAATTTTCAATCATAAGATTATCTTGACATGTCGTAAATTTTATAGACTAAACTATTCAACATCTACAATTTTGAAGACTATATTAATAATTCACTTAATTTATTTTGCTCGTTCACGATTAAATCAAATTTCTTATCATTGAATCAAATTTCAAGATAAATAACCTCACTTACAATAAGCACTTAAATTTTAATCAAGTAGGTTAACCATATAGTAAATGAGTTACCTTAAATGGAGAGCAATATAAGGGGTGTTGTTTTCTCTAAGCCTGTTTACCAACTTCTTTCCAAGCTCTTCAATTGGGACGGCAAACCTAAGTGCCTCATACATGGCGCGACAACGCACTCTCTGAATTGAACTAGCTAGACCATTATTGACTAGACGAGAATCAGTATGAGTAAATTTGATTACTTTGTGTTTCATCAATAATTGCAACATATCTGTTCTATAATAACTTGCCTACATGTTCCAAACCAATAAAAAAAATAGATTAAACAAATCAGAGTTTGAAATAGCGATCGCAGACTGTGGTCGCGTCACAACTTTTGATATTGTACAGTATCACAACCAATATGTACGACATCAATTACAACTGCATTGTAATTCTGACAACATCAAAAATCGTTATTTCGCGACATACTAGCCAAGCCCAGCAATCTTTACTTAAAACCCTAGTTGACAATTTTGTAGTATATGTAGATAATGAGTAGTATTAATTACCTTAGACCAAGATACGGGAGCCTTCAAAGCTGGCTTAATTGCTGCAAGATCAGGTGGTAGAGACTCCACTATTTGAACATCTTCACTTAAAACTTCAACGAAGTTCTTCCAGTTGAAAATTTCTTTAAAATCACTAAGACAATTAAACTATTAGAACACGAATAAATCAGACTATTATATTAATTTATTTCACTTGAAAACCCAAGTTTATATAAGAACTAATCCTTACCTAGGATCTGTCCAAAAGGAATTATGATCTAATGTAGGAAAAACAAGAGTTGCATTCATTATTTTTGCAATTGCAACCATGTCGCTTATCTGCAATATGATGAAAACTATATTTATTCTCACAAGATATATGGAAACAATTTCATCTCTAATGTTCTTCATCTAACCTTCTTTATAATCGGGTGAAATTCACATAAGTATAGACAAATTTAAAAATCAATCCAACTAAATAGATAATGAAACATACTCTAATCATTTTTAGCAAGACTAATTTTAGTCAATCATAAAAGTAGTGTTGAAATAAGTCGTAGAGAGTATATTGTTAACCATCTAAAAGATTAAAGACTTAAATGCAGTTTTGATTACTCTATTTTGTAGTAGTGCTCATGATTATGTTCACCTTATTTCTAATTATGGTCCCAAGTTTTTAAAATCTCTAACTTTTTCTCAACACATGAAATTTGAGACATAATTTTGATGTGACAAGTGAGATTCTTATTGAACAAATCACTCGATGATATTGCATTCTTTTGATGAATTCATACTCTAATTTTAATTCCAACAAAATATAGGCTTATCTATACGAAACGAAACACCCAGACTATATGCAAGACATGTGGATTCTTGGTTGATAATTCGTTTTCAAGCCCAACGAATTTAGTCGCTGCGTAAGTATCTCACGTGGATTCTTGGTTGATAATTCGTTTTCAAGCCCAATGAATTTAGTCGCTGCGTAAGTATCTCACTCATCAGATCTTAAAATTCAACCCTAATTGCATCATCAGGGAAAATGTAAAAAAATTTAAAAACTAATGGATCATACTCGTAGATTTAAAAATGGGGATCAAAATATAGAGACCAAAATTATGTATAAGCAAAAATGAAACGATAAAAAAAAAGTGAGCCATTTATAACTGCATACTTACTCCGGTTTTCATTTGATTTAATCCTCCATTGGCGTGAACCAAAAGATAGCCATTTGTTTTGTTTCCTTGCCCTGTATAATAGAAATTCTTCCTAGTTATACAAAGATGAATGGCAAAGTGTGAATCACTTATATCAAAATTTACTAAAAAAAATTTGAGCAGTAAAGAGCTTAATTTGGACGCACGTATATCTTTCTTTGCTCGTTCCATGCAATTGTAATAGTTGTCACTTATTGGATGCTTCCAAATTTCGAGAGTCTATCTAACAAACATCAGAGGAAAACTAGCATCACGATCTAAATGTATAAGCAAATTAAATTGTACTAGTACTATAGTAGAGATCATATAATGTGAACAATGAAATAAGAAAATCAAGCGTACACCAAAGGAATGAAATCAATGAAGAGAAAAGGACAAAAATCACATAAGATAATAGAACATTTGGTAAAGATTTCACTTCTATTCTACAATATAATCAAGTATCCGATGATGAAAATATAAAATTACATTTTTAGGAGTGTGGGTTTAATTAGTTCGAGTTTTCTTTAAAGGAAAGGAACAATTTCTAATAAGCATGTGTTGAAATTATAACAATGAAAAAGAGAAATGGCGAGTATGTTAAAAAAAAAAAACTATGGATGAAATTCCATCACAGAATTAAGAAAAGTTTCTCTTATATTTCTTTTACACAATTTCTCTAATAATTAAGAATGGTGAGTTTGTTAAAAAAATAGAAAAGATATATATCGGGGAAAAACCAAATACTGCATCGAAAAAGTGATCTAAAATAAGTTTAAAAGATATGCATTATCCGTCAAGCCAATGTTTGATATCACGGTGAGTATGTCATAATCACACTGATGCATTGTATTTTTACCGAAGCTATAAAGTGTAGCTTTTAGAAAACCACGATAGATCGCCATGATTCTGACATATCCATTGTGATACCAAAAACATACTAATAAGTTGATCTTATAGATCGAGTTAGACCTCACAAAAATATATAATATTAGTTTTATATATAACTTAATTCATTATTGTAAAAAAAAAACTTAAACCACCATAAAATAAGAATTAAACTAAACTCTCAGCCAGCCAAAAAAGAAATAAGGAGAAATTCAATTTGGCTAGCTGTTTGTCAAAGCAACTTGAGCAATACCCAGAAACAGATGCATACATTTCGTTGTGACCCTGTAAAAAGTTAGTGCTAAAGAGGCAAATAAAAGGAGAAAGCAAGAGACAATGAAAAAAACAAGAAGGACGATAGAGTTCATGAAAATGATTCTTCAACACTTAAATTTTGATATCAAATGTAATATTGCGGATTTATGTGCTTATTTTTTTAAATGCATGTAAGTTGTAGAAGATAAAAAATAAATGAAGAATAGAGAAAAACATGTATATTGTATTATAATAGTATTGATTAATGTCGAATCAAAAATGGGGCGTGGCCAAGTGGTAAGGCAACGGGTTTTGGTCCCGTGACTCGGAGGTTCGAATCCTTCCGTCCCAGATCATATCTAGTAATAGATATGCTAAAAAAAACACATTCTATACAATGTAACATTTTGAAGTTCAAATGACACAAGCATTGTGAAAATTACTCTTTATGGTAATGATACAAAAAAAGTCATGAATAATTTTTTGCATTTACCGGCCAATTGTTTGGCGAAGGTTCATCTTGTACCACGTTTGAAGGAATTGCAGTATCCAAATCTAGTTGAGCAGAAAACATGTTCATCAATATAAACTTGGCAAACACACACATTAAAAGAAGAACCATTAATCCTCCAAATAAATGTCGTTGCTTGAATTGCTTTTGCCAATATCTTATTTTACGTCGCATAGTGAAAATATCTTTGCTTCCAAAAGACATTAATCCATAACGGTCCTCTCCTCCATCCAATAGGCCCCTCCTTGGTGCCATGAACATTCAATGAGATAAGAATGAGCCAGGCTTGAAAAAAGAGATATAATTAAATTTTTAACTGAGGTTATTAGAGAGATTTGAATTGAGGTAGATGAATGAAGAAGAGTTAGAGGTAATGAGAAACAAAAAAATTAACCATAGGTTCAAGTGGGTGAGGTTAATTGGAAGGTCTTTTGTTTTTCTACTTTTTGTCTTTGGTGAGGCTTTTGTATAGTTAAATGGTTATTCTATATTTCATGAGAGCGGAGTATTAGGCTATATATTCTCTTTGTTTCTCATGCTTTTATAGTTTGTATGCTATATTCAGTTTGATGATAACATGTGACAATTTCATTATTGCAGTACAATAATAATACACTATAGTAGCATGAAAAATGATCATCATCATGTAATAAAAATAGTATTTACCCCAAAATGTTGACCTAGACGCATTGTAGAATATGAGTATATAACACATTCCGTGGTCTAGTCCCACTAGTTTTTTTATATGAGGTAAATATAATTCTTTTATAAGTGATCAAGAGTTCATAGGTTTTCTTTTATTGAAAAAAATAATACTATTTCTTGAAACATGTATGTCTAGTTAACAGCTCTTTTTTAAAAAAAATACAAAGTTTGAGTTGATAAGTTTTAATGGTTCACAAGAGAAATTGGACTGTCCATAGGCAATAATTTCATGTCTTCGAGCATTTGGCATGTGATAATTGAATTGAGATCAAATGATTCAAATTTAATGTTGATTTTATTTTTTTCTTAAATAAAATATATTGTGCTTAGAATATAAATTGTTAAGTCTCGTCTCAATGACCACAAATGTATCGAATGGTTACTTTCAACATTCTCGTCTAACAGATTGTAAAAAAAATATCATGTAACAATATGATAAAAGAAATATATTAATCGTAAAGTTATTGAAATATAAAATAAATGTGGAGGTAATATCATGTCTTCTATGGGTGCTAGTTCAACATCTCCTCCTATTTTGAGAGCTCTGGTAAAGGCTTGGTTGAATGTTAAACCAAATACATTTTAGATATTTAAGGATGGAAACACCATTAAATTTTAGAAAGACGTTTGGATTTCTGGGTATGCTAATCTTGAAGACCAATTTGGTACCATTGAAATTAACTATCCTATAACATTTTATAACAATAATATGTATATAGAATTTCGAGACATTCCTATGTATATATGAAACAAGTTATTGATCTTGTTCAATCTCCTTCTACTAAAGAATTCTCTATAAACGTTTCATATGAGATGCTAGGTAACAGAACTAATAATGAAGATGGTATGAATTCCCTCTTTGACAAAATTTAGAACTGGAATTGGAGATGCTTTGTGGAAGACTGTTCATGGAAGTCTTCTCACAAAATAAATATATGCATATTCTAAAAGACTGCGAAGATACTTTGGTCCAGGGTCATAAAACAACAAGAACTTCCATACACCTTGGAGTAAGTTCTTCGGTCTCGGGCATTTTACTTGCATTTACTGGAACTTGATGTGCAAGGACGTCAATATTCAACATTAGGCTTTCAAATTACGGTGTAGGCTGTTTGGAAGAACATGAACATGCTTCTATTTTTTTTCATCGATCAAATATGGGAGAGAAACTGTAGAATCTGGTAAACAATCCCGTTCGTGATATTATGGTTGAATTGCATTAGACAAAAAAAAGAGTAATGATAGGAACATTCCATTTTCAACACTCTTCCAAACACTCACTTCTTTGTTGGTTTAAATCAAGTAGGTCTCACACTTTGAAAATAATTTTCACTTAAAATGGTGGAATATACATTAATTTCATCCAATAAAAGAGTGTTAGAAGTGAGTGTCCCTAACATTTCTCTTAAAAAAAATCAATCTAGGGAGTATGTCATTAAACTAGCTATAACAACAACAATTTACAATAACGATAGGGGAATAATTCCAGTGGACTTTTTTTTGAAAGAGATAATATGAATATTTTTTTTGTGGAGTCGATCTTCCGATTTGTAGGGTTTAGGCCCTAATAATATGAAGTTTGGTTGATAGGTAATTAAAATTTAATTCATAATTGTTTCACATATAAATCAAACTCTAATTTTGCCAAACAATTCGTTTTTAGTCGGATATCATTGGTAACAACCAAAATTATCTTCAAATTTATTAATATTTCTTAATTTTAACGTGGATATGCATTTTTTTTTAATTTGTTATCTGGACCAAGAGCCCACAAATCAGAGAATATAGATATTATTATTATTATTATTATTATGGTCAAGTATAGATATTATTATTATTAGTGGAAAAAAAATTATATTCAAATTTCATTGGTTTTGCAATAATATTTATTAATTGCATAATTGATATTTTTGGTTCCGCATAGATTCCTCCTCGGGTTCCACTTCTGTAACATTGGCAATTATATTCACGTAGCACACCTTTTTTAAAAACAAAATCAATTAAAGGGGATTTAGTAAACACGTGAGGGTAGAACCCAGTGAAATCTCAAAAACGAATCCCTCTTCTTTTCTTCCCTACGATCAGAACCCACCACCCACCATCAATTTTTCTCCACCACCGCCGACACCTCCCTCCGCCACCATCCTCCTCTCCGCCATCGACCACTGTTCCTCTTCACTTTCTCTCCTGCGATAATCTCCTTTTCAAATTTGATGAATTTGATTTGGAATAGATTTTGAGATTCGTTAAGGGATTCATTGAGGGTTGTTATTATAGAGATCAGTAGACTAATAACAACAAATATCCTTTCAGTTGTCTCTTGAGAGGTGGGTTGTTTGGGATTTTTTGAATTGTGACAAAAATAGTGAAAAGAGGGTTCCAATGATGTTGCAGATAATTGTTATTGTTAGTATGCTATGGTGAAATTGAAATCTGTGAAACTGAACATGTTATGAAAATGCATAAGCCAAAAAAACGCAATATGCTGCTGTTAGTGAGAAACTGAACATCAGTTATGAAATTGCATAAGCCGAAAAAATGCAATATGTTGCTGTTAGTATGCTATGGTGTAACTGAAAATCTGTGAACTGAGCATCTATTATGAAAACGCATAAGCCAAAAAATTGCAATACGCTGCTATAGAAATTATTGTCAAGAGTTGTCAACTGAATTACTGATATGCTATTATTACTTGTTAATATTCAATTCAATATTTATGTGCAATTGAAACAATTCAATGAGCGAAAAAGCGCATAAGCAAAAAAACGCATAAACAGAAAATATGCATTCATTTCATTCAATTAGGGTGGCACAATATTGTATATTCCATTCATAATACAAAATCAATGTATAACAGAACTTGTTGTAAGACACAACAAGAAACGCAAGGAGGCAATACAGCAGGAAGAACAAATGTTCAGCAGGAAAAAAAAGGGACAAACCCCAAAAAATACCCACCATGGGGGACTAAAGTTGCTGCTATAACAACTTAACAGAGGCGTGGCTGCACAATCCTAAGACAGCATACTAACAGAAGCCAAAATAACACTACTAAGTGGTTTTAACAGCAAAAACATAGTTCCCATGCTCCCAAAAAACCGCGCCTAAACAGCAGCAAATAGATGACACGCAACAACTCCATTTCTTTTGATGTAGATTAGAGGTCAATCAATACAGTGCTCCAATATTTGTATCGTCAAGAGGTGCCTACATTAATAACAACTTAAAAATTAGCATCACGATACTTGTTAAATGTATGTATAGTTTCTTATGAATTTGTTTTCGAAATTACCATTAGCATGGCTGTGTAATTGAATTGATCTTTATGGCTGTGTAATTGCAGCAATGTTGTCATGAATTTTAATTACTAATGTTCAGACAAAAGAAAGTAAATTGAAATTCATAATCCAATGAAACAAAAAATAGAGACTGTAATTTGCAGAATTACACACACCTACCATAACTGGTGTAACTTCAATCTAGATTGAGGATGCTAAACCATTTTCTAAACACTAAATGAATTACTTTTATATATGCCAGTGTTGTGGATCCTAAGTTGTGAAAAATACAAGATTATTTAAATTCTGCTATGCTTAAACACTATAACATAGTCACCAAAACACAGTCACCAAGAAAGTAAAATTAAAACAATTATTCTACATACCAACTCATATACCTGTGAACTTTTTTCTTTAGGTGGAGCGCGGCTAGATGTAGCGCGACTACGTTGTTTTTCCAGACAACTTTTGTGTCGCTTAATTCGCTTTGAACCGGGTCGTACCCTGAACCCCTTTGCTTGCATAACATCAGAACTCATAATTTCTAGACGAGCACCATTATCACCGTTATTGTCCATAGCTTGTGCGCGAAGTTCTATTATTTTCTTGAACAAGTCAGCTACACCATTATCAAGAAACTTGAGTCATTCTTCCTTGGGTGATGCTTCAGTTGCCACTTTAATGAACTTAAAGACAACTTATCTGAACATTCGATTTCTAGACAAGTTAGGATCTCCTTCAACCTCCTTTCCCCTAAAATCTTGCACAACGCCACAACGGGCTTCTCTTGTCCACCTTTTTAAAATATAGTTCTCAGGAATTGCCTTAACATCATTCAATTCAAACACTTTTAAAGTATGTGAACAAAGTATGCCAAAAGTATCAAACTTCCTACAACTACGAGTAATGAAATTTGAAACACGGTTAAATGAAACTCTCCAAGATCCTTCATGTTTTTCCGTAGTGATGACATATTCACAAAGAGAGTCAGATTCATGTCTAGTTGGTACAAATAAAGTTAGGAATAACTTAAACTCATCTTGAAACAATTCAAATACAGTGTGTGTGTGTGTGTGTGTATTTTTCCCATTTGGATTAGTATTGGTGCAGTTTCATATGCTAACCTTGCAAGCGTATGTGAGGATTCATACACACAACTCAATTCTTTTGCTCTCTTCTCCTCAACAGCTATTTCAAAATGGTTGAAGAATTCTAGGATATTCACATTCGGTTTCATACAAGACTTGAAGTGAGCATTCAAACTTTCACTAACTTGTGTACTTCGCATGCCAAGTGTTAACACTTCCTTCATAAAACATGCAACCCTTTTTTTTTTTAAGATCCTAAGTTAACTTGATCCAAGATTTATCATGAATATTAAATTTGTGGATCAAGTCAAACCAAGCTTTCTCAAAATCTGCTTCAATGTCAATATGATACATGCATTTTTTGATATCACTAAGCAAACAAGATCCTCCCTTCATCAAGTTCCCAAGATGTTTAACTCCATTTTGTAACAAGTGCCATGTGCATAAACCATGACGAGTCTCGGGCATCACATATGCAACTGCCCTTGCCATTGCTTGATCTTGGTCAATGAAGGTCGTCTTTGGTTTTTTGTTGTTGTGTGCTTGTAAGAATGTATCAAACAACCATCTAAATGACTCACTTGTCTCATCATACATTAGTGCTGCCCAAATATGACTGAACCTCTACAATGGTTGAAACCAGAAAAAAAAAAAACAAGTGGTCTATTGGCATGGTTGGTACAGTATGTGGTGTCCAATGAAACAACATCGCCAAAATACCTGTAATCCAAAATCATTTGTGCATCACACCAAAACACATTTGTAACATGTTCTTCTACATCCATCTGATATGCATGAAATAAGGATGGATTCTCCAACAATTGTCGTTGAAAATATTGTGAAAGACATCCAATTTCACCATACGCCATACTTCTTTTTCTTCTAGCAGTGATGTAGTTTCTTACATCCACCTCTGTAAATCCAACATTAGCTCTATGCCCTGCTTGTGTCTTCAAAAGTTGAAATGTTGACTTCTGCCTTAATCCAGAATCATTGGCCAAATCAATCCCATATGCTTGTACTTCGGTTATTTTTCTATGTGACCAAAGCATGCGTGTTGTCTCTGAATTTTGTAGATCATGGTTATGTTCTTCTTCAAAGTCATGGATGAACAACTTTCCATTCTTACGAGAAAGTGTAATTCTTACGGGGAAATTTTTTCTAATATCGGCATGACGATACACTACCGTCTTCTTTTTTGTTTGTGAAACGTACTCTAACTCCGAAGCCCACACGGAAACTATAAGCAAGCCAAAATTTACTAGCCTCTTCCATAGAATCAAATCTCATTCCAATCTTTGGTTTCCAATCAACATCTGAAGATGCCATATTTGATCAAACTATCCAAGGAACCTAAAAAGAAAATAAAGAACATAAGGCGTAAAAAACAATTCATACAAAACATAAAGAAATAAAACATTAAAACAGAATGAATGATAAGAACAAAAAATTAAAGGATGAATCAATCCCCTTTGCCTATTTCAAAACAACAACAACATGAGTCAAACTTTTTAAAAAAAGAAACACAATTTATGTAGACATTGCAATAGGTTCTATACATCCTTATATAAAACCCTAAATTTCCTAAAATCAAATCCTAATAAATTGAAACTAGTTCAAAAACGGTTGTTTTATCTTCTTGATCAAGTGTTGTTATTCTCTATTTTCATAGAAATTTTGATTTTTATTATGGGTTAATCTCATTTTTATGAACATTTCAACCATTCTAATGAAAAAGATAAAAGAAAAAAAACCTTATGATGACGCATTCATGGCAGGTTGACGATGGCGGCGGTGACTGACGGTGGACGGAAAACTGATAATGATGATGGTGAATGAACTTGTTTTGAAGTGGAAGGAGGAAGCAAATTGATTTTGGCGCACATTTTCTATTTCTTTAACATCTCACGTGTTTTCCCCTTTCCCTTTAATTGTTTTTTTTTTAAAAAAGGGTGTGCCACGTGGCACACTCTGATTGGGCAATGTTATATAACTTAAAATTGTCAATGTTACAGAAGTGGAACCCATTCCTCCATTAGGTAATCATATGCACATTGATCACTAAAAAATGGTACCTCTCAGTATAAATTTTTTAACATTGATTTATTCCATTGTGAGAGTTTAACTCTCTTGTCAGACAGAATTTTGTTAGTTGGGTTAAATTTTTCTAGTCTTCATAAAATAAAACAATATAATTTTTATTACTCCCCCCAAAAAAGATAGTTTTTAATCCTGATAAATAATAAACTTAAATTTTCAAATGATGCCTAAAAATATCAGGCTTATATTCTTTTAGTCCTTGTTAATTTTTATGTCCTTGATGTACTGTTTTAATCCTTGTAAATTCATTCATATGAAATATGTCCTTATAATATCCATTGTAGTACTTATAAAAACCTTAGTCCTTATTTTGAAGGAGTAAAATCAATCAATTATTCTACATGTTACAAAGACCAAATCTAATATGAATCAAGTTTACAGGACTAAAATAAAAAAAACACAACAGATTCTATAAGAATTAAAACAAAAAAGATATTTTTATAGAGACTAAAACTAAAAGGAGTATAGTATTTTCTAAAGAAATGAGTTTGTGTTAGTAAAAGCAAAAAGCAACGAAAGAGAGAAAATGTATGAAAAGCCCAATGGATTGGGCTTGAAACCAAAACCCTAACTAGCCCATTCGGTTTAACCAAGTGTATAAGAACCCTAGAACCTAAATGAAGAATTCATTCTGCTTCCGCCGAACACTCACAGAGGCAGCTTCTTCATACCAATCAAAATGGTTAAAGGACGACAAGGAGAACGCATTAGGTTTATCTTCTTACCCTTCGATCTATATCGTTTAGCACTTTTCATTTCATTCTTTCGATTTTGCTAATGTTGTTTTTTTCATTTTGTGTTTTTAATCAGGCTTTATGTCAGGGGTACCGTTCTTGGATACAAGAGGTATTTGTTTTTCTTCTTCATTTATTTATCAGATTAATTAAATCTAATTAGGGTTTATTATTTTATATAATTTGTTTATTCGATTTCGATGTTGATTTGCTTAGCTGGGCTTTATTTGTGCTAAGAAATGTTTAATTTGTTTTAGCTGGACTATTTTGTTCTTTCAATTTTGTAGCTTATGTTAGTTTTCAAAGTTTTCTCAAGTTAACTCACCATCTAATTTGTGTTTGTGATATATTATATATAAATTTAAGACTCAATTTATTCCTTCACAATTATTTGATTTTGTGATTGACCCAATTCGATAATTACACGAAATATAAATGTATAATTTTTCCTCTGTCGTACTTAATAATGGGTCTTCACCCTAGTAGTATTTTGATTTTGATGTTGATCTGGGTTGCTAGGCATTATTTGTGCTAAGAAGTTGGTAATGTTGTTATAGGTCCAAGGTAAATCAATACCCAAACACCTCTCTTGTTCAGATCGAGGGAGTCAACACCAAGGAAGAAGTTGCATGGTATGCTGGGAAGAAATTGGCATACATTTACAAGGCCAAGGTGAAGAAGGATGGTAGCCACTATCGCTGCATTTGGGGTAAGGTTACCAGGCCTCATGGTAACAGCGGTATTGTCCGTGCAAAGTTCAAGTCTAACCTGCCACCAAAATCAATGGTAAGTTTAAGACATTGAAATGGTTTTTTTTTTCTTTCCTCGAACTGTTTTATAGTTTCTGAAAGTTTTGGTGTTATTTGTTTGTGCAGGGAGCCAGGGTTAGAGTATTTATGTATCCAAGCAACATATAAGGTAATTTTACCATTTTATTGATGCTTTGTTGACTTTATATATTGATTGTTGAATGGATATGCTAGAATACTTGTTTATTCCACTGAATCAACTTGAAGTCATTGTTTTACCATTGTCTTGTACAGTCTTAGTTTGTCTCTGCATTGTGCTAATTTCATGGTGTATTTAAGTGGTTGTATTAACATTAATAAGTGTTTTTATTTCTTAATGTCTCAACTGGTTGTTTTTATTGTTGGCTTCTTTCTTTGTTGAAAACGGTAATTTGTGTTGGGCCATTCCGACAAACCCACTTCCTTTCTCAAAAGCTGAAAATTGATCTTTTGATATCTTTCTGGAAAACAAACTGCACACAGATCATCTTGTGAACCAACTTTTATAGTTTATAAGATTTTATGTGTGCGGATAGTAATTTTAAAGCCTTTCTGCTTGAACCTTCTCCTCATTGCATGGAGATGTGTTCCAATAAAACTGGCTTACAAGTTTATCTAATTCTTGCAGACTATAGTTCTGCATGACCTTTCTCATTAGATTGAAATAGTTCTTTTATTGTGTCCATATTTTTATTTCAGTTTCATAGATAAAAATTGATCATTTGTTTTTCTGTCGAAAGAAAATCGCACTTAGTTCTTCTTGGTAACATTTGTTTTAACAAAAATTGTTTCTAGGATTTTATCTGTGCGTATATCAAGTGAAAAACCTTTCTGCTTGAGACGTCTCCTGTATCTATGGAGATGGAGACGTGCTCCAATGTAATTGGCTCACATTCTTATTTGTTTGTTTGTATTCTCCTTCCTATCTCTGTTTTAAAAAAATTAAAATTGATTGTTTCATCTCTTTCTGGAGATCCAATACTGCACTTAGTTCTTCTTGGTTACATTGTTTAACAAAAATTGTTTCCAGGATTTTATGTGTATATAGCAAATGTAAAACCTCTCTGCTTGAGGCTTCTCTTTTATCTATGGAGATGTTCTCCAATGTAACTGGCTTATATTCCTGAAAATTAATTTATAATGTTATGTAAAAACTATGTTTACTTTTTAGAAATTTTACTTCTTTTGCACATAGAAATATAGTGGGGGTGTGATTGGTCTCTTGCTTTCACTCCTCATTTGGTAATTTGGTTAGCTTAATCTTGTTGTTTGCGTGTTGATTCTTAATTAAAGTATATATCGATTTCTTACATTTAAATACTAGGTTTTAGATCATTTCTTGTTAGTTGGTCCCTGTTTTACATTTTAGGCACTCTACATTTTGTTTGGTAGTATCTGTTTTTTCATAGAGTAATTGTGGGTATTTCATACATCAACTGTCAAGTGAATTATTTCCTTTATGTATCGTTAGAGCACTTTATATTAACTGAAAATGTAATACTATCATCCTCGTACTCTAGAAACTGTGCTTAATCTTTGCATTTTGGTATATCCTGTTATTTTAATTGACCTTGAAGTTGCATGCCTAACCTTTGCATTTTGGTTGTCTTTGCAGATTTTTGGTGAAACCTAGGGCCAGCAGTTGGATAGGTCATCGAAGTTTTATTCATCCTGTTTTGGTTGTCTTTGCATTTTGGTCTTTTTTTGTAGCTCTGAACAGAAAGATTTCCTTTTTCTAGGATGTTGAATTCGAATGTTTTTATTTGTTTGTTGAGTACTAATCTTATTCGTACTGTTTTGTTTAGTCCAAATCTCAAATGGAGCTCCTCTTAATTTGGTTCTTTTGTGCTTACGTAAAATTAGATTAAAACAAATAACTATTGAAATCTAATTCTCTATAATTACTAAACTCAAGTAATTTTGAAGGTTAGTCCTCATTATTTATGCATGGTTTTTGTTGTGATGCACAACATGATATGATGAATCTTTTTGCTATAACAAGTTTCTTGCCTCGTTGAGAGAAAATTATAGTGTGATTAGGGATCACTTAAGTCTATTTTCTTTTTCTGGAAGAATTTAAATTACTTGTTTTAAAATTTAGAAACGTGCTATGATTGTGAAGATGTGTCGTTCTCTTAACGTCTGTTTATAGATATACACTTTATGCGATCTTGTTCATCTCAATATGTTTTTTGAATATTAGAGACGTGGCTATTGCTTAATAAGAAATCGAAATTTCGTTTCAATCTCTATTTTACGAAAAACAAATGTTAGGAGTGATCAAAGATACTCTGAGGCTCAATTTAGAAACACATCAGCTTTAGATCTGCGTTTATAACGTTACCCAACTAATAAAAGTAATTTTTAATCAAATGAGGACCCTCCATTGTCCCTTGAACTTTACGTGAATGATAAGAAATGGAAAATATTTGGGTTGACAATTTTTAGGACTTCATGACCAAATCAAACTATGCATGCATGTTCGCAACAACTTAGAATTCATGCAACCTTTATTGACATGTTCGCAACCCTCAAATTTTAATTTTTCATTTTTTGGGTAGATAATTTGTTTTTCATTTAATATGAATAAGGTGGAGTAATATAATCACTTATTTAGAGATTCCGTTGTATTGGGTTATGCGTGATTGGAGATGCAATAGTATGTATATACCCTCTGATTAGCAGATGTTCCATATATATTAAGAACAATAGTAAGAAGTTTCACCTGAAAAATAAAATAAAACTTATAAGTTAAAAAGTTCTGGTAGTTAAAGTAGTTAATAATAGTCTCTCTCAACGTTTTTTTCCCGTAAAATCTAAATTTATGTTTTTTTTATTCATGCATTAATAGGAGTTTCACTTAGAAGAGTTCTCCTAACCAAATAGATTTGTCTATTGTTCGGAAACACAACATTAACCTTTTTGAATGACAAATATTAGTAACTAATTGTTATATTAATATTTACTCTATTGTTCGGATTTGAATTGAAAACCTCCAACTCCTAAACTTTCAAATCAATCGGGATATCCAATCTTCCACCTAACTATAACATTGTGCTATTGCATTTCAAAATTAAATTAGGTAGAAAAAAGAAAATAAAGGATACACTTTGAGACAAGATTAACACGAAGTTTAATTTGTTAGGCAAGATAAAGTCAAAGAACGGTAAGCTAGTCTCACATTCACATATTAGGAATTTTTCGTACTAAAGAGACGGCTACCAAGTAAAAAAAAATTGGTCCAAAATAAACAAGCACATAATCAGAGAAATTTATAGACAACATATTCACATAGGTTCTTAAATTTTACTTCCTCTATTTCAAAATACATTTTATAGTTAAACTTTTTATATTGAAAAAACGGTTATGAAAATTGTTTTTCTAAAAATTGTGGATAATTTACTCAACAACTAATAATTATTCACCTCAAAAATAAACTTTTAAGTGCAGTAAAAATTAAATAAACTTACTTCATGTGATTAATTTTATTAGATGTTGAGTAAATTACCCATTTAACCACATTTTTTCAAAGATAATTTTTACCCCTTCGCCTATACAAATATCCATCTATACTTGTACATGTGATACGGGACTTCAACGTTTCAACTAGCTCACGTCTCACGTGATTTCTTTTCCATCCTTTTTCTTAGGCAAACTAGCACACATTTTATACTACTACATTGAATATTGATATATTGATAGTTTGACATATCAATCACGAAAGTTAAGTGCAAAGTGAGCATTTGGTCTCAATTTCCATGTGATGTTAATGCAAATAAGGAAGCAATGTGATTCTGCATATCACGTCCAAATAGAAGAATTTATATAAGATATTATTATTACTTATACTTATTACGTCAACCAAAAATAGGCGTCACTTACGGCGTACCTAATAAAATCGCGTGCACATTCTTTTTATAAAGTGGAAACGAAGAAAAAAAATAGGAAAAAGGAAAAAATTACAATCTCAAACGAGCTATACCTAAAGCATTAGCAAGAAATGTTACCAATATTTTTTTTATAGCTAGAATGATATGTTCGTTTAGGGTTTAGGGTCTTCAAAGAGCACGTGTGATAGACACGTTTTCTAAAGAATGAGTGCTACCATTAACTTGTCTAAAAAATTGTTGTAGCCAGATAAAATGGTTCTACGATCTTTATGAATCTTATTCAGTTCTATTAATATTGACAATTAGCATATCACCTGCAACTTATTTGCAATTTAGTTCAGATATGACATCTAAAAAGCCCTATTGCAATAATCCATTGTAGCACGTGAAATAGACCATAATACTTTGTTTGTGAGTTTGGATTTGAAAGGGAGGGGAGATGTAGACTTATTTTTTATTTTATTTTAATTAAATACACTATATATTGGTTTCAAAAATGAAAAAGTGTGAGTGAAGTATTTTACAAGAATTGTGTTAAGAACACTCTCTTTTAAACCATTTCTCTAACATTCACTATTTTATCGAGTTAAATCATTGTATGTCATTCACTTTGAAAATGGAATTCACATGAAGTAATGAAATCTACATTGATTTCACTCAATATCTAATAAGAGATCAAGTGTTAGAGAAAATGTTTAAGACTGTTTCCTCATTTTATAATCATTTATCATATTGTTTTTTTTTTAATTTTTTAAATATCATATAAATCTAGCTCTTCTAAAATCTCTCATCTAAAACTCTCTAAAATCTAACAAATAAATAACAAACTAGTGATACTCAACGGACTTATGAATCTAAATCCTCATATCAATTTCTTTTTATTGGTGAAATTGTCTATCAGTATTCTCTTCGGTTATTAATATAAATAAGTATTTATTTTTTCAAATTTATTAACCAATTAATGTATTCGATATAATATAGTTGAAATACATGATTATTTGATGAATACAAAAAAAAAATAAAAAATTGTCATGGTAGTAATTATAAACCAAGAAACAGTTTTCGATTACTGATCAAAATGGTTTGGCAGCATCCAATAAAGATTGAAAACAAACTTGGTTGGGGACCCATATCATAGTTTCAAAATAAGTATTGTATGCATGAAATAAAATGAATTTTAATTTCTACCCTGACTAACAGGTTGCTGCACAAGCACTAATTGCGCCACCCGGACCTCTTTAATTTGTTTGTAGAAAAACAAACAAGGCGGCGTTTGGACCGGCTTTACCATCCTTGCGCCAAATGCGATTCCATTCTTTGTTTGCTTACCAAATTTCTAATTTAGAATTCCATTCTCTTTTTTTTACTCATCTCATCCTCACACTTAAAATCAAACCTTTTTATTTTCTATTTTTATGAAAACTTAAAAAATATTTTTCTATCATTTCTGAATTTTCTGTTAAAAAATTCAAAATAGTAAGTTTGTTTTGAAACATGTATATTTTACATTAAATATTACATCCGTTAAAAAATATACGTCATTTTAAAAATTTCACCCAAATTAGGATTCTTCATTGCAATTTTACTTAAAATTTTTGACTCATATTTTGTGATTTTGTTTGCACATTTTTAGTAAATACAAACGGATCACCGCTTGCAATTTCATTATAAATTCATCTTTCTAAATTGTATCTTCTTTCTTTACTATTTAAAAATCATTTTAATCTAACCTTTTTCTAGCAAGATTCAAGATACACACCTTTCTTATATCATAAAAATTTCTTATTATTTTGCGTATATCTTATAATTTCTCAAATGCATTTGAAAATTTATATTTTTGTTAATAAATCATACTTTCGACTTGGTCTAACCTTCTTTGAAAAAAAAACTCGATATAGTTAAACTTAATTTATGACTCATTTCTTATCATAAACTTAATGTAGTCATCTTTGAAGTTTCAAGTAAAATTAAGGATCGACCATAATGAGATATATTTTTCCTTTCAAAAATATACATATATTTTATTAAATATATGTATACCACAGTTTTTTTTGCAGACAAAATACGTTATACTACAGTTGAATCTTATATATTTTTTTCCCACCTAATACTCTCTTTTATATATGCGTATTTGTTGTATTTTGATTCCGTGTCTCCACCTTTTCTTGACACCTTGATAATTTTTTATTTCTCATCCTAACACTTTAAATTAAAACGAGTAATAGAAAGTGCAGGGAAATGGAACTCAACTAAGTCTAAGTCCCCGTTTGTATACGCGTTCTCGTTTACCTTTCCTTCACTCATACAATACTAATTACACCGATTTTGTCTTTTATACGCTTTTAAAACACACTTTCTTCTCCTTCTATTCTAACAAACCCATTCCTCTTCACAGATCCATGCCCCAAAACCATGAAAGAATCAAGCAAAACCTTCACAATAACATTAATCTCAGCATGGTACTCATCCAACATAGGAGTCCTACTCCTAAACAAGTATCTCCTTTCAAACTACGGTTTCAAATACCCAATCTTCCTCACCATGTGTCACATGACAGCATGTTCCTTATTCAGCTACGTAGCAATCGCTTGGTTCAAAATGGTTCCAATGCAATTCATGCGTTCTCGTCTTCAATTCTTTAAGATCGCTACTCTCAGTTTTATATTCTGTGTTTCCGTCGTTTTTGGTAATGTTTCGTTACGGTATCTTCCTGTGTCGTTTAATCAAGCTGTCGGTGCTACTACGCCGTTTTTTACTGCGGTTTTTGCTTATGCTATGACGTTCAAAAGAGAGGCTTGGCTTACTTATCTTGCTCTTGTTCCTGTTGTTACTGGTGTTATCATTGCTAGTGGGGTAAGTTTCTTTATTAGATAATAATTGTACCGTCACTTTTTCTTTTTTTATTTAATTGGTGCAATTTGGTTTCGTGTTTGATTGAAATGTGTCGGTCATTATATATTGTCGGTGATGAAAGTTTATAAATTGCATTTTGGGGTATGGGAAATGTTTTTGGATTAGCTTTTGTAATTTTTTATTCTTTGGTAATTCCTTTGCTTAAGAAAATTATATTCATAAATTATCAAGTAAGCAAAAGTCCAAACGAATTTATTTCAAATTTCAGTTGAATTTGTTTTGATTTTTACTTATATTTAAGACGGTAGAGAGTATATTCTAGAACAGTTTCGGAATGATTCTGGTAGTGCATTAATCACAACAAATGCAATTCAGAAACTATTGTGTAATTTACCAATGAGAGAGAAAAATAATATAAAAGTTATACAGACACGGACACCGAACACGCCACAACACTACTGACACCGCTAATAATTTGAGAAAATCACATGATTTAGTGTAATTATTTATATATATGTTGTTGTCGTGTCAGTGTCAGAGACGACACATGTCCGACAACGGGCACACCTTATCTGAGGAGTGTCCGTGTTTCATAGTCTACATGTATATGGTGTTGATGTTGGATTTTGTGTAAAAAAACCATTTCTCAATTCAAAAAGTCCGGTCAATGACTATTCTGATTTATAATTGAGCTTGGGGTGCTCTTGATCGATTTAAAAGTTCATTGATCATTTAAGGTTGACCATTTTATTTATGTTTTCTGGATTTTGGTATTCAGAAGCTGGATCAAGGTTTTGGATCAAGGTTTTAAATAGCAGTCGTAGTTGCGTCGTGATCCTTCAAAGTGCAGAGAACTGCAGTCACTTGCTGCATATGCATCCTTAACCTTAGTTGCAGAGGTATAAAAACCTCGATATTGTGCCCAAATCGTGATCTTGGACTTTGTTTTTAAAGCTGGGAGCTAGGCTCCTGTTAAAAGGGAACCACTTGAGTCAAATTAAACAAAATTATGGTCCTTGCCACTTATCAAAAGTCATTAGTATATCGAGATTTTTATTGGTTGTGCTGATTCTAACTAGTGGTAATTTAGCAACCATACATGTTTAGTTCAATTATTTTTATGAGCAATGGAGTGGCATGTGAAAGATTGATTTATCACTTCCATTGTGTACATAAGAATCTCTACTTTTATAATCAGTGAAATATCTGATTTAAGTTTGTCTTAGGATCTGAGCTAACCTTGATTTATATGATGTCTGATGCCATGTGAAATGAAACGTTTTCACTTTGCAGTTACTAATAGGTGTAAGAAATGACCAAATCTTTATCAATAGGAACTTGATATGTTCATGTTGTGTGTTGTTCTCTGTTTTGGGTGGACTTATTTGGTGTTTTGATGATGGATTTTTTTAAACCAAACTAGGAAAATAAGAATCTTTATGGCTTCTGATGCATTTGCTATTCTTTTCTTTCTTTGCTTATTACAGGGTGAACCAAGCTTCCATTTGTTTGGGTTCATAATATGTGTTGCAGCTACAGCGGCACGAGCCCTAAAATCAGTGTTACAAGGAATTTTGCTTTCATCTGAAGGGTATGTATGAGTAACATGATATTTACCTCATTAATTTGTTTTCTTCTGTTGTCAAGTTATATAATAAATCGGTACTGACATCCTTCTTGTTGTGTCTTAGGGAGAAGCTGAATTCTATGAACCTTCTACTTTACATGGCTCCAATGGCTGTTGTTTTCCTTCTTCCTGCTACACTCTATATGGAAGAAAATGTGGTCGGCATCACGTTGGCTCTTGCCAGAGATGACATGAAGATCATTTGGTACCTGCTGTTCAATTCATCACTTGCATATTTTGTCAATCTAACCAACTTTTTGGTCACCAAACATACCAGTGCTCTCACCCTTCAGGTATGCCTCCCTTTTCATATGGTCATGCAACTTGTTTTGCTAAATTTATATATTTACTCAAACAAACATGCCTATCTGCTGTCTTTTAGTTGGAACCTAACTTTTTTCCATTGTTATAAACAAGTTTCTTAAAATCCATGACTAAATTGTTTTTCAGTTTCTATTTCCTAATTAATCCAAACCTCTTGGAAAAGAGGTTCAGGGAATCCTGCTTGTATTTCCGTTGGATCCCTAAAGCCAGTGGTAGGGCAGTATATTCAAATACTTGTATTGCTAGACATCACAAGAACCTAGAGCTAAGGATGTCAATTTTTTTTACTAAAATTTTGTCTGTAATTGCAATTATCCGACGTAGAGTTGCTATCTGTATTCTTTGTTCCACGACATTTCAGGTTTTACTGAATCAGATCATTAGATTTCTTTGGCCAATTTGCTTAGTAGATATACAATTGTTGTAAAATTTGTAGGGTTTTATATTATAGTAACAAATGAAAATGTAAAAAAAAAAATTTAGGATTTTTTCCTCTTTCTCCCACCTATTCTAGATCAGGAAAAGTTCAAGGAGTATGATTCAAACAAGGATAAATGAGTAGATATATTTGGTTCAAGACGTGCAATTATCATGTAGTCTAGTATTTGATATATTTGCTTAAAATGATGTAAGTCGATGTTTAACTACTAATCTAAGAGTTTGTTCATATAGGTACTTGGGAATGCTAAAGGGGCTGTAGCAGTTGTAGTTTCAATTCTAATATTTAGAAATCCAGTTTCAGTCACTGGAATGATGGGTTATTCACTCACAGTCCTTGGAGTTGTACTTTATAGTGAAGCCAAAAAGAGAAGCAAGTGATTCTGGTATAAGAATTCATCAGTGAATTCTCTATACTTTGTGCTGACAACTTCAAGATTCTATGAGACAAAATTGTTGCATGACTTTGATCAGAATCAGGATGTTACATACTCTATATAAGAATTCTTTTGTCCCCACATAGAAAGCCTTATTGAAGGGGTTCCCTATTATATTAGCAACTGTCCAGAAATAGCTCATGGTACCAAGTTCCAGTAAGTGAATGATCTCTGTACTATACCCATGTTGGCATACTGAGGAATGTCTTGTAGTCATTTATTCTTGAAGGAAGAGTTGTATAATTGGATCTCTACTCATTTGTTATTTACAATGCTTAAATTTGTTTATTGACGAGAAAATTCTTATTTTTTGATATTAGGCAGTGTAGTTTTTTGGTATGGTGAGACATTGTCTATTCAAAACTAGAAATTACAATAGTAATTATTTGGTGACATGTTTGTATCTTTGGAATGTTTTGTTTATGTTTAAAATGATTGTGTTAAATTTTTTAGCAAAAGCTTTTGAAGAAAATAATCTATAAAACTCACTAATTTAAACTAGTAAGTATCTCTCTGTTTTTATTTTGGGCAAAGTTAGGTTGATAAATTGTCGAAAAAGAAATTCAGTAAGAGCATCATTCATGGGTTTACCCTGTTGATTTTTCACTAGAGAAAGACCACCGAGTACTGATAAATTTGAAAATGTGATTTACAAGTGAAGTGTACATGTATAACTTTAGACACACATGAAGACATATTGCTAATAAAATTACTTAAATTGACTATGAATGGGGCAGATACATCAGAAGATATAGTTTGCACGCTCACAAACCAGTGATATGGTCCACCCCCATGTTAATCAAAGTCAACACTCATCTTTAACTGAATATACTCTAGCTATTACAAACAATTTAAGATATAACTCTTAAGGCTTTGATCACAACTCCACCTATCTTGACACAAAGAAGTGGAAGCTCCATTCATTTACAGTTTACAGTTTACTACTCCTTTTGGAACCATGGCGAGGACCATTATTACATGCATATGCCGTCAAATATTTTTATGCATTCACGCTAAGAGTATATTTGTGGTCCTTAGAAATAAGATCGGGTGATCTAAATTTTAAGTTTGATATATTTTATTTTTAAAAGAAATTAAAACTTGCATTGAAATATGAATTATATGATGTTGATTCAACGATCACGTATATGTTGACTGTGTGAATACGTCAAAATTTTGAACGGTAAATTCAATTTCCAACCAAGCATTTAGGAAGTTAAGGTCAATTGAGTCTAATTCTTTGCACTCTAAATCTCTTAGTTCTTTGGTTTGCAAATCTTGATACCAATTTATAGAAGCTATGTTTTGGTCACATCTACACAAAATAAAACTAATCTTACCCTTCTAAATTGAACACATCGTAGAGCAAGAATATCAATAGTTGTTATTATAAGAAGAGCTTAATTCGTATACTTTATTAGTGTAAAGAATTTTTACATCATTGATCTATTATAAGCTATCCGATCATGACAATTGTTTTATTCTCTTTCACATTTTCAATTAGTGATGAGTAACATACTCACATTAAAGAAGTGTTGAATGTGGTGGTTAGTTAGTTGGAGAAAGAAGAGAAAACAAAAATCAGTGGCTCAGTGCATGCACACCAGGTGATTCAATTTCAACAGTTAGTAATATTGAATATTGAAGATAGGAGATAGATAGTTATAGTTAATATGAAAAGCAAAAAAGAAACAAGAATCACGTTTCCCGCCACATTCCAAAATCTCTCTCTGTAACTAAACTAAACTAAAAACTAACTAACCAATTCAAAAACCTTTCTCTCTCATCACCTTCCAAGAATCACCACCATCATGTTTCATCACAGTAACTTCATGATGATCTCTCTAACCACTTTCTCTCTCTACCTTCTTCTCTCTCTCCTCCCAACAACCACCACTTCCCTCCCCACAATCGGCGTTACATACTCCTCCACCACCCGCCAAGACTCACCACCACCCTCACCAGACCGCATCACCACCGCCATGCAAAACCTCAAACTCACCCACCTCCGTCTCGAAGAACCCGACCCATCCATAATCCGTTCTCTCCTCTACACCAACATCTCCCTCTTCCTCACTATCCCCAACTACCTCGTCACTCCCATCGCCACTAACCGCTCCATCGCACGTGCATGGCTCTACACTCACGTGCTTCCTTTCTACCCACGCGCCAAAATCACCACCATCTCCGTCGGTAACGCCTTCACCGACGTTTACCCTGAATCCATCAACAACCTCCTTCCCGCCATCTCCAACGTTCACATCTCCCTTCGCGAACTCGGCATTCGTACAATCTCCGTCTCAACTTCCTTCTCCTTCGTCACCGCCGTAACTTCCCCTTTTCCACCTTCCTCCGCCGCGTTTCAAGAACTTACCGGTGTTAACCTTATCGGACCTCTTCTCCAATTCCTCTCCGATACTAATTCATCTTTCTTGATCAATCTTTATCCCTACAATCTCTACCGTTTACGTCCTGAAATTCCGCTTGGAATCGCGCTTTTTCAAGAACATCCGTTTAACTTCCGTGACGATTTCACTACCGGAGTTCGTTATAAGAATCTCTTTGATATAATGGTTGATGCTGTGGTTTCAGCAATGGCGCTGGAAGGTTACGAAACGATTCCGGTGATTGTTACGGAAACGGGATGGCCTAGCTCTGGAAGTGAGCTTGATGCGAATTCGGCTTATGCAGAGATTTATCTGAAGGGATTGGTGAAGCATTTGAAGTCCGGTGCCGGAACGCCGTTGTTGAAAGACGGAGTGAAAGGAGTTTATCTGTATGAATTGTTTGATAAGGAAGGTGCTGGAAATGGAAGGAATTGGGGGATTTTGTATCCGAATGGTTCGACCAAGTATGATAAGATTGATTTCTCTTCTGGATGGAAAAGATTGGTCAATGTGGGTTTCATTTTGTTGCTGATTGTTCTTCAGGTTTGTTGTTGATTAGCTTTGTTTTAGTGTTAATGTTGTTTAAGTTTTGGTGTTTAGTGATAATGATTTGGTTAATTGGGTTTTAAGATTTGTAATTAGTTTGGTTTATGAAACCAATTGTGAATTGTGTTTGAGTTAATGACTCAATGAAACTTGAAACAGAAACTTTGTATTCTTCTTTAGATTCTTTTGGAGAAGTTTTCATTCATTTTTTTGCCATTAGAAGTTTTCGTTTTTGAATAATGAATTATTTGAATTTAGATAAAACAAGGTATGAGTTGCATTAAATTTGCGTAAATTAGATGTGTGGTTTTAAATAAATTTTGCTGTCCAATGTGCACAATATAGAATTTTTTTGAGCATGTAGTGAATATAAAGAGGCAAGAAAAAATGGAAATATAAACCACATTAGTTGAAGTACATTTTTAATTAAAATTATTTCACAATTGAGATCCTTTTAAAATCAAATTTACAAGTATGTGTTTGGTTCCGCGTCCGAAACCCTTAGAATTGAGGCAGAAAGTCATGCCGGCGTGAGAGCTACACTTTGTAGCTTGAGGAAATCGCGTGCCGTGGTGGTGAGCAAACACTCACCCAAACATAGATACAAATTCTATGTTAATATACAATAAAAATTGTAGTCGAACCAAAACTCTATAGGATGAAACTAGTATCCAGCATCTATGCTTTACTTTGAGGCTCAAACATGTCACATTAAGGATCCAGTAACAAAAAAATTCGCATTCCTGCATCTGCAACAGTCAAAATATCCATATGACTGCTTATGATACTTTTTATTCTGAACCCCTTTGTCTGAATCACATTCCTTTGTCTGGTAAAATATTCATTCGCTTTGGTAGAATCTTCACCTTCTGCTCTGCAAAAACAGAACATATCGGTGGCTTAAAATTTGGCATTCATTCACATACTTTGTGTATATTTGGTCCAAAGTGTAGCAATATAAACATGTTATACCCCTATAAACATGTCAAATGTACTTTGTGGATAATTTTATTGAAGTTTTGAAGTATAGCTTTTGTCAAAGTCACAATGGTTCAATGTGAGTCACACAATCTCGGAGTCAATCTAAACATGCACTTTATAATTGAATATAATAATAAAAAGAAATAATTAAACGCATATTAATTAGCAATTTTAGTTACTTAATTAATTTTCTTGATGTAATTAAAAATAAAATCTGCGGATATTAGTTATCTTCATTTAATTTTCTCTTTTTAACAATTTTGTATAAGATAATTGAAAGGTACTTGAAGAACAGTTTTCTGCATAAATTATTAAAAACAGAAGAAAACAAAAATAGTAAAAACAAATTTGTAATCAAAAGTGAAAATAGTAAACTAAACTGAAAATATTTTATCAAACTAAAGTAAAGAAACTTTAGATATCTTAAAAGCAACATTTGTGATTTCTCTTCAACGTTTGGAAGTTAACACCTCATCATCAATGAAGACCAGCCTCTAAATCCAGCATCAACAAGATGATTGATGGTGACATTTTGGTGTGTTCCTGACTCTCTTGATAACAAAATTATAGACCAACCACTAGCTTGAAGGTTCATGTATAATCTTAACATAAGCATGCGCTTTAAATTCTTTGCCTCTATGATACAATTGATAATGCTGTTATAATGAAAATCCAACCCAAAAAAACCTTGTCCAATGTAGTAAATGGGTGAAAATCCTGATCAATTATTTTATTTTATCTTTTTTAGCATGTGTTTAGTTTCCCGTTTGTAACACACAAAAGCACGTTTGTACGCTTTCCAATGTTTTTTGGCCGTGATTTTAAGAAGCTCCAAATACTAACTTCTACACTAACGTAGTTTTTTGCCGGGATTTTCATCGAACTCCATTTTGCAAACGTTGTACCAAACAGACACTTAAGGCTTCAAAGGGCGTGTCTCTATATTGATTTGAAGTTTAAATTAATAGGGTTAAATGAGTTTGGATCCCACTAAAAAAACCTCAAAAGATAGTGGTCGGGCACATAGAGAAATCCAACCCTGGATAGATATCTACAGCACAAAAAGAAACATGTCTAGTCTACTCATGTTTTCTTGTAGACATAAAAAAATTTCATAGGTGTATGATGATTTTTAAGAATCATAAACTTAGATCTACAACAATCAAAGCATGTTTATACCCTTTAATTAATAAGATAACATATATATGTTATAGGGAAACATTCAAATCATATTATATCTACAAACATTTCTTTTTCCATTACGTATATTTACTCAAAGATGCACCTCGTGGTTGTAGTACATGAAAAAATAAAAACAGAATCACATGAACAACTTATCAAATTATGGAAACATTAGCAATATTCCATCTGTTTCAATAAAACATTATCACATGCCAGAGTCCAAGTTCATAATGGAAGTACAAAATGACTAAAAGTCACTCACATGTACCAAAATTGTGTATATGGATCAAAAGCTTGAAAGCAAACCTCCAGAAACGCCGCATATCAAGTTTGGCCTATATGAAACAAAGGTAATTCTTGGAGGAAGAGGTGTGCATGGGTACAGAAATTATAGATTAAACTTGTATGTTATTGATATTTTTCAGATATAGAACCATATTGTACACATAAATCCTGGTACAATTTGCAAATAATTTGTGGTTGGCAAATGCATTCCACCATCAACCCACATCAATTTTTTTAAGCTCTCTTTTCCTTTTGTCTACTTTTCACTAAGTTGGACAGCAACCTCAGTTTGACTTGTACTTATAGAGTAGTGTGATTTAATCTGAGTACAAGGATTTCTGCAGGCACCTATATTGACTCCAACGTGATAGGAAAAACCAGTTGAAAGGTTTGGTAAATATTGGACCAGTGATAGAGGGAAGGAAGATCAAACTAGACCAAGCATAGGTTATTTTTGAAACAGCTAGATTCGCTATGCCGGCAAATTTTTCAGACCAAGTCTTGCGATTTCCCATTAGTTTAATTACAAGTCCATCATAATATTGCACCTTATCACACCTCAGCTTAAACAAGTTCTTATTATAAAAGCCCATACCATCTTTCATTGTCGGCCTCCTTCGTGGATCCTTCTCCGTACATTGTAATGCCAATGAAAGCATTGCATTGACTTTCTTGGCTAATACTTCTGAATTGGGAAATGCACTTGCAAGGTAGGGATAGACAACCTTCTTGATTTTGCCTGTTTCCAGCATTACAGATCTAGCCCAGGTCACTATGTGGGCCTCCTTCGCCTCATCATTCATAGGGGAGACTAATAATTTTTTTCTGGTTATTAGCTCGAGCTAAAACAACTCCATAGCTATATACATCAGACTTTCTTCCAGGCACTATATCATAAGCATTTTCTGTCACAGATGACAAGGCAAACATGTTAGAGAAATACTATTTTGCACAACTCTAGAAATCAACAGTAATATCATCTTGCAAACATGTTAGGGAAAACAAACTCATCACCACATCCTAGAAATCAAACTATTATTGGCAATGAAAGGGTGATGAAATTAAACAGTAATTATGAATGAATAGTAAATTATCGGGTGCAATATAGCCAGGGTACCAACAACGCGCGATGAAAGCATTTTCCTGGTTTCAGAATGACTATAAGAATCCTCAAACAACTTCCTGTGTAGGGCAGTGCCAAAATCAGCTGTAATAGGCTCCAAATTGTCATCAACAAGTATGTTCTTTGGTTTGATGTCTCGGTGCACTATTGGTGGAACACAATCATAATGCAGATAAGCTAGTCCTTGAGCAATTCCAACAGCTAAATTAAACCGAACATTCCACGTTAAGAGTGGTGGGAGTTTCTTTTCATGCAAAATATTGTAAAGGCTTCCATTGTCAATGAAATCGTATATGACTAAACCATAGTAGCTTCCAATCCAGTGGGTACGATATTTGATTAAATTTCGATGCCTAATCATTCTAAGGACTTCAATTTCGCTGCGCATGATTCTTAGCCACTTTTCCTTGTTCCATCCAAATTGAAACTTCTTTATAGCACAAACACGTCGATAAACTATAGCTTTGTACACAATACCATGTGCTCCTCTGCCAATAATATAATGATCATTTAGGTTTTTCGTACCCTCCAACACTCGATCATGAAGGTCAGGTAGCTTCCTTTCCGTATGGGACGGTTGCTTAGGATCAGAGCCCTTTTTCAATTCATTTCTATGGAGATACATTAGAATTATTATCACCACCACACCAGAAACAAATATTGAGGGTCCAAGTTCTATCATCACAATTTGAACATTACCGATACCTTTGTGATCAGTTGGTATGTAGACGCATGGATTTATAAAACTAGTTTTAAAGCAATTCAAACATCTAACACATAGGAGAGGATTACCCATGAACGATGATGATGAGGAATTCAATAACCTAATTAGATCTGTTTGTACAGAACCATTGAGAAGATTGTAAGAAATATTGACCTCAATTAATGAAACAAGACCTTCAAGAGCATCTATGCTTCCTGTCAAATTGTTCAGGGATATATCCAAACTTTGCAGCAGTCCTAGCATCCCAATTTCTGAAGGAATACCACCTGTCAATCCATTATCTCTTAGATTCAATCAATAAAACAGATTATTCAATTTTCCCATTGATCGAGGAATTTTGCCTCCGAACAAATTTCCACAAAGTTGCAACTCGCGAAGGTTGCTAAATTCTGCCAAAAACCCTGGGATACCTCCTGTGAAATGATTCTCTCTCAAGACCAATGTGGTTATGCCTCTCCAATTTATCAAACTTGATGGGAATGATCCATTTAGGAAATTGAATCCCACGTCTAAACGATCCATGTCAGTACAATTTGACAATTCAAGAGGCAACGGACCTACCAAGTTGTTCTAAGAAAGATCCAAAATCACAAGATACACAAGGTTTCCCAGCTCTAATGGTATAAGCCCTGCAAATTTGTTTCTTGACAAATTAATGTACATAAGATTTGTGTAATTTCCCAAACTTGATGGTATCGGTCCACCGATACTGTTCTTACTCATGTCCATGTATTTCAGGTTCATATTACTTTCAAAATCGGGAGGAGTCCCGGTGAAATTATTTTCATTGAGAAACAGCCTCTTCAGAATTTCACATCTTCCTATATCAAAAGGTATGCCACCTTGAAGTTGATTGATTCCCATGTTCAGCTATAACAAATGCTCTCCAAGCAAAGATTTGGTGGGATATTACCTCGAAACTTGTTATTCATACAGTCCAACTTCACTAGGGTACTGTTGATTCCCAAGCTTTGAGGAATGACTCCTGAGAACTATTTGTCAAACAATGAGATATTTTCTAGATACTTAAGGTTTGTTATCTCGAAAGGTTGTTCCCCAGAGAGGCTGTTGTTTTGAACCAAGATATGCACAAGGCTTGAAATTCTCCAAATACTAACCGGAATTTTTCCTCTCAAATGGTTGGAAGACGATTCGAGGTCCTCTAGTTTACTGCAATTACCAAGAGATGAAGGAATATTCCTTGAAAATATATTACCATATAGATACAATCTCAATAGATTAGTCAAGTTTCCAATATTGGTTGGAATATTTCCACTAAGAAGGTTATTGTGCAGGCTCACTTCTTCTAGGGAAGGAATTTCAAACAAAGTATCTGGAATTTCACCAGTCAACAAATTGGAAGACAATCTCATAAACTTTAAATTTTGTAGTTTTTTCAAACTATACGGTATCTTTCCACTAAATCTATTCTCAGAAAGGTCTAACTTCTCTAGCAAGCTACAATTGCTTAACTCAGAAGGCACTTTTCCTGAGAAATCATTACCAAACAACAAAAGATTCTCCAAATGATAAAGGTTTCCAATTTCTGGTCCAAGTTGACCAAATATTTCATGACTAGCAAGGTTAAGTGAAATCAAATTCTGCTTATGGTCGCATTGAACACCAACCCATGAACATGGATTGGAATCAGAAGCCTTCCAGCTAGAGTTGATGAGAGGAGGAACAAAGGTCCAGTGTGTCAAGAGTGACAACAAAGTCAACCCATCAGAGTTAAGAGTAAAACCACCATGCAAGAAAGAAATGGTCTCCGACAACAGTGTAATAATTCTAATGCTGCAACTAGTTCTAGTCATTTAGAGAAGGTTGAAACTTACAACGAAATAAGAAGCATCAAGCACTTAGTTACCTTGATTGTAAATGACTATTAATGTCACCTATTTTACGGAAGCAAACTTGATGCATTTCATTAAAAATAACTGCCTCAATACAATGTGACAATAATAAAAAAAATTGGCGATTAGCGAAAAAGCTTGATGCCCAAGCTAACTCATGGACCACTCGATTAACTTGACTCCTAACGAAATAGACCCCGCAGTTGTGATTCATATTTAGTAGTTCTCTACACTTCTCACTAATTCTCCATATTTTGTCATGCATGTGTTCTTGGATTTCAAACTTTGGATTACTTGCAGACAATCCATTTCAATCTCCACATATGCAACTTGAAAGTTATGCAACCATTTAAGTTTATATACAAACATTAGGAAAAATTGCAAATATTAATTACATTATTTGAAGTACACTTTTAACTAAAAATTATTTTACAAAATTGAGATCATTTGAAATCAAATTTACAAAGTATGTGTTTGTTTCCGCGTCCAAAACCCTTAGAACTGCGGCAGAACACCTCATTGATGTGGAAGCTACACTTTGTAGCTCAGAAAATCACCATGAAAAGGTATGTCACTGTCCCATGGTGGTGGCCAAACGCTCACCCAAACATACGCAAACGCACCTCTTTTTTAATATACAAAAAAAATATTTATAGAACCAAAATCTCTATAGGATAAAACTAATATCCAGCACCTATGCTCTCCTTTGAGGCTCAAACATGTCACATATTGAGTCTGGTAGCAAAAACTTTCGCATTCCTGTATCTGCATCTGTAACAGTCAAAATATCAACATGACTGCTTATGATACTTTTTATCCTGAAGCCCTTTGTCTGTATCACACTCCTTTGTCTAGAAAAATATTCATTTGCTTTGGTAGAATCTTCATCTTCTGCTCTGCAAAAATAGAACATATTGGTGCTTAAAATCTGGTTCTCACATACTTTCTGTATGTTTTGTACAAAGTGTAGCAATATACTAGTAAACATGTCACATATTCTTTGTGGATGAACAATGAGTTTGTCAAAATCATGGTGGTACCGTAATTTTGTTGAAGCTCTAAAGTGTAGCTTTTATCAAAATCACAGTGGTTCAATGTGATTTTGACAATCACACCGTCAATCCCAACACGTACTTTTATAATCGAATATAATTTTAAATAAAAATAATTAAATGCATAGTAATTAATAATTAAATAAACAATAAGCTGAAAATATTTTGTCAAACACCTTAGATATCTAACAAAACAACATTTGTGGTTTTTCTTCAACCATTATCTAGGATATATGGGTGGAACATAATACCTCATTATCAATGAAGACCAGCCTCTAAATCCAGCATCAACAAGATGATTGATAGTGACATTTTGGTGTGTTCCTGATTCTCTTGATAACAATGTTATAGACCAACCACTAGCTTGAAGGTTCTTGTATATTCTTAACATAAGCATGCGCTTTAAATTCTTTGCGTCGATGATACAATTGCTAATGCTGTTATAATGAAAATCCAACACCAAAAGAAAACCTTGTCAATTTACTGCCAACAAAATATGCAGATTAGTATCAATCTGGATTAGCTACAAAAAAAAAGTACAATAATTACATTTGAGCTGTTATAGCTTGAATGTAAATTAGGTAACTAATGCAAGTTGGAGTAAAAAATTATTAAGACACAAACATTCCAGCTGTCCTAGATCTTAGCATTTATCTATATTTAACATTATCTAGAATTAAGGTACATAATGGATAGAGGATCTGCTAATACAATAAACAAAGTTCATGAAGATTCAGATTACAAGTCTTCAAATTTTTCTATATGAAATTACATCTTCAAAGTGATGAAATGTACTATCATAAAGTACACAAGAAAATAGAATTTGCTTTACTAGTATTGCAAAACGGGGATCTGAATTATTCGCAGTCAAGAATCTACACAATCAGACAAATCGAACGTCTCAATTTTGAGTATGGAAAATAAATATCAAACACAAATTCAAAACTATACATCATGTGCCGTCTCGACTTTAAGTTTTCCGACTAAATGAAATCCAAATCCCAAAAACTAAACTAATGGAAATAAAATCCAAATCTTAAATGATAAAATTACCTTAGTAACAAATTGGAAGAATGAGGATTCCATTGAAAAAGGCTATCTATGTCTATCAACACCACATCAAAACCATCTTCTGATGGTTTAACACCATTGAAGTAATCCTCAATCACAGATTTGGTTGAATCCAAGTCTCTTGCATATTGACCACCTTTGATATATTGTAAAGCCAGGTCTTTACAAATGTTAGGAACATTATGTTCTTCCAAATTATTGAGCTTTGCATGTAGAGAATGAATTTTGCAATAACTATAGTCGTCATTTATATTCCTAAGCTCAACAATTCCAGCATTGCTATTTTGACATGATTGTAGCATCATTGCCATTGAAACTAGCAGAGTGATTAATAAAAGTCCAAGAGCAGCAAATCCAGCAATGAAGATTGTTGCAGAAAATGATGTGATGTAGAAACCTGATTCAAGCACAAAACTGCTCCCCATCTCTGTGAACAAGAAAAAACAGGACCAAAAATACTAATCAAAATTAGACTTCAATAACAATTAGTTGAATGTAAACCCAGTGAATTTCTATTTTCTCAAATCATGTGATTAAGAACGAGTAAATCATTAATTTAGTCCTTAAAACTATAGGGCAGGTCTACAAAATGACTTTTGAATATGAAAATTCTCGATCAGACTAGTCTTTTTTTAAGATCAATTAGTCGGCTATATTGACTGATCCAAAATGACTAATACAATCGAGAATTTTCAATTTCATTGATTTAGACGGTGGAGTTCCTCGTTCCCTGCAACTTCAAGGATTAAAACGATGAATCGTTAATGAGCAGAATCTGCCATATAGGTAATAATAATTGTTTATCATACCAGAACCAGCTGAGAGACTCCTTGTAGAATACATATGCTCATGGCCATAAGCAGACATAATAACACTCCAAGCTTAATCTATCTTCAGGATCCAATTCAAATAACACCAAAAACTTGCTTCAAGAAATCCAAGGTGTGTCCTGAAATTTTAGAGAAACTTGGTCATTATTCATAACCTTCAGTTTCATTGAAAAAATATGAACAAAACTCATATAAGTTTCTAGTCCTAAACAACATTAATTGCTCTAAACAAATTAAGGTGGAAGAAAAAGAGTGGACACTGACCCAAATAATGTTGTTTGTTATATTTATCCCAATAAGATTCTAACATAACATGAGCAAAACAACCATGTTGTGAACATGTGTGCAGTTAAGCCGGTGATTTGGGAAGGTAGGGAAAGAAAAAAACACCTAGGACAGACATTATTATTATATCATGATGATATAGACAAAGTGAATTATGGATGAAAGATTATGGTCTAAATAGTATAATGTACAGCTAAGCCTTTGAATTTAACGTGCCTTTACATGATTGGTTATTGACATATTTAGTTCTAGCATACATAGGAATTTTTTTTGGCTATCTTATCTACACCACCATAATCAAATTTTAAATGTCATTAAATTAAATTCTAAAATCATCTAAATTCTATAACCATTTCTCAACGGATTTAGAATCTTTACCGTGGAAAAAACACACATCTACAGACATATTTTGATACCGACGATTAATCTGATATAGGTTAGTTCAGATTACACAATAACAAAATTAATATAAACGATTTTGACCGTTCGTTTACGATCAGACGGTTAAACTAAAAGATCATGTGACATAATTACTTCACTAAACCGATGGTCTCTACTATGTCTTTGCCTCAATTGTCAAAACTCCAAAACTCTTCCACTTTGATGGTATTTCTCTGAACAAAATTTTACTATTTTCTTCCTCTAAGATTATAGTGAGTATTAATTTCTTTTGCGACGATATAGTAATTATTAACTTTATATTTAAAAATGCTAATCATTATCTGGAAATGATTAATCTGAAATAGATAAGAAATAAAAACAATATTAGTCACTGTCTAGACTCTAGATTGTAGCTCCCACAGAAATAAAATTACACCAAAAGCCACTTGGCAAGGATTCAATGGTGGGGAAAAGCAAGTAGTAGGGCTAGATTCAAGATTCCAAGTCTTATGTAATTTATCTATAAAACACTAAAACATACATCAAACACGACATTGTTACGAACACGTAAACGAACATCAAACACGATATTGATACAAACATGTAAATATTAGTTATACACAGACAAAATGAATTAATTAAACAAAATTATATATGTTGTTGTCGGATATTGTTACGTAGAAATTGAATTTCTATTAGAAGTGTAGGTATTGTAGAGTACTTGTAATTTATAACAATAATTTATAAATAATGCACAAATAGTCCACACGTCTAGATACACATGGTGTCAGAGGGGTTCCCTTCGAAATGCAATCAACATCATTCATTCATTCATCAGTTAACCAAGACGGAACAAGTGCACAATGGAATAAATTCTGATGATCCAGATGTTTGCCAAATCCACATCTTTCATTTGGATTTTTCTTACTGAATTTCATGCATTTACCAACGTTGTGTTTTGCTAACTATTTTTGTACTTGTCTCATTTATTAAAAAAAAAACTGTGTATTTGTCTCAACTTGCCGACCTCCACAATCTTCCACCTAATTATACCTTTTTTTTTCGAAAAATTTAGCTCAACCGACGATACAAATATTATTAGACAAAACATATTTACTCAGATGTTGTTTGTTATTTCGTGTATAAAATATAAAATAATTTGACTACATTTCACCATTTTCTTCCTCTAAATATTTTAAAAACTTAATTTTTAAAAATGCTAATCATTGTCCGAAAATGAAGTTAATTAATATGAAATAGATAAGAATAAAATTAAAACTGTATATGACACGATGTCACTCTAGATAGTAGATAGGTAGCTCCCACAAGCTTGCGTTGAACATTGAAATATTATTACACTTGGCATGGCTCCAATGGTGGGGTAAAGGAAGTAATGGCTAGATTCTATTCTAGATTCCAAGAGTCCTATGTAATTTTCCTTAAAAAAGAAAAGAAAGAGTTATATTAAGGAACTAGGTTGCTAGAATAGTCCATATACTCCACAATCCACTTGGTGCAATCAGGCCAAATGCAATCGCCATCATCATAAATCAGTTAATAAAGACAGAACAGCTGCAAAAATTCTGATTAGGATGTTTGCCAAATCCACATTCACTTGGACATTTTTGTAATTTCTTGCATTCACCAATTATCTTTGTTTTTATTTTGGACTTGATTTATTAAAATAAGAAATATGTATGGTTCAAGTTTGTTGAATGATTTATTAAATTATGTGCTCTTCAAGCTACCATTGTAGGGATCTGGATAGTTCTGATATGTTCTTTCAACACCACTACAAGAATCCCAATTCATGTAATCAAAATAACATGTAGTTACATGTATTAATTGACCTCGATCATTAATTTAAGATTCGTTGAGATGAATAACCATGTCGCACGGTTATTGCGTCAAATCTGAATTCAAAGCTCATGGTTAGAGAAATTATTCACTATATATAAACTTAAGAGACCTTGTCAAACAGATTTCAATGGTTAAGTGGAAACTGAAATTTGGTCGGAAAACCAAACTAATGGTTTCCTCCTAATCCATATGAAATGTTGGGTACATATTTTGTGTTATTGGGAAAAATTACAACCTGCAAAATTGAAATAGAACTGTGCAAGTTACCTAAAATAAATAAAATAATAAAAATGGTGCTTATAAGATATATATTTCTCTAAAAAAAAAGAGATATTTACAAGATGCTCATATTTTCGAATAAATTTTTAAATTTGTTCTACATACTACAAGAGAAAAAATAAAACATTCAAATCCCTTTCACCCAAAGAAAAAACTCAATAATTATAAGTAGAGTTCACTGGTCTGCATTAAACATTCTCACAAAGTGTCAGAACAACATAAATGAATCTAAACAAATTGATAAAGATTCTTGTACAAGAGAAATTGCTGTCACAAAAAATGCTTGGAGGACAGCCATGGTGTTTCAAAATATGAACCACCAAGATTCCCAGTGCTGCTATTACAACCAGAGAATAGCAATAAAAAGGTTCATTCATATCTTGATATCATAATATGCTTTAAGAATATTTGTCCCTTTATCTTTCTTTCATCTCAAAACACGGTGCCAATCTAATGTAGTGCTCAATAATTAATTAAATTAAAAAAAAAGTTTTATTTAATTACCTTTGACAGAATTGATTCAACAGAAACTCAATTATTTGTTTTATAAAAATAACCCTTAGGCTATGTTTGATTAATCATGTAAAAATACATTGAACCACAGAAACATGTAAAAATTGAAGGAATTACAGTTCATTTCACATACAATTGAAATTGAAATCCCAATCACATTCATTTGAAAAGAGAAATGAAATTTTCCTAATGCATTTAACATACCGTAGATAGTTGGAAAATAGATTTCAGAAATTCTGTTATTTTGGAGTCAATCCATAGCTGGATTGTTTGAATTATCAGACCTATGCTCTTATTAAGGTCCAACACTTCCGAATTGCAACAAACTCAACAACAATACAATTCACCTATCAGTCAAAACTTAAATCCTGAATATCATTCTACATCACTATGGTTTTTCATAATCACCGAATCATTCCCTTCTTCATAAATGAAACAACTTATCTGAAGGTTCGTTTACCGACTGATGATCATTGATGGTGAGGATCAGGTCACAAAATTGCATTGTCATTTGTCAGCAAACTAGTCTCTCACTAATCAATCAAAATCTCTATAGAACTGATTCACGTTTCAACCACTTGTTTATGAGATTACTCCGTTCAAAATATTATTCACTTCATGTTCTACAGTTCTGGCCAACTCAACGGCTGATCCAACGTAAGTGTGCGGCATTAACTTTAAGAGATAGGCCTTTGCATCTTGTGGAATATCCAAGCCTTCGATGAAGTCTCTTATGCTCTCTTTGGTAATTGCTTTTCCTCTTGTTAGCTCTTTTAACTTCTCATAAGGCTCGGGAACACCATATCTCCGCATAACCTAAATAAAGAATTTGCATACTATTATTATTGCAGGATTTTGAAAGATAAATAGCAACAAGCAACAACAAAAGGTAGGGCTGTTAAAAAAACCGTTTAGTTTGTGAACTATCTGTCACAGCTGGGTTCCCTTCGGTTCAGTTATTGTTTTTTTTAGTTATAATATTCAATATGGTTCAGTTTTTGGTTTTTCTTCAACCGTTTTAATTATCCGTTAATAATAGCAATTTGGTACAGTTTGGTTCACAAAAATTCAGCTCGGTTCAAAAAAGTACAATTTGGTTCTTTTGTAAAGGTCGTTCTGATTCAATTTGAAACCACGAAACTGGTGCACTTAACCTTTATACCATTTCAGTTCATGACAACCCATTAACGGTTTGGTTTAGTTTTACTTTTACCAAACTAATACAATGGTCTGATTTCCTTTGTGAAGTGAAGTGAACCATGAAAAGTCCTAAATGAAGTATGCATCAAAGAAAAGCACACTAATTTCAACACATTCCATCCTAAAACATCAGTATCAATGCAAATTTATATTGAAAACAATAATTGACTCGATTAGTATTTGTAGTTGTGGAAGTATTTAATAAAATTTAAAACTAGATTAACATGGCTTTTCCCACATAACGTGTCATCAGCTAGTAAACTTTTAAGAAAAAAACTCTCCTAATGTTGTTCTACCAAGTACACAACCACACATCGTGCACTGAAGCACATCAATGGACTCAACACTCAAGTCACAAATATATTTAAGGCATTCAATATAATATAAAAAAGATTAAACTAGATAAAAATGTAAAGATAGAAGAATATAAATACCGTCTGGATTGGTTCAGCAAGCACCTCCCAGCACTGGTCCAAGTCTTCGCTTAAGCGAGCTTCGTTGACCTAAATTGTGAATTGTTAATTATAACATTTACAAGAAAGCTCAACGAGTAAGCGAAAGCAGACTGTTTTTTCTCAAGATTTAATAGGAAAACACAAGAAAATTGTACTGTAGTTGAGCAAATAATCAATGACTGCAACACTGTACATACATCCTCCTCATATAAACAGTATACTAACTCAATGAATCTAATAGTTGGGGCAACAAAATGTATAGCAATAATAATAATAATAAATATAAATATAATGTTTTATTATCATGAAAAGATAATTATGCAGAGACTAAAAAAAAAAAATAGCACAAATCAAATTTTGGATTGCACACCTGAAGCTTCCCAATTCCTTGAAGTGTGCTTTTATATGCAAGAAGAGAGTGACCAAAATTTACACCCATGTTCCTTAAGACAGTTGAGTCAGTCAAATCCCTCTGCAAACCAAAAAAGCACAAACTAAAAATTATTACTTCTAAGATCTACTTGCTATTGAGAACTTAGAAGGAATCAATGAGATAAATAGGGGAAATCAGAATAGAGGGATTTAATTTGTAATGGGATAGCTATCGTGTGAAAGGAGCAGTTTAGAATAAAGAGAAAACACTTGGGAAGAATTATATTTTCCATTTTCTGTTCAATTTCAATAAAACAGTTAATTTTTTTAATTCTTTTATGACAATTCGGTGTGAATTTTCTTTGTATCAGAAGTTGACGCAATTAGACTATCCCCTACACTAAATTATGATAAAAGGTCCATACACTAGGATAGCTTAGGTTACTCTTTCACACAAGCACGCACACACATATAACTAAACAAAACTATACTAACCACTTTCAGAAGATGTAACTGTAAAAGGATTTCAATTACATACGATGTCAGAGTGAAGATTTTTACACAAAATCAACCATGATAGTCATATCAATAAAAATATTTGATTTTATTCATAACTACATCTAAAGTCACACATATGATTGGTTGTAATGTAAAACTTTTTATACCGACAGTGTATCAAAATTAAACTCGATGTAAAATCTTCTCAGTGTCATAGTTTAGAATAATGCAAACACATAATGATCGGAATAAAACAAAGAACATTAAAATCAAACTAAAGTAAGTCTTGCCTGCCAACGTGAAATCGGCAGCTTCATGCTTAGATGAGAAAAACCTCCATTAGCCACACCTAAGTTGCCTTCGCTGTTCTCAAAATCAATGGGATTCACTTTGTGAGGCATAGTTGAAGACCCGATCTCCCCAGCCTTAGTGGTCTGCAAAAAAAAAACCAGTTATGAAAAATGAAAACGATTGTTGTTTTGCTAAAAAGCAAGGTGCCACACTCTGGTCATAAGATAATGTATTATAAAACTCACCTGCTTAAAGTAGCCCAAAGATATATAGCCCCATACGTCTCTGTCAAAGTCGATTAATATATTGTTGAATTGGATGAATGAATGAAAAATCTTTGCCATGTAGTCATGGGTTTCAATCTGTTAACCAAGGGGAGTAATATAATCAGAAGGAATCATGAAATTACCATCTTGTGAACAAATCAGTATGTATAATTAAATGATTGTGATCTCCTAGTGCTAACTTCAATTTTATACGCACTCGAAACTGTGTTAAACCAGAATAGAACAAAAGGAAATAAAAATAAGAAAAATTTGATAACACACCTGAGCAACATAAGGATTAAAACCTAATCCAAGAGACTGTACAAACTCTTGTGCAATGCAAGGCCAGTTACCATCAGGATATGCAGCAAGATGTGCATTGTAATTTCCAACTGCACCGGCAAATTTCCCCAAAATCTCAACCTGAGATAGTTCCTTCCTTTCTCTGCTTAGCCTCACAGCAAATATTGCTATTTCCTTCCCCAAAGTTGTTGGTGAAGCTGGCTGAAGAATATCACAGAAAAATCACCAAGTTCAACCAAGACGGTTTAACAATGAAAATCTGGCAACTAATAAAATTGAATAATAATAATGTTAACGAACTGAAATAGTTGCTGAGTCGGCATTATTTGCAATATCTCAATATTACAATCTACAATAGTACAATGATTCTTAAATAATCAAGTAATAATGCACAAATCAGCTTACCTGGCCATGAGTGCGAGACAGCATAGGAACATCAGCATTGTCTTTGGCCATTGTGCACAAAGCTTTGATTATTTTATCCATGACAGGAAACATAACAGCATTCATTGCTTCTTTCAGCATCAAAGCATGAGCAAGGTTATTTATATCCTCAGATGTGCAAGCAAAGTGGAAAAACTCAAGCACCTGTTGAGAAATATTTGTTTAAAAATTACACAATGCCATCAAGGGTCTGTTTGGGTTAGTTATTTGAGCTTATCTACGGATATAAGCACTTGTGATAGATTTTATGGAAACATCTGATCACGTGTACATAAGCTATTTTCAGCTTATTTTCACAAGTTCTCCATGATAGTTTATGAAAACATTGCATCAATAAGCGCTTATATGATAAGCGTTTCATTAAATTGTTTATCCAAACAGACCCAAAACTCAAACAGAAAGTAATGTACAATCACAAAGCACAAAAAAATAACATAAAGTGAATCGCAACCTTGGCAATTTCAGCATTTGATTGGCACTTCTGTTTCAAGAAATACTCCACAGCTTTAACATCATGATTTGTAATCCTCTCAAATTTTTTAATCTCCTTAACGTCATCTTCACCAAAGTCATCAATCAAACCTTGTAAGAAAGCCTTAGCATCTTCGCTAAAAGCAGGAACCTCGGTGACTTCACTAATTTCAGAAAGCTTCAGCAACCATTTAATCTATAACAACATAACATTAGAAAAACAATAAAGAAGAGTTCTTTAAACAAACGGGTACCCAAAATCTGTTGAATATGGCTCATATATGGACACAAAAATATGGCAAGGGGCGGGTGACCTGAGCTGGCAAAGGTTCCATATCCCACAGTATGTTTCAAGGATATTGTTCTAGTCTGGACAGTAATACATACTGCATATATGGCTTGTAACATTGTAAACCCTAATTCGCTCAAGTAATATTCAAAACTATAGCTACTCTATAGTTGCGGAGGTAGGTACAATTGGCCGAATTGCGTAAACAAACGATCATGTTCAATTGTTTGCGATTTATGTTATTTTAATCTTCTTTTACTGGTTGTTGTTCTACCAAACAATGACCCTATAGTAATTGAGTGTATATAAACACAAACATAACATTAGAAGCATAATAAAAAAGAGTTCTTTAAGCAAAAGGGTCAAAAAAAAAAGAGAGAATTAAAAAAGGGTGTACCTCAACAATGACCCTAAAGTAATTAAGACCATATTCACTCATGAAAGGAGCTAATTCTTGAACTTTTTGACGATAACGGCCGTCTAACGGAGATAAAGCTGTTAAAGTAGAGAGTTCAAAGTCGCCGGAATGAGCTCGGAGCATGTTGGTGTTGGTTGTGGCGATGAGGGATTTGGAGGTGAAGTGAGAGGGAAAAGAGAAGGAAATAGTGGAAGAAGAAAAAGGGCGTGTTGGTTTTTGAGGGTTGAGGTGATTGAAGGTTCGAATTTGGGTGGTGTTAGAGAGTGCCATGAGTGAGGTTTAGAAAGTTCGGAACAATACAAAAGCTTCGAGCTATGGCTTCTTCTCTTGCTTTCTCACTCATTCATATAGTGTCAAACCTATTCATTTTTCCTCTTTGTTGTGTCATAGTGTTTTTTTTTACAATAAGTGGGTAAAGTATTTTTTTTAACGAATTTGGGCAAAGTTTTATCTATATTATAAAGAAAATAATATCTTCAAGCGCTATTGAACTTACCTTTTCTCTTTTAAAAAATATAATCAATTTTTAATACAAATAATATATGTAACAAATCGATAAAAATAAATTTAAATATTAAAAAAATATAACAAACACGATATGAATATATATATATATATGAATTCTTTAAATTTAATTTATCTTGTTATAATATTCTTAAAATAAAAAATACAGTAATCATAAACATTAATTTACCATTTTCTAAAAAGTTTCTCTTTCAAAAAATGTAAAAGATTTTACCATTTTTTCTTGTATTTCCAACTCTCCAAAGTATTCCCTTCTCCTCCCTTCCAAACTTCCAAACAAAGTTTTAGTAGTTCTATGAAGAGTTGAAATTATATTTAATCTTGCCCTTGTTCTCAACGTAGTTGGAATGTGTTTTTGATGATTGCAATTGACAATTGTGTCATGTGAGTTGTCGTTTTTATGGCATTTAGCGTTACTTGCTAGTGAGCATTTAATGAGGATGGAACGTCTGATACCACACGTGGTTGTGCCTCATGATGAACCTGGATTCTTGGATCCTACATGTGGTTCTTAGTTCATTGATTTGAAGGAGTGTGACTCAAATGTGTGTTTTTCCGCTTCTTTTTCTTGTCTATATGTGTGAGTGCCTCTTTTCGAATGAATTTTTGCTACTACCTCGTTTTAGATCTTTCATATTCATGTTTTCTATGTTTGTGGTTCCTAAGACATGTCCTTGTGTCTTTACTTGGTTTCTAAGACATGAAGTCTTTGCTCTCCAGTTTTTTCAAAAATATATATTGCTTCTTTATTAAGTTACATTATCTTCTTCTTATCTCTGAAAATAATAACTAGTCTGGTGAACCTTTAATGAATATATAAAGAGAGGAGTGATGATCATTTTTTAGCTCTGATATTGATTGTCTCCATGGTATTGAGTGGGACGTGCAGTGACAGGCCACGAGTATAAATAAGAATTTTGGTGAGTCGTCTACCTCTAATTTGAGCAGGAACACGATGCGGAGGAATGTGAGTTGATCGGTGGGAGACGACCAGTATCCCCTCTATGATGTTGATAAAGATTGTTAGATTTATGAAGAAATCTTTTGGAATTACTTGCTATATTGTGTTCTTGAATGTTTCCAAAATATATTCTAGGGTTAATATGTCTTTACCCCCTGTAATTTGGGCGAGATTCGGTTTACCCCCTGTAAAAAAATAAGTTTAGATTTCAACCCTGTAAAATAAGATTCTTTGATTTTAGCCCCTGACCCAAGTGACTGTGCAAAATTGCTGACGTGGCAAGCTGACTGTATAATTAATTTTGTTTTTGATTTTTTAAAGGTACATATGGCATTTTGCTTATTTTTAAAAAAAAAATAAAAAATTAGTAAAAATAAAAAAATTCAAATTTTTTTTATTACGAAAAATATTTTCCAAAATTTTGAAAAATATATTTTCCGAAAGTTCCAAAATTTATAATTTACGAAAAATATATATTTCAAAATTTATTAATTTTCCATAATGTTTCAAAAAAACTTTCGAAAATTTTGTAATATATATTTCAAAAAAAAAAATTCAAATTATTTTCGAAAATTTGGAAATATATATTTTTAGAAATTTAAAACAGATAATTTTTTTCCGAAAAATAAGTTTTTTAAATTTTCTCAACAAAAGAAATCTAGAAAATATTTTTATTTTTAAAAATTTAGGAAAATTCGGATTTTTTTTCGAAAATTTATTCCATAATTTTTTTTACGATGTGTTACAGATTTGAGAATTTTTTTTAATATTTAAAAATTGAGAATAAAAAAATATATTCTTATCTATTTGTTACATGTGGTATTTGTATTGAAAATTGATGGCATTTTTGAAAAGAAACAGTCGATCCAAAATAACTAAAAGGGGTTGTTTTCTTTATATATATATATATATATATATATATTTCCCAAAAAATTATATGAAAAATACAAAAATTTCTAAACTTACAATACTTTGAAATTTTTTAAAAAAAATCCAAATTAAATTAAATTTTTTAAAATATTCGGAAAAAATAACAAAAGCTAATTTTTGAATGTTTATTTTTTTCTGAATTTTTTTTTCGTTTTTCAAAAAAAAGATTTTTTTTCGTTTTTAAAAAAAAAAGATTTTTTTTCTTATTTTTAAAATTTTTGAAAATTAATTTTCAGTTTTTTTTATTTTTTATCTTTTTAAACCATTACACACATGTCAGGTTTTAAAAAATTAAAATTAAAATAATTACACAGTGGCGTGTCACGTCAGTGTCCATTACACACGTGTCAGGTTTTAAAAAAATAAAATAATTACACAGTGGCGTGCCACGTCAACGTTTGGATGGGATCATGGGTGTTTTGTGGAGAATCTTCATATTACAGGGGTGTTTTGTGGAGAATCTTCATATTATAGGGTTGGAATCTAAACTTTTTTTTTACAGGGGGTAAATCGGAACTCGCCCAAATTACATGGGGTAAAGACATATTAACCCATATATTCTAAAACTCCAAAAGTCAACTTATTTAATTTGATGGACTATTCTTAACAAAGAAATAAAGGGTGTGTTTATTTACACTAGCAGAAAGACTGACAGTAACATTTTATATTGGTTTTCTTAACTAATGTCCCAACATTTCTCTTTTATTATTTGGAAAATGACAAGAAAAATAATTAATTGATAAAGGTTTTTTTTATAGGATGAGGAATTACAATGAATAACTAATAAAGAGTACAAAGTAAAGACATCCTCTAAAACCGTAGTCTAAAAGAAGCTTTAAGAAATGAGGTGTATGTAGCTCTAACCATGATTGTCAAACTCGTTGGTAGACTTGTAAACTTGTACGAGTCTAGAAGGTAAAAAAGAGTGAAAACACACATAGAATCGTTTTTGTAGTACACTCGTACAAATTCGTGAGTATATGACGATTTTACGAGTATATGGGTTTTTGATATTTTTTATTTAAAAAATTATTTAAAAAAAACTCAAACTAAACACAATTTGAAAGAAAAAAAAAACCCTAAAATCCCCTTTTCTTTTTCGTTTTCACTCCGAATTTAGAAACGAAAAATCTCAAACACATCGACGACGAAAAAATTAAGGTTGAATTCGCCTTCGCTGATATTCTTTTTCTCTCCCTTCATCAATGATGTGGAAAGTGGTGGTGAAGGCAATGTTAAATTAGGTGGAGCTTAAATATTATTTTGAAGTGATTAATGTGTGTGTGTGTCATTTACATATTTTTTGAAATCAATTTTAATTTTTCATACACTCATACGAGTCGACGAACTTCTTTTCAGATTATGTAGACTCACGGGACTAACAACCTGGATCTTACCTAACAAGTCCTATTCACCTCATAAAAACAAACTTGACAACAATGAAGAACAAAATAAAAAACTCCACAATCAAAAACTCATACTACTCCGAAATAAAATATAAGCAAAATGGATAGTTGAAAAGTTGATGTGTGTGGACTGAATTTTGAACCATATACACCAATTTTTAAACTACCATTTTTGCTTATATTTCAATCTGGAGAGAGTATTCAATAATTAGCGAACAAATTTGAGATTTATGGTTGAGAAACAAGTTTTAGATTGTTGACTACAGTTTGGCGATATCTCAATGGAAAGTTAATCTCTATTGATATCTGTGAATCTGACCACCAGGATGTCAATTTTCACAAATACCAAACAAAGATATGTCACGCGAATCATGTTGTGAGAACAAGGAATTGGTCGATATAGTTAAGTGATTCAACATTTTTCTTCCACAAAATCTTTTAAGACGGTTGGCGAGGAATCTTTTGAATCGGTTCATTGGTTTAAAATTTAATTAGATCTCGCCCACTCATTCTCACATTTCCACTCCTCGCATTTGGGGAACATCTTTTAAGTTGATTATTTAATTATAACAATTGATTCTCGATAATTTGTTTAAAACAATAAATCCAACATGATGAAGATATGTATGTAGCGAACAAGATAACTACTATCAAATGGAAACAATAATAGATAATAATATATTATAATTTTTTAACCAGTCTTATTCATACAATTATTACATAGGTTACGAACTTTTCTCGAATACAACATGACTGGTAATATAATCAGAAAAATATTGCAAGTTTTTAGGGCTTTGTATCACTAAATAGAGGGTGGCAACATGGGGGCTTAGGGCAATGGATTGGTTGGCATTCTAAACCAGGATGTGGACAACAAGGTGGCAAACCTTGTACATTGCCAATGAGAGCACATGCAATAGCAACAACTAAAAACACAAACTTCAAGAACATCTTCAAATGAGATTCCATTGTAAAAAAATAACTTGCAACGAAAAATAAAGTTGAAATCTAATATTGAGTGGTATGTTAAAAAAATGTATATTTATTTATAGGCAAATAGATAATCTTCTAAAATATCATAATTAGAAATATTTAAAGGTTTTCTTCTTTTTTGACGAAAAATAAATAAATATTCAAAGGTATTATGTACAAACCTTAATTGTTTTAAAGATATTGAATATATATTTTTCATATGTGGACTAACCCTTTTTCTTTGAAGGAAATGTTGACTAACTTGTAATACCTTCATGTTATTTTAGGTGATAAATTTAACCATATTCATTAATTTTGCTAACATATTAATCAATGAATACGAGTATAATATTACAAATATTAAACTTATAAAACATAATATTTCAAGTATTTTTAAAAGAGCATAACCTTATAAAAATATATTTATCACACTAATTTAATATTTATTTTGAATATTTAAAAAAAATTAGTTTCTTTTACAAAAAAAATTAAAATTTAGTGTCTCTGGGACAATCGCCATCATTATATTTTTATATATTTGTCTATTTATATATATATATATATATATATATATGTGTGTGTGTGTGTGTGTGTATTGTAAAAACATTCAAGTTAAGGACCTGAATATTAGGGGTTTTATGAACTTGTTCATGACCTTTCAACACCACATCACTCTAAGAGTCAACCAAAAACATACCTGAGATAATATATTTTAAAAATATAAATTTATTCCTTGTGATACTATACTCATATTCAAATATAAATATGCATGCAAAATTTTGAGAATGGTGAGAAATTAAGTTGACCAACAAATAAAAAGTAATAATTCCATTAAACCAATTAAGGTTTGCACATTATTAACTTTTAAATATTTAATATTAAGATATTTTAGAAGATTATCTCTTTGCCTAAAGAAATTGATATTTTTTTAGCATGCCACTCAATTTTCTGTGAATGAATAAAAAGTTAAAGAAAAAGTAAAAAAATATTGTAGAATTTATCTCTTTAAAAAAAAAACTCATGCTATCAAGTCAAGTGCTCTAAGACACTAGTTAAGGAAGCTAAAACTAGTGATCTGACATTAAAAACAACAATTTTAAAACTTTTATAACTTTGAATTCACCATTTTTCAACACGTTATTTCTATACTTACTTCTTAAACCAATCTCACAATCCCCCAACATATTTCTTAAAATAATTAGGACTCACGTAGTTGTTTCTCATTCTTCATGATAAATACAAATTTATATTTATTTATTGAATTGTTATTGTGATTCTTGATTTATATATATATATATACACTTTTGGTGTGAATATCATATTAGCAACTACCATGAATAGATATTTCTTCATAGAAGATCATCTGATTACAAGTGGATGATGATTAACTTGATTTACCAAAATTAGTCCTTTAATTATGGGACTAGGCCTTCTAACTTTAGGATTAGGCCTTGACCTAATACAAAATAGTTGCCCTCGGAGTTATTGTTTCATAGTTCGAGACGAGTACTTGAAGAAGTGGTCGATAATTAGCGAACAAGTTTGAGATTTAGGGTTGAGAAACAAGTTTAAATTGTTGACTACACTTTGGCCATCTCTCTAAATGGAAAGTTAATCTCTATTGATATCTATGAATCTGGCCACCAGATGTCAATTTTCACGAACACCAAACAAAGATATGCCACACGAATCATGTTGTGAGAACAAGGAATTGGTAGATATAGTTAAGTGATTCGACATTTTTCTTCCACAAAATCTTTTAAGACGGTTGGCGAGGAATCTTTTGAATCGGTTCATTGGTTTAAAATTTAATTAGATCTCGCCCGCCCATTTTCACTCCTCACATTTGGGGAGCATCTTTTAAGTTGATTATTTAATTATAACAATTGATTCTCGATAATTTGTTTAAAAAAATAAATCCAACATAATGAAGATATGTATGTAGAGAACAAGATAACTACTATCAAATGGAAACAATAATAGATAATAATATATTATAATTTTTTAACCAGTCTTATTCATACAATTATTACATAGGTTACGAACTTTTCTCGAATACAACGTGACTGGTAATATAATAAGAAAAATATTGCAAGTTTTTAGGGCTTTATATCACTAGATAGAGGGTGGCAACATGGGGGCTTAGGGCAATGGATTGGTTGACATTCTAAACCAGGATGTGGACAACAAGGTGGTAAACCTTGTACATTGCCAATGAGAGCACATGCAATAGCAACAACTAAAAACACAAACTTCAAGAACATCTTCAAATGAGATTCCATTGTAAAAAAATAACTTGCAACGAAAAATAAAGTTGAAATCTAATATTGAGTGGTATGTTAAAAAATGTATATTTATTTATAGGCAAATAGATAATCTTCTAAAATATCATAATTAGAAATATTTAAAGGTTTTCTTCTTTTTTGACAAAAAATAAATAAATATTCAAAGGTTAATAATGTACAAACCTTAATTGTTTTAAAGATATTGAATATATATTTTTCATATGTTGACTAACCATTTTTCTTTGAAGGAAATGTTGACTAACTTGTAATACCTTCATGTTATTTTAGGTGATAAATTTAACCATATTCATTAATTTTGCTAACATATTAATCTATGAATACGAGTATAATATTACAAATATTAAACTCATAAAACATAATATTTCAAGTATTTTTAAAAGAGCACAACCTTATAAAAATATATTTATCACACTTATTTAATATTTATTTTGAATATTTAAAAATTAAAATTTAGTTTCTTTTAAAAAAAATAAAATTTAGTGTCTCTGGGACGATTGCCATTATATTTTTATATATTTGTCAATATATATATTAAAAACATTCAAGTTAAGGATCTGAATATTAGGGGTTTTATGAACTTGTTCATAATCTTTCAATACCAAATCACTCTAAGAGTCAACCAAATTCGTACAAAAAATGCTTGAGATAATATATTTTGAAAATATAATTTTATTCCTTGTAATACTATACTCATATTTAAATATAAATATGCATGCAAAATTTTGAGAATGGTGAGAAATTATTGCCTATAGTAAAATAATAAGATATAATATAAGTTGACCAACAAATTAAATGTAATAATTTCGTTAAAACAATTAAGGTTTGCACATTATTAACTTTTAAATATTTAATATTATGATATTTTAGAAGATTATCTCATTGCCTAAAGAAATAGATATTTTTTTAGCATGCCACTCAATATTAGATTGTAAATTTAATTAAATTTAAATTAATAGACGAGAATAATATGCACATGGATCATTCCAAGTAAAAAATTGACCTAAAACCACCATATTTCCGTGAATGAAGAAGAAGATGAAAAAAGGTAAAAAGAAAATCGTAGAGTTTATCTCTTTAAAAAAAAGGTTAAACTAACAAGTGTCCTAAGATACTAGTTAAGGAAGCTAAAAGTAGTAATTTTATATTAGAAACAACAATTTAAAACTTTTATAAAATTGAATTCACCATTTTCTAACACGTTATTTCTATATTTACTTCTTCAATTAAACTGACAATGCCCCCAACATATTTCATAAAATAATTAGGGTTCACATAGTTGTTTCTCATTCTTGATTATAAATAAATATTTATATTTATTTGTTGAATCGCTATTGTGTTTCAAAAAAAAATTAAAAAAATACATATATATACTTTTGGTGTGAATATCATATTAGCAACTACCACAAATAAGTATTTCCGCATAGATCATCATCTAATTACATGTGGGTGATGGTTAAAATAATTTACCAAAATTAGTCCTTTTAACTATGGGACTATGCCTTCTGACCCTAGGATTAGGCCTTGGCCAAATACAAAATAGTTGCCCCCAAAGTTTTCGTTTCATGGTTTGAAACGAGGACTTGAAGAAGGAGTCAAGTTCAAAAGTATTCTGAGCTAATATGGATGCATGTCATACAAGATCAACAACGTTGTGTTTGGTATCGATTCACTGTCCTTTTGAAGTTGCGACTAGTCTCATAGTTCGAGAGTTACCATGATGTGTTTTGGCCGAGATATGGGGGGGGTATATTTACCTCCTCTCCTACATTCTAAAAGTAGCTGTGATGTGTTCATAATGATTGCAACTGTCAATTGTGCCCACTCAGTTGCCGTTTTTCTGGCGTTTCACATCAGTTACTAGTGAGCATTTAATGAGGATGAAACATCTTGAGCGACGCGTGGTAGTGCTTTAGGAGTAAACTAGATTCTTGTATCCTACAATGTATTGTTGGTTCATTGTTTTGGGGGAGTGTGACTTAGATGTGCGTCTTTCCCACTTATATTTCGTTTTCTTTCTCTTGTATATATGTGTGAGTGCCTCTTTTCAAAAGAATTTGCGTTACTGCCTCCTCTTTTTATCTCTCATATGAGTGTCATATATGTATGTGGTCCCTAAGACTAGTCCTCATGTCTTTACTTGCTTTTGTCGTTCGTGAAGTCTTTGCGCTCCAATTTTTTTAGAAATATATCTTTCTTCTTCGTTAAGTTACACTAAATTCTTCTTTTCTCTGAAAATAGTAACTACTCTGATAAGCCTTTAGAGAAGACTGAGAGAGAAATAGAGAGAGAGAGAGAGAGAGCTTCACGACCATTTCTAGCCAAATCCAACAGAAAGCAACTCAACCAATTGAAGGTCAGATCGAGGGATGGTTAATCAACGGGTATGAGCACCACGAGCACCGCCAACACGGTAACACCCGCACCCACCACTCGCATCAACTACAGACAACAAGTACATGGTCATTTCCTAGATGACCTGTTACGAAGCACATCCATGATCTTGGAGGAGCAGAACCACGCGTGATGCACATATCTTGATAAACTAATAATGTAAAAGGGTATCTGTAAACATACATCAGCGAATAGATCAGCAAACTATAACAACCAATGTTTCGATCAACACAAACCATCACCCATCACCAAGAAGAGACATATGCTGGTACGTGCCTTCGGGAAAAGAACCGACCCTGATATTGAAGATGGAGCAACAACGGGGTTATAAGACAATAGTGGACAAACACCTCCATAGACGACGTTGAAACAACGGCCTACCATTTTGGAACGGGGAACAAACGGTCATCATAAAATAGATCAACCGTTATTCCAGAACAACAATCGAACAAGATGACTCCGCCGACGACGGCGCAAATCTGCAAGAACCTGACCCGGAATTCCCCAACCAAACAAAAGACCAAAGTACTGGTTATGACAAAGAGAAACGCCGACGGCTATAACATTGAGAGATCGGTGAGAGGTGATGTGGAGAAGAGTCTCATCTCAACACCACCGTTGAAGCTACATCTTGAACAGATTGGTGGACGTGGAACATAAGTTTGAATTTGGTGGGTAAGGGAGTGACGGTGGAGAATGTTAAGAAATATTATATTTTAAATATATAAATTTAATACTTATAATACTATACCCATATTCATAGATAAATATGCACGCAAAATGAAAATGATAAAAAATTATTGCCTAATAAAATAATAAAGTATTATAAGTTGGTCAACAAATAAAAAAAACAATTTTATCAAAATAATTAATCGTTTACACATTATTAACGTTTAAATATTTCTTATTATGATATTTCAGAAGATTACTCTCTTTGCCTAAAAAAATAGATATTTATTAGCATGCCAGTCAATATTAGATTGTAACTTTATTTTAATTTAAATTAATAAACAAGAATAATATGCACATGGATCATCCCATATAAAAAATTGACCTAAAACCACTGTGAATGAATAAAAAGTTAAAGAAAAGGTAATAAAATATTGTAGAATTTATCTCTTTAAAAAAAAATGCATGCTATCAAATGCTCTAAGACACTAGTTAAGGAAGCTAAAACTAGTGATTTTACATTAGAAACAACAATTTTAAAACTTTTATAAATTTGAATTCACCATTTTTCAACACGTTATTTTTTATACTTGCTTCTTAAACCAATCTCACAATCCCCCAACATATTCTTAAAATAATTAGGACTCACGTAATTGTTTTTCATATATATATATATATATATATACACTTTTGGTGTGAATATCATATTAGCAACTATCATGAATAGATATTTCTCCATAGAACATCATCTGATTACAAGTGGATGATGGTTAACATAATTTACCAAAATTAGTCCTTTAATTATGGGACTAGGCCTTCTAACATTAGGATTAGGCCTTGACCCAATACAAAATAGTTGCCCTCGAGTTATTGTTTCATAGTTTGAAATGAGGACTTAAAGAAGTGATCGAGTTCGGAAGTATTCCGAGCTAACATGGATGCATGTCATGCAAGATTAACAATATTGTGGCTGGTGTTAATTTACTGGTTACGACTACCAATATTGTTTTTTCTTTATTAAAATAGAGAAAGTATGTGCTTATTAACCAAAAGTCTAAAACATATACTATTTCACAAGAAAAAGTACATGATAGGGTAATATAGTTTGATATCATATATATGTTCCCCCATATCCTATCCTTATATTCTCTTTTAAGAAGAATTTCAATTTAGATCTTATTGTGACCATCCAATGTTCTATGAAGGTCTTAAATAATTCTGGTAAATTTTATTGCTTGCTTAAAAGATGCTTTCGATCTAACTCAAAAATATAGAATATCTAATTCCACTCTATTCCATTACGTTCGGCTCCACTCCCCTCATTTTAAAATGTAGAAAGAACCTTGTTTTAAAACACTGACACATGAATTTTTTCTACTCGCCAAAGGTTAGATTCAAGCCTTAAGATTGTTGGGAATCTTGTAAAGGTGTAGTACACTGATATGTTCCTTTATTCTTATGGCATGGTGTGGTCACATATGTCACAAATTTATCTCATTCATATATATGAGGAAAATGGCAGCATGTCAAAATCAAAGAGACCACACACATTGTTCATTAAAAATATTCTCCTCAGGAAATTTGGTAGCCACATTTGAACATCTCAATTATGACAAAGATCTACATTAATAAGTTAAAAATGTACCTGTTAGAGCCATTAGTGTAGCAACATTAGAGGGATGCATATGTAAAACTTTTTTACACACCGATATATACAAATTAAATCTTATAAATCAGAAAATGATGATATCCCTCTAATTTTACAAATATTTATAAGAAAACTTACATTTTATGTGTCCGTCAACCTACTAGGTCAGCTAAAAATACACATTAAAGTATGCATCATTTTCTGCCTTTTTTTCAGGTAAAGTAGGGGACACTTAATGTAATGTAGGTGGGGATTAGGGAAATAGGGTATGGAGGGCTAGAATGGAACCCCTTATCCCTCTTGTGACATTAGGCAACAATGCCATTTTATACATGACTTTCTAATACAGCCTTGTCTTGATATTCCTTTAGTAAGTTCAGTTTCAATTTGTTATTTGAAAAAAATGCATCAGGAACATTATGAACATGTTATTGCCTATATTATATTGTAGACATAAATGAAAAATTCATCTTGTCAAAATAAAATATTGATCAGCTTGTTTGTTTGGCGTTGGTTTTGGAATCGGTTACCAACAATGGACAACTTATCAAGGAGACACTAAAATTTTGTCATGCGGATCGATGGAAGACCTTGATCACTTATTTTTGTCTTCCGACTATTTTGGGAAAATTTGAGATGTAATTTTGCATTGGCTTAGCTTCATAATGGTTCAACCAGCACAAGTAGCATATCATTTTTACAAATTTGAAATTTTAGGCGGCTTTTCTAAAAGTGTCTGCTTAGTTTTTAATCTCATTTGCTCTCTTGTTTGTGGGTAGTCTGGAATGAAAGAAATGCTCGGGTTTTTCGTTAAAAAGAGTCTTCATTACAACAACTGCTTGACAAAATTTCTGGTGGTTGAAAGCAAACCGCAACCTTACTTTTAACTATCACTTGTGGTGGCTTAATCCTCTTAATTGTTTGTGGCTCTTTTTGAATTTCCTTTTGCTTTTGTTCCTCTTATCAGATTGCTGATGTAATTGTTTTGATTTTTATGTTTTCAGGCATTTCTTGTGCTTGAATTCTCAGATTTTGTGAATAATGAATTTCCATTTTAGCTTCTTAAAAAATATATTGATCATGTACCATAATTTCAAGCTTGTACATGTTTTATGTTCTAGAGTCACTAGAGGGGCCAATGGGCTTGACCAAAGGGGAAAATAAATTACCCAAGGTATATTTGCAATATCATGTCATTCAAATCTTTTTGAGATTCATTTTCATGCACGGTGTAAAACTTTTTTATACATGCATTAAATCAAATAACACCAAATGCATATGTTTAGAGATATTTTAGAAACTAATCTAAAAAAGTGACATTGTGATTTGACTGAATGCATGTATTAAAAAGTTTTACACTCTTGGTGTATATAAATTAATTCCAATTAGGCATCAAAATAACATGTAAATGGTTAATAACTAAGAAATGGTGGAAACATCTAAGTCTGTCTTTGGAGGTATCAATCTACAAATGAAAGCACCAGAATTTTTGTCTTTCAACATGACAAATTATACCTTGAATATCCCGATTAATTTACAAGATAGATGCTACATACATGTATTATAACAATAAGAATTTTTCTATAGAAAGATATATTAGACCCCAGTTATTCCATTCCAGGTTTATGAGCTAAATTGTTGCTGCTATTTTTGTTAGTAATGTCTGGTAAAAAGATGATAGCATTATCCTTCATATAAAAGTGCAAGTAATTACCAGACGAAACGGTGAAAATCTATCAAATTAATCAGAAATTAACATGGTATGTAGATGTGACCTGATATGATTCATGAGCCAAATGACCCTCCTTTTATTTTTCAATTTATACATTCCGTTACATGATTATATACTTTATTTTATTCATTATAGGAAAGAAATTAATTATGTACATTATGGACTATGCATTCTGTTATAGTATGAATTATGATATTAACATCACATTAAACCATGTCTTGTAGGCTATTGAAGAGGGGAATGGTAAGTGGCATGGTTCAGTTTGTGGCGTCATTTGTGCACCTATTGACAAACTTTGGAACATAGTCTCACAAACTAAGAAACTTCCTCAATGGATGCCAATGGTGGAAAGATGCACTACCTTAGCTGGAAATGAAGATGAACCAGGCTATGTTAGGCTAGTTTCTGGTTTCATGTTTCCTCAACAAGATGGAGAAAGGTCATGGATCAAAGAGAGGTTGATTTCAAAGGATTTTTCATCACATAGCTATGTTTATAGAATGGAAGCAAGTAATGTTGGTTTGGATGGTTCTGTAAATTCACTAAAACTAGTAGACTATGGTGATGAATCAACTCTTATTCATTGGTCTTTTGAGATTAATCCTATAGAAGATGTATCTGAGAATAACTTAGTGGATTATCTTGGATTTCTCTATAAATCTTGCATTAATAAGATTGAAGGTGCTATAGTAGCTGCTTCAACAAATGTTTCATCACAACAATGAATATCATTTTATTCAAACCATAAGCTTCTTTCCAGTTCATATATACATGCAAAGTGAAGTCTTTGTTATATATATAATTTGGAGTTATGATGTGAATGATGAATACTAATTGCCTGGTGATTGTAATTTGTAAGCTACTAATCACAAGAAAGAACTGAACAGTCATTGTTGAGTATGAAACACAGTGCTGATAAGGGATGGGAATAGGCCAGCCAGCCTATGATAAGCCAAGTCAAATCAAGCTTTTTTTTCTTAAATTTTCTTAAATAGAGATAGCCAAAGTTTTTTAGAAGTCTACTTAGCTTAAAAGGTTAGCTTAAAGGTTATTCAAAAAGCCTCTTAATCCTATTAGGCCGACATATTCAAGTAAATATAAATAATATTATTTATTTATATTATATTATATTTTGTACTTTCAATTAAAATATAAATTTGTTAACTTTTTCAATAATTTAAGCTTATTCGTATACATTAATGTTTCGCATATATAAATATATTATCATAAACTAAAATTGAAGTATGATACAATATATAGTCAAATTCCATAAAAACTCATGTTGATTATCAAAAGATAGTTTAATCTAATTGATCTATTAGTTCGCTAGTCTATTTAACCTTATATCACATTGTTTATTTAAAGGTGTCCATATGATATAGGATTTTAAACAAACTAGCGGCCGTAATAGGCTTTCAAAAGGTCAGATTCAGGCCTAAAAAGTATACATATGACAAGTCGCAAACCTTAGAAAAATTTGGTAGGTCTGGCTTAGGCCTTGCAAAGCCTAGCTCGACCCAGCCTATTCACATCCATGTGCACGTCGCTCGAGGGGCGAGGCTCCTGTAGTACGGTTAAGAGGTAATGTTGTAATATGGATCGTAGTATCTCAAGTTGTACAATGTAAACCCTAATCTTTATTAATATATAGTGCTTTGTTTGCGAGTTTGAAGAAGAATGAAAGGAAGGGCTTTGGGGGTGATAAATATAGGGGGAAATTGAGAAATCTTTCACATTTTTTGAAAGAGTATTTTTTTAGAGAGTGATAAATTAATATTTATGATTAATATATTTTTAATTTTAAAAATATTATAACAGATTAAATTTGAACAATCCATATAAACCCTCTCAAACCTCCAAAAATCTTCCTCCAATACAATATTTTAATTCCCTCAAATGAGGAGGGTTTTATATTTTGAAGAAAAATAAACCCCTAAAGCCTTCTCTTCCCAATGTCATACATTTCTTCGACTTACTCCTTCCTTTTTTTTTTCAAGTCCTCCCTTCTATTTTCCTTTAAACTCGCAAACAAAGCTTAAAGGAACCGCAACCTCTCTACAATCGAAGGCTTAGACACAATTGGAAGAACTTCATTGCCAAACGTCGTGTGTTGATTGTTTGTGTTTTTCCTTTTGAACCGGGTTGTTGTTCCAACAGTCATCCAATTAATTGGCGAGTAAAATAACTTTGACTATCTGTGGTAAATATTGCTACATCTTCCGCTGTGAATTTTTCTCTGTCCTTTTCTTATGTGATTGCACTTAATTTTCTAGCATATCTATGGGCAAGTGGCCACCAATGAGTTTTGTTTTTAACATCAACAAAAGAGGTGGGATCACTTTCAATCATATTTTTTTGTTCATAATTCAAATCAATACAAGAAAACAGTTAAAAAACCTTAACTAAGTCTTCATTACCAAATTATGAAACTATTATGACTTAATAAACTTATTTAGCAATGCAAAAAATGTGAGTTTTGATGTTGGCCTAATAAGGTGAGAATAGTGAAGTACAAAGGCAGCAAGGTGTGACAAGGAATAAGAAATATCAAATTGAAAAAGATAACCTATTTGAATCATTTTGGTGTGTTTTGATGGTACAACATATTTAATAAAACAGGATTTAGACAGGTAAGTCTATCTCCGAGCAGTGTGTATTTGAAGAGTAACACTTAAAAATTAAAATATATACATACAAGGGAAATGATAGTCGTGAAAAATGGTAATTGAAATGAGAAAAACAAGTATTTGTAGCTGAGCAGTATTTTTCATCACTGAAAAAAAAATTGTCTGATGAAAATAGCAGCAACGGTTTACATCAAACAGGAAAGATAAAGACAACATTGTGTAGCATGCAAGAAATGGTATAATTTTCCAAAATTGTGCATTTTTTAGTAGTCACCTACCATATGTAAAATGACACAACATCACAAATTATTCCATTATATATAGTGTTAATGTGCTTGGTCATACTTAAGTATTGATCAAACTAGAGGAGATTAATAAGTGTGTTAGGGAAGGATTGCATTGACAAAGAAAAAATTTAATTGCTTAAGAGAATGGAGCCACGTTTTCTAGCAATTTTTTTGGTAGCTCTTTCATTTCCAATCTTTGTTCAGTCCTTGGTGCGTCATTACAATTTTAGTGTAAGTACACTTCTTATGCTCAATTTTTCAGGTTCATTTTAAGTGAAAAATGTGACAATAATTTATAAGAAAAAAGGTTGCATAAAAGCATAATCAAAATAATGCTTGCTATGTCCGAATAAACTCTAAAACCTTTTCCAAAGGCCTCATTATTGCAATGCCATGTCTATGAAGTGCCAACATATATGGTGGTAAGAGTTTGACCTTGTAACCTCAATGGGCGGAGTTCAGACTTTCTCAGAGACAGACACTTTAATTTATTCATGATAGTTTCCCCCTTCCCAAAAAAAAATTAAAATAAAAAATAAATATTTCATGATGGTCATTGTGTACAGGTGGTACTAAAGAATGAAACAAAGCTTTGCTCAACAAAATCTTTTGTCTCGGTCAATGGAAAATTCCCTGGGCCAACTTTGTATGCAAGAGAGGATGACACTGTAATAGTAACGGTTACTAACTATGTTGAACATAATGTTACAATCCATTGGTGAGAATTTATTCTTTTTAACTTGAACTATGTAGCACCGACACTTCTGATCGAAGGTGTGTCTCGTGTCCAACATGACACCGACACACGTAGTTACATAAAATTATTCAATTTTGTCTAATTATTATAGGCATCAACGTGTCGTGTCTGATATATGTGTGCAAACTTCATAGATTTTGACTTGATTAATAATATTTGGACTTAATGACAGGCATGGAATCAAACAACTTAGGACTTGTTGGTCTGATGGGCCAGCATATGTCACACAATGCCCTATTCAAAGAGGACAAAACTTTGTTTACAACTTTACCATCACAGGTCAAAGAGGCACACTTCTATGGCATGCACATATCACTTGGCTAAGGGCTACAATGCATGGTGCTATTGTCATTCTGCCTAAAAGAGGCACTCCTTATCCATTTTCTAAACCTGACAAAGAAAAGATAATCATTCTAGGCAAGTTTAACAATTACCAAAATAGTATTTATTTCTTAAACCATAGAAATTAGATGTTGTGCATTATGTTCATTTGTGTTAACCTTGGTTTGTATGAGTTATAGGTGAATGGTGGAAATCAGATGTTGAAGCTGTTGTTAATCAGGCCACAAGTTCTGGTATGCCACCAAATATATCAGATGCTCATACCATCAACGGTCATCCAGGACCGGTTCCCGGTTGCATTTCTCAGGGTATAATTTACTACTTACATAACTAGTTTCTTACAATCTCACTATTTCTCATAGTAGCAGTTGCAGCCACTTGAGACCGCACAGACATCAAAATCATCAATGTCGCGGCTCAGATCATTGTCACTGACCTTGTATAAAACCTTTTTTGAAATATTGATCTTTATCAACTTGTGCAGGTTACACTCTACATGTTGAAAGTGGCAAGACCTATCTACTACGCATTATAAACGCTGCCTTAAACGACGAACTATTCTTCAAAATTGCAGGCCATAAACTAATAGTTGTTGAAGCAGATGCATCATACCTTAAACCTTTCGAAACCGACACAATATTTCTAAGTCCAGGCCAAACCACAAATGTTCTTCTAACTGCAAACCAACCTATTGGCAAATACCTAATAGCAATAACACCTTTCATGGATGCACCTATTCGATTTGACAATCTTTCTTCAATTGCTACGCTTCGCTACAAAGGAACACCGCCTTACACAAAAACAATCTTAACAAACATTCCTCCTCTTAATGCAACTCCAATAACAAAAACTTTCACTGATTCTCTTAGAAGCATCGATTCAAAGACCTACCCTACAAGAGTTTCATCAACCATTGATCACTCTCTTTTGTTTGCAATAACTGTTGGACTTAATCCATGTGATACATGCATAACTGATAACAGGCTAGTGTCTGCTATAAACAATATCACATTTTTAATGCCTACTATATCACTTCTTCAAGCACATTACTATAATATCAAAGGTGTTTTCACTGATGATTTTCCTTCTACACCACCTATGGTTTTCGATTATACCGGCACGGATCAGCCGGCTAATCTTCACACTGATAATGGTACAAAAGTTTATAGATTGAATTTCAATTCAAGTGTTCAAATTGTTCTTCAAGGCACTGCAATGATAGCACCAGAAAATCATCCATTTCATTTGCATGGGTTCAATTTCTTTGTTGTTGGCCAAGGATTAGGGAATTTTGATCCTGAAAAGGATCCTTTAAGGTTTAATCTTGTTGACCCTGTTGAAAGAAACACATTGTCAGTGCCAAATAATGGATGGATTGCAATCAGATTCAGGGCAGATAACCCAGGTAGCAAAAAAATCACTTTTTTTCTTTCTAACTTTTAGATTTAATTTTTTTTGTTACCTTCATTTTTTGTTCTTGTTTGGGTAAACACCTTAATTAAGCACTTATAACATAAGCACTTAACATATATGTACTTATATATAAGCACTTCTTATATATAAGCTATTCTAGAGAACTTATGGAAATAAGCTGAAAACAACTTATGAACATGTAATAAGCTAATTTCCTAAGTTTTTCCAAACAGTCTTGCAAATGTTTATATGAGTAGATAAACCAAATAAGTCAATCGAAATGCACTAGATTATTCCAAACTTGAAGCTATGCTAAGTTTATAAAATATAAAATAGGTTACTAAATGTGGCAATGATATTATGTCGTCCAAATAATAAATCTTATGGTTTGATAACATTATCATATTATTTTCAAATTAACTAGTAACACATCTGTGCTGACGCACGAATACTCGTCAGGTGAATGAGTTATACAGTAAAAACTTAAATATATAATATTTGTATATAAATATTTTATTTTAATATACTTTAGTTAAAGATTGGAATGTAGTATAAGCATAAATTATAGTTTACACTATATATGAGTGTATATGCATTCAAGTCTTATTTTGTAATTAACATTTAGTTTATTAGGATATTTAGAATATTTTGCTAAACTCTTGTGTATATATTGTGTGTAAACATTGAAGGTGTTTGGTTCCTGCATTGTCATTTAGAAGTACACACCACATGGGGACTTAAAATGGCATTCATAGTAGACAATGGAAGTGGCCCCAATGAATCCATACTTCCACCACCACAAGATCTTCCAATGTGCTAGAGTTTTGTGATGAAAAAGATTTGATATGTTTGTTATTTTGGAAACAATGAGACAAGGAAAGTGTAGAGTACACTAGAGAAATGATTTCAGGAGTGATGAAGAAACATCAAATATTTTGTGGTAATTTGTATTTGTTGGAGGAATCAATAAAAAATTTGTTGCACATAATATGTGATTTTTGATGGAAACAAAAATAATGCTTCTGTTTTACCATAATCTATTTTTTATTTTTTTTGATTACATTCTATAATCTAATGTTTGTGCTTGTCAAAGACTCGAATTGATTTATCCAAAAAAAAAAAAAACTCGAATTGATTAATTGATCATTTAGATTTTGTGATTTTCTATCTTCCAAATTAATGTATCATTGGTTGATTGAAGTGTCATAGGTTGATTGAAGTGTCATAAATATGGCAATATTAATGTGTTGACCAATTAGGTTGGTTGGTGGGTGTTCCTTAGATTAATAAGAAATGTATTTGGAGAAAGAAAAAAATGAAAAACTAAAATCGCGCCAGGTAGGGGTCGAACCTACGACCTTCCGCTTAGGAAACGGACGCTCTATCCACTGAGCTACAGGCGCTTGTTAATGTTATTGTCACCTGTTAAGTTATAATATTCTAATGCTTGAGTTCACAAATAGATCAAAACATGATTCTATCTACTTGTATGTTTGGTTCAACCGTGACAAAAATTGATTTTGAGTGAATTGATTCCAAATAAAAGTGAGTTTAAGGTAAAATGATTTCTGTTTTGATACATTTATATAAAGTGAGTTTAAGGTAAAATGATTTGTGTTTTGATACATTCATATAAATTTAAATTTATAGAATCAAAAAATACAAATCTCAACTTCAAGTAAAATCAATTATTGAGGCAAAACAAATTTTATTTAGAAGCAACAAAACATAGAATAATCAATTATACACATCCAGAATCAATTTTGACCCTTTTAAAAGAGGAACCAAACATACTTATCTCTACATCTATAAAAAGGATAGATCATATTTGCCCTTCAACTAACAATTGCCACAAATAAATCCCTACATCTATAAAAAAAGATATATCGTTTTGGTTTAACCTATTTTGTTTCCATATTTACCCTCTAACTAACGATTACCACTGATAAATAACTATCAACCCTTCAATCGTGTCTCTTAAAAAAGAACATGTGCATACCAATCCCACGCTCGACCAATTCTAAATAAGTGGGATCGAATGCATGGATCAAATTACGTCATAATGTCCTATCGTATATCATATTTCGATCCAACTCATCAATTTCTCTGATATTTTTCTTGGTTTTCTTCTGCCTCTAGTGATGTAGTCGTCCTTCATCTAATTATTATCCTTATTACATAGTCTATAGATCTTCTATCTTCATTTCCAATCCACCCGAGCCTGTTTTTCACCATCTTTTCTACTATAGGTGCTACTCTAACTCTAACTCTAACTCTCTCTCTCTCTCTCTCTCTCTCTCTCTCTCTCTATATATATATATATATATATATATATACACACATACACACATAATATAGTCATTTCTAATCTTATCACATCTAGTTTTACCACACATCTAACACAACATCCTCATCTCTTCTACGTTTATTTTATTCTCACGTTGGTTCTTCACCGTTCATCATTTTGTTCCATCCAACATCGTTGATCTTATCGTTGTCCGATCAAATTTTCCCTTCAACTGGTGCGATATTGGCGTATCATATAAATAGTAGATTATAGATAATTGGTTCAAAGAGTCAATCAACTTAAATATTAGATTATAGATAAATAAAAGAACTTGTTGGTGCTAACAATATAATCATCTGGCTGAAATAGAGAGTTATCAGTTGCTAATTCAAATTGAAATAAGGTATGTTCCTGCATGGTTTTCTTTGGTATCCCTCGTAGAACTTATTAAAGAAATTAAAGACACAAATTTATAACAAATGTGTTCCTTCACACAAAGTTCACTAAAGCCATTACACATAGGAGATAATTGGAATAACTAAAAAAAGAAAGTTAAGAATCAAGGTAGCTCGATAAACATCTATAACTCATAAACTAAAGTAAGGATATGACAAATATTAATCAGAACATAACAAAATATTTGTTAGATAATGGAATCAAAACCAATAATTAAAGAAACCTATCAAATCAAAGAAGAATCATATATGATCCAAGCATAACCTTCAATTTGACATAAAATATATTCTCATGTGCAAGCCAAAGAGATTATTAACATAATTCGGTAAAAATAAAATTTACTATCATAAAGTTTGGAACTAAAAATCATGATAAAGTAAGAATAATCAAATCACGATATTGAATCAGTTTTGGTATATGAATAAAAATACTCAATAAAATTTGTTATCTCACGTGACCATAAGTAATATTAAAAAAAATCAAGAATCACTATCTCATGGTTAGAGTTTCGTATCGTTAACGTGTTATGAAATAAACTAAGAGTCTTGTTAACCAGTGCTCTCATGACAATGGTTAAGAAAACCAAAAGTAGCATGTTTGCATTGAATTCAAAAATATTTTGACTTTTAAAAATTTAAATTCATCACTTTTCACCATTTTCCAATACAATATTTTTATTTTTATCCTCTTATTCAATGTCTCAAGGGCACTGTTTAGCATTTCTTGTAAAGTAAATGACAAGATCAAAAATAGAGAAGATGATTAAAGATATAGAAGATGTGAGCTTTTATGTTATGGCTAAATTGTATTTTTGGTCCCTTGACTATTTAGGTAGTATCGTTTTGTTCCCTTTTCTGGGATTCATGTTGTTAAATGTTGATGGAGATTATATGTAGATGAAAAAGAGGAGAAGAAGATAAAGAAAATCTAACGTTTCTGAATTAAAACTAACGGAAAGGACCAAAATGTATAATAGAGAGAATTCAAGAAACCAAAATAAATCGAATTTTAATTAAGGGACCAAAGCGATGCTACCTAAATAGTTAAGGAACCAAAAATGCAATTTAGCCTTATATTATTCTCTTTACAAGTGTGCTTTTACACTAAAATATGAGTCCTATTTACAGGACACGCATGAACAAATTAATGATAATATCAATTAATGACCACTAACCATACATTCACTAATGAGATTATTAAAAGGTGGAAGATTAATGATGGACATCCACCAAATTTATTATTCATAACATAACACACACAGATATATGAATTTATAGATGGCCTCCGGCTATCACTACAACATTTGTATATAACTTCATGTCATGATTCAATGCAGCAATGGAAGAAGTATTAACAATCTTTTCATCAGCCAAGCTACGTTCACACATGTCAAGTGCATCACTAGCATAATTTACAGCCATGCTTATCATTTCCGGATCCTCACGCAATGCACCTTGTACCTCAATAACCACCGTATTGTAATCATCGGCACATTCTTTGATGGGCTGAGAAGAAGGATATTTTTGTAGAATCTCTTTAACTTGTTGTTGGGATTTTACAGCCTTCTCTATTGCCACAATTTTTAAAAATGACCTACAAAATGTTAGATAATCTTCGATCAAAGTAATTTGAGGGTAAGCTTCTATAAGTTTCAGACAACGTTGTTCAAAGTTTTTTTGAACAGGTTCTTTGCATACACGTTCGTACAATTTAGGGTTTGGTGTTGGTGAAAGGGCATGACAAATAAAGATTATTGAAAGAGTGAGCAAAAAGGATAAATTTGTTGATGGTGCCATTTCTATTTTGTTAATTATAATGAACAATATAACTTACGGTCCTTAGTTTATAGGCAAATTCTGCCACGATGTTTCACGAAAGAAAGTTTCAAAACCATTCTTTTTTTAAAAAGGATTATGCTGGATCCAGCGGAAAAAACTTCCCAAAACTACCATATTGGTTGTTGAACCATGAATTGTACTAAATTAGTATTGAAAGTTGTCTAATGTATTATAAGCACAATTCTAAAATAAGGGCACACATTTTCATTAAATTTTGCGATTTCGTTTTCCGCAATATATAACAATGCCCTTAAAAACACTAAAACAATTAAAAATATATATTTTTTAAAATATTCTTTTAAAGTAAAACTAAAAATGAACTAAAAACACACACACAAAAAATTGAAAAAATGCTTTTACCTCTAGGTTATTTTTTATTTGGCACGCAACTATATGGTACATTTGGAAGGTTCACAATGATCTTTTTTTCTTCTCAAAAACAAGGTTGTTGTCTGATGTTGATTCGATCAATAATATCTTTTGACAATGACATTTGGGTAAACATTCATACCGTCTCTTTTACACTGTGTTTGGTTGAGGTGAAATAGAAAAGAGAGAAGGAGCAGGCAGAGAAAAAGGAGATAAGTTCAGAACTTCTTCAGTTTGGTTGCAAGGAGAAAGAGAGAAGAGAGATAAAAACATGTGGGACCCACACCTGTTTTTAATCTCTCTAAAGTAGCGAAGAAACTGAGAAGAAACCCACTTTTTATTTTTATTTCATTAATGTCCTTGTGAAATTGTTTCAAGTTTGCAACATGGCACGGAACACTTAGATGTGATTGATAATGTGTTCCTTTTCTAAATGTCCAGTGAGTAGGAAAACTTTTTAAATTTACTTAATAATTTATTGATTGAATTACATAAAAACTATAATTAGTTTAACTTAATTCAGTTAAACTAATTAATTTAATTTAGCACAAAAAAACTAATTAATTTAATTGATATAAAGTTTAAATAAATAGTTTAATTAATTAAAATAAATTTGAATAAAAGATTAAATAATTTAATAGATATTTTTTTATTGTATGGGTACTTTAGTGCTTTTATAAATGATCAACACTTCTCTCTCTTCTATTTCTCTTTTCTCTCTTTAATACCAAACAACACATCAAATCTACTCTATTTCTCACATATTTCTCTCTTGTCAGTCTCTCTCACATATTTATCTCTTCATAACTTCTCTTCCAAACCAACGCACCATTAGTGAGTGGTTTGTCAACTTGATGGATTGTATGATTAGGTAGGCATCTTGTTTGTTTGTTGTTTAATTTTTTGGTTGTGAGTGTAATGTTACCCGTTCTCTTTTTCAATAAAATCTTTGATATTAAAAAGAATACAAATTTCAAGTGCTATATGATAAATAGGTGTACTGATTCGTAATTTTTTCATACAAATTTTATTTTCATATTTTTCTTTAGTGAAAACCGATCATTTGCAAAAAATTAAACTAGTTTCTATAATGTCTAAAATATAATTAAACTAGTTTCTACAATGTCTAAAATATATGGTGGATTATAGGGTGAAGGTTCAATTAAGTCATTTACTGGTGAAGCACGAAAAACTCATCATTAGATTGAATTAATGGTCGAGATTATTTAAAAATAAAAATAAGAACATTTATTCATTTCCACACACAATTATGTCCATATCTCTATCCTCTCCAACTTCCATTTTTATTTTCACGCACATCCACTCATCAAGTGAGTACTATTATTTTTCATCAAATCAATAAAAGAAGTTTCCATTGGCAAAAAATAACACAATAATATAATCAAATTGAGGGTGATGAGACCAACAATAAAAGAAGTTTCCATTGGCAAAAAGTAAAATTAAAATAAAATAAACGGGTAGTCACATAATTTTTGAATCTATCGAAATTTTAAAATAATATTTGATTGTGTAGTTCGTTAGTTAAAATAGTTATTGTCTAAAACATGAAAGTTGGAAGAAATTTTTTTTTGTCCAATTCATGTTTTTCAAATAGTTGCGCAACTGAAGAAAAATAATTTTATTTTTATAAAAATATGAAAATAAAATTTGTTTCGATGAGACCAAAATATTATTTTCCTTTACTGAAAACACAAGCACCTTCACACAAGACGTGAAAGAGAAAATTGGACAGGAATACAAACACGCACAAAAGCACTACCCCCCACTAACAAAACATGAGTAAATAACTACTACACGCAGACACATCTAACCAACCCAACCTAAAAACAAAAAACGAAGCCAAAACAAACCACACACCATCAAAAGAACCAAACAGACCATAAAAAATTACTACACAATAGAACCAGACTCATCACAAAAGCAGCAGAACAACACACAACCATTACCCCTTAATTGATACCAAAACATACCTAAATAATTGATACCAAAAATTTAAAATAAAAATACAAGTTGGGTAAAATTTGTGGTTTTATTTCGTAAATCTAAATTTGTTAATTTATAGATGGCCTCCGGCTATCACTACAATATCTGTATATAACATCATCTCATGATTCAATGTAGCGATGGAAGAAGTATTTACAATCTTTTCATTAGCTAAGCTACGTTCACACATGTCAAGTGCATCGCTAGCATATTTGACAGCCAAGCTTATCATTTCCGGATCCTCACGGAATGCACCTTGTACCTCGCTAACCACCGTATTGTAATCATCACCACATTCTTTGATAGGTTGAGAAGAAGGATATTTTTTCACAATTTCTTTGACTTGATGTTGGGATTTTATTGCCTTCTTTATCGCCACAATCTTTAAAAATGACCTGCAAAAAGTAAGATAATCTTCGATCAAAGTAATTTGAGGATAAGCTTCTATAAGTTTGAGACAACGTTGTTCAAAGTCTTTCTGACGAGGTTCTTTACATACACTTTTGTACAACTTAGAGCTTGGGGTTAGGGTTGGTGTTGGTGAAAGGGCATGACAAGTAAAGATCATTGAAATTATGAGCAAAAGGGATAAATATGTTGAAGGTGCCATTTCTCTTTTGTTAATTATAATGAACAATATAACTTAACTTACTTTGGGGTCCTTAATTTATAGGCAAATTCTTCAATGTCGTCTCACAAAAGACGGTTTTAAAACCGTTACTTTTTTTAATAACAAAAAAGCACTAAAAACAATTAAAATGCATAATATTTTTTTGAAGGAAAACTACGAATGAGCTTAAAATTATACTAACTACCTTTTTGGTTGCTCATAAAATCACTTTTAGCTATTTTTTTTAATTGTTGTGCATATTATAGCTAAACACATAAAAAGAAGTTTAATAAATAATTATAGAATTTTTTATTTCGCTAATAAATATATGATTTTGCCTGACCAAAATAAAATAAGATTTTGAATACAATAAATAGCATAAGATCATCTACAATAAATAGCATAAGACCATCTACACTTTTCAAAATGAAGATTCAATTTAGTTTATGGAAAAAATTGTGCAACCCAATTTAGTCAATGAAAAAAAATAAAAACACCTTTTAGTCTTTTAAAAAAAGGAATGGGACAATTTATCCATGTCTACATTTTGTTTAATTGATGAAGGAGATATAGGTGAAAAAATGAAAGAAAAGAAAGTTAAAAGAAGAGACAAGGAATAAAGAATGAGATGATCATTTAGTTGTTTGGTATGAGAAAAAATGAAAGTAAAAGACGAGAAGAAAAATATATCAATATTTGTAAAATAGCATAAATATCTACAAACAAAAAATAGATATGATTTACATTGGGGTTGGGTACCTAAACTGATTTGAGTTAAGGCTTTAAAGGTTAATAAGTTAAAAGATCATGGTTCAAGTCCAAACTAAAAATAAAATAAATATGATTTAAAGCATTAAAATAAGCAATTTTTTGCGTGGTGTTCGAAGTTTGAACCCCAAACATTGTATATATTATTATGCATTGTACTTACCACCTGAGTTAAGCTCACGGAGAAAAACAAGCATTTTATTAATTCACACTAGTGATGACATACTTTTTTTTTTAAAAAGTTATCTCCAATTTTAAGAGGTTAATTTTGTTTTTTGATGTTCGGGATTTGAACCCAGACCTGGCATATATTATGTATTATATTATCCCTACCAACCGAACAAAGCTCACAGGAATTAAGAGTTTAATTTCTAACCACTAATCTATTTGATTAGAAGAAAAAAAATCACCTCCAATTTTCTTTAATTCTTAATTTTTTTGGTGGGTAGTTATCTCCAGTTTTTTTTTTTTTTGAAGCAGTTATCTCCAATTTTAAAACTAAACAAAAAAATTATTTTTGTAAAACGGGTATCCTCCACCCGCAACTGTGAAGACTAATCCTTTGAGCATTGCAGAATTCAAATGGGCGATAAGCTCCCTCTAAAAATATTAACATTGATGCATGTCCATTGTATTCGAACTCAGGGTATTGGTTAAGCTAGAAGAGACATGTGTCATCTCATTTAAGCGTTTTTGGATAATTACACTATAATGTGGTTTTAAATACTTTCAATATCTGGTAATCTAAATTAAATAGAAATTTTATAAATAATTATATGTTTTTTTTATTTTGTTTGATTCATTTCATGAGAAAACTGTGCGACTCAATTTAGACATTAAAAAATAAAAATACCTTTTAGTATTTAACAGAAAAATAAAATGGGACAACTTAGTCTCTATCAACATTTGTTTTATTGATGAAAGAAATATAGGTGAAAAAAATGAAAGAAAAGAAAGTTAAAAGAAGAGACAAGGAATAACAAATGGGATGATCATTTCATAGTTTGGTATGAGAGAAAGTGAAAGTAAAATATGAGAAGAAAAAAAATATCAATATCTATAAAATAACATAAATACCGGTTCAAATTATAGGATCCAAAACATGAATAAATTGTTTATTAAATTGTGCTTTGGGGGGGGGGGGTGACAGAACTCAAATTATATAGTTTGAACAATCAAATATGAATTATTTTTTTTGAAATTGTTATGTTTAATTTCTATTGTACAATTTAATTTAATGAACAAATTTCTGTTTTATGTGTTTTGAATATGACGAGATTATATAATCTAAAACATATTGCACCCCTAAATTATAAGTTTTTACAAAGTTTGCGAACATTTTAAATTATACAATTCAAACCCGTTAATTACTTGTTTCATATTATAAAATCTGAACGATGCTAAAATTATGGACGGTGGCATGTTATTGATTGTCAATACTATACTCCAACGTTCCAATTTAAGTATTAAGAATCCAGAGAGCATGCATTTGTTGAGTACGAATGGCTAATGGGCAGAGTAGCCAAATGCCAGATGCTCAGGGGCAGCCCTTTAAAACATGAATGGTAGATTCAGGCTCCATTCCACATTTGTCACAAAGCAGGTCAACCTCCACATTTCTTTTCCCATTTCACTCGTCATATTCAACTCAAATGGAAGTTTCCTTTAAAATTTTCAACTTAATAACCTTGAATAGCTTTCTCCTCAAGAAATATTTATAAAACATTTGAAATTTACATAAATAGTACTTTGAAAAGATACAACGGTTAATTGGACCCTAAGCTAGACTCTGACTGTGATCCAGCTTCTGATACGATTGGAAAAAGCTTATACCTGAAGAAATAGAATCAACATGGGGTGAGATATTGATTATTTCAGTGAGTCTCCCTAAGTGAGATAAAATACAATATCGCCATTGAACAAGATTTTTAATTAAAAATATAAACATAATTAAGAATTTAAAAAAACAATTAGTTAAACTGAAGATAACATATTGGTGTAAGATTTTTACATGTCATATAATTATTTACACGTGAGTATAATAGGTTCGTTTCCGCAACGACCGGCGTATCTCATAAGTATTTTAACGTCATTTATCATCTTAAGTGTTTGGTTATAAATGTTTGTTTGTTTGTTTGTTTAAAACTATTTTCTATTTGACATAAAAATAAATAGAGAAGAGATTGGGCTATTCCGCTTGGGGTCAGAGACACTCAACCAAGCGTAACAGCTGCAGTCTCTTGATCAAATAACAGATTCTAGCTTTTTAAACGATATTAGCACAACCACTCAACAATATCATTTGTGTCCAAATGATATCGTTATTTCTAAAGGATCGTTTAAATATCGATATCCCAACTATTTAAACGATCACAAAGACGATTGGATCATTTAATCGATGATCTCCCAACCTATTAATTGATCCAAAAACATTAAGTTCTAGATTAAAAGTGATTTTCAAAGAGTGACATCTATGTCTAGAATGAAAATTTAGATCAATTGTTATTCTATTCCTCGATCCAAAAGTATTTGTCAATATCATTTCAAATCTCAATAAAGCTTTAAATACAAAAATAACAACAATATTGAATAAATAAGCTAGAACCATATATTAAAAGATCAAGAGTTTGCATAATAGCTTATTTGAATATGTGACACCCTAAATCCCAAAATAATTATTACTATTATTTATTCAAAAATATAGTAAGATTCGCAGCAGAGAGTGTCAAATAAAAACTTTTTTATTAATATAAGATTTCTTCTACAGGATTTAGGATACCACATTGACTCAAAACAAACCTAATTCACATTTCTTTTCTTGAAAATTGCAATAATATTAATATCGAATCCTTTGCTTTTTGAAAATAATTCCTGTCACATCATATAAAATAATTTCATATTACAACTACAAAATCAATAAGCATATCCCTTTCTCAATGTCACCTATCAGAGCGGACCATATTCCCAAAATACAAATGAACACAAAAAAGTCTCCTTAGAAGGCATATACTTCACTCCGGGACTCATAACCTATAGAACTGCGACTTCGCAACCGCAGGGCCAAGCCAGCAAACACAAACAACGAAAGGGTGAGTTTCGAGAACATGTAATAGTATAAAATAAATGAGAAGAACACGCGAGAAATCAAGTCAAAACCATATCATATTACAAAATTTATAACCTTAAAAATATACTATATCCACCAAATTCACATTATTCAAGAAAATCATTACACATACGAATCTAAACCTTCACAAACATAATGCCCCAATTAAATCCAAGATAGTCATAACAAGATAGTCACAAATAATAATCAAGATAGTCAAGAACATATTCTCACAAGGTAATCAAAACATTCATAATGGAACAGTCACAAATGACATTCCAGACAATCAATATCATACTCTCACGAAATAATTTACATAATTCATAATAACCCAGTCACAATTGAAACAATGATATGCATGCTCTTAGACTCTAGACATCTTTTTATTTGGTACCATTTCTACTCTGAAGTACTTGGTTAGGAGGTCGATAGTGCTATGCAACCACATGGTGGATGGACAATTCAAAAATGGCCAAGTCATTACAAACTATTCAAGGTTGACCGAGTCACTACAGACTATTCAAGATTGGCCGAGTCCTTACGGACTATTCAAAGTTGGCCGAGTCATTACAGACTATTCAAAGTTGGCCTTGCCCTCAACCCCAAGACAATATGCCTCATTCATTAGTACTTCCCCAATCATATTAGGCTTGTCAGACCCTACCTAGGTGATGACCAAACACTCCACTAGGTCCTATACCTTATCATTCAATCCATATTCGTTCAATAATCACAATTCACAGTGTATGCTTCACACTATTCAATAAAAAATCCATATTCATGTATTTTAGTCAATCTCAATCAAGTCTCAATAGTTCAAACATATATAATCATGATTATAACTAGTCAAATTCTACCAGTCAATAAGAGATTCAACAAGCAGTGTATTTTTAAACATAATTTCATACTAGTTAGTACAGATTTGCACACACACACGTCTATCACATAATAATTAACCATTAAAACATGATCTCACAAAGATAAAATACTAAACAATTTTAACATAATTTCATTCACGGCAGCTTGGAGGGTTCTTAATCATATTTTTAATCCTCATTATTACCATTAACATATTCTTAAAAAAATTATTATTCATGAATCAAACGCTCTCATACTCCTCACATCTTACATCTAATCTCTCCCCTCGTTGGTCTAGGATACACCTTAAGAGCAAACACAATCAAAATTAACACTAACTCATGGTTTAAGGGTAGTCAATAACATTCATTCGTCTCAATTAGTCACATCAATCTGAATCTAATAAGGGTAATCAAGAATATTCATTCATCTTACGACAACATCTCATTTGTCAAACTATATTCACATATCATATTTTCAACAACACCTATTCATAGTCCAACTAATATCTTAGTATCCGCAGTCATCATATATATGTTGCACACCGAAAATTTATTTCAACAAGATTCAACATCACTTTTATATTCATCATCGAATAATTCATCAATTAGAATAAATGCAGCAGATCAAACATGTACACAACATAAAATTTATTAATGACATCAATTAGCACACATTCAACATAATTTAAGTCAATCAAGACCTTAATAATGTTTCTAATTCCTCTTTTAATCTCACACTTCTAACTTTGCACATTAATTAATTATTCTCTCAAAGGATTACAACCATCACAACGTGCCCCGAATGAATTTTGGGAAATATAGTTTTCCCTTTCATCACAAGTATTTTACACTCATGTACTCGAACTCTTCTCTCTCACCCCATACCTTATTTCGACGCTTTCATATGATATTCCAACTCCACGAGCAAAACTCTGTTTCCTTTGGTACTCCGCCCTCCGATTGATCCGACTCGCCAATTTATGATTAAATAAAAAAATATATGAGGAAGCTCTTAAATAGATGAATCACAAATTTGAGTCAAAGACATTTCATTGTTGATTGCCCTGATCTTCAGAAGGAAAAATCAAAGGAGAAGTCTAAGAAACCAAACTTCAAGTCAAGCAAGTTCAGGAAGCAGATTAAGCAGAGTTTAATGGCCACCTGGGAAGATTTAGACAGTGCATATGGGTCTGAGAAAGATGATGTTGAGAATGAAGTTGATGCTGGTGTTGAGTTAGTAGCCACAGTGACTTCAGAAGCTGAACCAGAATCAGATTCAGATTATGAAAATGAAGTATATTTTAAAATTCCCAGAGAAGAACTTATTGAGTCTCTTAAAGAGCTTCTCACAAATTTTGAACATAGAACCAATGAGTTGAAAGATTTAAAAGAAAAATATGTTCAGTTATTAAACCAACAAGAATCAAATCATTTGGATCTAAAAGCTTATGAGGAAGGACTAAGAGGTTTTGACTTCATTTAAAACTTATGAAGAAAAACTCAAGTATCTTTGTCAGAAGCTACAAGAAAAATGTGGTGAAAAATCTTTAAGTAAACATGGAATTGCTCTTGAAGATTTTATTATATCTGGTATTGACAGAAGCAAAGTAGCTTCTATGATTTATGGCATTTACAAGAACAGTGGGAAAGGTATTAGATTTTCAGAAGGAAAACCTAATGAAATCAGCCTCAAAGTATGTTGTGAATGCATAAAGGAAGGATTGAAAACCTTCTTTGTACCTGAAGGTGGTAAGTCTGAAACTGTTGATCAGTTAGAACTAGAACCTTCCAGTTCTAAGACTAAAAGTATCTCAAAGTCAAAGAACTCCAATTCTCCATCATATGATCTCTGCTGTTAAAGACAAAAACCCTCGACATGGACTTCCCTATGGTATGATTCTCACTAGGCTGTTCAGAGAACTTGAGATCGATTTAGATGGTGAAGAAGGTGAATGGATCATTTCAAAATTTCGTGCAAAAAATGTTAGCCACATGAAGTCTGAGGCTCAACAATTCTTGACTCCCTCAAAGAGGAAGAGAGATGAGGATCACGTCTCTGATACTGAATCAGATTCTCCTAAGAATCCTCCTCACAATCCTCCACAGAACCCTCCTAAAAATCCTCCTCAAAATCCTCAAGACCGTTCTGCTGAACACGCTCCAAATCGTTCTCAGCAACGCTCTCCTATTTTAGAGGAACATCAAAACCTATTGGATGATTTTGGAAATCAAAATTCCTATTTCAATGATATCCAAGCTACTCAGGTTCTTCAAAGCTTCAAATCTAAGCCTTCTCCACCCACAAAAGTGTCAAACCCAAATCAACTTTTCACCGAGTTCTCTCCATTATTCAATTCAAGTTCCATTAGCAGATTCTTTAATTCTCTGCCTCAGTTTGATGGCACAAATCCTTTGGAATCTTTTACAACCCTGCAATCAAATGTCCCTACCATGCCTTCTAATCCATCCCAGGCTGCTCCATCCGCTTCCACTCACCCTGTTGCTGCTGATGAAAGACCTCCTAAACGGTCTAAAGTTGAAAAAGACTTAAGCAAAATCAAGAAATATCTGCGAAGGCTTCTTGAAGGACAGCAAGTCTGTCTAAGTCATCATGTGTATAACAAGTTGGAAAATCAGACTCATAGAGGTTGGATCTCAAACACCTTGAGCACTCGTTACAATGTTCCACCACCTGCTGAATCACCTTTTCCTCCACCAGTGCATTTCTTTCCTGCTCCTTCAGAGGAATCTTCTTCCGATGATTCATCTCCAACTCCGAATTGATGTCTGGCACCTACTCCTTTTTGATAAAACAAAGGGGGAGATAGGGAGGGAGAAAAACAATTCAATCTCTGGATCATCTTTTGCTGCTGATGCTTTTTATTCTGCATTATTATATTTTGCTGCTACTGCTTAGTAATATTTTGCTGTTATCTTATTTTGATGTAAGCATGCCTATAGTGCTGCAAAACTCTTATGTTGCTACTGCTTATTTATATTTTGTTGTTATCTTATGTAAGCATGCCTACAGTGCTGCAAAACTATTTTGTTACTGTGTATTGCACGCCTTCTATGCCTGCAAATATTATCCAGTACTATGTTTTGAATTTTATGTCTAAAAACTTAAGGAACTAGCACTATGCATGATTCTGCAAAATAGCATATAGATTCATAAAGCATATGCATTCTCAATTTCTTTTATATGATTATTGGATGCTGAAATTGAGGGGGAGAAAATTGATAAACTTATTTAAGATTTTTATCAAAATTATTAGCTTTTAATTCCTTTCAAGATTAAATTTTTAAAGGTTTGTTATCATCAAAAAGGGGGAGATTGTTGAAAGCAAAATCCTTTTTTGATGTTTTAAAGATAACAAACAAATTTTATCTTGTTATCTACTAATGAATTTTGTGAGCATGTTTCATAAGAATAATTCTGAGAACGTTCTTGCCTTGCAAAATGATTACCAAGTATTCACCATCGAAATACCAAAAGCAAACAAAAGATAAATGGAAACTTTTTGTACACATTTATTATCTGCATCAATGGAAATTGATTCTCTTTGTCTCACTAAAGATGGGAATAAAAGATCTTTAGGATAAAGACTCTTTTAAAGCTCTTAAAGGCAAAAAATAACTTGATGCAATCTTTGACAAATATGAGCACTTGTACCACAAGACTACAAAGGAATAAAATCTGATTAGGCCCCATGAGATTTTCGACCCACTTAAGGAATAAATGGGAAAAGGTCCATTAAGGAATGTTTCTTCAAAAGATATTTTCATATGACATCATCAAAGGAGTCACTCTATGACATCATACAATGACATCAACACTACATCATCTTAAGTGGCCTCCAAGTTTCTGAAAGAAGGCAAACAGCTCATAAACATCTTGCAAAAACGTGTTGCTTCATGCCCACATTTTGATTGTACACTGAAAAACGTTCTAAAGAACGATCTCTGAAGACAGCTTGCACACTTGTTCCCCAAGCAAGAGTGGAGCGTATTTTTTGAATTTGAAATGGATTCAAACGGCTCTTTTGTGACCAGTACTCAGGGCTACTCATGCTCTATAAATAGAAGAGTTCACTGAAGGTTTATAGCAAGAGTTTGAAATACAAAAGCACTTATCTCTCAAAAGCTATTATTCTCTCAATCAATCTCTCAATCGTTCTCTCAGTCAAACTCTTCATCAAACACAACTCCATAATCTCTCACTATATTTATTTGTATCATTATCTCTTTGAGTTTGTGTTTGTAAAAGCTTCATGTGTTGAGATATCAAGTTCAACACAAAACCAATCTCCCTACAAAGCGAAATTCATGTTCTCAAGTCTATTGGGCTTAATAGTTTGAGATAGAAAATTCCAACCTTTCTTTTGCTAGTGAAAAGAATTGTAAAAGCCTGCTGAGGTTGATAATACAGAGGTTACAGACTGATCTGGTGTGATCAAGATCTTATAGTGTTGGTTAGAAGTTTCTACCAACTGAATACTATAGTGGATAATCTCACACGAAGTGTGGGGACTGGAAGTAGCCGGATTTGGTGAACTAGGATAACTCTCCTGTGTTATTTTCTCTTCCCTACTCTTGTCATTTATTTTTATATCACTATCCAGAGTGCTCTGATCCTAATTTTTAATCTTCAATATTATCTTAATTAAACTGCTTCCAGAAATATTCTGGTACAAGATAAAACAATTATATAAATACTTAAACTTGAGATAAAATCAGCTTAATCATAATCTTTCTCATTCTGCTTATATAATCATTCTTTAGTATCATTTATTGAAACTAATATTTAACCAAGAACATTCTTGAGTATACAAACTTGGTTTAAAGTTTCAGGAATAATTTTAAAAGGGTCACAATTCAAACCCCCCCTTTCTTGCGACAATTATTGCTACTTCAATGATAAGATGCTTGGAAGTAAAACACCAGAGCAGAGTGAAAGTTATGCAGATATGCAGGTACCTGAAGTCACCTCAGAACCTGATCAGGCTGAAGAATCTGAAGACAGTCCAGAAGCTGAACCCACTCCAGAAGCTCAAGATGAAGTAGTTTCTGATGAAGCTCAAGATGGTTCTCAACAAGCTAATCAGTCCAAGAAAGCATTCAAGTACAAGTCTTCACATCCTGAAGATCAAATCATTGGAAATAAAGAAAGTCCCAGGAGAACAAGATCATACTTTAGACAAGAAGAGTCTATGATGGGATTATTATCAGTGATAGAACCTGCTACTGTAGATGAAGCACTATCAGATGATGGATGGATTGTAGCTATGCAAGAAGAACTCAATCAATTTCAAAGAAATGATGTGTGGGATCTGGTATCCAAACCTCAACACAAGAACATTATTGGAAAAAAGTGGGTATTCAGAAACAAGCTGAATGAAAAAGGTGAAGTAGTGAGAAACAAAGCCAGACTTGTTGCTCAAGGTTATAGTCAACAAGAAGGCATTGACTACACCAAAACATTTTATCCAGTTGCAAGATTGGAAGCAATCAGGTTACTTCTATCCTATGCAGTTAATCATGGCATCATATTATATCAAATGGATGTTAAGAGTGCATTTCTCAATGGTGTGATATCTGAAGAAGTGTATGTAAAACAACCCCCTGGTTTTGAGGATGTTAAGAATCCTGACCATGTTTATAAACTCAAGAAATCACTATATGGTCTCAATCAAGCTCCTAGAGCCTGGTATGACAGATTAAGTAATTTCTTGATTGAAAATGGTTTTAAAAGAGGTCAGGTTGACACAACACTCTTCAGAAAAACTCTTGAGAAAGACATTCTTGTTGTGCAGATTTAAGTTGATGATATAATATATGGTTCTACTAATACATTTATTTGCAAGGAATTTTCTAAGTTAATGCAGGATGAATTTGAAATGAGCATGATAGGAGATCTGAAGTTCTTTCTTTGAATTCAAATTAATCAATGCAAAAATAGAGTGTATGTTCATCAGTCAAATTACACCAAGGAGCTTCTGAAGAAGTTCAAGCTTGAAGACTGTAAAGAGTTGAACACACCAATGCATCCAACCTGCACTTTAAGCAAAGAAGATACTAGAACAAAGATTGACCAGAAGTTGCATAGAGGTATGATTGGTTCTTTGTTATATCTCACTGCATCTAGGCCTGATATTTTATTTAGTGTATGCTTGTGAGCAAGATTTCAATTAGATCATAGAGAATCTCAGTTAACTGCACTTAAGAGAATCTTCATGTATCTGAAAGGAACAACAAATCTTGGACTCCTTTACAGGAAATCCTTAGATTATAAGTTGGTTGGATTCTGCGATGCTGACTATGCTGGTGACATGATTGAAAAAAATCAACCAGTGGAAACTGCCAGTTTCTTGGTGAGAATATGATATCTTGGGCTAGCAAAAGACAAGCCATTATTGCTATGTCAACAACAGATGCAGAATACATCTCAGCTGCTAGTTGTTGTACACAACTGCTTTGGATGAAACATCAGTTGGAAAATTAATAGATTAATGCTAACAGTATTCCCATTTATTGTGATAATACTGCTGATATTTGTTTATCAAAGAATCCAATTCTACATTCTAGAGCCAAGCATATTGAAATCAAACACCACTTTATCAGAGACTTTGTTCAAAAAGGAATCTTGGATATACAATTCATTGATACTGAACATCAATGGGCTGATATATTCACTAAGCCTTTGACTGTTGAAAGATTTGATTTTATTAAGAAAAGTTTGAACATGCACTTTGAGTCTGATTAAAATGCTTGCTCATGAATAAGAATTTAGGTTCTGATGTTGATCAAAAGCCATAGTCCATCAGAAGCTCTTCATTGAGGTTCTGAGGAAAAATGTGCTTATGATGACATCAACATTTGAACTCTTTGCTTCTGAAATAGTAGAATTAGTGGAAACATTGAAAGTTACTTTTTAGTAACACCTGTCCCACTTACTAAGCAGTTACTCTGAAAAATTCTAACGTGGCTTAAATGTATTGGCTTATAACGTAAGAGGGCAATGATGTTTTTATGCTTTGAAAGTATCATCTCGCGCCCCCTTTGTCATTAATGTTGTGTTTGTTTGTCCCCATCTGAATTGCAATCGTTTTTACTAAATACACTTAGACAAAAAAACACACTTCTCACTTCACTACTTACCCTTTCTAAGTTTTAGACCGATTCTCTGAAAACTCTCATATTTTAAAAAATAACAAACTTAGAACCCTCAAGTCATCTTCAATCATCAATGGCATCATCTAGCTCGAATCAAAGTTCTGCCATGCAACTAAATACTGGAGAGTCTCTTCAAATCAAAGGAAGAACAATGATATTGGAGGAGGGTCAATTAACAGTTCAAGTGGAGAATCCGGTGGATTTTGTATCCTTGACTCGCCATGAATGTGATCTTACTGGATTCCTGAGATTTCAAGAATGGGCAGGATACTTCACTATGTTGGATGGTCCAACGTATGAAAACTTGGTTAAATATTTTTGGGTTAGAGCAGAAGTCTGTGACAGAAAGGCTGCTAAAGCTGAAGAGAATCATATGATTGTGATTGATCCAAGTCTTGCAGAAAAGACTAGAGAGCAGCTGGGTTTGAAACCTTACACTGGTATAAAGATACGCTCTAATATAATGGGGATTCCAATCTCCATTTCTGAAGAAGCTGTGGGAAAAGCTTGCAGATTGAATGTTGAAGGAGAATTCAAAGACAATCTGAACAATATGTCAAGTCCTTGGAAGGATGTTGTAATCAAGTCCTTGTTTAATGGAAACAAGAAAGGAAAGTACTAGGATATGCAGAATGAATATAAGGTTCTTCAGAAGCTTATGCAAGAATGCTTTCTACCCAAAGGTGGAGGGGTTGATCAGTTATCACTAGGGACGGAGGGAGTATTGGAAATTGATCAATTTTTTTTGGACAATATTTTTTTGCAATGGCTTAGTTATTATAGGAAATGAATACAGCCTCCGGTCATAAATATAAGCAAAAATTCACTTTTTAGATACATTCAATTAATGACGTATGTAGTCTTTATTATATGTCAAATACATCATTAATTGAATGTATCTAAAAAGTGGATTTTTGCTTATACTATTAGTGACCGGAGGGTGTATTCATTTCCTATACTCCCTTCGTCCAATAATAACTGAGTCATTTGCAAAAAAAAAATTGTCCAAAAAAATTGATCTATTTCACTTTTCAATACAATATTAATTTTTTTTCTAATTATAACTCTAATTAATACTACTTTCACAACTCCTAATTCAATATATTCTACTTTACATTTATGATAAAGAAGAATGCACGAGTAGTTGATAAGGACATTCAAAATCATTTTTCTCTCTCTTTCACTTATACACTTTTTCTTAACAAATGTGAAATGAGGCAAGGACTCAATTAAAATGGAACGAATGGAGTATACAAGATCTATAAACGTCACCTTCAATTATCCTTGTGAGAATAGTTCAATTGGCAGAACATTGCAATATATAAGAGATGAAGTTTAAATTTTGAATTCCTCACTTATTCATCTTAAAAGGTGAATTTTAGTCACCATCCTCTTGACAGAAAAAGAAATCATCTTCAATTTTAATTTTTAATTTTTTTGGTGTTTGTCATCTTCAACTTTAAAACTACACTATAATTTGGTTTTAAATATTTTCAAAATATGGCAATCCAAATAAATAGAAATATGATAAATAATTATATAACTTTTTATTTTGATACTAAATTTATAATTTTGAATACAATGAATAGGATATAAATGACTTAGTAAGAAAAAAAAGGAGATAAATGGTAGAAGACTATCTACAATTTTCGTTTCAGTGTAGTATATTGGAATATGATATCTTGATCTGTAACAATATTCGTGGATGATATAGTCATTATACTGTTTTTCTTTTCTTTCAAAATTTTAGAATGAAGAATCAATTTAGATTATGAGAAAAACTTTGCGACCCGATTAAGTTTTAAAAAAAAATAAAATCTGAGAAATCAAAAGATAACCAACATGATTATAAATCACAATCATCCTAAACAAAAAAAGAAAGAAAGGTTTAAACTGTCGGGTCTAAACAACGGTTAATTGTCGCCGAGGTATTTTGTTATTTCTAGGTACTAAAAGAGCAATTTTTGAAGTTAGAAAAATGTGTAACAAGCGGCCCATTATCCCAAACCACTTAATTTGAAGAGGCCCACGATCCAATAAAGACAAAAATAAAGACAATTTAACAATTAAAACCCTAAATCCCTAAAAAAATGCAATTAAAACAATAAGAATAAAACTCAGTAACACAATTTGTAATCGAACTCATCTTGCCGGAAATCAAAAAGCTTGCCTGAAAAAGCTATCGGAGTTGTTTGTTGTCGTCGAAAGGCCACTGAAACAGTGTAAAAGTTCAGGTTTTCATCTTTCTTCGTTTCTTTTCGTAATATTATCAATTGATTTATCTAATCCATTAACTAATTTATAACAGTGTTGAATCAATTGATTTTGATGTCAAATAGATATAATTTTGAACGTTTATTATTTGATTTCAACACTTCAGAATGTGAAATGAAATTTAAGTATTTGCTCAAAATCTTAATTTAATCTTATAAAACTTTGAAGCCGATATTGGGTCAAAATTTAGCTGCCTATATTGCTAAGAATGTCCTTGAGATGCTCGTTTACATTAAATAAAAATTGAACTAAAATAAGTTAAATATCTCTATTTTAATAGGTGGGAAGAATAATATTAGGAAATCTATGTTGTCTATAGAGGCTCTATACAGCGGAAACGCTCGTTCCACTGTTGCAGCCGCAAATGACGGTGAAATCGCATCTGGGTCGCGGCCTAAACTTTGTATCGTGTCTGCTGTTAGGGTTTCATGGCCAAATTTCCAAAACGTCCCTTTAGTTTTACTTGCCAAAATTTTGTATTTAAGTGTTATGTTAATGTAGTTGTATTATGAAATCATGTTCAACTAATAAACTGTGATGAATTATTAAATTTTGTTGTTGATTTTATACGGAGTAACACAGTTCAGATTTTATAATCCAAAAACGTCAAACACGCTTTGGATTCTAAAATCCGAACGGGGTAAAATGGGAAATTCGGATAGCGTGTGAGAAGTTAGTAGGGTTGGAAAATAAAGTCTCTTGCTTTTCTTTTTCACTCTCATTTGTGTTTTTTATGGTCTGGCTGGTATGATTCTAAGGCCAAGCCCAATCCACTTCGACTTTTGTATAGGCCCATGATTCACCAAAGAAAAAAAAAACAGTTAAACACACCATTTCCCTTCAAAACCCTAAGTTCCAAACAAACAAAAATCAAACCTTGTAGTTGTAGCAGTAAACCACAAAAGCTCCATCAAAACTACAAATTGAAATTGCAATCTGGCCGGGAAACTTCAACAGAGTGGGTCGCCATAAACAGTGAGAAAGTTCAGGTTTTCCTTTATCTTTTTGATTTCCTCCCCTCTTCGTATGAATAAATCACTATTGTTTTACTATTTTGTACAAAGTGGCGTCAACTATGGGATAATTTTCTTAGAACCAGTTTACTGTATGCAACTTTTGGTGTCAAAGCGAGATAATTTTGAATGCTTATTTGATTTGAGGACTTCAGAATGTGAAATGAAACTTTAAGCAGTTGCTCAAAATTATTAAATTAATCTTCTAAAACTTTGAAGTCGATATAGGATCAAATCTAGCTGCCTATATTGCTAAGAATTGTAAACAGAGAAAAATTGTTCTTAAGATACATTAATTAAAAATAATATAGAATACATCATATCTATATTTTAAGGTTTTCCTCTTCTGGTCATTCATGCCCTCACTTTTGTGAAACTGATTGATTGGTAGATTCTTCTATCTAAAGAATCACTCAGGCCTTAAGTTTATTTGATTCACATCATTTAATATTTGGCTTTTTTTCATTGCATTTTGTGAATGTTTTTATTTTATGTAGTTTTATGAATTATCATTCAGCTTGAGCTTTGATTTTTTAGGCTTAATGTATTTGGTTTTGGAATTTCACTGCATATCATTTTGTTTCAGAATGTTAAAGAAAAAGCCAGTGATTGGCCTCTCATGGCAACCACAGTTGCCTATTCCATCTCTGTCAAAGGCAACAGGTGATCAATCTCATACCACATCTCAAACAACGACACCAAGTAGCACTATTTGGAAACCCAATTCAGAACTGGTTAATGGGCTATTTGTTCCTCCGAACAATCCAAAAAAATTAAACAAGTTACTTAAACAGCAAGTTAAGGATACTGCTGGGAAACAATGGTATGCAATAGATTATAATCTTAAGCATGTTACTGTTTCTTAATGAAACTAAGGTTGAAATATTTTGATTGATTGTCTTGTCTATATCATTTTTACATTACTTAACTGGGGCATTTAGTAATAGGTTTTGTTTTTAATCAAATATATTTCGTTTAGTATATGTTGGAGCATTATGAGATTGTTTGATTCATGTAGCCAACCCCACTTAGTGGGATAAGGCTTGGTTGTTGTTGTTGTTGTGTATTTCTTTTGATTCTCTCTCTGTTTTTTTAAGTTAGAAATCATTAATGGGAGTTATCTAATTATATTTAAATCTTTACCAGGTTTGACATGCCTGCTCCAACCATCACCCCTGAGTTGCGGAGAGATCTGAAGTTACTTCAGGTGCTTGAGTTTGGACATTATCTTTATTATCCTCCCTCCTCTTCAATGTGAATCTGAAATATATTCATTTTCAATATGACAATGTGATATTTGCTTAGATTAAGCTAATAAGCATCATATTATACACGTGTGCTAGCATCCCAGGCGATAAGAAATAATGAAAAACAAGTGTAGGATACTGCTTTTCTGCAAAGATGTGGTGTTTATAATTTCAGTTAGATTTAGGAGAGTAGTTATTTTTAAGGTTTTCTTATTAATCTCTCTCATCAATTCTAGTCCACTTCACAAGCTAGATAGGTTAGTGTTGCCTTACAATTATTCTTCTCATAGTATTGGTCTCATGCTTCTTGCTCGTGATATTAAGTTTTCAATGATCTGTTGATTTGGCTACTTCACTTGAGTTTTTGCCCCAACAAATAATTGTTAGCCCTGATCTATAAATTGAATTTATATGTTGGTTAGAATATTGATGTCAGACTTTATTGACATCGCGAAATAAACTGCAATGCTGATGGATGTGTACATTGAAAGTGTGATGATAAATGTTAAGACCATAGTTCATTGGTTCATTTCTATAACATTTTAAAATAATTATAGACATATTTTTACTGTATTTTCTAACATGGATTTCAATGTATCCATCAATTTATGTCAAGCTAACTAGCTTTATTGTGTACACAATTTCTCTCATGGCTTCATTTGTGGGTAATACGATCCTTACACTTCGATATGTATATATTGGTTGATGCTCACAGTTGAGGGATGCTATTGATCCAAAGCGGCACTACAAGAAGAGTGGTTCAAAATCAAAGGCTCTTCCAACGTACTTTCAGGCAAGTTCAGAGTTGTTGAGCGTCCCATCAAAATTTGATTTCTGTTCAACATCTTTTAACCTTTTTGTTTTGATTTGAATATGATCAGGTGGGAACAATGGTAGGTTCTCCACTGGACTACTACTCAGGCAGATTAACAAACAGTGAGAGGAAAGAATCAATTGCAGAGGAGTTGCTTTCTGATCAAAACCTTTCAGCTTACAGGTAAGATAGGCATTGTAAAACATATTTGCCTGGTTAAGTTTGAAAGAGCATGCAATGCATCCATTTTGTATGTGCTTGTTCTAGCTAGCCTTCATTTGAGTGAATCAATATTGGAAATTCCCATTAGAGTTTGGTATTATTGTTTTATTTTTGCTGCAGTCCTTCTGCTAAACAAGTGTATGGTATGAAAATATGTTCATAATGATTTGGCGTAGCTAGAGTACTGTAGGTGCAATTGCAACTGATATGAAATTAAAAATTATGTAACCACTTTGATAGCTCATGTTGTTTCATTGGTTACTCAACAACTTCAATGTTGGCTAAAGTAGTTTCCAAGATCAAATATTATGCATCAACTGGAAATAATATTGGTAAACAGAAAGGTTTAAGGTTCAACTTTATGTGCATTGTGCATATTAGAAAGGTTTAAGGTTCAACTTACTTATATGAATTAAACAAGAATCTCTTTATTGATATTAGAAACTTGTTCCTGGTTGCTCTTATGCTTTTTAGCCACTTACTTTACCTCCTATTAACATCTTTTATAGGAAGCGGAAGGTTAGAGAAATTGAAGAGCACAGGCGACCAGCTGGGAATGAAAAGTGGAAAATCCAAGGTAAGAGTACCCGTAAGCGTGCAAAGGAAAGGAGGAAGTACTGAGTTTCACACACCTTTTGGAGCTAATCAATGGCAATTTGAGTTCATTACATTCAACCTTGTTCACATGCCAAGAAACTAATGCTATGAAACAGGTTACAATTACCGAGTTCATGTAAAATAACTAAAGAATGTTGTTATATTTTGTAGGTTTATTTAAAGTCTGGTCAATGTTGGGTTTTATTTTTTGTATTATGGAAATTCATTTTCGTGTTTTCTTTCAACATTACAATTTTGTATGTTAAGAATTACTAGTTATTATCGTTATTAAACGACTTTTTTTATAATGAAGCGAAATAGTAGCTAAGCAAACAGGCTGTCCTAATCATAATAAAATCTAGAGTTAGGTAAATTGTGTTGGCCTGTTTATGCAATCCTTGAGGTATCGATTTGTCATCAATCATCAAATCTTCTCCTTGAGCAGAATATAACCTTTCAGTAGCAACTATTGGTTCTTCATAATTCAACTACAACATGTGTGTCTGCAATGAGAATGATAATTTTAACTTCATGTTCTCTTCTACTGGGAACCTTTTACCATCATTTATTTTCAAACAGCATCATTTCATAACTGCATCCTATCATTGCCTAAGAAGAGAAACATTGATTGCTCATTACCATGCCCTATTAGACAAACATTATGTTTCCAAAACCCTTTAAATCATCATTCCGAAATCACCCTCAATATGTTTTGTTAAAAATTTGACAGCACTTTGTCCATGCATACAATTGGGAATATCAGTCAAATCTATTCAATCTCTATGGATTCATCTTTTTTATGAAAAAGTAAAATAAAGATACTATTAGCTCCCTTATGGATGATCCAATTAGTGTTCAGTAATGAATAAGTCAACCTAGACATCATTCTAGAACTACTTAGAATCCAAAGTTCATTCCATTCGAACCAAGACTTTTGATATTATCGTCGTCTCAATCTCAAACCACTTTTCTAACTTTGCATATATGCATGTTTCGAAATCATTATCTCTCCCCTCAATACTTTTGAAAATCAGTGTTTCAAATCTGGCCTCTCCCAGTTCACAGGAAATGAAGTCAAAAATGATCAAAGATATCATATGACCTCTTCAGCCCCTTCTTTCCTCACCCCATATACATTAATACCAAAATTTTGTTTAGCCTTCTTCTATATACGGTCATAACCTACACTAAGGTGCCTTCTTCTACATTTTTTATATATCCAATATTGATTTTTCATCTTTCAAAAAAATTAGTTCCGTTAATTTTCTTGTGTATAGATGTATCCGATAATGATAAATATATCTAGTAAGTTAAAAGAATGCTTATAGTTAAAGACAATTTTTTTTATTTATTTTTACTTAAGACAATTGTTTTATAAGGGTGCCTATAATTAGACACAAAAGAGTGTTTTTTTTTTTTTTTTTTTAGCATTTGAGTCTCTATCATAAGAGTTGAACATAAATTTAAGTTATAGGACTAAAACGAAAGCAAAAGTACATTACCAAGACTAAAAAATGACAATTCTCAAACAAAAAAATAAATTAATTGAATTAGTTTGAAAAAAAAGGAAAAAGTCCAAACACAAGCGAAAATAAAAGTACCAGTACATTACAGGACCAGAAAACATATTAAAGTAATGGTTTTATATAACTTAGGAAAATAAATAAAGAGATAACGTGTCAAACCATGTTTTTATTTTATTAATAAAAAAGGTTGTGTATCAGTAATATTATAAAGATAAATACTAGCTAGTGCCCAAAAGAATACAGTTAAAGAAATAAAAATAGAAAGAACAGGGTTTGGTCTATGGAAAAGACTCGACTTCTATAATGTATAAATCAATATTCGATCTTAGATGTGAGAGCTATTCATATTTAGTAGAGTTTGACAACTCTACTAATAACATTACTTTCATGGATGAAACCTATGAGAAAAAATAGAATATAAACATGTGTGTAAGTATGTATGTATATATATTGAAATTAGTAATACTTAAAGATAAGTGAGAATTGGCGACTAGTAACTCTTTCATAACTCTATAGGCACTATATTTCTCATCAATTCAAATGTCAAATTAATAATTCCTATTGAATAGATCAAAACAAAGATTTAAAAATATAGAACACTTTATCAAGCAAGTTCAATTCATAGTATACATGTTTGTTAACATAATATAAAAATGTTTATATGTTGGATTCATGGAATTAATATCTACAAAGAGTCATGAACCAGAGTATGACAAGAGTAATTCCTTGTGTGAACGGATCTCCACTTCTTACAAATTGTGACTTCTAATAAGGAATTTGGGATTTAGATTTGGAATTGAATAGCCACGTGTCCTTTCCCTCCTTTGAGTTTGATCCAAAAGATGTGTTTGATTTGATAAACTTGGAATCATTGATCAATGTTTTCCTTCAATATATTTTCAAGAGATTATGGCTCTTCTTAAGCTCATGCTTGGAACATTTCAATTCCTCCTGAGTCTTGGGTGTTGATTTAGTACAAACAAGGGCCACCTCTTCTTCCTTCAAAGGACCCATAGTGGATAGTTTTGTGAATATTCTAGTTTTGTTTGGTTACTTGATTTATATTTCTTGATGATATTAGAGATGTTTGCTTATTTGTTTGGTTTGTTAAGTTAGTATCCATTGGTTTTAAAAATATTATGTAATTTACAACAAAAGAAAATTCTTAATATTTTTTATGAATAAATTATTAATTCTTTAATGAGAGCCCTTAACAACGCCTATTATAAGAATATGTATATTCTCATTTTACACTTTACTCATTTTAGATTAGTCAAATTCGTATGTCTAAGAGACTTAGTTTTATTATCTACTTAAGCTCTTTTTATTTGGGGTCTTTATTCTTCTATTTAATTAGTTTTTTGAAAATTAATAACACAACCCACCAGATTAAGGTTAATTTGATACTTGCACGACACTACCTTCATACCTTAGATCACTATATGAATAATAAATTTATACTTTACCCCAAAAAAGTTTGTGTATATTTTACTATTTTTTGAACCATATCCTTATTTAAACTCATTTGAATACTACAATTAATTAAGAGCAACACTTTGTCGTTAGTCATAGGCTTATAGCTACAACCTAGTACCTACTACCACCTAGTGTCACACTCTAATATGAACCTTATTATTATCTTAATTCTTAACAAAAAATACTAAAAATCCTTCTTCTTCCTTTTGAACTCACTTCTACTCTCTCAATACTCAATTTTGTATATACATTTATGTATGTGACTATGTGTGTGTAATGCCATTTGCTTTTATTGTTGCTTCCTCATGAAGAAACGACAAAGTGAAATAGTTATATCCATCTTTTTTCCTTTGTTTGATTGAAAGGAATCTATCTTTTTTTCTCTATTGGATCTTCTTAGCTTTCTACACCCTCTTTCACCCTCTTGCTCTTGAATGTTCCTATAATATTTTCATATCTTCTATCTTTTTTGGTGCTCAACTTTTTAGTCTCACTTCAAATATTCAACCTTTCTTTAAGAGGGGGGTGTATAATATTCTTGGATTCATCCATCAAAATCAATAGTCTCAAAATTCATTATTTTCACACTCACATAATTTTTTTTAGCACATCATGATTTTCATTAAGATTCTGTATGATACTAAAAGGTATGACTTTGATAGATTCTCAACTTTATCTTAATAATCACACAAGTAAAAGATTCTTATTTCTGTTTTCTATGTGACATGTTGATCAAAGTTCTATAATTTCCTCTTTTTTGTTGTTTTTTATGTGTGTTTAAAACCAAACCTTTTGTAGTAGTATTTGTGATTTAAGGTATGGATTTGGAAACCCTTTATTCTCCTTATTTTATGTTGGATACAAATTGGCTTGTTGAAGAGAGTTACCAAACAGAATGGAGTAGAGAAGATAACAAGAAATTTGAAAGTGCTCTTGCTATATATGATAAGGATACACCAGATAGATGGCTTAAGGTTGCTGAGATGATTCCTGGTAAGACTGTTTTTGATGTGATTAAGCAGTATAGGGAATTGGTAGAAGATGTGAGTGAAATTGAAGCTGGAAATGTTCCAATTCCTGGTTATCTTGCCTCTTCTTTCACCTTTGAAGTTGTCGAAAAACAAAACTATGATGGAAACAGAAGAAGGCATGTGACTGTTAGAGGTTCTGATCACGAGAGGAAGAAAGGTGTTCCTTGGACTGAAGAGGAACATAGGTGAGTTTCATCAATCTAAAATCTTCAATTGTCTTTTTGTTTATGTTCTTTTACTCCTTTCTCTATGGAAGTTTTTTCTTAGATTGTGGAGGTTCTTTTACTACTAGAAAATTTTGAAATAAGACGGAAGTTAGAAACGGAAAAAATAAAGTTGGTCACTAAATTGGCTTGTGTAACACTTAACTATGGAATTAGAGACGAATTTATCATTTTTTCGTCTCAAGATTTCTGTCGCTATTTCAAATTTTCTAGTAGTATTGATATTGAAATTTAGTTAATGAATCATATTCATGGATATACTGTAATAGCAACTCAAATTTTCATTTCATTTTTCTAGATTTTAGGTTTTTAATTTCTCATACAATTCTAATCGACTTTTATAATAGCTGATTTGTTAATCTAGTGAAATATTTCGATTTTAGTCGCACTCACGTTGCAATCTTTGAGATTGCGAAAAATCACAATCATTAGTTTGGATAAGTATATTAAATTTTGAACTTCAAGCAAAAGCACAAAATCAACTGACATGTTAAATTGAGTTGGTTTAGGAGTTTGTCTTTACCCCTTTTAAAAGTTACTTGTTATTGAATTTACTCTTTGTGCATGCTTGGAATCACGGCGTACAGACGTTTTCTGATGGGACTTCTAAAGTATGGCAAAGGCGACTGGAGAAACATCTCGCGCAATTTCGTCGTGACAAAGACTCCAACACAAGTTGCAAGTCATGCACAAAAGTACTACATAAGGCAAAAGGTTTCTTCTGGAGGCAAAGATAAAAGAAGACCAAGCATTCATGATATCACAACTGTTACTCTCACAGAAACTTCTTCTCCATCAGATAACAAGTCCTTATTAGTCAATGTGTCTCCTATGCAGCAGAAAATGGGTTGGAGTACTACTCACTACAATGATGGATCACCACAAGGGCAGGATCTCTATGACTGCTCTTTCCATGAGGCTTATGCTAAGCTGAAAGTTTCGGGTTTCGCGACAGCTTCTAGAGACTTCAACAAAGGAGCTGTTTTTGGTATTCATGCACTGTAATGTTGATGACATGAAGCTACTTGGTTCACGAACATCCTGAACCTTAAAGCAAAATGCAATAATGTCTCAATCCTGAAATCTGAATTTGGAATGGACTTCTTTTGATGTATTTTTTTCTCTCTGTATCTTTTAAGTATGATAGTGATCATGTCTATCTTTTGGAGTACTAATTTGTATCATATGATGTCCCATTCAGACATGCTGAGTCTCAAGAGCAATATGACAAACATCACTTATAATTAAATTCTAGTATTATCACCTTGAACATGTAATTTGCTTCTAATAATAAGTTCTTATCTAAATTTGGATTCACTGCAATCACAATTTCGATAGTCGAGAATCACGTGTGGAAATAAAGACCAAATCACCGTATTTTAAAGTTATATCTTAAGCTTGATCCAGTGAAGTCAAAAGACAAACCGTCAGATCTTCATCCAAAGAGCGTGACCAACAGCAAGATTGGGAATTGAAATGCCTAATGAATCAATTGTTGGCCCATAATATTGAAGGCGAGTTCAAAATTGCTGGTTTATTAATATCAACTCTTAGGTTAGGTTTAATGTATGAAAAATAAAAGCCTCATTTTAAAATTGGCTTATTGGATATTCCAAAATTGAAAAAAGAAATACTAATATTACATGTAACCAACCATAGCAAAAAAACAAATATATCTTTAGCAGCCAGGTCATTTGCTCATGTGGCTGACTCATATAAGCACTTCCACTGAAATTTTGAGCAGCATATGTTACAGTTATAAGCTTTTATATGTCATTCAAAATGTTATTAATCATTTGTTTTCTTTGTAAGTGCAATATGGCCAAGTTGACCATATTTGTTTTATGAAAATCACTTTGTTAGTAGAATCTGAGTTTGCATTCCACTTAGTAAGAATCACATGCTTCATTGGGTCAGAATATTGGCAGATTCACGTAAGCATATGCCAATATGGTTCACACAAGATCACATTTTACTCTTTTATCAATATCTGATTCTCAACCAATCCAGCTCTCTCTTTTTTCTTTCTTTTCTTTCATTTTTTTTTTTGTTGCATTCTCCTATCAACTTTTGTTTGGTGGCAGTACTGTTGTGTAAGCTAGTGTTTTTTCTTTTTAGTCTATAGTAGTCTTGCAAAGCATCATGCTTTATTTTATTTCTTTGTTTTACTAGAGAACCCAATAACATATGCAATGTCTACAATTTTGTTGGTATGAACTCTATTACTAGAAATAAAGAGTGTAAATTCAGCACTTCCTAACTATTCTTTGATATGAAATCGACTATAATGTGTATCTAGTCTTCACAAGAATTGGCATCTATGCATCTATAATTTATCTAATTGGTACTGCATCACCCAAATAAAAAGCCTTGATTTATTTTAATTTTTTATCAAAATGTGCAAAATTGCAATTTGTTTTCAAGTAAACATAAACTCACGAGTTAAATTTTGTCCCTAATTTTACTAGATTGTTTATAAAATTTTAGGGTTTTTAATCGAGAGGCAAATAATTATGACTTTTTGTGGTTACCAAAATAAATTTTGGAGTTTTTGGCATAGTATAATTTACTTCCAAAGATACCCTTCAAACTGATCAGCGGTTATCAAAATAAACGAAAATATATTTAACTTTTCTTCTACATGTGTATCATTGTCGTCGTAAATATTTGTATATGTATTTGAGACACGAAAGAGTTACACATCCATCACAGACAAACGATATAAAGAAATAAAAATGAGAAAGAAGTGAGAAGGCAATCTGCGACTAGGCAACAATATGGACTCGTACTACCACAATAAAATAATTAATTAAGACCAATATGCATATCAAAAGAAATAGTAGTTTCAATTTTTTTTAATAACAATCAAATACCTCAAAAAAAAAATATTAACAACCAGTTGGTATAAAATAAAGTATAAGTTCATACATCGTTTTTGGTTAATGTTATCAATGTTTCTTCATAATTGAATTTTATCTTCCTATATATTTTTGTTAATTTATTGAAGAGATGTCGATTCTTCACTTCCATACTATTAGTCTCCAACATATTGAAGAGATTCCTAACCAATCATACCTCTTCTAAAAATATTATCTTTTGAATCAATTTTATTTTGAAACAATCTCCAAACCAAACATTGACATTTTTTAAGGGATCAATTTATGGCAAGCCTTCAACCATAATAGGTTAGGAAAGCTTGTAATTTCTGACATAGACCCTTATACGCCTCTTTTATTGAATATGTATTAGAGGACTCCCAACCACCTATTTATAGTTGGCAAATACCCTTCCACAAATTAGAACTTCCTCTACCCCCTACATTAAAGACCTCATCGCTCATCTCATACTTATTTACCAACATTCTATACCAAAAAGACCACTCCTTTATGATCTAATTTTCCACTTCCATTTTCCTAAGAGTGCAACTTTAAAAACCCTCAAGTTTCTAACTCACATCCCCCTCTTCTATCCACAGTTCAGGAATACTTGTTTGATGTTTGTATTAGATTAACCTTTTACACTTTTTTAATATTAAATTGATCATTTAAGTAATAAAATGTTTGCACAGTTGCCCTTTTTTATATCTAATTCTGTCTTTTCGTTTTCTAAATCCTTTTTATTAAAATAATAAAAAAATGTTCTGGAGAGAAAAAATAGAGAGGATCTTAACCTATATAGTACAATTATCTTATCTCGTCTTTTCATTTATTTTTTTTATTAATTTAAGGATAGTTATCAAAAGATAATATACATATTGACCTATTTAATGTAAAAACTATTATTCTGGGTCTTACATATAGAGATAGAGATGGTTTAAAGAACATTTTGTAGCTTGTTTTAAAAGAAAACTACACAAACCTTTTTTCTTTTTACAAAAAAAAAAGTATACAAATCTTAATCATTTTAAAACTGCACCCCATGTATCTACTTCCAATATGCAATATACAGATCATCCTTTTTCATGCAGTGGTGATGGGTGGCATTGAATGTATGGGTGGTTACAAAAGTAACATCACTGATTTTAAGGTGCTGCCAATATCGAGATATTTTCTAGTTTAATTGTGTCTGATGAACCCAAACATAACATGTGTAGTTGATTCCACTAGAAAGAAAAGAAGAAAAAAACAAAAACAAAAATTTGAATTCCACGACCACCTTAAAAAAAAATTGTTTTAGTTTTTGTGGATACTTCTTTTCTTCAACATGTTTATTTAGAACGGTCCAAACAAACAAATCTCACACGTTTGTGAGGGAAAATCTTTATCAGTACCCTAGATAAGCAAAATCTCAATTCTCACACACAAAAGGACATGAAAAAACCTAGCAAGATTACAAAATAAAAGTAGAGGACAATAATAACAAATGAAAACAATCCTTACTTTTTATTCATAAAATTGAGCATCTTAAATGAAGAAAAATAACTAAATGTACGAGTTGGTAGAAGCATATCTGAATTACAAAATAGAATACTAATGTCTAGGAATGAAGTGAAAATTGAAACCCTCTAGCTAATAAAACACTTCAACCACATACAAGCAAGATCAAGTGACAAAAAAAAGACTTCAAAAAAGGGGTAAATTTTGGTATATACAAATACGACTTTACGTGTTAACACCATCTGCTGCTGCAGCAGGATGCAAAGGTCTAACAGTATCAGGACAATCTGCTCTTGGTCCAGCAAGGGAGTAATAAGCAAGAATATGAGCTGGATGCTCAATAACAACAGGCCGCCGATCTTGTTGATTATTAACAACCACGCGTCTAGAAGGAATAACCTCAATATTCCAATAGGGTCGTGCCATTGCCAAAAGATCGCGCCCAGAAGCTGATGCTCCATACCCTTGAACCCAAAGATACCTCAAAGATGTTAACCTAGTTGCAGCAACAGCTAGTGCATGCTCACTGAAAAATGAACACCCTCTCATTTCCAGTTTCTGAAGACTCGGACAACCTTTGGAGAATTCCAAGAGCCCTGCATCAGTTTCGCCGACATAACCGAGAAGTATCCATCTCACGTTTGGACTGTATTGTCCTATGTAACCTAGGCCTACATCGGTTAAACCACCAGGTCTCAGGTATAGAGCAAATCTTCGAAGCTTTTTGCAGCCTGTCAGTAGAGCCCTCACTCCGTTGTCAAGTGGCAAATCGGTTATCTTCTCCTCGCGGTCGAGCAAGACGAGTCGAAAATCACAAAGGTTTTTCAAGTGAGTACTGATTTGCTCAAGAGAATCGTTTGTGATGTCAGATACATAGACAGCCATGTATTCAAGCTCTGGACAGCCATGTGATAATGCAATTAGTCCTCTCTGGGAAACAACACCATCTACATCTTCCATTCCTTGATCATCATCACCTCTTTCAATCCTTAACCTTTTCAACTTCTTACAACAGCGAGCAAGTACTTCTAATCCTCTGTCTCCAATTACATTCCTTGACTGTACATGAGTAAAAGGTTATTTATTCATAACTAACATTACAAATGTAGTCTTGGTCATTCAAATCAACATATGTATGTAAGAATATTTGTAATTTTGAGATCATAGTTTTAAATTGCGGTCTGCAACCACAACATAAAGTTTTTCGAGGTTTCTGTGACTATACTATTGTGGCTGCACCGGAAACAATTATCCACTACTGTGTGAAATATACATATACATGGTGATAAATTTTGAAGGCTAGAGGACTACAATTTAAAGACCACCAAACTATGCCGTTTAAAAGAATCATAGCAAAGAATTGAAGGGTGAGCAAATTTAACCTGATTAAGTTCTAGAATCTCACCTCAAGGATTTCCAAGTTGGGGCATTTCTCGATTAATGTACAATGATCCTCCGTATCCAGCAATGCATAGAGAAGATCCAATTTTTTCAGTTTGGTTGCATAAGGGAATGCAATTGGCATTTCATTCTTTCCAATATATGTCAAACCCAATCGACTTAACTTTGCCGGTAAGGATACAGCAGCATACTTCTCTGGATCTTCATTGTAGGAACCTCCACAAAATTCTTCTAGAGAAGATGCATATCGAAAGAAGTTCACCAGATTCAACATTTCACAATCCGTAATTTTCATAGAGACCAGGTTGGGGCAGTTTTTTGCTAAAAGTTCAAGGTCCTGAATTCTGATATTGGCAATATCAGTCAAGTAAAAATTCAGTATCTCCAGAACTGTATTATTCAAAGCGAGCTCATGCAGCCATTTGCCATCATTCTCAAGAACCGAGCTTTCCTCCATGAACAAGACTCTTAAATTCCTGCCAGAAAGAAAATTCAGCAACCGCTGGTTGGTAAAAGCAAGCATAGGTTCCTAATACCAAGTTCTAAGAAGAAATGACTCAGACGGAGCCATGCTTGAATCAGCTTATTTGAGTTTATCTACTAAATAAACACTAATGAGACTGTTTGGAAGAGCTTATGGAATTATCTTATGACATGTCCATATGTCGTTTTCAACTTATTTCCATAAGCTTTACAAGATAGCTCATGAAAACAGTTTATTGGTACGGAAACAGTTTGACTTTATTTGATCTTTTGTTATAGAAATAGTTTACATATAAGCACTTATATGATAAGCGCTTAATTAGGCTGTTTATCCCAACATAACCCGAAAAATTGCATGTCTGCCCTCCCCCGCCAAAATAAAAAACTTAATTAGAAGGACTGAGAGCAAATCCATAAAAGAAAGGGCACTAAATGAGGTTTTAAATTAGCTGCTATCTTTGCAAAGAGTCCAATCCAACTGGTGATTAGGGTAGAAGCTCCAAGATAAATAAATTAAAAAAAACTAATTGATCTGAAAAAGTATATTAACCTAAAGCCTGTGATTAATGAGTGAACGGAGCATATACTTAAAATAAGACAGCTTGGAAAATGCGGTTGAGAAGTGTATGGTGGCAAAGTCAGAACAAAGCAGTCACAGATACAATAATATACAATAATACAATTGGATGTGCAAGTAGTAGAAGTGAAGTATATTGGCTAAGCTAGTTGGTGACTTCTCAGTTCCCACTAATTTGACATATACCAAAAATTTGAATCGTCTATAATAATAATTCAGTAAAAAACAATGTGGTAAGAAATAGAGATGACCAACTCAAACTATACAAGACAAGAAAGCCCTCAAAATCTAGAGTAGAGGAAAAGACAAAAGGATAAAAGTGTAAGGTATTTATTTAATGAAAGCTATAGCATATAATTGGTTATATCATCCAGATCAAGTGAAAAAGTCAAGTTTGTATTTTCACATAAAACAAAGATTATAAAGATTTCCATGATTATGTTCCTAAGGAATTGGTCAGCATAATTTACTTTAAGAGTTATAGTAATTCCATCATTTTCAGTCCTACTCATCAATGATCAATCACTAAAATGTTCTGTTCATTACCAGGAGTGGGAAAATCCAGCAGCATGAAATGAGCCAATTCAGTATAATGTTGACAATTGACATTAAGATCTTTTGATCAAACTGAAACTCGAAAAGGCACATCTACCCGCCAATGTAAAAATAATAGAACTCCTCGTATACCAATTTCTTTTTTCGCATAGATTGGATATTCCCATGCAACTAGATTAATCCCTCAACTCATTTTAACGTTGACATCATTAACATATTTGGATCAAAATGAAATTCAAAAAGACATATCTAACCAACCCACATACAATTACCAAAACTTCTTGTTTGATATCAGTATTTTCGGTATATTCTAGATATGAGTGCACAATTCTGGCTGGCTCAAAAGTTTTAATGCAGTTGTGTTCTCTGGCTTGCATGTTAGCAACAATCATGACATCAAGGTTCAGTGTGATCTAGACCACAACATCAAAGTTCATTTTTAATTGCAAATGTTAGTGATTAGTTGTTAGATTTTTTTTCTTCTTCCATTTGTCTAGGTTTGAACCCAGACCTCCAATTTCTTATCCCTTGATTCAAAAACCAGTTGAACTACCAGAACTCCTCATTTAATATCCGTCCCACATTTGATTGCGATTCGCCATAATATCAAGCAGATGGGGAAAGAACAAAACAAATTTCTTTCAAAACAATCTGAAATGCAAATATGAAACATAACAATAACAGAACAGAGGATTTTCAATACAAATAAATGAAGCACTGAAAACTCAAAAAATATAAAGGAAAAAATTATTCTGAAATTAGAAAAATAGAATTTAATTCAGATCCTTTAAATCCAGAAAGAAGAAGAAAAAAGTTAGTACTTACTTGCAAGAGTGACAAATATTGTAAAGTCCATCAGTAGAAAAACCAGAACACTTTTCAAGCTTAAGTGAATAAAGACTCTGATGTCTCGAACGTGCAAGAATCGAAAGATCATGATCAGTAACAATCATTCTCCGAAAGTGCAAAGACTTTAAACAATCAAAATAATTCTCAATCTCTCTAACCCAAGGATTCACAAACCCTCCCCAATTCTCCGGTATCAAGTTAAACATCGCCGCCCTTGGTTTTCCTTTCAGTTTCAAAGATTCCAGATGAGGAAACCGTCGTCGGAGTCTCTCTGGTGTTGTTGTGTAACATAAAGCTATTGTCACGTGCTTTCGTGTTTGTGAATCGATCTCATACCATCGCCGACATACCTATTAGATAAAATAGTTAGTTAGTTAGTTAGTTAGTTAGTTATTTGGTATCCGATCGTATGTATGTAAAGAATTGTAATAATACCTGAGAGACCGCGTCTCGGTCTTTGGGGTCATGGATGTACGGCATCACACAGTCGAGAACCACGTCGGATAATTTCACATTCATTTTTCTGTTATCTTCCATAAAAACGGTTAGCGAAGATCTCGGGAATTTTGGATGACACGTGGCGACGACGGAGGAGGAAAAGGGTGTGTGGATTTAGAGGAAGAAGGAAAGGATGATGAGAAGGTGGAGGTATCTGACGGTGACAGTTGGAGTGGTGTTTTGGGAGATAGGTGTCAGAATTTTAGTATACTACTATATCTTATGCTACTAAGGTAATTAAGTGGAGGGTAGGAGATGATGATCGGTGAGGTGAGAGAGAAAGGGTAAAAAAACTACTATGAAAGGACAAAAGGACCAAACTCATTTTCACACAGTTAAAGATTAGTAGTATTCAACTCATCATCTATACATTCTTTTCAATTAATAGATATTGTCTAACCTCTTACTTCTATATTTATCATGTATGTGAGTTTTTTTATTGCTATTTATTTTTTTATCAAGCAAGAAATACTATAAATGTTCATTCAAGAGTAAGGGATCTCTAAACTATCTATAAATAAAGAAGATGAAGAACAAAAGATAGGGGAGCATTTCACCAATGAGAGGAAAATAAAGTTAATCCTTGTCTATTCTTGGCTAAGGCATAGCTACCGTATTTCCTTTCACATAAATATGTGACAAACTCATTATATTTACTCTCCACTAATGACCGTGTCTCTGTCTCATCTCTCATTCCTTACCAACGATCAGTTGTCTCTTTTATTTATCAAAAAGAATGTAAACATAATAAGATTCAACCAATGTAATATATGAATGAAATCGTTGGAGAGGGTTGATGTCTTTCGCATATGCATAAGAACTATAATGTACATGTCTTGTTGTATTGAAACTAAACTAGTTAATTACATGGTGTGTTACATCATAATTTGTATTATTTTAGGTTGAAGTAACTAAATGATAACATAAAATTAAGTTTTTTTTTATTTAGTACGTTGTTTACACCTAAAATATAATGTTAGTCGGATTTGGTAAATAGACGATTGAACTATTAAACGAGGAAACCTCTTAGTCAAGCGAAACAAATGCGATGCTAAAGTAGTCAAGCAAGAGAATTGATTTTTGTCAAAGCTACTAACTCATAACGTGGGTCAATAAAGACTCAAAATTGAGTCAAAACATAGTAAGACTAGATAAATATGTGACAAACCTATGATGTTTACTCTCAACACCACTAATCGTTGTTGAGGAGTGAAGAGAAGACACGGTCATTAGTGAAGTTACGCATCAAAGACATTGTTAATAGATCATGTTGAGAGGAAATTGAAGTTGAACGTGGGGCGCCACAATCCGATTATTATAGTGAAATAAACATAGTAGACCACATTGTTTGGCTACAAGGCAATAGTTACACTATAAATGTTATGGTTATACATTGTAATTAACACATCCAATCAATCTTTAAAAAAAGAAAAACACATTTGATCAATCAAATAAGCTTATTTCACCTTTTTTTATCTATTCATCATAAGATATCTATTTTATTTTTCTTTGCAAACTCAATTTGGTTATAATGGAATCTCAATTGAAGACGATCTTTAAGTTTGTCTTGTTACTTGTTGCTATTTCAGGTGTTGTGGTTGGCAATGTAAAGTTTTACCACCTTGTTGCCCAAATAAACCTGTAGAATGCAACAGCTTGAATGCCCTAAGCTCCCATGTTGCAAACCTCCTCCCAAGCCTAATACTACGAAGCAATTTGATTAATTTTAAATCAATCATTTTATATTTGAGAAAAGTACATCTCAAATGAAACAAATGCATTAATAAAATGAGTTAACTAATTTTGTTTTGTTTTTACGGGAAGAAATTGTGTTTGTTTGACATCTATTTAATTACAAAGTATCTCTCGTAATACTTCTTTCTGAAGATAATTATTTTATTGTACCTAATGGGCACTAGTTTTAGTCATACTAGAACGCCGACCCGTGCACGGCACGGGTCTTATAAGCAAAACGATTTTATATATAATTGAATGATAACTAAATTTAATGTTGAAATCAACCAAGAGTAATAAGACTCGTACTTATTTGTGGCTACTTCTCCACGTATGCATCAAGTAGGTAAACAATTGCAGAGCTGCTCATCATCCTCCGATAATCATGAGTTCAGAGTTCATGTAACTTTCATCAACCTGGTGAAAATGAATAGTGAAGGAACAATTTCTCTTATCAATTGTGACACCAAAACAGCATGACACATGCCATTTGAAAAACACAATTATAGAAAATCGATTGCAAGATCAAAGATTACAATAATGTCTTCCACATTCACTCAATAATGATTGCTGGTTAATACATTCCTTTTTGATGACATTGTAACATACAAAAAATAGTTGACTGTAGTAACTACACTATGGGAAATATGATTTGCGACAATCATGACCGAATGAGAATGCCATAAACATAAAATCAAGTGTACCTTCCAAATTAATGTATGGAATTAATGGGAGATATTTCTTGGCTTCTGATAGGAGCGATTGAAGGTGGATTTGTTGTGCAATGCTTTACTGTCAAATATTCATTAGAAATTATAAATTATCTTTGCCATCTCAAATTGTTTTTTTTTTACAACGGTTTATTTATCTAACCAAATCTAATTTATGTACTACTATCATAATAGAGCAAGGAATTATTAACCTGATACTTGACAAAGTATTATTTCCCTTATTTCATTACACAATTATAATTATATAATAGTCTGATTCAAGAGACATGAATAGTTAAACTGATTGTAAATTATATAGCAATTCCTTCTAAACACTGTCAAAATTTCTTGTACATGTAATATAGAGTAATTAAGGCCGATGAAGATGTAAGTAATAGCAATGTCTAAAAATATATAGATGTACTAATTAAGCTAGAGTAGTGAATTTTACGAAAACATGTAAATGATAGAGTTCATTGCATTCGGAATATTAAATAATAGCAATATCTAAAATCAAAGACTTGTCTAATAACAAAATGCTTAAGAGACGAACATAACAGAAACAGCCAAGGTAATTATTCTCAAACAGAAATTTTTGTTAAACACAAAAGATCAAAACAAAAACAGAAAATAGACTCTCCTTGTCAACAACAACATGTTCAACTCTATTCCTTAGGTTCAGGTTCAATTTTGACGCGCACCATCTTTGAAGGCTGTGTAACAGATGCTTGTCCAATCTCAACGCTTCCATCTTTGACAGAATCTATCTTTGTCCAGATGATCTTTTCAACGAAGACTTGCCAACAGGAGTGTGGACCATGTTTGTGACGCTACACAAATCCCCACATTCTACAACATCCCGCCAACCAATATGAAATTCGAATAGTAAAAAAATATTAGCATATATTTACTATTTTAATCCAACATAACATTTCCATGATAAACGTACTAATTTATACCATGTTCATGTCACCAGCCCTTGCATCAACATCACCAGCATTAAAGTCAACAACAAATTCTCCGTTTGATTTCTATTTGTTGCCATAATAAAGAATTATATATATATATATATATATATATATATATATATATCGAAAATTAATTAATACAAAAGATTAAGAAAATAGACGCAGTGCTATGCGCTAACAATGAATAAACGAACTCGGCAATTGCATCAACATCATCAGTAACTTTCTTAACAACATAGTTTCTGTATTTCCTAGAAACATTTCCTTCACCAACTTCCATTTTAAAAAGGAATTGTTTGTCAGTTAAGACCTTAAAATCGGCGGGATATTCATCATCCTTGTTTTACTTTATGAAATAAAAAAAACACTATAAGACACTACAATAATAATAATTAGTAATTCAAGAAAAAAAATGTTTCAGAACATTGTTCTATCAAAATCCTTTTTTATTTACTTTTCACATTTCAATCATGTACAAACCTTTAAGGCAATGATATCTGGAAAAGGCAGAAAAATTACGGTAAAAGGCATGGCAACGACAAAACATCTCTTACAACAGAACAATTTATATAGCTATATGAAAAAGGCATGGCAACGACAGAAAAATTACGGTAAAAGAAGAAATAGATACCCGTAAGGCAATGATAAGAAAGTAATGCTTCACTATTACCTTAGAAGAATAACAACCATTGAGAAGAACAGACCGCCTAACGACCTTGGTGACAATAGCGTCGGCAACAGTGGATGAAATTACTCAATGAGATAGGAAAAGGGTCGAGAGAGAAGCGACGATGTGAATGGTTTCTCAGAGGCCGAAACATGCAATTTAAAGAACACCGTTGAGGCTTTGGAAGAAATATTGTTCCATGAATGCTACAAAGGAGCTGATTTAGAAGTAGTTGATGAATTGGAATTAGAATTGAGAAAAGGATAGTAGAATTGCAATGAAGAAGTGACATTGGGAATTAAGAAAAGGATAGTATAATTGCAATTTGTTAACAGAACACCCACATATATAACATAGGTAAATATGAGCATGGGGAAGAGAGTGGATTAATTCCTGCATGAGAACACTAACAGGCACATTGGAAACATATCAATGAAGATAAACACTATTAAATGCATTGGATACATGCATCAGCAGACTCCAAAAGTTGTAGGAGGGAAATTTAAAAATTGAACTTAGTTTGATGAGTAGGAAAAGCACTAACGAAAAATAAATGCTTGGATGATGGAGGGAAAATATTAGGTTAAAATTAGGGTGAACAATAGTTTGATCAGACAAACTTTAGTAAAAAAGATTTATAACACAGAAGAATGCAAAGAGGCTGTTTAGAAACCATGTATTTATAACACAGAAGGTTAAGTGCTTGTTAATGGACGTTGGAAACAGAAACAACATCAAAATGCATGGAGAAGGGTGAAAGGCTCACGCCATTTAATGTAGAAAGGGAAAATGGAAAGGAGTTTTGAAAATGCATCGTGTGATGTGTTGTGTGTTAGGAAAGAGAATAGCATTAAGTAAGATGATCAATGGTTCACAATGAATGGCGCCTAAATGATCAACATCCAATGGTTGAGAAAAGTGGAGGGGAAAATTAGGGGGAAAAAATTAGGGTTACGGTTGGCTTTGAGGATAAGCTTTAGTAAGTAAGATCATGCAGCTGTTCACCACCAAACTTGAAGAACGTTACCTAATACAGTATATTGCAACTTACTATTTTTGCTATGAATTCAACATAATAATTGGAGTATTTGAAAGTAAAACATGAGAATTGTCGAACCCATCATTATATATTGGTTATGTTTATTTTATTTTTATTATGAATACTAGTTTTGCTATCAAAACATAAATCTCACCATTTTATAGTTCTAAAGTCTTTAAGCTTAATCTTATTTAAAACAAAATTGAGAGATTAAGTTTAAATAAGAAATTAATGAGACTGAAATTTTTATATCTTTTTTCAGTAAAATGTGAGATAAAAAATTTGAATCAAACATAACATAGTAAAAAATATAATCAAATTATTAAGATCCTTGCAAGAAAATGACATCGGCAACATGAGTTATTATAATGGGCCGCAATGGCCCCATCCTAGGGCACATTCTTTGATCAACTTGTAATCTTATTGGCTTAACTAATAACATGCTGAGATACATGATGTATTAATTTTGTCAAATCTTTCGTTTGATCTGTTTATGATCAATTTTGTCAAATTTATCTGCTATATTCGGTTGACTTTCAGAAACACAAAACTATCAAATTGTTCATATAATAATAGTTTGATATCCAATTATTGCTCAGATCATTAGAAACCAAAAATACTGGCAATTAGTTTTTGTTTAGAAAACTATAATCAAATATCCAGAGTTTTTCAAAATAAAATAAATAAGTAAACCATGAAATTAATCTCTAACTTGATTGAGCACTCTTAAATATGTCTATAACTTTATATGCATATTTTAAAAACATATCTGACTCTTTCAAATTTTATTTCTATTAGACCATCTATAATGGTGGATGTTTCACCTATTAACACCACATTAAATAGACATCTTCATTGTGGAGTGTAACATATGGGTGTCTATGGAAGAGCTAGCACCCGCTCTCTTTATTTTTCATGGGTTCCATTTAATAAATCTTAGTAAAATAAATAAATTTTGGTAGAAATGTAATGATATAGAGTTATTTGTGAGACCTATTTAATAATTTGTTTTGAGGTACTAGGTTGGAGAAAATTAGTGCTTATTTAGATAAAATGATGATGTGAATATATGGGATCCACTTAAGCATCCAATGTGGGGTACTCTGTTGTAGATGGTATTAGTCCTTCAAATAATATGTTAGAGACTAAAATGATACTAAGTGAACAAACTTTGAACTAAATTAATAGTAAGTTGTTAAAATAATGATAGTAAGTGGTTAAGTATAGAGACGAACTTAACGATTGAATAGAGAAATTTCTATTTTAAAATACTCACAATAGCATGGCATGGACAAAATCAAAGATTAATTTAATAGTTTAATCGTTAAAAAATTATAGAGGATCCTACTTGCCTTGGGTTTCAAATCTTCAGTTGGCATAAATATGCAGGTATATGTATATTTTGTTCATATCCATAGGACCACATGTCCTTTTTAAATTTATTGAGCCAAACCCTAAAGTATTGTAAAATTTAGGTAGCCATACATATCTTGATAGCCATAAAGCACTCACCAATTGAAGGTGAGTGTGGCATAATCAGCCAAGCTAAGTTACCCTTTTAAAATTTATGTCCTTATTGTGTAGGGTTTTTGATTTCTTAGAAGTCCGGATAATAAAATTGATTTTTTGTGGATAAATAAATCTCAAACTAAGTTCAAGCTTATGAAGAAGCGTCTATTAAAAATTTAAAACCAATTAAATTATGTTAGCCAACATTGAGAAATTGATCTTCAAATTAGAAGCGTAAGAATCTAGTAAGTGATTCAATCAATTCAAAATTTCAAACTAAGTTTTCTCATTTTCGGAATTAAAACTCGACCAAACCAATCAAACTATATATCTACTCATTTGAATATAGATAAAAATTAAATATTGGTTAAACATGTTTTTTTTTGTCATTTTATATTATAAAATAGTTCAATCGTTAATTTTATCAAACATGCAATTTAAATCAAATAACTTATTTGTTATCGATTACCGTTATTTACTATAAACCAACTTATCGACTATTTTTTTTATTTTATCAAACACAACATATATTAGTTTTTTGAAGGAAGGATATCTTAGTAGTGTTATCTTAAAGAATATCATGTATTTATGTACTTCTTTTAATTATTATTACATGTTATTTTTCTCATCGAAATCTAATAGCATATATAAGTTCTTTTTCTTCTACAAACCAAACTTACGAACCGATAAGTTAAATCTCACTCCAAGTACATTTGATTAATGATCTGAAGAATTGAGATTTAATAATTAATTACAAACGATGAAACTAATCTTGCTAATGACTGAGTGAGGAAGTAGTCCTCCTCCACTTTATGTACAAATATAGTGTTTTAACCTCATTCAGACATGTTCCTGTGGAACACAGTGGGGGTCTACTAATCTTGTCGACATATATTCCACACACATTTTCTGCTGTAACATGATTCCCATGGTGAAAAACATACCGAGACATTATAGTAAGATTATAATGCATAAGTTGGACGACAATTTTTGTGTTTTTAAAATTTCATCCAACATAATTGTTATTTGTACGAAAACAATATTTGGGTGTATGCCCGCGTGCTGTGTAGGGAACATTATAAAGAAGTGTTGGAACCATATTTTTTTTTGGGAAATGCAATTTGTGCAAGGCACAAGTTAATAAATTAAATATAGAAATAATGAATTATATTTAATCTTTAATTTTTTAATGAATTGAATGCACAAAATTTTAGATAACATTTCTTCTTTTTGGTTTTTTAACATATGTCCTAAGGCACAAGTTAACACTGCCCTATTTTTTTTTAATAGGTGTTAAAAAAAAGGTTAATTAAATTTTTTGTCTCTATAAATATCTGCAGTTTTGTTTTTAGTTCTTATAAAATCAAATCATACTTTTTAGTCTTACAAAAATTTTCGTTAGTGTTTTTAGTCCCTGTTAAATTAAAATTTGTTTAATCATGCTTAAACTTCTAAATTTTTGAAAGATTTTTAACAGACATGTTCATAACATTGTAAGAAACTCTTTTATAAATCTTTTAGTTTTTTAACATGTAATGGATTAAATATGAATTTTTCTAAAAGCCAAATTTTCAAGATTATATCAATGAAAATTTGGACCTAATAATAAAATTTTGAGTTACATTTTTGCGGAGAAATTTTGTATAATGTTCTAAATAAGTATGTAAAAAATATGTTAAAAATTTAAAAGTTTAAGCACAATATTAAGTAAATTTTAATTTTACAAGGACTAAAAGTATGTATTAGTCCCTGTTAAAATTAAATTTGTTTAATCATACTTAAACTTTTGTATTTTTAAATGATTTTTAACGAACATGTTAAGAACATTATAATTATCTTTTTTTTTAAAAAATTAGAATTTTTTAACATGTAATGAATTAAATATAATTATTTTTATACGCCAAAAATTCTAGATAAAACTAACAAAAATTTGGACCTAAAAATAAAATTTTGAGCTAACTTATTGCGGCGGAACGTTTTACAATGTTTTAAATAAGTATGTAAAAAATCATTCAAAAATTTAAAATTTTAACCATAATTAAACAAATTTTAATTTAACAGGGACTAAAAACACTAACAGAAAATTTTGTAGGGACTAAAAAGTGTGATTTATTTTTATAAGGACTAAAAACAAAACTGCAGATATTTATAGGACCAAAAACTTAATTAACCCTAAAAAAAAATTAGCGTTGCTAGCACTTCAAAACATTATAACCATTGTCATAAAAAAAAAACCTGTGAAGGAAATTTTTCATGTTTAGTGATAGTAATAATGACTTTGTCTTTATGTCACTCCGACTCCTTTGTGACATTATTTTTACAAGGTATAAAGACAAGAATCCCTCTCCAACATGTATATATAGATTCAAAAATCATATTGGTAATTTCATGATTATAAAATGAGTTTCTGAGAGGAAGATTATTCTCACTTATAGACATTTGTTTATGATATCTTTCATCTAATATAAGACTCTTAACACACCCTCTTATGCCTAACAATATTGAGGTTCATACAGATCTTTGAAGAAGCTCAAATATCATTTTAGATTGTGCTTGAGGTGATGATTATCACCGCTTATAAACACTTGTTCAAACAATTTCTCATCAAGTGTGAGACTTTTAATAGAATCAAATGAGTTAAACTCAAATTATGTTAATTTAACTTGTTCACTTTGAATAAGAGATATATGTATTTTTTGTTAAGTGTATGTTTGGTTTCACTTCTAAAGAGGTCAAAATTGATTTTAGAAGTATATAATTGATTCTGACATATTTGATTGCATACAACGAAGTTAAATTTGTCTTTAAAATATATTCTACCTGAAGCTATAATTTATAGCTTTTGATTTTTATACACAAATTTATAGTTTAATTCACATTTACATGAATGCATTTAAATACAAATCACTTTATTTTCATATGACTTTTAATGAAAATCAATTTTGCAAAATTGGTTCACTCAAGAAATTGTGTGGCAAAACTTCATATACAAGAAAGATAGATAGACTTGCTAATTTAAGACAACAACTTATATGGTTGAGGAGTGAACATGTACGAGTACCGAACTTGATCTACTTCATCTGACTTTATGCTGCAAACTATTAAATGAAGGTAACAAATTTCTCTCTTAATTCAAGTTTAAGATAGAATGATAGATACATCAAAAGATCCATCTCGTTGGACACCATGATATTTATTTAATGCAATAAATAGGTAAAGGTTACACATTCATGCCAAGTTAACAAACGCGGTCCTTCCTAATTTGGAAGAACTCCTAATTTTAGGGCTACTTTTCACACTTATTTCTAAAAACCATACATATTTTTTAAAGTATACTCTTAAAATAATATAGTTTTAGATTTGCACATTCGATGTCCTCAAGGGTGGGAAAGTTTTAGCCCTAATTTAACAAATGACGTACTGCATATGGTCCCTCCCCCATTCCATCTAGCTCAAAAAGAGGTGGACGATCAATTGTGGATTTGGATGCTTCATCGGCTGCTCCTGTTTTCTCATAGAATGTTACTGGTGTGTTTGTAGCACACTTTGCATTTGTGATCTCGGAATTGACGGTTATAGCAAAACATAGCCTCGTGAAGACATGGTCGTCTGTTTGTTTGATACCTTTTCTAACTTACACATATCCTCCATTGATTTCTGGCCAACAAGAAATTTAATTGACTAAACTTTCATGATCAGTTAAGGATAATACATGTCGAGATATATATCAATGCTCGATTAGTTTTCTTCATTTTCTCAAGATAATGAAATAGTGGTCAATTTGTAAAAAGTTCTTGCCATAATGTATTGACCTTGGAGAAATTACCACTTCATCCGTCTCAAAATAATTATCATATCTACTATTCACATAACCTACTTTTATCATATTTTTTTACTCATATATAAAGACAAATGTTAGTAAATAAGATGTTTGAGTTGACTCAATGAATATTTTTAAAATATCAACTTTTTATAACTTTTATCTCAATGAATATTTCATTTTAACTTTTTGTAACTTTTAGAAATAAATAATTAAAAATATCATTGACATGTGTTAAATTTAAATTGTGACAATTATTTTGAGATGTATATATAGTTGAAAGAGGTCTCTTGGCGAACACATCTGTTGTCGCTTAGGAATTAAGAGAAACTCAAATATATTTTGGTGAACTTAGTTTGAGTTTTTTAAAACACACAAGTGTTCCGGAAAATTCAAAGTTTAAGTTTTTGGAATACTTTTATATTTTGGAAAACTTTTGATAAGTTTGCTGGTATAATTTAAAAAATTTATCCACCTATAAACTGTAAAATATGGGATAGCAATAGGGATATAACAGTGAAAGTGGTTTATGTAAAATATGAGATAGGGAAAATATGGGGTAAAATCTTTGGAATTAAGAGGTCCAAGGCTATATGATTTAGTTAGTTAGGTCCATCGTCAAATTTTATAAGGAATTAACTGTGCCCTATAGTTTTATACTTTTGCATTTCAACTGCTTTTACACACTTAATTCCTTTTAACATGGATTGAACTTGATTACATGGACCAATCAGTAGTCAGTACTGTAGATAGCCACAAACTTGATAATTAGTCATGTATGGTTTGAAGCTATAAGGTCATTATCATTGTCAATGTTGGGACGTATAAGGTGGCCAGTCACAAATACTATAAAGAGGTACTTCGATTAAGACAAGACCTTAGACCCATTAGCCTAAATTTGGAATCCAAAATTGGCATCACACGTGAGTGGCTTTCTTTCTTTCTTCCTTTAATCCTTTGAGTTCTGGAAATAAAACCTTGGCCACAGTTGAAATTGTCATGTTTTATCATTTATTTGAAAAAGGTTACGTATGGTACCATTCCATTAGGACCACCCTACTCGACGGATGAGGCTCTCCACTCATTTTCATCTTTAATAGGCCACACACTATTGATTGTTTTTACTAGTTTGATATTTAGTGAGAGGAATTAGGATAAGGGATGATGATATATGTCTGTTTTTCTTCAATTCAACTTGAAACCCTAATATTTTTATGATGTGGACTCCGTTGAGACTCTTATGTAGCGCCATAAGTAATTACAAGTCAGTGTTCCACAACCACACAAAAAATGAAGATGCAACATCTTCAACAAATATTTTAGGCTTATGTGAATGAATAATCTCTCGTTCAACATTATTTAACTCATTCATAGTCGATGTGAAACTTATGACTCGTATTGAACCCACAATCTTCCCCTTATATGTGAGCCATGCGTCACATATCTGCACCACCATCACAACTAATGGAACACACCTCTTGACTACCACTTGTTGGGAGTCCTTGGAGCATCGAAAGTAATAATAAGTCAATGCGCGGGGGTGGGGTGGGGTGGGGGGAGAGGGAGGGGGGAAGAGAGAACATCTCCACTTAAAACCTTAAGGGTTTAGATATATGGACACCTCTATTATAAATTCAACATTTAGCATATTCATAGTGAATATGAGACTAATCACACATTTGAACGCGATAATGATTATTGGTGTTGGTTGGAATTCAAACACTTTTAAAATGTTCCATGTTGTCTAGTATTTTAAAAGAAGATGGACGTCAAACATAACATGGTATGGGTTAATGACGATGGAGGTAATGGAATGATGAAACTAAGAAACCTAATTTGTTTTTAATTTTTACATGGTGAAAGAGGTATATGAAAAGAGGAATTAATTGCGTCCGCTTATTTTCATTAAATTAGATCATACGATTGTAGTTATTTGTTTTCATTTCTTATATTAACAAAGTGTTTTAACCAGAGTTTATATATATATATATATATATATATATATATATATATATATATATATATAATCGTGGGAGTTTGAGAAAAGTCTAAGTGTTATAACAATCTTCACTTAATATTTCTTTTTGTTGTCATTCGACAACAATTGTGTTTTTTTTTCTTCTAACTTTAAAGTTTTTTATGTCGTATTGTTGTACTTTGATTGTGTTCTTTATTTATCTTTGTTTTGTTCTCAACATTTGGTACCAAGAGCTTTGGTTCACCGTGGTGTATAATTTTTAGTATGATTCATGGTTGCAACATTATTTTATCTTCAACGTCAAAGAATAATTTGATATTATAAAAGCGTTGTTTGGGAAGGTTATAGCAAGTAAAGACTGGTATTTAGTGGTGTATTGTGTGACTCGGTTCTCTTTCCACAAAATTGCTTTGTCAAATTTTTCAAGTGTTGCGAAGTTTGACTTAGGGAAATTTAACCCAAAAATCAAGTTTAATTTGTTAGTAAATACAATTAAAGTATGTGTTGATATAACTAGAATTACTGATGCTGAAAGGAAATATTCTCAACATGGACAAAGAAAACTAGGGGAACTAGATATGAGAACTGCTTGTACAAAAATATTGAGCTTCGAAGAAGTTGCCAAAACAAATATTTTTAAAGAAAAACAATTGAATAGTGAGGATATCACTTCATCATTTGTGTAGAAAACCATGAAATTATTCTGTTGAAAATGTGGAAAACCTGAGTGTGTAAGGTATAATTGCCTTGTGGAGCAACATTAGAAAAAAGCTTTGGGAGAATTCTAAAAACCCGATGGTCAAACTTTCTAATAATTTAAAATGTTATGTCCTGCCGTGGAAAAATACAACTTATTGTTATAATATTAGAAAATGCCCTTCAATTAACATTAATTCAAAGTGTATCATGAGATTATATCGGTGGTCGAAGAACTTCTTGCTAACATAAAAGTTGTAAAATAAGTTTTTCGCTCTAAGTTTTGACATGTGAAATTTTTTAGACGTTTATCTTTAAGTGAAGTATACTCTTTATGGTAGAGTAATTGAAGAACTTCTTGCTAACATAAAAGTTGTAAAATAAGTTTTTCGCTTTAAGTTTTGACATGTGAAATTTTTTAGACGTTTATTTTAAAGTGAAGTATACTCTTTATGGTAAAGTATGATAATTATTTTGAATTATGATTGTCAGTCATTCGATAGAAGCAATGAATATGTGACAAATCAAGATGGAGATTGTTGGTGTTGTTTAAATTAAGGAATTTGAAGATATTCCACATTTTCTACTATTGTAAAGGAAGAAGGCCAAGGCTATACATAGATTATAATTCTTCGTCAAAAGACCCATTAGTAATGAACACTTCGAGTTTATATACGAGTCTTTTCTATGTTTAGTGTGCAATTGTACTACTATTGTTGGGTGTTTGAGAGAAGTACATGTGTTGTAATAATTTTCCCATAACGTTTTTAAATAGTAGTCATTAAACAATCGGGATTATTCAGTTATAGATTTTCTACGTTATTTTCTAATATTGTGATTGTGTTCTTTAATACATTTTTGTTGTTTTTCCCTAGAGACTAACTAAAATTCGGTCTAAGTGATATGACACGAAGGACCTAAATCATGAGTCCCACACAGACAACTTGAGTACTTTGACTGAAACTATACACGGTTGAAATTTTAAGGAAGAGCCCCAAAATTCAAAGTTATTAGGATAACATTATCAGTTATTGATAACATTGACTATTACAGGTCGGAGAGTTATTAGGATTTCTAACTATTAAATATCAATAAAGAAATACTACATAGGAACATGGCTCGGGCCATGAAAATCGCACTAATTCCATTAGGTGATCGAGCAACGACACTTTCTGGTTTTAAGTGAATGATCGATGGCTACTCTTTGCATACTGCACATGGTTACTCTTTGCATACAACATGGTTACTCTCCAATTTGGAGAGTAACCATAAAGGATTTCTAATCATTTAAGATCAATAAAGGCATACTGCAAGGGATCACGGTTCAAGAATCGTGAACCTTGCACTAATTTCATTTAAAAGGGCTACAACGCATATCTACATTTTCTGGACACGAACGAGATTAACAAATGAAAAAACACAATTGCATTCCGAACTGTAACTACTTAGAATCCAAGGAGGGCCCGCCCTCATCTGAAAAGGCACCACCTGCATCATTGGATTTCTTCATTGCTTCCAAAATCCCGTAGTTGCCACATACCTCCGAATCACCTTCATTTTCTCCATTGGATACCCCAGATAACGATACTAATCCCATAGCAGCAATGCTGTTTGCAATTACATTTATATCTCTGGTTCCTGTGTAAAGACCACGACTGCCAGCAACAAGTACATTGTTTTGGTTTTCATCCAGATTGGTTAAAATTGCAGGCAAAGGGTTCATCATAACCTGTTGGTTACCCTGGCTCGAACCACTAATCAGCAACCTTAGAGTCTCTCTTGCACCTTTCACCACAGCATCAGATTCAGAAATCAGTGGGTTCACAAGATTTTGATGCAGTGGTGGAATACTAGTTGACATTGCAGGACCAGCACTCACAAGATAGCCCTGCCCCGAAGAACAGACATCAATTATTGGGACATGAACAATTGGATCACACATTAGTGGTGTGAAAGTGGGAATCTGTTGAGAAGTTGGTAACGACATCCTTACTAATGGTTCGGGAAAAAAAGGAGGAAAGTCCATTGAGGAACCAAGATTGAGAGGCTGTATTGGTTGAAACAGGCTAGCAGCAAGAGTGTTGGGTATAAAAGAGGCACCTGAGGCAAGAGGCTGTGATCCAGCAAATGACACAGGAGATTGTGGAAGTGCTGCTGCAATGGATGGAAAGGTAGAAGAAATCCCAGGTGGACACCAACAATAGTAAGGGGAAAAAAGAGGGGACACTACAGGGGGGACTTCCCCACCTGGTCCAAGGCTTGATGGAACACTATACATTCCTGCTGATCCCATGAAACTTGGAGAAAAGGCCAGAGATTTTGTAACTTCTGAAGCTTTGTCATGATCAGAAGTTGATGATAAATCCAAGTTGTCAGCTGCTAGCGGCTGGGTGTCACCACGGCGCTTAATCTTCTCCCTAGCAGCAACTCTATGGGAAGACATGTTTCTCGGGGGAACCTCTTTAAATGAACTTGACCTCGGACTAAGAATACTCTGGTAAAGCATTGAATCTCCCTTTGTCGTCTGTACAATATGTCGAGATCGAGGAAATTTTGATGATGATGATGATGAAGCATGTGAATTTTCAAATGCAACATCACAGTATGTCGAGGAATTTACAGAAGTCGAAGCATGAGCTGAACTATCATGACTATTCCCCGCTGTTGACCCCACAAGAAAAGCACGAAGCTGAGTTGCAAAACAATCAATTCGCGACTTGCTAATGCCACTCAATTCAGCAATTGATGGTTTCCTCTTGAGTAAATCCTTCAACTGATTTATTGGAAAACAAGTTCGATGAAAAAATATCAAGAATCAATGATAGATATATTAAAAAATCACCAGAAAAAGTGATAAATTGTGAAGAATGCAGACTTGTTATTGTATGATTCATATCTAATAGCATGCACTAATTAAAAGCGAATACCAAAAATTACCTTCGCGAGTAATTCAACTCCTAGCAGCTTAGACTTTTCAGAGCACCAGAAGAAAAAAGATCTGTCATCAGGAGTGCTAACATGGAAGGACCGGCCAGAGCTGTCAGTTGGGATTCCCTCAACGACAACAGCAGAGCATTGGGATGTGCTAGAAAGAGTAAATAATCTCTCTGTTTTACCATCATCCCCAATGAATGAGAGACGAAGATCAGAACTTGGAAGTAGAACAAGTGTCAAGTTACCCCTGTGAACAAGTAAAGTTGAGATGTTACCTTATAAATGTGTGATGAAGAAGATAACTAAAAGAAGAACTACACTATGAAATTGTGATGCAGAGCCTTCAAAGTCCAAAACCTTAGCCCACAAAAAAAAAATTATTCTCTAAACATCTTCCAATTAAGCATGTAATATTACATCATAAATAAAAGCTAAAAAAATGTACTTATAATAATATTTTCCCCCAACAAAAGCACAGACTGTTCCTCAATATATATATATATATAAAATAAAATAAAAAGACACTGTTTTCATCACTAGAAACATAAAATATAACCGAAATATTTTCTGATATGTAAGCTAAATCAGGTATAGAAACCAAATGAGTTTGTCAAAGTTAATTTGCTAACACTATTTTCCTTAAGCATGCCTAAAACCAAGGTATGAAGGCCTAATAGAAGTTGAAAATCATTGGTATCTTTAAGAACAAGTATTTCTATTTTGTAATAGAATACTAAACACATGTTTAGGGCACAAAGCTCTTGGCTTCCAAATGAAAAATCATAGTCAGTGACCAGAAGGTATATTTAGATAGAAATACAGCCACATAATTAAAGAAACCAATCTACATTTCTGAACGACAAATTGAACCCTTTTCACCGTAAATTTTCCTGAGACAGAGATTATCCTAAACACTCTAATAAAATGTTTTTCAAAGTTTAGTTTAGAACAGACATTAAAAAAAAATAGAATCCAATAGCAAATAAAATTCAACTCAAATCTGGCTAATGCAGACAGTCTTTGTTCAATCAATCATATTGATGAAAAATTTAGGATGGGGAGGGGTTCACCAAAATAACATAATCAGCATATCAATTTAAACATGTATAAAATGGAATATCATATACACAGAAAGGCACAGAATACACAGAAAGGTTCAGTATACAAATATGCAAATAAATGACATAACACTAATTTGCATATAGCCTACTAACCTAGTCAATTAGTTAATTTACTCCATACGAAAGTGTCAAACCTATAGTGAAGTGATCTAGAAATCCGAACAGTAGCAGTATATATATAGGATCACGAAACTACCTTTACTTCCTCTTATTTCAGAGATCATAATAGAATACGTCCAGTTACCTACAAGTCAAAAGACATTTTTACTTGGAAGGAAGAACATATTACCATCAATGAACTAAACTACAGACTCCAGTGATCACTACAGATTAATAAAAAAAACCTATATATTTCAATAAGATTATATTAAAATGAGTAATGAAAACTAAAAAGCATCCAACTACAAAGAGATTTTCACATCGTGCTGCAAACATCAGTAGGAAGAAATGGTAAGCAAAGTTGCTATATAATAGATATCTTAGTTGGCATATAGAAAAGGTAAATGCTATTTCAATCTTCAAAGCAGCAACATGGCAAAACAAAATGCACGAGTAATTGGCTATAACAAGTAGATAAATCAATTACAGTTATGAATTGGCTTCCAATTAAACTCAGTGTTAAGGAAAGGTCTACAAGGAAAACAACATTTTCTAATCTTAAACTATTAAAACTTAAGCGGAATCAATAAAAAAAATACCAGATAGAACAACAACAATCAAGCCTTGTCCCACTAAGTAAGGTCAGGTACATGGATCAAATTACGCTATAATGTTCCTATCATAAACCATATTTAGGTCCAACTAAAAAAAACTACAGATAGAACAATGGAAGTATATTAATTAGTGGCTGCTGGGAAACAGATTCAGTGTAGATAAACTCATTAATATTAATCCTAATGTTTGTTATAAAAATCTAGATCAGTAGATCTATAAAATAAGGATTTCAGTTTGCACAAATCAGGCCTACTTCTGACTACTTTTCTCTTCCAGAACCAGAAGGTCCACAAATGAAACTAAGTACTGGCCCATTGCCCGGCCCTGAGTTCCTTTGGCTGAGGATTCTACATAATCTGAACATATACGGACTTATCGCTGTGAACTCTGTTCTTTCTTATGAAGCGATCATACCTTAGCTTAGGAAATGAAAGAAGAAGAAAAAGCGAGCAAGGAATAATGGTGGCCCAACATGTGATGTAAAATTAGGGGAACAGGGAAGGAACTGCCACAAAATTCTGATATTTCAGCAATTCATAACAAAAAAATGCAGAAGCGCATGTAGGAAACCTATGAAGAGTACTGTATTCGAATCATACATACATACATGCATGAGTTGAAAGTAACATGGGGGTCTTATTATGCTCTACGGTCACTCCACCTCATCTCATGTGCTGTCTTATTCTAGCAGGAACTATATAGTTAAGAATCCCTGACAAATAATGCATATAGTTCTCTCCTTGCTAGTAGAGGTTTCTAACTAAGTAGGATATAGTTCTCTCCCAGATTTCCACCCCAACCCAAGATCATCAGACAACATCTTCCAAAAGTCATCCCTCTTAGATTTGCCGCAGCAAAACAAACCTGCTACCATAGATAGGAGGCTAGAGTCCTATACTTGTTTCCTACCAGGGTGTGAACTGTGTGTGAAACCAGCATCTGTCGAAAGGCACGCCAATAAAGGATCACAACTCACTACTTGATCAAAGGTTGAGTAACCAGTAGACACCTTCACAATTTCCAGTCGTTGGCATCTCTTACATAGGTTATTAACGATATTTATTTATATTAATATGTTATATGTGATGTGGTAATTTTTTTCAACTGCCTTTACTGATATAAGAACTAATCAAGCTCAAACAAACAAAAATGAATTTACTAATGTCAATATAGCACAATGCTAATCCTATGGAAAACATTATGTAAATAAGTTGCTAAACAATCGCCATAAAATTATAATTTTTTAGTTGAAAAGATTTGTCCCTTTCACCATAGCACAGACACTTCAAATCGAAGGTGTGTCTGGTGAAGACGTGTCAGATGACCGAGTCTGGCATAGACATGACACTGACATGTGTGATTACAATTACTTGTGCTATTTTCTCAAATTTTCACAAATTATTATTAGTGTGAACGTTCCAACGTGTATGTTTCATTGATCCCCTTCATATGGGGAAACAATAGTGAATGTCCGCACAGTTTTCAAAAGGTATTATTACCTATTAGCAGTTGGACACAAGCGAGTCCCTTCCTTGCTGATCTTCCCAACTCGAATCGAAACAAGCGGCAAACAGAAGCATCTAGCTAACATCCCAACCTCCGATGGCTCAAAATGCTGCAAAGAACACGAATACACTTTATAACATCCATCACACGATCACATCATTCATCATCAAGCCTCAAGATGAACCTAACCTGAATCAATTGAGTCAACAACGGATCTTCAGAAACGCCAGATACACTATTCATCTTCAACAACGGTTTCAACCGTTCATCAGCTCGACACGCTCCCATAACTTGCATATCAAGCGCTTGCAACCACTGCATCAACCGATCTTCACAATTCCTCGTCTGAATCAACAGATCACCGTCAGATTCATCAACAATAATATCCGTCAACCGCTCCGTCAATCCAATTTCACTCCTCGAACCACCATCACCACCGCCGCCGTCGCCGTCATTTCCCGTCGATGAACTACTCACACCGAAACCACCTCCTGCGTACGATTCAACAGATGAAGAATCGTTCAAATCGTTGAAATCAAAATCCTCACCGTTCGATGATTCCAAATCTCGTTCTCTACGATTGGCCATATCCAATTTCAAGAAAATTATCCAAAAATCAAATCAAAACAAAATGGGTAACAAACCCTAGCTTTCGACACAAAATCAGAATCAAAATGCTTCGAAATCGTTATCCAGAAATCACGCACAGTACAATGAAGATTTCGTAGTAAAGGGTTTTAGAGAGAGAAAGAGATAGCAACGAAACGGTTTTTAGAGAGAGAAATAATATCTGCAACAGGTGGTAGTGAGAAATGATCGAAACAGAGATAAAAATGCGAGTTGTTTCATAAATAGTAGGCCAGTAAAGGTGACGTGGCGGATTTGAAATGAGTTATAGGTGAGTTTTGGGTTCGTTTGAGTTCCAGAGGCAGTGGTTGGTGGGGTATATCTTCCACGTAGGATTTAAGTGGGTCCTATATGTGAAGATTAGGGTGTGCCACATTGGAAGCTATGCTATGGCCGACTTTGTTTATCTGAGTTGGTTGAAAACGACAGCGTTGTGTAAGGACGGTGATACTGATTGATGGGGTCCACTCCATGGCCCTACCCTGAGAAATTTTCACTGGAATCTACTTTCTTTTGCAGATAGTAACGAGTAAAACTAATTTGATTTTGGCTAAATTGCATTTTGGTCCTTAACTATTTAAGTAGTATAGTTTAGTTCTTTAATTAAAATTCAATTTATTTTGATCCTTTAATTAAAATTTGATTTATTTTAGACTTTTTAATTTTGCTCCGTTACACATTTTGGTCATTTATGTTAGTTTTAATTCAAAAACGTTAGGTTTTCTTCATCTTCTTCTCTTTTTCATCTTCATATTATCTCCATCAACCTTCAGCAACAAGAATCCCAAAAAAATTCTGGAAGAAAATGAAAAAAACCTAACGTTTTTAAATTAAAACTTACGGAAATGACCAAATTATATAATAGAGAGAAGTTAACGGACCAAAATAAATCAAATTTTAATTAAGGGACCAAAGCGATACTACCTAAATAGTTAGGGGACCAAAAATACAATTTAGCCTTTGATTTTTGAAGGAAGTAAAGACTAATTTGATGTCATGCACTCACTCCATCCTGCAATAGATGATCCATTTAAAAATGTGCAATTTTGACCTAAATTACTTTAACCATATTTTTCTACTAATATAGAAAGATAAATAATATCATATAAGATGTCGTTAAATTCGTCTCGATGAGTATTTTCAAAATATCAAATTTTCATATTTTTTTCTAATTTATTCAAGATATTTAAGCTCAAAATTATGCATTGACATACGTTATAGGGTCAACTGTGTCATGTATTATGGGACGGAAGAAGTAATATTTTCGTGGATCAAATTAATTCATACACCCTCCGGTCACAAATATAAGCAAAAAATCATTTTTTTAGATACATTCAATTAATGATGTATCTAAAAAGTACATCACTAATTGAATGTATCTAAAAAGTGGAATTTTGCTTATATTAGTGACCGGAGGGTGTAGGTGATAAAGAGTCAGAATTAATTTGCTATCTTTTGCAACAACAAAAAAATTGCTATCTTTTTCAAAAAGTTTATAGATTAATTGGGTCGTAATAGGGGTGGCAAAACGGGCCCGACTCGTCGGGTCAGCCCGTTCAACCCGTAATTTTAGGCGGGCTGGGGTGAGATTTTGAGTCCATCTCTCTAGTTGGTTCGTCCCTATTAAGCCCGCCGAAAAAGCGGGTCATAGCGGGCTGGCCCATTGGCTTATTAACTTAGGAAAATTGAAAAAATTATGTAGACTTTTTATGGTTGATTTATTTTGAGACTTATTTTATTTCATGTTGATGGATTTATTTTGTAATTTGTTTTATATTGGATGTTGGATGTTTGATGGATTTATTCAATGTTATAGTCTTTATATTGAATTTACTGTTTTTATAATAGCAGCGTATTTGTTAATAACAATCGACAAAAAAATATTTTTAAAAAAAGATGGGCCAACCTGCTAATCTGCCTTTAGGCGGGGCGGGATGCGAGTTTGAGTCACTCCCTCAAGTTGGCCCGCCCCACTCCACCCTATTTTTGGCGGGCTAATAGCGGGCTGGTCTGTATTGTCATCCCTACGTAATTGTGAAGTGTGGTAAAAAAGTTTATAGATTAATTTGAGTTTTTTTAATTGAAAAACAAAATGACAAAGTAGTTCATATAAATAATACTCGTCAAAATTAAAAAACAAAAATTACAAAGGGTGGTAAACAAGTATGACATCCTATATCCTTAAAAAACATGACACCCCTATATTATTTTTATTTGTTTAGTTTAGTGGTTATAAATTCATCCTTTAAGATAAATAAATGGAGAATTTAAAGTTTAAATTCCTATATATACATACTGCAAAGTCGTTTGTAATTAAGTTATACTCATGAGAACTCGTATATTTCTTATCTCACGAGAATTTTAGCTTTAATCGTTTTTAAGAAAATTTTGTTCAATTCAATTAAACAACAATTATTATTACCTCAATAATACTTTTAAGGCTTTTCCCTCCAAAAAAAATACTAAATGTTAAATTAAAATTGTCTTACACCTTCTTGAGCAAAATATTATATCATAGAAAAATGACAATTAATTTGATCAAAGAGGTGTTAATTTTAAAAATGCACACCATCCTTATAAAAAATGCTCATCAAGCACAAAATATCAATGGTATCTCAAAGTTTAAAACATTCCGCATTATACGATTGTTGTTTTGACATCCATTATCTCTTACAAACACATAAAAATGACAAAAAACTAATTACCGTCGATTTTCTGTTTTGAAGTAAGCTGTAGTTACTTTGATGTGTTTTTTTGTCATTCTCATGTATTTTTAAGGAACAATGGATGATAAAATAGTAACATTTGCACACCAATTACTTGTAGTAATAGACTTGGTGGAATGGTGGTCCATGGCTTAATATGTACTCGCTTGTCTTATTAATCTTCTCTTTACTTATTTTCTTCTTTTCCTATGGGTTGTTTAATGCGAATCATTCCAATTTTAAGGAGTAAAACTATTGTGGTAGGGACTGACTGGATTAAAATATAGTATTGCTCAGGGGACCATTGATGACGTGCATGGGCCCTCGTTTTCACGGATATCTATTTCATGTAGGTCCCACTACTGCTACTTGCATGAACACATTTTTGCTTTGATATCGACACACTTGCATATGACCATGTTAATTTCGATAACGCTAATTTGTGTTTTTAGAGTATAAGCTAAAGAACTAAAAATATGTAATTAAAAAATAAATTTTTATTGGAAAGACACAATTTTATATTTTTAAATTATTAATTACACAATTTTTAAGAAAAAATATTTATCTTTAGTGCTTTAACTTGTACTTTAAGAACATAAATTAGCATTTTTCTATTATATGATTTTATAATAGTTTTAAAAATAATGTTGTTGTGAATTCGGATCAAGTCACATCAATAAAATTTGATGTGCGAAGCAAAGATTAGCAACAACTAATAACTAAAACAATCACAGGTGATAAAAACAAGTCTAACAACTATGTAAAACAAAATCACAACGGAATCGAAAAACGAGTAAATGAATAGTAGAGAAGAAGAACAACACACGATATTGTTTAGTCAGTTCGGTCCAATATTAACATACTTTAAAGGAGAAAGAGAGTAACTTTACAAAAATATTCCAAAAGGAATTATAAAAGTTAGTCCTTAAACTCAATTCTACATTTTCTTTTCGATTGTCTTCATGTGGCCAAGAGACTAATAATTTTTCTATCCAATGTGTTTATATTTGTTTCCCAACCCTAATTTCTATCCCCAAAAGAAATCGATCCAGGTCCTTAACCTTTAATTCATAAGTATTTTCTCTTTTGGTAAAATCTAGTTTGTTTCAATCTCACCTTTCAAAAGGCATTGACAATTTCCCAATAGTTTATTATTCATTCGGTTCTCCTTCAAGATTCACATCTTTTTCACACTTAAAATTGTGTTCAAACCGCCAATTTATAACTGACATAATAACCAAGATGTCTAATGAAAAACACCTAAAAAGAACTTTTTTTAATTATCTTCAACGACTTTTAATAAATGATAATAAGGATGGAGCGTCATTAGAGTATTTGTAACATGAAAACTTCAAAATATTTATCACAAAAATCGTACTTAGATTTAAATGGTCATACATCCAGAACTAAATACATCTATCATCGGGATGTTGTCACCTTACATGTACCGGAGCATATGGATGCATGCAAAAAGACTCTATCACACTCAAATTAGTGACGACTTTAGTAGAATACTAGTATTAGAGAACAATGTTTAAGTATAGCATTTTACTCCCTCCAAAAAAAAAAAAGTATAGCATTTTACAAGCACATGAACATCTCAACTAGTTCTGATAGGATTTCTCAATAATGAATCTCTTAATAGAGACAACATCGACAAACTTACTATTCCAACTATATACAAGAAGATTTTCCAACAAGCATGACTTTTGGAATCCAATTTGGCATCGATGGAGATTAGATCGAATCACCTTGAGCTCAATGTTTTGAAAATCAAAGATAAAATCAAATTGGCAAGACGTCTAGATTATTATAGTTTAACTAGTGTAATTGATTCAGGCATTACAAATCAACCTAATACTACATGTGGGGTTGAAGTTTGGTTGAGAATACCGTCGGAGGAAGAGGAGGGTGACAGAGGGATTGGAGTTGTAATGGGAAAGGAGAGGGGCCAATTTGTAATTCTCAAAAAATTATAATCTAAACTATTGTTTCATAAAATAAAAATAGACGCAAAGTTCGGAGTAATGGTGTATAAAAAGGACGCCACCGCCTTTGGTTGAAATCATGGCCAAAACTGGCCAAACTAAAATCCATGGATGCCACTCCTCCAATGTAAAAGCAAAATACTCTAATGAAACCCTGAATCCAAATTAGATTGATAGCATAAGATTAGACACCTCAAGTTGAGATCCCCCAAAATGAGAGCCCTTAGTTAAATTAGCCACCCAACACAACCTTTAGGAGTCGAGTATTTTCCGTAGATATCGACCGAGGAAGGGAGAGAGAGACCAAACTATTTCTTTTTCTACCAAGCATAGTCTAAATATAAAATATTATAAGATAGCCATCAAATGGATTTCTTTATGAGATAAAAAAAATAACCATCAAATGGTTATAGGAAGCTTTTCATGAAAATAGACGGATGAAAAATGGGAATTAATTGTGTTCTAAAGTTGCTGAAAGCTTAATTTACTCACTTTCGTTCTAAATGTTGAAAATGTATAGAAATGTAAACCACGTCCAAATACATGTTTATCCTCATAAAAGTTCTTTCCAGAACTAAGTTCATGACTCCATATCACTTGCTCTTCTTTGGTTCTTTTGTATATTGAGCAATTAGAGCTTCAACATCCTTCCAGAAGAGGCCCTCAACCAAGACTCCATCCTTAGTGAACCTGGAATCCAAACAAAAAACAGATTGATGCATTCTGATTACCAACAAATGTGCACGTATGAATACTTATTCATATGTCCGGTGTCTGTGTGAATGATTATATAAGGGATATTATATAAGGGATGAAGGGAAAAAGAGAAATACCACTGGGTAACACTTTTGGTAAGATGTACTGGTTCATTTGCAGAAACTGATTTTGGATCTGCGCTTTCTATGGTGAGAGTGTATATGTCAGAAAATCTGGGTAATTTGGAGGAAACTACCAAACCGGTACTGGTAAAGGAACCCTGTAAAAAAGAAATAAAAGCCAAGTTGGAACACACTGATATATGTCTGAAACTTCTGCTGAGAGAATAAAATCAAAAGCATTACTTCATTTGTTAACACAGTTCAAAGACAAACCTAAATCTTTTTTAGATAAATGAAAATAATATATTCTGTCACAGCAGCCACTACAAAGACAAAACATGAGATATCTACAGTCTACACCAAACAGTTTGCATCATTACACGTGACACTAATCGATACATGTCATGACTTACCTTCTTTAAATCACTGCTGAAAAATGAAGCAACATCCAAATTATGATTCAAAGCAACCAAAACCATAAAGAACTTTAGTAGTTTTGGTCAAACTCAGATTTCATATGAAAATGAATGAAAGTTAGAATAACAAAGATAAAGGCACTATCCTGGTCAAATTTTCAACCTAAAGACATGCCATAATCTGCATAAATAGTTTGGTTGCCTTGTTTTTAACCCATGGATGTGAAAAATTATCCTGCTGTAACTTTTATCAACTTCAATTGAAATTCAACAAAAGGATGTAGAGAACATTGAGTGCTACCGGATTATATTTACCCAGAGGATTGCTACACTTTTTTCAACACTCACTCTAACATCCACTCTCTTATTGGGTGCAACCAATGAGTCCCAAACTTTGGGAATGGGTCCCACATAAAGTGGTAGGATCCACATTGATTTCATCCAATAAGAAAGTGAGTGTTGAAAAGAGTGTCCCATAGCATTCATTTATTTGCCCATACATAATAAAATGTTAAATGCAACTAAATATCAAATAAATATTACTAGCTTATCAGACCACAATTAGTTTCAGCTCATTGTCAACTTCGTGTATGCCCTGTTTAACATGAGTGCTTAATGTTTATCATGGTTATTGAGCTGAAAGTCTGAAACAGTCATCTTCAAATAAATGTATTTGTATGCATCTTTATGCCTTACTATAGCACAGTTCTAAATAAACTAACCAGACATTAGCATTATTTGTCTCTCCAAAAGAGGAAAAGGAACTTGCTAGTTGAAACAGTAAGAAAAAGGTATACTCTTGTCTCAATCCCTTTCTCTAACAGACACAAAATGGCACACGATAGATTATAGAAATATGACAATTTTTAAATGTTATTTCTTTATCTTGGAAGTGCATTAAAAATGGTCAGATTAAACAACGATTGAATCAGTGCACAAAACAGGGGGCTATTTAAAGGAATGTGCTTTAGCTAAGTTCACAGAAACTTACAGTCAGAGGATAAGTAAACAGAATGGCATTCTTCTCCTTAGTGTATATGATCAGCTGCAACACCAAGTTGAAGACTACATACGTACGAGAGTCAAGGATCAAACAACAACGAAGCAGAAGAATGAGTAGACTTACAAACACAAACAATCCCATATCCCTTTTCACATAAATCATCAAATTCATTTAGGCAAAAACCTCAACAACTTTCAATTAAAATAACTACCACATCACACTCTACTTCAAAAAGTTAATTCCAAACATTTCATTTTCAATACACACACACACCTTTCAATTTGAACAGTTCCCGCATCCCATTCTACTTCAAAAATTTAATTGCAGATATTTCATTTTCAATACACACACTCCTTTCAATTTGAACACACATAAAAACACACACTCCTACATACAAGAAAGAGTTCTAATTTTGAAAAATCCTTAATTTAGATATTTACTTATCCAATTATCCCCATCCAAACCATCAAAAACATAACAAAAACAGTACCGTCAATCACATATCACAGAAAATAGCAATTTGTTCAAATCCCGCTAGGCTACAGTGATATAATTCTCCCATAATTGTTATTTCACAACACTTTCTTTTTTAATTTCTAAATAGTGTATTGTGAAACAATAGTGGTTTGCTCTGTAACACCGACACTTCTATCAAAGCCGTGCCCGACATCGACACATGTGATCTCATTCAATTATGCCGTTTTCTTAAATTAGTACTGGTATAGACATGTAGCATCTCTGGTGTCCATGTCTGTGTAAATAGTTTGTTAAAACTCGGCTACCCTATAGCAAGCAACATTATATCCGCTATATGACAACACTAACAAAAATCCAATTTTTCTATCACTAGGCAATATCATCAAGCATGTGTATTTTTTAAAATTAAACACACGCATACATATATACACAGTGAATAAACAAAAAAAAGGTATGGAAAGGATATAAGGCAATGCAGGCAAGGAGAAAATCACGATTCTCCGGAAACTTCTTCTTGTAAAACTGAGCAAAGAGAGCAATGACGATTATAACAGACCCAAGCAACAGCCTAATATTGCTCAATTTCACATCCTCAACATACCCACGACCCGTTACAACCTACAATCCAAAATTCAAACCAATTCAATCCCAATTGATAAACAAAAAACTCAATTAAACACAAAAATACAACAGAATTTATCAAAAATCAACAAGATAAAAAAATTTAGGGTTTAACGAACGAACAAACCTCAGAAGCAGACTCATCGAGAATGTGCTTGATTGAATGATGATCTAACAGATTCGCTTTCTTCTGTCCTTTGGATGCCATTTTTCGATTTCTTCGTTGAGACTTCGATTGACCCAAATGAGAAGAAGAAACGGAAGAAAGAAAACTGAGAATTTGCGCACTGAATAAAACCTTCGTTTTTATTTTATTGATTGTTACATCAGAAAGTGACGATGCACGTCATTGTAAGATTCTGGTCCAATCAGGTTTTATTATTTTTGCTTTATATGTGATTGGATAAATTATGTGGCAAAGTACGATTGGATGGAAGTTTAAGTCTATTAAACTTATGTTTTTTGGTTACAAGTCGATTAAATTGTTTTCCTTCAAAAAAAACTATTAAATTTTTATTTATTGATTATTTTTAAAACTAGATATCATGTCCAACAACTTACTAATCCCAAAGTTATTATTTCACCGTCCATTTATATGACCTGACATAATATACTCATTATGTTTTATATTAGATGACATATTTGATAATGTGTACTGTTGATCACACTTACTTTGATTATATTTTTCTATTAATATATAAAGATAAATAATATCATATAAGATGTCGAAGAATTTGTCTAAATGAATATTTTTAAAATATTCAATTTTCATAAAAAATTAATAGATAATTAAAAATATTAAAGATATAAAGTATATATATATATATCAAAGTCAACTGTCTCACTTAATATGAAACGGAGGGAGGGAGTACAAAAATTAGACTAAAAAACTAATTTTTTTTATTTGTAATTAATTTATTGAGACAAAAATTAGAATAATACTCGTTGCCACACTAATGAATTAAGAAAGAAAAATAAAGAATGATGTGCTAATATTTTTAAAATATTGTACGATCATTTTGTGAAAGAAAAGAAAAAACTTTCTACAAATTCAAAATAGCACTAAATTCTAAGATATGACGTTAGCTTGCTATTAGTTCTATTTTCATTCGAGTAAAGCTCAAATTCATAAGCCACAATAGCACTTCCCGCATATAATTTTGAATACTACACTACTCCTCCACAAAACTCTTCTGTTCTGCATGATTTTCAAAAATGTCTCTGCATGAGTTAAGTTATGTTGCGTGACTTAACTAATGCACCTTATAACTTATGCGTGACTTCTTATAACTTATGCGTGACTTAAGTCACGCATCACTGTCATGTGCGCGAGTTAACTCACACACGTTGGTCGGTGGTCAGAACTCAAGAACACACGTTTTTATAGATGGTGGTCAGTTTTCAACATTCAATCTACACGTTTTTACATCATTTACACGTTTTTTTGACCACGTTTATGTTTTTTTTTATAACTTATACTATCATTCCTACCTATAAATAACCCTCCATACTTCCCTATTTCCTCACACCATCTCACTTTCTCTCCCTCCTCACTCTCTCCCTCTATTTCTCTTTTTTTTTGTTTCTTTCAATAGTCTCTTTGGGGGCAAAAGTGATCAGTCTTTTTGAGGTAAAGTAGTGAGTAGCCGACTTAGAAAAGTGAACAGCACTTGGGATAAAATTAACTTTGCTTCTTTTTACCCCAAACACTTTTTACCGTGGGTAAAAACATTCTTCTTGGGGTATAAAAAGAACCAAATTTAGATTTAGCCCAAGGGTTGATGATCCACAAGAAGGCTGTTCACTATTTTACCACATGAAGACTGGTTACTTTTTACCCCAGATAAGTATATTATTTAGTGAATTTGAATAAATGTATCAATTATTGCATGAAGTTGATTAATAAAATGAGATGTTGCTTTTATTTTTATATTTGCTTTTATTTTCTAATTTTGTATTCAATGAATTTTGTTATATGTATCAATTATTTAATGAATAATTCGAATAAATATTTATTTGAAGTGCATAAATAAATAAATAAATATTGAATTAGAATAAAATATAATTTATTTTCTAATTTCGAATTTATTTTAAGTGCATAAATAAATTAGAATATAGCAAATAAATAATTTAGAATAAAGTGAACAAATAATGATGTGAATAAATTCGAATAACCTCGCGTATTGAATAAATTCGAATAAAAAGTCTAATTAAAATCAGCGTGGAATTGAATAAAGTTGCGTATTGAATAAATTCAAAAAAAAGTTACATTTACATTACAATACATAAAGTTCATAAATACGTCATATCATTACATTACGTTACGTTCAGAAATGCACATTCCAACTACAACAATTATCTTACCTTTGAATGGGGTAAATTCAAACTTGCCAAACAACAGCTCTCAAGCATTCACCAGGAAGTTCTATTGTTTCATTCAATAAATTAAATTCGTGTTAGCTTGGTTTAAATAATGATATTTAAGTGTCAACATAATGAGGTTTATTCCTTGACAATTCAATACCGTCATATAAACCGAGCTAACAAGAATTTAATCTTTTGAATGAAACAATAGAACTTCTGGGTGAATGCTAGGGAACCGCCGTTTGGCAAGCTTGAATTACCTCATTCAAAGGAAGACAATTGTTGTAGTTGGAAGGTGCAGTTCCCTGTCTAATAACGATATTTTGGCGAAATTAGACTTATATAATACATTCGGGTTGCACCTTCAAACTACAATAATCATCTTACCTCTGAAATGGTAAATTCAAAGTGGCTAAACTCCAGGACTCCAGCATTCACTCGGTAATTCCATTGTTCTATTCAAAATATTAAATTCTTCTTAGGCTTGGTTTAAATGACAATATTCAAATATCAAAAAAATGAGATACATTCCTTGACGCTTGAATACCTTCATCTAAACAAGCCTAACAAGAATTTAATCTTTTGAAAGGAACAATGGGAACGCGGGGCGAATGTCGGAGTCCTGTCGTTTAGCCACTTTGAATTTCCATTTCAGGGTAAGATAATTATTATTGTAGTTGAAAGGTGCATTCTCTACCTAATCACGACCCTCACCTAATCACGATCTTATGACGGAATCAGACCTTTGATGATATCTTCAGTTGATCTCACCAACGTTGCTCACATATCGATCCACTGGAACATGCTGTGCTACCAAAACATGGTCGTCACATTTTTGTCGTTTGTCAATTCCATCTAATTGAATGATACTTTTCCATCGTCAAGCGCTGGACGTTTATACCGAACGTATTCCATCTTTCTTGTCTCTCCGAGGTTGACTCCTTGGTTGAATTCATCCAGCTGATCCTTGAGACCTCTTAGCGTTATACCAAGGCACCGAACCTTCAACCTATGAGGTTCTTCGCCGTTGAATTGTGCACGAACGTCGATCCACCCGACCATTGTTTCAAATCTACACAATAATAAATTAAAAACAATCAATGAAAAACTTATTTAAACATTTCATCAAACACTTGGAGTGCAAATTATACATAAACTCTAAAACTCATAACTACAACATTAACATGCAAACATCATACCATAATTAAGTAACATAAGCCATTTGCATGTAACATTGTATCATTTCTTGCAAGCAAAATCAAAATTTAAACAAACCCTAAATCTAAAAAAATTCTCAAAAACTCAAAACCTACAACATAAACATGCAAACATCTAAACATTTAAGCAACACATGTCATTTTCATGTAAACATTGTATGATTTCTTGACAAAAAACAAAAATTTAAATAAACCCTAAATTTAAAAAAATTTGAATTTAAGAGGAAAAACCTAACATATAAACATAAAAGGTTAATGATGTTTGATGATGAAAACTTACTTGTTATTGGAGTGTTGTTTGATTTGAACTTGAAGGAATTTTGGATTTGGTGATTTGAGAGAGATTTTAGAGATTTTTTGAGATTTTAGATGAGAAACGAGGAAATGAGTGTTCTGCCTTGTTTAAGACAGCACGTTGCGTGAGTTAACTAACGTTGCGCTAATTAACTCACACAGCGTTAGTTAACTAATGCATAATTTTACATTTGCATTAGTTAACTAGCGCAGAGACATTTTGGTCATGGTTGCATGACGGAAGTGTTTGTGCAGGGGAGAGCAGTAACCTATAATTTTTTGAGAGAAAACGGTGTAAGATTACCTTTACACGAATGTTTAATCGTGTTTGTCCTTTTCTTTTTAGTAAATCATGTAATTGTCTTCTGATAGCATATAAAAGTTTTAAAACCATGTTTTATTCAGCTGTACAAATGGTTAAAAGATCGCATTGATATTTGATAGGTTAGAGTTTAAATAATATGCAACTTTTCATAATTCAAGTGTGTATAATTTTGTTATTAGATTCTTTTGAAAAGTATAATTTCGTTATTAGGTTCTTTTAAAAAGAAAATGTATTATTTAACTTTTTTATTATAATTTTCATTAAAATGTTTTATAAAATTATAGAAAAAAACAAATATTTTCACAACATAATTGATTGTGAAAACCCTACTAAGAATTTTTTCAAATAAAAAAAAATTAGGGGTAAGAAAATAACTTTTTTTGGGAAGGGAATAATTTTTGATTAATAAAATAATGAAGCATTTTGTTATGTAAATGCAGTTGATTTGGTAGTTCCGTCAATATTGAAACATCATCTACCTTCTCACATAATTTAATAAAATCCATAATAAGGTTTTTTTTACCCAATTTAATAAAATCCATAATTTTTTATTAAATTAATTTCTCATGATACATTGATAGTTTATTATCTTAATGCCCATGTTTATCACTGTATTAAATAGCTAAAGGTTTTTTTTAACAAAAACACTTGTTAATCTTCTTCAAAAAGAAAACAAAACACTGGTTAATATTGCATTTAACTCCTTTTTTTGATAGTCAAATAAAACCTAATAGAAGCTTAAAAAAAAAACGTTCTCACTGGTCTGTTCAACCTATTCAACAGGATATTGGCCATATGTGACCACTTCGAGTCGGGGCCAAAAAACACAGTAGTATGTGAAAAGTGAAAACTAATTCGACCATTAACAAATTCAAAGAATAACATATAAATTAGGTTTAATTAATGATTTGGTCCCTTAAGTTATTAGTTTGTTACATTTTGGTCCTATAAGTTATTAACGTTATAATTTGGTCCCTTAGGGTCCGTTTGGTTCGAGAATTAGGAGGGGAGGGAAGGGGAGGGGAGGGAAGGGAAGGGGAGGGGAGGGGAGGGATTTTAACGGAGGGGAGGGGAGGGGAGATATTTTTAATTAAAAACGTGTTTGGTTCGCAAAGGGAGGGGAGGGGAGGGGAGAGATTTTAATATTATTTTACCGTTTTACCCTTAAACTTAATTAAATAAAAGAAACCGCTAGTTTTTACGATTTCAGAAACCGACGAAAGAGTAGCGCATACCTAAGCTGTTTATTTTATCTCAAATTGGCTCATGTATTTTGCTCCATGCATCATATATATTTTTTTATAAGAGCAATTCTTTGAAATCCTTACATTTTTGGTCAATTACTTCCATAAAAAATAACACATATCTTAATATATAATCAAAGTTGTTATAAGAAAAATATAACAAAATAATAAAATTTGTTACAAGAATAAAATAACCTAATAATAATATGATTGTTACAAAATAATATAATCTAATAATAATAAAAGTTGTTGCAATGTTAATATTGAGATTTGAAATTAATTTAAAGATAATTATGACAATGCAATAAAATTTTAAAGAGATTTGCTCCACTCCCCTTCTCTCCCCTCCCCTTCTACAAATTGAACCAAACACATCAAGTTAAAAGTTAATCTCTGTTAGCCGATTAAATCCTTGAAATTAATTTAAAGTTAATCTCTGTTAGCCGATTAAATCCTTGCCGTTAACTTTTATAAAAAAAAAAAAAAACTCATTGTCATAAATTTCTTCAACAATATAAAAAAAAACAGAGATATTAAACTTAAATTAATAAAATCAAAAGCAAACAACAACAATCCAAAGAAAGAAGTAAATCCTGTGACACCCTTTGAATGAATTGAAAAGGGTCAAAGGGAATTTGAGATTGGAATAGGAAAGGTGAAAGCTTTAGAACTAAAAATTGTTGAAAATGAAAACTCTATCTTAGAGAGAGGCTGAAGTTGAAACGGCTGAAATTCTTGCTGTGTTGTATCATTGATTCCCTTTGTTAAGTCGTGTAGCATACTCCTTTAATCCAAAATAACTATTCTTCTGTTTTGATGGCGGCGTTGTCGTCGTTCCTGCTTCTTCTGATGTGGGAAAAGCTTAAGCTTCAAGTCCTGCAGAATCATAGCTTCTATTTTGTTAACCACTCTTTCTTTTCCAGCCACCGAATTGAATCATTGAGTCATGAGGCATACTCTTTCATTTCAAATAAATAAATACTTCCTGTGCTTTTTTTAATTGGATTTTGTATTTCTCTAGGAAATTTTAATTGGGATTAGGGGGTTTTGAATTTGGGGAAAAAGTTAATATTGATGTTTAAATTGGATTTTTGGGTTTCTTTAATTTTTGCAAAATTTCTGAGTTTGTTGTTGAAGGTCTTGGAAGGAGATGACGATTGTGATGAATTTTCTGGATTAGATGATGAACATGAAGAATTTTTGAGTTTGATGATGAATTTTAACGTTTTTTCACAAAAGTTAACAACAAGGATTTATTTAAGTAACGGAATATAACTTAAGGGACCGAAATGTAACGTTAATAACTTATGAGACCAAAATATAATCAACAAATAACTTAAGGGACCAAATCATTAATTAAGCCTATAAATTATCATATAATACTGTAATCACATTTAATGATTCTAAAAAATATATTTAGAATCACATATGCTAACATAAAAATAACATATTTTTTATGATAAAATTGAATATGTTAAATGAAGTATTTTACTTCCTCACGTTCCATCCAAAACCCTCCATCCAAACATTTCATAAGTATATTGATGCTATTGTGTTGTGTGGGTGCATGATTACTTCTTTCTCATCCACTAGCAAGATAATTTGGAATCAAACTGTATGCAAGTACCAGCCGACCATTAGACATATTAGGGTCCGTTTGATGGACATGATATAATATACAATTTGATGCCATAAAAAATACTACAACTTTCATTTATTGAACATAGAATTTTACAACAAAAGTGAGAAAAAAAACATTATAAATGACATACAAGTGACTTAGCATGTAAGTTTAAACACGAATTTTTCCATTTGGAAGCATGTCTTAAATAATAATCATGTTTAAACTTTAAAGCCGTATTTTAATCTCCTATTCATCAAGTAACAATTTTTCCAATGCCACAGTCTATTTCCTATGATTAAATTGAATATGCTAAATGAAGATGGTTCGTGAATAATGAATCTGAGGGAAACTAAAATACTTGATTTGCCAAATCACAGAACCTTTGGCTTTAAAGTGTTGGGAACATTCTTTGCAAGCAAGGAACGAGTCTGCTCAACTAGTTTTTCTTTCACCATAAACAAAACAGCTGCAGCAAGAACACTTTGTACAATTTTGGTTCCCATGCCTTTGTAAAATCCATTAAACCCTTCATAGCGGATCATCTTAATAATAGCATCCTGTGTACCTGAATTCGAAGAACATACTGTTTCAGATGTAGTCAAAAAATATAAGGAGTAAAAACAGTTTTTGTCCCTAAATCACTGTAGTCTTGATCTAGTCTACACATGAATTCTATAATGCTATTATTTCACTATAGTCTTCATTGAACCTATATATCACACCAACACTTAAGATTAAAGGCATGTCCGAGAGTCATGGGCACCAACACGACACCGACACTTATAATTACATACAATCCCTTCAGTTGTGTCCGGTGTCCGTGTAAGACCATCTCCATTGGGAGGGTCTTAACTATTTAAGACCCGATACCTATTAGGTACCCCCAACGGGGATAATCTTTTTCAGGGTCTTATAAGACCTGGGGTCTTACTTAAGACCCCCACTTTAAAGCGGGACCCACACTCTTTTAATATTAATTTTTTAAAATATAATGATATGAAGTTATTGATAGTTGATTAGTGGGTCCCATTTAAGAACTTTGTGTGAGATCTGGGTTGGAGTGATTGAGTGCTTATTAGGTACTACTTTAAAAAATTATAAATTAGTGATGTGTACACGTGGGGCCCATTTAAGAACTCAAAAATGGGTGTCTCCATTGTGGATGCTCTTAGTGCCTCATATTACCTAACACCGTTCAAATTATTAAGGGCAAAAAAACATGGATGTCATGCCACATAGTATTTCCTTATGCTGACATAGCCACATAAGCATATTGACTGGGAAGCAATAGCAGAAGCATTTATAATAATGTTGAACAAGAGCAATAATCATAATCTAACTCAAGCAATGCAGGGCTCATAACCTCATTTTGGAAAACCAGACCGAAAGTACAGATAAAACACGCAGCTATTGGATTATGAACCATATTCATGGTATAATAAGAAAAGATTGTCGCAACTTATACCTTTATAATTGTGTCTCTTGTCTCCGTTGTTAACTTGTCTAGCTTGAAGCCTTGCCTGCGATAGCAACAAAAGCAACAGAACAGATTCAGAACAATATTTTGGATGCACTTTCCTCGTTTAATTTTGTCAGCTCCTTCTTCCTTTTGTTCTTAAGAATAATGATATAACGACACAATGTAATTAAGAAATGAAACATATTGATTATTGACTATTGTGTATATTAACAAACACACTGCAAAAAATGGCATGAATGTATGATATACCTTCACAACAAGAAGAGGATAGGTTACAACTGTAGCTCCAAGCTTTGCGATAGCTCCGAGAAGAAATATCTAGTTACACAAAGCAATCTTTAGTCTGCCAATGTTGTGAAAATTTTAAAACTTACATAATAGAAAATGTGAGTGGAATCATTCATATGTCATTTTACATACGGAAGTGAAATGAAAAATTACCTCTAAAGCAGTTACGCTACTGCTAGCACGTCTTTTTTTCAACTTCGCTAACAAGGTTTCATACAGCATGAACTGTATAGAAGGATTGCTTACCTGAGATATGTAATATAACAACAAATCATTAAAACTCCCTTGGCATGAAAAAAATTAACCATCAAGTATCAACGTACCATGACCAATGTTGGTAATACACCCTTCCAGAAACCCAAAACTCCAGCTTCATCATAAACTTCTTGAATCTGCAAATATGTAGGAGAACATTATACTTACAAGTTACAACTCTGCAAGTTTGATGATTAGATTGTTTGATCAGACTCAAACTTATGAAAGCGTAAACTGTCATCTGGAATAGTTGCCAGGGACAAGAGACAGACTCTTCCAAAAATTCAGTGTATGATTAGATAGAAAACATTATGAGCATGACTTATTGATCAATTCAAATACTTTCCGATCACCTATTCTGTCTGATACATAAATGATGCAAAAATTAGCATAGTAAAAAATAAAACATTATGAGTATGAATTATTGATCAATTCATTTAAATACTTTCCAATCGCCTCTAACAGCAAAAATTAGAGGGCAAAAGCATCACGGCAGTTTTGACATCCCAACTACGCTGTCACTTTAAAACTAAGCAATCACCTATTCTGATTGATGTGTAAATTATGCAAAAATGAGCACAGTAATCAAGAGTCTTGAATCAAGACTATAAGCTCAGGTCACCAAAAATCTCATTGGTAACTAGGACCTGTTTGGATTAACTTATTTCAGCTTATCTACTGACATAAACACTAGTGATACTATTTGGGAGAGCTTATGGAAACAACTCCTGACATATAAGCTGTTTTCAACTTATTTCCCTAAGCTCTTCGGAATAGCTTATGAAAACAACTTATAGCTTATATGAAAATAGTTTGACTTTATTTTATCTTTTGTTATAGAAATATCTTATGCATAAACCCTTATATGAAAAGTGCTTATGCTAAGAGTATTTAATTAAGCTGTTTATCCTGACAGGGTTTAGCCAACTAGCATAACTTAACAAACTGCCACTGAATATGCCATACTAATAATTCTTTCATAATAAGATTAGAGACTATCATAAAGATAGATTTTACCTACCACATGGCTAGTTCCATAAGCAAGGGGCTCAACAGTAGAAAGCGTTGTTTGTTCAATGGCATCTGACAACCGCGGATCAGGGAGAGTTTTCCTCGATTCTTTTCTATGAGTCTGCACAGTAAAAAGCACTTTTTAGGTGAAATAAATAGATAAATAGATATAAAAGATGAATGTAAGACTTGTGTTTATATCCTATTGTAATAGAAGTGAAAATCAACTAATGCTAATCACCTGCATGCGAGTAACAACCAGCCATATCGGATTTGTCAACAGCACGTTAACGCAGCTGCGTGAAAGGTTTATCAGGAAATTGAGTCATACCATGTGAGTAATTTAAGTAATTTGTTTTACAATCAATGTAAATTTTACCCGGATAAAGCAGCAACAATAAGTGAGGAGAACATTCCAACTGATCCATCACCACTGCCTAGTCTCATATTCTCTAGTGCAGCTGCTTCAGCTCTATTCCTGAATATTTGATAGAAATAATAGTAAACACCCTGTACCATAAAATTGCAGAAATTAAAAAAGGGGAAACTTATATATAAAGAAATTGAATAGGTTGCCAGAAAATTCAACAAGCAGGATCAATTACTTATAAAATTTAAATTCATTTCGATTTAAGAAATACAAAATGAGTAACATCACAGACTGTCCAACGTCATTAACAAATTCAATATCAAGAATAATCTATGATAACTCAATACGGAACTATTCTTTTGTTCTTTTCAAATCTGTCTCATTAACGTCACAGAGTCAAAGGCCCTATAGATTTTCGGCATAAGTAGGCTTTAACTTTACAGGAACCTACACCACATTAAGTTCAGATCAAGGTTATCAATATCTAGATTTAAATAGTAAATTCGTAAGATTTTACAATCCTGCTCACACTCTCAGATATGAATCGGGTGCAAGATCCCATTTTTGAGCAAGATTGATGCGAGGTCGTACCAAAATCGTTTCTGGATTGTGAAATCACACAATTGTGTGTGATCCTGAGTGTTTATGGGCTCAGAGATACTTGGGTCATGCACAACCCGGTTTGTGATTGCTCTGTTTTTGTTTTGGCTCTGCTTTAGGAATCAATATTGCATTCGTGATTTGATCTAGACTAAAGTATTTTGTTTTGTGGACTTACTTGTTTTATGTTTAAGCTTTAAGTACTTTTTTTTTTAACTTATTGTTGTATCTTTAAGCTTTGAGTAGTTTCTTTTGTGGACTTCGCTGTTCTATTTCTAAACTTGTGAACTTATGCACTATATATATAATTATATATAGACACACACTTAAGACCATGGTTACAATCTTGCTATACCTTCCCGATCCTACGTAATTACTTAGGTAGGACCTTTTGATCGTAGTTGCAATCTTGCTACCCCCTCCCGACCATGATAAAAAACTCGATCTTGAAACAACCTTGGTTAAGAGGACTGTTTTCTGATCGACTGGGTCATTATGCGAGTGAATAACAGAGGAAAAGAAAAAAGACATTGATAGGAACCAAAGGATCCTATCACTGAATTAACAGTAAGGTAAACAAATAAGAAACAAATGATGATTAAGAAAATAGGGTGCTTTATTGATATGAACGGAAATAGTAAAATAGTAGCAGCGAGAATCTCTAACTACTCCCAGAGCAAAGCTCCAACACAACTCAGAGAGGAATCCTACTCTGTCCCTGAACAGAAAACTCAATTTGTCATGCCCTCTAAAAGACTATTACTCCTACTTAAGAGATAAGCCTACTTCTAAGGGATAAACTCTGAATGAGATCTTTCTAGAAGATATTATTCAGAGATTATAATTATTAAATAATGCTAAGTTCCCATCAGACATTTGGTTCTTCGGTTATTTTGATGGAGATCATATTTGAGGTCTAATAAATTAATCCGTTCATTTTGACAATTTGAGCTTTGACTACTGTTCAGTGTTGACCTATAATGTTAAGACAAGGGCTACTAAAATGAAAATTCGGTTAAACAACCTTAAATCTTAATATCGATAATTGTAATCTAAAGTCTAAACTTGCCACCTGGACTAAGTCTGCGTGAATAAGGGGTTGTTATGGGGGAATACTTGACTAAAGGTTGTAGGTTGAATTGCCCTAACAACATCCAGTTGTACCCAAAACATAATAGGTATCTGAACAGCTTTTCTCCTTTCTGGTTTTACTCCTCTTTTACTCAATAACAATGCCAAAACCAAGCGAAGCTTCCCAGCTTTCTTCACCATAATCAAGGCCCTAACACTTGCCAGTGAAAGTAAAAAAGTCTTGTCTACTCTTAAAATAAAATGTATCAATAAATTGCAGCAACACTTCCTTCAAATTAAGATTTTCCAATCCCTGATGAATTTATTGAACTTTAAATCCTTATTCTCTCCCTATAGTGATAACTACTTCACAAAGATTTCCCTGTCCATCATACCTAACTAACCCCTCAAATAACCTACAATAATACGGGTAGCAAACTTGGAGGGCTGGAAATTGACAACAAACATGAATTTTTTTGTTGAAACGTCATGACATGGAATGGATTAACAATGTTACTTATTACTAGTTCATTGCCCATAATGTTGGCCACGGAGAACTTCAAATTACATGATTCTAGATAAAACATAACATGTACACTTAAGTGGATACTTTTATTTTCCCTTCCCCTCGTTAATCTTGCCCTTAGCAAACAAACAAAAAAGTGTTAACATCTTCACAACAAATCAGATGCAACTACTGCATAACTATAGTTTTCTTTTCTCACTCCTTCAACAACAAAACTAAAATACATCAAGAAATCAATACACAAAACACGACACATTGTAAGATTACAAGGCTAAGAAGGAGCAATATGACATGAAAATCAACGAGTAAATCAGCATTTCGGTCCTCAAAATTGTCAGGGTCGACTTATTAAATAAAATTGCAAGGGTCGAGCAATTTAGTCCTTCAAATTTACGAAATAACAAATTACTAATAGTTCTTCAAATTAATGATCAAATAGATATATATTGATTAATTTGGATGATAGATAGTCTCTTGCTACATCAAGACAAGCATAAAACCTTTATAATAGTAGTGCTAAATTTGATAAAATGATGAAATTGACCAACATTGTTCAATTTAAGGGATTAAATTTCTATTTCACAAATTTGCATGACTAAATTGACCAACCCGTCCGACCCCTTACAATTTCAAGGACTAAAATGCTGATTTACTCAAAAACCAACATATCACCAAAAAGCTGAGCTGAAATGAGCTTACCTGAGATGTAGCTGTACCGACAAGTGATGGCGCCAAGCCTCCATACAACCTCTCCCATCCCTCTTGTTTCACAACCTACAATGCATTATCATAACCGCAATCACTAAACTAATCCAATATAACAAAAATAAAATAAAAAACACCAACTTTCATTCAGTCCAAAAAACCATTATCAAGTTTCCATTTTTCTGTGTATGTGTTGTCTCCACTTTTGGAGGAGCCAAAATTGATTCTACATGTGCAGAATTTGAGTGAATTGATTATGTAAATTGATCCTGTCTAAAATTGAGTTGAACTATAAATTTGAGTGAAAAGAAAAAAAAACCAATTCTAGGATAAGAACCAATGATTTCTAGCTTCAAGTAGAATTGATTCTAGAGGCAAAATCAATTTTGGCTCCTCCAAAAGTGGAACAAAAAATACAAATTTTGCCTCTAGGATTTAGTGCTCGTTTGGTTGCACGGTGAAATGCACCAAACGTGAGTCTATGCCTGGCTAAAGCACTTTTAGCTTAAAAACATATGTTTGGCTTATTATTTATTGACGTGAGTTTAGTACTTAAAAGTGATTCAACATGAAGCTAGAATGTGGAGCTTCTACGTTCATTGGAATTGATTCTACCCATTTATTGTGGTTTATTATATTAATGTCCTTTAACAACTTTTTCAATTAACTCTTTAATAACAATTTTAAATACAATATTAATACCCATATCGGTAATTATACATTCAAAAGTAATTTTACTTTAAACTCTCCCAACAACATAAATCGGTAAGAATCAATTTTATTTGATTGCATCCAAACATAAATCAATTTATTTCAATTCACTTTTAATCAAAAGCAATTTTTTCAAAATCAATTCCATCAAACTCAATTATTGCCACCGCAGAACCAAACACACACTAATTCTACTTAAAGCTACAGATTGTAGCTTTTGATTCTAGAATTGATTTTTACACTCAAATTTTTTGTTCAACTCACATTTAAATGTATTCAAACATAAATCACTTTTACCAAACAATTGACTCAAAATCAAATTTTCCTCACGGCCAAACATTAACCAAACAATCACATGATCTTTGTTAAAAAAGACATAAACCTGACACATTAGTTGAAAAGTTCCAAGATTCTTATTGCCCTTCTTCGGATCACGATCAGTTTGTTGACGAGTATTCACCTATAGATCACAACACAAAAACAAATTAAAAATCAAATATTTTTCACATCATATGAAACCCAATTGAGAAAAGATTCAAACTTTGAAACAAAAATCATACAGTTTGAAGAGGGTATGTGATAAGTTGAGCAATGATCCCTCCACCAGCTCCAGCCAATCCATTGATCAAAGCGTCCGACATGTTTTGAGGATGTTTTTTCTTCTCGAGAAAATTTGAGGATGTTTTATTTTTCTCAGCAAAACATAGTATCAAGAGAGAAAATGGGAGTAAATTTGTCGGTTTAGAAAAGGGTAGTTTTCAATTACTTCGGAGTTTGAAGTAGTTGTTGTACATGGTCGTACATTGTTTTTGTTTCAGTGTCAACGTTGCGTTTGGGAAAGGAAATCACGTTAACGTTGTTAATGTTGGTTTGTGATTTGACTGTTATGCCCTTCATTGAAGGGGTATATGCTTATGTAATTTGGTTTGGTAATTGGTACAAAAGGAAGAAAGAGCAGAAATGGGACTCTTTGATGACGATTTCTCCTTTGAGATGTGTGCTTTTTAGGATAAGCTATAATTACGTGAGAAATTATATTTTGAGACACAATTACACATCAAGATTCGATAACAATTTAATGCATGTTTGGATTGGTAGTGAATTGTTCGAATGAGCCACCATGATTATGTGAGTTTAAACATTTAAACATGTTTAATGCATTATGTATTAAACATGATTAATGAATACTTTCCTTAAAAAAAGATTAATGAATACCAGTGTTATAACTCAATGTTTTTTTTTGTTTTGTTTCGAGGAAATGACCATCTTTTTAATAGAAATGTTCAGGGGAATAAGGATAAGGGTGTTCATTTGGTGGGATGGAATACGATCACTAGGCCGCGGAAAATTGGTGGTTTGGATATTCGAAGGGCTTGCAAATCAAATACGGCTATGCTTTGAAAGTTGGTTTGAGACATTCACTGTAATTCACAAAAATTGTGGGCCTCTCTGCTTCGACACAAATATGTTGGTGATAAGTTCTTTCTTGATATGCCCATAACCCAAGGTTCCATTGTGTAGCAATCTATTATGAAAGCAAAAGCAGCGCTTTGAAATGGTTTCGAATATAGATTGGGAGATGGGTCTTCTTCCTTTTGGTATGCACTATTGACTAAATTTGAGAAGTTCTGTGAACATGTTTTATATGTTGAGATTCATGATATTCACTTGACAATAGCTGATGTGATTCAAGATGATACTTATATGTTGGGTCGTTTATATATCCAACTTCCTTCTCCTGTAGCCGAGGCTAACCGTGGCACCCTGATTTTGAATTATCTCAAAATCTCAAACCAATACCAGTGGACCAAACGAAATGAGTTTTTAATTATAACGATATTATTGACATCTAAATATATCCCGATAGAAATCACAAATGGAATGAAAATACCATACGGTTGAAAGAATCAAATTTTATTAAGGGTAATTTTTTGGTGTTGAAAATTGATTTTAATTTGATTTTGGGTACAAGTGAATTAAACGTAAATTAGTTTATGTTTGAATAATTGCTTTGAAATATATGATTTTGAGACATGATAAATTTGAAGGTTGCCTTTAGGCAAGTGAATTAACACACTATGAAGGTTGTGCTTACTCTACGTGAACATAACTCAGTTGGCAGGGACAAACATTATATGCAGGGTCGGACTTTGGGGAGTGCAAGAAGCTCTACTGAACTGGGCCTCTAAAAACTATGGACCTCAAAAAAAATTATAATACCCACCCCCACTTAAATTAAAAAATTACATGTTACTTTTTTTTCTTTCTTCAGTACACGTATGAGTTTTTTCTAGACTCTAGTTCTACTTTCTGGACATAAATTTGATGTTATTAATCCACCATTAATTTGTATAATCATTTAATCAGTCAATTTGAAAAACTATTTCATTGAAAGAATCACAACAATTATTCCTTTTTTGCATAAACCATTCGTTTTCTCTTTCCTACGATGTAGGAGTGATATTCCAAACGATACCGTTAGGTAAATTTCACCTCTCTTTCACTTAATTTTATTTTGTTTTGTTACATGTTTAAAAGTTCTTCTGATTTTGATTTTTTAATGAAGCTTAGCTACACAAAAAAAATTGAGTTTTTATTTTACTGGGGCCTATTTTTAAAAATAGAATCGAGCCTCCTATGTCATAGGAACGGCCCTGATTATATGTAGGGACCGAGGTTCGAACCCCAGACACCCCATTTATTCATCTTAAAAAAGGTGAATTATTGTCACTAAACTACTTAAAGAAAAAACTATGAAAATGTATACCTATAGTGAATCACATCACTTTATTTGAAGGCTGCGTTTAGGCAGGTGAATAGCACCTTTGTCAAAACAAAAGTTTTGCTAATGAGTATCTCTAACACTCTTTAAACATTCTAAAATAAGAAACTATTCTATGACAAAGTCAACTACTTCAATTTTAATGCATTAATTTTATAAATTTTCATAAATTTTTTTATTATTTAAAGGTCTTAAAGAATTACCCGAAAACACTCGTTAACATTTTAAAGAAAAACTCAGAACCAAAAAATGACAAATTTGCAAAAGATGGAGAGATGTGTTTACAAGTACGAAGGGTAAAGTTTCTCAAAAGAAAAAAAAGTATGAACGGTAAAGATTAATTAATTTATGGATTTTAACATATTTAACCCTTAAATATAAAATCCATAAATTAATTAATCTTTACCCTTCATAATTAAAACATATTCAAAGATTCTAAAATATTATTCTTTCCGGTCTTATATATAAGAAAAGATTCTTTTTCTAGTGTCGTTGAATAATTAATGTATTTGGTCTACATTGTAAAATAGGAAGGGTACTTACTGATATTTTTTTTTTTACAGAAGTAGACTTCATCCATGCATTCTACGAAGATGAAGGAAGATTTTTCTTCAAAGTGCAACAAGCATGAAAAAAATGGTAGTCTAGATTTGATTCTCTAGGCCATTGCTTGAGCTTTATAATGATACATTCCTAACACATATAGGTATAACTCTAGGAACCATGTCTGAGGTTGATCGCCTTACTTCATTTCAGTCTCATAGTAAATTTGTAAGAATATGTGTTAAAATTCATTTGGAACAACCTCTTGCTACAAAAAATAATAATTCTTTAAAACCCGTGGCAGGTCCAAGGGAAATTTCCTGTAACTAGTGGATTAGTCATTTTTATTGGTATTTGATTTGATATTCTTCTTTATTGCAATTTGCTTCTCACAAATCAACCCTCAAAATATCATTTCTTTTAACATAGTTGTTTTTGTTAATCAGTTGGTTAGAGATCTATGTGAGACAACCCATGTTGAATTACCTTATTAGTACATTCATTGTTTAAATTATTTTGACTAGTTTGTGACAACGAAACAAGATTTTTGGATCCCTAATTATGGTGCTCAAGTTGATCACTATGCGACTTCCATCAACCTTGGAGAAGTACAAGAGTGCCCTTAACAATATCATCTTAAGTACATTTAACCCACCAACAGTTGAGAGGATACCATACAATTCCTTTTATATTCATAGCCATATGAGTGTGTCAACTAATAGTTTTTTTCTTCTTTTCAGAATACAAGATTTCAGCGTCAAAGAAGACTATAAAAAGCATAACTTGTGCTGTAAGATTCAACAAGGTAAACATGAGAGTGAACATAAGCTAACACCGAAGAAAAGGTGTTAAAAGATTTGATACTTCAAATGGCCCAACAAGAACAAATGATGACAACACTAATCACATCGAGAGCCTACGAGGATAAACTTATGGAACAAACATAGATGATTAACACAATAGAATTATACTCAATATTAAGTTTTATAGAATATACACCAATTTTCATAATACCGTAAAGTATTGATATTATGTTTTACATAATATTGTTAAATGTGAAGAGCATTGTTAGAAGTTTGAGATGTGAGGGTGTAAAGATCAATTATGGAGCTATTGAAAAAGTATTTCCCAACAATAAAAAAGTCTTGCAAATATACATAATTGCTAGAGTTATGAAGAGTGTAATAGAAAATCTGAAAAAACTCAAATTGGAGTTTTCTGAAATCTAAAAAAAAAAATTTAAGTTTGTTTAGAAAAACTCATAGATTAGTCTGATTTATGAAAAACTAAAAAAGTGCAATAAAAATCCAGAAGACGGAGAAAATAAATTATTTGAAAGTGGTGAAGAGTGGTGGTTTTGAGTTTTGATGATTCGCTCTATATCTCTTATAATCAATCATTATCTTTCATTAAAATAATATACTTTATAGTCACCAAAACTAAAAATAACTCAAATACTTTAAAGTGCAATAAAAATCCTGAAGACGGAGATTTTTTTTTTTTTTTGGTTACATGAAAATATATTAAAAATAACTCAAATATTATATTAATTATTTATCTATCATTTTTTCTCTCATCAAAATACTTTAAAGTCACCAAAACTAAAAATAACTCAAATATTTTCTGGGTGTTTAATAGGAACTAGCAACAAACCCGTGCTAAGCACGGGCCCGTGCTCCGCATGGGTTAATTTGAAGTGGGGGGGCTATGTATCAAAATGCATTGCAATACTATATCACTACAAGAAACTTAACAATTTGCCAGGGATTTTGACAGGGGTTTGAAACCCCTGGCAAATTTGCCAGGGAAAATACCAAGGACAACCACTGGCACATTACACAAGGGTTATCCCTCACTTATTCCGTCGCATGTTCCAAGGCGGCATATTTGAAATTTGAAAACGCGCATGCTGCAGGCTTGCAGGTCAAAAGCTGTTTCGTGTCAGGAAAAATGCGAGGGAATTTGCCAGGGATTGTCCGTCGGAACTGCAAAAAGGACAGGAATATCTACTATGTTGACCGTTGATGGGACAATACCCTGCTGAAGGAGACACTGGCCCACATGCGAGGGGCACAACCCCTCGGTAATTGCATGAATCCCTGGCATTTTTTGGAACGTTCTGTGGCTATTCTGCACCTAGCTAAGCTAGGATTGACCATCTATGCGAGGGGCATGGCCGTGGCAAAACCCCTGGCTTATTTTCTTTCCTATATAAGTATGCATGCACCGGTTTTGATTGTTTGCTCAACACTTAGAAAAATTCTTCACTTAAAACACAATTTCTTCACATAAAACACAACACATTCATCAAACTTCTTCTTTTTATTTGGTAAAAATACTTCACTTGTTATATTTTTTATCATGATATTAATTTTTACGACTTACTAATGTTATTTATTTTGTATGTTATTTGCAGTTGTGTTACTTATATGCCTCCTCCTGTGGTTAGCTAGTGCTCCAACTTTAGATTGCATTGCAGATCTGCTATTGTCAAGCTTCAACAAGTTAGTGATTGTTTCTTCGTTTTTTCTTATTATGCATGAATTTTGGTTTATTTTTTTCGAATATTTAAATGTTAATTTTCCATAAATTGATGCTGAATATATGCATGTTTGTTTTGTGATATATGCATGTTTTTTTTTGTGATAAAATGAAATATGCATGTTTTTTTGTGATAAAATGAAATATATGCATGTTGTTGAATATATAGTTAGTAGGTTGGTTTTTTATATATTATAGAATATGGTTTATTCAGTAAAATCAGAACATGATCTGATATTTTAAAAATTATAGAATATGGTTTTTTTATAAATTATAGAATATGGTTTATTTAGGGCAACTCTTTTTCTGATATTTTAAAAAAAAATAACAGTTTGTCAAACACAATCTATTTTTAAAAATTTATTATTTATTCAATTTCAAAAACTCGTTTATATAAAGAATGTACTAAAAAGGTTTATTGTTGGAAAATTGTTTTATAATAAAAAAATAAAACAATGTAACAATGTTATATAATAAAAATTAAAATCTGTTTTAAGAATATAATAAAATTAAAGCTGTTTTTTTAACAAGTTAAAATCTGTACATATTTTAAAAAAATAATTTAATATATATAGTAATGCCTATTGTTTTAAAATAGTAGAAACAATGTAATATAAAGCTGTTTTTTTAACAAATTAAAATCTGTTTATATATATATAAAAAATAATACAACATTTAAATTTTAAATCTTTTTATATAATAAAAATTAAAATTTGTTTTAATAATATAATAAAAATAAAGCTATTTATTAAAAAAATAAAAAAACTGATTATCTTTTTACAAGTTAAAATATGTGTGTATGTTTATACAATATTTACAAGTTAAAATAAGGCTATTTATTAATGCATATTGTTAAAAAATAGTATAGTACAAGAAAGTTGTTTATTTAAATTAAAACTATGTTAAAATTATTTTATTTATATTAAAATCGGTTTCTTTAATAAACTAAAAATTGTTTTTTAATTAAAACTAATATTTTTGTAAAAGCGATAAACTAATAAGCCCTTTTATTGGAAATAATTATTATATGTTTGCACGTATATTAGTTACTTGTTGTCTGCACGTAATATTAAATGTTTGCGCGTAAAATTGTTATTTGTTGATTGCGCATAAAATAAATAATTATGTTTAGGCGTAAAATTTATTTTATTGTTTGTGCGTAAAGTTTATTTTTGTTCGCGCGTAAAGTCAGTTTTCTCGGTTGAGTAATCATTCTTTTTGACGTGGAATATGTCAATGAAGTTGGTGAACACGCAGAAGATGGACTATTATCAATATTTTCGGAGTTGGATGTATGATAGGACGTTTCCTGGAAGAACGGGACTAAAACCGCAATTTGTGGAAGGAGTTGACGGTTTCATTTCATGGGCATGGGCGCAAGAAATTTGTAGAGATGAGGGAGGAATTAGATGTCCGTGTCTAAAATGTAGGTGCAGACACATAATTACCGATCCTGGAGATGTGAAGAAACACTTGAGAAGAGTTGGTTTTATGCCTAATTATTGGCTTTGGACATATAATGGTGAAATTTTTCAGAATTTTGGAGTAGGGGTCAATGCACAAGCTTCTACTAGCCATGGTGGAACAAATGTGGAATACAATAAAGATGTCAACATAGAACAATTCAACATGATGGATGATATGGTTGCAGACGCTTTAGGGGTGGAATTGTCTTACGGTGATGATGTTCAAGATGATGAAGAGGAACAACCCCCAAACGAGAAGGCGCATAGATTTTACCGATTGTTGAGTGAAATGAATACACCTTTGTATGAAGGGTCTTCGCACTCTAAGCTATCTATTTGTGTGTGGCTTTTAGCTCATAAGTCGAATTATCTTAATCATGATGATGGTTTGGATGATATTACGAAGATGTTGAAGGCCTTAACTCCGTTCAAAGATAATATTCCAACTTCTTATTATGATGCCAAGAGGTTGGTGATGAAGTTGGGATTATCAGTTAAAAAGATTGATTGTTGTAGAAATGGATGCATGCTGTTTTATGACAACGAGTTTGGGATAAATGATGGAGCATTGGAGGAATGTAAATTTTGTCAAAGCCCGAGGTACAGGTCTAGCACGCAAAAACGAGTGGCGGTTAAGTTGATGTTTTACTTGCCAATAATACCAAGATTACAAAGACTGTTTGCATCGATGAAAACTGCTGACAAAATGATGTGGCATCATTCAAATGGAATTCCCGGAGTTATGCGTCATCCTTCTGACGGTGAAGCGTGGAAACACTTTGATCGAGTTCATCCTGATTTCGCAGCAGATCCACGAAATGTGAGACTTGGATTATGCTCTGACGGTTTCCAGCCATATGTCCAATCTTCTGCAAAACCATATTCTTGTTGGCCAATCATTGTAACCCCGTATAATCTCCCTCCCGAGATGTGCATGAAAAAACCCTACTTGTTTTTGAGTTGTATTGTACCAGGACCAAATAACCCAAAAGCAGGCATAGATGTGTTTCTACAACCGCTAATTGATGATTTGAAGAGGTTGTGGGTTGGAGAATTAACATACGATATTTCTAGAAAACAAAATTTCAAGTTGAGAGCAGCTTTGATGTGGACCATTAATGATTTTCCTGCTTATGGCATGTTGTCTGGTTGGAGTACTCATGGTAGATTTGCCTGTCCACATTGTATGGAAAATACAAAGGCATTTACTTTGGATAATGGAGGGAAGAGTTCTTGGTTTGACTGTCATCGTCCGTTCTTGCCTCATAATCACCCGTTTAGAAGACTTAAGAATGGCTTTAGGAAGGATAATAGAGTATTTGATGGCCCTCCACCTAAGATTACATCAGAAGAAGTGTGGACAAGAGTTTGTGATTATCCAAAAGTCACTGATTATGGCCGAGCTGTCCCAATACCAGGATATGGAGTTGACCACCACTGGACTAAAAGGAGTATATTTTGGGACCTCCCTTATTGGAAAGATAACTTGCTCAGACACAATCTTGATGTAATGCACATTGAGAAGAATGTTTTTGACAACATATTTAACACAGTGATGGATGTCAAAGGCAAAACAAAAGACAACGAGAAAGCAAGAAAAGACTTAGAAGTATATTGCAAAAGAAAGGATTTGGAGTTGAAACCTCAACCGAATGGGAAGTTGTTGAAACCGAAAGCCAACTACACCCTATCTGCCCAAGAAGCGAAATTAGTGTGTCAATGGTTGAAGGATTTGAGAATGCCCGACGGATATTCATCTAACTTAGGCAGATGTGCCGATGTCAACACGGGAAGGTTGCATGGGATGAAAAGTCATGACTCTCACATTTTCATGGAGAACTTAATCCCAACTGCATTTAGTTCACTGCCCAAACATGTGCTAAATCCACTTATTGAGATTAGTCAGTTTTTTAAAAATTTGTGCGCTTCAACTTTGAGAGTTGATGAACTTGAGAAAATGGAGAAGAATATGCCAATCATTATCTGTCAGTTGGAGCAAATTTTTCCACCAGGTTTCTTTGACTCTATGGAACATCTTCTTGTGCATCTGGCATATGAAGCTATACTTGGTGGTCCTGTTCAATATAGGTGGATGTACCCTTTTGAAAGATTCATGGGTGACTCAAAGAAAGCTGTTAAAAATCTGGCCAGAGTGGAAGGATCAATTGTTGCTATTTACACTTCCAAGGAAACCACACACTTTTTAAGTTACTATTTCGTTGATCGTCTACTTACTCCATCAAATACAAGAAATGAAGTTGAGGTTAATGGTGAAAGGGATCCGTCAACCTTATCCGTATTCAATCTTCCTGGTCGACATGCGGGCAAGGTGCTTCAATATTGGATGGTAGATGAAAGAGAGTATCGGTCTGCTCATGTTCATGTTTTGATTAATTGTGCGGAAGTTAAACCATACCTTGAGTAAGTAAATCAAACAATTTTATTGAATTTTGATTAATAAGTTGTAAATCATCTAACAACTTTGTATTTAATTTTGGAATAGGGAATTTAATTCTTTTTACGTGGAGTTTGGTGAAGGTTCGGCAGTTGGTTCGGTACACGAATATTTTCCAACTTGGTTCAAACAAAGAGTGTACAATGCCGAACCAACTAATGAAGTCATTCGTTTACGGTATTTATCTCAGGGTCCTTTACAAGGTGTCAGTGAATTTCACACCTACTTCGTGAATGGTTATAAATTTCATACCCACTCTTGGACGGAAGGCAAAAAGACTATTAATAGTGGTGTTTATGTAAAAGGAGTTACAGATGGAGGTGAAGATGATTTCTATGGAGTGATCAAACACATTTATGAGCTGTCATATAATGAGAATAAAGTGATGTTGTTTTATTGTGACTGGTTTGATCCCACTCCTAGATGGACAAAAATTAATAAATCATGCAACACTGTTGACATTCGAGTCGACAAAAAGTATAAAGAGTATGACCCGTTTATCTTGGCACAAAATGTTAGGCAAGTGTACTATGTTCCTTATCCCCCAACTCTACCTCGCAAACGAGGGTGGTCTGTTGCAATCAAAACAAAACCGAGGGGCCGCATCGAGACTGAGGAACCAAATGAAGAAGTTGCTTACCAAGCCGATGATATGACACATGTTAATGAGATAATCTAAGTAGATCAAGTTACAGGTTGGCGTGACTCTCAAGTTGAAGGGGACCAGGTTGATCCTTCTATATTGGAGATGGCTAATGAAGTTGAAGATGAGAATGAGGAAGTTGTTGATGAGAATGATGAAGGAGACCAACAAGACACGCAAGTTGATGATGGTGATGTCGATGAATATGACTATGTATCTGATAATAACACTTGAAGGTTATGGTTATCCACACTTGTAATGGATGAATTTGTTACGTTGTAATCTTGAATACATATGAGTTTGAATGATGATATCACTTGTTAATTATTTTCCTTTTAGTTATTGATCCTTTTTTTTTTTGATAAACCAGATTCGCAATGCCTCCGAAGGAAAAGGGGAAAGGCAAGAGCAAGGACAACAGGAGGTGGTACCGTACGCATGTTGCAGATGCAGCGACGCTTGCAAACCTTACTCCTTTCCCCAATCTGGCCACTTCTTCTAGCCAAGGATCGAATGGGGCATCCCAGGCTAGTGTTGCTGCACCCGCTGGAGTGTCCCCTCATAATTATGGATCATCTACTCATGGTTTTATCCTCCCTACAGGTTTTCGGTTTTCTCCTTCACCACCATTTCCCTATGGGCCGACTGGCTTTATGATCCCCCAACAACAACAACCCCCACTCCAACAACAACCACCCCCACTCCAAGTTCAACATCCCCCACTCCAACAACAACAACCCCCACCTCAACCACAGCAACCCCCTCCCCAACCCCAATAGGGTGCTGAAGATGAAGATGAGGAGATGCAGGATTATTCGCAAGATGAAATGGATCGCTATATCATTGAGCCTAGTGGCAACTCGTAAGTAATTGTTGTATTTGTTTTCAATATGTATTTTGTTATAAATTTATGTAATGCTATGAGCTTTTTATTGTTTGTAGTTTCATGTCCTGCAAGCCAGTCGCCAGTGCCATTAGAGACATTGTCATACCCCAAATTTTGACCAATTTAATTTTTTTATTTCGTACGTCGTTCGTTTTTTTAGCTTTTCATTCGCGCTCTAATTCCCGTGATATCTGTTTTATTCGTATTGTGATCGCATTTAATTTTTTACGTCGTTTATATTTTAATGTCACTCGCGTATTAATTTCTTAATTTTTATCCGCGTTTTATGCGTATTTTATTCATCATAAAGTTTACGTTTTTAAAACTCATTTTTGTTCACGTCGTTGATTTATTATTTTATTAGCGTTAAAAAAGCCGCGTATTTCAGTCGTCTCAGACGAAATTTCGGCAGAGAGGTATTTTAAAATACCTCTTTTTTTTTGTTCCGACGGGACATTTTTTTTCTTTTTATTATTAATTTTCGTTTTTCATTTATTTATTTATTTAATTGTTTCTTTTTTTATTTTATTTAGTTGTTGTTATTTAGTTATTTATCTGTTTTATTATTTTTAAGTCACTCAGTCCACATGTCAGTTTGTCATTGGTCTTGATCAACTTTTTCTCCAAGTTTCAGCAGGGGTATTTTCGTCATTTTAATGTATCAGAGACTTTGTACTATAAAAAGTACTGTTCACGTCAGAAAGGTCCCTAGGGTGTCAGAATCAAGTCACAATCAGTCAGAAAAGTCGTTCACCCATCAAATCATCAACAAACACATTTCTACTTTCTATTTCCAGAATTCCAGATCAAAACCATCCAAAAATCACAAAAAAATTATGAACACCAAGAACACTAACCATTTTCCAGCAACTATTGAACCAAAAACCATTTAAACACCAATCATCCATACACAAATTCTGCCAAAACCATAACCAATCATCCATACACAAATTCGGCCAAACCGAAATCAACATCAAACAACATAAACAATCCATTTTCGGCTAACATAAACAACACAAACGCGGCCAAACAAAAACGTGAGGAAAGGCAAACCGAACGGAAAAGCAAAGGAGAAGAAGAACAAGAACGTAAAGAAAGTGGAGCTGAACCGAAACAAAGAGAAGGAAAACGGAACAAACACGCGAAGAAAAGAAGAGAAACAAGTTAGTTTTTGACTTTTTTGTATTTTTTTTTGTGAACTTTAAATTCTAGATCTAGGACTTTGTGTTTGGAATTTGGGTTTTTTGAGTGGATATTTGAGAAGAGAAGAGGAAATAGGGTAGAGTAGTAAAAAATTTTTTTGAAAAAAACAAAAAAAAGAGTTTCGGCGGCGGCGCCACCACCCTAGGGTGGCCGGCCACCGCGCCGGAGCCGGCTAGCTCGCCGGAGAAGATGAAGTTCATCTTCTTCATCTTCTTTCCAGAATCCTAGAGAGAAGGGAGAGGAGTTTTGTGTTTTAGAGAGAGAAGTGAAAGAGGAAAATGAAGAAAAAGAACATGAGAAATTTATTTATACTCCCTCTTCAAACCGGTTCGGTTCGGTTCCAGCCCGCCCCAGTTTCTTTTTTCTTTGGCCCATTTCTTTGGCTGTTTGTTTTTTTTTCTGTTGCTATGTACACCCATTTGCTGCTGCCTGCACCCCCCTGCATTTTTTTTGTAGTAATTTTTTTTATAATTTCATGCATTTATTTTTTTTAATTAATTCACATAATATTTGAACTGTATTTCATGCATTTTTAATTAATGTCTTAATCTTCACATCATGCATATTTTTGTTTAGTTCATATAATTTTTGTTTATTTTGGCATTAAAAAATCTTTCATGAATATTTGTTTATTTTGATCTTGTTTATCTTGTATTTAAGTTTATTTCATGAGTTTGCATTTTATTGTTTTGTTATTTTATGTTGTTTAAATTGCATTTTAGTGTGCATAATAAGTTTCATTATAAATATTGCATGCATATTTAAATTTTTCGCCATTTATTTTATTTTTGGTTTAGTTTGTAATTAGGGAAATGATGTAATTTATTTTTGCGCATTTTTTTCTTTTGAGACCATAGAATGTATTTAGGGTATGTAATATGTAACCGACACACGCACTGACACGCGCACCGACACTCCACTTTATTTATCGCTTTACGCTTATTTATTTTTCCGCCGTTACGCGAATTCACCGTTAGCTTAGAAAATATTTTCATCAAAAATAAAAAAAAATCAAATTCAAATTTCTTTAAAGTAAACCTTGGTTTGTAATCCAAGTGTCTTTCTTTTTATTTTCCTTAATCAAATGTTAATCAATTTAATATCCACATTAGACATGGATTTCGTGCAATTAAAATTAACCAACTTCATCGTATTTTCTTCTCATGCCTTGAGGCCTCTCATCTCTTCTTAAAATCTTTTTTTTTCAAAAATGTTAAAATCAATTCAACTCATCAAAAAAGTTCTTTAGCCGAACTACTTGATTTTGATCCCGATTTATTTGGGTAAGTAGGCAAAGGGTTTTGGCCATTCCAAATCAATAAAAATAACCAAAAACATGCCTCATCTTTCTCCTTTCTTTCACTTTTAACTCTTAAACTTTTTTAATAAGTAAAATTAATTTAGCGCAAGATTAAAGAATAGGTAGAAGGTTCCTATGGGATACCACAGTCGGTTCGGGTGCCTAACACCTTCCCCAATCGAAACCAACCCCCGGATCCAAGGTCTTATAAGGGTTTTTACTCACTTTTTCCCTTCCCACGAATAAAAGTTGAGAGTTCAAAGATTAAAGGTTCAAATCCGATTAATGATTTTGATACCCGAAAATCGAGAGCACAGACATCATCCAGGGAAGGTATCATGGATTTTGGAGGACATATGGTGATGTCCCCGATGATGAGAAGGATGCCTGGTTCGACCTTTTTAAGGTTACATTAATATTTACCATAATATGTATTTTAATTTACATATACATATGTTATAATATATTAATTTTCTGAAATATGTTAACAAAAATGCAGACTAAGTGTACCTGGAACCCCAGGTACTATGATCGGGTAAGAAGGAACTTTCACATTAGAGCTGCTGCACGCCTCTCGGACCTGCTGCGACATGCCCGACTTCGTCATGAAGCTACTGGAAAGGTTCCATATTGGATCGGTCCGGTACTGATGAAGAAGCTGGTGGACTACTGGGGGACTCCAGAGTTTAAGCAGAAATCAGATAAGGCAAAGAAGAACAGAGCATCAGAGAAAGGAGGATGCATTCACACCGGAGGCTGCATAAGCGCAGCAGAGCATGCCCGCCGTATGGTAAAAATAATAACTATTAATTAATTCTACAATGTATGTTTTTAAATTATGTGGTTAAATATTTTAATGTTTTACTAACTAATTAATAACTGTGTTTCGTTTTTCAATTAGGCAAAGAAGTTGGGTAGAGATCCATACATAAATGAGCTTCACAAGAAGACCCACACTTATAAATCAGGCAAGTATGTTGACGATCGCTCCAGGATATGTCAGGTAATTGTAAATAAGTATATTTTAATTAATTTTATTTGTTTTATAATTTTTTGTTAATTTTTAATTTGTCTTTTAACTATTTTGTTATTATCTATTTTAGGAGGAGTATGATCGACAGCTAGCAGAGTCGCTCTCCCGTGGATGCTCAGTTGACGAAGCTCTGACACTCCGCACTTGGACAAAAGTTGCTGGCGAGAAGACAAAGGGGCGGTTATATGGTGCAGGAAACTTAGCTGGAAACTACAGGAAGGGCATTGCTGCCACACTAAAGCTTACCCTTAATTCTGGAGAGGGGTCTTCTCGGCAACCTGAGCTTACTCCCGAGATGCGGGAAATGATCGCTAGGTTGACTCAAGAGCAACTTGCTGCGCAAATGAAAACCCAAGAGGAGCTTATCCGGGATGTGGTTAGGAAACAGCGGGAATTCTTTGATGCTCAGTTGGCCGCATTTAGGCAAGAGCAAGGCTGGCCTACGGATGAGCAGAGTGTTGGGCAGCAGGGTGGAAGCCAGCAAAATGTGAGAATTGATCCAGTGCCTGATGATGATGTGGACGACCCCTATGAAGTGTATGGTGAAGGCGATGGCGACGACGATGATGATCTTAGGCTCGATGAGGATGATTGATGCATGATGGTTGTTATTGCGTGTTTCTATAATTATTGTTTTACTATGGTTTGTATGACTATGGGAGGTTTTCTATGCTTCCCGGCACAATTTTTATTTTCCTGCACGGTTTGTATAATTATTAAGTACATTTTATTTTTCATGATTGTTAATTAATGACTTAATATTATTATGTGTGATAAAATTAATTTTAAATTTTGTTTAAAATATATTTTATTAATTAAAATTATTTTAGAAAGATTTAATGTATTTAAAAAAATCGAATTTTTAATTAATTTAAATATAATTTATTAATTAAAAATATATTTAAAATATTTAATTAATAATAGAAATATTCGGTTTATTAAATAAAACATTTTTTTAAAAACAAAATAATTTGCAATTTGCCAGGGGTAAAACCCCTCACATGTCCATGGTATTCTCGAATCAGAATTACCATCATTGCGTCCATCAATCAGTCAATGCGTCAGTGCGTCAGGCAACAGAAAAAAGTGACGGATTTTGCCAGGGGTTATGCCAGGGATATATGCCAGGACATTTCCCAGGGGTTGCGTCCCTCGCATTCATCCCAGGGGTGAAACCCCTGGCAAAGTGTTTGCGACAAGCGCTTTTGCCACTGCTTCCGCCCCTGGGAAAATCCCTCACAAACGTCTGTTTTGCCAGGGATTCTGTTTTTTTGACAAGGGTTTTGCCCCTGGCAAAATGCAATGTTTCTTGTAGTGTATGAGTTGAGAAAATAAGAAAAAAAGACTAATAATAGAGTCTACGTAAAAGATAAAAGGGCAAATTACTTTGACTTCCCTTGAGATTTTCTTAAATAACACAGACACCCATTCTAATTTTTTAAACACGTCAATCTCCCCTCATTTATCCATTTCAATAACTTTATAAATATGCAGTTTAATTCGAGTCATTTAAGTTTGTTTGTATCTGTTTTCTCTTTTCATAATTAAGTTAAATGAGAATTTTTTTTCTTGATTAGTTTGTATCTGTTTTCTCTTTTCAAAATTAAATTAAATGAAGTTTATTTTTCTCGCAATGGAGAAACAATAACTACATTTGTTTTTACCATCAAATATAATCAAACATAGGAAATTATAGAAGAGATCAAAAGAGAATATAGAAATTAGAAGAATTTTGGTGGATGGACATTGTGGTTGATCGATGAAAAGGAAATAATCTTTTATATATCCGTTCTATTACATTAGAGTTTAAAAATTAAACCACCATGATTGAGGAACAATAAATTGAGCAAAATCACCAAGTGAAAAATGGAAAGAAAGAATGATCAAAAATTAAATGAGTTCATACTCGTATGAAGAAGTTAATTGCTCAAAATAAACGGAATCAACAAAGTTTAAACTGTGTTATATTATAAGAGAAATACTTGTCAATTTGATAAAAAATAAATAAATAAGGGAGATTAGTGTTTAGTTAAAAAATAAAGCAGGTGTTTGTGTTATTTAAGAAGATCTTAAGGAAGGTTAGTGTAATTTGTCTATGATAAATCATTGAAATAATTGTTATTAAATATTATGAAGCGGTAAACTAAAAATATGTAAAAATATTTAAAATAGTAAAGATTTCATTATCGATAAAGATGTTGTTATGAGTCTCGTGTATGAATTGTACAAGAATATTATTTAGCGATTCATTTATCAGGTTTTCATTGTTTTTTATAGTCTTCTTTCTAAAGATATAATAATTAATAATTTACGACAGTAAAAAAATAATATTTTATAATATGACATGGTGGCGTGACTTCTTTGATTTTCTATTGTTTTCAAATATGTTGAGATATGTAGGTTTCAAAGTGTCTTGTTTCTACACTCCGGTTCTTCAAGCTTGAAAAAACTTTTATGCTTGTTGATTTGTTTAGGGAGTTGTTGGCACTTGGATGTTGATATCGTGTTGATGGTGGATCCATTAATAGTTTTTTGCAGAGGTTCAATTTTCATTTTTTTTTTTTTTGTAAATTGGTTTCGCGCCCGTGTACTGGTTCACTTGTTGATTAGTGAATTTTTGTTACGATAGATTTGGTTGATCCACTTGCTCTGATTTATTATGTGGTATCTCCGTTTTTTGTTGTATCTGAGTCAAGTTTAATGTCCGCAGTCTCTTTATCTATTTCTTTTTATTCAATATAATTTATCTTTTGACTAAAAAAAATATAAAGAAAAAACAAAGGCAAATTATTTTTAGAAAAGAAACAATCGTGAAAATATGTAATTTCTTTAAAAGTAGTTATATGCCTTGTAATAAATATTTTGTATTTTTTTTAACTCTTTAGATATTTAAAAATTGAATTATAGGAAAATTTGTTTTTATTGGGATTAAGATTAAGTTTGTTTGTTCTTTACAAAAAGATTAAGTTAATGTGTTTTATCAAGTGAGTTTGTTTTAATTTGGTTTTAAGAGAAAAAAACATGGGAAAGTTAAAGCAAAAGACACAAAAAGATATAATTTTGATGACATGTCAAAAAATTAAAAGGGGTAAGATTGTACTTTTGATAAACATTAATTTTATAATTAGAGAATAAACAATTATAATTTTTTTTAACTGTTTTGATGTTTAGAAGTCGAATTATAAAAAAATTTGTTTTGATTGAGATTAAGATTAAGTATGTTTGTTCTCAAAAAAAAGATTAAGTTAATGATTTTTTTTGAATAAGTTTATTTTAATTTGTTTTTAGGAAAGAGAGAAAAAATAGGGGAAAGTGATGCAAAAGACACAAAAAGTTATAATTTTGATGACGTGTCAAAAAATTAAGAAGGGGTACAATTGTATTTTTGATAGACATTAAGTTTCATAATTAGAGAATAAATGTGTGAAAGCAGGAGACAAAGTGTGGGTATTGACCATACTTAGGCTTTCAATTCTTTAGTTCTCCATGGACCACAAGTCCATATCCATTGCCATTTTTAAGAACACATTTTTTTCGTGCTACATCAAATTGAGTTTTTTCTTACAGAATGACAAAAGAAAAAGAAAAGAAAAACTCTTAAAAATAGGGTTTAGCCTGGGGTATCAAGCCTCAACATTGACTTCAACTTCGATTGAGGAGTTTGTCAAAAGGTCTCGCCTAATCTTAAAGAGCGTCTGAGTTTGGCAAAAAAATATGCGTAATGGTTGCCCTCTTTAAGTACATGTTGGAAAGAAATGTTAGGAATATGCTCCTTTAAACCAAAAATATTCACCAACAAAGAAGCACATACATGCATATGTGAGTGATCCGGATGTTATAGAAGATGGAGGACTTCTAAATAATTTGTCTCGCAAATAACTCTTTGAATAGCATTGTTGATTACCAACATCAAATCTTGATAAACCCCACATAGTTCAGCAAAAAACGCATCCCCTGCCATTCATTAGAAGAGAATCTAGTTATCCAATCTCTCAAGTTGTCACTAAGTAAACCGCCAGAACCAATGTCACCGTAATCACCACAACTTCCAACAATATTCAACTTAACACATTCATCTTGAGGTAAGGTCCATTTAACAATGTGACGATTAAAGTGGTGCTTAAATGAGTTAATATTAACAGAAGTTAGATCGGTACGCATAATATCTATGAGGTGAATGATATTTTGGATTTTCCATTGCTTCTCACATGATTGTTAGTCTCTCTATTTCATGATGAATGCTATATTTATAAAATAAATTTGTTGCAAAATGAAGGATCTTTTTTAATTTTTAATGCAATTATTACTCTTTTTTAATTGCAATATTTGTTAATTAAAATTACTTGTATTATTTTTAATCCAACATCTTTCATTTTGTATTCATGGTAAAAAAAGTATATAAATATTTGATAAAGTTAATTTAATTAAATTGTTATTTTATCTTTTTAATTCATACACATTTTTTAATACGTGTAAAATGATCGAGTTTTTCATTTTATAAGAAAGAAAGGAAGCACATTGTACCTTCCTAAAATGGGAAAGATATTTTCTTCTTGTTAAAACGCATATTTCCAAATTCATACCTAATCATTTTGTGATTTCCTGATTGATATGACTGGTATTCAAGCCTGGTTATTTAGGTGGGCCACTAATCAAATATTGTTTGATTGAGCTTTTGGTTCTTTGCGAAGTGTTCTCTGTACAAATTGAACAAAATCCAAATACCTAGGGACACATATAAAGTTGACTCATAAGCTAATCGAGTGTTTAAATGACTCAATAATCCACAACTTTTCAGTTCATTGTATGGGACTATGGGTTATTAGCCCACACGTGTATCTATGTTATGTTTTTTTCTTTACCACATTATTGTACCCAAAAAAACAAAAAAGACAATTTAGACATTCATGCCGAATAGGGAATGCATAGGAAAAATATTCCATCCCTTTTAAAATAATTCAGTCATTTGTAAAAAAAAATAAAAAAATAAAAATCCTTAAAACAATTGATTCATTTTACTATTCAATGTAATTATATTTTTATTTCGATTATAACTTTAATTAATACTACTTTCATCGATTACAATTTAATATATTTTACTTTACATTTATGATAATTGTGAATGTACCAATACTTAACAAGAACACATAAAACTATTTTTTTATCTCTTTCACTTATATATTTTTTTAATATGTGTGAAATGAACAAAAAAACTCATTATTTTAAGACAATAGAGTACAATACATCAATGACGAAGCTTTAACAACAACACCTTATATCAACTCACTCATTTTTCTCTATTAATAATGCAACTCTAAAGAACTCATATTGATTCAACAATTTTACCTTACATATTAGTATTTTATACATATTTAATCAAAATTCACTCAAAGCACCATCACTTGGCAAATTAATTGTGATGCCACCTTGTAAAACTTGTGATCATCTCTTATCGTACCTGCTCATAATGTGAATACCATTGCAGTTTTGTACAGTGGTTGGTAGCCTCAGTTGTTGACTAACGGCTAAGGGGGGTGTAGACATGCAGACACTCAAGTGAGTATGATATCATAATGGGGGTTAAAGAAAGTAGTTTCTAACCTTGGGGAATGTTGAGTCTCATTTATATAGATGTGGGTATTTGCAGAGCCGTAAGGGCCTAAGCTGGTTGCTCGGTCGAGAACAATCTCCAAGAATTAAGTAGTAAAAGACCATGTGCAAGCTTGTTGAACTCGAGTGAAATACCTCTCGCTAGAGGTGCTTTGAGGATGCTACACGCTTACGCCTTAACTCTTAACAACACCTTTTTCGTTATTTTTGTCAAGTATAATAATGACATATTTACATATTTTATAAAGTTTACTTTTGGTTTGTTAAAAAAAAAGTGTACTTTTGGTTACCATAAATTTAATATCCCATATAAATTTCAACCAACAATTTAAACATTCATTTATATGACAATTTTTAAAACAACTAAAATTTTACAAAGAAAATAAAGTATTGACACAACAATCAAAACAATATAAAGATAAAAAGTGGTCAAATAAATTGTTGTTCAAATACAATTTCTCCAAAGAGTATCATGGTATGTGTGTTAAAAGTGGGATGATAGTGTTCCTATTAAAGACACACTACAATAGTATAGTAACCGTGCCCCTCTGGAAGTTCATGAAAGTTTCATGACTTCATGAATGACGACAAATGTTAACCAGCACTCATCATAATAATTCATGAATTTGGGAAGGAAGGGAGTATATCAGACTGAAGTGAGTGATATTGCAATTTGCAATTATTATGATAGTCAAATCAGAAAAGCAATTAATTAACAATGTGAAATTCCTTACCCCTGGCCTTTTAATGTTCCATTTGGTGCTATATACCCTAAACATGCTTTTCGGAATGTCTTTGTTTTTTAGTAAATGGGATGGGATGGGATTATAATGGTTACTTTGAGATTGATTCACAGTAGAATCTAGTTTGTGAAATTACAATCATTCAGCCACTTGCGTCATCATCAGGTTTACAATTAGATAAATTTTATGGTACATTCAAAAATTTGAATGTATTGGTACACCAAATCAATAAATAAATTAATAGTTAAATGTGTTATTTTTTTGAAGAGAAAAATTGTTTTCTATCAGACATAATTAAATCTTATTTACCAAAAACGTCAACGAAATAAAATTTAATTTTTCTAAATTTTTAGTACTCATAATAGAGAATATTGATTATGTTTTACAATAAAATGTAAAAAAATTAGTATGATTTATATAAACAATGAAATAATTTTTTTCTTATGAAATGATATTTTCTAAAATATAAATATCAACAAATAGCTTTTTATTCCATAAAAATAATAGTTAATTTTAAGATTTTTGAAGTAGGACCGGTACACCTTAATTTGCAAGTGTACCGTAGAAGTTCCCTTATAATTATCATTAGAGTTTGTCTAACATGTGTAAAATTGCACATGTTAAAACAACTAAACATAAAAACTTATCGAAAAACATAAATTATTTGTTAAAAAATTATTTATCTAATTTAAAATACACAAGTTTCAATGTAAATTTACTATTTTAAATTTTTTAACCTATACAAATTTGCACATGATAAAAAAAACTCTTATTATTACTCCATCCGTTTTAAATTATATGTTATTCTAAAAATTTCACGTATATTAAGAAATTCAATTAATTTTAAATAGAAAAGGGTAATTATAAGTTATTTTACAAAGATACCCTTGATTAATGGTATGTAAAATATAAAAAAAATCCAACGTAATATAATTTTTTTTACATATATTAAGAAATACAATTAATTTTTTACACTTCACATGATATCATTTTAAATTTTTACACTTCTCATAATATCATTTTAAAATACCAACGATTGTCATTTTTTACTATTTATTTATTGTGTTTTTTTTTTGTGGTGGTCGGGGTTTAAACTAGTCCTTGCATATATTATACATTATCCTTACCAACTGAGGTAAGCTTACGAGATCTATTATGACTCTGTTTGGTAAAAAGAAGCTATAAGCTAGCTGATAGCTGAAAAGCTAGCTGATAGCTGAAATGCTAGCTTATAGCTGATGACTGATAGTTGATAGCTTATAGCTGGAAAGCTCGCTTATTAAAAATAATGCGTTTGGTAAAATTAGTTGTTGAAGTGGCTAATAAGTACAAAATGACATAAAAGGACATGATTATTTTTTATAAAGTACATACATAAAAAAATTACTTAATTTATTTCTTTTTAAATATTTAAATTACTTTCATCCCGAAAATGATAAATGTGTTTTATGAATTCAATTAACATTATTTTTACTAAACATTTGCTTCACTATTGATTGTATATTTTATTTTAAATTATAATTATATTGCATGAATTAAGAGCAAGGTAATCAGAAAAATATAAAAAACTACAACATGAAGGAAAATAGAGCAAGGTAACATCCTGGTTGCACTTAAATATAAAAAGTGGGTAGTTATGTTTTTTTTTCCTCACTAAAAGTGGGTAGTTATATATGGTTATGAGTTGTTTTTTTATTAAAAATATAATAAAATTAAATTAATGAGGTTAAAAATGGAAGAAGATATAAAAAGCTATCAGCTATAAGCTAAAAAGCTACTTGAAATAGCTTTTCACAAAAAGCTATAAGCTCATGAGAAAAGCTTGTTACCAAACACGTCACGTTTTCATCCAACGAACTTATAAGCTAATCCAACAAACTATAAGCTAGCTTATTTGTGTTACCAAACACAACCTATGTCTAAATCCACCTTCACTCAACCAACTATTTAATTTATAAAAAAAATTCCTCAATGAAGCACATTTTATCAAACAATCGATACTCAAGAATTTGAGTCAGTATCATTTTTAAAAAATGTGCATAACTTTGAAAAACACTCTATATGAGAAAGAGATAATATAATATTATCAAACTAAATAATAATAATAATAAGGTGCCCCAGAGGCATTAGTTAAGAAAACCATAAATAAAAAACTTTAATTAAAAAAGACACTTTATTAACTTTTAAGGGATTGACAACACAATTTTCAATATAATATATACTATATTTGTTTCTTAACTAATGCTCCGGGTCATTGGTTAACATTATCCTAAGAATAATAATAATAGAAATTTGAACCTTAATTTATTACTCCCTCCGTTTCAAAATACATGTTCAATTTTTGCAATGTGCACTATTCACTTGACTTACTTTGACTATACTTTTTAACTAATGTATAAATACAAATATTAACATGTAAGATATTGTTTGATTTGTCTCGACAAATAATTTCAAAATATTAAATTTTTATAATTTTTTACTTTAGATAATTAAAGATATTAACAATTAAAACTGTGCATTGACATATGTGAAGTGATTGACTTTGACATGCATTTTGAAACTGATGGAGTATATTGTAGTAGTCTAATATCTTCTGCTAAACATGTCCTCAATTGGTGGAATGGTTGTATGCTTAGTCAACACTAATAAATTAAACTAAGATTAATGTCACAATCATTAAGTCGTTAGCAACAACAATTTATGCTTTTTTTTTTGTAGGAACAAGATTCCATTCCTTAATCATGCTGGGTTACTAATTAAGAAAGCAAAATTCTACTTATCATAAAAAGGGCAAAGTTCATCTCCCCCATTGCCCAAGTCCCTAACGCACCTAAGAAAAAAATGCTAATAATTATTGTGGTGCCCGTTCAACAAGTGCTTTTGGGTAATTAATGCATGTACACTGTTATTAGAAGACAATTGGGACCAAGGCAAATTATGTGCATGCATTTGGAAGGAGCATGCGTGCGTGATTGATCTTATCTTTTTATTATATGACAAATACATGTTTCTTTATGAGATGACATACAAAAATAATGGTCCTATTTCGTAATTTTATAAATGTTTGTTTTACACAATAATCAATTTATAAATGTTAGCTTATGGTGCATACGTATACTCTAGCAATATTTTGATTTTAGGCTTTGAATTCTAGCTTCAGCTGCACCCTGGTGGGTGGTGGTAAATGACCAAGTTCAAGTCACATATTCTTCATATATATATATGATCAGTATGGAAAATTATAGCCTTGGTATTATTGTTGGGAATCTATGCCAAACACAGACATTGATGTATACTGCAGTTGACCGTGTACTCCAACCTAGCTAGCTAGCTAGTATATCCAAAAAAATAACCTAGCTAACACAACCAACATTCGTCATTCGTTACAACTACCATAGAGAAAGACAAAGAAATTATTAATCAACTAATTAGCTTTCTTGGAATAAATTTGGAGATTCCTAATCAGGGAAAAAAAATTAGAGTGAGAGAAATAAAAATGGGAGATAGTGATGTGAGAGAATATATCAACGGCATGGTAATGTGCATGTTTATGCACTTTCATCATTTTTATTTTTCTTCTTTGTTCGTGTTTAAAGAAAATATCAATGACTTTATACACTTCCATCGTATTAATATGATAATATATATAAACTAGTATACTCAGTGCGAAGTATTGATAGGATGTGGGAGACTCATATCGAAGCATATATATAGTTGGATTCAAATGTGAGTGGTTAATCTTAAATCAATTATAAATGAGTCTAATGTTGCATATGTAAGACATTTGACTTGATTAAATAGGCAATTACCCCTCTGAAATTGTAGGTTTCGTCAATTATTCTTCTGAAATTAACAAAACGTCAATTACCTCCTGAAATTGCACAACGTTAATCAATTTACCCCTTCCGTCAAATTCTTCTGTTAGTCAACATGATGTTTTGCAAATACGCCCCTAAAGTTTTGCACTTATGTGCAAAATGCCCCCCGAACTTAAAAATTTATATATATTTTTCTTATCCTTGACTTAAAAGATATTAAAGGCAAAAAAGTAACAATTAACTTATGCCATTTTCATTGTTAAATGTCAAAATGAAATATGGAATTAGAAACAACACGTGGAACATATTATTAGGCCATTTTCATTGCAATGAGAACACATTTAGAATTCACACTCACCCACCAACCTCACAATTATCATCTTCTTCATAATCACCTTCATAGTAGATTTTACAACTTCCATAACATGTTTCACAAGGAACAAACTTTATATCACCACAAACCTCACATCCACCGTCACCTCCTTCAATGTCATCAATCCTTTCACAACAATCAAGCAATTTCTCAAGTTTCTTGTCATCACGAAGTTTTTGAATTTCCTCAACTCCACCAATGTATTTCTTTTCAATAAACACTTTTGGTAATCCTCCTTTACCATAGTACCCTTCGTCAAGTAACTCTTTAAGCTCTTCCTTGAATCCTAAATGCATTTCTCAATCTTCCTTGTTTGCCTTTAATATCTTTTAAGTCAAATATAAGAAAAAAATATAAAAAAATTTAAATTCGGGGGGCATTTTGCAAATAAGTGCAAAACTTCGGGGGGGGGGGGGGGGGGGGGGTGGAGAGAGTATTTGCAAAACGTCATGTTGGCTAACAGAAGAATTTGACGGAGGGAGTAAATTGATTAACGTTGTGCAATTTCAAAGGGGTAATTGAATTTTTGTTAATTTTAGGGGGGTAATTGCTTATTTACTCCATTTGACTCATATATCTAATGTGTTAAGGTCTTGGGTTGATACATGTGGCGTCTCTTAATCTTGTGATCCTGGATAATTGATATGTTATTAATCCCGATGTTTCTCCGGTACTTGATCCAAGCACTAGCTAGTATTGCACTCCCGCTCTTTCATCGAGTCAAATCACGGCTCTGATACCTAGAAAGCGTCAAAAGCAACAACAAATCAATGTTTCATGACCTCTGATACCTAGAAAGCGTCAGAAGCAACAACAAATCAATGTTTCATGACCATAAGAAAGGTGGAAACGGGTTGAACCATATATTTTATGAATCCAACATTGAACCATTTATTCAACATCGAACTCATTCATAGTCTATACAAAATTTAATAACTCACATTTGAATCCATCAATAATTTTGGGGAGTGTTGAGAGTCCCACATCCAATAATTACACATCCATTAACATAAATAGAACACACCTCCAGACTACACCTTCATGAAAACTTTCAATTCGGATCGAACACCAAGATCCATTTGAGTGCTATTTACACGATTAATAGAGAAAATCTAAATTAAATTCTCTCTCAATCTAATGACTTTGTACGTAGCTGATTATACTGTAATGCCATTATAGAGAATTCATGCATATATAGAGAAGATGTTTTATGGAAAGTACTCCATCTAGATCACTCTAACTCTAGGCCTCTTAAATTAATAATTTTCTCTATATGAAATTAGACCCTTAAACAAAAATACCTAAGTATATATGGCGTACATATAAACCACCTTCTACTCTAGTTTTTATTGTAAAAGAAATTTTACTTTTACGATTCATTCGGTAAATAGTACATTTGATTTATATCAGGGACTACATACATTATTTGTTGAATGAACTTAAAAAGTGAACATTTTCTTACGATAAAGACCGGAAGAAGTAAGTTCTCATGAAATATAATTAGTAAAGATTTCTCTTTGTAGCTTGATATTGACGAGGACAAAGAGTAATCGCGATACGTACAAAGAGCGGCTCCTAGCTTATAGACAAAGCGACACATGACTGAACTAAATTCACACATAAATACGCTAGGACTATGCAGGTATGAGTCCTCAAAGCTGTATGAGATACTACAATATGTGTTACGTAATTTATCGTCTTTTTCTTCATGCCCAACTCAACTAAAATAGAAGAATACTTTGTGAAAATATAAAAACAGCACTGAAAAAGTCCTGCAACAGATTTGGAGATTGGTTTTAACGTTAAGTACATTTATTTCCAAAAATTAAAATGACTTACTATACCTAAAACACATCAACATATATATTAACAAGTCCATAAATTTATGTTAAATTCACTAAAATAAGCCTCACAGAAGAACAATTGTCAAGAAAACTCGAGTTTAGTTCCTATGTAAAACTATTGTTAACCAGAATTTATTTACCGTTCAACAAAACTCCGTATTGCTAGAACTCATTCGGCTAAAAATCAAAGGATTAACACCAACAAGTGAGCAAAATACCATCGTACAAAATAGAGATAGAGATTCAAAATTTACTCTCTCTTCTAAAAAAAAAGCACTCCCTATGTTTTTACTTGATTAATATGGAAGTCAAATAATTTTTATTAATGTAATGTGACTAACTAATAGTGCAAAATAAATTACATAGAAATTGAAATCATATTATATAACTATTTTGGTTTTTATTAAGCAAATAAATTTTGTAATTTATTTCATTTAAAAATTTATCATAAATTTGTTCCATCCTGATTATATAGATTTTTCTATTCGTCCCTAACGTGTAGACCAACTCTAAAATTATTATTTTTATTTTATATTTATTATAATAAAACTGTGTCGATAATTAATAAAAATAATTTAGTAAATAGTTTAGTTATTATAATCCGATAGTGTAAAGCTAATTTATATCTAACGATGATTAGTCGCCAAATTAGTCAACGAGTACAACCGTTCAAGTGTTTTTATATTCATTATCAGCTCTTTCACTTTTTATTTTATTTTTTATAATAATTAAATTTAGATGAATCGAGCTTAGGAGTTCAACACGATCAAAACATGTCTCAAGGTTGAACAAACCTTTATTATGATACTTACAAATAATTTAGCAAAGAGGCTCTCTCATTAACAAGTGAGTTGAACACATGATTAAACAGACGAGTCAACTGTTTCATTAATTTATATATTTTAATAAATCATGTTAATTGTGTCCTAAAGATACATGTTAAACAACCCAATAATAGTAATTTTGTATTAGAAAACATACTACGTTTTTTTAAGGAAGAAAAAATACGTTAACTTTTAAGAAGTTAAATACACAAATTTTAATACATATATTTCTATAATTAATTCTTTAACATATGTCTCTAAAAGCATAATTTAGCATTTACCTATAATTAATGTTTACGATTGTTGTTCCCGTTAGAGCTGTCAAAATGGGCGGCCCGCCCCTAACGGGCTTCGGGCCGGGCCAAAAAGCCCGGTTGAAAAACGGGCTTGAAAATATACTACCCGAGCCCGACCCTCCACGGGCCGCGGGCTAACGGGCCGGCCCGTATTAAAATTTTCATTTTTTTTATAAAAAAATACTATAAAACACTCCTATAATTTTTTTATAAATAATATTTTTAATATGTTTAAATAATATCTAGCACAAAAATAAATTTGAAACATTTTCGTACATGAGGTAAACTAAAACGGCGAGAAAAACAATTTTAAATAGATTATATACGTTATGATTATAGATATTTATATATATTCGATCTTTAAAATTATAAATAACGGAATCGAGTAAATATAATTTTATATTACATTTATATTTGTGTTAATTCATTGAATTTTCACTTTTATTTTTTACTTTGATAATCAACTAAGTAAATAATTATTTAAAAAATATATATAATTTATAGGATTTTTTTTGTTATGCGGGCTAACAGGCTACCCGCGGCCCGTTCGGGCTAGCCCTAACAGGTACCGGGCTTTTTAGGGCCGGGCTAAAAAGCCCTATTAAAATTCGGGCTCAATATTTAAGGCCCAAGCCTTATAATTAATCGGACTAAACGGGCCGGCTCGTACGGTCCGGCCGATTTTGACAGCTCTAGTTCCCGTATAGGAGTCTGTTTCAGGAGGAGACGTGTTTTTTGGTGGATGTTGTTTTTAAAGTTGTTTTTTATGATGTTATATTTAGGTGTTTCACTTATATACAACGTCTTTTTTTTATATTCTCAATTTCACCGGTCTCCATTCGTGTGGAGCACTAATCTGATTCTTTAATAAAATTTGCTATTAAAAAAATAAATTAGTATGAAATATTTAAAGGTAACCGTTATTATGGGTATGGAGTAAACCTCTCTTCAAGGTCGTTTTCGCACTGTCAAACACCTGGCAACAGTTATGTTCACTGTCACATATAGAACCCACAGAACCTTGACGGTTGGCCCTGAACTGTGAGCCACGTGGCCTGATTCCAAGATACATTGTAATGAAAATTCCAAAAATAATATTGGATCTCAGAATTTGGATGAGAAACAGCTCCCTCACACACACCAACCTTACTGTCCAGTGTCCACTGTGGCACAAAACATTGCACCACTCTGCAGTGTCAAAACCTTATCACCTTTATTTTATTAATCAATTATGAAGCAACAATATAATAACACTTTTCTCTTCTAGTCAAATAATTAACTATACCACAGACCAAAATGTGCTACTGTTTTTTATATACATACACCTATTAAAGTATTCAGACTTTATAATGAAAATATCTCCTTCATGTAAGAACTTAGTATATGATATGATAACTTGAGAAGTATTATAGCTGACACAAACCGACAAATCACAATGGCGGTTGTGGGAGATTCTAATAAGTTGGTTTGATTCCTTTGAAAAAAAAACAGTTGGTTTGGTGAAACTAATAATCATATTATCCTAAACCTAAGCAACGTTGTTTATATTATTGATAGAAGAGAGAGAATTGTATGAACGTAAACTAAGGTCAAGTAGTGTTACTAATATTTGATTTAGGATATGAGACAGTTCAGAATTAGCTAAACAGTTGAGATTCTAAGGAGCCGACCAATTTGGGTTTGAGGAATTACAGCCCACAAATACAGAATGTAAATACATTATGCGTGATTCTTAATTTAATGTCCTAAGAAAAAATATATAAAAATATATAAATACTTTAAGTCTTAAAATATATTTTATATCTTTCATTTTATGAGAGTATGAAATGTAATATAAGTAAGGAGAAGTTAGTTAGTTAAGCTATTATGTAAAAAAAAGTAGTTAATCTATTCATGAACTATTTGAACCCGCCCTACAAAAAAGCTTGGGAATATAAGCGGCTAAAATCATTGTAACATGTTGGGTAGTAAATAAATATGAGTATAGAAGTCGCACATCGTTTTTGAAAGTTGAATACTTTATAAGTGAAATGATCTATGAACTCGTTGCTTTAAGGTTTTTGGTACAAATATGATATTTCTTTTATTTGTGGTTGTTCTTGTCTAATACGGGTGGTCCTCCAGACTTCCCTCATGACTCAAGAGAACATGAAACATGTAAATTGAAAATAAATTTCTAAAGCTAACGTGGGGGTCCTTCAGACTCCCCTCATGACCCAAAATAACATAAAATATGTAAATTGAAAATAAAAATTCTAAAGTCTCACATTGGATAGTAGAATACATTAGTTATTGTAATTTGAAAAATACTAAGGTTTCCTTTCTGCTCGACAAGTTTTTGAACCACTTCTTCCACTTTCTTTTTGTCCATTTGGTAATTTTGTCTATCGTTGCAGCATTATCTCCTCAGGAAAACTATGTATGATTGAAGAAAGTAACATTTTGAAGTGGTTATAGTACAATTGTCTATTCGATTTAAGAGTGGTTCTAGTATCATATTAGAATAGTCCTAGTACCTTGTTAAATTGGACATAGTACCATACTAGCATAGTTTTTAAGAGGTTTCCTTCTGTCATATGTACCCAACAATTTAATGGGTATGATTATGTCGTTCCTGACTACAACATGGATAAAAAGGCCACAAAAATACTCATTAAGAATGGACACGATGAAATTGTCGATGAAGTTCACAAAAAATCAAAGTTGACTAACAAACATTTCAAGAATCAGAATCACAATGTGAATAAAAACTCCAACTCCAACAAGAATGGGAACTCTTAAAAGGCCTGCAATGGGAATTAATAACCACAACCAATTAAAAAATGACAATGATTCACAATTTATCTGCTACAATTGTGAGAAATCATGTCATATGGAACACAAAAGTAGAAACAGGTAAAGCGTTGCTCCGTTGGTTAACTTGGTTGGAGAGCAATTGATTGCCATGATTACGGAAATCAACCTTGTAGGCGGATCAAGTGGGTAGTGGATCGACAATGGGGCTTCAGATCGTATCTCATATGATTGTGTCATGCTCAATACATACACCTCTGCTGAAGATAAGAAAGTGTTGTTAGGAGATTCCCATACCACTAAAGTTATTGGCAATGGAGATGTGGAGTTGTACTTCACATCCAAAAAGAAATTATTTGTTGATGACGTTAAGCATGCTCGAAAGATAAGAAAAATATATAGTTTTCATATTTCTATTGAATGCGACTAGGTTCACTTAGACTTTATAGGGAGATTTGTACACCATTACTAAAAATTGTATTTTTTTTTGCGAAATGATACACCATTAACGCTAAAATTTCTTTGTTCGTTTACATGTTGGGTAATTTTAATATTTCGCATGCTAGACTTTGTCACGTGAACAAATGTATAATTTTAAACTTGAGCAACTTGAGTTTAACACCAAAGTAAATGATTTTGAAAAATGTGATTTCTTCAGTCGAACTAAAATAACAAAAAGCTCATATAAAAATGTGTTTAGAGAATCTGAACCTCTAGACTTAGAACTTTCTGATATATATGAACTTGATAACATCATAATCATAAACAGGAAAAATATGTATTTGACGTCTTCACATGTTCAAATTTTTGTAAAACAGAAATAAAAAGTCTATCGATTTTGTAGTGATAGACACAAAATATGATTTTCACATTTTTTATGAGTTTTATAAGGAGCACAAAATTATCCATAAAACAATTGCATCTTATTCTCCTAGAATGAACAACAAAGTTGAAAGAAAGAATAAAGTTTGTTCCAAGTTAGTTGTTGCATTCATGTTTAATTCATTCGCCGCATATAATTGATGGTGGAATATTTTATTAATTTTTTTCTTTGTGCTAAATAGAGTTTTCAAGTCTTAGAGCAAAATTTAGCCTTATTAAATTTTGATGAAATTAAATACAACTAGATATGGCGACGGGGCGGGTTGGGACCCGTTTTAGCATACCGTCCCCGCCCCCGCTTCACCGTACTCAGCCCCACCTCTGCCCCCAACTCCGTCGGAGATAGAAAATCCACACCCAAACCTACCCCCAGCATGGACGGGTTTCCCATCCCCGCCCCAACCCCCACCTGCAACTGTAGTAAAAAAAACATTTTTTTTAACAACAACAAAAAAGATCTAATAACAAAAAATTCTGAATTCATTATAACTCAAAACATCTTCTAAAGATCATAATGTCACAGTAAAAAAACCTACTTAGTTGCAAGATTATTAAAACAAAAGAAGGGTATAATAGTAGATGATTATCAAATATAAGGATAAAAAATTAATTTAAAACAAACGGGGCGGATCAGGGGGTGGACGCAGGGCGGGTTTGACTATCCCCTGATCTCGCCCCGCCCTCGTACTAAAGCAACGGGGTTTTCCCGCACCCACACTCAATCAAATCGTTTTCTCCCCCGTTAAGTATGGGACCGGGGCGGTCGGGTCTGAGCGGGGGCGGGTTCAAATGCCATATCTAAATACAACCAAATTTATCTTACTTTTGAGATTGTTTGTCATGTGTCTAGATCCTAGACCTCATGAGAGTTAAACTCACTTGTAGAGCCTATGAATAAGTATTCATTGGGTATGTTATTAATAACATAAAACATATCTTATATGGACTAAATGTTAATATCTTATATGGACTAAATGTTAATGGGGGTGATAGAATCAAAATATGTTGATATTTATGAAAATAAATTACCCTTCAAATTAAGAAATAATAGAAGTATTAAAGGGGGCTCCGCTACTGATCACACTCATGTAATTAGAACCCATGTTGAGAACATCAAACAAAATATAATAGATCCTTGATGTGATAAGAGAGCGATAGTTGTTAAAGAGTATAAACTCAAATATATGGTATATACATTATAAAAGGATCCAACAAGCCTCCAAGAAGCTTTGCCTTCTTTGAATGCACAATTATGAAAAGATGCCATAAATGATTAGATGGATTCTCTAGAATCAAGGTTGAATTGACATTTGCTAGACTTGCCACTTGATTTCAAATTGATGGGTTGTAAATGGCTTTTGAAAAAGAAACTAAAACATAATGGAATTGTTGATAAATACAATTTTCATCTTGTGGCCAAAAGTTTTGGACAAATATAGAACATAAGTTTTTCGATTATAAGTACACCAAATGGATGTTAAAACTATTTTTTTGAATAATGAACTGGAAGAAGAAATCTAAGTAAAACAACATGAAGATTATGTAATTAATAGGCAATAAAATAAGACTTGTAAATTAGTTAAGTTTTTGTATGGTCTTAAACGAGCTCCTGAGCGATAACATGGATTTTTTTTTGACAAACTAATGATAAGAACTGGGTTAAAAGTGAATGAAGTGACAAATGTATTCACTACAAATCTAAAAATAACATTTTCACAATCGTGTCCATATGTAGACAAGTTACTCATATTTGATTCAAACATTCATGTTGTAACTGATATGAAATCATTGTTGTGTAACAACTTTGATATGAAAATCTTCAAGAAGCTAATGTAATTCTTGGTATTAAGATTACTAGGTTAGAAAAAGGAATCCCTTTGAATCAGATTGACTATGTTTATAAGATCTTATAGAAATATAATTATCTTAATTGCAAACCAGCTTGCACATCTTATGATATAAGTGTAAAATTCTTTAAGAACACTGATGAAAGTGCAAGACAATCAAAATATGTAAGCACCATTGGCAAACTCAGGTTTTCCAGTGATGACACTATATACAAGAAACAAACAATATTGATCGAGTCTATTATAGAGTATGTGATGATATCACTAACAACGATTAGTAAAGAAGCAAGTTGGATTAGCTTGATAGTAGAGATTCTCTTTAAAAAAAAATCGATGCTAAGTTATATTTGTTTTTGTAGTTTTTAAATTTAATTTTGATCATTTTTAATCAAGATAAAAAATGTGCATAATTGCAAAAATAAAAACAAAAATAATATATAAATGAGCTTTACAAGTCAAACTTAAACTTTACTCGGTTATCAACAACAAAAAATTAGACTTCACTAATATTTTTACAAGCCAATCCCAAATTTTCTATTAAGAGTATTTCTATTAAAATACACAAAATGAAAACAGTCATTAAAAACTCATAATAAATAGAAGAGTTGGAGTTTGAAGTCCCAATCACAACGTTATATTGAATATTTTTGATTTTTTTTGTCAATTTTTTTGATGGACTCGTTTAAATAAATGGGTTAAGTCCAACCCTGGACCGACCCAATATATTTTTAGGCCTAAAGCGAATTTTATATAGAGACTTTTTAGGTGTGTTGCCAGAAAAACATAAAAATTAAAAACACTAAATATATAATTTTATTTGAGGCTTGTTTGACACTACGCTCATATACGCATAACCAATAAAAAAAAGTTATCTTTGAGATCAAACTTGAATTATAAATCTACTACGCTCAATCTAACTAACAATCGATTTAAACCCAAAAATGTTTTAAGAATTCAACTTAGAAAACTATATTTAAAGGGAAAAAAATTTAGAAACCTAATATAAGACCTAAATATTTTGGGGACCTAGAGTCATTCCTTTAGTGGCAACTCCTTAGGTCGACTCTGATCCAACCTGTTTAATTTTTTTTTCATAAGTCGACGGGGTAATTTTTTTTTATATTTTTTTGGAATACAATGAGAAGTAATTTAGATGAAAAAACAATACTCTCATTATATCTTTGTGGACCGATAATATTGTTAACTTGCTTACCCATGCGGAATCCAATCAAATTGTCATCTTGCAAAATATTGTTAATTTGTATACTTTGTCTCACTAGCTCTATATCTCTTAATAATAAAATGGTCTTATGATTGCTATTAAAAAAACTATTCTAGGGACTAATTTCAATTCTTACGTGCTCAACGCCATCAAATGTTTATTGTATATATTTTAAATTAACATCTTGTATGATATAAATTTTAGCTTTTGTCAAATGTTGAAGCTTCAAAGAAACACCAATTGCATGGCTATTCTGAAGACATAAAGAACATGTGCGTGTGTGTGAACACTACATTTAAATTATTACTAATACTTTAATTAAAATATGTGTTGTCATAATCAAAATTCATAAACTAATATTTTTTGTGGTCAAGAGGATTAACAAAAACAATTTGGCCAAGAAAAAGACATGGATTGAAGTGATATTTTGGAAAGGGTAAATTAAAAATAGAGGCTCAATAAAAGACAAATCAAATCAGATATTGGATTGTGTCCTTCAAGGAAGACCACCCACTAGAGGGATTTTGATACTCCTGAGATTTTAAGGAAAAATCTTGGGGATCCTTAATAATATCTCCAAATATGCATCACATCTTTTGTTATTAGATAGATTTAGGATTCTTGTTTTGCTATTTACATAACATATCTAAGTCAAGTACTACAACTTCTTCTTTTTTTTTGACGGAAAGTCAAGTACTACTACTTGGTTTCCCTTTTTTCTGCATTTTATTTTCAGATTTCCCTTGAGAGCCTAAACAATATCTCTGTGCTGAATGTTCATTCAGCCTTCTTATACTACTATTCACAGTTAGACAATCCCACGTGTATATGCTTTTACAATCAATATATAGCTAATATTTATAACTTTTTTTTTCATAATTTTTTTTAATAAGTGGTAAATACCACTCAACTCACACATATTACAAAGTCTCGGGTTCGAACCCAAGTCAAGACGTCTAACGTAACAATTTTGATTACGTCAGTTGAACTAGTTTTTATTTTTGTTGATAAAATGAACTAGGTTTTACCGACCATAACTGAACCTTAGTTATAAACATCTCTATATAAATATAAATAAGAGTTTAATGGTGATGGGTTGATAGTTCAAAACAATTTTGCACACACGACCAATCAAAACATTTTAAATTGCCATGTCAATTAAATTATTGCTCTATTTTTAATTGATGTGACAATTCAAAATATTTTGATGGGCGTGTGTGGAAAATTGTTTTGGACTGTCAACCCACCACAATTAAACTCTATAAATAAAACACTATCTTAAAGGAAAAAGCTTGATATTTTCCAATAACTAATAAGGTATGCTCTCCTGTAAACGAAAAATTCTCGCATTCCTTTTCTTTTCTATGACTCAAGAGTTTGCATACGAGATTAGATACATAAAAGAACTTTCATCTTCTTCGATGATGCCAAAGTTACAAATATTTGGTTTATGGATCGATAAATGACATAGTTAATGAATCTCTCAAAAAAGTCAAAGACTTCAAGGTGATTCTCATCCATTTCTTCCTAAATTTTATCTTCAAAAAGACCAGGTACATGTTTCATTAATTGTGATGGAGCTCTCTCATCTCACTCAAAAACCAAATTGTTTGCTAGTACCGTATTATGCCGCGCTTCATCAACTCCAACCATTGTTCTTTGGTCCATCTCATCTCGGACCACTAATCTCTCTATACATGTTTTTTTTACACAACTACTCTACATAGTAAAATAATTATTGGTGAGTAAGAGAAGAGTTGAAATAGATAATACTCATATTTAACATGTGACAAATTCTTTACTCAATCTAAATAAAACAGAAAAACTAATTTATCAACTCCTACTTTGTCTCTTCTAAAATAATTTCACTTAACTACCAGTTGATTGATTGAAACAAATTAAATAAAACCTCCAAAACGAAATAAAAAAATAAAAAAATAATGCAAGCAGGAAAATGAAATGCATGAACGTGGACACCGTCCACCCTTATAAATACTAGACACTCCCACCCTTCTTTTCTCATCCCACCTCACACACTCAAGACACAACACCACCAAGAGTGTTGAACCAAAACAAAAAATCACTTTTATCAATTAAACCACCAAACAATGCCTTCTTCATCTCCAACGTTGGTCTCAAAATGTACCATAACCCCAGACCAAAAATCCAACATAGAAAACCTTAAACTCTCTGTTTCAGACCTACCTATGTTGTCTTGTCACTACATCCAAAAAGGTTGTCTCTTCACAAAACCTTCAAACATTCCTTTCCATATTCTAATCCCTCTCCTCAAAAACTCTCTCTCCCGCACTCTCTCCCTCTTTCCACCTCTCGCAGGTCGTTTAACCACCGACTCCGACGGCTATGTTTACCTGACTTGCAACGACGCCGGCGTTGATTTCATCACCGCAATTTCCACCTCACTTTACATCACTGACCTCTTATCAACCACCGATGTTCATGAATCATTCAAAGAATTTTTCACTTTTGATCGGAAAGTCAGTTACACCGGTCATTTCTCTCCGATCATGGCTGTTCAAGTTACTGAACTCGCTGACGGAATTTTCATCGGCATCGCCGTTAACCACGCCGTCACTGACGGTACTTCCTTCTGGAATTTCTTCAATACATTCGCTCAAATCTGCAGAGGAGCAAACAAATGTATAAGAAATTCTCCTAGCTTCCGGAGAGACTCTGTTTTAATCTCCGACGCTGTTCTCCGGTTACCGGCAGAGGGTCCTGCTGTGACATTCAACGCTAATGCTCCTATTCGAGAAAGAATTTTCAGCTTCAGCCGCGAAGCAATTCAGAAATTGAAAGCAAAAGCTAACAACAAACCATGTCCGGCAAAGTACAACACCATTGAATTGATGCAGAAACACATGAACGATCACTATAACAAAGAAAACGGAAAAGTAACGACGTTAATTGAGAACTGGTTTAAGAATAATGTTAAACCAGTTAACGTGACAGAAGTTGCTGAAACAGAAACGGTTGAGATTTCATCTTTTCAATCTCTATGCGCGTTGTTATGGCGTGCAATCACGCGCGCAAGGAAATTTCATCCTTCAAAAACGACGACGTTTAGAATGGCGGTTAATTGTAGACACCGTATAGAACCGAAGCTAGAAGCGTTTTATTTTGGAAACGCGATTCAGAGTGTTCCAACTTATGCTTCTGCTGGAGATGTAATGTCTAGGGATATACGGTGGTGTGCGACGCAGCTGAATAAAAACGTGAAGGCACATGATAATGGTATGGTGAGGAGGTTTGTAGAGGATTGGGAGAATAATCCTAGGTGTTTTCCTTTGGGGAATAGTGATGGTGGTTCTATAACAATGGGTAGTTCTCCTAGGTTTCCGATGTATGATAATGATTTTGGTTGGGGGAAACCGTTGGTGGTTAGGAGCGGGAAAGCGAATAAATTCGACGGTAAGATTTCGGCGTTTCCAGGGAGAGATGGAAGTGGGACCATTGATTTGGAGGTTGTTTTGGCCCCAGAAACAATGGCGGCTCTTGAATTGGATACTGAGTTTATGACTTACGCGACGAGGCAGTTATAACACGTGTCGTGTTTTGGTGTTACAACTTAACTACTGATGGTGTCATTGTGGTCTTGGTTGGTTCTAATGTGTGTTGAGTTCTTGAGACTGTGGGGTTTGACATATTGTTAATTAATTCTAGTGTTTTTATGTGCTTTTGATTTTAATTGAGTTGTTGTTTGTAATGTTGTTGTTAATGTTTCAACTTGACAGTTAATATTCTCATAATTTTCTCATCTGTAATCATAATTGAAGAGAGAGAAACAAAGTTAAAACATAAAATTATAAAGGAAAATAAATGGTGTGCTTTAATAGTGAAGTTGAAAATGGAGAAAAATCATCGTACTTTCATGAGGATCTAAATTCCATTTTGATGGATCACTATATTCAACTTGCGGGGAAGAAGTAAAACCGTTTATAAAAACATGTCAATTGTCATAACATGTTTTCTTATGTTTGTCTATTTTACTTTATGTAGCTTTTAGGGATGCTTGTCCTACTGTAAAAGCTCTGACCCCTAATCCCACGAGTGGTGAAGCTCCGATCAAGTTCACATATGCATGTTTTCCTCCTACCTATCCGTACACCATAATATTTGCAGGCCTAAGAGTCGATCTTCTATCTAGTGGGTCAGTCAAGAAGTTCACAATGACTTCCTTCTTCACTAATACTCTCACCTGCCTGAATATACCAAAATGATATCCCTAACAAAGTCATGTTTGTACTTAAGGCCAAGAAGCTCTTTACAATGAATTGCATGCTCCCCAAAAGTATTCAGGCACACCTTATTACAAACAGGGCACCCCTCATCAATAGAAAATAACGGAATCATAAGGCAATATCTAAGGATGGTATGATACCCCACTAGTGACATATGCTGATCTACCCCATCAATCAGGATAGTTAGAAGAAAATCTTGAGTTGTGCTGCTTACAAACACCCTAAAATTGCTTTTTGTATAGTGGTCGTATCAAAGTTAACTTTCATATCTTGAACACTTTTACTAAAAAAGCACTCACTAAAACATGTTGTGCTTTAGGATGGACGGTGTCCTTGCAAGTAAAACTGCTAATGTCAAAATCTGAAATTGTACAACGAAGATCATCCAAAGCATTATCAAAATTCGAGTCCATACCAATTATCCCCTTAAAATTAATAACATTAAACTCCTCTTTCGAAATAGTTCACTCATCATTAGAGCCTTCAAGGCTCTAATTGTAACACAAAGGTATTAGTTGTCTCACTGTTTATGTAAATTTTGAGAGGGAAATGAAAAACATTTGGTATATATTAATATGGGTTCACTTGGTGATGAGTGTTGATCGATGTAAGGGAGTCTGATTTATTTTAACTCATACGGGTTCACTTAATGTATTGATATCAAATTATTTGTTAAAAAACTCATTAGTATATTTCTGAGAGATGCAAGATCAAAGAGAGTAAATATTTACATAAATAAATATATTATAAATTAAAAAAAACATAAGTAAATTATAATCAAGTGCTATAATGATAAATTAAAACAAACATAAGTAAATTATAATATAGTAGGCATGGCAATAAGGAGGGGTGGGGACAAATTTTACCTTCTCCATCCATATCTCCGACTCTCATATATTTACTTATTACCCTACTCATATGCAACAAGGACGACAAATTGAATCTCATCTTCGTATCCGACTGGTTTAGGTATCCCCGTCTCATCTCATCCCGTAGTAACGACAGTGAAGTTTTTTTCTAGCATCGACGACAATCTTGTAATGCATTATCCCACAATATTTTCATTTTAACATTTCCTTGATTGAGTGATTCAGTTACTAATTTAAAATATCAATTGCAAATTTTATAACATGACAAATATCAATAAATGATAAAATGATTTTTTATATTCGAGATAAGTTTGGGTATAAGTTTAAAGTGGATACATATATATATCCCCGTTTACCCTGTCTTATACTTATGTTTTGAAATCGGAGAAAATCCAAAAACATACTCAACTCGTACCCGTCTAATTGAAGTTACCCAACTCATTTAAAAAAAGGAAAACCCGTTTGATCGAAGTTGGTTCGGAACCGTGAGTATGAATTTTGCTTTAATGACTATAACCGAGTGATGTGTTTTTTTTTTATGCGCTCCAAGTAACAAGTAAACGAGAGAACTATTTAACTTTTCAAATTAGGCTTCATTGTATATTTCCTATCTACTCTTTTGACGTTAACACATAAGTCAAAAAAAAAAAGATGTGATTGTCCTTTCAAAGACTCGTGTTGAGATGTGTACTTTTCCATACACTTTTTATTTTGAATCTATTCACCTTTTCCACTTGATAATTTTGCATTCAATGTCGTATCAAAACTTAATGGATGATTTATAGGTGACACCTGATTTATAACAACCAAATTCAGATGTACAAAATTTCGGAACAGAGAACTAGTTGTTCCACTTGCCTCATATGATATTTATAAGCATAGATAAATGTCACGTTTCAATTACAGATTGGATATCGTTGACTTTAACTTTTGTCTTTTGCATCCCATTGGCATTTACCACAACTTTTTTGGTAAAGAAAAGTACTGATTTTTTTTTTAAATGATCACTTTAAAAAAAAAAATCCCCGTTAATTTTATAATGTGAAAGAGCATATAAAATTATTTCAAATGATAAACTTTTTTGAGTGACTTTTTCAATAAAAAAAAAAGAAAAACATGTTCAAAATATAATTTTCATTACGGTGAAAATAAAACAACTTCAAAAATGAAAACAGTTTTTTAAATCAATGAATATCAAAATTACATGTGAGCCCTTAGTCATCCAGATGTGTTGGTCTTAATTAAAAAAATTAAACAAGTTCGCAACAGTATGCTACTTCAAAAAATAAAAGTTCGCAACAATATTTACGTTTTTTTACATTTAAACTTATTGAATAAACAAGCAGGGAGTATATATGCTGCACTAAAAGAAGACAAAATTAGTTGAGAAGTTTGCACTAAAACATGATGGTACTAACCTATGAGTACATTCCTTGACTTCATTGTACCACAAAATGATCTAATTTTCCTTTTACTATTGGTTTAACTAGTGTATACTCCTTGCTAAAAAAAAAAGGAATTATACTATTTGTAAAACTAATATTAGACAACTTTAATGACAACCACTTTTTTTCCTCTTGTGATTGGACAAAAACAATGGAGAGAGAAAGAATAAGAGAGAGAATAAAAACACATGTGAGTATAAGAGAGAGAGTTGTTTCAAAGTTGTCAAAGAGTGGTTGTACAAATATCATTTCTCGTAAACTTCAATAGTCTCTTAATGAGGTAATAGTCATTTTAGTTTTTAAATATGTAGCGAGCGGCCAGTCACAATAGTATCTTAATTTATCAAAATTTTAAAATAGATTCTGATTGTTCACTTTGTTAGTCAAAATAATCCTCTAACGTAAAAATAGGCTTTCACTGTTAACATTACCTCGATTCATATAGTGATTAATATGACAATAGCTAAGTACTTATAGAGATTGATATTACAATGATTAAGTATATTGAAGGACTAATATGACAATATTAACGAAACTTTTTATCGTAAAATACTATTTTAAAGTCAACTCTTTTTTAGGTTGATTCGAAGGGGAATCTAGGGTTTGAACTTCGACTTCTACGAATAATATCATTGGTACCGGCTAAGCTACGTTTAGATAACCTCTTATGTCTTATTTATTTATGTGACAATAGTTGTTAGTGAAACATGTTTATTTTGTTGCTTGAAATCCCTAAACTGTTGACCAATATGGTTCATAAGTGGATCAATTATTATTACCTTTAAATCTAATACAAAACTACAAAAAAAAGCAACAAAACAAAATAAACATCTTGAAGCCAATCAAATCCTCGATTTATTTATCACTCTCATGCTTAATCCGTCACTAAGCCAACTTTATATGACATGCCAATTCTATCTTGCTTAGGTTCAATTAAATACTTGTGTGGATTTAAAATTACAATAGAGTTTAATTGCTTTAATATATCCCCCACATGTATAGATCCCTAGGCCATTGTAAGAATTGTCCATGCCGACATGTATATAATTGCATTCACTATCGGTAACATTAAGTGAATAAAAACGTTAGGTTAATTTGGAGGTATCCCATGAAATGTGTTAACTATTCATGCAATGAACCAAGTGGGTTCATAGAATAGAGGTAATAATATGGGTTAATGGTCCACGCAGTGCACCATCTTTGATTGGCATCTGCGCAATATTCAGCTAATGCAACTCTCCATTTTGAATCACAAATTTAAACCCCAAACGTATCTGCAATTTGCAAACAATAATAATTCTGGTCAATAGCAAGGCTAAGCTTCACCAACTTTAATCCAATAAGTCGCTCAATAACCTTATCTTTTATTAAAAGAACTTTTGGACGGTGAGAATACATACAATTGTACTTATTTGCTAGTGAAGGTATTTGCTACAAATAAAATACAATCATTTATATCTTTGACTTTAAAATTAATTTCGATTAAAGTCAAACAATTTTTATGATTGGACAATTATGATTTGTTGTCAATGTAAAGGAAAATAAAATAATTTTTTTAAAAAAAAAAAGTATTAGTGAAGGAAGTATTAACAAAACAAACGTTATGCAGCTTCTTTGGCTTTATTGTGTTTAAGTTTATGGAGTGAGTGTAATAATAGGTTATTTTAGAACAAGGAAAATTCCGCTCTCTAGCTGTTAGATAAAGTTAAATTACATTCTTATTGGTGGCTGAAGGCTTATAATGCGATTTTTATTTAAACTTTCATATGTGGTGGTTGAACCAGTTTGTGTGCATGAGTATAGGCTAATTTCTTTTTGTTTCCTTTGATTTCGACGGCTCTGTATGTAAACTTGTAAACTTTGAGGTCCTTGTTGATACTTCATGTTCTTATAAAGACTCTCTGTTGGTGTTAATATATATTCTATTTTAACTTGTTAAAAAAAAAAAATCAATGACAGTGAGAATGTCTAGTATAAAGTTCGTTTTTTTAAGGAAGTATATAACATTGTATCAAAAAAAAAGTTAGTTATTACACATAATTAAATTAATACATCCAATTATGCTATAAAACAAAATTTAATCAACACCTTAACTAATATGGTTGAAAAAAAACGAAGATAAAAAATTTATTTCAAGTAAGTATTATTTAATTTATTTTCTCAGAATAAAGTTTAAATAATATATTGTCTTGAAATTTTGTATCACAATTTCACATTCATTTTATAATTGGAAATATATTTATATTTTCCTTTTATTTAGACTTAATTTATATTCTTTCCTAACTCCGTCGAAATGGATTTTCCTCCTTTAAATATGAGAACAAATTTTAAAGGATAAAACACGGTAAAAAGTCGAATGAAAGGACTGATATTAAAAACCCAAAAACACTTGTATGAGATGATAAAATATCTCTTTCAGTTTAACTAGTGATCCTAGGTTCGAATTCAACTCTAAAAATGCAATAATGTTAAAGTTGTTTTGCTCCTAAAAAAAAACCCTAAATCACAATCATTTATGACTCTGTTTGGTAAAAATAGCGGATAGCTTATAAGCTAGCTGATAACTTATAGCTGATGGCTGATAGCTGATAAGCTAGTGGAAGTGTTTGGTAAAATTAACGGTTCAACTAGCTGATAAATGTAAAATGACATAAAAGGACATTCCTAATTCATACTAAAATATATATCAATTAATATTTAAGTATTTAAATTTATTAATTTTATATATCATTTATATGATATTTTTCAATTAATTTTTTATTAACTACAATTTAATTTTATATTTATTTGATTTGAGTGTTTTTACTTTATAAAATATTTTTTTATTGACAAATGTTAATAGTTAGATTATTTTTTATCCTTTATTCGGGTTTGAATCATAACTTCTAACTCATCTCCTAACTCAAACCAATTGAAGTACTTAAAACCTCATTTTATAAAACAATTAAACCTACTTACTCAAACATATTATTATTATATATGCATTTTTAACAATTTAACAATAATGGATAGAAGCTCCAACAACAATGTATAGTTAAATAATAAAATCTTGAATATTTTTAAAGTGAATTGTTATGTATATTATTGACAACGAAAGGCAAGTTGTACCTAAAAGATTTTGTTTTTTTAGGCAACCAAAAAGACTTGTTAATAGTGAAAACAACGAAAGTAATATTTTGAGAGAAAGAGAAAAAAAAAAATGGAACGTATATTCTATAAAAATAACAACTGAAGGCATAACCATAAGTATTTATTACGTAATAACTATTTATTTTAAGTCATAAGGATAAAAATGGATTTTCGGTAAAATATTAAGGGTAAAATTGGAAGAAAAAATGATAAGCTATAAGCTCAAAGGCTACTTGAAATAGCGTTTGAAAATAGCTTATAAGCTCGTGAAATAAATTATAAGTTGTGGTTAAATGACATTACCAAACAAAACTTTTTTAGTTAAACGAGCTTATAAGCTATACGCTATAAGCTATAAGCTATAAGTTCATCTAATGACCTTGCCAAACAGACCCTATATCTTTGACTTTTAAAGTTATTATGATTAAAGCAAACAGTTTTATGATCAAACGCTTATGATTTGCAGACAATGTAAAAAATCTTTACATTGTTGGTATATATAAATTAAATCTTTGGAAGATATTCATGTGTAACAAACTATGAAGTTATTGAATTTTTTTTTTTATAAATTTTAACTAGTGAAAATCCATTTTATTAAAGTTAGGATGCCAATGTTTCTAATAACAAAACTCAACAATGTGTCCAGTGCGATGGCAAAATGTGCAAAACCATGAACTGTTTTTGTGCGAAGAACCACCAGGAAAGCCTTTACCACAATCTTAAGGATTTCTCGTGTAATAAGCATGAACCAAAATGTTGTAATCCAACCTTGCTTGAGATTATTGTTACAAGAACATAAAGAAGTAATTTTAATCCTATCAACTTTATAAAATACATCTTTGATATCTTCCCAAACATCCATAGCATGTTCATGAAAAACAATAGTTTGTGCAATAGGTTCTGGGAAAAAAAATAATCAACCATGAATGGATAAGATGATTGCACATTTTCCACGCTGCTACGTTCAAATCCAGCTGATCGGGTATTAGAGTTGATCCATTGAGGAAATCAAGCTTATTCTTGGCACAAAGTGCTTGTTGCATTGATCGAATCTATTGAAGGTAATTGGATGCGTTGAGCTTAGGAGATACGACAATGAAATTTGATTCTTCACTAGGATGAACATAGAAGATTGAATCAGTATCTTATTGCAAAGACTGAATGTGAACGGTAACACAACGTGGAGGCATTGCAAAAATGTGATGAATATAGAGCCAAGATTAGAGAAAGAAGGCGTTGACAAAGAATCAACCACACAACGAGATGAAAAGAAGAAAACTTGATACAAATGAAGCAGAGGAAAATACCAAAAAATAAAGAGAAGAACACACATAATTTTCTTCCAAAAGAAAGGAGGAAACTATAAAAATGCATGAAGAAAAGTGTGAATTCAAGATGAAATCACTGAGGGAGACTCACTGCAATCAAGGAATCGTGATGAACACATCAACATCACAATACGACGATGATGGAGAGTCAAGGTGAAAACATCTTATGAGAGTCATCGCAAAACGAAAAATGGATATGGATCGTAACTAACTTTTCTCATGAAGAGATAAGAAAGGAAATTGATATCATCTTATGAGTTGAATAAAACTTATGAGTTGAATGAATTGAGGTTGTATGGTATCCTATAGTGCAACTAACAACATATGATCATTGCAACTAACTACTTGATGAGATAACATGCAGATTAAGTAAACTAGTTTTTAATAACTATTTACAATATTTTCTTCATGATGCAATAATAATCATTGTTCTATTTTTAATCAAAAAAACGTGGATCTAAATGGAAAATTATCATCAAGCGATTTGTGGATTTCTGAAGCATCAATAATTTTGAATCCAATCTTTTCGAAAGATTTAAAACAGGATCATACTCTTGTCAAAATGTGGGGGAGTATGGAGATTAGATGGGGAATATAGAGTAGAACTTTCCTATAAGTTTCTTGTGCCATTTATGAAAGGGCCAGAGCCAATTGCCAAAAAATGCTGGGGCCTCCTCGTTACTTAGAATATAGTTTTTACTATTGAGCCCCCATCAAATTCTCAAAATTTCAAGAAAATAACCATCGGAAGTTAACTCCTGATTTACCTTTAAGCAAAAATAAAAATAAAAATAGAGGGATTATATTCCAATAGATTGAAAGAATAGAGGGCTAGAATAGCAATCACCCTAAAATTTAGAAACATGTAGAGTGTAGTAAAGCTTTGGGTTAAATAAATTTTTAGCCCCTATAATAAATATATCAAATTTTGGTTTTTGTCCCTAAAAAGTAAAATGAGATGTTTTTATCCTCATAAAAAAATTTGTTTTATTTTTGGTCCCTAATGGATATAATTTTAACATGTTTTGAACATAATATGAATATATAAATGTTGAACATAATAAACGGACATGCATGGATACAATTTGAACATAAAAGAACTATAATTTTGACATTCACGTGAACATAAAATGGTCATTAAGGACCAAAAACAAAATAATTTTTTTGTGAGGATGAAAAATTCAATTTAATTTTTTAAGGACTAAAATCAAAATTCATTATATTTACAGGGACGAAAAACTTATTTAACCCTAAAAGTTGAACCTTATGGTACATGAAAATAAACCTCTTGAATTTGAAGAGTTTTTTTATTTGATTATAGATGATCGTATTTCCATTTGAATATATTTAATTTGTTTTAAATATAAGTAGATACATTAAAGATATTAGAAAGTTAATAATTTAATTTTTATTTTTAGTTTTTCTAAGACTATGATTTTGAATAAAAACAACCCCACGGAAAATAAAAAATAGTAATAGTTTCCAAAACATATGGAAAACGATTATGCACATTTGGCAAGGGTTTTTGATTCAAAGTGGATCGAGATCGAAGGATAGAGTTAAACAATGGTGAATTTTTGTTGGGATGTTGTACCTGCCTGCATTTTGACGATCAAGTTAATTCGTGATCGAGCATGAGAGGTTTTTGTGATTGTATACTTTACTCATGTGCATTAGTCCTTTTGTAGGATAACTTTTAGGATTATAGGGTGAAAACTTGTTGAGTTGAATCTACACACGTGATTTGTGGATCAACGTTCGATTTTATTTTCATCATACAATGATGATGTGATCATCGTATTTTATATAATGCACCATTGGTGCGGCTTTGTAATGTGTTCCTTCGTGATTTAGTCCATTAAAGGATTGGGTTTTAGTTTCAAACAATTTCAATGTTAAATGTTTATAATGTTTAACTTTCTATGTTAAAATATATGGATTTTGTTAATAAAAAAATATACTCAAAAATGTTAACAAAATATTGAAATGTGAGTTTCTTTTCGGTTAATCAATTTAGTATTTATTTATTTTTATAATGTGAGTTTCTTTTCGGTTAATCAATTTAGTATTTATTTATTTTTATAAAGAATTGGATATTTTCTATGTGCAATTGAAATTAATACACTGAGACAAGTAAAATAACAATGGGTAATGAATCTCCCCATCAAACATGCCTAGAATAAATTCAAACATATGACTTTTGGCTAAGCTATAAGAATCAATTTAGTATTTAATAAATTTGTTAATGTTATATTATTTTTTTGATAGAAAATATTTTAATACTACATGATCATACACAAATAAAATGCTTAAATTTAGGGATGAGAAAATAGGTTGGATATATCGGGTTGATCCATTTAGCCTGTCTTTTCCGACAAGGTGGGTTAAGATTTTGAATTTGTTACTACTACTTGACCTACTCTGCTTAACACATTAAAATAGGTTGGTTTGTCGGGTCAATAAAATTAAAAACTCTTTTTTTTTGGTTAATAATTAAAAACTCTTTTATTTATAAGTCACCATTTATTTTACAATTTTCTTCTCCATGTAGTAGAGATAAAATCCTTCAATTTAATTACTTTGATTAGTTGTTGTCTTAGATTATTATAGATTTTTAGATGATTGAAACATGAATATTTGAATGATAAATACTACTCTTTTTAGTTCACATTTCGGTTTCTTAAATTTGTCATATACTTCTTTAGTTTTTTTAATTACACTTTTTACGTTTTTTTTTATGTTTTTAAATAATAATTTATTTAAAACAATCATTGACGGATCAATTAGTCAATCGGTCATAAAACGGGATGAGGTGAAATTTTCAACCTTACATGTCTAGTTTATCTATCTCGTATCATCCATTTTTAAACGGATTAAAGACGGAATAGAGTTAGACAAATTGATCTGTTTTGTCATCCTACTTAAACTATCAAGTTCATCGAGATTTTTTTTAAATGGATTAAGATATCTTTTTCAGTTCGAGATATGTGATTTTACAGTTTAACTTAAATCTAAGGCTGGACAAAAGAACCGGATCCGTCCGTAAACCGAACAAACCAGGAAAACCGCAACCGCTGCGGGCGGGTCAGAATGGGTGACGGGTTGAAAATGAACAAAAATGGGTTAACAGTGAGTTCATATGGGCGGGCTCGGTTTTTGAATTTAAGTCCAATGGTGACCGAACCCGTCCGTTGATATGAAAGCCTATAGTGATACTCTAAAAAGATACTGTAATTGCTTGTGTACTAGTACTGATTTTTTTGCCTTGAGACCCAGAAAGTAAGATAATATTTAATTTTTTTGACATATCTTAACTCTTCACGTGTCTATCCCACCAACCTAGTGCTACCTTATCTTTCTTCAACTTTCAAGACACAACCCACCATTTTTGAGAAACTAAAAACACCACACCACCTCATTTCTCTCTCTTTTCTCTTGTACTACTCCATGTACACAATGAACTACAACTTGGATGAGTTCACCATGATAAACACATACACAACCTTTCTCTTTTTAAGCTCGTGAATAATGATATTGAAATTGTTTGCTACAAATATTTTCTTTTGAGAGTAGATCACAATTTACAACATCTTGAATTTCTTTGATCTCGAAAAGTTATCTTCTTGCACTACTCTACTTCATCTCTTGAAACCGTCCTACCAAACCGCCATCTGAATAACCCGTCATCCGAACTAACCGTTGAAGCAAACGGACGGCGGTGGTCACTCGGATTTGCATTTTTCAACCGAAATCCGACCGAACGGTTCGATTGTCCAGCCCTACTTAAATCCACCTGGTTTCTTGTATTTTAAGATTTCCCTATTAGTGCGTATCACACCACTTTCTGTTTCTTCTCCACCGAGTCTTCAACTTCAAGCCTTCACCTTTACAACCTCGAATCATGTGACAAGCCATCAAGTGTAATATCGGATTTAATCAAAATGAAGAAGCATAATTTCTTGAAGCATTCAATCGCTCTTATAACCATTCTGGTAACAGTTTGTTGCATTTTCATCATAACTGTAACATTTTTCAATCTTCCAGAGCCTCAAAACAAGACTAATAGGAAAATGGGGTTTAATCCAATAACCAGATCCAGAAAATTTTCCATTCAAGATTTTAACTTGGGAAAGTTTGGTGAAATGATGGTTGAAATGTTACCACAAGATCTTGCTTTCACAGTTTTTGTTCCTTCTGAAGAAGCTTTTAAACGTGATCTACGTTTGATTGTGAATGATAGTTTGAAACAAGACAAGTTTAATGATACATATGCAATTGTGAGTCGTGTGTTGGGTTTTTCTGTTGTACCTCGTACACTATGTTCTGTTGATTTAAGGTTTGGTGAGGTTGTGTCTTATGATTCTTTGTCTGGTTTTCCTTTGTTTGTTTCGAAAGATGTTGATGGAATGGTTGTTGTTAATAGGATTAAGTCTGAAATAGTTGATGTTAGAAAAAATGAGATTGTTGTTCATGTTTTGGATGGGGTTATTATGGATGCTGATTTTGAACAATCGGTTTTATCTGAGGAAACTGAAGAGGAATGAGTATATTCAGATTGTCATTTGATTTTGGTTTCATATACTTTGGAGGTATATTACTGAGTTTAGGATTAACATTTCAGACTTGTACATGAAACAGTTTTTGTATTGTCACCTTTTTCTTTAGATAGTTAAAATTAAGGTTTTAATTTTGTCCTGTTACTATTCTTACCTGTTCAAGTTCAATCCAAGCAGAGCTTTTTCTTATATGCTTAAGAAAATTGATGCTTTTCAACTCAAGTTACAGGTGGTTAGTTAGTATTTAAAGAAATCAAGTTTTGATTACCATTTTGGGACAACCTAATAGACAACTCTTTATGCAAAGCTGCATGAGAAATTATGCGAGGTTACATCAAGTATAGGCTTTTTTAATATTTTTTCTCGCCTCCGTTGTACATCTTTGTGTGTCCCATTGTCAAAAAGAATCCTGCTCTCCCCAGCAAAATACACTCCCGCCCTATAGGCAGGACGATTTTACTCATGCGCATGTTAACTAACGCACGTGTAAAACTGTGGGTTAGTTAACATGCGATGCGTGACTTAAGTCACGTATGTGTTAACGCTGCGTGACTTAAGCCAGACACTGCGCAAGTTAACTCACACACAGATTTAACACGTGCGTTAGTTAACTTGCGCAGTGACTGTGCAGCAGATGTAACTTGCGCAAGTTAAGTCACGCAGCGTGACTTAACTTGCGCAAAAATAAAACTCCTCTAAAAAAAAGAAAAAGAAAAAACTAATTAAAAAATATTTTTTAAAAACTGCATTAGCAATAATAAAATTAGTTTAACTTCGGTTACAATTTAGATCAATAAATATTATCTTCTTTTTTGGTTTTTTTTGTCAAGTAATCTATAGTGTTAGAGTTTACATATTTTAAATATGAAGAAGTTCAGTGTCCGAGGTACGAACTCCGAACCCTGCATATAATATGTAATATCCCTGTTGAACGAAGCTCACGAAATGATCAATAAATATTTTCTTATTTATCATATTAGAACAATTAATGAATATCGTTTTGTTTTGCATAACAGTTCATCAACAATCTTTTCAAAAAGATAAAAAAAAAAAAATTGTATTAGAAATTAATATTTATTGCGTATGTTAACTAACACACGTGTAAAACTGTGCGTTAGTTAACATGCGTTGCGTGACTTAAGTCACGCATGTGTTAATGCTGCGTGACTTAAGATACTGCGCAAGTTAACTCACGCACAGATTTAACACGTACGTGAGTTAACTTGCGCAGTGTCTGTGCAGCAGATGTAACTTGCGCAAGTTAACGTGAAGGGGCATTTTAGTCAGTTCAGCTGGACGGAAGTGTAATTTGCTGGGTGAAGAGCAGGATTCTTGTCAAAGATGGTCGTTCAAAATAACATCAAATAACATACCTCTTATATAATGTTCCATTTCATATCAAGTGATATGAATTAAGACCATGTTCACGGTTGTCAACTATGAAGCCTAGATACGGATACGGGTGCGGGTACGATACGGATACACGGATACGCGAATTTTTTAAAATTTAGGATACGATACGGCTAAGATACGTCAACAAATTTTTTATATTAAAATTTATATATATGTAAATATACTTGAAGAAAATAAGCATTGATTACCCTTATTATTATATGCATGTAAAATTTTCTTATAAACCATATTATATTTTCATTTGTTGGGATACGGAGAGAAGCATTCAACACAAATTTGATTAAATGTTGATTAATTGAATCACCTTTCTCGTTACCTTTATCCATAAGAAGTATAATTTTAAGTGGTTCATCGAGAAACAGTTATATCGATGCATATCTAAAATTGAATCATATACATCTCTACTGAATTTCTAAAACATTGTCTCACTTTTTTCCTTTCATCTTTTCTAGGATACGTATTTGTGAAGTATCCTATAAATATCCTTGTGTATCTTTGAAGTATCGGATAAAATATATTTTAAAAATTAAAATAATTAATTCCGATACTTCGTGGGTACGTATCCGCGAGTATCCGTGGAGTATCGGTATCCGATACGTATCCGATATGGGTACGGCTCTATTTTGAAGTATCCGGGTTTCATAGGTTGTCAATCAAGAGCTGAAGAATTAAACACCCGATGTTCATAGTTGTCATCAAGCAGGTTACAATGACAATTTAACTTTATATAACCATCATAACTATAGTAACTTTTATATAAATGAAGATTCCTGTTGATGTGAACCACCAACTTAGATGTGATACGCATAGCTAATAAAGTGCAAAAGTTAATTTTTAAAACAAATCAACCATCATCGTGATCATTGGCATTTTGCCGTATTGGGATCTCTTAAATCTAAATTGTCACTTGCAAAAAGCTAAATTTCAAAAAGCAGTAAACCTACATTACATGAACTCTCATATCTGGTAGGTAAATATTACATGAAGTGGGAGTATAATCACCAGAATAAATATTATCTGTGTAAAACCTCACAAACTCCAAAATCGGTTTTATACCAGAATAATTTCAGTTACTTTTACTATTCCAAGATTAAATTTGAGTGGAATTGTGAACGAAGTCATGTTTATAGCTATCGATTCAGCATATGCAAGGGACCAACAAAACCAATGGGAATAATAGATAAACTCAGATGTCCTGGTTAATTTGTTGCAATAGTAAAAATAGGTATTTCTGTTAAACGGTTGTGAGCGAAGCTGCCAGGTAATAAAAAACAAAACAAAAAAGGAGCAATAAAATTGAAACATATAATACAGAATCACAAGCGGAAGCAATATTACATGGATTTGTCGGGTTAAAAGATCCTTGTGCCATATTACATGTATTTCATTAACCCGTGCAGAAAAACTTAAGAGTGACCAGAAAGTTGTCAGTTGGCTCCGTCCATGTATTGATCATTTTAAACAACGGTGCCCTTCGAACTCCAACTATCACAACCCTCCCAAATCTCAACTTCCTGCTGTACTTGGTACAGGCACTGATTTTGAGTCTTCTTCCCTTTCATGTTCTTTGTTGAGCATCTGAAATGATAATTCAGATGTTAACAAACAAAATCACATTAATCATTTCAAATGTTTCACTTGACAAGCTTTTCTAATGTAACAAAGGCCTGGATACTAAACTTTGATTCAATAGAAAGCAATTTCAAACAATTCCACCCAAACTTAACTAAAGCTCAAGAAACAAAACATGGTAAAGCCCTAAGGAGGACTAAATTGATTTTTGCTCTGATGTTTCAAAAATAGTTACGTTAACAATATAATAAGTTAATAACCCATAAATATAAGACCAAATCAGCAGACAAGAATAACAAACACAAGCAGCATGATTCGGTAATGTACTCTCACCTTGTTGTTAATCAAGTTGTGGAGTGCAATTACACTTCTGATGAGAGATGATAGGTATATTACCAGCATCTGATCATTAGTTTTCACTGCACAATGACAACAAGAATCAATCAATAATCCATAAAGGAAACTGCATAACACTAAAACATTCATACTTAACATTAATTCAAATTATTAACCTGCAAAAGCCTTGATCAAATCAGTGACATTAAGATTAGGCAGCAGGTTGAATACGTCCTAGCAAAATAAAACAAGACATGGTGAAACACAACATTGGAGTAAACTGATAGAACCTAAATCAAGATGACATAGAGGAATTGTATTACTTGAAAACAAGGAAAATGTATTAGAAGGGAATCTCTCCAATAACCCAAGAACAAAGCTCCTCAGAGAAATTTGGTATTCCCTATGCCCAAGCTTAAGTTGAAACTCACAAACAGACTAATTATCTCATTTCCCATCTCACACACCTCGCTTACGCACCCCACTCCACGTGTTTCCTCTCTCTCCTCCTCTAACCAACTTGCTAGCTCACCTCTCACTATCCATGGGCTTTTTACCATAAAGCCACCAAAAAACTGTTTGGATTGAGGGGTTAGGAGACAGAAGGGGAGGGCTTACTTTTCTTTTTTAAATTACGAACAATATAAATGTTTTCTTTTTAAATAAATTAACTGTGATTGAAGTATGATATGATCAATTATCATCTTGTTATTTCAATTTTTCAAAAACATTTTAGAGTCCATAATTTAAAATAGAAAAGTAAACACTTCCCTCCCTTCCCCTCTTAAACCCTACAAAATCTGATCATTTCAGGTAACTCTTTATTTGTCTCTAAAGTCAAGTTACTGATTTAAAATCCAGTTCTAAATTAAACTATGTGAAGTTTATAAGCAAAATATATATCAACCTAAATTCCTCGACCATTTTGTAACCACCAGAGCATCAACAGTTTCATAGATTATGGAAACCAACCTGCAAATGGTACAGGATCTCATGGTTTAAGGGAAGCTTTCCATCAATAACAAGGTCAAGGTAACTTCTTATCTCTTTGAGTCTTGCATCCAAACCCTTCAAGGCTGTGAGTTTTGCACTTACCTGTATGACAAATGAGATTGTTAGCTTTCATCTAACATACTCATTGAAAAATACATCCTTAGAGGCAGGACAACAAGATCAACTCGAAAGGAATCAATGTATACAAAAGTGAGCAAAAGGCACCTCTGTTGCCAGGGTGCTAATGGTTGTATCCTTCACATCTCTAAGCAAGTGTTCCACTCCTACACAAGGGAAAGAAGAATATAAATTTATAGGATAAATTGCTTAGCTGTGAGAATAATTAAGTGGTATTAATAACGGATCACGGAAAATAGCTGATCGCCAAAAATCATCAATGAGAAATAGCAGATACTAGTGTAGTGGACAAATAGCGGAGGCAAAGGGACAACCATAAAACTCAAAATCTCAATAGTTCAAACTAATAAAGCATGACGTGTAACTAATAGAGTGATGCAGAAAAACCAGAAACAGAAATTAGAAGTAACTTAAAACTCAATCTAAATAGTTCAAAATAACTAATAACAAATAGTTCTAATTAGTGATAAAATATCCTAATTATTCTCCTTTTCCCCAGCATAATCATTATCCTCAGTTTTAAATAGTGAGGCATATCCTTCAACGTCAATGAATCCTCAGAATCAATGTTTTGTAAGAGATGAAGTATTAAGTGATGAGAGTTTACCTAGGTCGTAGGGTTTAGGAGTTATATAAGACCCCATCTCATCACTGACTCCACATTATTTTATTTTTAATGTTATCATTAAAGACAAAGAGCCCGTTTGTTATAGCTTTTTTAAGAAAAAAATCACTTTTTTTAAGAAAATAATCACTTTTATGAGTTTTGCATCTGTTTGTTACAGATTTTAAAAAAAAATCAGAATCTAAAGAAAATCTAAAAACAGCTTCAAATGAGAAGCTATTAAGAGCAGCTTCTCAAAAAAATAGATTTTTTTTTTAGAGGAGAGAGAAAATATGATTTATAAGATTGAACTAATTTTGTAATAAAGAATCCCTTTTATATAGTTGTATCCACACAAACTAGATTATTTGTTTAAAAAAAGTGATTTTTATTACGGTAAACAAACGCAAAATAAATTCTGATTTTTCACAAAATCTCTAAAATATAATCTCTAAATTATTTTATGTCAAAATCACTTTTATTTTAATCCATAACAAACAGGCCCAAAAGCATAGAAAGCAAAAACTTCCGTTATGTAAGCAATAACCGCTATCGCCAATATGCCCACCGTTATTGCAGTGGTAGTGGAAATGCAATAGCGAATCGACTTTCGTCGCGGTTGATCTAAATCCTGATATGTAATAGCATAGCGGCGTTATACGAGTTATTTAACAACACTGTCATATGTACATTGATTTAAAGAGATTCAGTATTAATTAAAAATAATAATAATCAAAATGAATTGATAATGTAATGACCAAACAAAAAATATATGAGAGGAGCTCCAGAAAGAATGGTGAGGTGGCAGAGAGAAACCAAATGAATTAATGGTGTGTGCCATACATATAGGAAAGGAGTGGAGGGGCTAGTGGCCAGGAAGGGAACACAATTGTCTGTTAGGTCAGGGAAGCATATTCTCTGTGTGGAGCTTCGCTATGTAAGTAGCTTGGGATTTACTCATGCTACTATTTTTCTTTGATTCATCAATAATCATCACCAGTTTCATAACAGTTGCTCTTAAATTACTTTATTTGTCTAATTTGATTTCTGGGTTGCATCATGAACAAAATAAAGGCGAAAAATGATGTAGCAGCTTTGTATTTCATTCCATGACATACCTATTTCCTCAACTTCATGAGCAGCAATTTCTGATTGGACATGCACAAAGACCTTTTGACTCTTCTGAGTGGCATTCTGCATACAAAACATACCATTCTTAAGTTCCTACATCTAACAATTAAGTTTCAACTTTCAACCAAACTATAAGTCCTTCCATCACATAAAGCAGAATGATTGTCACGAAACACAATAAAAATAAAATTAGAAGTACATATATTCAAAGAAAGATAAAAGGTACTTTAGTCCCACCTCTTTAACCTCCTCAACAGCATAGTAAGCTTTTGTAGGAATTCCCAACTCTTTAGGTTCAACATCAATTATAACCAAAACAGGATTTGGAACATAGCTGCACCAATCCATAAATTGAGACGAACATCAATAATCGATAAGAGGTGTATACAACAAACATCTAAAATTTCTCGTTCTATCATGTTTACAACCAATTATTAACTCTTAGGTTACGAGAAAATGTCACGTGCATGTTATTCATTTCTAACTTGAATATTACTATACCACATCAGAGGCACCTTGGATTGGCGGTGAGATTGGCAGAATCACGATAAGCAATGGCACTCAATGTTGTCAATCGCGGAAAGTGGAAAATAGTGGATCGCTAAAATCTGCTATGCAATAGGGCTACGACCTGCTATTGACAACATTTCGTACTAAATAGTGTGTCGCGGAACAATAGCAGTTTGTCTAAATTCAGCTATGCTACAGAGGTATAACGCCACTGTACCTGCTATTTAACAACACTGACCACATTTTTTGCAAATGCTATAGTTTAGAGCCTCTTTAAAATTACTATGCCGCAGTAATTTTGCCAAACCCACCACCCATCCAAGCTACACTCGGTATAATTATACTACTCCTAGAGTCATAAACATAGCTATAAAAAGGACAACATACCGTACCATAAGCTCCTAATTGCACTAATACACAAAGCATTAAAAAACAACTATGTTGTGGATTTAAGGTTAAGAAACATACTCATTGAATAAAGCATGAATATCAAGATCATTTTCTCGCAGTTTCGGTCCAGTACTATACCACCCCACAACATGCTCCTTAGCTACAAAAAATAAATCAAAAACAACAATCATTCACCATCTTTAATTACATAAATTTCCAATCATAACAAATAATCAAACTATTTAACCAACAATAATCTTTCATACCATTGATTCTCTTGAACATTGAGAACATTGATTCATGATAATTATGATCAAGAAACCAAATGCTAGGATCCTTATCATCTTCCTCAAACGGCACTGTCAAAAAACACATAACCAGAATGCTATTAATAATAGAGTTAGCTGTTATTATTATCACTGTAGCATCGACACTTCTGAATAAAGGTGCATGCAGACACATGTAATTACATTGAATTACGTGATATTCTCAATTTATCCGTGTCGGTGTCTGTGTTGTGTCCGGTGTAGGTGATTCATAGATTATTATAATGAAAATTGAAATTGAAAATTGTACCGGCATAGCTGTTGGTGATATCGACGGTGCCTTTGAAAGAGGAACCAAGAAGAACACCGACGACGCGTTTGCGAGTGTCTTTGGCGACTCTGTTGTAGTTATCAACTATGCTGAGTAAGACTAAAGGATGAACTACTACTTTTTCTATGGCTCTCCATGAAATTTGTTGCGTTTTTATCACATCCATTGTTGTTGTTGTTGTTGTTGGGAATTTTCAGTGATTTAACCCTAACTTTGTTTTGTGTGCGAATCGATGAATGAATTTGGAAGAAAATTCCTCTTTCTTTGTTCTTCGTGATTCCGATCTCACCTAAACCCTTTCAACTGAAACAACTTCTCTTTTGGTTTTGGGCTGTATAGTGTAGCCCAATTGCTTGGCCCATGAATAGAAAATAAAGACCGCTTCTTTTTCCATTCGCGAGTTTCTAGCGTCGCGTTGTATACAGTTTATAGAATTTGAACGGCATAAACACTCCGTAAAAACTGTGAGAAAAGTAATAGCAAAAAAATAAATCTTAAAAACATTTTATTGAGTTTTTGAAATGATTTTTTAATTATAATATATCATAAAAATTCTAAAAGCAATTCATATTTTATAATTGAAAAAAAAAAAAAAAAGATTCAGAGTAAAATCGCAGCAGTAATCCTCGGACAAATACAAATATCATCGTTTACGACAATGCAAGGTATACTATTATTTTTCATTCAAAACATCTCACTCTTTGCTCTTATACTAACTTGATCGACAAAATGTTTGCATGTGCCACCCACAAGGACACAGCATCCATCTTGAGAGAACAATTTTCAAGCTCGGGCAATTATTCTCTATCACTTCAAATGTGATGAGAGAGTACTTTTGTATTAATATATGCTCAAGAGATTACATTTTCTTTTCTCTTGCAAATGATTTGATAGCTTCCTTACACGTGAACTACTGATCTCCATAATTTTTTTTTTCTTAACTCCTTTTGTGTGTGTATGCGGTTCAAGATATTCAAAGATTTGCAAATCCGAGGTATGACTAATTTGTAATTTGTAGCATGCATTCCAAGGTGAGACATATATCTCATGAGAGGAAGGGAATTAGAATCCCAAGTCATCTTTAAATTCAACATCCAAGTACAATCCAATCCAACAGAGTATACTCAATGACATAATACCAAGTTGAAGAGGCATGCAATAGAATATCTAGGCTAAATTATACCATTTCAGTTAGAGCTAAAATTAATCACTAGGTAAATATTAACTTTGAAGCTACATCCATGATACAGTCCTAAACATTTTTCATTTTGTGCTCAAAACCAATGCTCATTAAGTAACAACAATTAATTTAAGGTTGAGTCTCTGGATTACACAAAGCTCAACCGCAGAGACCACTCAAGTATGACACAGCGATCACTCTATAGCTTCCGAAGGGACAACTCGAAGGGAATGCGGTTTGATGATCACGCTAAGAAAAACCAGAAGGGACTAAAAATATTGAAAGTGACTATGGTCTGTACACAAACACTTAAGTTGCTCATCATGCTTGGATTTGGATAACACTCTTGGTTGATGATCATCTTGACACCATAACTTCAATTTCGGATCATTTTGTGTATTTAAACTCTAATCTTACTGAGAATATGTTCAATATACACTTCTCCTCGAATGCCTAATTACTTATTTAAAATAGTATAATCCCTTGCAACTCATTGCTCATACCAACTACATGTTGGTTGTTCTGCATTCTGTATAGAGGTTATTACAGCAAATCTTTGTCTAAAGAAGAACATAGCTTAGATCAGCCAAAAACAGTGTGCAGGAAGAAAGACTATAGAAGATGAATAATAAATTTCCTTGGAGAATCCAATTTAACACATTTGTCTGATCAAAGATACTTTGATATGATAAGCACTATGCAATTACAAAGAAACAACCGGTTCATAGTCATTTACCGATGCGAAGGGAAGAGATTTGTTATGTTAATACACAGATAAATTAAGTGAGGCTTCAGTTTAGTTAACCAAGTTTATTACATCTTTTTAGTCCCACATCGCTAAAAGTATACATGTGGGAGTGTTGAGGGGATTATAAATAAAAAGGTATTTCCAACACTGATACATACTTACCTGGATGGGGTCGATGAATGATCAATAAGGTTCATGGCCTAGGTAGGTGACCTCCATTGCACTTTGGAGGGGTGCCTGCTTAAGGTGTTCTCAAGTAGAACAGCTTACATCATAATTTGTTGCTGTGGGGGCCTGCGTTCGCGCGGCCCCCTTCCAACTATAGTTTAATTTGTTTTTCCTTTTTATTTTTTGAAAACCATTTAAATATAACTTTGGAGGTATGGTTGAAAGAAAAAGTATTAATTTCACATTGAAAAAAACACTTGTTTTCAAAATTTACTTCACATAACTTGCTAGCTTCCTTTCACGTGAACCTGAGTTAATCTACTGATCTCACCACTTTCTACAAAACAAAATTAGGATCCAATCGTGAATTACGATGAATGACATTCCCAACCTTGGATAGATGCCTACGGTTCTTTGAAGTAGTATACTATTGTTATTGTGTGTATGTGGTTCAAGATATTCAAAGATTTGCAAACCCAAGGTATGACTAATTTGTAATCTCTAGTATGCACTCCAAGGTGAGACATATATCTCATTAGAGGAATGGAATTAGAATCCCAAGTCATCTCTATATTTAATATCAATCGAACAAATTACTATACTCAATTATAATACCAAGTTGAAGTGGCATGCAATGGAATATATAGGCAAAATTATAACATTTCAGTTAGAACTAAAATTAATCACTTGGTAAATATTAATTTTGAAGCTACATCCATGATACAGTCCTAAACATTTTTCATATTATGCTAAAATCTAAGCTCAATGACAATAAGTAACAACAATTAATTTATGAAAAGATTGAGTCTCTATTAGACAAAACTCAACCGTAAGTCTAATGGTGGGTGTTCCATTTGTTCTCCCATTGTACATGTGTATGCAAACATTGTATTTTCCCTGCATTCATTTGCATGCAAACTCCACTTCTCTGATTCTGATTCATCAAATGAGTTCAATGGAAAAAGCTCAAGAGTCTCAATCACTCTATCAGGCTCTGAGTACATCTCAGCAAATCCTGCAATATATGAGGAAAAGAAGTGTCAAATATATGTTACATCATCGTCAAGGCCGGTCCAATGTATAAAGAGGCCCTAAAGCAAAAAAATTATTAAGACCTTTAAAAATAATTTTTTATTTTTCTAATGAGATGAATCTTTATCTCTTAGATCTTGTGATTAACATAGTATCAGAGCTAAGTTTTAAGGAAATTCAAACGAAATTAAATGAATAAATGAGATACGCCCGTAAATAGCGTAAGTGATTTTTGACTTACTTTGTGTTGAAGCATTCATAGAGTTAGAGTTGTCTCTATGAACCATGACATCCTTGTCATCATCAAAAGAAACCTTACGACGTTTTTGTCTTTCTCTAGCTTTGTGATTCTGAAACCAATAGAACACATTCTTACTCTCTATCTTACCATAGAAACTAAGTTGATTGGATATTTTCTGAATTTGATCAGTGCTTGGAGTTCTGAGCCCTGCTCTGAAAAGTTCAGTCAGAAGTTTAACTTGTTCTGTTGTTGGATTCCAACGACCACACTTTGTGCCAGTGCTGCTGCTTCCACTTTTACCATGGAAACTACCTCCAGATGATTTCATGCAAAAGCCTGACATGCTCTCTTCCATATTTCAATTCTAGATGTTTTTACTCTGAACTCAATACTTTAGCTCTGAGTTTATCTGAACAATATCCCAATCCGTGTGCATATATATAATAGATTAATACACTAACAATCAAAAGAGTTTGCACAATGGAAGCATACTCTTGTTTTGAAAATAGAAAAAAAATAGTTTAAGGGCTACTCCACTAAATTAGAGAGAGTGGTAGTTTAGATAATTAAATGGGTTGTGTTAACTGGTGTTTCAGGATATTAGTTAAAGACACGAAAAAAAAGTAAATAGATTTATTTGATGAAAAAAACATTTTTTTATACCTTTAAAAATTGACTACATATTAATACAATTTTACTGTGTATTTATTTGAAAACTAAGTTTACGGTCCCATGACCGATTTATTTGATGAGTGCAATCTCACCGTTCACTTGCAGCAGCTAATTTAAAGCAAGAACAAGCTTTATATGGACACATAACCCATCAAAATTGACATTAAGAAAAATCAAAATTGAGACCTTAAAATAAACACACTCCAAAGAAGTAAACAAAAAAAGTCGTTAACTACTTATTATATTTATATAGTTTCATATATTTTTTTAAAAGGATTTATATAGTTTCATATTATTAAATTACAAAGAAAGTGAAAATATTTACTATAAATTGATTATTATTTTTTGAACGTATGTCTTTTTTTTTCTTCCTTTGGGTCCTCAAATATGATTGTCACGTGTGCAAGGATAGTGAATCCTTTTGTGATTAGTTTTATGGTGACCATAATGATTATTAATTAACTCATTCTCTAAATTTGATTTTGGTGCAATTCACACAAAAGATAATTGAACAGTAAATTCAAGGTTACCAATTATGTTGGGAAGAAAAAGTTCAAATCTTGAAATCAAGTTAAAATTCATACAAAAGCATATTTATTCATCAACCCTTAAATATGTCAAAACCTTTTTTTTTTATTTTTTTTTACTAGAGGTAATATTTTTGAGACACTGTTTTTTGACAAAAAATTTTAGACACTGTTAATTATTAAATATCTTCTAACTAGAGTTCAATTTTAATTCACCACATTATATGAGACTAATCTCTTAAGTTAAACTTAATTCTTATTGGTCAAACGTATCAAAATCAATTTATACTTAAACTTTATCACACAGAAGAAGTAAAATCAAACATGTACTAAACATATAATATACGTTCTGTCTGCTTTGAATTTAGGGAATGTGAGGCACTATAATATGTGGATTTGATCGGTTTCATTTAGACTGATGCTAATAAACAAGTAGAAAGATATTGGTATTTGTAAAAGGAGACATTGTTCAACGTTTTGGTCTTGGAACAGTGACCATATAAGTTTCACTAATTGAAATTAAACAGTATTTTGTAATTCTATGTTTTTTTATTTCCTCGAGTTCATATTCTAAGACACAACACAATGTGTTTTTCAGTAAAGTGTGCACTTACTTCCATGATTGTACTATTCTACATATGTTGGTGTAATTTTCATTGTCTTATCTTTTATACTTGGTGCTTCGACAGCATACTTATCAGATTCATCCCATTCAATCAAGACGTGTGAGTTAAGACAAATTTTGCTTTTAAAATTAAGTGGTTGGTCCGCTAAACTTCATATAGAAATGGTTCAAAGTTGTTATTATATATTGTATTGTAATATAAACTTCTTTAAAGTGAAGAAAAATAATATAATTTTTTATAATGTAGTTGTAATTATTGATTAAACTATTTCTGATTAAAAATGAAATTAAAAATATGAAGAACTTAGTGATTTAATATGTAAATACATTATGATGATAATATGAAGAAAAACAAACTTAATTGTTAATTAGGAGTATTTTATCAAGTAACATGCACTTTTTTAGGAGTGGTAATGGAAATCATGCAAGTCAAAGTAACATACTTTATGAACTTTGTTGGACGGCTGTGATCTCAATAGAGTCTAACAAAGATATTGAATTACTGTGATCTCAATAAAGTCTGACAGAGATATTGAATTAGGTTGACTTAAGGTTACATGGAAATATACTTTTTAATTAAGGCGTGGGAGTATAATGTAGGTCTAACAATTTATTTTTGAGCAAATTGAGTGATTTAGTATCTGGTCGCCAAAAATTGGATGATGAGATAGTCTTGCATAGGTACAAGCATTTAGGCACGAAATTTAGGTACATATATAAATCAAAAAATTTAAAGATAGATAAAACAGTCATATCAATAAATATCACTTCAATCCTTTTCTTTTTATTCTTTTTAACTTCATGTGTGTGCGCTTAACATGTAATATTTAGTGTTGTGCCTAACCAAGTATTTCTCTTAGATGATAGATAAACTAGCTAATAACATACGACGTAATGTTCCTAAATTAAGAATTTAGATTCGGTCGGTAAAAAACGAATGGCGGATAAACTAGATGATAACATACAAAGTTAAGAATTTATTTGAGTTAGTCTAGTGATATTAGTTTGAGACTTGGAAGTGTGTTCTTTCTCAAGGTCCTAGGTTCGATTATCTCATATATCAAGTTAAGATATTTTACAAAACTAATCGATGAATTGATGGAAGTGGTTCGACTTTATGTACCTTTTAACCGAACTCAACATTACAAAATCATCCCCTCTTGAAAATTGGAGGGTAAAAGATCCTTATCAAACAACTCTACTTTTATATGTGTGTGTGTGTGTGTATATATATATATATATATATATTAGCAGACTTTGTCAAATGAAAACCTTAAGAAGGAGATGTTGTAACTTCCACAATGCGAAGCAAATTGCCTTTACTTAATAGTATACTTCATCTATCCCAAAACTTTGACCGGAATGCAATGTTCACATTATATACCATATGATTCTCAGGATGTAGCCCTTAATTTACTTAATTAGTAATGAAATTAAGTAATAATTTTAATCAGATTTTTAATTATATAATTAATTAATTGATGTTGGTTGAAAAATGAGTGGATGTCACTGATGTTTTATTTCAAAATAATAGGAACCCTAATTGGACACCATCATAGGTATAGATATGAAATGAAGATAGCGGGAATAATACACATTATCTTTTTTTTGGAAAATGCTATTTATCTAGAAAAATAGTATCAAGAATTTTTCAAGACATAGTTGGCAAGTTTTGATTGCATGATTTATTTGTTTACTTCCTATTTTTCAGCCACACCTCCTTGAATTGTGGCAAATAGTGCATTGTGATTGGTTATTCTTTATTCTTGAAGAATTCTTGATGTTATTTTTCTTGAGATATAGCATTGCTCCTTTTTTTAATCACAAACGTTAGTATATTAATGATTATGTTAATTTTTCTCTTTACCAGGACTTGAATCATGAACTTCAACTACCTTAAGTCTTAGTTCAAACAAGTTAAACTATACAACCCTAATTTCTACAATTAAGTTACTCCCACGATCTGACAATCACAAAAAGACAGAAGACATTCTTTTGTGCATTATCTACAATTCCCAAAGATGTTTAACTATTCTAATGCTATTTTGTCTCTTGAAACTTCGCATGGCACTAGGATTTGTTTTGTCTTGCCTGCTCTAACTCCTATGTCTTTTGGACAGAAGCCGTTGAGTTTACATGTTAATATCAGTTTTTAATGTAATTAAGCTAAAAATTTGAAGTTTGAAGATATAAATTACTTCTTCCATTTCTTTTTAGTTGTTGCTTTAGGGTTTTATACATACTAAGAAAATTAATAAATTTTATTCTTTTGATAGAATTATTATTTATTTTCTATAATAACCTTAATTATTCATCATTTCATTTTAAATATTTCTCTATTTGCAATATATATTTAAGAATATTAGGGATAAAACAATAATTAATATTGGATTGAACATAAAAATGACAACTTTTTTGGGTACAGAATGACAATTAAAAAATAACAAAAAAATTCTACAAAAATGACAATAAATAAGAATAGACCGAGTACGAAAAAAGTCAATTAATTTTAATATCATTCCTAAAATCTATTTTAATTAACTCTTTTTTTAAGAAATTTTACTTAACTTTTATATTCTAATGAAACAAGTTTTTATGAAAGATATTTCGGAGGATACAATTATTTTTATAATTATATAGCTACAAGGTTAAATGAAATTTTTTATTTTTTTACTTTTACATGAATAACTTTGAATTTGTTATTGCCATTTTACGAAAAGGATTGGTTTTGTATGTGTGTGTGTCACCGGAGTGTATAAATTATTCAAAAAGAGCGATATTATGTTATGTTAGGCAGCTATACACAAAGCAGCTAAGAATTACTTCTTAAAAGAAACAGCTAAGAATCATATTGTAAGATAGATAGATAAACGTTAATCTTAACTTAGAGAGAGTTTGTCGCTTATTTGAATCAATTAAGTTGAATCAATTACACTGGGATAGTTGTTAATTATTTAAATTATTGGAATCCATTAAGTTTTATGTGATTTAAATAATTAACTTCTATCTATCTAGAGATAATTAGCGCCTATCAATAATTAAGTTTTATTTAAATTATTGAATCATTATTAGTATTATTTAAATTAATTCCGATGCAAATTAGGCTTCCTAGAGAGTTACACGTGGATGAAGCCTAATTTGTACCGGAATAAATTTAAATAATACTAATAATGTGGGTGTTGAAAGCAAAAAACTATATTTGATTGGTTAAGTAGTGGCAACAAAATTCCAAAAAAATAGTGTTAGTAACATCCAATCTAATAACATGTTTTGTTCAATACTCACCTGTTTATTGGATAAAAATTTATGTAGATCTCATCACTTTAAGCAGAGGTCACTTGTTTTTTTTTTAATTTGTTTTTGGTTTTGTTGGGTTGGTTTATAGTTATTGAAGCATCTCCAACAGCCTAACTTAGAAATAACAGAATTAAGGTATGGTGTGAATGATTTGAAGAACAAAAGTAAGGGTTTTGACAAAAGCACCTAGCCTTTAGCTAGCTTTCTGTATCTTTTTGTTATTGTCCAAGTATCTAAGAAGTGCCAACTGTTTGTTTCATGAAAAGAAGAAATTAAAACTAAGAAACTAGAAAAGGTGTGTTTGGTGTGCATTGTTATAGGATAGTGATTAAGAAGTCCAATGCTAGAAATAGAATGAAAAAACTACCCTTCTCCTTGTCTTCCGTGTCTTTTATTACTTTCTTGTCTCCACCACTTTTGTCTCTGCTTTTTTAAGAATACTACCTACTATGCGGAAGTTTAATTATAAAAAATATATTGGCATGCACTTGGCTTAATGGTATTTGGTATCACATTACATATTGCATGCACCATTATATGTTCCTTAAATAAAGAGAAATGAAGTTGCGTTTATGTTAAATACAACAAACACAATACGATCCTTATATTATGGATGTGCTTTTTGAGTCATGATAATAAAACAGAATAACAGACAGTGATTGTTCGATTTATATATGCATGCAGAATGCATTGCCATTAGCAACAGTCAAACATTCCGTCCACTTTTACGCTGTGATTGTTGTGATGCATTGGTGTCCTTTGGCTAGTGGGAATCTAGCTAGCTATAGAAGTACTCTCGATTACTCTTTTTTCCATTTGTTCCTACATGAGATAATCATGTTTTTTTTTTGTCTTCGTCTCTTTAAATGAAAGAACATGAGAAAAGTATAAATGGAGAGGATCTTAACTCGTTCAACAAACTATCAAACATTAAATGCACGCACTTTAGAGTTAAAGTTTGAGTATTAATTTAATAGAATGGTGTCATGGACACTCACTGAGTTTTCCACAATAAAAGAACGAGTGTTAGATAAAATGTTAAAAGAGAGTGTTCATAATATTTCTCTAATTGAGTATGTTATGAGAAACTAACAACTTCCACTAAATTCAACCCCAATTAAAGATTAGTTGTCGGAACCTATTTATTGATTGTTTTACTAATGTGTTAGACTCATCCTTCGATCTAGGTTCAAACATGCATGTTCTTGTGAAATCGGTTGAGTTGGTGTTCGTGTGCTATTCGATTCTCTAATGTTTCAAGTCTGTTGCGATCTACAAGTCTCAAGGCATCATATTTGCCTCCTCTCTAGCACCCGATTCTTATCTGTCAGAGTACATGTGGATATACTCGAACCGTTATGCTCGAAAGAGCTATTATACCTATTGTTTTGTTCAAGAGGTTGTTGGTACGCAGATCTTGATTTCGTGTTGACGGTTGATCCATTCACCAGCTTTGAACCCTTCTAGATTCTTAGATATGCTCACTCTTCAATTTTTGTAACATGATTTTGCGCTCGTAAGCGGGTTTGTTGGGTTGCGCACGTGATGAGTGTTTGTTTTTGTTGGGACTGACTAGAGTTGATCTGCCCAATTTATATTATCACGATGTTTTCCTATTTGGGTTATAACTGGGTCAGGTCTAATGCTATCATTCTCAATATCTCTTTATTTTTATTTAATATATTTATCTTTTGACTAATAAAAAGGTGAAAAATTGTGTGCATTTTATTTAATACATTTGTATTATCTCCTTTTATTTAATACATACAATATTATTAAAGAGAACAATTGCATTTCCTCGTGAGTTTAACACGGTTGGTAGAGACGTTGTATAATATATGCAGTAGTCAGGGTTCGAACTTCAAACACCACACATCTCCACATTTAAAATATGTGAGCTCTAACCACTAGGCTACTTCATCCAACAAAAGAACAATTGTGTGCATTTTATTGAAACAATAAAAATGTCAAAAAATGATTTTCATTATTTCCAAAAATACATCATCGATAACTAACATTTAATATTCCCTCCATTACAATAATTCATTTCAAGTTTTTCATTTTTTTAAGTGGTTTAGTGGTTAATATTTCACCTCTTAAAGTGAATAAGTTGAGAATATCAAATTTAAAATCCGACTCATTCATATTACAATACGTTGTTCCCAGAAATTGAGTCATGCTCACATGGCGAATTTCCATATCTTTTTAAAAATATGAATATCAACTCTTTATAATTTTCGGTGATAGATTTATAATAATATTAGTTGTGCAAAATTGTACGTTGACGTGTGTAATGGGGTCAATGATAATAAAAAAAAAGGAACTTATGGAATAAATTTTAAGAAATAAAGAGACTATTCATGCATAGAGAAATACGAGCATACAGTCACTTTACAAATCATGTAAAGAGACTTGAATCCTTTAATCATAACTTGTTCAGAAATTTGTTCTATAAATTAGTATATATAGATTCAAATACTCCTAAAATTGTTCCGTGTGGGACTTCTAGCTTTGTAAAATAGAAAAATACTAACAAGTATCACGAAAAACTTTTTAAGAACATTAAATCATAAATTTTTTATAAAAATTTATGCATTGAATGTATTGAAAATTAAAGTATTTAACTTTTTTAAATTATAATTTCTTAACTTCCTTAAAAAAAGAAGTTATAATTTTTTAACTTGGAATCTTCAAAAAATGTTTCAGAGACACTCGCTAATAAAATTCAATAAATACTTTGCTTAAGAAATGTGAAAAAGCGGGAGTCTCTACTTGCAGAATATTTCCGGTACTGGTTTGTGATATTATAGCACATTTCTTCATTTGATACTCAATCTCAAGGTGCTTATAGAGATATCATATCTCTTGTGGTGCAAATCTAGTATTGGTGGATTATCATTAGATATAGCGAGACCTAGTATAAAAAATAAAAATTGGAAGGGTGAAATGCAATTGGGTTTTCACCAAAAACAAAATGCAAATTGGATATTTATGTTTGAAAAAAAATGTAATGAGTACAAAGAGAACAGATTTAAGTACTCAATCGAAAATTGTTAGGTTAGAGATGCACTCGTGTTGACCTTACTGGTGTTATCGTGCCTAGTTTCATAAAGGTGTGCTACTAGTTTCTACAGAAAAAGTCTGTCCCAGCTTCCTGCGTTCTATGATTCATACAAAAATTGGCGCACGTTCACACAAACAGGGTCCAAGGATTAGGACATCATATTTTCATAAGAATAATAACATAGATTTTGTCTCATAAAGCAACCAGACTTAAGTCGAGGTCAGACTCCAGTATCCCCTCTAAGCTCCCCTAAAGACCCCTCCTTCCTAATAGATCCTTGTTCATGTGTTGCATACTTCACAAAAGCACATGGAATGAGAATAAATTCATGGCGTTGCATAGCAAAAAATTGCGGACAAAAGGATTTCTCTAACCACGTTTTTCAAAGATATGACATATTACATTAGTGAAGTATGAACCACTGATAAAGAGACCTAGGCAATAAAATGAAATTACCTACGCAATAAAATTTGCATTATGCCGGTATTACAAAATACTGATATTCTATGTTTTGAGAAATATCACAAATGGCGAAATCCATAAGCAAAATTGCATTTATTTATGACAGTCACAGAATTTGAGCAGCGGTGTTCAATTTTTCAGCCAAGCTGAGCTGTGTCCTTGTGATGCTAGATAAATATACCATGAGCAAGTGATCCTGAAAACCATGAAACACTCTTGTCAGGCCAAAAACCCTGAGAAAATGTGTTCTTCAACACAGAACAAAGCAAGCTGTTCTTACGGCCAAAAGAACTATTTTCATAATTGTTGAACAGAGTTATAGCCCCTACAATTTATTAAATTTATTCAATGATCATAGTAGTCCACTACAACATGACCCCAAAATTAAAATTACCTGCAAGCTGTCATTCACAAGCTTATCAAATGCCAAGGAGGGAATTTTGGGAAGGGAACCTACAACATCTGATATACATTTCCCAATTTTGTAGTCTGGGTCAACACGCCCTTCCACAACATCATCAACGTATTTGTAGGTGTCATCAACCAAGGCCAATAGATGCGTCATTGATGCTTCCATCCCTTCTAAATCAGATGGGATTTTGTCAACAGAAGTTGACTTCAGATTATCAACTGTAAATGCCCGAAGTTAACACACAATCAATCTTTTAATCATTCATACAATCAATCTTTTAATCATTCATCTCAAAAAACATTCTTGTTCCATTATAATTTATAGGACATTTCAAAGCTACAAATTATACTGATACAACACTAATGGTAGCTTTCTTCCATGATAAAGTGATACATAAATAAATCAATACATAAATAATAAACAGCTTGACTAATAGAGACATTCCCCTGAAGACCCAAGACACTTCTATAAATGCAGAAAATTATCAACACAGAAGAGAATACAGAGAGGAGAGACAGCAATGAAATCATCTTTAAAATAAAACAAGAGAACATGAATACTCCAATCCCTCAACACCCCTTTAAAAGAGACCGCGCGTCTTACTCTTAAAACCATCTGGAGGCCAAACACCTAATTTTATTCTAAAGCAACTTTTATCTGAAGAAATATCATAAAATATCCTAAAATATGTGGGACTTATACTCCCCACCCAAATGCACCAAATTGTAGCAAACATTGCATATTGTCATAAAAATGTGGGGACCTTCCAAAGGCAAATAAACGAATCATCAAAAACTGATCCAAGAACTTGCGACAAACCCAAACATGTTAGTCAGATTCATGATGATCTCAACCATCAAAGTTTTACTTTTCATGTAAAATAAATGAAAATTATAACAAATATGACGCGCCTGATTGCAACTGCACCTTGTGCAGTAAAAATATTCAAGCTGCAGGTGATCCAAGTCCCGTTTCACAAGGAAAGGAAAATATCATACCAGTTTCCCAAATACAAACGAGACACAGATCACTTTTTGGTCATGTTCAAGGTACAAACTTTTGAGAAGAAAAAAAAACAATGAGACTTGGATATATTGTGAATGCCATTGCCCCGGTATCATTCTTTCTGTAAATGTCAACAATTCAACTTCTCACAAAATTTTAATATTCATTTTTAGCAGCAATTTCCATAAAAAAAATCACTAAGTGAAGAAATACAAAAAGATGATGATGCAAAAGAGAGCCTGGATTTAAGAAAAATATATGGATATCAAGATTATATATGCAAGAGCTAAAACCAAGTCACTATGTCCTAATACTTCAATCAGGAAAGATTTTCTTTCAAACCTAACCTAGTACAATATCACACATCGACCTATTAAATGAAAATTTGAGAAACAACTCTCTACAGATGCATCCATGAATTGATGAAAGCAAGCAGATCTTTGTTTTGCAAGTTTAAAGAAGAAAATGAATAGAGCTTTGATAAAAACATAAAACAGATAAATAATGAAGATGAAATCCAATCAATACATACATCCAATGCGCTCAGCTTCAACCATACGAAGATCCAAAGGAATTTCTTGAAACTGTGCAGCAATTTGCTGATCTCCAAGTGACAAATTGTTTGAAACATATGCTTTTATGGTGCCTTCTCCATCTGCAAATCCAGTGTCAACAGTCAAATGTATTGGGTTGGATACTTCTCGAGAATAAAATTCATGGATTAATGCACTGCCACCGGTTACTCCAAGACCAGTTGAATACCTGCACGTAACCAAACTCATTCTCTCAGGACTTCTAAATTACAACTTAGTTACCAAAGATTTTTTAGAAAACAAGCTTCAAAGAACTGGAGTTACCATCCAACTATAACTTCCTTGGGATTCACTTTTTGGTGGGATAGTAACATATTATGGTGGTACTCAATATCCAAAGCAACCTATTAACAAAAGTAAATGAAAATTAGGACATAATTTTGTTCACCTTTTGTATTTATAGACAACCGAACTATGTCATTAAGTCATTCAATGGATTTTTAAAAGAAACAAATGGATTTGAAAAAGTAAGGCTGTAAAATTCAAATATAGAGTCGGCGACAAGTACCAACCATCAAATATACAGTTTTTTTTTTTCTTTCTTCTAGATATCAATCATGTATGTATATCAATCCACGTGCTCCATCAAATATATGTACATCAATCCACATGCTACACCAAATATATGGTGGCAAGTTTAGAAAAATCATGAGACCTTCAAGCAGCAGCTTTTACCAAAAAAAGTAGTAATTTGCCATGATTCCCCCAAACTTAACATTGCCATAATCCACATCCAACACCAAATTTTCATTTTAAATTAAAGTTTCTAAAAGCGAATTTTGTGCATATTTGAATTAGCAGCAAGTTTGGCAAAATAACAATAGCACCACAATTTTGTTGAAGCTCCAGAGTGTGGATTTTGCCAAAATCGCATTAATCTACAGTAAATCCCCAAAACTTAACATTTTCCTTAAGAAATATATACAGTTCCGCCATCTGTTGGATTAATCACAGATTGTGGAAAATTGCAGTTTGTTCAAATTCCGCTAGCTATATAGTGTTATAGCCACCATTTGACAACATTTTGTACCAATATCGTGGAACAATGACAATTTGTTCAAATTCGGCTATGTTAGTGCTATTGCACCGATTAAGCCGCTATTCAACAACATTGCTTCTTATAACTATAATTTGAAATGTTAATTTCTCTAACTTAAGGTTCAACCAATAAATGTTCTTCTATAATGAAACATTGAAAAATTCTACAAAAACAAACATAATTTCAGAAAGGAATGCATGTGGAAAGAGTAAAGGACCTGATCAACGGACTCATTGTGAGGAACGGCGTAGGAATTCCGAATATCGACGGTTCCGTCGGGGAGAACGGAACCGAGGAGCGTTCCGATGACGCGCTCCGCTTGGTCAGGACGACGGACATAGCAATCACAGATGTTGAAGATAACGAGAGGATGAACCTTCCCGGATAAGGTTTGGGAAGAAGAGAATTGCAACAATGTGCGCTTACTCGCCGCCATGATTGGTGCTTCGATTCAGAGGAGTGTGAGGAAGAAAGCGCGAGAATCGGTGGTGGCAAAGAAAGAATGCTAGGGTTTTGTGTGACTGAAATTACTTTCTACACCCTTATTCACTTGATCACATAATTCATTAATTGGTTAAGTGATTCTACTAGTATAAGTTTGGCAAGTGCCTAAATTGATTACTTTAAGAAAAGAAAACTCACGAAAATAAATGAAAAAAGAGATGATTAATCATTTTAAAGCCATGCTATACACCGCGAGAATAATCATCCCGAATTTATCAAGAATGAAAACAAGCCAATCAAAAGCAGCTTTAAGTGGATATTACCGGAGTTGTGGAGAAAAATATGGAAATTCTAAAATAGTGGATGAGTGGCATACATGCCACATGTGTCATGAAATAGTCGGGATGGTTATTCTCGCTTTAAATAGCATTTTTCTAATCATCTATATCTCTTCATGTATTGTGATTAAATCAAGAGGGTGGTTTGACCTTTTAACGAAAAATTGACATGCTTTATTCGTATATTCTCTCAATAATAAGGACTTAACTAAGCACACTTGTGTGTGTGAGTTGTTTATAATGAGATTTGTCACATCGTTTATTTATCAAAAACAAAAACTAAGCACACTTATCTCAAGTCATCTCATGTAGATTAATTGTATCATTGACTTTTGCAAATTTGTTCAAACAAAAGTATATCATTACTTGAAAATCTTAGTTTATGTGTAAAATAAATGCTCAATGCATACTTTAGCGTTGATATTTTTACATGCAAATTAAATTTAAAGTAGAAATGTTTTTTAGGGTTAGAGAGAGGTTGTGCTTTTGTGTACCCTCATTCTCCTATGGTCCGACTCCACTATACCATCTCCTACACTCGTTTCGAGTTATCACAAAGCAGCTAAGAGTTAAACGGCAACTAAAATGTTTAGAGTCTTGCTATCACAAGTTAAGGAATCCAAAATTATAAGTTTTTCATGTGTCTTTGGGCAAATGTTAGTATTTACCAAAAGTTTACGATGTAATAAAAAAAGAATTATGCTATATATATTTTGGAAATATTTGCCTGGTACTGGTTAGTGATAGCACCTATTTGGTTTTTCTCTTGGAAGCTCATTCTTTGTTTGATATACTCAATGTGTTACCTAAATCCTGTGGTGCAAATCTAGTATTGGTGGGTTATAATTAGATATAGTGAAGACCTACTATAAAGTAAAATGAAAATTGGAAGGATGAAATGCGAATTGGATAAGTAATGAGTACTAAGAGGGCATATTTAAGTACCCGGTAGAAAATTGCTAGGCTTGAGATGCACTTGGATAAACTTCATAGGATTGCATAGTCAAAGATTGCGGACAAAAGGATTTCTATAACCACATTTTTCAAAGAAATGGCATATTACATTAGTGAAGTATGAACTACAAAGAGACCTCATACCAAAAAAATAAAGAAAAGAAATTACCTACGCAATAAAAAGTGTGTTATGTCTGTATTACAAAAATTACAAAATACTGATATTCCATGTTTTGAGAGGTATCACAAAATGGTGAAATCCCTAATCAAAATTGCATTGATTCATGCCAAATCACATAATCTGAGCAGCGGTGTTCAATTTTTCAGCCAGGTTGAGCTCGGTAATAGTGATGCTAGATAAATATTGATGGGAAATTAACACATAAATGTGGTAACACATCAATGTGCAGCGGGAATAAAATTCCTCAAACTTGCAAGAATCTACGAGCAAATAAAAGATACAAGTGAACACCGATATATTAACGTGGAAAACTTGTAAAGGTAGAAACTACAGGTCGTCCAGATCAATGAAATAGTTTCACTATAATCAAATTTGGGTAGAAGAGCATCAAAAGGTGATGCACAAACAGTGCAGCAACTAGCCAAGCCAACAAAGCTTACAAATGAGAAGAAAGATGAAAAATACCCTAAAAAATTTGACAGATATCTCTCTGTTCAGACCTCGTTTTGACAATCTGAACGGCGAAGAGGAGGACCCATTGTTGCAAACCTGCTCTCCAAGAACCAGCCCAATCCAACGGTTAACAAATCCACAATCATTGTGTTTTACTGAGACTTGAGAAAATCGGGGTTGAATTCACTCTTCTTTTCTCTCTTTTGGTGGCTACTTTTCTCACAAAAACACTCTGTTCTCAACCCTAATATGACATCTCTCCACTTATATAAGTGAGACATAGTAGGCTAACATATTTAGGCTTTTCTCCATGCAGCAAGCAGCCCAAAACCCAGCAAATATACCATGAGCAAGTGATCCTGAAAACAATGAAACACCCGTATCAGGCCAAAAACTCTCGAGAAAATGTTTTCTTAAACACAGAACATAGCAAGCTGTTCTTACAGCCAAAAGAACTATTTTCATAATTGTTGAACAGAATAAAAGCTCCTACAATTTATTAAATTTATTCAATGATCATAGTAGTCTACTACAACAAAACCCCAAAACATCTTCTATCTATTTGTAGGCGTCATCAATCAAGGTCAATATATGTGCCACTCATGCTTCCATCCCTTCTAAATCAGATGGGATTTTGTCAACAGTAGTCAACTTCAGATTATTAACTGTAAATGCAAGAAGTAAATACACAATCAGGATTTCAATCATTCAAGTCAAAGAACATTCTTGTTCCATTATAGGAAACTCAAAGCCACAAACAAATTATATACTGATAAAACACTGATGGTACTTGTAGGCTTTCTTCCATGAAAAAATGATACATAAATATAAATTAGTTAGTAAACAATATTGATATGATATCTAGATGCATTATGTGCTGCTTGAACTCAACCACTCTCTCAACTAAGAGGCATTGCTCCATAGAACCAAAGAAACTTCTATAAAGGAAGAAAATCATTAACACAGAACACAAAATGCAGCTATGAAATCATCCTTAAAATAAAGAGAAATGGTATTTGTACCATCATGCAGGTCAATATGTACAGGATAAGGCAAATATCATGCAGGTTTTCCCAAATACAAACGGGACACAGTTTTGGTTATGGTCAAAGAGCAGACATTCTATGTGGCTATGAAAAAAATTATACTTGGCTCTATTATGATTGCACTTACCTCCTTTATCATTCTTTCCGTAAATGTCACAATTATACTTAGCAGCCAGTTCCATTAAAAAAAACTACTTAGGGAAAGAAGAGTTGATTACGATGATAATGAGAGTTCAGATCTATCTAGAATATATTATGCTGAAATTGTTGTGGTTTAATCATAACTTTCAACTTGTTGCCAAGTGTATGTGTTCAATCTGACCCGGCATGGAAGACCATTTCCGAAATGCATTTACAAATTCCGAATTGAGTGAGTTATAACTTAATCAACACTGTCAGAATGTTCAAATCAAGTTGGACATTTATTTCCTATTCAAGAGAAGTAGTTGGATCTTTATCCCCATCTCTTAGCCTCTGTCTATCTGAAATTGTTGTCATGGGTAGAAATGATGATGGTTACAAGGTTGATTTTGATACACAAAGTCGAGTCGAGGACACGGCAATTGGATATAAAGTGAAGCCAAAACCAATACCAATATTATAGAAACATTATCAACAAACATGGAGATATTGCTAAGAACTGTTTATCAAGGTTAGTGAAAGATCGTGATGATATATGGTTGGAGTAATTTGTAAAGTTATGTTGTACTGTGTAAATAACGACTTAAGAAATTTCAAGAAAAGTAACTTAAGAAACAAGATTTCTCATGTGGATTGTGGAATGACTAGACCTAGTGCTAAATCTATTACTTCGAACAAGAGTTACCGTGGATAATTCCGATGAGATATAGAAGGACAATGACAATGGTAGTAGGCAAATTGAAAGAATGTTAACAAAAAAAAGGTAAAGGAATTGTCAACTCAATTTACTTTTTCTTCACATTCTTTCAATTTACTTCCACATTCTTTCAGCTTACTTCAAAAATAACTTTTGCTTCAAGCAACTGATTTAGCCTAGAACCGAGTCATTTCACAATTACATTCATATTTTTGATTCTATTAACAAGAGGTATCTTGTTTCTCAGATCATTTTTTTTTTAATTTTTAAAGTTGTTTTTTACAAAATACAACACAGTTATACAAATTACCTTCAACCATATATTCCGATTTTTCACTTACTTATAACAATTCTTACCAATATCTCTATGTTCGCCGATATCTAATCAATATGTCCTCGAGAATAAAATTCATGGATTAATGCACTGCCACCACCCACCAGTTGAATACCTGCATGAAGTAACAAAACTTATCCACCGGACTATAAAATTATATCTATGTTCAAATTATATTTTTATAAATAAGTTTCAAAAACCGGGCGTACCATCAAACTATAGCTTCCTTGGATTCCCTTTTTGGTGGGATAGTAACATGTTATGGTGGTACGTACTTAATATCCAAAGCAACCTATGAGAAGAAAAAAAATAATGAAAATTAGAACAGAAAGTTTTTTCACCTTTTTATTTAGAGACAACCTAAATATGTTGCTGTTAAACAATAGTTTTCCTTATAACTATAATTTGAAATGTTAATTTCTCTAGCTTTAAGGTTCAAACAATAAAAAGTTCTTCTATAATGAAACATGAAAAATTCTTAGAAGCTAAGTAATGTAACTTAAAAAAGGAATGCATATGGAGAATGAAGAAGATCTGATCAAAGACACAAAATTTAATTAAAGACGGTAGCATTGTATCTCACCTACCATGGTGTATTGGTGTAGTCAAGTCATAGTAAGCCAACTGACATTGTGTGTCTCAAGACAACTTTTCGTGTAACTCCTACTGAATCATCACATCAGTAAGACAGAGCACCACTAAAATTTGAATAAAAAAATGATAAATGCAAACAATTCGGTTGGTTCTTGGTTAGTGATGGTTTCTTCTATGACTTGTCAATCCGTTCAAACCTGTAAAACACGAATACTTCAAAATTGTTGTGATGTAGCGTATCACATATACATATCTTGCACCGATATTTGTGTGGTACAATACATCTTGATATGTATTGACAAAGTATTCGATAATTAAATTTTAATTTTTTAAAATACAAATATCTGATACTTTTCAAATACTTTGAATATATGTGACAGATAAGGTGGTGGAAAAACGATACGCATATGATACATGATTTTTCTATTGTTTTTTCTTAAAAAGGAATAGAGAAAAAAAAATGAATATTAGTGTTAACTTAAGTGTGTGTTTGGTTCTGAGGTGTGTAGAATTGATTCTGACAGAATTGATTCTGAAAGAATTGATTTTGACAGAATTGATTCTGACAGAATTGATTTATGTTTGGATGCAATAATGCAGAATTGATTAAACAGAATGATTGTTGTTTGGATAGTTTTGATCAAAATTACTTTTGAATGTATAATTACCAAAATAGACATAGTTAAATACAAATAAATAGAAATTACTAAATTAAGATAATTAAGTGCAATATAGTCCTAAAATATAAGGTATTACAATACTAACATCATGAAAATAAAAATTACAAATAGATAATAGAATTTAAAGTGCAATAGAGTATTAAAATATTATTACAAAACTAACATAATGTGTATTATAGTACTAAAATATTGATATAATAATTTAAAGTACAATACTAATTATTTTGCCTGTGCTCAATAATTTCATTGCGGATTATGTTTCGAACGTGATCCATCTCTGACGACGAAACTACATTTAAAACTTGTGATTGATCCAAGTTAGATGAGCTATCATCATGATGAATGACTGTGCTTTCATCTTCATAAACATTAAAATCCATATCATTTTCTGCCTTCCTTCGGATAAAGTTGTGTATAGCCATTGTTGCGACAACTATTTGAACTTGAGTCTCAAATTTAAACTTAGGCATTCGACGTAGGATTGCAAATCTGTTCTTCCATACCCCAAAAGTTCTTTCTATTGTGCACCTTAAACTAGAGTGATAATAATTAAATACTTCATTATGATTTGCGAATCCGTTAGAACGCCTAAATTCAGGAAGATGATATCGTTCACATCTATATGGACCAATGTACCCTATTGGTGTTGGATAGCCAGAATCTACCAAATAATACTTACCTAGAAAGAAAGAAAAAATATATTTAAACTTTAGTCAAATATAACAAATCATTTGTAGTAATATTAAATAACAAACCTGGCGGAGGGTGTGGAAAATTAAGGTTCGCATTTGTCAAAGCCTGGTCAAAAACACGAGTATCATGAGCAGTACCTTCCCAACCAGCTAATACAAAAGTGAAGCACATGTTCCAATCACATACAGCCATTATATTTTGTGTAGCATATCCCTTTCTTCCAATAAACTTTGTTTGCTCACTTCCACTAACTACACATGACACATGTGTACCATCAATTGCTCCTATAGCATTCTTAAAAAATGGCCAATATCGTGGATCATTTTTTATTTTGGAATGACAATCACGAAACATAGGATCTTCGGGTTTAATATATTTCATAGACAACTTAAGGACGACATGAAGCACTTGATGAAAATGTCTACTTACAGTCTCACCCGAGTGTTGAAACCTTTCTTGAATCATTCTATTACCTACCCCGTGGCCAACAGCAACTAAAAACATTGCAACCATTTCTTCAACCGTCATTCAATTAGATGACTTTAAACCAATCTCAACTAATTCAGTGCACAATAGATTAAATACATGTTTTTCCATTCGAAACATCTCATAACAACGAGTGGGATTACCTTGCAATATTTCTTGAACCCAGGAATGACCCGTTAGCTCACTAGTTCGACAAGGTTCTTTGCATAAATGGTTTACTGCATACTCACCAACTAGTGCAGCCACAAAAATAGCTTTTTGGAAAATGTCATCATCTTCTTCATCTTCGTCTCTAGTGTGGTCGGATTGCTCATTCCAATTGTCCATTTCTACCTTCACCTATTGTAAATAATGTTGTTATTAGAAAACCATAGCAGAAAACATATGTACATGGCAGAATTATGATATGTATATGGCAGAATTATGTATAGCAGAATTATGTAAAGAATTATAGCAGAATGATGTACAGAATTATAACAGAATTATGTACAGAAAACTATAGCAGAATTATGTACAGTATAGCAGAATTATGTAAAGAATTATAACAGAATTATGTACAGAAAACTATAGCAGAATTATGTACAGTATAGCAGAATCATGTAAAGAATTATAGCAGAACTATGTACAAAAAACTATAGCAGAATTATGTACAGAAATATAGCAGAAATATAGCATAAACTATAGCAGAAAACACGACAGAAAAACACATAATAGGATCCACTTCATTCAAATTTCAAATTATATATTACATATTACGGTGCAAGTTCTAAAAGGATCCACATCATTAAAGATAACTTCTAATATAAGATCACTCCTAATACTTAAGCTTACTCCTAATACTTATAGCAAATTCATACTTAAGCTTACTCATAATACTTATAGCAGATTCATACTTAAGTTTACTCCTAATACTTATAGCATTCATACTTAAGCTTACTCCTAATATAAGTTAACTCCTAAAACTTAAGTTTGCTCCGAAACAGTTACATCTTCATAAATGGCAAAGGGTTATTTGCTGCATGCTTAAGCCAATCCAATCTTCTATCCTTAAAACCTTCAAAGGAAACAAACATCTCCCTAGCTGGCTTGTACATCATTAGTTGACAGCATTTCATGAACAAGTCTATATCACTTGTTATTTCATCCATGCTATGGAGCTCAGCCATCACTACACCAATAGATGCATTATTTATAACATTATTTCTCGCCTTACATGTCTCAGCAATCTCTTTCACAGCTTCAGCTATTGCCAATGCGGGAGTTGTCTTTTTCTTGGTTTTCTTATCAACACCACGGACTCTCTTTCTCTTTTGTCCACTACTTCGGCTAGCATCTCCTTGTGAAATATTCAAATTAATATTTGCAAATTCTCCTATTGCTCCAATACTCGCATCTTCACTATCACCCGATCCTTCTCCCACATCCAAGTCAATATTATTTTGGCCTGGACCAAAATCACCAACATCAATACCACCGTCCTCATTGGGCAATATGCCACTTGAAGGTGCCCAAGCATGCTCCCCGTTAGCCACCACACCCTTAAAAAGTGTGGTTAGTTCATGAGCAAATGGAAGTCCTTTCTCTCTAAATTTTCCATAGAGAGGATTTTCCTGCATTTCATAATCATCATCATTTAATTAACATATTAAATGTAAATCTAAGTATAACTAAGCAACATATTTGTGTTTTCACATACCAATTGTTTATTCTCCCACCACTCATCTGGTGCATCAAAGGTATTCCTTTCATTATTTCACCCCATTCCGGTAACTTTTCCAAATAGGTCAAACCATACTCTCCATTCCATTTTCAAGGTATCATACCTATTCTTCAATTGATTCTTGTCATAATCTCTCCCAGTTGATTCATGAAATTGGCAAACAATGTTTTTCCATCCTTTCTTAGTAAAGCTGGTGCCAATGCGTTCACCCTTGATAACTTGATCCAAACATGTTTGGATGAATATTTCATTCACTTTAAGATCCGTCCAACTAGCTTTAGATCTTTGAACTTTATCATTACTTGAAGGAGGATCCGCGGAAACTTTCCTTTGCGTAGCCATAATGCTATGTACACAAAGTATGATAGGAAAAATAAAAGATAAAATGAGCCAACACTACCTATCTATAGATGCATATTGAAGAACATGATGAGGGTTTTGTTGTTGAGTTGCTGGATATTGTTTGTGATATGTTTCAAAAAACACTTTTACTCTTTATTGATCACACATACCTTGAGGGTAAAAAATCAAGAGTATTCGTATGTGAGAAGAAAATAATCTCAAAAAACACTTTTACACTTTATTGATCACACTTTGTTATTTATACACACATATTGTTAATTAGTTTCGCATTGAACAAACAAACTGATACAAACTTCATGCTAAAATACAGAAAAACAGCAAAAAACAAGTAAACCAGTACCAAATTACCCACAAAAAAACACTAATTTCTAAGAGACATTTTATCAAACACATACAATGCAGCAATATTTTTCCTTTGTATAAATTAATAAGAGGTACTAATTTATGGAACCAAACAAATTTTATAAGCATTGCAACAAAGAAAAAAGTGTGATTTTGGTACAACAAGTAAGCAAATAAAAGTTAAAATCACTCAAAAATGACAAATTACCTTGTTGTTGTTGTTATCTTTTGAGCAGAATTTTTTCTTCTTGTTGTTCTCTTCACCACAATTTTTCCTTGTAGGAGATGATGTTGTTATATAAGCTGATGGTAATAAATTTTTGGATTAAATTTGGGAAGGGTGGTTGAATTATGGTTGAGAAAAGTGGACTGTGAAGGGGGAATGGAATTAATAGAATTGAGAGTTAAGACTGCAGAAAATAAATGTTATTCTCTTCACCAACATTTATTTTAATAAGACTGCAGAAAGAAAAAATTCGGTTGGAGAAGGGTTAGAAAAATTAATGAGGGCAGGGATGGAATTAATAGAATTGAGGGTGTAGAATTGATTCTAGGAAAGTAAGAAGTTAGGAATTGTAGCTTCAACTAGAATTGCTTTTGGAGGATAAAAGCTATTTGGAAAAGCCAAACCAAACATGTTAAATATTGCAGAATTGCTTTTGAAATGCTCCAGAATTGATTCTGGCTTTGCAAAAGCCAAACCAAACAGAGGATAAGTAATGAATATTAGGCAATAATGTTCTTGTTGGGATATAGATGTATAAGTAACACTAACGATGTTTTTTTAGGATATAGTATAACGGTAAAAATGTTCTATTTTTAAGATATATATAATTGACTAAACAATACTACTCGTTTTAAGGTATATCATATATATATATATATATATATATATATATATATAATTGGCTAATTGTCACCTTTTTATTATCAATATTACTCGTATTTATATTTTCTTATTGTCCATCGATGTTTTGTCTTTTGTTGTTGTTTTGAGAACGTTATTGTTGTAAATTGTCATGTGAATGAATTCATTGTTGTGTCTCGTTGTTGTTTTAAGTTTGTTTGGTCATCATGTGGGATTAGATTTTACGTCTGTTTTTTGATGCTTTTGAGTTTTAATAGATAGTTTATATTTTGAGTTTTAATTTGTAATTTAAATTTAATTTTATATTAAAGTATCTCAACCGCATTGTATCTTGAATTTTGAAATTTTCCCATATCGATGTCGTATCATATCCGTGTCGTGTCATGTATTTAGGCTTCATAGGTTCAAACCCATCCGTCAACACATTTTCACACTTACATCCATCGGTTTTGGGCGGACTTTGGGTATTTGTCCGACCCTACTTTATTTTGAACGTTCTATTTAACTATCGCTCATTTATTCAATAAAATCAATATATAGGATACATATTAAGCCAATATATAATACATTAAACGATAGCTTATATCAAATTAACACTCTTTCTAAAGTGTAGGATGAATATTGATTTGACCTAATAAAAGAGTGAATGTTAATTTGATACTATAAGATTTTAAAAAAACCGTGAGTGTTAAAAAATTTAAAAAAGAACGAGGGTTAGAGTAATACTCACTCTGGTCGTATTTATAAAGGAAAATTATGTTAACAAAAGTTAATGTATTTTGACTTAATTTGGAACCACATACGTTGACTTTTGTTGACCAAATCTTCATCGTCATAATTTTTGGACAACTTTTATAAATTTTAATTTTTTTTGGTAAATTTTAAAAAAAAAATGAGTGGTGAATTATAATTTTTGAAAAATGTGAGGGTCAAATTGTCATTTTTTGAAAATATGGGTCAATTTGCAAAAAAAAATTAAATTTATTGGGGTTAATTTGAAAATTCTAAAAAATTTGTGGACCAAAATGAAAAATTAGAAGAATGAAGAGTTTTTTTTTTTTTAGGGAAAGAATGAAGCGATTTGCAATTAATAGATTTTTAAGTGTTAGTTGAAATTCTATAAATTTAACTTGAACAAAATACTCATTAATTTTCTTCATTTTCAGAATTCTCCAAATTGTCCTCCAAATTATAAAATTTACCTAAAATAATTTCAATTCCCTCAAAATATTCACCCATCCAAACACACTATAAGACAACTTTTAATCAAAATGCGTTCACAATAGCCAAAAATATGTGTTGGTGGTTTTTTTTTTTAAGTATGCTGTGTTTTTTGAGGCCCGGTTCTGTCTTTGTGGTAAGTTGTTTGAGCCCCTCCTTTTGTTGGTTTTTTGGGTTGGGGTTCTCCCTATATATAGCAACTTGTTGATTTGTATTGTTGTTTTTGGCTGCCCTTTGTGCTTCTTGGGCATGTTATGCGTAATAAATTTTGATGTTTAAAAGAAATAGCAAATATTATGCGGTTTATTTCCCTTTTGTAGTCATTGATTGTGGGTCGAAGATACCGTTAAACTAGTTGTTTGGTGGTAGATATTGATTTAATCATGCTAATTTTGATCCAGTCAATCTTTGTGTATTGGTATTTATAGGCTTAAACACAATTTTCACCCTCTAAGTTTACAAATGTAGTGATTTTGGCTCCCTTTAAAAAAATCACAAGAGTGACCCCATGTTTACCCCCTTTTGCAAAACCTCAATTTTGACTTGGTCAACAATATGTGTCATGAAACTTGAGTATTTTTTGATTTTTTTTTTATTCCACGTGTATAATTAGCTAATTAAAAAAACAAAAATTAGCAAAAATAAAGGAAAGGCACGTGCGAGCTTCCAACGATAAAATGAAGCTTTTAAGAACCCTTCACCATACTCTTCTCCTTCTAAACCAACTTCATCTTCCTCTTTCAAACCAAATATGTATCCTCTCCTTTCATTTTTCAAAAATCGAAATTTTCGGACCCAAACTTTCATCTTCTCCTTTGTCGTCTTCATCTTCTCCTTCATTGTTTCCATTTTCGGACTCGTCCTTTTTTTTTACAGAAATTAGAAAATGTCTCAATATTCATCCTCAAGCTTCAATAGATCAGTACTGAAATTGAAAACTGTGTTGGGTTGTCACGGTGGTGTGGATTCTTCCTTGGTGACTTCTTGGACAGATGAAAACCCAGTAAGGATATTCCATGGATGTGGAAGATTTTTCTTAAGAAGAAAATGCAATTTATTCCGTTGTTTGATCCTGAAGTTCTTGATAGACAGAAGAAAATCATAGGAGGATTGTTGAAGAAAAACAATGAACTGAAGAATAAGGTAAAAAGTCTCTTTAAAGTCATAGTCATATTAGGGATTTTGTTGGTCTTGATTGTTGGCGTACTTTTCTATAAGTGTGTTTAAATGTATTTTTTATGCATTTTAGTTTGATGTAAGCCCAATTTATGTTAAGTGTTTTAATGAAACATTATGTTTTGAAATATTTATTTGTTATTATTTAAAAAAAATAGAAGTAAATATTATCCATATAATTGTTAATTTATAATAGTTGTAGTTTCATTTTGATTTATAGGTCAAAACATTTATTAAACCGTAGAAAATAAATATTTGATAGCAATATGATCAATCAAGTTAAAACATATAAATAGCCATTTTTATATCTTGAACTGAAAAATAATGAAGAGTACTATGTTGTCAGTCTTCAAGTATGTATACAATTGAAGTCTCGAGTTTATGGTGAAACACATGACAACAACTAAAGAAAAATAATATGTATTTACATTTCGAAATTTGCATAAAGTTATATCAATCAACAACTGTCATTTAGTTTAACCCAATGTCAAGAACAAGCATACTTGATAGCCAATTTTTCATCAAAACCAAAATTATTATACATATAAAAAGCACAATTTTAGGCAAACAAATAACCTTCGAAAAATTGCCTTACTTGATTTTTTTTGATTTTCTCGTTTATCGGGGATATGAAATAAGCCTTGTGTTCCTATGCTGATGACATCACATATTTCTTGACTCGTACATGTAGAAAATTTGCCAAACCACGCCCTACAATCCAAAATGAAATTTTCATATCTTTTTTCTAATCTGCCAATTTTTCGTATGTGTCCCGAATTCGGCTATCACTACAACTTTGCTAACGTCGAAAGACAAGGCACTGAGGTGTATTTGAAGAACAACGCCCGTATATAAAAATCATAAAGACATTTTTCTTTATTTTTTCACAAATTGTTATATCAAATGAGAGAATATGGGAAAGATAAATTTGGAATGAGACAATGATACGTATGAATGTAATGTCACTATAGAACTACCCTTATATAAACAAATGCAACCATCAATAAATTACATATGAATGTTATCCAAATTTTTACCAACGATCGATATATTACAGAGCAACCAAAGATATTTAATGGCAAAGGGAGTCTTTATTGGACACATTGTGTTGCACATTACATAGATCTAATATTAGAAGATTTTGAGAAGGGGTTACTTATTTCTTTGATGCATCAATCTACCAATGATGAAGATTTAATTAGACCTGAAATGACACAATTAGCTTTAATGTGAACTCAAGAACAAAACTCCAGCTCAATGGTGGAAAATATACGATGATGAATTTTCAGAGTTGCAACAATTTGTTGTTTGCATCTTAACCTAACTTATAAATATTTTGTCAATGAGAATAATTGAAGTGCTTTTAAGTTTGTATGGTTTCAAGTAAAATTTAAAACTTTTGTTCAAAAAAATAGTAAAATTTAAAACTACCTTCTAGAAGTATTTTTCAAAAGGCAAACATCCATTTAGGTCCGCAAATGTGTGAGATACTACCATATTACCCCCTTAATGTTTCTAAATTGCAAATACACTTAGTGTTTCAAAATTACAAACATCCATTAAGTTTGTAATTTTTTGAACTAAATTATCCAATGAAACACATTCAATGACAAAATTGAACACTTTAAAAAATATATTTTGAGGACCAAGTTGAATAAGATAAGAGACATTTGTGGACATTTTTGTAATTTCAGTATATTTTGGGACCAATATGGCACTAGTTGCACTTCCAAAAACCAAATTGTGTTTTGCCCATTGTTTTAAATACTTTAATTAATACTCTTCTTTTCTTTTTTTTTGTAATTTTTTAGGTTTACACCAAGAAAAAAAAACCATTTGAAACAAAGTACCATGAATGATCTTGTGTATTTAATGGCTTTGGGGTGTTGGTAGTGTTGTTGTCCCAACTACTTATAGTGTTATTCCAACTGCTCATGAAAGATGAATTTCAAGTTTTTCATGCTACAGAAAGTGATGGTCAATGATGCGGAGAAGATATTGATGAGGATGAATTCAATGATTTAATGGAGGATAATTAGTTTGATTGACATATTACTGAGACTTATTTTAGAGTGAGTTGTTTTCTTTTTTTAGGCTTTTGGCATTATGATATGACTTTTAGTACTTTGTTATTTAACCATGTGCCTTGTTAAAATAACTTTGTTTTGCATGTGAGTTATGTAACTAACTAACTGATACGGTGGTCTGTTGGTGGTGTCTTGGGACTTTAGAAGGTGCTCATCCTCAATGTCTCAAGTTGGATTCTTACTGATGTCAATTTAGATAGGTTAGTTTAACTCCTTTTAAAAAAATTGATACTCCATTAGTCTCTAAACATGAACGTCCATTGTAAATTTCACGTAAAAAAAAACAATTCATTATTTATATTTCTTTTGGAAGTGAGATAAATTCTTTAATTTATAATGGCATTAGTATGGCTACATATACAATCACTTGAAATAAATAAATACATTTCACTCGTGGCATACAAATAAATCTAAGAAATATGACAACGAACAACAAGATAATACCACCTCCTTACAATAAAAAACATCACCATTTATTTTCTCTCAAAATTGACCAAGCTTTAGTCTCATTATACCATTATAGTTGTTGTGAAATAATTCACAGCTTACTTGAATCAATTAACACAAATAAACATTTTAGAAATCCATTGAACATTAGTTAATGATTGTCATTAACTAAAGAAAAGATTAAAACACAATTAATGTATCAATAATTTTAAATTAAAAAATAATTTTGAATATTAAATAAATTAAACACGATAGTTTTCACTTATTATCATGAATTAAACATTACCATTATAGTCATGCGTCTCAATCACAAATAACATCACCAAATACATGCACAAGTCATCAATATATTTTGCAAATAATATATATCTCCCTCATTCTTTACGTATTAGATATGATTCTGTTAGTCATGTATTTCAATCACAAACAACATGCAGGAATAATCGATATATATTTCCAATAATACATATCTCCTCATTCTTCATATATTAAATACGACGTTTTGTGTCATACATATAATGTGAAAATACATATCATATATATATATATGTGTGTGTGTGTGTGTGTTGTGTTGTTTATCAACTACAAAGTGATCATAAATTTTAATTCATATTTCATTTATGCATTGTACGTGTATACCAAATAAATATATTTATTTTTTTATAAATAACCACTTAATTTTTTTAGAGTAAATTACACTTTTTCCTTCTAAGAGAAGTTTGAAATACACTCCAATCATCTCTTAAGTTATACTATACAACCCCCTCCCTTGAAAATTAAATATATAGAAAAAATTTACCCCTCTCCCTTATGAGATGCTTGAATTATATTCCGCTTCCTTACCAATTAAACATATATTACATTTTAACCTATTTTAATATAAATAAATATTTTTATAATAATAAATAGCTTTCAAACAACATTTTCTTTGGAAAAACTTCAAGATACTACTTAAGAAATCAATTTTCCTTACTTTATAACTCCAAATGTCAATGATAATTAACTTTAAATATTTTGTATTAATATTATGATATTATAATATAAAATTTTAAATAGCTTATTTTATCAAAGATTTTTCTATCATGTGCAGACAAAGTTATCAAGTATAATGAGAACAACTCTTATAACATTTATTCTCTTCCTATTATTTGCGGAAGTTATAAGGATAAAGCATGCGATGGAGAAGACAATGAATACAATCGTGCACAATTTATTTTGAATGAAGTTTCGAGCTTGAAATCGTAGTAAAAGTGGAAGGTGAACCAAAGGATATAACATCAAACTTGTTTTAAATTATAGTTTTGGTTTTTCGCCAACATTTAGATCAGATCAGACTGCATACTTCCAATGCAAAATCTTCACAAAGTTTAACCCACTCTTTTAGTAGACTTAAAAAGTTTTTAGAGGCTCATACTTCACGTATTTTGGAAAGAAATCATAATAAGAATTAATAACCGATAACAAAGTTACAATAAAACATAAATGATTTTCAGGGTGATTTGGCTTCATATTTTCATATACTTGCTTGTTTAATTATGACAACAACTACCTCTTTAAAGTAAAAAACAATTACAACAGGTGTTATTGTGTTTATAAGAAACATTTATTGAAATCATAATTTCAATCAAGTGTTAGCTATATGTACTACGTGGGCATTCTTTGACCCAATAAAAGTTGAAAAAGGACATAAATGACAAAATCGTCGGTTTTAGGATTGACTCCTTTATCTTTTGAACACAATCAAGTTCTCATATCCAAAATGAGTTGAACGAAAAAAGACTAAACCACTCCATTTTTAATATCAATGAGTTTGGTAGCACCAAATACCCATGTGATCAAAAGCATCATGAAACCACAAGCCAACCAAACAAAAAGTAAGACGTATATGTGATGTTGCACTTCTTCTTTATCTTAAAATGCACAAAATGGTAAATACGAACTGAAGTCTACATCAACATATAGAGTAAGTCGAACCAAATAATTAAAAAAATAGATGAAGCAATGTTAATCACATTACCGTATATTTAAGTTCGATAACATCACAGTTAAAATATAAAATATATTGATGTTATAATTGAACAATATATACCAATCAATGTGTCTACTTCACATGAGTCCTAGAGAGTGTGTTGAAAAGTGTTTGTTGCTAGCATTTCTCTTAACTTATAGTATATTTTATTTTATTAAAAGTAGTTTTTATATGGAGTCAACTTATGCTTAAAATATCATTTGTAGTGCCTCTACACAACAAATCATCATATCATGTTTTTTTTAGAAAAATAGAAAGAGAAAAATGATAAAAAGAAAAATCAAACCTCGTATACAAAACCCACAATTAAACATCCAACATATGCAAAATCCACAATTAAACAACCAACTTTATACACGTGATCGCCAAAAATATTTTAGTTGTAATTCATTCACTTTCGATAGAATTTAACATCATAAAACTTGAGCCACCATGTCATGCATTCTTCTAAGCGTCTCATGATTTTATGGGATGATTAATCTATACATCGATCAATTTCGCTAATTCAATTGAGTGTGAGAGAAAGGAAATTCATGAAAGAAATGGAGCTCAGGATAAAATGAAGTTCATGGATGAAATGGAGTTAAAAAATGAAGACACCAATGATAGAATATGATAAATAATAGTGATAATTATTCCAATTTGAGAAAGAATATATCTCCTCCAACAAAATTATATGAAGACTGTAATCTCATTTCTGGCTTATTTCTCTCTTGCTACAACACACTACAGGTTAAGGTAGTTCCCTCAACCAACCATTTGTGAACTGTCTATATTAGTGACCACATATTCTATATATATTTAATAAACTACTTCCTCCGTCTCACTATTATTGACGTTTTAGAAAATAATAAAGGTAACAAAATATTAGTCGTTTGTGTTTTCTGTGCATAATTAAATCACTTTTTCCAACTTTGCCCTTCATGCCTTTTACTCCTCTATTGGTACGTGCATGTTTCTTTTTTGAAAAAGGTAATCTTGAGCCATGTGTGAAGTAAGTACTCGGCTGCAATTATGTTAACAGTGTTTACATCACCATTGTAATTAACACCTTAACATGACTTTTAATCTTTTCAATAATTTAACTTTAACTAAATGTGACTTTAAATAGTAATAAAAATATATAGCAAGGTTAGTTTAGTAAAAATTAGTATGTTTGTTGACTAATTTATTTCATTTCTTAATTTGTGCATAAAAAGTTAAAAACCTTAAACGACTATTATTTAGAGACGGAGGGAGTACTACTAACTATATGTAGGGGACGAGAATATGGTTCAGTTGGAAGAGACAAATGCATTGTTATATGTAGAAGTCGGGGTTCGAACTCCAAACATTCCACTAATTCGTCTTAAAATGTGAATTCTAATCATTAGACTACTAACTATCTATTGCATATAAAATATATATTTCTTCTAAATATATATACTAATTTATTTAATATATGTATCACATGTTCCGTTAGTAATGTTTGCCAACAAATGATGTTTATCGTGATCAATTATTTAAAAGGAATGAAGGCTTTAGATGTGAAATGGGCCTCCTCCGATGAAAACTTCACCGGAGAATATCCACACCCATGAATCACTCACACTTAACAGATATGAAATATAGCATGTTATTAACAATATTAATTGACATCATAACCGTGTACCTTGAATGGTTGAAGAAGAATCCATGAGACTTGAAAGTGACTTGAGAGAATTAGGTTTTTTTTTAGAGTTCTTCTGCCGCCTTACTGATTGAGCGTTCTTTATGTTTTCAGTGTGTCTAACCTAATGGGATAGTTAGCTTATATACTCATCAGTGGAGGCAGGGACCTCTCAAATGAGCTGACTAATAAGAACGGTCCAACCCATCACGGTCCGTCCACAATAAGCCCAATACAAATACCAAGTACAATAACATTCAATATTTAATACTATATAATACATTTATATTTTAATAATTAGTTAAAGTAAATCCAAATATTCAACAATCTCCCACTTGGATTACTTTAATTAAATATTAAAATAATATAAGAATGGTAGTAGAAGTATATCAAATATTTATAATAGTACTTGTCATCAAAGTAGTATAAGAAACACAAAATTCAACAATGCAGAAATTGAATCCGATAGGGCAAACAAAATCATACATGTTAAACCTTACATTTCACATAGAATGAAGAATATGGATTAACATTATAAATTGAGAATTTGTAATCCAATAAAGGTCCATGCATATAAAATGCTATAAGAGATATGATTATAGAGTGACGTCATTTATTACATATCTCATAAAATTACATCAATAAAACATAACAATCAGACTCCCACTAATCCAGGATATCAAATGACTTAACCAGACCCATATGGGCCACATGCCTCTGAAAAACTCCAACAGTTAAGCCCTTGGTTAGTGGATCTGCCAACATGTGCTCTGTAGCAAGATGTTCAATTCGAGTCTGAAATTCAAGAATTTTCTCTCTCACAAATAGATATTTAATGTCAAAATGCTTTGACTTAGATGAGCTCTTAGTATTTTGAGAGAAATGAATAGCAGCAGTATTGTCGCAATATATCACAAGTGGCCTAGATATACTTTCAACAACTTTGAAATAAGAAATTAAATTCTTCAGCCACATAGCTTGACAAGTAGCCTCATAGCAAGCGACATACTCTGCCTCCATGGTAGAAGTAGCGGTAAGAGTTTGTTTAACACTCTTCCAAGAAATAGCTCCTCCTGCCATCTTAAAAATTAAGCTGGAAGTAGACTTTCGGTCATCAGGGCAACCTGCAGAATCAGAATAACCAATGACCTCGAGTTGATCAGACTTCTTATAGGTCAACATATAATCTTTGGTTCCCTGCAAATATCGCAAGACCTTTTTAACGGTTTTCCAATGACCCAAACCTGGGTTGCTCAAGTATCTTCCCAAAGCATTAACTATAAAAGCAATATCAGGACGAGTACAAACTTGAGCATACATCAAACTACCAACAGCGGAAGCATATGGGACTTTTTCCATTTCGGCAATTTCATTATCATTTTGAGGACATTCAGAATTAGAGAGTTTTTCACCTTTTTGAATAGGCGCAGCGCATGGGGAGCAAGTGTGCATATTAAAACGTTTAAGAATCTTTTCAATATATCCCTTTTGAGACAATCCAAGAACACCACGTGACCTATCACGAAAGATTTGGATGCCTAAAACAACTGAAGCATCACCAAGGTCCTTCATATCAAAGTGGCTACTTAACATTTGTCTTGTTTCATTCAAAAGGGTAACAGAACTGCTAGCAAGAAGGATATCGTCGACATATAACACGAGAATTATGAAGTTGCTCCCACAAGTCTTTAGATAAATGCACTGATCTGATGTGTTTTCATTAAAACCAAAAGAAGTGACAACTTGGTCAAATTTCAGATACCATTGTCTAGATGCCTGTTTTAATCCATAAATAGATTTATTCAGCCTGCACACTAAGTGTTCTTCACGTGCTTTAACAAAACCTTCAGGTTGAACCATATACACATCTTCTTTAAGTTCTCCGTTCAAGAAAGCTGTCTTCACATCCATCTGGTGAAGTTCTAAATTAAAATGTGCAACCAAAGCCATAACAACCCGAAAAGCATCCTTGGTAGAAACAGGTGAGAAGGTCTCCTTGTAATCAATTCCTTCTCTTTGACTATAGCCTTTTGCTACTAGTCTGGCTTTGTACCTTTCAATTTTACCACTTGGGTCACGTTTAGTTTTGAAGACCCATTTGCACCCTACGGGTTTACATCCAACTGGTAACTCCATGAGATCCCAAACATCATTATCAGACATAGAAGTTAATTCATCATGCATGGCATTTATCCAATCAGGAGCATGAGGACAAGATATTGCTTCATTAAAAGTAATAGGATCATTATCATGGAGATCAAACTCATGTTCTTGTAGGTATACGAGAAAATCATTTGAAATGGTGGATTTGCGTGCTCTTTGAGATCGCCTCAATGGAACTACTTCAACAACATCATTTTGTTCAACATTTTGATCTTGAATATGTTCGGGTTCTTGTTCAATAATCAATGGTGCTGCTATATCATCATCTTCTTGAACATTGGGAATATTATTCTGAACAACTGGAATCACAATATATGTAGGAAGAGTAACAAATGGCACAGGGAGAAAAGTACGATCTTCCTTAAGAGTAACTGGTCGTGACGTAGGTACACCACTTTCCAAATCATCCTCAAAGAAAACTGCTCGGTCAGATTCAATAACCCGTGTAGAATGAGAAGGACAATAAAATCTACAACCTCTGGAGCCCACACTGTAGCCAATAAAGAAACCACTAATAGTCTTCATATCAAGCTTCTTTTGTTGAGGATTATAATGTTTGACTTCAGCTTTACAACCCCATACATGAAAATGTTTTAAACTTGGCTTCTTCCCTGTCATAAGCTCATAGGGAGTTTTTGATACAGACTTACTTGGTACTTGATTAAGAATGTAAGCAGCAGTTTTCAAGGCGTCTCCCCAAAGAAAATCAGGCAATGTAGAATGACTCATCATGCATCTCACCATATCCATAAGGGTACGGTTACGCCTCTCTGCAACTCCATTTTGTTGAGGAGTGCCAGGCATAGTGTACTGAGCCTCAATTCCACATTCATCAAGAAATCTAGCAAACGGTCCAGGGTTTCGTCCGGTCTCATCATACCTGCCATAATATTCTCCTCCTCTATCAGATCTAACACATTTAATCTTCTTTCCTGTTTTTAACTCAATAGCAGCTTTAAAAGACTTGAAAGCATTCAAAGAACTAGATTTTTCTTGTAGAAGTTCTATCCAACCAAATCTAGAGAAATCATCAATGAAAGTTATAAAATACTTGTGTCCACCCATCGCAGCAGGAGTTATAGGTCCACACATATCAGTGTGAATCAGTTGTAAGACATTGTCACATCTATTCCCTTTTGAATTCCTAGATTTTGCAGTTAACTTTCCTTTTAGGCAATCGACACAAGTTTCAAAATCAGAGAAATCAAGATTAGGAAGGATATTGTCTTTAATTAACCTTTCAATGCGAGGTCTAGAAATATGCCCTAAACGTTTATGCCATAACATTGATGAATTTTCATCTTTCATATTACGCTTAGATCCAGTAACGGTGTTAACAGAGAATTCATCCATATTCAACATATATAATCCATCACGCAAAATTCCAGAACACACGGGAGTAGATTTAAAAGAAACAACCAATTTTCCATTGCCAAAATTAAAAGTGTAGCCACATTTATCCAATGCAGAAACAGAAATCAAATTCCTTCTCATGGAAGGTACATAAACTGCATCCTTTAAAATTAAAGTGTGTCCAGAAGGTAAAAACAACGAAACAACTCCTATTTCTAAAACAGGTACTCCAGCTTCATCTCCCACAATGACCTTTGCCTCAGCATCACTTGGTTTCCTCAGGCTTGCGAACCCCTGCAAAGAATTCACAACATGAATAGTTGCGCATGAGTCTAACCACCAAGTATCCAAAGGTACATCTACAACATTAGATTCAAATAGAGCTAGAGCTAGGAGTGTACCTTCTTTTTCAAGTTTCCTCTTCAAGAAGTAACAATCATCAACCTTGTGGCCATATTTCTTGCAATACTTGCACTCTCCCTTATACTTAAAAGATTTCTTTTTAGGTTCCAAATGTTCCACAACATTTCCTCTCTTCTTATCATGAGAGTGATGTTTTCCTTTGTGATAGCCTCCCTTAAAACCTTTTGTACCATTGGAAGAAGCAGCAGGATACTTCGAAGAAGAAGCAGTATGATGCTTAGAAGAAGCAGCAGCAAAATGAACACTCTGGGATTTTGCCTTCTTAAAAGATTCCTCCTCTTGAGTGATAATAGCAATCATTTCATCAACTGTCCATTCTGCCTTTTGAGTATTATATGAAGTCCTCATAACATCAAATTAAGAAGGCAAGGATTCAAGGACTCTCCAGATCAAAGTGTCTTCCCCAATCTCAACCTTAAGATCCTTAAGCTTGTTGTAATAGTTCATCAACTTCATGATGTGTTCTCGCACACCGCTGACACCGTCATATTTGGTCTTATCAAACAATGAGAGATACTCTCCTTTCTTAGCCTTGTCAAAACGAGTGAATTTTTCACCAATAGCTTTCAAGTAATCTTTAGCATTGTCACTTTCAGGAATGCTTTGCCTAATAGATTTCTCCATAGTGTACGTGATGACCTTCAGTGACTTCCTATTAGATCTTTCACATTCTTTATGGAAGGTTTTCTGATCTTCAGTGGACTCATTGGTAAGAGCAGCAGGCTTATTAGTTCTTAAAGCTAAATCAAGGTCATTGATGGATAAATAAAGATCCAAAGAATCTTTCCAATCCTCATAGTTAGTCCCGTTGAGAGTTTTCACGGAGCTAGGAAAAGAGACTGTCATGATAGAATAAGGAATCATTAATAAATTATGAATAGAATGATTCCACATATACACAGTCAAACTTGTCCTTTAATAAAACTCTTTCATATTATGATCTTGAAATAAATACAATAATAAGAAAACTTATATTATCAAGTCCAATATCGATAGGATATTTGAAAATGATAAATATAAGCATAAGGCATGAATGAGGTTATTGTATCGTAAAAAATTACATTAATAATAATATACCGATAGGGTATAATTACTACTAACATAATATAGACCACAATTACTAATAAATTTTTCAGAGGCAAACGGTGATGATTATTTACTTGTAATTTATATTAATAATAATATATCGATAGGATATAGTTACTATTAATATAAAAGAATTAATTGCTACATAATAAATTTTATTTACGCAATTAACATACATAACTCGTACAATTGCACATGCGATAGGCAAAGTCACAATTGTACAAATTGACAATATCTATGCTTAAAAGAATTTTATAAGTTTGTAGCAAGCATAGACAGGCCTTGAATGCATTTTAATTAGTATAATCCTTTTAAAATGAAAACAGGCCAACATAAATCATTTCAACTAAGGCACTATTGTTGTTTGTGGTGCGCTAATAGACAACACAAGCACATATGCTTATCAGTTACTAGTACAGGTATGCACAAAAGGTAAAACATGGATATGAACACGTGCCTACTATTTTGTGTCAGGTCTCAGAGATAGTGTGCATATGTGTTACACGCGCTTGACGGTTACGCACGTCTGGAGTAATGCCTGCTATTTTTTTATTTTTTATTTTTAATAGAACCTGAAAACGGGTCAAAACCGACCCGCAAATGATCCGGTTGGGTCTCTCTAGGTTACAGGTGCAGCAATCGGCAGAAAACAGTTACAGCAAAACAAAAAAAACATGAATGGCAAATTTAATTTATTGAATCTTGTTTTGCTAAAGTAAAAATTTCACGCAATCAATTTCATGTATATATAGAAAACATAAAGAAAACAAATCGTTCAATTAGACATGGTCCCATTGATAACAAGATTGTGCATATCTCATACTACTGTACATGGCAATTATATGTTATAATATTCGATTTTCAATGAACTGCTTGTAATTGCTATCGTAACAATCGTAATCATATATGCATATATAAACAGGCAGAATATTCAATTGCGATAAAAACATAGAATTTCAATTGAGAAAAATTGGATCGGTTACAATTATTCAAACAGCCATGTAACATATCTATTTGGCTCTGATACCAATTGAAGTGTTTTAATAAATGACCAAATTAACAGATATGAAATATAGCATGTTATTAACAGTATTAATTGACATCATAACCGTGTACCTTGAATGGTTGAAGAAGAATTCATGAGACTTGAAAGTGACTTGAGAGAATTAGGTTTTTTTTTAGAGTTCTTCTGCCGCCTTACTGATTGAGCGTTCTTTATGTTTTCAGTGTGTCTAACCTAATGGGATAGTTAGCTTATATACTCATCAGTGGAGGCAGGGACCTCTCAAATGAGCTGACTAATAAGAACGGTCCAACCCATCACGGTTCGTCCACAATAAGCCCAATACAAATACCAAGTACAATAACATTCAATATTTAATACTATATAATACATTTATATTTTAATAATTAGTTAAAGTAAATCCAAATATTCAACAATGAAAACTTCACCGGAGAATATCCACGCCCATGAATCACTCACACTTAAGGGTGAGTTGATTGGGTATCCATAAATTCAATATCTATTATCTTAAAATTGAGTTAAGCTTTCGTGCTAATTCACTTGTACACATGGACGGATCTATGTTAAGAGGTGTGGGGGTTGGTGTCCCCACTATGTTTTGAATAATTTGTTCATAAGTACTACTACATTATACATGATCATCTATATATGCTTCAAATATTTACAGAATGAAAGTTGAACAAAAGTTTCTATTCAAAATAAAGTTTGACTAATTTCCTAAACAATTAAAGATGTTACGTGGCTTCAAAGTATTGGCAACTACTCCCTTCATTTCATAATACATGTCTATTTTGGAGAATAGTTTTGTTTCATTTTACTTGTTACTTTCAAGTTTCAATGCAAGATTAATTATTGATTTATCAATAATACCTTTACTTATTTATTGTAGAGAGAAAAATAATATAATGAATAAGAGTATTATAGATGAGTAAGAGTATTATAGAAAAAACACAAAAAATTTCATCAAAAATAACAAAATTTATTTGATTTCTTGGTATGTGTAATTTCCTAAAAAGTGATAAGTATTTTGAAACTTCGCTGCTAAGAATTTTATCGAGAATCTGATGCGAAATCGCATGAGAGATGAATGAGTTAGTTATTATTTATTTTTGAGGGAAGAGTTAGTCATTATTTATTATTTAGTTACTTATATATAAAGATATATTTTTAGATATTTAAAATGAGAAAATCATTTAGTATTTACAACATATATTTTATGCTTATTGTATATGTTTCTGGGTAAAAATTTGTATATATCGTGCCTCCGCAAGTAAAAATTCATGGATCCGTCAATGCTTGTACATGTTCTCTTAAGCAAGTGTGATAATTCCCGACTCGACCAAACAGTTTGATCCTGAAACAAAACCAAATTATAGGGTAATATTTTTCTTGGGGCAGTGATAAAAAAATCATTTTAAATTCTACAACACGAAATCCTTTATTGATGAAGAGGATGGTCCCTTGTGTTAGGTAGCAAAAACGCCCCCACCCCACCCAACTCCCTTTTTCTAACGGTCCATCCCTAGATTTCGAATTTCAATTCAATTACCTTACAATCGATAACAAACGCATGCATATATAAAGAAACCCAAACTTGGCGTATACTCTAGGGTATTCTAGTGAGGACATGAATCATATGATAGTGTTGAGGGACAAAAAATTCAGAAATGATGACTTGAGTGTTATTTTAGATTTGGCAAAATACACAATCACACCCGTACATCACACACGAGCTGGACCCCATTATTTCCAACTCAAAAGCATAGGAAAATTTAGGCCATTACTCAACACACACACATGCTACACCTAATAATCATAATAACATTACACATTTACATACAAATTACAACACTTGAAATTTTGAAGAAAAGAAAAGGATGATATAAGATTAAAAAGATGAAGATAAAATGAAGCCCACAAACATGTCTTTATTGATCAGGAACCGTTTGATTTGATCACTTTGACTTGAAGGGGATGGCTCTGATTACGACCACGTGGTAGAGTGCTGCAAGAGCTGCTCCAATAAATGGTCCCACCCAGAAGATCCACTGCAAGAATAATAATAATAATTAATGAACACACAAGATAAATGAGATAGAAAATTCAGAAAAATAAATATATAATTTTACGAAAACAATATGAATTTAATTAATTTCAGTTTTTTAACTTACGTGATCGTCCCAACCAAGGTCCTTGTTGAAGATAATAGCAGCACCAAGACTACGAGCAGGGTTAATACCAGTTCCAGTAATTGGGATAGTGGCCAAGTGAACCAAGAACACAGCGAACCCAATTGGCAACGGTGCCAAAATCTACTCATAAATAAACCACACAAATAATTAGTTATATTATAAAAAATTTAACATTATTGCTTAATACTATGATTTTAATTTATACATAGTTATTAAGTGCATACGATTAAAAGTCAAATGTTTATAATAATTTGATAGTTATGATTGATTGACGGTGTAAAGAGACTTACCGGAACATGAGAGTCTCTAGCGCTACGTTTAGCATCGGTGGCTGAGAAGACGGTGTAAACAAGAATGAAAGTGCCAACAATTTCAGCACCAAGACCATCACCTTTGGTGTAACCAGGAGCAACAAAGTTGGCACCACCTTTCAGATTTCCAAATCTCGTCTTTCCTTCAAAACCTTTCACAACACCAGCACCACAAATAGCACCCAAACATTGCATCACCATGTAGAACAATGCTCTTGTCAAGGACAATTTCCTAGCCAAAAATAGACCAAATGTCACTGCTGGGTTTATGTGACCACCTGCATCACACGGTACATAATTTTAGATCAAATTGTCTAATAAATGACGGATTCAAAGACCAAACTAACATTAGATGCATTTAAGTGTGTAAATATGCACTTTTCTTAAGCAGTTTTTGGATTCAGAGACTACAATGATGTCCTGTAAATACAAACATTTGATATGTGGACGCCAAAGTTCAAACTAGCAATACTTCTCACCACTTAATAAATATGAAAAAAATATTTAATACAGATTCTTCAAGCTAAAGGCGTATTGGACTATTGGTAGTTTGGTACACAAATAATTACATTTAATTACTTTTTCTTTCAAAAAAAAAATTACATTTAATTACTTTTGTTTTATGAAATTATTTATTTTTGTTGAAACATTTTATCAAATTATTATGAATACGTCCTTATCATGGTAGTAGTTACTTGTCAGTGAGCTTATCTTAATTCCACAAAAAACTGCTAATATATATATTCAAAAAATTTATCATCTTTATTATTACTAGAGTTAAATATATTCTTAATCTCTAAAATTAGACTTTCTAAAATTAATTCTCTACATAAATTTCATTCAAACTGGTCCATAGGAACAAATAAATTTAGTCCTATAACAGAAAAATAAAATAAAAATTGTACAAAATTTATAAATGAACTAAAAACCTTGAAAAATTACAAGTACTAGAGAATATTTATTACATATATGTTGTTAATTAAGGAAAATAGAAAATATTGTATACCTGATATTCCAGCAGTACAGTAAACAAGAGCAAAGATCATGCCACCAAAAGCCCAAGCAATTCCTTGAATCCCAACAGTCTTACACTTAGAATCAGCTCTGACAACACCCATAACAGTCAAAACAGTGATATAAAGAAAAAGGAAAGTAGCAACGAACTCAGCTATCCCAGCTCTGTAGAAAGACCATGAAGTCAGTTCAGATGGCTCAAACAACGGTGCTGGTGGTGGCTCTTGATAGTCCTTAGGGTCATCTTGGCTTTGAGCTGCTATACCAAGTGGTTGTCTTTCTGGGAATTTGTTTGCTCCTAGAGACACATCCTGTTCTTTAGCTTCCATTTTTGTTCCTAGGTTTGTGTTTTTGGATTGTGTACTTGTGTTTGTTGTGTGAGAGTGAAGGGATAAGAAGCGGATTTATAAGAGGAATTGGTTTGAGTTAATGGAAGTGTGGGTCCCACGATGTGTTTTTTTTAATGATTTTGTTGATAGGGACCGGTTGTGAGAGGGTTGTCCTAGCTGGCGGGATTCTAACCACTTATGGTAAGACCCACCATGTTCCGCGCAGTACTGGAACGGGGATTACTCTGTTGTTCCAAGACAAAAATATTTCGACAAATCATCATTCTAATATTTCAAAATGTAACTTGTTATAACTAAAAGCACGAGAATAACAATGATTCATGATTATAAACGAGTGAATAGACATTAGATATATAAATTATGAAAAAAAGATATACATTTTACATTCTTGTTGTTCTCGATGCTCTAGGAATTTTGTCAATTAATCTGATGTATATTAAAAAAAAATTCATTCAATTAATCTGACCTATGTTAAAATCAGATGTATTTCTACATTATATCATATACATCAAATTTTTAATTAACAACTAATTTTTTTATTTTTTATAATATGAATCTGAAGGAGTATGTCCAACATTTTATAATAGTGACATGAGACTCGATCATTTAAACTTAAATCCAACAATCTTTTTTTAAATATGAGTTTTTACCTTCTATACTTGATCTAAACAAATAATTCACTCTCGCTCTCCCATCGAGCAGAGAACTACCAACATTATTTAGAGAGATAGAGTCACAAAATAATATTATTCTGTTACATGAATCTATCTCTCTTCATATGAAAATGTTTAATATTATTGATCGCTTCTATATGTTTGGTATAGTTTGACAACTTTTTCAAAGTTGGTTGTGCGTGTATACAATTGATCTGGCTAATATTATTGATCACTTATACTAGTTTGATACTTGCGCAGGTTATGCCGAATCAAGGTGTTCGTTCATGCATCTATTTTGGTATGCTACTGTCTGGGTGATTTGGAATGAAGGAAATGATAGGATATTTCGTGGTATTCAGAAATCTCCTATTTAGCTTTTAGAAAATGTTAAACTTCTTTCGTTTTGGTGGTTTAAACCTAAAAATTTAACTTTTCGTTATAGCTTTTATTTTTGGTGTCAAACCCTTTTTGTTTGTGCGGGTAGGGGCTAATTTGTGCTTCTTTGAGTTGAACATCTAATATAAATGTGACTCTCTTTTTTGTACACTTTGTGCCGGAAAGATGATCACCTATTAGTAATATATTTCATTTTGATTTCTTAAAAAAGATAAAAAATGATTTTTTTTTAATGTTTAATGAAAATGATGTATTAACCCAAATGAAGGAAGTAAAAAGATAAATGAAAAGGTTCCATGAGCTTAACTCATTTGATAAGGGATAATGCACAATATGTACCGTATTCGTGTTTGAACCTTATACATCCCAATTATTTATTTGTAAAGTGAATTGGCCACTAAATTACTTAGGAAAAAAAAAAATGAATGAAAGTTTGAAGCAAATATAGAAAATTCTGGTCCAATTTCCACGTGTATTTCAAGGAAGTTTATTATGTTGGGCGGTGGCCATTGTCAAATTGGCTTACGCCTCTGAGATGACACGTGTGGCTAGAAATTATGCATTGCATTTAACAGTCGATTTCGTGAATTATAAATGAGCACACAATAATCCATTTTTTCTTATTGTAGGCGGCTACCATTACTGTGATGTGCCGAAAGCGATCACTTGGATTTGTTGTTTTATAAATGGGATGGGATGAATTAAAGCAAATTTATATATTTATTATGATTATGATTATGATTACGATCCTAATAACGGCAAACATCACTTCTAAATTTCAAATAGCTTGCTTGAAATATAATTTATGTTTCAAATCCTATAATATACCGAGTAATAATTGTTACACTGCTATTTTCTGAAGTATTTTTCAAAACTTCACATTGGACTATTTAACATGTATTTTCAGGGCATATCTTAACATCTGTCTTATACTCTTCTGCTATTTCATCTCTTTTTCTATTTTGATCATCAAATCAAAGGACTTCTTTATAAAAAGAACTTGAAGAGAGAGAGAGCAATCCCATAAATTTTGAAGAGAAAAACAAGATTCCATAATTTGACTAATGATTTTCTTTTTTATGTTAATAATTTGGGAAATGATTTAAATGTGGTTTTATGAATATTGTTTTTAAGCGGAATTGATTTCGTCATCCAAAAAAGATCAATAACACAACTTGTTACTTGTTTTATTCTATTTCTATGTAATTCCCCAATTAATATATAAAATATATTTTGTGAAATTATATGTATAAAACATTGTTGGCACAAGGCTGTCAGCAATTAACTAATCTCAAGGACTAGTATTTACTAACTATCTAGTAGAATTATTCATTTCCTGAAAGAAAGAAAGAAAAAAAGAACTATTCATTTTCTTCTCATCACGAGGATAGTAGCTTTTTGGTATGTTTGTTTTGTTTTTATTATCATGGATGAGACAATGATTAAGTTTAACTAAATACACCCTTAAAAAAAGTTTAATAAAATACAATTGAGATACCATCACTGCAGGTACAAACAATAGCAGCTTTCGTTTTCGCAGTTCGTTTATAAAAAACTTTATCTTTGGGCAATAGATAAATAAGTTGTTATCCCAAAAGCAAATGAAACAATTTAAATATTCTTGGTGCATTATTATACTAATCGTATTATACCTAATGCACATTTGTTTAGTAACTTGATTAGTCTCGATGACTTGTCTAGATAACATTGATTAATAAAATCAAATGGTTCTTTATAATTTTAATCAATTAATTGTGAGCCAAAAATTTTGGTATCTTTTGCAATATTTCATCATCATTCTACTCTGGCAGAAAGGCATAGGTTAGAGAGGTATCACAGTCCAGGCAGATTTTGGGTGGCAGGGCCCCCCTCATATATCCTTTATGTCTTTTCTGTTATTTGATTTGAAAACTTAAATTAGAAACATCTACAAAAATAGCTAGGCAGCTCAGAACACAAATTGGTAACCCGCATCATGCTTTCCATTTAAGTGTGGTGATCACAGTTCCACTCTGATAGTTTGACAAATTACTATTTCCATGGTAAAATGATGCCTTTGAGATTTAAACATCTTACAAACTCTAACAAACAACTGCTCTAAAAGCCTTGTTAAAGAGCAAACATAGTATTTGTGTCCTTCTTTGGAAAAAGAAAAACATTAGTGTTTTATTATTTCATATAGTCTATGATTTTCTTTTTCAAGTTATACCGACTTTCACGCGTCTTTTGAAATTTTCATTTTGCAATTGTTTGGATTATAAATCTGAATCATTTTTATCATATTTTAGATTATATAATTTGGATCATCTAAAAGGTCAGAAAACAATCGCAAATTACCCAGGTTCATATAGATCTAGTTTCAACAGTACGATTTAGCAAATAAAAAGATAAAAGTTGATGGTTAATTAGACACCAAAGAAAATGAAAAGATAAAAGTTGTTTTTAGATGGTCAAATTCATATTTTATTTGTTGCATTTGAATAAGTGTAAGAAATTGTTTATACATCCAAAAATTTATTATTTTGACAAAAATTTATATATATGTGAAATTGTGGCTCTTCTTCATGTATATGTAATATGTATAATACTGAATAATGATGATATATTCTTGAAAAACGGCTATGTGGTCTCTTTCAATTTGGGGAAGCATGCCACATATTTGATTAGTTGTGTGGCTATAAAACTTTACGAGGTGAACAAATGAAGTTTTTTTGAGAGGAGAAACAAATGATCTAGCTGAATGAGTTAAAATTTTACGATGATAAAATAAAGTTTCATTCTAAAAAAAGCCTGTAATTAATATCCAAGTCTTTCGGTAAATTTTTTGTTTCTCAGGGAAAGTCTCTAATCTAGGTATGATTATTTTCAGTAGAAGAAATCTATCTATAGTAAATAAATAAAGAAAAACTTTGCAAGTGCCAAAGTGGGCGGTTATTTTTTTCCAAATATATCATCCTTGAACAACCAGTGACACAACACCAAATGTTATATTTTTGTCATAAAACACCAAATGCTAAATTATACCACGTCAATTAGTCGTATAAATTAGTCGTATGAAACCGTCTATGGAACTAGGGCCACATGTTTTTTTCCTTCATAAATCAAGCCACACTGTCCTATGTCATGTGATAACTTATAAAAATGCCTAATTTGCCTCCAATATTTCACAGTTTTTTTTTTGGAAGTAAACAAAAGTTGCTAATTACGAATTTGCAAGTACATGCATGGTTGTGTTGCAACCATATATCTGTACATTCCCTTTATTTCCTTTACCTTGCCTTCATCAACCAATTGTGTAAAGAAGGAAGAGACTAGGCTGTATCGGTTTAATTTTTCAAGGACTAAATTAAAATATATTCTTATATTTTCTATGAAACTAAACTAGACTTCAAAATTTTCTCAAAGAATAAAATGAGTCTTCACTAAAATATAAACAATAGATATTGTATTTAGAGTTGTTTTTGTTTGCGTTATTTTTCATTGAGAGGACGGTGGAGATAAGAGAGTGAGAAAGAGATTGTTATGGTGTGAGAAATGAGAGTTATGTTTATTCTCCTGTACTTTTGTCTTTGGAAATTATGAATACGTATTTGTGGATGTCAGTTTCATCTTTGTTTATTAACTTCTTCTTATCGACGAAATGATAATATACATTGAAAATTATGTACATAAAGGGATGGGTTAGGTCTCAAACCCTAACCACGACATCTGATATAACAATTTTTGACACTTTTTTTAAGTGAGTTAGAGTTTTGTTTATTTTGGTTTTTGATAAATAACCGCTGATTTAGAATTAATTACTTACAAGATCAACCAGTAAATTTTTGGGACATATTGTGTTTGTTATTTTTCAGAAAATGATGAATGTTCTTGATATTATTATGCAGAATATGAATATAACCGTCAAATTCAAGAAAGGTTGAACCCGTCGAAGTTATCTTCAAAGGAATAAAGTAAATTGCTTGAACCGAACAAGTAAATTGCAATGGAATTTAAAGAAATAAACATAAATTCCATTGATTGAATGTAAATTTGTACACAAATTCATACATTGTGACTTGTTACTCGTTTCTCTCTGAATGCGGATAGTTTGAGTGTAAGTTGTTTGTATGTTTGAATTGTGATCCGTTTTTCCTATGAAAAACTAATATTTATCCTAAGTAACTACCTACACAGAAACGTTCGAACATAACTGCTAAGAACCACTACATATATCTCTTTGATTTGAATTTCAAATAGCACCCCTCGACAATAACCGCTGCTTGACTTCCTTACCTGACACCAACTCTCTTTCGACTTCTTCTTGTATGTTGACCCATTATCTTAAAAACAACAAATCTTGTTAAGTCCATATATTCGACCAAATAAGTGAGTCGAATTCACTAATTCTCTTCAACGTCTAAGTCAACTTCATTGACTGCATTTATTATAGCCTATCGGAAATACAAACTAACGGACTTATGGTTTGTTTATTACTATTTCTTTTGTAAAATATAACTATTATTGATAGAAGTAATTAATAAAGTATCGAAAAATAAAGAAATTAAAATAGAACCACTAAGTGGTCGTCAGTAATAGAAGAAGACGAATTAATTTAAAAAAAATAAAAAATATACGAATTACAAAGTGATCCTTACAAAAACATGAACTAATTTGATGGTTTACTCAATTTATATTCATAGAGTATTTCTAATGATTAAATTTTATAGAGTTAACAAGGTATCTAAAAATTGGTTTTATCCTCCCTGAATCCACTATTTCACTGTTGAGTTTCCAAAAGTTTGAGAACATGTTTTCTTTCTTTTCAATGATCGGGTTTTATAGTTTGGTTGTTCCGAATCCAAGTTCCCAAAAGTTTTAATGATCGGCTATATTGAATGTTGTTGATGTAGTTCTCTTGGTTAGTTGTTTGGTTGTTTCATTGCCGAGTTTGTAAAAGTTTTGATGATCGATTATATTGAATATTTGTTGATTTTATTGGTTGTTCCTCTCCCCTCTTTCCGTTTGGATGTTAGATTTTTTGTTGGTTTACTCTACTTCATGTTGATTCTTCTCTTTGGTTGCTATTCTCTAAGTTGGCTCTTCTGTTTTAAAATGTAAAGGAATAATTATCTGTTTAACATGCCATAAAAAAATCTATTTGACATATTACTATTTTTGATAGAAATTATTGATTAGAAAGAGAGAAATGTAAAAGGAAAATCATACTTATAGTTGATAAGAGAAAATGAAGTACATCAAGGGTATATTAGACTTATATAGGTAATATGAAAAACAACTAATAAACTAGTTTAAGTAACTAACTAGTATAACTAATATTAGCAAAATACCTATTTTAATCCTTTAAGTTAGACAAAAATATCAGGTTAGTTATTTAAGTTTTTTAAGCTTCAAATAGTTTTTTTTTTTTTAAAGTTTTTCTAAGGAAAAATTGATAGTCTTGAAGCCTTGAAGCATTTGTTTACCAGATATGCTAATAGTGTTAGTCAAGTTATTAGTTACAGGAAGTCAACCATTTTTGCAGAAGGTATCACACAAGCAAGACTGCAGAACATCATCAAGTTGCTAGATTTCAATATTGGAACACTGCCTTTCATTTACCTGGGTGTACCAATCTTCAAAGGCAGGCTAAAATCTTCAACCAATAACAGATAAAGTGAAGTCAAAGTTAGCATCTTGGAAAGCTTCTATGCTATCTATAGCTGGCAGAGTCCAAATGGTGAAGTCAGTGATTACAAGCATGCTAACTCATACTATGTATGTATACTCATGGCCTGTCTATTTGTTGAAAGACCTGGACAAATGCATAAAAAACTTTATATGGAGTGGAGACACTACAAAAAGGAAATTGGTAATTGTGGCATGGAAGAAATTTTGCACTCCTTTAAAGGAAGAAGGCCTTGGTCTGAGATCCTTGCTTGCTCTAAATGAAGCTTTCAATCTGAAATTATGTTAGGACATGTTGCATTCCAATGGAGACTAATGCATGACAAAGTTCCAACTGATGAGAAGTTAATGGAAAGAGGCTGCAGCTTGCCAACAATGTGCTCTCTTTGTTCCGTACACTCTGAATCCACATTCCATTTTTTTCCAGTGCATTTTTGCTTTCAAGTTATGGTGTTGGCTTTCATCAATACTTGATTGTACTCTTCATTTTCAATCTTTAGAAGACATCTGGAATCTCTGTGAAAGAGTTTGGTCTCCACAATGCAAGATTGTCGTCCTATATGCAATTATTAACATAATCAATGTCATTTGGTTCTCAAGGAATCAGGCCAGATTTCAAGCCAAATTTCTCAATTGGAAACTGGCTATCAACAATGTATCTTCTGCAGTTGTCCTATCCGATAACAACACCTCTAAGACATCCAATTCTTCTGTCAGAGACTTGATCATTCTAAAAGAGCTAAATATAAACATTCATGCTCCAAAGGCACCAACTATCAAAGAGATCATTTGGATGCCCCCCAATGTCAATATTGATGGGGCTGCCACCTCCATAACATCATCTAGTGAGGGAATATTCATAAACAATGAAGCAGATTTTGCCTTATGTTTTGCTGAGAACCTTGGGGGAGGTGCTGCTTACCATGCTGAAATTTCTGGAGTTCTTAGAGCTTTTGAATTTGCCAATCAGAAAAGTTGGATGAACTTATGGATTGAGACAGGCTCAACATTGGTGGTTATGGCTTTTAAGTCTATTCCATGATTCCTTGTAATCTATGGAATAGATGGAAAAATTGTAAGCTGATCATTGACAAAATGAATTTCATAGTCTCGCATATTTACAGGGAAGGAAACCAGTGTGCGGATAAATTAGCTTATAAAGGTTTAGACTCATTTGGTTTAATCATTTGGACAGATCTGCCTTTGTTTATTAGAAAATACTACAGTAAGAATATAATTGGTATACCTAATTTTAGGTTTTCCAACTTTTATGAGGCTTTGGTTTATGTCCTCCTCCTTTTGTTCCCTCTTTGTTATTTGAATGAATTGAGGTTGCAATACTGTGCTGCTCCTTTTATTTTGCTTAAAAAAATAATACATTTAAAAAGATAATACAAAAAACCCTCATCTTTTATACTCTTCTTCTTGTTCTTTTTAGTTTTTTTTAAGTATCTTGTTATTTTTAGTTGATTTTACTAAAACTAACCTTTTTTTAAAGACACGCAGGAAGCATATCTTTTTTTTTTTTTTTGACAAGAGGAAGCATATCTTGTAATTAGTTTAATGAACTTTTTATATTTTAGTATTTAAAGAAGAAAAAAAAAAGGGGAAAGCTGGGCTTGAATAACGAGACAATTAGGGCCTAATGTTTTATTGGTCCAAAGTCAATTTTACTATCCTTCATCTAATATATTTTGAAGATTGCTCTCCACCCCCCACATTGCTTAATTTGCAGGAAAAACCCTTTCTAAAGATAATTATCTTGTAGTAGTTTATTAAATGTATTATGTCTGACTAACATTTCATCTTCTCTTCATTATAATGACTCAATTCAATAGTTTATTTTCCTTGTTAGTTTATGTCTTTGTTTTTGAATGATTTATAAATTTTCACACCATTAGATTTGAGTGAAAAATAAAATAAATTATTTTCATTGATGTGGAAAATGATCAACTCGGTAATTTTTTTTAGTGTATGTTTGGATATTTCAAAAAGTTAAGGTGCTACCGCACGTTGGATAAAAGCTAGCAATTGGAACTTTAGGAAATTGCGGTGAAAAGGGTCTTAAACTTGAGGTAACGGTGAGCTACCGGGTTACCAAACACCCACTTAAACTATTTATTTATAGATGTTTTTTAACAAAAAATTAGGGTGAGTAGATGGTGGTCTAGTCGAAAAGAGAATAATATTGTGCTCAAAAAGTACTTACAAAGATATTTATATTTATCTAACTTCAAAGACATTAGACTCACACCTGAAACCTCTCTGATTCAAGACCTGTCTTTTTTACCACTAGACCAAACCCTTAGAATTTTATAGATGTCGTAATAAAATAACTTACATAAAAGTTTTGAGAGGGCAATTATTATAGAATAATTAGGTTACATGGGATAAAGTTTCTAGTTCAAGTACCAGGCACAAAAATATAGTTCAGGGGAAAATGGGAGTGGGTTTGAGGAATTTGAGGTTATATAACATTGCTCTCCTAGGTACTCAATCTTGAATGAAATCTAAGTAAAAGAAACCAAAAAGTTATACCTGTTTGATCAAAACTTTGACCAAATACAATTGATTTTTTAGATAATTTACAACATGGACTTAAATTCACACAAACACACATGTAGCTAATATTTTTATACCTTGCATATCATAAGGGTGTTTTTGAATTGAGGGTTTAGGAGAGAAAGAGAGGGGAGGGTTCGACTTTCTTTTTTAAATTACGGATTATATAACATGTTTTTCTTTTAATAAATTAAGTGTGATTGAAGTATTATATAACCGTTTATCATGCTAATATGTTAAATTTTTAAAAAATATTTTATGGTATAAGTAATTGAATAATAAAAAGTAAACTCTTCCCTCCCTTCTTCGTCTAAACCCTCCATCCAAACACACCCTAGAGAATTTTTACACCCTGACCAAAGACACCAAAATCACTCCCACTTACTCATTTTTACATTGCACACTTCTCTTTAAACTTAAACTCTCAACTAAAAATTCCTTTTAACATTAACTACAATATTGCTCACCCGCAACAACCTGTTATACATATCACCTGCATGCATCCGCGACCTCTTATCTTCTTTCTTGCACGAACTAATGCTACCTTTGTTGCGCTCGCACTGGTAACTTCTGCTAGACCTTCACTGCACATGATAGCTACAACCTCCATGACTCCACAGTGAGTTTGAAAATATTCTAACCAATTTAAAGTCATGGAGGTTTTTGTAGCTTGTTATTGTGATATATATTACATGGAGCAAGCTACTAAAACTACTAAAAATATATTACATGGAACAAGCTACTAATTAATCAATATATTACATCCTACTAAAATATCTTTGTAGGTACACCTTTCTTATTTTGAGAAGGTGCTTATGAGCAGACGAGTAAAGGGCACGTCGCCGACTCAAGTTATTCCTGTGTTTATACATTAATTATAGTTTTAAAAAAATCAGAATCTAAAAATAATTTAAAAACAGCTTCAAATGAGAAGCTGGACAACTTCTAAAAACAAAAAAAAAAATAGAGGAGAGAGAAAATATGATTTAAAAAATTAAACTAATTTTGTAACAAAAAATCCCTTTTATATAATTATATCCAAACAAACTAAATTTTTTGTTTTAAAAAAGTGATTTTTATCGTGGTAAACAAACGAAAAATAGATTTTGATTTTTCATAAAATCTCTAAAATATAATCTCTAAATTATTTTATGTGAAAATCACTTTTATTTTAATCCGTAACAAACGGGCTTTAAGTCTAGCGTGTATGCATTATTTATTTATTAATTATTACATTATTTATTTATTAATTATTATTGTTAGTACGTGATAAATATCTAATCTTCCTCCTTCAAAAAAAATAATAATCTAATCTCCTAAACTCAGCATCTCTAATAAAATTCTTAGACGAGTTCCACCGATAACTAAGCATCTTTTAATTTCAATTTTAATATAATTTGATTACTAATGATATACTAATAATTTTTATTCGTAAAACTGGTTATAAACCCGTATAAATGATGTTCGTACTTTGCGATTCACTAGTGGGACTACATATTTGGTATTCTATCCATTTCATAATAAGTGTAATATTTAAAATAAAATAAAAAATCATTCATGTGTGGAATGAATATTTTATATTGTTTTTTTAAATTATGAACACTATAAATGTTAGATTCCCACAATGTGACAAACTAAGAGTGTGTGTTTTGATGACAAGTTTTTAAGAAGAAAGGTGGAGATATTTTATATTGTCTTTTAAATTATGAACACCAGATGTTTTAAAAATAAATTAAGTGTGATTGAGATATTATATAATCATTTATCATGTTGTTATTTTAATATTCTTAAAATATCAAATATAATTCAAAATATAGATTTAGCCTAGGTTTAGTTACGTGTTTCGGCACCTCAAGAGCACATTTTTGTAAGTAACTGTGATTCTTGTCTCTTGCAAACATGTTTCGCTCTTTCTTTAAGAATCGATTTTGTCTCCCAAACTCGATTCTACCGAAAGCTAGGAATCCTAGATTCTACGATGAATCCAAAATCAATTCTCAATTTACCTTTGGGTTACAATTTCAGAATTCATTTTACCCCTTTATTGCCCTTAACAACTATCATAATTATATAATTCTTACTAGGACTCTATAATCTGAACCAGATCACATATATCTACCCCTCAAATTGTTGCATGTTTATGTTCTCCCTGTAAAAACATCATCGAGATAGAATTTATTTGATGAGGGAAAATGGATATGAAATATGAGGAAAAAGAATTAATAGAATGGAAGAAGAAAATTGATAAATATGAGAAGGAGGAAAGAATGGTAGAAGGGTGAAAAACATTGTGAGCTATGTTTTAAGGAGTATTTTGCAAGCCTGTTTTATACCAGGCAACTCTATTGGGAGGGGTTGAATTGTGTTGATTTTTCCGCGTCTCTTAAAAAGGTTGATTCTGTTTTTTAGATCAGAGTTTGATAGATTTCAGGTTCTAATAGGAGTTCAGAGTTTGTTGCAGCGGAATAAAGTAAAGAGATAAGGGAAAGAGAGAACACAAACAATTATACAGGTTCCTTCCACAAACCGGAAGTAGTCATGTCCCCCTTGTACTTCCAAGGAGAGTTCACTAAAATGTAATAACCAATTACAAGTTGCTCAAGCACAAAACAAGAGACTTTCAATGTTCAAGCACACAAGCAAGAAACTTCTATTGCTCAAGCACACAAACAAGAGACTTCTATTGTTGAAGGACACACCCAAGAGACTTCAAATGCTCAAGCACACAGGCAAGAGACTTCTAACACAATTTACAGAAAATTGAATAAAAGTTTGAACACTTGATATACAATCAGTGGTGTTCCAATTACAAAACAATAAGACTCTGTTTTCTGTGACACTTAGAAATTCTAGGATAAACAAGTTTGTAAGAATTTCCTAAGTTGTTGATGTGTTTGCTTGACTCAGGGAGAATAACAAAATAGCGTAATCGCTCAGTTTTTCAATTGTAGAGTCAGTAACCAATTCTCCAAGTCTTCACTCCTTTATATAGAGGTTGTAGAGAGACGTTGAGAAAAGCCAGCACATCACAGAGTTATCTAGAAGCTTGATCAAATACTGTTGATCTGTTGCTTGATATGGTAATCGTCCTTCAATACAGATTTTGAATTTCATTCCACTTGAAGCGAAAATACCAGTAGACACAGCTGCCAATAGTACAAGTAGCGGAGTAGTGGAAACAGGGTTCGTACAAAGTACTCTGTCATTTTTCTGCATTCTTTGTCGCAAAGCATCCCATGCTTAAGTTGACTTGAAAATAGCCGTTACTCCATATGAACGTTTCTTCTGCAACGAAATGCCTTCAGAGATTCATCTAAACAAATTCTTGAATTGCAATCTTCAGACTCTCTGTAGAACTTTTAGACTCTGTTGGGCTTCAGTCTCTCTTCAGCTCCTTCAGACTCTCTTTGTTCTTCAGATTCTCTGAGTCTTCAGAACCTCTTGTTTTGCACTTCTTCGAAACAGCTTCTTCAGACTCTCCGAGTCTTGTACTTCTTCGAAACAGCTTCTTCAGACCCTCCGAGTCTTCAGAACCTCTCGAAACAACTTCTGATGATTCTTCAGGCTCTCTAGGTCTTCAGAATCACGTGCAACAAGCTTCTTTAGCAGTTTTGCTCTTCATTTGTTCTTACAGAATACTTTCTAAGATTAACATCTTTGACTAAGATCCTGCACACTTAAACAAATATTAGCATATCCAATTGACAATTTTTAATACCTTGTTATCATCAAAACTAAAAGTGGTATTGTTAAACACCCTTTGTTCCAACACTTTAGTGGTGCATAAATGGTAATATTATAAGGACGCATTTTATCTGTGATTTTGTTGTGGATAGTTTAATTGACGACTCTTCCAAGAGATGGAATGATGTATTGGTTCAACAAATTGGTTTGGAAAGCAGAGAAAAATGGTTTATATTATGTCAAGAGTGCTTATATGTTATGTGTTCAAGAGTTAGTCGATACTTCTTATTTACGGCGTCCGAGTTTTTGGTCGGGTATTTGGTGCATGAAAGTGCCACCAAAGGTAAAATATAGGGTTTGGCGGATGCATCGTGGATGTTTACCAACCCGAGTTCGTCTACAAGATAAAGGGGTGCAGTTTCCTACAAATTGTGTAAGTTGTAATTCTAATTATGAAGATCTTGCACATGTTTTTGTTTGATTGTTCTTTTGCTGTTTAAGTGTGGCAAATGGGAGGTTTATGGGATGATGTTAACCATGTTGTTGTCACCATCGGTTCAGCTGCTAATGCCATCTTTTCTTTATTGAAACTCTACCACATTAACATGCCCAATAGATGTCTGCCATTGTTTCGGAGTTTATGGAAACACTAAAACCTCAAGTTATGGAAGGATGAAAATGAGATATGCGCTAATGTTGTTGACAAAGCAGACCATTTAATAGATGATTGGGAGACCGTAAATTTCCCTCGAAGCACGAATGACTAGCATCAAGAAACACAAGTCAATGCAACAAGCGTTCAACATATGAAATAAACGTACTTGCCATCTTCTTCTTCTTCTTCCGGTATAGCAGCTCAAGCTCGATAGGAGAAACGACAACACGATAGGGTTAAGTGTAATGTCGATGCCTCATTCTTGGCTCAATAGAACCACAAAAGTATCAGTATATGTTTGCGTGATGACATCAGTGCTTTTTTTTTTCTGGCGAAAACTATGAGCTTTTCACATGTATGCCCCGTGTTGGGGAAGCGATGTGTTTGTTTCACACTTTACAATGGTTGAACGACGTGCGGTTTGATAATGTTGATTTTATAGTGGATTAAAAAACAACTAACGATGTTTTTCATTCTAATCAGGATAACGTTACAGAATCAAGTCATATTATTACAACTTGCAAACATATCTTTACTACTCAATTTACAAACTCTCGTATCAAGTTTAACTGAAGACAAGTAAATGAGATAGAACATACACTTACAGGAGAAACCACATTATTAACTAGTCCCAACATTTATTTTGATATTCCCCATTGTATTAACAAACCTATTATTAATGAAATGCTATAAGCAAACTTTTCCTAAAAAAAACATTAAAACATAATAGTGTGGGGTGTGATATATTTTATATATAAACTTCTCAAACAATACTTTCTACACAAATCACTTTTACCGCAAATGTATCAAAATATAAATCACTTTACAATCAATTCACTTTCGAACAAAATCAATTATCGTCATGGTAGAACCAAACACACACTTAACCTTTCAATTTTTCTTCCCTCCAAAACCCTAAAAAAAACCACTCCCAAGCAAGCACCAAGATACAACTCCATGCTGAGAGAATTATCCATATTTTAAATATGATATGTCTCAAATAAAATTACATTAGATATAGATAATCTATATTAAATTAATTAGAAACTCCAAAAGAAGATGCTCTTAGTTACTTTATGATATTAATTTTTTAAGAGGTTATGATATTAAATTTTTAAGGGTTTACAAGATGCTCTTGCATAAATAGTCAGCAAGATAGGGTCTAAATAAATAATAAATCCCTGAAAAGTCGGATCTAAGTCATTTATGTTGCTCTCATGTCATGATTAATACTATAAGTTATCTGTTATTTATAGTCACCCGTATCATAGCAGAGTGATCTATATTCTATATCATCTTTCTGGCTTATTCTTATTAATATTTAAAAAAAAACTCAGCTGATAAACTTGTGTGTCACCCGTACGTAAATTGATTATTTTATTCCTCTTGTGTTTTTTTTCAACATGATTAATTCCAAACATTAAGAAAAATAAACATACTAGACTTTTTTGATTTATGAAAAAAAATTCCAATTTTTTTAATTGTTGTTACCTTTGAAAATTATCATATTTTAATTTTTTTTCAAAGAGTCAAATGACTAAACTCATAACACTAAATGCAAAGAAATGTAGAATTACTAATTCAGATCCAAACCCCTTAGACTTTGTTTGTGAGTTTTGAGGAAAATAGAGGGGAAAGTTTCGGAAAAAAAAGAAGAAGTAAGGAGTAAGTAGAAAAAATAGAGAACATTAGGAGGATGAGCTTTGAGGATTAATTTTTCTTCAAAATATAAAACCCTCCTCATTTGAACACTACAAGAAACATCAATGCGTCAGTGCGTCCATCAATCAGTCAATGCGTCAGTGCGTCCATCAATCAGTCAATGCGTCAGTGCATCAGGCAATGCAGAAAAAAGTGACGGATTTTGCCAGGGGTTATGCCAGGACATTTCCCAGGGGTTGCGTCCCTCGCATTCATCCCAGGGGTGAAACCCCTGGCAAAGTGTTTGCGACGAGCGCTTTTGCCACTGCTTCCGCCCCTGGGAAAATCCCTCACAAACGTCCGTTTTGCCAGGGATTCTGTCCTTTTGACAAGGGTTTTGCCCCTGGCAAAATGCAATGTTTCTTGTAGTGGAAGAACTAAAAAATTGCGTCGGATGAAGATTTTGGAGGGTTGGGAAGATTTATATGAATTCTTCAAATTTAATATAAGTTTGTTAATATTTTTTAAATTAAAAATATATCAATCATAAACATTAATTTATCGCTCTCTAACAAAATTCTGTTTAGAAAAAAGAGAAAATTTTATCAATTTCCCCATATATTTCTCCCCCCTCTAAAGCCCCCACTCCAAACTCCCAAAACAAAGCATTATCTAATGCCTCTCTTATTATTTCTATCATTTAATTTGAGCTATATTTTTTATAAGAAAATAATTCAATAAACTTAGTCAATTGTCAAAAGGTCAAATTATAGAACAATAACTGTCATCTAGATTTTTTTATAAGAAGATAATTCAATAAAACTTATTCAATTGTGAAAAGGTCTAATCATAAAACAAGTATTGTACTCATCACACTAACAATGAAAAAATTAACTACCCATCGTAAAGAATTTAAACAACAAGAAAAAAAAAGAAGAAATAACTCAAAAGAGTTTACGACACTGTCGGCATCATCCGTCTTTATCGTTCTATGATCGATCACTCTAATTTTCCATCGTCTCTTTTCATCTCCTTCTACACGCCGCAACTTCTTCTCTATGAATCATAGTTTTAATCTTTTTTTTATCAAGTAGTTTAATGACTATAATTCACCATTTTTTCGAGATGAATAAGGTTCGAGCGTCAACCCATACATATCATAATGTATGTCCCTGTCAACTGAGTTATGCTCACAAAACCTTTATTAAGTACTAAATCACATTATATACTTTGCTCAACAACAAAAAAAATCAAATTATACAAAAAAATCACATAACCTTTATCCATGAAATACAAGTCGGGTTGGAGACTTTTCATAAATTATTAACGAATAAAAAGTTACTCATATATTTCTAACAAAATCGTCAATGATAGGATTTTCTTTTTGAAAGGTCAATGATAGAACTTTTATTTGAGTCTAATTTTACATTTGTGAGCAAATCATAATTAATCATATGGACGACCTCAAAAGTAGTTATAATTAATTTTTTTAGGGTGAAGTGCACTTTTCACCCCTTAAGTTTTAAAAAGTTGCGATTTTGACCCCTTATGAATGAAAATGACAAAAGTGACCCCCTATGTTTAGGGAAATATGCTCTTTTGACCCTCTAACATAAGGAAATATGATCTTTTGACCCCTTATCTTCTCAAAAAGTTGCGATTATGACCCCTTTTTTGGGACACGTGGCGTCTTCCTAGTAATTTTGGAACGAAAGGGACCAAAATTGTAATTTTTTTAAATAGGGGGCTAAAATCGCAACTTTTTGAAACTTAAGGGGTGAAAAGTGCACTTTAGCCATTTTTTTAATAATCTAATAGTTTTTTTTTGTTGATATAAGATAGTTATGATTGAAGGATGGATCTGGATCCTCTCGTATTATTTCTCTTATGTTGTTTGTTCTGACATAATCTAAGTCATTTATTTATATTTTTCCCTCTTTATTTGATGTTGTTTTTTGTTTATTTTTGACCCAATCAACCATTGAATTAGAAAAAGATAGGGGCTGCACAAAAAATGCAAGAGAGGATCCAACCCTCTGAATGATAGTGTAGTAATTTTTCTTCCTTTTAATTGCAAGTTAAAACATTACTTACTTTTTAGAGTAAGTGACTGTGTTGGCAAACCTAATATGACTTCAAGGTGATAAATCCCTCTTTGGTTGGAGAAACTGTGTGGCTTCCTATTCAAATGTTTCATGTGGCATAATTTCTTCCTTGGAATGGATCTTCTTCATGTTTTCTCTCAGCGAATAATGCTCATAATTTGTGCCAAATTTCTACTCATGACTTGTCTTAAGCTAAATTAATTTGAAGTTGTTACATTCGTACTTCTAAATCTTTTTTGCTTTGAATACTTATTCATAATAACAAAGTTCCTGCATGTGAACAAATTTTCGTTCTAAAGGTTGTACTATACTCTCTATTTGTTGTCATTAATGTGCAAACGAAACTTTCCAATCATTTTTTCTCAACTGTCCCTTTTCTTATGACATTTGAGGTTGAAAATAGACTTCCATTGGTTGTTATATTAATACTTATAATATTGTCTACTTTGACTTTTCTTGATATTGATTGGAATGATGAATTACAAATTGTTTTGCTTGTTGTAGTTATCAACATCTTTAGTACAATTTGGTTGAGTCGAAATCAATTGGGTTTTGATAATAAGATTATTTTTCTTCAGTTAATCGAGAGGAGTACTTATCTTGCTTTATCTATTGCACCGGTCACATATTAAACTCAATTAAAGAATTTTCAATTCTAAATATTTTAGAGTGACCTTGCCATAAAAAAACTCAATAAATTATTCGTTGGGTTTGAAATCTTTCATGTGTTTGGGAATTTTTTTTTTCCTACCTTACTTTATTGCCAAAAATCAAAAAACTACCCTACTTTTTTAAAAAATTGCAAAACTACCCTACTTTTTCTCTCACTTCTGGTCAAATTGAAATTTTTTTTGTCCTCATTATACCCCACAACTTGGAGTTGCGGGGTACTTTGCAAAAATTTTTCGAAAAACTAACCTAGGAAGCAACTCCAAGTTGCTTGGTAGTTTTGGGTTTTTTTTTTACAAATTTAAATACCCCACAACTTAGAGTTGTGTGGTACCCTTGTTTTCCGTGCCATGCATTACAAAAATTGGAAAAAGAAATTAAAATTAAAAATTATATAACAAAAAAAAAACATAAAATCTACAACTATTACAAATGCCCTCCTGTACCACATCCTCGTCTTCGACGATTTCTTTCACGATTTACGTGAGCGTCATGTTGGGATTCGTCATTGTTATATGAAGTTGATTGTGTCTGACTACCATAACCCAACGTCAACGACACATCGTGTTCTCTTGTTGGCCATCCCATATCAAGAAATTGTTCATTGGAGTTCAACACATCTGGAGAGAAGTGAGATAGTAGGTTTGTTGGTGTTGGTGGGTGGTTGTAGTTTTGGTTGGTATACATTGGGTATTGCGGGTTGTTGTAGGGGGGGTAATTGGTGTTGGACTGTCCAGCTTGGTGCGGGTCATTATAGGAGAAGTAATTACTGTTAGACGGTCCAACTTGGTTTGGGTCATTGTAACCAAAGTTTGGCATTGAATTTAGTTGGTAAGTTGATTGATAATGGGGTTCATATGCATTTCTCGGGGTGGTATATGGTGGTGGTTGGATAATATTTTGTTGTGGGGTGTCAAGAAAATCATACATTATAGAACCATGAGTGTTTTGTGTTGTAGCTGGTTGGGATTGAGGATATTCTAGTCGATTTAAAAAGTCTTCATCCCAAAAATCATCATGAATTGGTGCTTGGTTGTTGTGAATTTCAGGTTCATGCTCTGGTTCTAACTCTGGCTCTTCTTCTTCTTCTTCTTCTGGATCTGAATCTGTTGGCATTCTGTCAATTGAAATCCTTAGACGTGGATTGCAAGTGGTTGTTAACCAATCAATATACGCATGAGTTGGGGTGAGAGATCATGGCTGCAGACGAGGTAAAGTATAACGCCGTCGATTGTCCCAATGTTCGCTCTCTTGTGGAAAGCGAAAACCATTTGATTCGTACCACGTCTTGTACCGTTTGTCCAACTTATGAAATTGCTGCATGTTTATTGGGGCCCCTGGTATTTCTTGTGGCAAATCAAATTGGAGCTTAACCCTATCAGTTGGATGCCATTCAACTTTGTCAAAACATATAAGGTAAGTTGTTGCAGTCCAATCCCAATAGTCACCAGGCAATTCGTGTGGAACTTTCTTGTATGGTCTCCATTTAAACTGGCACAAAAGAGAAGATTTAGTGTACCGTTAACAATGTTGATATATATATATATATATATATATATATATGAATAATTCAAAAATCGAAGATATATTACATGATGTTCTATTATGTCATCAAACTGTTTTCTGTAAGATATAGTATCATGACTTGGATTGTCATAGTATCTTGAACCTACATCATGAAATTTCTGAAGGCTGAGGTTATTAAATCCAACAGTCATGATGTCACTCAGTTTGACCGAGATCGATATACCTTCTCCGTCCGTGAAACCATCGACCATAAAGAAGGATTACCAAAGGGCGAATACAAGGTGGACCTGCAAAATAAATGGTGTGACTGTGGACGGTTCAGAGCGTTGCATCTACCATGCTCACATGTCATTGCCGCATGTTCTAGCTTTTGTCACGACTACAAGACTTTTGTCAATAGCAAGTTCACAAATGAGTGTGTATACGCCGTATATAACATCCACTTTGACGTGGTTCACCACCAGACATATTGGCCTGATTATGTAGGACTAAAGGTGGTTTCTAACAAGTCCATGCGGAGGGCGAAGAAAGGTCGTCCATCAATTACTCGCATTAGGACCGAGATGGACGATGTGGAAACTGAGAGAAGATGCGGCGTGTGTAGGATGTCTGGTCATTCCCGCAAAGATTGCATTAATATTACACATCAGTAGCAATCTAGACTTTATTTCATAATTATTGTATTTGGTATGTTCTTTATTTGTAATAGTTGTAGATTTTATGGTTTTTTTTTGTTATATAATTTTTAATTTTTTTTTCTTCCAATTTTTGTAAAGCATGGCACGGAAAACAAGGGTACCACACAACTCCAAGTTGTGGGGTATTTAAATTTTTTTAAAAAAAAAACCAAAACTACCAAGCAACTTGGAGTTGCTTCCTAGGTTAGTTTTTCGAAAAAAATTTGCAAAGTACCCCGCAACTCCAAGTTGTGGGGTATAATGAGGACAATTTTTTTTTCAATTTGACCAGAAGTGAGAGAAAAAGTAGGGTAGTTTTGCAATTTTTTGAAAAAGTAGGGTAGGAAAAAAAAATTCTGTGTTTGGTTCAAGTGTAAATACAAATGATGCACCTAGTCTCTATAAACCTTTCCTTTATAAATCTAATAATTAACGAATAGCCTAGGTGTCTTCAAACCCACATGGGGTGATACTAGTACATCAGGTTGTGTGACAAGTATGTTGTAGGATTAATCAATATAGGTGGACAATTAATTCACCCATGGCTGCTTAATAAGAATTGACAAAGGAAATGATGATCTTTCCATTACTTCATAGTGACAATATATACACCAGATACAACATCAGTCATGCCTTATTTTAGGATGTTGATCTCTGACTAATTACATATTTAATTAGGCCATAATAATTATATGCAAAATCAGCTAATTACAGACTACAACTAATTACAATAAATGGCTGATTCTATAATATGATATCCCACGATTTCCTCATTACCCCCCTCAAGTTGGAGCATGTGGATTATGAATGTCCAACTTGGCCAACAGAGAGAGAAATTGAGACCGCCCAAGTGTCTTAGTTAAAATGTCAGCCAATTGAGTATTAGTAGGCACATAGGTAGGACAAATTTGCTCTTTAACTATCTCATTCCGAATAAAATGGCAATCGACTTCAATATCTTTTGTCCGTTCGTGGAAAACATGATTCTTAGCCATATGTAAAGCAGCCTGGCTATCACATGAAATTCGCATTGGTTGAGTATGGGAGATGCCGAGACTGTAGAGAAGACCTTTGAGCCATTTTAACTCGCAAGTGATAGTAGCCATAGACCTATACTCAGCTTCAGCGGAAGATCGTGAAACAATATGTTGCTTCTTGGTTTTCCAAGATATGGGTGAGTGACCAAGAAGAATAAACCATCCCGTGAGTGATCGTCGTGTCAAAGGACAACTAGCCCAGTCAGAATCACACCATCCATTCAATTGCAACGAGCTGTCATGCCGCAACAGAATGCCTTGCCCAGGGTTGCCTTTTAGATAGCGCACCACCCGCAACGCAGCTTCCCAATGTTCTTGTTTTGGTTGCTGCATACACTGGGACAAAATATGAACACAATATGAAAGCTCTGGCCTAGTGAAACATAAGTAAATTAGACGACCAACTAAGCGTCAATACTTATCGGGATGATCAAGGATTCTTCCATTAGCAAGAGCTAAGTGATGGTTCTGCTCAAGAGGAGTGAGAGCAGGTTTAGACCCAAGAAGCCCTGCTTTAGAAATTATATCCAGTGCATACTTCCTTTGGCAAAGAAGTATTCTTGTGGATGATCTTGCGACTTCTACACCAAGAAAATATTTCAGAGTCCCTAAATCCTTCATATGGAAACAAGTGTGCAGATAGGTTTTGAATGCTAAAATGACAACACGATCATTCCCAAAAATAATAAGATCATCAATATAAACCAATACCACAAGAATAGAACCCTGTTGCTGCAAAATGAATAATGAGTAATCAGATAACGATTGTTTGAACCCGTACCCTTTGAGTGCAGTGGACAGCTTGGAAAACCAACATCGTGGAGCTTGCTTGAGTCCGTATAGGGATTTATGAAGTTTACATACAATCCCAGGTCGCGTGGTGTGAAAACCGGGAGGTGGTTTCATAAAAACTTCCTCTTGAAGATCCCCATGAAGGAAAGCATTGTGCACATCCATTTGATGTAACTCCCAATTTTTTACTGCAGCTACTGCCAAGATAGTTCGCACAGTCACCATTTTAGCAACTGGCGCAAATGTCTCATTGTAGTCTACCCCTTCAACTTGATGATTTCCAAGTATTACCAAGCGAGCTTTGTATCTCTCCAATGTCCCGTCAGATTTGTGTTTAACTTTGTAAACCCATTTACACCCAAGTGTCTTCTTTCCTGGAGGTAGATGGGTAATGGTCCAGGTTCCATTATTTTCAAGTGCTTGAATCTCACTTTTCATAGCTTCCCTCCATTTTAGGTCCTTCACCGCTTGATTATAGGTCGTAGGTTCACTATCATGATCAAGACCTGCAAGAAAAGCTCGATGTGGCAGAGAAAACTTTTCAAGGTTAACATAGTTTGCTATTGGGTATGTCGTACCTGAGGATGACGACGGAGTAGGTGAGTGACTGGATGAGCTCATTTTCTGAACAGTGTGGGTGGCACAATCTCGCAGCCTATTAGAGGGCAATTTGTTTCTGTATCCCCTACCCAAAAGTTCAGTGGCTTCAGCTTGTTCACTTGCCAATTCAATTCCATTTTCTAACAATGGTTCTGAATTAGATTGATTCTCTACTTCAGCTTCTTCACCCCCTGTCACCTGAAGTGGCTTCACCTTGATCAGAGTTAAAAATCACCGCCCCATGGTTAGCACGCTCGTCCAACTGTTCTTTATCCAATACAACATCATCATCCGAAAGAATGGGGTTGAAAGTGATATTGGGTGTAGTATCAAGATTACTAGCAAAAGGATAATCGGTTTCAACAAATTCTACATCTCGAGAGACAAATTGTTGTTTACTCTCAAGATCAAACAATTTCCATCCTTTCTTTCCATAATGGTATCCAATGAAAATACATTTTCTACTCCTAGTAGAAAATTTATCTCCTTTTCTATTTTGATTATGTGCATAACATAGACATCCAAATACTCGTAAATGTTCAAGGGAAGGTGCCAGTCCATACAACATCTCATAGGGTGTTTTACCATTCAAAACAACAGAAGGTGTCCTATTCATTAAAGACCCTGCAGTTAAAACACACTCACCCCAAAAATCAATAGGTAGATTACCTTGGAATCTCAAAGCTCGAGCTATATTAAGGATATGTCTATGTTTTCTCTCAACTCTCCCGTTTTGTTGAGGTGTACAACCACATGAGGTTTGAAAAATAATTCCATGTTCGTGAAAGTAACGTTTCATGCAAATGAATTCTGTTCCATTGTCACTCCTAAAAATCTTTACGTGTTTATCAAATTGTCTATTTATCAAAGTAAAGAAATTCGTGAGTGTTTGTGAAACCTCTCTTTTGTCACCAATCAAATAAATCCACACAGCACGTGAATAATCATCCACAATTGTCATAAAAATAGAAAGCACCACAAGATGAAGCAGTTCTATAAGGGCCCCATAAATCGCAGTGAATTAATTCAAAAACATCATTTGCTACATGCTCACTAAGGGAAAATTTGTCTCTAGTTTGCTTTGCTCTCAAACAAACATCACAATTGTTATTTAAATGATCATGCTCTTTATTCATACTATTGTTTGAAACTAGTTGAGTAATTTTAAGAGAGGGATGTCCTAATTACCGATGCCACAACTCAAGCTGGTTTACTCCCACAACTTTACAAACTTGCACTCTTTGAATGGTCCGGAAATAATAGAGCCCATCTCGCCTTTCACCCGCTCCAATCACCGTCCTCGAGATGCAGTCCTGCACAACACACAATTTGTCAGCAAAGTGAACAATGCAATCCAAGTCATCCATCGATTGAGAGAGGGATATTAGATTGCACTGAAGATTTGGAACATAGAGCACATTAGAGAGCTTAAACCCTCCATAAAAAAAGACAACTCCTTCCTTAGTTGCATTTGCATTCTGTCCGTTTGGCATACCAACAGGGAAAGCTTGTATCTCATGCAGATCACACATGCAGATCACACATGAGTTTCTTGTGGACTTACCTGTCATATTATCTGTCATGTCAGGTGGATGTATGTTCAGCACCTCCATCAACTTCTGCCACTGTTCAGAGGTTATCCACGGAAAGCCATTCTTCTCGGCATTTCCAGTAGATGAGCTTGCAGAAGCTTGTGCAGCATTAGCACGCACAACAATAGGCCCTCTTCCTCGGCCTGCTCCTCGATGTTGGCCTTTCCCTCGTGCACTGCTTCTACCTTCAGTTTTTGGCATATCACCCCACCAATCAGGATATCCAACCAGCTGGAAACAATTGGTGGTATCATATCCGCTTCTATTACAGTTGGTGCAGAACATCGATCTGTCTTTGTATTCTCCACGTCCTCTATTCTTTTCGACTTGAACTGAGAGTCCCATGACTTCACCTCGTTCTTTTTTTGCCCTTGTGATAGTTCTGACTGGCTCCTCTTGTATCATTGTAGAATAAATTCTATTAAGAGATGGTAGCGGATCAGCAGCGAGAAGATTGGAACGCACTGTTCCATAAACAGCATCGTCGAGTCCCATCAAAAATTGATGTACCCGCTCATCCTCTCTGCGTTTTTCGAGTTTGACAGTTATTCTGCAACTGCAGCCAGTACAGCTACACAATGGTATTTTCTCATAGTTTTCAAGTTCATCCTACAACACTTTTAGCTTCCCGTAATATGTTGCTATAGCCATTCCTGCTTGCTTGCACGCAGCAAGATCTACTTTTAGTTGGTGTATTCTGGGTCCATTTGCAACCGAGAACCTTTCCTTAATGTCTTCCCACAGATCTCGTGCATTCTCACGATAAGAAATGGTAGAACGCAGCTTCGGCTCCACGGTATTCAGTATCCATGACACAATCATGGATTGAACAGTCCAGCAGTCTTCTATTTCGAAGGTCCCCTCACTTGGTTTGTTGATTGTTCCTTCAATAAAAGCCCATTTTCTTCGTGCACGTAGGGATGTTTTCATGGCCAATGCCCATTCATCGTAATTCTCGCCTCGTAGTTGCACCTGAGTAATTAGATTCCCAGGATTGTCATTTAAGGAGAGATCAAATGGGGAAATCTTCCGATTCCCTGGAGAATTCTGATGCTTATCTTGTTTTTTAGAATTTTCTAGTTTTTCACCTTTAGGATCATTACGCTCTGATGCCATAATAAGAATTGGCAAAGGAAATGATGATCTTTCCATTACTTCAGAGTGACAATATATACACCAGATACAACATCAGTCATGCCTTATTCTAGGATGTTGATCTTTGACTAATTACATATTTAATTAGGCCATAAATAATTATATGCAAAATTAACTAATTACAGACTACAACTAATTACAATAAATGGTTGATCCTATAATATGATATCCCATGATTTCCTCATTACTGCTTGATAAGGTAATCCACAATTGGACGTTGCGTTGCTTCTATCGAGGAGGCAGATGTATCCTCCAAACATAAGATATGTTGTTCACCAACATAATGTTGCCATAAGACGAGACTTGCAACATAAATTTTTTGCCCCACCGCATTAGGTAGTTTCCTTGCCATATGTGTACCTATCCAACTTGAAGATGAATATGATTGTATATATTATTCACCACTGGGTTCCCTTAGGGTTATTCATTGCAAAAATATTAGGTTGAGAATTATAAAGTAGAAGGTACGTGATGTATAAGTATCCACTGAACTTTGATTAATAATGCCTGCTAGGTTAACAATGTAGCGATCGTCTCACTTCGATTAACAATGCCTGCTAGACCTTGATTCTCTTGAACTTCTTCTGGGGGTGTAGTTGACATGATTTTCATCAAAATTGACTTACTTGGCCTTTAATTCATTGGCCTGTTGAACCTCATTATGAACCAAGAGTTCAACAATGTAATCAAGTTGTTGAGAGATTTGATACTTAATGACGTGTATCTCCATGTATATCTTCTATCTAATGAAATACATTGTCATTACTACTTGTGTTTCAGGTGGATCAATTGTCGGTGCCCCAGAAACACAAGGATGAGCTATAATTTTGACATTTCTAACATTTGTGAAAGGTTGTTTGGTCTTTGTTAGCGACCTTCGTGATGATGATGACAACAATTGATCTATATGTGAAGACTCTTTCTAGATCTCAGATGCATACTCCAAATGTAGTCTTGACCGGATAATTGGATTCTTCAGTGGTAAAGGTGGTATTTTTCCACCGAGCGTGTCAAATTTGTTATGGAGATAGGAATAAGTCGATGTATCTGATGTTGTCCTCCACCGTGATTCTCTTTCTTCAAGCAATTAATCTTTGAGGAAGGAACTTTGTCCATCAACTTTAGGTTATGTAACTGCTCCAGTAAAGCGTCAAGTACAATTGTTTTCAGATTTCTACTACTAGACTAAGAAATGTATTTAAAAATAAGATAAGTTCAAAATGTTAAAGAAATAAAAATAGCAAAATACCTTATTAGATTGATTGTTTGTTTAATACATTATACAAAATATGTATTAACAAACAAATATATTCTACTGACCAATATAACATGATCTATATGGTCTAACTTTGCTTGGCTATTTTCACAGGTAGTGTGTGAGTTTTTCCAAGGAATGGGGATTCGTGGCATCCCACGGTCGACTGTGAGCTTCCCATTTCACGGCATGATCTGTTGACAACGTCCATAATGTGCAACCTTTCCTCAAAACGTGCATCCTTACTCATCGTTCATTGTAGTTAGTGACACCATAAGCAGAGAATCTAAGTTTGATACATGATTGTGTAGTTTCATTGAGCTTTAACTCACGCATTAATCAATAGACTCGTGAAAAATCCGATTAACCATCATGCGACTATTATAACCCTCAACTAACCTTCTATTAACTAAGGCTAACTTACCCAATTCTCTAATTGTCTATCTATCATTTTTGCTTCACAAAATTATTAGTTTTAGTCGTAAACAAGTTTGTTTGATGAATTTTTCATGGGTTTTGGTCAATGTCCCACCTTTATTTTTTCTTTTAATAAGTTTTCTTAATAAAATTTTCTTGGTACCAACAAACTACAACAGTGGATAAAATAATCTTACTTGATGTTTTGTAAACCATATTCACTTAAATTTTTTTTCATTAAAATCATATCTTACTATTATTTAAACTAGATCTTGATTGCACACACTTCAAACCTAACATGACAAAATTTATTTTAACCAAGTAAACGACAAACATATTATGTGTCTCCATCAATCAATTTACTACTAACAAAGATGTTTCTTTTTCTTACCACACCAAACAATAAAAACATTGATTTTCCTTCATTCCAAACACATAACTATAAAAATTGAAATTTCATTTAATTTCATTCATATTGCGTGCATCAACCAAAATCTCTCAACTCCGAACCAAAAACACCACCGTTCTCACAAAAACACCATCTTCCTCTGTTTCTTCATTTTCTGATCTCATCAATCAAACGGCAATAAAACCATCCACGTGTCATCCATCACCTGATTCATGTTTCCTTAACCATCGAAAACAAACGAATCCTCTTCCATTTTCATGATCCAAGACACGTTAAAATCTTAAACTAATCAGATTTCTTTCACTTTTGAAGTTCCGGTTCGAAATGAAGATTTTCTTGGTTCGACACTGAACCGAACCGGTTTTGTTTTTTTTTTAGATTTTATTAGCGGCGGTGATGAGAGGGAGCTGTTGGTTGAACCGTCGGATTGAACAGAGGTTTCGGTTACTTGCGATCTCCACCGTTAAATCAGCCAAGATCAAGCTTCTGTTATTTTGTTGCGTCGCGTTAACGCTTCTTGCGTTTTCTTCTACTGGTTCAAGTTTCTTATTATGGAATAATACTAATCACACCCCTCAAATTCCGAGTTTCACTGATTCAAGGTTCGTTCAATTTAATGCTTAGTTTTGTAGTTTCTATTTTAGGGTGATATAATTGCATTTAAGAAAATACTACAAAGTTTAGTTTTGGTGGGAAATTCTTTTATGGAAATGTTTTTATTTTTGTTGGAAAGATACAAAGTTTCGTTTTTTTTTTTGTGGAATTTCTATATATGTGTTTGGGACTAAGATTCTGTTTGGGTTTTATTTGGTGTCTTTTTTTGTTTGTTTGTTTTGCATAGGAAATATAAATAGAAAGGGATTTTGTATATAATAAGGTTTTATTGCCTTGATTTGAAGATTAGTGCTAAAGTATAACTTGAAGAGTAAAATAGGGAAATGAACTTTATGTTTAGTGTTTAGATTTGGAATCAATATATATTAAGGTGATTAGTGTTATTTATAGATTGAAATGAGCTTTTGGTGTTGGGAATTTTGGACATTGATCTATGAAGCATATCATATATACTCCTCGAATTAGGCGTGTCCTGGTGTCCTCGAATTAGGCGTGTCCTGGTGTCCTCGGATTAGGCGTGTCCTGGTGTAGGATGACACATTGATTTATGTCATTTTCTCAAATATTATTGGTGTTGACGTGTTACGTGTATGTGTTGTGTCCGGTATCCGTGTCTATGATTCATAGATATTGATGTTTAGAAATGCGTGTTCTGATGTCACTTTTGTTCAAATTTGTATACTGGAAGTTGGAACAATTACCTGGACTTTGAATATTTTTTGGTACTACTGTCCAGTGATCATCTAATCAAGTACGGAGTTCGGATCAGTAATTCGTAGCTGATGGATAATTTAGTGTGTTTTTAGTCAGTGTTTGGTTAACATGATTTAAATGAATTTGATTATGTATGATTTGATTTGGTTAAATTTGAGTTTGAAGTGAAGTTATATATATTTGGATAACTTTACCCTGAAACCAAGTTCAATGTAAAATCTTAGTATTAATTTGTTAACCCAAGATCCACTTTTTATCTCTTATAGTTAGATCGATGTATAGAGACAAACTAAATTTTGGTTCAAAGTAACCAAACATCTAAATTTTTTACTGAAGTCATGCTTGAGAGAAGGGAATCAATTTTGACCCTCTGAATCATGAATTTAAACAGGCACTTAATGTTGTTAGAGTCATCATTTCTTGACGAGCTTTCGAAGTTAACTTACCCTGAAATTAGAGAAAAAAGGAAACAAAACAAAATCTGGGGTTGACTTTTAAATTCAAAATTTTATTTTCATAAGAGTACTGAGGTTTTGTTGCTAGTAGTACCAGAGAACTAATTGCTGTTTTTTCTTTGTTCACAGGAAAGGATATTCTATTATAATGAACACGTGGAAGAGATATGATCTCTTAAAGCAGTCTATCAAACATTATTCATTTTGTCCTCGACTTGAGTCAGTACATATTGTGTGGAGTGAACCCAATCCTCCATCAGAAAGTCTTCTAAAATATCTGCACCACGTTGTAAAGTCTAAGTCTAGAGACGGACGATATGTGAAGTTGAGGTTTGATATCAACACGGAAGACAGTTTGAACAATAGATTTAAAGAAATTAAGGATTTGGAGACTGATGCTGTCTTTTCTATTGACGATGATGTCATATTTCCTTGCTCTTCGGTGGAATTCGCATTTGATGTTTGGCAAAGTGCACCGGATGCAATGGTGGGATTTGTACCTCGTGTCCATTGGTTAGATTCATTGGTATGTGGTTTATCTATATCTTTTTTTCACTCCATGATTTTCAATTATCTATGATATTTTGACTACACATTATTACTTTTATGCCTTTGCTTTTGGAAGTAAAACATGAGCTAAAATGTGAATAACTATTAAGCTTGGAGCAGGGAAATTCGTTTTTTATAATAATCTTCATGCATTATTTCCTGTTCTTTGTTTGAACTGCTACATTTGGCCTCCAACAGCCATAATCCCCAATAGTATTTACCTTTCAAGATGTAGTTTGGAGCAGAACATTGAAAGCATACTTTTGTGAAACACATGGTATGCAGATCCATTTCAAAATTGAGCATGAAACCTTACTGCCATAAAACAACAAAAATAGCACATTTTGTATATAGCACGTGTAATTTAGTTTCTAAAGCCGACCCTCATTGTTATATGAGGACCTGTTATTTTGTCCTTGTTGTGGATCTAACTGAAAGGTAAAGAAAGTTGAACATTTGTCAAAGTAGAATTTCATCTCTTAAATCCATGCTTCAAGTAGCTGCTAGTCATATTTGATGCATCTTTAAATCTGATGTGAACTTATGATTAATGTCGTTTAGATTTCGTTTATCACTTTTCCCATGTTCAAATCAGAGAGATAAAAAATATTAAAAAACGACCCGTAAGGCTAATCTTCCAAGTTATTCAATGTTCTTGCAGAATGGCGACAGCAACAAATTTAGATATGGTGGATGGTGGTCTGTGTGGTGGACGGGTACATATAGCATGGTGCTCTCCAAGGCAGCATTCTTTCACAAAAAGTATTTCAGTCTCTACACAAATGAGATGCCATCATCAATTAGAGAATTTGTAACTAAGAACAGGTTTTTATCTGAACTAAACATCCCCCAGCTAATTATTTATTTATTTATCAGACTTCAATCTTTCAATATTTAAATTCCAACCATTTTGTTATTTGCTCAATAACTCAAATGATTTACCAGGAATTGTGAAGATATTGCAATGTCTTTTCTTGTCGCAAATGCAACTGGTGCACCCCCGTTATGGGTTAAAGGTAATTTAACAATGCCGTATCTTTTAACTATTGAACATGAGTTGCATGAATTTTCTCTTTTCATTTTTCCTGTTCAGTTCAGAAGTTCCTCAACTTCACTAGCTCAAAATGTATATGCACTTGTTTTCCCCGCCTTTCTCCTTTCTGACATTTGTAAGATTGATTTATGGTAGAGATCCAATGAATGATACATGATTAGTATGGTCAATCGAAACATTAAAGCAAACCACCTTTTCATATTCTTCATTGGCTGCTAGAAGCAGGTGTAGTTTGTTGTGATCAATTGAATGAAATTCTCCCCTCTCCTTCTTGGATTAGATGGTGTTTGCTATCTTGTTAACATACATAAAAGTTATAGCAATAGCAAAAGGATGTAGCTGCAATTCAGATTTCCAGTCCTTGGCTTCTTGTCCCTTTATTACACCCTGTACATTGAAGCAATTGGTACAACGATGTACTAACTCATGTAAAACTGAGATTGAAATTATTTTCAACTGAACATATCATATATGTTTATCTTATAATTAAGGAACTTAAAGTATTGAATTTTTTGTTCCTTTCTGTGGACCAAAATGTGCAATGATGCCTAGCTATCATAGCATGTTTCCAGTTATCTTGATTTCGTTTGTTTTGGATTATTTTGTGTTGCACCAGGAAACTTATTTTTGAAACCAATGACCATGCTACCTAGTGTTTTGCGACAAGTTGTGTACACTATCTCACCTTGTTAGGCTTTGTATAATCTTAAGTATTGATTGTGAAGTTCCATGATAATGTTAGGTTTTATGTTGCCCATCACGGCAATACAAATCAAACATTGCTCTCGTTGGTTCTAAACCATGTTAATATATGTCGCCCATACAAAGAAGATACATGTGTATGTTTTTTTTCTTTGACAAACATGTATAAGATGTTAACTTTGTGGATTTTGTCTTTGTTACAGGTAAAATATATGAGATTGGATCAACTGGAATTAGTAGTTTGGGAGGTCATAGTGAACGGAGATCAGACTGTGTCAACTTATTTACTTCTGTGTATGGGCGGATGCCCTTAGTATATACCTCAGTGAAAGCCGTTGATAGTCGCAATGTCTGGTTTTGGTGATTGGTAGATTGTAATTTTGGTTGCATTTTTAGATATTCCACTGTTGTCAATTATTGTTTAGTAGCTAGTTTTTTTTTATTTTTTTATTCTGATTAGTTGCTAGTTGAGTTACCACCTTCACGTTAGTCATTTATAGCTGTATGATATTAACTTTTATACACAATTTTTGCTTTTTGGTCCTGATTTAGCAAGTTCTTTAGGTTGATTTCTTTGTAATATTTTGAATTGTAATGAAAGGCAGCATCCTCTGTAAGGGTGCTTTTTGTCTCAGAGAATAATGATTTGATTGTAGAATATTGAAATTGAAGGATATTAAAATTTTAGTAATTGTCGTAGAGTAGCAGAATGATAGTGCTAACACGGGTTAATTAAACCACAATCAGAATGTACAAATATCAATGACTAACATTTTCTTCAAACTGAAAAATGAACCAAAAATAAGCATATAATTCAGTTGGTTTACATCGAGGACTTGAGTACTTAACACTCTAAGCTGCACATGTTTGTTGAAGGAGTGCAACTTCAACAACTTGGCGATCGCATCAGCAATCTGACCTTGTGTTTCACAATGAACTAACACACTAAGCATATAAATGTAATTGAAAATTGATGTGTTTTCTCTGCCATTGGATATTAGAGAGCTACTTTTGTCCCCTCACACCACCTTTTCTTAAAAACCAATCCCGTCTAGATGCATGTTTCGGACGGAAAAAACACATGTTTCGGACGGAAAAAACACCATGTTAAAAAAATCGTGTATTTTGTTCATCTGGAACCGGAACAGTACATCCGAACGGATTGGTTTTGAACGGGGTAATATAACCAGCCCTCCACATATGGTCTTAGCTCATAAAGTATGGTGGGTGCCGCACATTGATATTAACATGTAACAGAAAACCTATATAGTTTGCATTGCCGAGAGCCCGAGACACATTGCTACTAATCCAAACTGTACTCTGTACGCTACGCGATGGAGAATCTGAAACTGTTATACATGCTCTGCGAGATTGCAATTATGAAAGATATGGAACACAATTCTGTTGCAGCCTGGAAACATTTTTTTTGATGATGAACTGCTTGGATGAATTTGAACATAGATGCAAACTGGACTGCACATCAGAAATTGGACTGCTTGGATGATGTCCTCATAATTTTGAAGATATCTGCCAGGAGATTAAAACCCGAAGCAATGAACTGATCCAGGTATGCAATCTGCAGCAAACAGTTCAGCCTGATACTTATTTCAACACTTCTTTCAGTGGAATTGGTTGGCAACCACTGCGTGATGATTGGATCAAATTGAATTCTGATGGTGCGGTGGAGGATAACGGTTCTAAAGCTGGACGTGGAGGTATTATAAGCAGCAGCAAAGGCGAGTGCATTCTTGGTTTCGCGAGAAACAGCTGTCCATCATGGCAGAATTTTCGCTAAGGACGGATTGAATCAGTCGATGCAAGTGCACATTTTAATCAATCTTCCTACTTTTTGCTAGAGAGAGTAATTAATAAAGTGAGAAAATCACTTATTAATGTTTTAAGTACTCACGATTTGTTATGCATGTGCATATAATATCAACAATTGATTTGCTTATCAACGACTGCTATTACTCTCTAAAGTGAATTGCTCTCTTCAGAGGAGCGTTATGCATTTATATATAACCATATACAACTGTTCCATGAATCACTAGCTGTAATTGGATAGAAAAAACTACTTGGATAAGCAAATTTCCACAAAAAAACAAAAATATCAAGGAAAACAACTGAAATTAAAGTGGGATATATAGATGGATAATATGGACAATTGTCATATTTGTAAGTTATCTAATTCTTCTATAGGAAAGCTAGTACTATTCTCTTGTTGTCCACCAGTGTTCCAAAGGAAACTAGCATACTTTGATAAATAGTAAGTGTTCCCAGGATCTGCTTCCAATGCTTGTAGATATCTCAGCTCTGCTGCCCAATTATCCTTTCTTATCCACAACAAGAAATCAGCATATCTACAATATGCTTCAGCCTCTGGTGACTCCACTAGCACTGATTGTTTGTAGTACTCTTCAGCACTGTAACCATATCAAATGCACAGAATAAGGAAATTAAATTAGTAATGAAGTATGTAACTCTTAAAACTTCAAAGAATGATGCATGTACATTCTTTTGAACTAAATTATGTCATTCTTGTTATATGTAGCATTGCTATTTGGTAAGAACTAGAAGTATTTTGAAGGCTTATTCAAAACTAACCAATCACACATTTGCATTGGATTTGGATTGCGTGCAGTCACACTGCACGCAGTTAACCGCATGTAGATGATCCATAATTCAATGCACATTTTGATTTTTTTTTTTTTTAAATCTAAAATGTTGAGTTTGAAATCTAAACCGCTGATTAGACGTGGCTAACTGTGTGCAATCACCGGGTTGTTATTAGACACAATTCAAATCCTTTTTGGTACCTACCATATATAAGCATAATGTATATACAATAAAACATAAGGACCACAACCATAATATTCATTAGCATTTTTTTCTTGCTCATATTTGTTAGTCAACACTGAAAAATGTCATTTCAATCCACTTTAGGCTAAAACAAATACACTGAAAATTACTAATTTTAGCTTCAAAACAAATAAAAAATTAATCACCCCTTCATTGCATAAAGGAACAAACAAGCAAATCATATGATTCTTTACTAGATGTATTTTTCTCTTAATACAGAACATATGGTTTTAATTAGCAGGTTGCAACAACAAAATTGCAACCACAATATAAAGGATTTTGAAATCTACGAACAACATCGACCACATTTTATAGCATAACCGCAACTGCAATTTAAAACCATATGATGCAACAACATACAATTCTAGCCAAATTGTATCACAAAATTGGTTTATGAGAACTCACCCATCATTGTCCTTCATGACAAGGAAGAGAAACTGTGCATAGTTAGACAGAAGAAGTGAATTGGAAGGTGCAAGACTTATATGCTTTTTGTAATAAGCATCAGTTTTCTCATATTCCTCATATTGATCCCCTTCAATCTCCACAGAAACAGGACTCACACACTTCATCATTGTTTCATGATCCAAATCCTCACCCCTCAATTCTCTTTGCATCTTTGAAGCTTCCTCCAACATGGAATTCCAAAACTTTTCTTCCTCTTCTGTCAACTCCTTCTTTACACACTCATCTTGAACAACATCACCATGTAGAACTTCATTCATCAATGATGAAGGATTAACAGTGTTATTGTTACTCATAGAAAACAAAGAAAAGTTACTTAGGAAAACCATAACATCAACCATAAGAGTTGGTGTTTCACTGAAAACCTGTTGAAACAACCAAACAAAGGAATCATCCATTTCTCTATTTAGCTTAACCATAACACTTTCCAAGTCTTCACCACAAAGTAACTCCCTTGTTTGCAAAGCATGATTTTGAAGTTCATGAAGCATAAACAACATAGATGAAAAACTCTTCTTAACAGAACAATTATTCAATCTACTTGCTTCATCTTTCAAACCTTCCTCTAATTGTAACTTCTTCTTAATCATCCTTATAGATAAAGGGATTCCAACACTTTTCACTTTTCTTTCAAAACTTAGTCTCAAAATCTCTTCTCTCTCTGGCCAACTAGGTGGTTCAGGTTGAATACCAAGAAAAGAAGGTTCCAAGATTTCTCTTTTATTTTCATTATTGTGAACATGAAAATCATCAAAAAGAGCAGAAGAACAAGAACAAGAACGGTTTACTCTTTTACCCCTCAAGTTTCTTGAGAAGGAAAAATCATTGATTTTGTTCCTTAGTGGCAGAGAAGAAACTGAACGTGATGATTTCAATGAATCAGAAGGAAGAGAATAAAGGGTTCTTAGTTTCCAATATTCAAGTTTGGGAGAGACACTTGAGGCCATGTTTGGTTACAAAGTTTTTCAAGAATCAAAGAAAACAAAAACAATGATGAATTTTACACTAAAAAAACCCTTTTATCCAAAAAGAAAATTTGATCACAATCAAGGGAAATCCGTGAATATAATAGAGAAATTTCAAGAGGGTTACATAAAAAGTTTCTCTTTTTGATATTAAAAGTCTAATAAGATCGCTAATTTTTTTGATAAAATGAGAAATGCAAACAAAAAGGGCGAAGAAAAAAATATCCTTTTATAGTAAAAAACATGAAAAAAATCTAAGAGAAGAGGCAAGTTTTGACTTTTGAGGATGTTTTTGTTATACTGAAATTATGATAAAAGAGTACAAGGTTTTGTTGAGCTGAAAAGTGGAGTGGATAACACGTGGGGTCTCTAACAAACGTGGCAATGGGATAAAGTATGTGAGATATTTATTTTTGGTATGAATTTGTGACTTTTTAATGGATTTTTTGCTTTGATATTTTGATTGATAAGTTTGTGGATTGTGCACTTTACTTTTGGCAAGGGATCATGCACTTTTTGGGTTTGAATGGTTCTTGATCCGAATTGTGATGCTAGTCATATGCAACTATATCACTTGGGATGGGTAAGTCACTAAATTCTAAACAACCGCAAGCTGGATTTTTGGAAGGATCGTTAAAGTTGACAAAGCGTAGGGGTGTTCGTGGGTCGGGTTTATCTTGGTCTCTTCGATTTAATTATTTGACATATATTAAGTTAAACGAGCAAATGATTATATTAGTCCTGAACTCTATACCCCGCTGTTATAAAGGTCATTGACTCAGTATTAAATACAAAAAAGTCTTCGACTCTGCATTTCCGTTAACACTTTAGTCATTGACATTCGATAATTTTGTTAAGTGATGATGTGACACATGTTTTACGATGACATGATATATAAGATGTCACATAAGGAAAGTAGAAAATGATCACTTTGATCATGAACCAAAAATCAATATCCTCAAATTAAATCTCAAATCCTTAAATCTCAAATTCCTAAATGTCATCTAATTATCTCTTTTGTTCAAAATCGATCGTCGATTAAATATTAACTTATTGTTAGATTCCTGATCGTGCCCTGACAATAAACAACATGTACTCTTTCTAAAGTTTCTAACAAATTGTTAGTTTAACACAATACTGCATGCATACCGACAACAATATGACATTACTGCGAAAACCAGGGAGGAAACATTAATGTTAAAAGTTTGTAAATTATTATAACACTTGCCAAAATGATTCCATAATACCAAAATATTTCCATAACATAACTATTAAATCATATAGTTAAAAGATTGAATACCAAAAATCCTTAATCAAATATGGTTGAATGTCCATAACCCTCTCTTTAAAAGAAGAAATAAAAAATATAGGTCCATAACCCTAAACATAACATTTTATAAAAAAGAAAACGTGAGAAAAAAATAAAAACTATTACATCTGAAAGGATGATACTTAAATGTTGAGTAAGGGTCATTTCCCTAAAACTAAAAATTTATATCAAAGAAATGAAAATTTCACTTCTCCCATTTAAATTTGCTCATTCCCTCTTCAAATTGTTTAAAATAATTTCAACGTGAGTTAACTTACGTTTGGTAAAATTAACGTGAGTTAACTCACGTTGTGTTCTGATATAACGTGAGTTAATTCACATTGGTTTCTGGTATAGCAGCAGAACGTCATTGAATGCAAGCAACCAAGTCATTAATGACATGTAATCAATACACTTTCATAATCGATTCAAATTACATCATTTCAACATAATTCACTTATAATAATCATCATAACTTAATCACAAATAATCGATCCAAATTACACAAATTCGTCGTTAAATACACATTCCACAAATTCGACACATTCATTAAAATGCAACATTACGAACACAATTTCGAATACTTTACACTATAACACGTTAATACATATTACACTTCAATAGAGAGGACACAAAGATGTAAAATGTTATTTTCAACCATTAACCTAAACATGTAAACCAATTGTCTTCATCTTTATCCACCGCTAGGTTCACGGATGGAACTTGTACAAATACATGATATGTTCTTTGATTTTCACCAAGATGGATAAAGTATTTGTTAAGTTGTGTCTTCAACTCATCCAACTTGTTGGTGGGGGTTACAAATACATTAATCGTCTTCTTGACGGCGGAGTATCAGTTATGAGTTTCAACTTCAACTTGTGTATTTTGAGACATATTTCAGCTCACAGAAATTTACGGAATAACAAGTATCAGAATAAAACCAAATGAAAGATAAAATAAATAGTTTTTTTTTTGTTGACAAAGAAGATAAAATAAATAGTTGAATAATTAGAGACATATATTTTTATAAAATGCAAGCAATAATTGATGTTACATAACTGGCCACAAAAAATATTTCAATTCATATATTTATATAATCTATATAATGTTAGTTACATATTGGCCATAAATATCGGCGTTACATAACCGTCCATCGAAAAATATGTCGGTGTAATATCGACAAAAAAAAGGACGAACACCGACCAAAAAAGTGTCATAGCCTATCTAACTAGATACTGATAAGGTATCATCTTCTTCAATTACTTCAAATTCTCCTTTTAGTTTTTCGGAAGTGGGACTGTCGTAATAAATTGGATTGAGATGTTTTGTTGGTTTTTTCGACGGTTTCGGCTTCTTAGACATGAGGTCTTTGAACAAGTCTTGTCTATCCAAAAATGAAAACTCCCATGCTCAGCCTCACCAATTTTGCGATTCTTCCACTCCGTACAAGACGACGGTAATGGACAACTGTCTTTCAAATAAACATGATGAAAGTGGTCGGGAATCAAGCCAAGACACATGATGTGGACATGTGGGTTAAGTGATTTAGCACCTCAAATTGGGAAAATTCTCACATAGACCTCTTTCAAGACTTATCAATTGAACACCAACTCTATTGTAACAAGTTGCGACAATGTGACTCATATCCGATAATGTCAACTACTTATCTATGAATGCAATTCTACCACTATTTGTTGGAGAGTGTAAACCATTCATGATATATTCAAAACACTCCTCTGAACCAAATAGCCACACTTATTAATTTTCAACCCATGAATTAGTGCACTACGAACCAATATGTGATCTTCCTCGTCCATACTCATGTGTCTAGCTATGACCCAAAATCCACAATTATCACCCCCCCCTTAACATTCACAATATTTTCAATGTAAGGTCTCATGATCTTTGACATTTGTGTAATGTATGGTAAATCTGGATTCAAGTGTATAGTAGGCGTTGAAACTGATGAGCGCGATGAATTGCCAATACTAGCACTTTTCCTATTTGGAAGTGATGGCTTACATTCAAAATATTGGCTATCGAAAAATTGTGAATCAACACGCTCTCACATAGATGAGATTCGACCCGTAGATGAATATTTTGGTGTAGACCTCACCCTTTTCTTTGCTCCATAGGTTATCACCTTTCTTAAAGGTGGAGACAACATTGTGTCTTTCAAAAATGCTAGTTGGCACATCACATCTTTGATGTGGAGTTTTATTTTCTAACGATTTTTTTTGAGACGTTCATGAATGCCATTCCACTCCTCCATCATAGAAAAATCATCACCAACCTCTTCTCCAAATACATGCAACTTTTGCCAACGAGGATATATATCATCCAATTGAATGGGAAATTTTTGTATGATATTCACTGCAAGAATACATGCACAAGGCAATCTGTATGATGTCTTAATCACACAACCATAATCTTTCTTAGCAAAGTTGAATGTCTTAGAACATTTTCCTTCCTCAAAGATAAAACACAATGCGGCTCTAGAAACACAACCCTCCAACTCAGAGTACAAAAGATTGCTTTTGTATCTGTGTTCTAAGACGATACGGCTCCTCCAAAAACTTGCTTGTATCTTAGACAACTGGATAACCAACATGTTGGGATGATTTGACATCATGTTGGGATTAAATGGAATTAAACTAATCTTTTTAATTAAAGATTTTAACAATATTGTACAAAAATAAATAAATTGTAATTTGAACGATACAAATGAAGGGTATAATTGAAAGATAAAAAGGTACCCAAAATCATGTATCCCTTTCTATATAAGTTTAGACGATTTAGATTGTATATAAGTATATATAGCAATATACAAAAGGTCGAATAAGATATTTCCAAAAAAATGGAATAAGAGATTTGGACTGACTTTTTTCTAATTATACATTTAAATTGTCTCAGTGAGCTTAACTCAATTGGTAGGACAATGCATAAAATATGTAAATTCTAGGGTTCGAACCCCAACCACCACAAAAAATTATACTTTTAAACAAATTTGCCTATAAAAAAATGTTAAATTTTTGGTTTCGTTTTTTTTAAGGAAAATTTTGGTTTCGTAGAAAAATATAATGATTTATATTATATTTGTCATATATTTTGTTGGTTAATTGAAAAATATAAATATGTTTTGTTATAAATTAAAAATCACAAACATTTATCTATAATTTAACAATATAGATAATACACCTTTTGGACTGTATTTTTTATTTCTATTTTATCCTTTAATTTAAACTATTTATCACTTTGATAATATTATTTAAATTATCAATTAAAAATTAGTTAAATTTCATTAAAATGAGAACAATCCACAACAATAAGAGGAACAATCCCAAGAATAGAAATAAGATTGGACACAAACAAAATCTTTATTTTGACCTTCTATTAAAAAATATATTGTTTTTTTTTATATTATCATTTTATCGTGTCCGAAAGATTTTGGACTATTGACTTCATAATTAATCTAGTCGCTTTGTCTCAAAACTTGTGCTTGGGGGCTATGGATTACCGACTTCGTAATTAATCACTTCGTCTTGTCCCAAAACTCGTGCTTTGGGGATTGTGGACAATCGACTTCATAATTAATCATGTCGCCTTGTCCCAAGTCTCGTGCTTGGGAGGCTGCAGACCGTTAATATATAATTAAGGGCACTACACCAAACGGCCTTAGGCGCCTCCTCTTAAATGTGTTGTCTCAAAAGGCTTGTGGAAACATCTAGAACGCTCTAAACCTGACTTAGGCCCAAGTCATGGAAATACAAGCTCAATAAAGACTATAAATATCTCTCTTGAGATTATTATCAAGGCATGGCCAAAACAAACTAAACTCTAGTTTTAGATATTGTACTCACTGCAGGTACAATGTCCATTTTTTTAAGGAAGTACAATGTCCATCTTAACACTATAATTTTAATTAAAATTAAAATCATAATTTAAAAAAAAAAACATTATTCATAATTACGTGCCCACCTTTTCGCTCTTACTATTGCGTTAATGCGTGTATTTTTTCTGTTGAGTAAAACACGTGTAAGTTATGAAAGATATTTTATATGAAATTTTTGATTTTTGATTAAAATTATTAGTATATATATTTATGACTTTTAAATTGTAACAAACCCAACAAATGATATTTATCTTTTAAAAGAAATGATAGTACTCGTGTCTTTTTTAATAGAACAAATAAAATATAAATTCTTATCTTTTTTAATAACACTAACAATATAACATTATTATAAAAATATTTAAAGGTATAATTAAGATAATAAAAAAGTCAACCCAAATCTTTTATTTTCTTTATATATAGTACTCGTGTCTTTTTAGAACATTAACTCCAAATTAACAATGTGTATTTTTGCATATTATCTTTCTATTATACCCTCATTTTAATCCACCAATAAATTCTTATTTTTTAGCACACACACCAATAAATTCCTATTTTTTAGCACACACTATATCTTTCAAATAAATTAATATATTATCTTTCTCTCGTAACAAACAATTGCCAGTTATTATCATTTTCTCCAACAAATTCTAAAAATTTTTTTTGCGTGCTGTCTCTCTTTCATAACAAATAATTGTCAATTTTTTTTAATATTGTGCACATCTTTTTAATTATTTTAAGTCAATATAAAAATAATTCCAACTTCTCATTAATCAAAAGTTAAGAAAAAATCAACTTTCTTCCAACTCCTTTAATCAAAGTTAATGCTTTAACTATGCCTTCAACTAATGCTAGATTCACATTGTGTGAAATGAAGTCTTTTATTTTTCTTCTCTCAAATTTGTTCTTTTACTTTGCACTTGAATTTTTTAACATCTGTTACTCATTTTCTTTATATTATTTTAACTCTTCTTAGAACCATTGTTTGTAAAAAAAAAAATTGTTTAATTTTGAATATAACAAGAAACAACATTTGTTTTAAAAAAACAAACAATATTTTTGTTTAATTTTGAATATAACAAGAAACAACATTTGTTTAAAAAAAACAAACTTTGTTTAACTAAAAACAAATTTTAGTTTTCCAAATAGATAGCATTAATTAATTTTATTGAAAAAGAAAAAAATAATTGACAAATAACATATTGACAAATCGTACTTTTAAAATACAAAGAGACGGTTAAATAAGAACAAAAGTTTACCTGAAAAAGACTAAGATGAACCAGAATACTTTGAAAAATTGCGAGTACCTTTACTATATGACAAAATATTAAGAAAAATAGTTAAATACTTTATGAAATTGACTGTCCATAAAATAAAAAATTGACTTGCGTTGTCGAGAAAAAAAATAAATGACTTCTTAGTTCTTTCATTCTTTCAAAAAAATAAAAAATACTTCTTTCATATTGACTTGTAACTAACTGATATGATTTCTTTCATGTAAGCAAAAGATTGAGACCGAAAAATAAAGATAATAACAAACTTTGCACCGATATTAAATTGCTTATTTATGCTTGCTTGAAAAATTATAATCATATTTTCTGGCTCTCTCTCCAATTCAATAACAAATTCTTTCTTCTCTTTCGATAGCTTGATCGCTTCCCTCATGGATCCTCAGAAACTCAGTTGTGTTGATCGAAAAATCTGGAAGTGCTTGGTCGGACCATCGTTCAAAATTCCGAAACTAAATTCTCAAGTTTTTTACTTTCCACTAGGTCACTTGGAACATGCTTGCCCTTCCCCTAACACTGAAACACTATCCCTTATCAACGATTACCGTCCCTTCATTCCCTGCGCCGTCTCCGGTGTTGATCTCTTTGCCGATCATCAAACCGATGAAGTCTTTATAAAACTGATCCTAACTCCCATCACCAATGACAGTGTTCACGAACCTCAAGAGATTTGTGAAAACGAACATGATGGTGATGGGCTTGTTTTTTCTGGCAAGACTCTCACCCCGTCTGATGCTAATAACGGCGGTGCATTTTCCGTACCTTCTGAATGTGCGAAATTGATATTTCCGCCACTTGACCTAACATCCCAAATGCCGTCTCAGGTACTTGCGGTCAAGGACATCCATAATTTTGTTTGGAACTTTTGCCACACCTACCGTGGGTCTCCCAAGCGACACCTAATCACCACTAACTGGAGTAAGTTCGTTGACGCAAAGAAAATTATTGCTGGTGATTCCCTCGTTTTAATGAAAAGTTCTAAAGATAAAGATAAGGATAAAATCTTCATCGGAATTCGCAGGCACAAGTTAAGCGCTGCTGCTAAGATAACGGAAAAATCCGTTATGGAGGCAGCAGAATTGGCGGATAAGAACGTGACTTTTGAAGTTATTTATTATCCGACGGCTAGTCATTGGTGTAATTTTGTGGTGGATGCTGAAGTTGTAAAGAAAGCAATGCAGATTAATTGGCAATCTGGAATGAGAGTTAAACTTTGTTTGAAGAGTGATGAATTTTCAAAGAGAAGCTCAATTTTTCAAGGGACAATATCTGCTCTATCTGATCCTTCTCATCATCCATGGCGCATGCTTCAGGTATGATTTCTTCTTTTGGTGTTATTTTATTTCAAATGCATAATGTTATGTAGTATATTTTTGTTTCATAAATGTTATTACAGTTGAAGTTGATAGATAACTTTCCATAATTAGATGATGCATGGTTCATTAAGTCAGTAGTTTTGCAACTAGCATAGGATAAGTTCCAATGTGATAATATTATTTGTAAAATTATGATAAAGGCAAATTATTGTTTACCCAATAACAAACAAAGAGTGCTTAATTAATCATTCTCTCGCAGAGGGATCTAAACATTTAAAATGTTTAATTTATTGGTGAGACCTATTTAAAACAATTTTTAGAGGTGTTGATTGAAGTGATTAAATGTTTATTAGATATTATTATTTTAAAAAATTATAAAAAAATGACGTGTATACGTAAAACTTATTTAAATGTCCAAAAAATAGAAGGGTTGTACATAAAATCTATACTTGCGTGATAGATGAATCTTGAGAATATATTCTAATAGATAAGTGTCTGTCTATACCTATAGAAGAGTGGCTAGTCATTTTGGACATTCAATAGTCGTCTAAATCGCAACCATTTTTATGTGACATCCAAATATTATATTCCTTGAGAAACAATTTTACTGATCAATTTGCATTTTAAATAATGCTATGTAAGATTTTGATTTTGATTCTCATGCTCTTACACATACATTCTATAATTTATGATTAACATTGAATATTTGTGACCATTTTTCATCTTAATATCATAGGTTAACTGGGATGAGTCTGAAGTCTCGCATAATCCAAGTCAAGTTAGTCCTTGGCAGGTTGAACTTATTTCCCACACTCCAGCACTGCCTCTACAATTCCCCCCACAAAAAAAGCTTAGAATTGCTCAGGGCTTTGCCTTATCAACTAATATAGAGAGACCCTCCATTCCAGAGATAGAGTTTGATCATTCCTTCGACCCAACGTCGTTGAATTGTGATGCTTATCTTGATGGCATGCTGGGAACCAGGCCCAATCTTTTTTCTGCTGCCTCAACATCTTCCAACATTTTGAATGATAATGGCAAAGGTTTTGTTGAAGGTACTCACAACCTCAACCCCAAAAAAGTTAATCCTAGATCAATTAAGCTATTTGGTAAGACCATAAAGGTTGTAGAAAATGATTCGCATGATTCTGGTAACAATGAAGAGGATGGTTAGATAACTATTTTTTTGTTTTTAATTGGCTTTGTTATGTTGGTTTTCATCAAAAGTAGTGGAGATGTAATGTTTCTTTGGTCTCAAACTCGAGTACCACGGGTTTGTGTTATAGAATCATTTACTTTATTCACAAATTTCCTATTTAGAAAATAGACCAATTTATCTCTTCACTTTTTTTTTATTACATCTCTTTATCATTCAATAAAGAATAAGATATTAGTTGAATCCTTTAAACTATCATTATCTCTTCAATTTAGTGCTTAAACTATATAAATATAATAAGTAATGAATTTATAAAATCTTTAAATTAAATAGCTTTTAGATGTTATGAACTAAACAGAGAAATTTTATATATTTTATGGACTAAATAAATGAATTTTATATACTGACAACGTATGACAACGTATTATGTTTATATAACTTATGGACTGAATTGAAAAGAATGTGATAACTTGGGTCCAAAAGTGTTTGTGTGGATATTTAATTTTAAGTTGATTCGTTCAAATTCACTGCTCTCTGTACTATAACTCATAAGTGTGTTATTCGGTCTTGAAACAAAACAAAATTGATCAATTACTTGATTTATAATATTGTAGTTAAAATAATTTATCTGTAAAATTAGGCTTGAATTCAAAAACAAGATTATTAACACTTTTTAACATTGTTGGACCTATCAACACAATTAATTTTTTTAAATTGTCCACAATTGTTAAACGATTATTAAAAATGAGATGGAGGAGGGAATCGTAGATTATTAAAATGAGATAAAGTAATAGATGGTAAAAGGCATAATGAAAAAATAAACATGAATGATTTATTGATATTGTAAAATGAAATATTATTTGAGACACGTAAATTTTGTTAAAAAGACATAATTAAAGACGGAGATAGTATTAAAGTTTATATAACTGGGTTATCTTTTACAACGTCTTTTACATCGATGTGCATCCATCTAAGTTCGTGATTCATGAACCAATTGTTGCACTGAATTGAGAAAATATGATAGCGATTTCAGGTGCCGTTTAACCTGAGAAAGGAAAGTTCTTTCCCACCATGGGAAAGTCCCTTTACCCATGTCAGCTGTCAAAAATAAAAAAAACTCAACTTATTTTTTTATTGTTGTTTGTAACATTCTACTGCACCTCCTTATTTTCTAACAACAACGTGAAGCACACCTCACCCGCCACTGAAGCATTAAAAGGTTAAATTTTCTTCTTCTTAAACACTACAAAACACAGAACATATGAAAACCTAGAAAAAAGCTTAACATAGTATACTGTCATTTTATTACAAACACAGAACATCAATTCTTCATCTTTTGCAGATTGTGTTTATTTTTTAGATTTGGATTTTGGGGTTTTATTTTAAGGATGTTGATGATGAATCAGTGATGATGATGATTCTGGAGTGTTCATAATATCTCAACATTCCTTGTTTGATTTTCAGCAATAGAGAAATGTGTATTATTTGTTGTTGATGCTAAAAAAAAGTGTAGTTGATTGATATGTGACGAGAGATACGGATTTAGGGAGAACAAAAGAAACAAATCTGAAGAGGTTTGATGAAGGAGATGATGATGAATGATAGTTAGTGTTTGATGAAGAGGTAAAACTGCAAAAGCAACAGTTAATATAAATAATTTAGAGGGCAATTAATAATTAGTTAAAGCAATTAGAAACTGACCTTTGAAATTTGAATTTATGGAGATTCAGTAGTATTTAATTAATGCAATTAATTTAATCTTAAAATTATATAATTAACCAAATGATAATAAACAATTGGATATGGGGTCTCTTTTTTTTTTTCCATATAAAATCTGAACCATTGAATTATAAAAATAATATCTATGGCTGAAAAACAACTTTCCCATCATGGAAAAAAAACTCTCCTTCCCCATACTAAACCCCACCGCGATTTCATATTGTTTAGATCATGGTCTTTAATGCTTCATATTTCATCCAAACTCATGCGCATTGTAATGTTTACCGGCTTTCATTTCATTAATTAAGTTCGATGTTCCAAAAATGGTACTTGTAATGTTTAATTAAGCTCGAAGTGGGTGTCTTCATTTGTAAATTGTATTATTAAACTAATATATCGATTAGCTGATATAATATTTGCAGATTTTGCAATTGAAAGTCACGTATCAATGTTTTTACTCCACAATGTCTTTCAATGAAGTCAAGCACGCATAAAAATTGGAAATATATATACCAATCGACATATATACTATCAAGCATGTTTTGTCAAAAAATAAAATAAAATATACCAAGCGTATAGTTAGTACAAATAGATTCATGATGTCTCCCAGCTAAGTGTCCATATTTCCAAAATATATATTCCAATCAACATCTCCTTAGATTTGGATCATATCCCGCGTCGAAGCTAACAATAATTTTATGAGGTGACCACCGAAAAATAACCAAAGTCACAAAAAATTATTACACCTAAAATCGAATTTGTGTAGCCAAATATATATTATTAAAGGTAGCTAAACATAAAAAATACCTACTAACTCAATAAAATTTATTTTTTTGGGTAGCCATAGCTACCCCTTTGTTGTACAAGCATTCGCCCCTGATCATATCACAGTCCTTTTTTTCTTATGTATTTATGTCTTCCTCTAACTTTTATTGCACGACCAAAATATCTCATCCCATATTAAAAGATTTGATAACGTTGTAGGATGAAGACTATACCTATTATAAAAGAAGAAGTGTGACAAACATTAACAATAATCTTAAGCTAAAGTTGGAAAAAACTAGTTTCAGTAACGTGTTAAGCTATGAATCACGAACATGATACGGGGTATTGTATACGATACGTACGTATCAATAAAAATGCAAACTAACTTTAAATTAATTTTTTTTGAATAATATTATATAAATCATACATAATTGATTTTCTCTCACTCTCATGCACTAAACATGACATTCAATTAATGCATTTCAATCATAAAAAAGCACAACAAACTACATGCTCAAACCACCAATATATCTTGCAAATAATACATATATATCTCATTCTTTATGCATACTATGCCTCTTATTTCAATTAGAAACGACAACACCAACTATATGATTTTCTCTCAAAAAAAAACCAAATATATATGCATGAACCACCGATATATCATAAAATAATACATATTTTTTTCTCATTTTTCATGTCCTAAATAAGTTTCTTTGAGGCACGCATGTAATGTGACAATGAATATTATTATATATGTTAGAAATTTTATGAAAGTTTAATCACATCAATATACCTGCTACTAAATAACCAAATCATACGAAGGCTTGAGTTTATAAAGAAAACAAAAAAATTAATAATGGAAGAGTTGTTATATGTAAAAAGCTTAATAGGCTGACCTGATAGGTTTAATAAGCTTTTTTTTTTGTAAGCATTAGTGTAACCTATTTAATTAAATAGACTTTATAAAAAAAATTGAGTCTATAGCCTTCTTATTAATTAAGCCGGGTCAAATTAAACTTTAAATAGTTTAAACAGTAGACCCATGTCGGATGGTCTAGTCTGTTCTCACATCCTTTGTTCCCACTGACACATTTTCTTTTTGTGCACCAAATAAGTGGCATCCTTTCTTTGTTGATTTTTTTTTTATGGGTCTTTGTTGGTAAAATTACTTCTTTTGTATTTTAAGTATACTACATTATTATATGTTCTATTGTTATTTTATAATAATAATAATTACTTATGTGTTGATAATAATTAGTACTTCTTTTGCAATTTAAAATAATAATAATATCCATAATTACTTCTTTTGCAGTCTTTCATATTTACTACATTTTATCATATATAATAATAATTATTATTATTATTTTAAAAAATTATTATTTTAATCACGTTTTTTTTATATGTGAGTTTCATATTTAATTATGTGTTCTTGTTGAGTTTACATGATTCAAGATATATCTACCATAAACATATATGGAAAAATGCAAGTAGAATTAAATTAAAGCACGTAATATATTTTTGAATAAAATGAGGTTTGTACGGTTTTCGGTTTAGGTTGGTTCGATTTGTGGTTTTTATATTAATGGAAAAGTGCAAGTAGAATTAAATTAAAGCACGTAATATATTTTTGAATAAAATGAGGTTTGTATGGTTTTCGGTTTAGGTTGGTTCGATTTGTGGTTTTTATATTGAGTTTGTTCGATTTTAAATCTCTAGTACCAACGCCTCAATGATCATTTAATTTAAGGTACACAAGTGCTATCCATCTAATTTAAGGCTGTGGAATGTATCAATCGTTCCGTTCAGTGAAAAAATATATTTAGAGAGACCACAAGTTTTTTATTTTTTTAAGAAAAGGTACCACAACCGAACATATTTATCCAAAGTAATATATCATTTAAATATATCCAAAATAATTGAATAAAATCACCATTTTGTTAATTTCATATGCAAAATGTGTTTATGATTTGTTTTATAAAAAAAAGTTTTAATCTAAAAATAAAAGATGTTCCCACCAGTCATGATAGCTAAAAATAAAAATGAGCATATTTGCCTTTAACCGTTGGAAAAATAACAGATTAACCTTCTCTGCTATACTTTGAGGAGCTACAACCTTCTGATTAAAAACTTGATTGTTTCTTTCTTTCCAAATAATCCAGACACAAGTCAATCAGACTACCTGTAGGAATGGGTATGAAGAGAGCGGTAACCCAACCAACTGCCCGAACTGATTCTTAAAATGACTTATAATTTAAGATAACATGAGTATTTTATAATGACTCGTCCACTACATCAAACTAAGATTTGCATGTTAAACTTGCAAACAAGCTATATATTGGTATATTGCACACTTTTTTTTTTTTTTTTACTAATCCAAACTCTTATACAATTCCCTTAAAAAAATCACTGTAGATAACAAAAATTAGACTAACAAAAGCACCACAATTAAAGTTGATTTTAATATCGCTCAAAAAGTTTTTAATAGGGGATGGCCCAATGAAATTCTAGCATGTACCGTCTATTCCATATTAGAGTTCAAGATAGAAATTGGGAATGTGTGGTATATAGATAAATGAGTATCCAGATCAATTAGAAAAAGGATAAAAGTCCAAAGAATAATAAAATTGGGAGATTAATTTTTTTATGCAAATTATCCACAAAAGAAAGAAGATACTTTTTAAACAAAATAACATTTTTTATCTGATAATCTAAACTCAAAGATAGAAAATGGAGCAAGCAATCAAGAGTTACACATCAATAATAGAACATATTAAAAATTAACATTATCTAATATGTTGTTGAGTCTAAGCTGGCAAGAAACTTTTGGCCGTAAGCAAATGAGGTAAGTAATTGATGAATATTCTTAACAAAAAGAATAGCAAACACTCATGCAGAGGGGGGAAAAACAAACTATTTTTTCTTCTTCTACCTATTAGATGTTTGACAATGTCTTTGAGCTTCAACAAAGGTATGTTGAAACATAAGTAAAAAGAAGTATCATCTTTGCCTAGGAAGATCGAATATGAAATAATAAAATTGATAAATAAATACTCACCACATAGACACTTTCAGGCATGATAGTTGCCGATGACTAGGTACGTTCATGAAATATAACAGCCGACCGAGAGCTCAGATAAAACGGTATACGGTGACAATGTGTATGTCCTCCTTTGCTCCAGCTGCTAAATTTTTAACATATACAAAGTATAATAATGCAATATGAATTGAAGTTATACATGAACTATTTAATTTATAAAATTAAAACCATTTTAGTAATAATTAGACATCCAAATGCAATTTTGATCCAAACTATTTAAACATTCACACATCATAAATTACGAGAATCACTTTTAAACAAATGCCTTCAAACATAAATCAATTTATGCTCAACTAATTATTAACCAAATTCAATTTTGTCGAACCCAATGCTATCAAACTCAATTCTCACCCCCGCGTAACCAAACACACACTTAGTTTTACTAAAAGAAATAGCAACGTTGTTGCTCATGGGGTTGCCTAGCTAGCTATAAGTAGGCCCAATTTTTAGGGTGTTTGTTCCGTTCGGATTCTATAATCATAACTATATAGGACGTGCGAGAAACTCATAGGATGAGAAAAGAAATCGTCTATTTATTTTGCATGTATATGGACCACCGACGTAGTGGATAATACTTTTTGTTAAGGGTATGGATAATTGGTGACCTAAATATTTAAAGTTGTATATTATTGACTTTGTAGCTTATTCAATGTTGTAGGTGAGATCGCGAAACTTTTGTTGTCTTTCCGGATTATTATTATTATTATTGTTGTTGTTGTTGTTGTTGTTGCTGCTGCTGTTGCTGTTGCTGTTGTTGTTGTTGTTGTTGTCACATATGTTTTATTTTTATTTTACACATATCAGATTAAAATAGTGCATGTTTAATTTGAATAGAACAGTTTAAATATGATTTAATTTGTGCGATCATGAAATGATAAGAGTCGGTCTATGTTTCCTTTCCACTAACACTATTATGATAAGGGTTGTTTTGATTTGGGTTAAATATGTTTTTAGTCCATATAAAATCACAATGTGACTATTCATATGTTTGCTAACAAATTTAGGATATGGATTGTGCAGGAAAAAAAGCACATTGTTTCACATAGCTTGAGATCACTGTCATAAATTGCAGATAGAATGGTCATAATACACATTATCAAAACACCTACAAATAATCATAACGTTAGTTTCAGATCAGACGACAATAACTGTGTGACGCAGTTACTAAGTCAATTCCAATTCCACAAATTTGTGTAATATGGTATTCTCCTAACATAATTGTTTGTTTCTTTATTTAATTTTATAATTGGGACTATGGTTCCCTTACTAAATTAGTTTGTAATCAATCAATGTATGGTAACCTTTATTTCATATGTACTGTCGTGTATGGTCAATTGTGAATTCAGTTAAAAAAAGATTGATGGCATTGTTAATTCTACCCGTGCGTCCGCATGGGTACTTACACTAGTGCACAACATTCTTATATTTATTTGACTATTTCTCATCCTTATATTGTTTTTTCAAAAAAAATATTCTAGAGACTACTTCTCATCCTTACCACTTTTCATCTTAATATCATAGGTTAACTGGGACGGGATGAAAATGACGTCTATCAGAATCCAAGTCAAGTAAGTCCTTGGCAGGTTGAGCTTATTTCCCACACTCCAGCACTGCCTCTATAATTCCCCCCCACCAAAAAAGCTTAGAATTGCTCAGGGCTTTGCCTTATCAACTAATATAGAGAGACCCTCCATTCCAGAGATAGAGTTTGATCATTCCTTCGACCCAACGTCGTTGAATTGTGATGCTTTTCTTGATAGCATGCAAGGAACCAGGCCTAATCTTTTTTCTGCCTCAACTTCTTCGAACTCTTTGAATGATAATGGCAATGGTTTTGTTGAAGGTACGTACCCGCAACCTCAACACCAAAAAAGTTAATTCTCGTTCTATTAAGCTATTTAGTAAGACCGTAGAGGTTGTAAAAAAGGATTTGCACGAGTCTGGTATCAAGGGAGAGGATTGTTCAGGATAAGTATAACTGTTTTTTGGTTTTTTAGTTAAATTTCCTCGGGTTTGTGTCATAGCAAAAGTGCAAAGCTTTTAGTTGTTCAATTTTTTTTAGAGCTATGCTATATGTGGCGACTGTTTCACGAAATGCTGTTTGACAATTATCATAGGTTTTTCTTCCAATTTAAGTTATAATATTCATTTTCTACAGATATCATAAAATAATAGAACTACCACCGCTCACAAATATTATCACATATTTTTCTAAAGTTGACCCAAGTACTCCATCACGATTAGTCAGAGCCGAGGCACACACAACAATAGGCAGAAGCTGGTGTGAAGAATTGTTAAAGAAAAAAGAGAGGTAAATGAGAAGATACCAATGGGAGAAAGGAAAAAAAAACACGTGAAAGGGAAAGATACATGGAAAACGCATTGTGCAATGCTTAGAAACATACGTTCGCGATGCTTTTTGTGATAATAATGTTTTGGATATTTAGCATTTTTCTTTTTTTTAAGAGTTTTTAATGATTGAATCATTTATTCTATTCACAAATTTCCTATTTAAAATTCCTATTTAGAAAATAGACCAATTGATCTCTTTATATATATATTTTTTATTATTACATCTCTTTATCTTCATTAAAGAATAAACTCATATACAAAGTAAACTCATATATGGCAAATTCTATGGTACACCCAAAAATTTGAGTGTATTGGTACACCAATTCTTAAATTAATAGTTAATGAGTTATTTTTTTATAGGAGAAACATATTTTCTATCACTTATAATTATAATAACTAAATCTTATTTACCAAAAACGTCAATACAACAAAATTTAATTTTTCTGAATTTAAATTACTCATAATAGAGAATTTTGATTAATTTTTACAATAAAATGTAAAAAAATAGTATAATTTTTATAAAAAATAAAATGATATTTTTTTCTTATGAAAATATATTTTCTAAAATATAAATGTCAACGAACAACTATTTTTTTTATAAAAAATGATAGTTAATTTATAAAAAATTTAAACAAGAGTATCGGTACACCTTAATATGCGGGTGTACCGTAGAAGTCCCCATAATATATACAATTTATATAAAATTTTAGTCTCTGAAAATTTTCCAACTCATATATAAAATTTATATTTCTGGAAAAAAGTTTGCAGAAAAATTTATAATATTACAAGAATCTCTCAAAAAAAAATTAGATTTTATTAACAAAACATGAATTTAATATGAATTTTTATATTTTTGACGGTTAAAAATTCATATTTAATTTGTGTTTTGTTAAAAAATTCTAATCTTTTTGAGATTTTTTTGCAATATTCTACACATTTATGTATAATTTCATTAAAAAAAATACAAAAATCAACTTAAAAATAAGGACCAAAAGTAGTGATTAAAAAATTTATAAGGACTAAAAGTTGAAGGAAATTTTTCAAGAGACTAAGACGAAAAAGTTGATATATTTATAGGGAACAAAAATATATTTAACCCAAAAATAAAACATTAGTTAAATTTCCTAAACTATCACTATCTCTTCGAGGTAAATCCTAGATGTCAAGTCCTAGATCAAGCATGTAGTTACGCCTAAAAATTTAACTAAAGGCAGGTACGCATAAAAATTGGAAATATATATACTAATAGTGATCACATATATACCAAGCATCCTTCAAAAAGAAAAAAACATATATACCAAGCATGTTCTCTAAATATATATATATATATATATATATATATACACACATACCAAGAATGTAGTCTCCAGCTAGATCTCTATATTTCTGAAATATATATCCCAATCAACATCTCCTAAGATTTGGATCATTTCATAGCCCTTCTTTACGTATGTTTTCCTCCGACTTTTATTACACGACCAAAATATCTCATATTTAAACATTTGAATAATGTTGTAGGATGACGACTGTACCAATGTTATAAAAGAAGTGTGACAAAACACTAACAATAATCTTGAGCTAAAGTTGAAAAAAAAAAAAAACCATGAATTATCTCCATAGTGGAGTTATAGGTTTGGAAACGAGTTAAGTAAATATAATAACCATGTTGTCTGAATCAGGATTTTACTCCGGAATAAAAGAAATAGCAAAATCGTAAAATCGTAATCAAAATTGATAGATTCTACCAAAACAAAAATAATGGTAAATATATGTTGTAAATTGCATATAGTCACTCAAAATTTCAAGTTCACAAAATACTTATTCATAAATGACTCAAAGCTTAGATGTCAAAAATTCTTTTGTAGTAATATTAATGTTAAACAACCTAGGCATAATACTTAAAGGCAAATTCTAGATGCCTGAGAAAATACTTGATGATATGTGACTCTTAAATTTCAATACAAAGACTAGATGTCTAACAAAATACTTGATGAAAAAAATGTTGCTTTGAGTTAATATATAGAACCGGGTCAATGGATGAACCCGGTCAAAATTTTATCCATATAAAAAATTCTCAAAATCCTTGAAAATCATGTAAAAACATTTTGTAAGGATTTCACGATTTTATTCGATATCAATGTGATTTCACGATTTTGGATTCTGCAATGGATTTGGATCATGAAGGTGAGTAAAATCACAAAATCCTGGATTTTGTGATATGAATCGCGATTTTGACAATAATGATAATAAACATGAAATACTCCATTAAAGTGAAAGAGTATAATTGTTGGTGTAAGCCTCAGAGGTCAATAGTTTATGCCAAACTTATGTTATGCATCATGAATTTTATTATTAAAAAAAATTAGGCACTATTTATCCTATTTGTTTTAAGTTTAACAAAGTCCTTAGAATAGATGGTTCATGTGATGGAATATAAGTGAGACTTAATTGTGAGATTACATCAACATAATCTCACACTATTCTTAAAAGTATATGTAGTCGATCGATTCATAGGATATTATGAGTAATAGATAACCATGTAAAGCGTAGAGACTTTTATGTATGTAAATTGATTACCACATCAATTTACATACATAATAGATGTGAGATATTAAGTCTATACATTGGTATGAATATTATGAGTAATATTTATACTATATTAATCAACAACGAGAATACTACATAGTATGTTATGAAAGTGTCATAAGATTTTCTTATAATGATAAAAATGTATGTCACTCTTAGACCTGAAACCACTATGATCCCTATATGCAGACTCAAGTGCTTTATTGTCATTCAAATGTTATTTTTAACAAGATAACTACAAAGTTGGTTAATGAGTAGTTGACAAATCATGATGAGGAACATGTGTCTTAGGTGGGATTTGCCCCTCTTACACAATAATAGATATATCTTTAGACCTATTGATGAAGTATGACCGTAAAATTACATGATGATACCAAATTAAATCAATATAAAATATTACTCATCAATTTATATAATTCAATAAACATTTCAGTTTAGCATGAATATATAAGTCATTATGATTTTTTGTTGCACAAAGAGAAGGATTTAACATCAAATATATAAACACAACTTTTATAACTAAATAAACATTTCAGTTTCTCTTGTTCTTTTTTTTTTCTTTCTATCATATCAACAACATATTATATGTATCAGAAAATAACATATCATTTTGCTCTCTCTCTTATTTCTTTCTTTCAAGGTATATAGTATATACACATATTGACTACCAAGGTGTCCATCTAACATTTTTTTAATATATAATTCATAAAAAGGAAAAACTTAGAAGGACCGTTGAAAAATCCTACACTGCATATTTAATTTCACGACCAAGCTATATTTCTCCAGAGTCTAGATCCGTCAAAATAGAAAAACTATGCTCTCTAGAGTGCCGCGAAGTTGTCCATTCTAAAGGCATTATCCTGCCATATTTGACCAGTACGTGTGTCCAAAGATTTTTTTTTTTTTTTGCTTTTCCCCTGTTAAATATTTAAATTATAGGACTATGGATTACTTTACTTATTTTTTATCTTTGGTTAGTGGATACGATGTATGAATATAATTTTGAATACTGCTTGTTTCCTTGCACATTTTGCTTCACCCAGCTGAAGAGACAATAATACATATGCGTTAGTTAAGTCTCGCTGTGTGACTTAACTAACGCACGTTGCAATTTGAGCGCAACTTAAGTAGCGCTGCATGAGTTAACTCACGCAGCGCAACTTAAGTCATTTCTTTCATTTCCCAAACTTTCCAACTTCGAATATTTTCACCCCAAATTCGATTTTCACCATTCTTGCGCCATTCAAAGCAAATTTCCTCCATAATATCAAGTAAGTGATTATTATCCTACTTCTTTGCATTATTTGGTTGAAATTTTCGAATTTTTTGAAGAAAAATAACATTTTTAGGTTTTTATAAAATTGTCTTGCATGTTAAAGATTATGATTGTTAGTGATGATTTAACTTAGGAATTGTTGTTTAGATGTTGTTTAGGGTGCAATGTGGTAGTTTAGGGTTTAGAAAATGTTAGATTTCTTAGTTGTTTAAAAATTGCACTCTATTTGTTTGGTAAAATGTCACAATGGTTATATTTGTTTTTTTATTGCTAATGATGAAATTAGTTAGAATATAGTTTGTTAATGTTGGTTATAGTATGTTTAAGGACAATGTGGTAGTTTACAGATTGAATTGTTAATGTTGGAATTGTTGTGCAGATATGTCTCGGAGGAATACGTCTCAGAGACCGCTTGAGCCGCCTCAGGATAGGAGTGACAGACTTAGGCTAGGGAGGCATACGTCTACTAGTAGTGCATAAAGGGAGAAGCATGTGGTAGTCCTTCCTTTAGCTGGCAGAGGTCGAGGGAGAGTGGGGGGCACGAGGCTTGCCAATGTTGATGATGCTGAGACCTCTTCGTCACAGACTGGTCCATCCCAGACGATGGACCCGACGCAGTATCAACAGGATTATCAGGTTTATCAGGATCCTCAGCCATAGGTGTATCATTTTGATGAGCCTCAGCCTCACCAATATCAGTTTGAGGCGTATCAGCAGCATCAGCAGCATCAGCAGCATCATCATGAGCAGTCTGTTGTTGAGCAGCCTCATATTGAGGAGCCTGAGCAGCAGGAAGATATTGAGCAGCCTCAGGCTCAGCCTCATATTGGATCGTAAATTTGTGCCTTGTTTACCTTGTTTTTCTTCTTTTTTATCTTGTTTGTATAATACTTGTGCTGATATAAATTTGGTTCTTTGTGTTTGCAGGGATGGACTTTGACGTACTTCACGAACCTCATTTTGAGGGTTCTTAATGATGTGTACGACCCGACAATTGCCCCGCTTGTGAGTCGGTGGAAACCTCCTAGGGGTTTACGGATCCTGGACACTATAGAGACGTCATTGATTTGTTGGATCTTTCTCATGTCATCTGGACGCCGTACGAGAGCCGACGAGACGTTACATCATTTCATGATATATGCTGGTACTTCGAATGGATCATGGCCAACAACGACAGGATGGTCTTTCACTTGCCAGAGCGGGTTCTTAGGCAGTACGGGTATGTCCAGACACGGCTCAGATCTCCTACAAAGGTTGAGCTTATTGCGGCAGATGACGTGGCCCAGGCCTTCACAGAGTTTACTTTACATGTTCTCAGCCAGCAGCAGAAGGGTGAACCGGTGTCAGAGGACCAACCGTGGGCTCATAGTAGGAGGTACATGAGATGGTTCATAAGAGTATCACATCCTATTGTGAACCCCCTGCGGCCATTCCTGACTACGTAGCTCAGGCCCCTCCTCGTCCTGTCCTTCCTTACGAGGAGGTTCTTGTTGACCAGCAATGGGCCAAACATCCTCCCGACCCATACCAGATCATCGGCAACATCAGAGCCAGAGTGAATAGTGATATGGGGCATCCTGATGTGTTTGGTAATCCAGAGGTTCTTCGCATGATGCAGGGTATACAGTCTGAGTTTGGCTCAGGATTGCCCATTTTTAATTCCAGGGTTTCTCTGAATTTGAAAGTTTTCACTTGGTAAGTTTCCATACCAAGGCTCAATCCAATTAAGTCCGTAGCGTTTACCAATTTCGCCATATCCCCCGTTTTTTTCTTTGAGATTGATATCATATCTCATTAGGATGTTTTTTCATTTGTATTATGAGAATTATATGAATTATATGATGGAACTGTTGAATTTATTAGAAACCTACTCCCATTTTTGGAAAAATTTCCTTCTATTTGTTTGATTGATTTTCTTTCATCTATATCAGATATCCATATTTAGTCGAATCAGAAATGATTCTATTATCTGTGTATTCGCAATTCAATATACAGAGATATATACTACATTTATCTCTATTTTATATGTCCCTCCTTCTTTGATTTTTTGAGAGTATTTAGAATACTCTAACGTTCGATTCTTTTTTTCCTTAGAGCAGACAGATACAGACTACAGACCTTATAATAACAAAACAAAAATCAAAAATCTATTTATTAATTTAAAATTTGACATTCATTTAGAAATTCAATCGAAATATCAAATTTCTATTTACTTATCCAATTTCTATCGATACATTCTTTTAGATATCTATTTTATTTATCTATATTATACATAATTTAGATATCTATTTTATTTATCTATATTATACATAATTCATCTTAATGCATACGAATTTTGTAATCTAAATTACTGTATTACTGTAATCTAATTAGTCATTCTTTAAAATTCTTATCTTAAAATTATTCTTCTTTTTAGGATATGATATATACTAAAATATCAAATAAATAATAACTATTGGATATTTTCTATTTTTTCGATGTTTGTATTTATTTAATTATGATATAGTAATTTGGTTATGAAGAGCTAATATAAAACAATTAATAACTAAGATCCCGGTAGTTTAGGAAATAATTCCGATAAATCCACAATTTGTGTTATGAGAGCCCGCTTAGCTCAGAGGTTAGAGCAAATGCGATGGTCATCGGTTCGATTCCGATAGCCGGCTTTTTTTCTCTATTTGTTTTCATTTTTGACATAAGGGATAATCTCTTTTGATTTTAGGAAAAAAAAAATGGGAGTTCCATTTCTCTAGAACAAATCAAGACAATAACCTCCTTTTTTTAATTTATTTAGATAGATATACAATAGAATATAATTCGGATACTGATCGAATCTTTCCAGTTATTTTTTTTAGTATAATATTTGTAGTAAAATACTTTAAGTAGATTTCGTTTCATTTATCATATTTGTTATTTAGTTTAGATTTAATTTAGCTTTATGAGATTTTCCATTTTAAATTAAAAAGGAGTGTTTATGTCACGTTACAGAGGGCCTCGTTTCAAAAAAATACGTCGTCTGGGTCCTTTACCAGGACTCACCAGTAAAGTTGGAAGCGAACTTATAAACCAATCGAGCTCGAGTAAAAAATCTCAATATCGTATTCGTTTAGAAGAAAAACAAAAATTGCGTTTTCATTATGGTCTTACAGAACGACAATTGCTTAAATACGTTCGTATCGCCGGAAAAGCGAAAGGTTCAACCGGTCAAGTTTTACTACAATTACTTGAAATGCGTTTGGATAACATACTTTTTCGATTAGGTATGGCTTCGACTATTCCTCAAGCCCGTCAATTAGTTAACCACATACATGTTTTAGTTAATGGTCGTATAGTAGATATATCAAGTTATCGTTGCAAACCTCAAGATATTATTACAGCGAAGGATGAACAAAAATATCGAACTCTGATTCAAAATTCTCTTGTTGAATCAGCCCCCCGCAAAGAATTGCCAACCCATTTGACTCTTCATCCATCCCAATATAAAGGATTAGTCAATCAAATAATAGATAGTCGATGGGTTGGTTTGAAAATTAATGAATTGCTGGTTGTAGAATATTATTCTCGTCAGACTTAAACCTAATTAAAATAAGAATAATTTTGATCCGAGGATTTTCCCTCATTCATGTATAGACGTGGGTGGGTATAGGAAATTTGTTATTCCTTGCCCACTTTATTCCACTATTTTGTTTATTACAGAAAGAACTTAGGAATAGAGAATCCACATCAAAGTTGGAATAATGATATCTATTTGCAAACATTGAGGTGAGTAACATTGATGAACTTGATAAGGGTACGGAAAGAGAGGGATTCGAACCCTCGGTAAACAAAAAGCCTACATAGCAGTTCCAGTGCTACGCCTTCAACCACTCGGCCATCTCTCCTACATAATGATTATGCCCTTCGAGTGAATAGTGAGGCATACATATTCCATTTGCGTAGGCGCACGTAATCAATTGAAACGAACAAAAAAAAACTTACTTCGAGGTCTGCCGTAGGATAAAATTATTTGATTAATAAATAAGTCCATTTTTACGTTATTTCGTACTGTATTGTACAATTCCTTTGTTTGGGGGATTATTTTATCACGCGATAAAAAATGAAATTTTAGAATGGATTGCTACCTATGACTAGATCTCGGATAAATGGAAATTTTATTGATAAGACCTTTACCATTGTAGCCAATATCTTATTACGAATAATTCCGACAACTTCTGGAGAAAAGAGGCATTCACTTATTACAGAGATGGTGCGATTTGATTCTTTTTTTTTTTTTACCGATCTCAGTCTAGAGAAAGAAAAAAAATTTGAAAAAAAAAACCTACGCTTGCTGAAGGTGAAGTTTGGAAATAAAACAATTAATCCCTTCTGTCGTGTATTTCCGATTAATGCAGCCTCATATGCTTCAATTTTAGGTTTATAGTATTAAGCGAAAGGTTATACCTATACCTATGGGGTTAGGTTAATCCTACTCCACTAGTACCAATAGGCGGCATGGGGGAAGAAGCACTACGCTTAGGAATCAACAACACTAGAAAACTTTGTAAAAAAAAAATAAATCCTTCCTTTCTTATCGGGATCGGGACTAACTAGAATGGTTGGGACAATAAACATCCATCTCGTTCGTATTTTGGATACCCATATAACCATCGAAGACTGTTGAAGTGACTAATTCCGGGAAATTTAGCAGCGTTGAGGACAAAGAAATTGTTGAAGTGACTATTTATCCAGTAATAATATACTTGATGTTAATAAAAGATCCTTTACAGGAAGGTTGGCTAGAGATTTCGTGTAAAAATACTAGTCCCGCTAAGTTGATAATGAGAATATTGCAATATTGTTGGATTTGATTCCATGGATGTTTATCGTTATACACATAAAGGAGGAGCCGTATGAGATGAAAATCTCACGTACGGTTCTGGAACGGAGATTCTTTGAACCGAATGACGACCGTAACGGATGTCGGCTCAATCTGAAGGAAATTATGCGGAAGCTTTACAGAATTATTATGAGGCTATGCGATTGGAAATTGATCCCTATGGTCGAAGTTATATACTTTATAACATAGGCCTTATACACACAAGTAACGGAGAACATACAAAAGCTTTGGAATACTATTTTAGGGCACTCGAACGAAACCCTTTCTTACCTCAAGCTTTTAACAATATGGCCGTGATCTGTCATTACGTGCGACTATCTCCACTATAGAAAAAAAGAAAAGAACGAACAACTCCACTAATACTAATAAAAAAAGAAATACTAGACAAAAAAATAGGCTTTCTACATATATATATATATATCGTTACGAAACAACGATTTTTATGAGCTGTAGCAAAGAAAGAAACTTCATAGAAGTCAAAATATGAAGAAATAGATATGCCTAGATACTTTTTTTCTATGGATAAAAGATCTAATTGATAGAGGAAGCACCGTAAAGATCAATTCACAAGGTTTTTGGCCGATACAACAAGAACTGCTTACTTATATGATGATAGATTAGGAATCTGCTTATGTAATAAAGTGGATCCCCTAAGGTTGTGAGCAGCGGTGTAGTATTAGATCCCAAAGATAGTAAGTCTTTTCTTATGAAGAAAAGTCTTTCTCAAAGATTCTATAGAAATTGATATATCCTATATGAAAGTATATGATATATGAAATCGAGATAGTTACCTTTCAGAAAATTTCAATAAGAATGAGCATTAGTGTTAATGTCCGCCGACGAGACGTTACATCATTTCATGATATATGCTGGCACTCCGAATGGATCATGACCAACAACGACAAGATGGTCTTTCACTTGCCAGAGCGGGTTCTTAGGCAGTACGGGTATGTCCAGACACGGCTCAGATCTCCTACAAATATTGAGCTTATTGCGGCAGATGACGTGGCCCAAACCTTCATAGAGTTTACTTTACATGTTCTCAGCCAGCAGCAGAAGGGTGAACCGGTGTCAGAGGACCAACCGTGGGCTCATAGTAGGAGGTACATGAGATGGTTCATAAGAGTATCACATCCTATTGTGAACCCCCTGCGGTCATTCCTGACTACGTAGCTCAGGCCCCTCCTCGTCCTGTCCTTCCTTACGAGGAGGTTCTTGTTGACCAGCAATGAGCCAAACATCCTCCCGACCCATACCAGATCATCGGCAACATCAGAGCCAGAGTGAATAGTGATATGGGGCATCCTGATGTGTTTGGTAATCCAGAGGTTCTTCGCATGATGCAGGGTATACAGTCTGAGTGGAGCATGCTGGAGCAGATGTCGGTTCCACGGAGGAGGAGGAGGAGTCCACATCAGTAGGGTTTAGGCATTATGACTTGTGTAGTTTTGTTTATGATATTTTTGTCGAATTTGGATGTAATCCTATACATTTGCGCTTTTTAGCGTTTTTATGACAATTTCCGTTATTTTGGTCCTTTATTTTTCGTGATTTGTTTATGAGTTAATGCTTGCTTGAAAGAATGCTTGAATGAATAATGAAAAATGCATGCAATTGAATGAATGAATGTATGAAAAAAGGAATTAAAAAAAAGGGAAAAGAAAGGTTTCTGTCTCTTCTGGTTTTCTGCACAGACTAGGTGTGAGTTAACTCACGCATGTGTTAAATCTGTGCGTGAGTTAACTCACGCAGTGCTTTACACTTGCGTGACTTAAGTCACGCGGCGTTAGTTAACTAACCCACAGTTTTACACTTGCGTTAGTTAACTAACGCATGAGTAAAATAGGCATGGCTGCAGGCGGGAGTGTTTTGTGCGGGAGGAGAATAATATTCTATAATTTTTTAGAGGTTTTGCATTTGAATCTAATTCTAAAAATACAAGAATGTAAATTTTAAAGAAGAATTTTGTTATATATTACGGTGGTACTTAACTTAAATGATTAGTTTATGTAATTAAAAAATGTTCATCCAGTCTTCCTTCTAGTAATATCGTGCCTTTTCATCGAATAAATTTTCATCACCAAGAAATTGCTAGAATTCAACATTATAAAAAAAATCACTTTTTTTGGTAAAAATGAAAAATCATTTTTATACACCAAATCAACCTGTTTGTTTCATATTATGAATAAGCAATTTTGATATTTAAAAATTAAGATGTTATTTTTAATTCTTATGAAAAACAAGCTATCTTATGTTTTTAACCACGATGAAAATATTTTTATTTTTAAAATCATCAATCAAAAGTAATTTTTAAAAGGAGCTATTCAGAAGATATTCTCATTTGAACAAGATTTTATATTTTAAAAATTTTAATTTTTTGAAAAAAATATAATTTTAATAATTAGATGATAACTCCTAGATGTGACTAATTTCTTTTACAAAAAACTGTTAACATAGTGACCCAAAATTAAAATGGAAAATTTCATCGTTGCAACAAATAACTTCATGAAAAAGATTTCGTAAAAATAGAAAACTTCATGAAAAGAAATGAGTTTGTGTTATTGGCTAATTTGCATTAATCTATGCTGCATTCCCTTCATTGAAGACAAGTCCACACTATTTCATTTTTAATACCCATTGATTCTCTTTGAGTAAGTGAGTAACCAATACACACACATGGTTTACCTATTAGGAGTTCAGAACCTGTATAGGTGAATATCTCTGCTCTAAATTCGTTCTTACTCTCCCATATCTTGATGCTAAAAAATGCATTTATTTCACAATCCTAAATAGCAGTCTCATTTTTACCCTGCTCTTCCACACTAACACGACTCACTTTTACTTCTGTAAAATTGTGAAAGATCAATTTAAAGCAAGGTCAAAAAATCAAACATAAATGGATTATAAAACTGTGCTCCAACAAAAAAAAATCTTACATACAAAGATTGTTACATGTCACAACAACCTAAAAAAGGAAAGAATGGTGTCTTTTTTTAACCTTGTATGTTTGTGAGTATACATCCTATCCTAACATCCAATATAATCACCAAGTATTTCTACTATTTTCCCAATAATACCCAAGAAAAGTCTTAGCAGCATCCAAACTAGGAAACCAAGTAGGTTCAAGAAAAATCCTACTCAAACATTCCAAATTCATCTCACTACTTCCCATCATAACAACCAAAACTTGTTTATAACCATAAAAATATCTCTTCATCTCTATCTCAATCCTTTGCAACCCTTGCAACAACTGAACCTTCTCAAACTCCTTCCTCTCTGAATAAACCTTCATTGCTTCTTCCATTACCCCTGGCCCACCCGTGGGGTCCACTTCAACTTCCAAAATTTCCGGCACCTTTTGCTTCAAATCTCTGCACATTTTTGTTATTGTAACAAACTCTTTCGAACGAAAACAAAACGGTACCGTTTCGTGATTTTCGTTCATTTCATTCATCGTTCTTGTTCCTAAACCCAATTGCTTCTTCAGTTTCAGAAAATCTTCTGGATCCATCATCATGTGTAAATCTTCAATTTCCGTTAGAATCTTCCAGATTCTTTCCACCGCGTAAATCTCACTCGCGGCTTTCTCGAATATTTTGTTATCTATGGAATCATTCACGCGCTCTAGTAACACACGCGCGGCACGTGTCCAGGATTCAAAAATCTGGTGTGTCGCGTGTAGAATTCTGTTCTCGTGGTTTCCGATATGATCAAACGGTGTCGTTTCTAATGAGTGGATGAAGTTCGGTTTGCAAATGTCGTCGTAACGGAGAATCGGTTTACCGTTGAAATTTTGTTCTCCTAAACCTAACGTGTAATTACACGTCATCATTTCAGATTCCACGGTGGAAAATAGTCTCTGTGCTAGTTGTTTCGATTTCTGCCACGTGGCAAGTTTTGGTAGCAAGCTTTGTTCGCTATAGCTTCTAAATTGGTCTTGGTATATTTTGCTAAGCTCATTTATCGGAGCTTTGCCACATGTATACGTGTTTTGTTCCTCGTCATGGCAGAGTAATGCGATGACGTGGATTTGAGATTTAGCCAAGGACTCTATACGTCGAGTCCACTCGCGTTTGTTGATGTAGGGTCTTGGATCGGATAAGACGGTTGTGATGAGACGAAAAGTGATTTCAAGAGCGGTTAAGGCGGGTTTTATGATGGGCTCGTTGGCCCAGTTGGGGAAGGTTGATGAGTACCAAAGGGTTTGGAGGTGAGGGAGGTGGAGATAGTTTTCATATGTTGTGCAAAGTGTGGATGAAGCTGTTGTGATGTCGTTTGGTGTAAGTGGAAGAGGGAGATGAAAAGTGGGTAAAGGTAAAGATAGTTTAGGTGATTTGGGTGATATGTTTGAGTTTAGCATCTTTGATTTCCATTCTAAATCAACCATCTTGGAAAAAAGTAGAAGAGAAAATAGTGTATGCAAATATATTGTATAGTTTGTGAATGAATTGAATTGTTTAAGTGGTGTTGGTTTGAAGAGGGCAATGAAGAGAAAAAGGATATTTATAGTTGTAAATAGATATGGATATGAGAAAAGGAAGATTTAGAATTCTTTTTTATGGAGAAGAAAAAAGACGTGTGGACTGGGAAGGAATCAGACAAAGGCAGAAAATGAAGAACGAGGAATTTGAAAATTACGGCGTGTGGGATATGTTGTATCATTTTTAATTTGAATTTTAAACGTAAAATATGAGTCCACTATTTATTAAATATTATATGAAAAAAAAATGAAATGCATCATAAAAGTAAAATACGTTCACCGTCAATATAACAAATTTTATTGGATGTTGCTATAAAATTATTTTTTATCAATTAAAAGTAAATCGACATTAAACTACAAATTTGTCATATATTATCGTGTTTTGAAAATGACTTTTGGATTAACTCAGACCCGATATCACTTGTTCAACAAGTCTTGGATCATCGTTTATGAATGTATGTTTCATTCTAAATTTTTCATTAATCTCAATCATTATACTGACTTGAGTGTTTAGAGTCTAAGTCATGCATAGAGACCGACATATCTTTTATCTCTTTAAATTTGTTTGAGAGACTGTTAGTTTGGTACACCAAAAAACTAAATCTTATTTGAAAATCGAAATCAAAGATAGTTTATAAACGACACTTATACTTATCTATAAACATTTAAAGAGAAAAAAAACTATTCCATTAAACAAGAAAGTAGCTTGAGGGGGCAACAAAAGGACATACTTGAATATGTGCATTTTTTATAATAAAAAAAAAATGAATTGAGTTGAATTGAATATGTTGACGGTAAAATTGAATTGAATTAATTAATGGAATGAGAAAAGTAGAGAAGATGGTGGAAAGGAAGCAGCACATGAATCTTATCCATAAAAATACCTAACGTAAAAGGACAAGAAAGGAAGTTGAAGAAGAAGTCCGTTTTTCTTTGTTTGGAATCCAAAATATTAGTAGTGGAGTCGTTGGGTTGAACCTTCTTATTTAGGTACACCAACGCTTTGCGAGCCCCTCTGGTGTTTCGGTTCCTACCTCTCCAAAACTTTGTGGCCGGTCACTTACCAATTACTGTTCCCCAATAGCCACGTTACACATAGTATCATCATCATGTGATTTTATTGTTTAAGTTATCGAAAGCTAGAGACTAATTATTCAAGGTATATTGATAGATCCATTTAAGAGACTTACTCCTTCAAACATAATATTTTACATGTTTATGTTAGAAGTTGAACTTGTGATCACATACTTAAGAGATTCGGTTATCTATCAATTATGTCATATGTGATTAATATCAATATTATATATTATTTTTGTTTTTTAATTTAAATATATTATATTATAGTATTAATTATTATGTATATATAGGTGTATAATGTTTGGGATTTTTTTCTTTAAAAATTGTTTGGGTTTTTGGATTCATATGTGACATTTCTCATGTGGAATCCTACTCGAACATTTTGCCCCTTTCCTCTACGTACACGATAACAACAATTCTTCTCTCCTTCCTACCCAGATTTTTTATACTTTTATGCATATCCCCATTAAAACTTATCTAGATTGACTCACTGTTTTATACAAAAATCTATGTTTTAACCAAAGCGGTTGTTAATCATTTTTTTAACCGCAACAAAAAATAAAATATATCTTAAACAATTTTATAATAACAGGAGATTAACTTCTATGTTCCTTAAAAAAATGAGATTAATTTCTATGATCCTCTTTAATTTGTACATGCATCTAATAAAATCACGACAAATATATATATATATATATATATATATATATATATATATATATATTTGCAAAGGTGTTTTAGAAAGAGTTTAATGGTGATGGTTGACAGTTCAAAACAATTTTGCACACACGACGAATCAAAACATTTTAAATTACCATGCAAATTAAAAATATTATTCAAATATTTTGATTGATTGTGTGCGTAAAATTATTTTGAATCGTCAATCCACCACAATTAAACTCTTTTAGAAATTAACTAAGAATATAGTGTAATAGAGTGACTTGATTAAATGCATGTGTAAACTAGGTTTACAGTATCTATATATACAAATCAAACTGATATTAACATGTTGAATGGATATGTAAAATTGACAAAAATGCGTTGTCCTTGTGTTTTTGTGTATTTAAATCTTGATCCAAAAACTTGACCCAAAAATAAAATCAAATGGAGAAACTTGAAGAAGAAGAAAACTCAAATGGAAAAAAAGTGAAGAAAAAAAAACAAGTTCCTCCAAAAAAATAGTGAACAAAAAAGTATTATCGACTGTTAAGAATAAAATTCACAGCAACCAAACTAAAGTGATCAAACAAAGCATAGACAATTAGATAAAGGAGAAGAAGAAAAAACTTAATGATATATATTTACTCAACATGACCCAAATTTGATCCACGTTTATAAAAGAGATATTTCTTCGATCCACAATCAAAGAGTTTCTTGCAAAGATATACAAGTGTTACAAGAAATTAACATTAAATTATAATCTTTTCCCGAATCTTTTCCCATGAGATTCAATAATTTCACTCACCAAAGTGTTTATTGTTTCACAACCATATAGTATACTTTAAAAGCACTTGATTCTTAGCTTTTTGATCTCCTGTGAATCCCCTATTTTGATAAACCATAGTTTTCCAGCACCTCTCAAAACTGTGATGAAAACGAAAATTTATAAAACAGGTCGCAGCGCAATGCCTTGTGATTGGCTTCATGTAAGTCACACCTGAGGCAAAAGCAAATCACTAATGAAAATTCTTTTGTGTACTTGGAAAATTCTCTATACGACTCACCAGCAGTTCATGCGTCTCATGCATGGTTTCATGCGTCCCACGCATAAGGCGGAACAACAACTACTCAAAATTCATTGTTTCAAGGCATATGCAATAGTTCTTTACATTTCCATTAAGTTGATGGTAATGCTACTTTAATCATCAATGACATTGATATGTACCTTTGCATCCAAATACACTATGTTGTCCACGACCTTTCACATTTAACTCTTCAAAACTCATAACATCTTTGTTGTCTTGAAGATTAGCTTGCCTTTAATTACCTTTGGTTTTTTAGGTAGTCCAACAAGTCGTACCATACCTTCTTCAACCTTCGGAGTGCGCCTCTCTATCCTCTTAAAGAATTCCTTGCTCTCACTTATAGCATAATACACAAGGACTTCATAGTTGTACCATTATGGTGCCACCATTTGTCTCCTCCTAGTCCCACTAATGGATGACTCCGCCTCAAGATGGGTTTTCTCCACCTCAATTTTCAAGTTGTTGGGTATTCATGAATACTCAAGTTGGGTATTCAATGTCCCCTATCAAGATGATCTTGAGTATTCTTAGTCACGCCTCTCTAGAATGATGTTGGGTATTCAATGTCCCTTCAGACGAACACCCCTTATTCATGAAGATCAACTTGCACGTGTCTCTGATTCCAAGGTAAGATAGTTCACCTTCTTCCTCCTCTCAACTTAACACCACTAAAGAACCTGCATCCTCATAATTCTCTCAGGAAATTGTGAATTGCGTGAAATCGTCATTGTCCCTTTAACTCGAGACATTTCCTCTTGAAGTGATATTCTTGTGACATTTGAAGTATTTATACTTCTACTTGTCCCCCATCCTTAGAGTTTTCCCAATTTCCTCTACTCCCACATCTTCCTCTTTAGACATTCAAGTCTTCCCAACTATCATTAAACCTCAAGTCTTGGGATTTGGTTAACTCCATGGCTCTCATCACCGTTCAGACTTCCTCGAATGGGGTTGTGACTTCTTTACCAAAAAAGTTTGGTATCCTTAAAGTGCTCGAAGGATATAGGTAATGCACACAATAAGAGCAGAGTTTTTTCTTCATCCTTACCATCCTAAATGATTAAAAATGTTGTTTCAGAAATTGTCTATGAGGTAACGACTTGGTTATATGCAACGAATCCAACTTTAACCACATTGACGTTGTGGTTGTCTCCTTCGTGACTCCTCTCGAAACTTTGTCTCTAGTGTCCTTATGACATGGTAGCTGACAACACAACCTTAACCTTCAGTGTCAATGTACACTTTTGTTGAATCAAGATCACTTATATCTTCACCTTTCACAACCTAAAATCAAATCATTGTCTCCGGTAATTTTTTCTATATCTCACTTTTACTCATGATGCTCCCTTAATAATTTGTTCCTACTGTTTTACGGTGGACAAGAAATGTTATGAATAGAGAAATGACATACCCTATCTTGAAGGATAAACTTATAAAAACAATACTAGTATCAACTATGAATACATTTAATACGTATCAATTTTCTTAATTTATGTGATTAGTTAATATTGTATTTTTAGGGAAGGATGTAGTAAAATATTTAGATTATGGATTTAACTCGCTAACTAATTAACATAACACACTAGGCTCTATTTGATAAAAATGGTAGAACTGGCTACTAACAAATGAAGAGGTGACCTTATAAAGGATAATAAATTAATAAATATGAAATTATATAAACTTGGTAAAGTTAAAGTTTGAACTAATTTATAAATATGAAATTATATAAAAATTATTGTTGATTCTTATTTAAAAAGTTTCACTTAAACGTAAAAAAAACTTTTTATTTAAGATAACTGAGATAAAAATAATTTGCGATAAGATAAACGTCATTTAAAGTAATATCTCAAAAATCTTTATAAACTTTTGTGAAAACAAATATATACGTTCATGAAAAAGATAATTGTTACTATAGAGTAATATGAACTTATGTGTGTTTATAAGTTTTAATTTAACTAGTAAAAATATCAAAATTGTTAGATTAAATATTGTGACCGAAGTTTGAACCCGACTTCTTCATTTATATGTGTGAGTTTTCAATTATCTTTTATTTTGTCTATCAACAAAAAAACATTAAAAAAAAATATATGAACTTATAAGTTATGAAATATTCACTATAAGCCGGGGTTTCAACTTACAAATATAGCCATTATTATGAGAAAATCCATTTCCCTAACCGCCTCTATGTGTGCTTCGAAGAAAAAATGGTAAGGATATTTGAACATTCCAATTTTTCTTACACTCTTTAACCTTTCATTTTTGCTCTATCTCTTATTTTTATTACGTCACAAATATATCACATTACTTCCTTTATTTCTTTCTTTCTCAAAGTGTGAAATAGGTCTATGAATGTTGAAATATTATTTTCCAAAAAAGATATATCATAAATATACTGTAGAATTAATAATTTAATCAGCTTAATTTACCTTTTCAGACTAAAGTTCGTTCCATCACTGCGGCTTTATTTTAGTTTTGTTTTCACATACCATATCCATATCACATCCATTGCAGCAATCTAATGCAAAAGCAAACGGCGCAAAAGCCATCAAAATTAGCAGAACAGAAACATTGTTTATTCAGATATCTTTAGTGCTAAAAGATTTTGTTTCCTAACGACAAGTACCTAAAGTAAATCAAATCTATAAATTGAAAAGGAGTGATATTTTGTATTCCAAAATAGTGGCAACTTCATCTAGTCATATATATTTTTTTTGAAGAGATCAAAATGAAATTATATACCACAACACAACAGCAGTCCCCAAGCACAAGGTATGCCTAGGGAACCACTAAGAGATGCAACAGTTCAAGTACACCGAAACAAGAAAAAAAAAAAAAAAAGTTAACCAATACCCAGACACTGTAAGGGGCTAGACCACCACCTTTGCGTGCCATAAACAAACACAGCCTGCTTGGCCTTCAGCCATTCTAATGCTAGTAATTTGACCTTATCTAACAAGCGAGGCCCTGTAGTAACAATATTCTTAAACAGACGACTATTACGCTCATTCCACAAAACCCAAGTACACAAGAGCCAAATAAGCTGTAAGAATGACCTTCTAGCTTTACCAGCTCCTGCCAAGTGAGAAAACTGCACCAAATGATCTTCAATAACATTAGAGTCCACCCCATCAAAACCTATCCAACCACGCACCAGCTGCCACAGAGAATCAAACGTAGAGCACGATAAAAACAAATGAGCAGCCGTCTCCACATGACCACATCCAGAAACACACAGACTATCATCCGCCTGAATAACACCACGAAGAGCCAGATTAGCTTTCGTTGGAAGGCGATCCCGAAGCAGCCGCCAAGCAAAAACCGAAGCCTTCGCGGGAACTTGCCGATGCCACACCATCTCAACAGGAAGCCCCTGTTGGGAGTCATCACCACCAGTCAACAGATCATAAGCTCCTCTCACTAGTCATATATATTGTTGGATTATCCAAAACAATGTTATAAGAAAATTAGTTTAAAATTTTTGTTTGGTTGGATTATAATTTTGGTCCTCTAAAGTGTATTTATGTAGTTTTGGTCCTCTAATTAGTTTGTGATGTGCTGGAAAAAGACTTGAAGGATTGAATAAGTAGAGCCTGCTAAAGTGTAAGGTTACCAAAGCTCTCGCTTTAAGTCCCTCAATAAAAATAAAAAATCTTTAAATCTTACAAAAAAACGGCACTGTATTATGATAAATAAGAACCTATATTTTCAACATTGTTTTAGACCCTATTTACTTTTAAAAGTTATTAGACGGCCCCAAAGTGAAGGCTACATGTCCAACCAAACTCAATGAAAATCACTCGAAAAAATTAAATGGATGAAATTAAACATAACTCAAACTACATATACAATAGTATAATATTGATGTTTTATATTATTATTATATCACTTGAATATTTTTATTATTTGAAAACAATATCTTAAATTTTGGATCGTAATTTAATCCTTCCAAACCTTAAAGGCTGCAGTGAAGAGGATAAAGAATGAGGGATAGATAAGGAGTAATGAAGAGATAAACTTATATTCCTTCTCAATTAATTTCCCTTTGTGATTTAGCCTTTATGGCTGTTATTACATATCTTTGTTTGTCCAAATCAGCAACGATTTTATGGCCACCTGTACAGACCTAAACAGGTAGCGTGAAAAACATGTGTTGCACCAAACGCTGTCGGTCCAAGCTGGACAGATCAGGTTGCACTGGCGGTGCACAGCCACGGCATAGAATACCGAGCCCATACATACTGCCACATGGGGGAACGAAAATGGCATCACTATGAATCTCATTTAAGTTTTTGATAGTGATAACATTATGAAAAATGTTGTGTACATATTGCGTGAGTGTATACACCATAAAATAAAAAGAAAATGAGAAGTAATGTGATATATCATAATGATTTTATAGGAAGAGTTAGAAAAAAGTGAAGTATTTATTTTTTATTTTTGAGAAAAGTAAAACGATATTCATTCATTCAAATCGATAGAGTACATCAGATACAAATATTAAAAATGTAAATGGTGAATTTGTGAACAAACTCACAACACTCAAGTTAACAGCATACAACACAAAATGCCTACATATAATATGATAAAACCTAAGTCACTGAAATACACATGTTTCCGGATCTGCAACGTTGACGCCCAAATCATTGGATGAATTTGTACTTGACTGACGTGAATCTTTCAATATGAAAAAATTAACACTACGACAAGACGCGAAATCAAATGTCGCACAAGATGACGAACAACACAAAGTCGCACTTAGACGACAAAATCACAACAACAAAAAAAGGAAAAACCTGATATATGCGAAAATCATTTATTTAGATTGAAAGAAAAGGGAAAAATGATGTGGAGGGGTGATTCTAGGTCAAAAATTGATCTAAAATCATCCCTCTTCGATGAACAAAAAAGAAAGAAAGTTTAGAGAGAAGTTGAAGTTTCTTTTACTAAAAAAACTAGAGTCCGTGTTTTTTAAGAGATGTTTATTTATCATTGTTGTAAGTTTATACTAGGATATTTCCTTTAGGATTGGAATCTAAAGATACATGCATATGATATCTTAATCATGTAATGATTTATATTAGTTAAAGTACTGATAATGAATATATGTACGAATATTTATGTACCCACTAGGTAAGGGTAGAGGTGGAGACAGAGGAGGTCCTCTAATGGCTTCAGCCTCTGCAGTCTTTTTGTAAAAAACAAAAAAATAAAAACATTCCCAATGTATAGAAATATTTGATGCATTTCACGATGAACAGCCTATATGTAAAAATAACCTGTCTTAAAATGAATGATTTTTTGCACTTGAGATACTTTATTGGTCATGTAATTTCAAAGTATAGTGTTTAAATTTTGCAGAGATAATCGTAAAATGATTGTTAATGTCACATTAATTAGTAACAAATCTCTCTCGTTTCTTTTATAAATTGATTCTTTTAATTTCTAATGCAATATAAATTTATATTAAAAAAAAATCAGTTTTACCCTCTAGTTCATATTACTTGCATTATTTTTAAGATGATATTTTTCACTTTACATTTATGATAATGATTAATATATCAATTTTTTACTTGTTCAAAAAAAAATATTTTTAAATATTATTTGAGAGAATGATAAATGACAACTTATGAAATATTAGTCATAAGTAGTCATTTATCATTCTCTCAAATAATATTTAAAAATAATATCATTTTTCTTTATTTATTAGATAACACATTGTAAAACAATTAACACATGGTTCTAAGTTGTTATAGATTCAAAGTAATTGTGCTTGATTACACTATGTATTTGTTTAGAAGTTTGGAGGATAGAAGGTGAAAATAAAGCAAAATTTTAAACATTATTTGAGAGAATGATAAATGACAACTAATGACTAATACATTTTTAATTTTGACAGCATTATAACAATAGAGATTGAATTTGATATATAAGTGGTGTACCGTGGATCATCATTGGATGGGACAAATATTCTTGTTTAGAATGAGAAAAGGCTTGGTGATGGTTCAATTTTAATGCCACCTACTCACTCTAATTTATCTATTGATGATCTTTTGTGGCTGATTTGATTCTCCCAAATAAAAAAGCTTGAAATATTCTCTTTATATTACAATAGGTTTTGATTTGGCAAATGCTGCAAGAATTTTTATTACATCACTGTTTGATTCGGTTGATAATGATAGGCGTTTTTGCACTCAATAAGTCATTGATACCGACTTCCTCAAAGTCTCTAGTGAAGGGCATATAATTTGGAGAATTCAAGCTCCTCAAAAGTTTAAAATTATTTTATGGCGCATTTTTTGGAATTTCATTCCTATTAGAATTTAACCTATTAATGATAATGACCCAAGTGTGGATTTTCAAACCAATTGTGTGTTATGTGATTTCCAACTTGAGGATTCTCTACGTGTTTTTTTCAGGTGCTCTAACAGTTGCAATATTCGGAGAAAAACCACTTTTTATGATGCATGATTTGAGTTCAATAGTAATAAGATTGATGCTAGTGTGTGTATTAGAGATGAAAATGGTGGCTTTGTCTAAGCCAAAATCAAATGGATGCTGTCAAAATGTGTTGTCCATGTCAATTAAGCACTTGAATTACTAATATACACCCATACATAAATGACCATAATTTAAAATAGTTTTAAACAAACGGAACATATTTTTCTTTTAAAATAAAACAAAGGGGTTATAGTTATTTTTATCCGTGAATATTTAACAAATGGATATAATAATCCTCCCTATATCGAAATTACAAAATAGTTCATGGTTGTGCACTTTATTAGCAAACGGTAAAAATTAGAAGGAAGAACAAGTTTGCAATATAAGCCAGAAATAAACTTAGAGCGCAAGTTAGATCATTTGAGTGTATATTTCAGTTGCATTTACATTACATTTAGTTAGTTACAAGTTAGTTATGATGGGTTGTCATTTCTAGGTTCTAGTTTGTACATATACTACAATTTGTAGTTGAATTCATTCATTCAATGATAATCATTTTTCTTTGGTTTTCATCTTTTCTCATGTTAGAGTAGTTCTTAGATACATTATTAGTCAAAATAATTTCTTACATTAAAATAGTTCTTTAATGTTGACATTAACTCTTTTGACTAACACAGTGCATAATCTGAAACAATTTTAAAAATTTGATACATTAATAAACTATTATGCCCATTCGTTACACATTCAAGAACCAAAATGAATATTTACTCCTAATCAAATGGTACATATACATAACATTAATAGTTGGGTGGATAGGGTATAAAGTTGATATGGCGGTTGGGGTAGAATAGTTAATGAGTGAAGCCATAAAAGTGTTATCGGGTTCGATTCTCACATCCAACACAAAATAACAAATTAACATATTGGTCATTTCAAACAAAAAATACATCAACATATTTTGATATATATGCCAAAAGTGCAAAATAAGCTTATATTGAAAGATGGAGGTAGCAAAATAAGCTTATATTGAAAGATGGAGGTAGTAGTGTGCAACTCAAGGAATATAGTGAGAGAGCATCTAAGAAAGGAATATAGTGACATGCACTTGTTCGATTACCACTCTTATAGAATATATGGATATTGGATTAGTATGAATCATGATGCCCAATAAATTGGCTCATTTGACATTTGATTTCGTCATTGTCAAACAACATGCATCCATCTAATTCATAAATCTATCTATATGTGTGATTTATCGAGAGAAAAATTATATAATAAAATCTACATATATCCTTTAAAATAAATCTATCTATATGAAGCGTGGCATATGATAAGAAAAAAAAATCATTTAGTTTGTGGCTTGTCTTTTCGAGCAAAGTGTCTTTTAGGGAAGCAAAAGCATATCTCCTTCCATTTTGATCCAACCACAATATCAATCTCTTTCGTTTATTCAATTAATTGGGCAACACAGCCGTTTAACGATGAGGATAAAAATTGTCTATCACCCCTCAAATCATGTATATATGTAATATCAATCCCTTTCTTTTGGGGATTGGTATGAATCATGATGCCCCATAGGTCTGGAATATATGTGAAAAGTGCATGATAGACTAATATAAAATAATTAATCTTGAATTATTTTAAATACGATTTTATTAATCTATATTTGAGAAATGTTTGAATTTAGAGGGCCATAAATTCAAAGGGTTAAATAGCTTAACTAATTTGAGCTAAGGATTAAGGTTTTAAGGACTTGAAAGCAGGGCTCAAGTTCTAGTAAGAAAAAAAAACTAACATTAATAATTAGCATCCTAACCTTTGTACATCACTACATTGGACCTTTTTATCATGTAGAATTTTCTTTCTCGAAAGACCTAAGGTGTTTGCTTAAGAAACTTTACACTTAGACAATCCAAGATTCTTTACATATAATTTTCTCCATTTTTTTTGGGTACAAATATAATTCTCTCCATTTAATTGACATTTGTATTTAACTAGAGAGAAATATACTCATCGAATATAATAAATCACAGTTAAACTCAATTAGGTTCGGTGTCACCCATGTTTTGGCATCAACAACACAAATGTACGTAACAAAAAATGGGAGCCTTATAAAAAAGAAATATTCGAGAAATTGTTGTAATTTTTGAGATAAATTTTATTTCAAAAGTATTTTTGTGTTAAGTGATTTGACCACGTGAAACTATTAAACTTAAGGATTAACTTGTTTATTTGGTCAAAGAGTTATGTGACATTTATCAATGTCTATAAATGCCTTTCATACTTAAAGTAGGAATTGCCACAACCTCATCAAGTAACGTGTCACTTATTTTTCTCTTTAGAAAAAACGGTTATGACTAACGCAAGATAAAGAACAAGAAAACACGCCTACTCCTCAAACAAAAAAAGAAAATTTGTTTTCTTCTCCTCCATTTTACTTCCTAAGATAAACATAAATTTGTGTTACTTGTTGTTCTGTTACTTCCATAACTAGGAGAAGAACCGGTTGAATCTAGGGAGTCTGCGCACATTGAGGCAGATAAATTCCAAGGACAGTCCTCGTGATGCCTCAGGTTAATACTAACGTGTTCAATTTAGTATTAACATGAGGCATCACGAGGACTGCTCTTGGAATTTATACACCTCAATGTGCGCAAACTCAGCGGAATTCAACTAGTTCTTCTCCTAGTTATGGAGGTAAGAAAACAGCAAAAATCACAAATTTATCAGGCAGATGTTTATCTCAGAAGGTAAAATGGAGGAGAAGAAAACAAATTTTCTTTTTTCTGTTTGAGGAGCTTGTGTGTTCTTGTTCTGTATTTTTGTGTTACTGATTTGCAAGAATATATAGTCATGACCATTTTTTCTAAAGAGTATAAGGTCATTGACCGTTTTTTCTAAAAAAGAAAAATAAGGACGACATGTTACTTGATGAGTTAGTGAGGTAGTGGATATTCTTACTTTCAAACATGAAACACGTGTGGATAATATATTATAGACGTTAATAAATACCACATAACTCTTTGACCAAATAGGCAAATTAATTCTTGAGTTTATTTGTTTCACGTGGTCACATCATTTAACACAAAAATACTTTTGAAATAAAAATTATCTCAAAAATTACAACAGAAATAATATATGTCAAGATTTATCCGAGTCTACAATATGAAAAGTTGACATTTTTCCCACATTTGTAAAGATGGGTGGCACAATTTTCATGCGTACTAGCATTTGAAGCACCTACACTAATTCATAATGTGATTAGCAAGTTATGAAAATGTCTAAATCTATGTCTCTTTATTATTATCGCTAGAGATCAAAGTGTCCCTTAAATTCATTGGCTATAGATTATTACCCGCCATAGGTTGAATTATTATAACAAAAATGAGTCCCAACTTTTTCTCTCTCAAAGATGATAATGAATCATTGAATCTTTACTGAAATATGTACGTTACGTACAAGGGCGTAATCTTAATGTACATATATACATATTAACCTTTGCTATTAAAAAAACTCGCAAGGGCATAGGCAAGACGTGCCACATAGGTGTGATCATGGTCACCCCTAAATTTTATGAAGTGATAATATCTAAAATAAGCATGTTTTCTTAAAAAAAATATCTAAAATAACATGTTATTGAGTATTATCTAGTTTGTATAACAACTACTCACTTTAATTTTTCTTCCGAAAAAAAAAACTATTCACTTTAATTTGTTTAAAATATATTGGAAAAGTTATCAAATAAGAAGGTTTTTATACCCTTATGTTATTATTAACTAAAAAAATAAGGAAAAAAACTTAGCAGAGCATATCCTTTATTATAAAAGCTAGACTTGCCAAGCTAGCATGTTTTCCCTTTCTTAATAAAAAAACATGTTTGCCCTAATCCATCCTCATTTTTCTTCCCTTAACCGTAATTAATGTTAATCAACTTAATCAACCACTCACTACATCTCAGCCGTAGATCTTCCCTCCCTAAACTGTAATTAATGTTAATCAACTCAGTCAACCACTCACTACATCTCAGCAGTAGATCTTCCCTCCCTAATACGTAATTAATGTTAATTAACTCAGTCAACCACTTCCTCCATCTCAGTCGTATATTTATGGTTGCCTAATACGTAATTAATGTTAATCAACTCAGTCAACCACTCACTACATCTCAATCGTAGATCTAATAACCTTTCATGTTCATATATTAACCAATACACCTATCAGAGTCTTACGTTGTACACTTCCCCATCTATATTGACATGTACATTTCCATAATTCTCTGCTACCATCATTTTTACATCAAAACAGTTTAGAACTACAATGGAAAGTGATGCACAAACTCTCTTAGCCTTGCACTGCTTGAAGGGTACAAATAACACAACAAAATCTAACCATGTTTCATCTTCTTTCTTGATATCTTTTGTTTAGTTTCATATATATTTTTCAACTTGCACTAATTTGTTTGGATATTTGATCTTTTTCAGCTCCATTAGATCCAAATTCAATAACTGATTTAGACAAGTTTGTTAACAAATTGCGAGTTTAATATAGAACTCTTCAACTAGAGTTCCGTGTAACAGATGTGAGGGAAAAATTATCGGTATTGTGTTTTTATAGTTGTGATGTTTCAACTTATAAGTCCATTTGATCATTTTCCTCACTTACTAATTTCAGATATATATATATATATATATATATGTTTTCCAGGATGCACTTATGTTGCCAAAAACCTTTGTCTCTGATTTTGGTGCATCCCTAGGTGATTACGCAACTTTTATCGACCCAAACAACAACCAGTTTAAGGTTATGGTTGAAAGGATACGTGGTACCGTATTTTTAACTACTGCGTCCAATGCCATACGCGACATTTATATTTTTATTAGCCATTTTGATGTTTTTGAATTTTCTTTTCATTTTAATGCAATTTATGGTTTTATCTTTCCAGTTTAATGTGCTCTCTTTTAATTTCAATGCAATTTATGGTTTTCTCTTTCCAGTTCAATGTGCTATCTTTTAATTTCAATGCAATTTATGATTCAAATTTTAATAAGACACAAATTATAATTCCCGAATAACATATAAACAGCAAATCCAAATCTATTTGAACAAGTTACTTCATAACATTTTATGTAACAGATTCAAAATTGAATAAGACACTTTTAGTTTTAACTAGCCTTCAGCAAAAAAATATTATATAGATCACGAAAATCATATTATGAAGGACATTTAAAATAAAGATATCAATTGGTTAACAAAATATTGATCAATATATTTTTTGTTAACATTATTGTCTTACTGTCTTACTTTATAGATCACTAAAACTATACTATCTTACTGTCAACATAAAACTTAAGACTACAAAGATGCATGTTTTCTGCCAAAAAAAATAAACTATTTCAATTCCCTCTATATTTTAAATGTACCCTGCACCTGGCATGCTCAAAAATGGGTTGTTATGAGTTTTGAAAGATAAACTAAAACTTAAGACTATAGAGATGCATGATTTCTGCCATAAATCAAAACTGTTTCGATTCCCCATATCTCCTAAATGCTAGTGCGTCTGGCATGCCTAAAAATGGGTTGTTATGAGATTTGAAAGCTAATATAAAACTTAAGACTATAGAGATGCATGATTTCAGAAATAAATTAGAACAGACTTTAAATTCCCTCTATGTCATAAATGTTGGTGCGCCAAAACATGCCTAAAAATGGGCTGCCAATAATGATACAATAAACACATAAAAGACAAGTCAACATGTATGAATTTAAGGAAAACTAAGCAATAATATCATTTAATTGTCATTCGTCTGTTTTTAATAGCATTTAATCATATCAAAACAGATATGATTACTGTCAACATAAAACTTTACCTTTTCACATATAACTTTACTGTCAACATAAAACAATTTACAAATATTTATGGAACTTAATGATATTCATGGAACTTAATGATATTTCATTGTGATTAAAAGAAAAATTATTACTTATCATTGCTATTCGAATTTGAATTTGATTTATGGCTGAAATCATGCATCTCTATGATTTAAGGTGCGCCAAAACATGCCTAAAATGGGCTGTCTCTAATGATCGAGTAAACACATAAAAGACAAGTCAACATGTATGCATTTAAGGAAAACTACGCAATAATATTATTTAATTATCCTTCGTCTGCTTTTAATAGCGTTTAATCATATCAAAATAGATATGATTACTGTCAACATAAAACTCATATAAAACTTTACTGTCAACATAAAACAACTTACAAATATTTATAAAACTTAACGAAATTTCATTGTGATTAAAACAAAAATTATTACTTATCATTGCTATTCGAATTTGAATTTGTTTTATGGCTGAAATCATGTATCTCTATGATTTATGGTGCGCCAAAACATGCCTAAAAATGGGCTGCCACTAATGATCGAGTAAACACATAAAAGGCAAGTCAACATGTATGCATTTAAAGAAAACTATGCAATAATATCATTTAATTATCCTTTGTCTGCTTTTAATAGCGTTTAATCCTTGCCATTTGAATTTGAATGTAGATGTCATCTATAGAACAAGTCAAATTTTAAATATTTATGGAACTTAATGATATTTTATTTTGAATAGAAGAAAAATTATTGTCAACTATTGTGCATTATGATTGACACTATCTTTCTCAGTTTCTCTTACACTCTCTTTCTCGATTACATGACCAAAGACATCTACAACAAAAAAAATTGCATTATCATTTACCTAAACAGCTAAAAACAAGTTTGTATAACTAAAAAGTAGGACATGAATTCAAACACGTTTCGAGGCACATTGCTTGCATTCACCTTTGTGAATGCAAGAGTTTGCATTCACCTTAGAGAAATTTTGTTTCTATTGTTGTCGTAGAAGGGAACATATTTTTAAATGTTGTTGAAACTTCTATCAACTATATATGTTTACATTGTCGCGACTTATTCGTTTAACTTCCAGACCAATGCGGTAGCACGGGTCAAGAGTCTAGTTACATAAAATGAACGTATAAGAAGGCTTTAGCTTTGTACACCAAAATAAAACAAGACACTAAGACATTATTTTCGCTGGCAGAATTGATACCCATTTTAAAAATCTCAAGTTTTGGCCACTCCCAAAAATATTCGGACTATAATGATGATGTAAAATGTTTTAAATGAGTTAAAATATAATCTGATGATGTAAAATGGCAAACACCATAAAATTTCAAGAAAACCAACCTCTAAGAACTTCAATTTGGTCATTTTTATAGTATAACTAATAACATTTAAACATTTAATCCAAGTGATTGATTCTACACAATCGTTTTTTTTTTGGTCTAGAAATAATATATTCATTTTGAACCATTGGCTTAAATAGGAGGCTTGGTGATGAGTAATGGGAACTAGCATGGGATTTAAATTCAGAAATTTCAAACCATTGAATTACTTACAAAGTTGATAAATGACAAAGAGGTGAAAGACTATATACTCATTCTTCAATTATATCAAACAAAGTGAATTCTAACCTTGTTAAGGCTATTTTTACCTGCTCACAAAATTGGTCCCACATTTAAAAATCACTCAAATTAGGTCAGTTCTTAGTAGAATCATTTTAAAATGTGAACAAAGTTTTCACCGAATCTATCGACAGTTACCTTTTTTCCAATCATGTCAAATAACCGCAGAAAACACAACCATTGCAAGGCAGAAAAATAATTGTCACCCAAGAAATAACTTGACACAAACGCGAACCAAATAAGACCAGGTGGTAACCCCACAAAATCATATCAACAGAAATATAGAATTTATATAGAACCAGAGCACAACATTAAACCAGTGCGTTAACAAAACAGTAAACATGGACATGACCAAACTGACCAACAAATCAAGATTTGACAACTTATCTTCCAAGCTAAGGATGAAGAAATTTTGATTTAAAACAAGAGGTTTTGGCTTTTTAAAAAGTTCAAAATTATTGTTTAACCTTGAGTTAAGAAATAGAGAAATCCTACTTTACCAAAAGGAGGACACAATTCTATAAGACCATACAAATATAATGTAAGCAAAGATTAGAGATAGAGATAGAGTAGGCGGTTCCAGGTTCAATTGTCATTCAAATATAAAATTATAAAAAATAATAAATAACATTCCCAAAAGGAGTCTAAATGGAAAATGCAAAACAGGAAATAAGCAAACTAAATAACTCCCCGAACGAACATGTGGTTCAGCAATTCTAACAAACCAATATACTTAGTAGTAAATTTTGCATGATCTAGTCATCACCAAAAAGACCAAAACCAATGTCCTCGTCAGATTCTTCCTCTGGCTCCTCCTTCTTCTCCTCCTTGGCAGCAGCAGGGGCAGCATAAGAAATATCAGCCGGGGCAGCAACAGCAGCTACAGCAAACTTACTTGGGTCCTGCATTATACAAAATTAATGAATAAGAAATAAGGAACTAGTTAATATTCTAAGTGCACGATCATTTAAGAGTCCAAGACAAGTCAATACCTTCAAGAACTCCTTAACCTTGTCAGCCTCAGGGAAAGAATACTCGGTTGCGACTGCAACAGCAAGAACATTCTTGTATGCATTCACGAACATGTGAGGTGCAGCAGCAAGTGTTGGATAAGAGATGGCCAAGGAAAGTGAAGTAACCATTGAGACACCAATGGCAAATTTTGCAACAAGGTCATCCTCGGTAAGATCCAGAACCTCAGGGCTAAAAACGGAGCCATTGTCATACACAGAGAGGACCACAAGTCCATATGAAAAGGGCCTGATGCCTAGCTTGGCAAGCAATGCAGCTTCAGAAGAGCCAACCTTGTCTCCTTTCTTGATGAGTTCAACAGGGGTAATGATTTCCACAGTACCCTTGTTAATCTTTGTGGGAATGTTGAGCACCTAAAGTGTTAAAAATAGAAAGATTAGTATGAGAATAAAATCCATGCAGTAATATTGATATTCTAATGGAGAAAGATTACACACCTGGAAGAAAGAGGTCTGGGAAGGATCAAGCCCTGTGTTGCCAGGAGGGACAACAACATCAATTGGAGCAACCAAACCAACACGAGCAGGAGCTCCAACCTATTCCAATTAAAGGGAAATATCATTAAAGTAGTAGGACTAGTGAGTGTATAAGTTATGGATTTGTTATTCATCGAACTAAAATTTAACAGCATCCACAATGAGGATATTGACAACCAAGGAAAATGTCAAACTAAACAACCAAGATTCCAATGATGAAAATTCAAAATTGAAAGGAAACAATTTGTAGGAATAAAAATCGGAAGCAAAACCAAGGACCTAATGTCCATGCTTCAATGGAGGAACGAGAAATTGTAATTGTTTAGATCATGTTGAAGCCAACATTTGTTTGGGAGTTAAGTTTATTTTGAACATGTATATCAAAGTAGTTTTACTAGCAGTGAAACAAAATAACATTTAGGCCCAATCGGATAAACAGCACAAGCGCTTGTCATGAAAAATGCTTATGCATAAGCCTTACATAATTTACATATAGGGCCTGTATGAGATAAGCTGCTTATATAGGCCCCGTTTGGATTAGGCTTATCTTGAGCTTATGCAAAACAGCAAATGAGTTTTCATCAACGAAAATTGTATCTTTGTAAGCAGAAAAAAGCTTGTAAAAAGTATCATAAGCTGTATTCATAAGTTCTCCAAGACAGTTCCACTAAACTTACGTCAGTAGATAAGCTTAAATAAGCAAATCCAAACAGGGCCCTTAAATTGTGAATAACTTAACATAGTTTTAATTCATAGCTAGTTTACCGAGAAGAACCAAATCACAAATTACTTTTAAATCAAAATCAATTTTAGTCATATCACGAAATCATATTTTGCAAACTGAAACTCTTTCAAAATCATTTCAACATTCACCCAAACACACTTAAAACAAACCCAAATCCCATTTAAATCAAATCAAATCATATTTTGCAAACTGAAACTCCTTTAAAATCATTTAAACAAGAATTCAACGAAACACACATAAACTTACAACTACCATACATGTCATTACAATAAAAAGTTCATAACAAAAATAACCGACATCATACATCATACTAAAAGCATTGCATACCACCTCGATTATAAATAGGTGAGTTTACCTTGTACTTGGCAACCTCTTCACTAACTTCCTTGAGGTCTCCTTTGGTGAAAATCAAACCCACATTTCCCTGTTTTAATGTACATGACACTATTATTATAATCTATAAAATCTCAAATAAATATAATTACTTTCAATCCGGAATAATATCCAAATAGTTACAAAAAATAGTACGATAACAAAATATATAAGAACTAAAAAAAACATTTGACTATGAAATTAGCAATTCTTTATACAGAAAACAACCAAAATTTTGCATATTGCTTGCTAAAATACAGAGACTATGATAATTAGCAAATCTTAATCAAGAAAACAGCCAAAATTATAGCTAACTGCTTGCTAAATCACCAACCGATAATTGCCTAATTCTTCGTTCTAGGCTTACTAATAAACATGCAAATACTATCTAATCTAATACTATCAATCTAGTTCAATCTTATAACATTATAATTTAAAAAACAAAAATTTAATTTATAATAAAACAGCCCATTGTAAAATAAATTAAAATATACAAAAATTAATCATATACATCTCACAAAATTATTGAAACAAAACAACCCATTTCATCATTCAGTATTAACAAATCAACAAAAACTCGAGATTGGAAAACTTACAACAAGGAGAGGGATAAGGTTAAGAAACGCATTGTTCCCAGTTTTCTCAGCATGCATCCTCACAGATCTCTTCATCATAGTATTCTTCCCCATAAGAACAACCGAATCACCACGTAAACCACCACGAATATTCTGAAGCTGGTTAGATCCAACGTTATCAGCATTAACAATAAGAATCTGAGTGAACTCATCTAGAAGCTGGCAAAGCTTAACATCGTAAGCTTGCTTCTTCTCAGCTTTGGTTGCTTTTGGTGCCATTGATGATGAAGTTTGAGTTTTTTTCTTAGGGTTTTGATGAGAGCAAAATTGAGGGCCAAGACGAAGATTTACGTCAAGGCGGACAGCAGCGGCGCCGTCGCTTTAACCTCTGATTTTGTGGAGGTTGGTTACTTTTTGGATGTGAAAGTGTAGAAAATGTGGAAACCCTAGAAATTGAGAAAATGGGGGAGAAGATGTTTATGTAGTGGTGAGAGAAAGATGAAAAAATTAGGGTTTTGAGTTTGTTGGTGGTGGGTTATTTTTTAAGGCCCAAAATATTGCTCATTTCCTCTTGATTTTTGCTATTTAACTCCGCAAAACGGCCCATATTTTTTGATAATTTTTATAATAATTTTTGTGACATTTCTCTTTCATATTCGTATTATGTTTTACTTTCTCAATTAGATTGTCTTAGTTGCCAACAAAGAGGGTTGTTCAAACAACACTCCGCTTCTACAAAAATAAATGTTATTTGAACAACCATTTTTTGGACAACTTGTGAGACAACCAAAATATACAAAGAAACGTAGGTTTATGCACAAATCCAAAGCAATAGAAATATAAAATAATAAGATAATGTGAGTGTAAGAGAGAAAATTATCACAAAATGGTTGTTCAAATATCATTTCCCTTCTACAAATGCACATTATTAAAGTTTTATGTCTTATGTTTTTCATATAGTTGCCGTGAAGAAGGCACTTTTTCAAAAATAATGAAAAATCTGAACTTGACTATATGGAAGCCATCAAGTTATATGCTTATGCATTTGCCATGAAGAAGACACTTTCTACAAATACACATCATTTAAGTTTTTATATTAAAAAAAAAGTGGTGGAATAACTAGTATTCTAGAATAAATTTTCTAAGAAAAAACTTAAATGATTTTAAAAAAAATGGGAAAAATACTTGAATAAAAAAGTTCTCTAAGAAATGTTCATTCGGTTCTTCACTAATGTTTAACAAAGCTTAAAATGACTGAAACGACACCGTTTAACAAAATTGTTTGTCCCGTTGATCCTATTCTCCTCAACAATATTGATAATTGTTATGAATGATTGCAAGAAAATGAGGATAATTATGGAATATTGGAAGATTATTTGACCACACGAGAAGAAGGCTGGACTTATGGCTAATGAACCAACAATAGTTACTAGATACCAATCTAGACTCGCATCAATATGAGTTTATAGGTGATTGTAATCATCAAGTTAGTTTCAGAGTCTAATATGGTATTAGAGTCTATCAAGATTCACTTCATCACCTTTTATCATATTACTGTTATCAGACCAATCTAATCTCATCCTAGATATCTAGTCATGTGTGGGTGAGATGTGTTGATAAAACATAAAGATGGAGCTTACTCAAATTCTAATAAAACACAATTCTATAAATTAATAATAATAATAGTCAGCAAATAAGATGCAGCAATTGTCAAGAATTAGACCAGACGTTTAACAGAATGATGATATTGACAATAAATGAAAAAATCAAATTGAGCCAGACAAAACAAAATACTCAAACCAAAATATATACTAATATTAGATAGTGAAGATGGACAATAAACAAAAAGAGAAATTAAAACAACGTATAAGAATAAAATTTAGGAGCAACAACAGGCAACCGTCCATGCTTAGTAGTTAGTACATATTCAATAGCCAACCATATGCTTTAGTGGAACACTTTAGTAATTAAAGCTACTCCAATTTGTGATTGATTGTTACAGTCAAACATATTTTTGGAATCACAAAATGATTTATACCCTTTCTAGACATGCTTAGATGTCTTAAGTAGAATTTCTTGTCTTTCACTAGAAGTGAAACAAAAAAATTCTAGATTAAGTAGAACTTTTTCACTTAATACTTATTCATGTAGAAAGTAAGTCCAAACTCCAAACACAAATTACTTTGCCTCAAGCTCAACTAATTAAGTGTAGTAAACTGAATTAGGAGCATACTAGTTGATGACATTTACACTATAATATGGTACACAGAAAAAACCATTATACATAATTATGGAAAGTTTCACTTTACCATAATTAGGACCATACTTGCAAGCTTATCACTAACCTCTAGGGTTTTTGAAAGAGGCAAATGTGAACTCTTTCTTATGTGAAATGTGGTTGTATTTAATAGTCAAAATTGGTTTAGATATGGAGAGGAAATTACCAAAAAAAACAGGCTGAAGATGGTGCCAAAATTGCAAGGTTGGTTGAGATGGCAGGATAAGACCAGGGCAATGTACTGCAATAATGCAGTGATGCTATGAGCTTAGAATGGAAAAAGTAAAAAAAGCAACGGAGAAATAAAATTGGATTAATGCACAAAGAAGATAGGAAAGCTGGCTGTAACATGTATCTTCATTTTATTCCTTTATTGTTATAGCGAAAAGACGGGTACTCAAATGTCCGTTTTTTCTGTTTTTTTTTTGGCTGATGTTTTGAAAACTATGAACAATATTTATTTATTTTTATGAAATTTTGATTTTAATTAAAACTAAAAATATAAATGTTTATTGTTTTTAAAGAAATTTGATTCCATGTCTTATTCATTCCCTAATAGGCTAATATATACAAAAATACAATGCCTAAAATTAGACTCCTCATCAACCTATATTAATGTATATTAATATACTAATCAACCTATATCAATATACATTAATATACAATAATAATTAGTAAAGACTAATTACAAATAATTAAGATTATTCTATAATCTATCACACCCCCGCAGTTGAAACGGGAGGGTCACGAACGCTGAGACTGTTCCGAAAATCCTCAAACAAGATAAGAGGCAACCCCTTTGTGAAGATATCGGCTATTTGATAACGAGAAGGAACATGATGAACCCGAACCTCTCCATGCGCCACTTTTTCTCTAACAAAGTGAATATCCATTTCAATATGCTTTGTGTGTTGGTGTTGAACAGGATTGTCTGACAGATAAATAGCACTCACATTGTCACAATAGACCAACGTCGCTTTGCGAACCAGACAATGTAGTTTCTAGAGCAAATTATGAATCCAACAGAATTCGGAAACAACATTAGCTACTCCCCGGTACTCGGCCTCTACACTAAAGCGAGATAGAGTAGGCTGGTGTTTTGACGACCACGAGATTAGATTGTCGCCCAAATATACACAATATCCTGACGTGGATCTTCTAGTATCCAGACATCCTCCCCAATCAGCATCAGTATAAGAGACAAGATCATCTATTGAGGAAGGAAAAAGATGTAAACCAAAACGAATAGTGACCTGAATATATCGTATTATACGCTTCAGAGCATTCATATGCTCATTCCGGGGGTCATGCATATGTAGGCAAATCTGTTGAACGACATAAGAGATGTATGGTCTTGTAAATGTCAGATATTGTAGAGCACCTGCAAGACTTCGATACTTAGTCGGATCCTCATAAGGAATGTCTATTTTAGCACTGATCTTCGGTTTAGTGTAAACAGGGGTTTCAGTTGATTTGCAGAAGATCATACCAGCACGGTCGATTATTTCCTCTACATATTTCCGTTGTGACAGAAACAATCCTCCTTTATGTCGAGTCACACTTATGCCCAAAAAATCATTCAAATGGCCTAAGTCCTTCATAGCAAACTCAGAGCTAAGGCTAGCCATTAAAGATTTTTGAAGATCATCAGTAGAAGCCGTCAAGATAATATCATCAACATATAACAATAGGTAGGCCATATCAGACTCATTCTGATAAATGAACAAAGCATTATCTGATTTACTATTAGTAAAACCGATGAGAGAAACAAAATCAGAAAATCTTTTGTACCATGCGCGAGGAGCTTGATTAAGCCCATACAAAGATTTTCTCAGTAAACAGACATAATCGGGATGTACAGAGTCCCTGAAACCCATAGGTTGATGCATATAAACTGTCTCTTTTAGCTCACCATGCAAGAAAGCATTCTTGACATCCAACTGATGAATTGGCCAATTTTTTTATAAAGAAATACTAAGGACGATCCAAATTGTTGCCGGCTTGACAACGGGACTGAAAGTTTCTCCACAATCAATGCCAACATGTTGAGTTTTACCATCACCTACAAGACGGGCTTTATGCCGCTCAAAAGAACCGTCAGACTTTTCTTTATGAGTAAAAATCCACATTGACCGAATAATATTAACATCAAGTGGACGGGGCACTAAATCCCACGTCTTATTTTTAATAAGAGCATTAAATTCATCATCCATAGCCAATTTCCAATTCGGGTCACGAAGGGCAGCAAGGGGGTTATGGGGAAGATAAGGATGTATGACTGTAACCACGAATTGGAATAGATTGGCCGCTACCAACAGTAATGCCATTATTATTGCTCAAATTAAAATAAGACGAGAGATTACCATTAGTGGACGTCATGTGAGATGTCTCCCCGGTGTCCATGTACCAATTCGGATCGGGCTGAGAAAGAGACATTGTGTGCATTGCTAATTCAATGTCTGTTGGAGTCCACTGGGCCGCCGCTGCATGTGCTTGCTGCTGCTGTGGTCTGAGGCCTAATACACCATGTGGATTCGGCCCAGGTGGCCTAGCCCACGGTTGAGTTGGTTAAGGACAAGGAGGCATAGCCCATGGAGCTTGCATCAACGCCCACCGTGGAGGTTGATTCCATTGCTGCTGCACCTTTGTTATTGTTGCGGTTTTTGTTGGACTTCGCACGACCCGAGAAATTATTATTTTGATGTGGTGTTTGGGAAGATGTACCATCATCAATAGTATAATTATGGTTAGTAACAAGGGCTTCTTGTTTGGTGTGTTCCAAAAGGGTGGTCTCCTCCAAAGCCAGTTTGGACCGAGCTGTAGCAAAAAGAGGCAAGTTCTTCTTGTTTTGCATCACAGTGACAAAATTAGAGTATGGTTCTGTCAATCCTTGAAGCATTTTCAGAACAAGGCTGTGATCATTGACAGGAGCGCCAACATTGGCTAGCTGATCGGCGAGACTTTTGAGATGATTGCAATACGCATTTGTCGTCGAAAAATCAGCAAGGCTTGTGTTTGTAAATTCCTTATTCAGATACATAGCCCTGGAATTTTGATTGTCATGAAAAAGAGCAGCAGCCCTTTTCCATGCCCGTTCAGCCGAGTCTTCATCAACAAGTATAGAAGTGAGGATGTCAGTTGAGACAGTGGCATAAATCCACTGTAAAACTACTGCATCAAGCCGCTTCCAGAGAGGGAGATCAGCGGCCTTGGTCTTTTCTCATACGCCGTGATTGCATCTTTCTCTGTCGGTGTGATGATATGTTCAAGCACATCATGTACCCTTGCTTGAACTTTGAAAAGTACCGCCCATGAATGGTGTTGTGATGATTCTAAGTCCAATGTGATGGGAATAAGAAACTTCACGTTGGAGATAGATAAGGCTGGATGATATTTGGTAGTTTCAGAATTTTTGGGAGGGTTAGACATGGTGAGTGGGTGGCAGATTAGAGATGAGGAAGAAGGAGAATGACGGCTTGCAATTTAGGGTTGCTGAAGCTAGAGAGAAAGGAACCCTAGTCTGCTGATACCATAAAGGAATTTGATTCCGTGTCTTATTCATTCCCTGATAGGCTAATATATACAAAAATACAATGCCTCAAATTAGGCTCCTCATCAACCTATATTAATGATATACTAACCAACCTACATCAATATACAATAATAACTAGCAAAGACTAATTACAAATAATTAAGATTATTCTATAATCTATCAATTTTCATGTTATAACAAACCAAATTAATCATGATTATATATTTGAATGACACCAACAATATAACAAAAAAATATATCTAATTTTTTGTATAAATGACACCAACAACAATCTTTGTTATATAAAAAGTTGTTTAAAAGTATAATTAGGATAATGAAAAACTGAGTATAAATATACTTATCTAATTTGTTACATTTTTTAAATGATAAAAGAAAAAAAGCAGATATATATATATATATATATTCATATCGTCTCTGTTGCATTTTTTTTAAATATTTTTTTGAAGAAATCAAAATGGGATTATATTACTAAACCATAGCACTTGCAAGCACAATGTGTGCCTACAACTATTATCAAAAGTACAGAATAGTCAACCACAAGATAATAACAAAACATGTGGTTTAGCCAATACCTAGACAAGTCAAAGGACTTGACCACCACATCCGAGAGCCAAAAATAAACAACCTTGTGCTTGAAAATTTATTCTTATCTATTTATTACATGTTTTATTTGTATTGAAAATTGATGACATTTTTGAAAAAAGAAAAGGTCCATCCAAAAGAGCTTAAATGTGTTATTATTATTATTTTTTGGTACAAAAAAGAGGACAGAGCCCAAGAAAATGTGTTATTTTCTTTAAAAGCATATATTATTATACTTTTTGGCAACATTTAGACTCAATTCGATAAAAAAATAGTTAATAACTCGTAAACTAATTTATAACGGATAACTTAAAACTACTTTATAGTTGATAGCAGATGACCTAATTGATTATATTGATAGTGTTTGGTAAAATTAATGGTTTAAGTATATTATAAATATGAAATGATGTAAAAATCCTATATTTAATTAATATTGACGGTCCTTCAAAATATTAATATTTAAGTTGTTTTAATTTAGATTGTAGGGGTAAAATTGAGATAAATAAATGATAAACAAAACTACTTGAATTAACTTATTAAAAACCACTATAATCTAGTAAAATAAGTTATAAACTTATGGGAAAGTGATGGTTATCAAACAAGTCTTTTTTTAGTCAAATAAACTTATAAAATATAAATTATAAACTCCAAAACATGTTATATCAAACATAACCTTAGTAAAATTGGTGAAAGAGACAAATATACGAAAACAAAAAGCTTGCTACGTATTCCTATTTGTTTCCTTTTCCTTTTTATTATTTTTAATTAAAAATGAATAATTGAAATAAAGACATATTTTTAAATTTCTTAAATTCAATGAGAAAATTAAAACAAATAATGATAAATGTTTCCTGAAAGGGTTATGATTGCATCTGAATGGTTCCCTTGAAACAAAGAGGATATTGATTATACTCCTTAAAAAAATCACTTTGATATGCTTTCTCCCCCCTTCAATTTTTAAATTTAGTTGTAGTTCATTTTCTAATTTAAATGTGAAGATGAGGACATTACAATAGGTTTCTAGTCAATAGATGTGTGCTCTGTTGATTATATCTACTTTATTTAGACACATAAATGTAGTGTTGGTTCAATTTTGAAGTGAAAAAAGTGTAGTTTGGCGTTCATGTGTTATTGGGTCACACAATAGTCAATAAGAAATCTAGCAATATCTTAGGGTAGTTGTACCATAAAGTTATTGAATCTATCAGGGTGATACCTTAACAATCTACGGTTCTTGCTACCCTTGCATTAGCACCGGTTTGATCAAAAGCAAAATAACACTTGACTTAAACTTACTTTAATCTTTCTAAAGTTTCTCCTACTCTCAACATTAGATAAAGCTATTCAAAAATTAGTTTTTTGTTATTTTAAATTTTAATAGGGTTTCTCCTTTTGTTTTAACTATTATATTGGTGCAATGTATTAACCAACTTTTGTTGATGACTATAGTATAATATTAACCAAAGAACTTTGATTGATTATCTTAAGTGGAGTCTTAATTCCAAATCTCTCATTTCAACTACTTTTTTTCATTCACAAGACTTAAACTTAAGATCTTATTTAAATGATTTGAATCCAATTTCAATTGTACTGACCTAACATGTATAATTTCTTATTTGTTAATAGTATCTAGATTTATTTCACATAAGATGCGATAATTTGATTCTGCTGTTGCTTAAATTTCAACTCAAATTATTCAAGCATAGAAAAATGTTTTAAACTTTTAGAATGATTTGATTTTTCACAACCTATTATTCTCACACCTAAGCACAATTCTGGCAATAAGCAGTTCCATCTAATGAGTTGAATGACATGATGGCAACAAAGAGTGACCAAAATTTCAAGTATATATGTTTATACCAATGATAGGTTTAGTAGGTGGTGAATGGTGTCAATCAATAAGACTTGAGAGTCTAATTCAGTGGAAGGAATCTTCTTGAAAGAACTAGAGAATCATAGCTTGAAAGTGATACCTATTAGATATCCACAATAAAGTAGTGTATCTAGCACATGAAATTAAGATGGTGTAGCCTAACCCTTGACTTGGGAAAAGTTGTTGTATAATGCATAATTGCATATATGAATTCAGGGGAGGTATATATGAAATGAAACTATGAAATTGATTGTAGTAGCTAGCAAGTGGGATAATTTTAAATAGGAATTGACCGTATAGTTGTTATATTATGATGACTCTTTATCATTGGATAAAATTTGTCGACTTTGTCTTCAACATATATCAAATTTGATGTAACCATTCGTTGATTTTGGTGATATAATACAATAATGCCAAACCAAGAAGAAAAAGAAATGACTTGCTTAATTTGATGATGTCTTGTACTGTATTGCACTTAGAAAAGCTGGCTTTTGTTTCACGGTTTAGAGTAAATAAAAAGTTTCATAATTATTTGAATTTTGCTGAAGGAAATTATAGTAGTAATATTCAAATTCATGAATCTTCCTTAAAAAAAAATCCATATTCATGAATCATAATGGCAATGATTTTTTTGAAGAGGCGTGAAGGGGCGCTGAAGCAAATGAATTCACTCATCATGGGTTGAGTGCATAAGGAATGTTTGTCTCTGTCTTTCATATAATAATTAGACAAATATATTATGTTTTTATACCGCTAGTACGAAAACATATGTTATAAGACCATACCTATTTTCATCCATAATTTACAAGTAAATGATGCATGCATATATAAAAATACAAACGATAGCAACACACGTTTTAATGTACATGTTTTAATATATTTATTTTGATTATTTATAATTCACATGGTTCAACCAAATCATGTATGTCTCCTATAAATTTTGTGAGACTCATGTGAATGTAACTGATTAAAAAGTGTGTTGAAAAATGTAGATTGCTAACATTTCTCATATATAAAATATTGTCACTGCAAATACAACTAAAATGATAATTGTAAAGAACTAGATAGAAGTTGTGATTCAAACCACGAATTATACATTTCTCAACGCTTAAGGTGTGCATTTAATCACTAACATTAAAAAGAAGAATATTCTCACTAGTTTGGAGCGGTATATAGAAAATTGCTCTTTTCTATCAAGTTTCGCTCATTCTCAACTGAACTTCTCAAAATACCACCGCGTAAGTTAACTCACACAGGTGTTACATGCAGCGTGACTTCGCTATCTGACTTAAGTCAGCGTGAATTAACTCATGTTGGTTATAACCTCAACCTGAGTTAACTCATGTAGGTTATAACCCCCGGCGTGAGTTAACTCACGCAGGTTATAACCCCAGCGTAAGTTAACTCATGTAGATTATAAGTTATAATCCAACGTGAGTTAACTCACGCATGTTATCTTTCAGCTTATCGGATATTTTGATCAGTTTGTATGAAAGTGAATTTTTTTTTAATTGGGAGAAGAGCATTTTTCCGGTATATCTTTCTCTTCCCCTCTTCTAAGATTTTATGAAATAATAATGCTCTTTCCAGTCTAGTGTACGCTTCCCCTCCTTTACAATAGCACTAACATAGCTCCTAATAATCAAACCAATTATAGCAATGATGAATGGACCCAAAATCCCATAATTTTTCCGAACCCACATCGTAGGGCCAATCGAGTTCAAATTAGTAGATTATAAGAATGAAGAGGTTGACCAAAAAAAATGAAGAAGAAAAGAGGGAATCATTCCAATAAGTAAAGTAGTGATTACTTGACAGTCATGCTGCTGTAACGAAAATGATAGCATATACCACATTAACATAATGAAGAACAAAAAATTTACAACTCCTCTTTGCCCAAAAAAAAAATCATGAAAGAGATAAAAAGTTTGTGTGTATAGGACGATGTTCCTAAACTCAGCCACCTAATTCATCTAATGGATTGTGTACATATAGGCCAACTCATTTGTCACTTTGAATTGCATCCCAAGAAAAAGCAACAATCAATCATATTGTTACCATGCATCATCCAAAATTTGGATTGAGCACTATGTAGAATGTCAATTAGTGGCTATGGAATTTAGGGTAGACATACATGATACAAGCTCCATGCTCGACATTCATAATTCATGGTCCTACGGTCATTATTATCCCACTATAGTACAAGTTTCATAAGTATAGCCAATAACCATAAAAAGAGTTTTAGGTACTTTATATTTAATTATTTTGAATCTGAATACCAAGGCCAAATACCTCTTTTAATCATTTAAGTTTTATAAGTTTTAAATAGATTTTTATTACTCTTTCAAGAATCAATTTGAAACTAAAAAACTTATAAAACTTTAAATATATGCATTAAATTAACAATTTAAAGATCTATTTAAAACTTAAAAGACTAATCTGATATTTTTGTCAAACTTAAATGACCAAAAAATATATTTTTGCCTATGATCTATTATTAGGGTTTTCTATTAATGTAATAATTTGAGGTAATACTTTTTTTCTTGATATAATAACTTGAGGTAATGCTAATCTATATGAATTCGAAACGTATTCATTTTGTTCACCCACATACAAAAAAAAATTCTTTTAATCAGATGCATGATTGAACCCTTAATTAACATAGTTGTGGGGTTGAAAGACCATAAGCGTGTCCTAGGATGCTTGTTTCTAATCTTAATAAAGTCGATTCCATAGACGGAAAGTGAGAGAATTGAGGTTTAATTTAGCTCCAAAAAGCAAATTGGAAAGCTTGCATATATATGAATGAATGTTTTGAAGGGGTAACATTCAAAAAGATGCTTTTATAGATAAGAGAAAGCCAAATAAATCCAATATTTTCCTTTTAGATCATTGGTATTTCTATGAATTTTTTTGTTCTCTTTGTGGGTACCTCAAAAAATTCCTTCTAATCATGATTTTATGCTTGGACCCTATGGTTCATGGATTACTCTCACTATGCTACTCATACACACAATCTAACGGTGGCATACAAAGTATCTTATACTGTCATATTGATTGGTATATTGATTAGAAAGGTAGTGCATTCTTCCCATTTGTAGTTGTGGTACTCACTAGGTCTTGTCTCAAGAAAATGTAAAAGGAAAATAAAATAAACACTATTATCCATGAAATGTTAATAGTTGTTGATTTGAACACACGAAATGTTTACCAAAGCATTATGGATTATCAAATCTTTAGTTTGAAACTTTATGGAAAATATAGATAAGTAGAAACTTTTCTTCTTTTTCCCATTCTTATTGCTTTGTTACCTAACCTTCTTGCATTATTGTCGATAATAAGTGATCAAGTTTAAGAGGAATAATGCATGGCTTTGATACTTGTAATTATATTCAATAATATTTCTTCATATATTATTTATACGAATCGATTACTTACATCCTCTAAAAACTAAAAATCGATTACCTATATTATTTTATCATGCATATATACGACACATATACCAACGTTATATTGTTTCGATTATAATTGAATTTTGATCTTTTAAGCAAAGTCTTATGCTTGAGAATCGTGGATAAAAAAAAACATTGTTTGAAGAGAAAATTCACCAAAGGTGGTCAATTATGTTCTCATACAAACATTAGACATCAACAAAATCGTTGAATATTTTAACTTATAATATGGTTAAAAAAAATACAGATCTTGATAGTCCGATTAAGCATGTTTTAATATATTGTTTCAAATTTGTTTTTGTAAAGTTGTGTCGAGGAAAATTTGAATTCACTCGTGACCTTAGTTTGAAAAGATCTCTTAAACTATTAAGGTCAATTACTTTGAAATTTTAATTGATTTCTCAACAAGTTGAAATACAAATCGTCCGATCAAAATTGAATGACTAAGAATACATGATTGAAAGCATGAATGCCTTGATGTTACTGTTTGGACTACGATATATAGTTGGAAAATAGTAGCTATAAATATACTAGGAGGAAAAAGACAAGTTCATAAATGGTGTGGATATATATTTACCTAATGATCAGATATTCTTAATTGGTAATGGTGATTGGAACTACCTAGTGAAGCACAAATTATCCTCCACTGAAAGAGGGTGGATTTGACATGCTCAATAGGAAATATGATAGAGGATAACACTCAACTATGTGCAAATTAATAATAATCTTGAATCAAATAATAATGAGTCAATAGTGAGAGGAAAAGGGAGACAAGGAGCATATTAAGGAAAAGTTAGAAACCGAGTGAACAAGGGAGAGTGGTCCCTCCAATCACTAAGCATGTTAATTTAGTGTATTTGATAATGAAAGTTAATGTTGATATTGATAGATAAATGTGTATATATAAACAAAAGAATACATCCAATGTTATCTCCTTTCTTTTGACTGATCAAAGCATTAATTCTTCACCATCTTTTTTTACTAAAAGTTCCATGTTTCTTTGATTAAAAAACTTCACGGTAAACTATTGAAGAGGAATTAAAATATAAACACGTAAGGGTTTAATTTACAATACCCTTTTTTCTCCTAAAATGTCTCTTCATTTCACTTATGTATGATTTTTGATGATGTGACAAGTGGGATGTCTCTCTAACAATTAAGTTGATGACAATGTTATCAAGTGAGAATTCAAATAAACTATCTTGCAATAAATTTGGCTGCTTATTTTAATATAGGAAGATGTTAACATATGCCATTAAAAAACATGTTAGTATACCAAACATAAAAATTATGTATTGAAAATATTCTTATTCCATATGAACCTTGGTTAATTGATGGAGTTCGAATTTCAAACTCTACAAACAAGTGCTTTTGACTTTGACAATATGATGGTCCATAGTTTAATTGCTCATGCAAGTAAGACGTGAAATCAAGAGGTTGTGTAACATATGTTTAGTGAAGTTATGACGCCTACAATTCTAAAGACACCTCTTCCTATCCAAATGCATGATGATAAATTGATAGGGAAAGAAAAAAGCAGGGACGTTATTATGCCAAGAGAGCTTATAGACTATGTGTAAAATCTTGTGGACACTTCTCATTTTCAGGGAGATGGATATTGAGCTGGTATATGGCGGCTAAAGGTTTCTCTAAAAGTCAAGAATCTTGTTTAGCGCATGTGTCGAGGGTGCTTCCCAACGAGAGCACACTTACAATTCAAAGGTACGTATCACCCTCTAATTGCGTAAGCTGTGGCTCTAGTTATGAAGATCTTGGACATCTTATTTTTTAATGTCCTTTCTCTATCCAAGTTTGGTGGGCATTCAGGTTATGGAATAAGATTAGTGAGGCAGTCTTGGAAACAAACACACCAGTTGCAACTATATTCACATTATTGCTACTACTTTCTTCAACTCATGCTAAGCGCACAACCATTACTTTATGGAGTCTTTAGAAGCATCAGAACTTTAAGGTCTGGCAATATATGAATAAGTTAGGCTACATGTAGTGGATAAAGTTGGTTGCCTCTTGGAGGACTGGTCGGTAGCCTATGTCGCACCCAATAAAGGTAGGCGTGGCTCACACATATCTGTTGTAGTAGTAGACCGAGATTATGCAACAGACAAAGTAGACAATGTTCGATGACAAATGAAATATAAATGCTTCATTTTTCTTACAACAAAAGCATACATGTATTGGCATGTGCTTGAGGAATGATGAAGGTGTTTTTGTGCTCACAAAAAAACATGTGGATATCACCAGTGTGTAATGATGACTTGGGTGAAGCCCTCAGATTGCGATTGACTGTAGTTGGTGAAAATACACAGTCACTGCAGTCAGGCGTATAACGATCGTTGGATACATCCGACATTCATAAAGCAGCCACGCCAATTTTTCTAAAATAAAGTAAAAACGCTTCAGAAACCCAACTAACTCAGTCGTCAATCTTTTCTCTTCATCTTCATCAGCATGCCTATTAATCTTAATTGAGACGGGGTTTTCAATTTACTCAACTCCACAATTTATTCAATGAAGCCAATCGACCCACCACAAACAACCCTTTCATGGTGATGTTTGATTGTTCTGCGACGATGTGTTGTGTTCAATTGAAAATACTAATATGGATTGCAATTGGCATGGATTGCTAGAACTAGCCACTATAAAATCGAGTAAATTGCCATTCTTGACTGGTTTGGAAAGAATTCGAATTTGACTTAGCTAATTAAACTAAAATACATGTGTATAGATATCTTCATGGCCATTCGTTTATGAAAAGTTAAACATGAGAAACATGGATGAAGTAGACCTTCTACCGTTCCAGATCTCGGGAAAAGATGAAGAAACAAAACCTTACAAATTGGGGCAAGATATCTTATGTAAATTGGGTTTTAACATTTAATAATCTCTTGGTTTTTCATTATGGTGTGAAATTAGAGAATTGTCAAATCTGAACCATGTAATAGATTGAATGGTTGAGATTTCTTCGACTGCGTCTTCTCGTTGACTGTAGTGAATCGCAATCTGAAGCCCTCGGTCTACTTCATGCCATTAACTGGATCCACGTTCTACATTTTGATAACATTGAGTTAAGTTTTATCTAGAAATAGTAGTGGATGAATTTAATAAAGATAGAGATGACAATATAGAGTTTAGTTATGTTTTAGTAGATTGTAAATGTAGTTTTCCTTCTCAGTTTACAAACTCTTGTGTTGAGTTTAGCCGAGGAAAAACAAATGAGGTCGATCATGCACTATTAGAGATAATCACATTTTTAACGAGCTCCAATACTTTCTATTAGGTTTCGTTTATATTGTGAAAATATTTTTTGTTTCATTTTTAAAATGTATGTTAATTTTATATGTTATTATTAGAGGAATAGATAATTCAACTAGTTTGATCAAAGGGATAAGAATGAGAGGTTCTTGGTGTAAATCCGGACGAAAGGGTGAGTATTAGTCTAACAACTAACTATCCACATTTCCGTTAAAAAAAAAACTAACTATTAACATTTACGATAAAGTGATAAATTGTCTTGTGTTTTCATAAATAATAAAAATTTGATTGGAACTATTTGTATTTTTTTTTTCCTTCTAAAAATGCATTGCCATCGTTTTAGCAAGTTTTTTTTTAGGGAGGGAACGTTTTAGCAAGTTAGAACAATATTTTATAAAAATGTAACAAAAAATGTTTTCTTCAAGTAAACTTACAGTATACTAATCTCCGTGAGCTTAACTTAGTTGGTAGAGATATTACATGTTATATATAGAGATCAGAGTTCGAACCCCGGACATCCCACTTCTCCACAATTAAACAGTGTCAGCGTCAGCTCTATCCACTAAGCTAGTTAAAAAAAAAACTTACACTATACTATATATGCACACATATTTTATAAAAATGTAACAAAAAATGTTTTCTTAAAGTAAACTTACACTATACTATACATGCTTAGACAACCAATCACATATAGTTATCTATTATATATTTATATACAATGGCATTAAATGGGGTCATACAACTTCTATTTGAAAGACAAATTAAATACAAATATATCTGTAGAAAACTTTTATTTTAATTTTTGCATTAAATTACTTTTCAATTATAACTTTATAAATTTTTGTTTTTTAAATATTGGAAAAAAACTACGGTTAAAAAAAAATTAATAACCAATCAGTTGGATGCAAATGATTAACATTCTTTGTGTCAAATTTAGAATGATTCAATTTTTTTTCTATACAAAAAATTGAATCATTCAAGTAGTATCTTAATTTGAACATTGGTTGGAACAACTTTTTTTATCATATAGATTTTAATCGTATTAAGACAAATGATATCACATTTTTATCGAACAAGCTATAGTTTTTCAATATACTAATCTGGGTTTGTTAAAAAAAGAAGAAGGAATCTTACAACTTTGATTTATGGTTATCAGATAGTGTTCTTCTGATAGTCTATGATGTGTTAGCTTGGTGGTGTGAATTTAAGATCGTAACATAGAACGACAATGTTTAAATTTTATTTGAAATAATTGTAAAATAGATTTTTATTGAAGGTAATCATAATCGACGGATGTGAGTTAAAGCAATAAAATAAGGTTTCATTAAACCTTTAAGATTATTACTTTTCTCATCTTATGACACTCTCACGCATTCTGTAAAACTTTCAAAAATGTCCCTTAGAGTTCGGATTACGTAATCCTAACTATGCTTATGTATAATCAACAATCATAATCTCTCCATTTCAGCAATTTTGAATTTTGTTTTTAAAAACAATCAAAACAAATAAAAAAATGACAAAAACTTGTTACATAAAATCATGAAAACACAAGGATGAGAGTTAGGAAAATTAAAATGATTATCCATGTTACAAACATGTTCAGAATTGGTGCTGGTGCAGTTAGAATTACGTAATCCGAACTGCATCTGCACTATAAAAAAAAGGGTCTAAACAATGGAATTTTGGATTTTGAAAGGCGGAGTTCCGTAAGAAGTTCCTTTTAAGGGAGTCTTGACCTAAAAACATAAGGATGAGAGTTAGAAATATTAATATCGTCCTTAAAGTGACTATACATGTTACAAACATGTTCAAAATTGGTGCTGGTACAGTTAGGATTACGTTCGGAATCTATAATCCGAAAAAAATCAAATAGTGCGTCCAATTTTTTTGAGGTTTTCGGATTATAAAATCCAAATTGGTGAAAAACTCATTTTTTTCACCCTAGGGTAAGAAGAACTCATATTCGGATTATATAATCCAAAAAATGTTTTCGTAAAAAAAATAGGGCGCACGAGAAACAAATAAGATAGAAAAGTAGTAGTCAACCTTTAAATGTAACCTTATATTCTCAATATTTTTTGTGGGCCGAGATCTAGGATTTCATGCCCCCCCCCCCCCCCGTTTTCCTCTAGTCGATAAAGTTTTGAGGTAATTTTGTAGATAAAAAAGTTTTAAAATAAAATTCAAAAAACTAATTTTCCTTTATGGAAATATTCTATTTTTGAAAATTTATTTTTAGAATAAGGGTCCGTTTGGATTAACTTATTTTAGAGCTTATATAAAACAGCTTATGCAAATAAATAAATTTTTATATATTATTTATAAGTTTATAAGGTAGTTTATGAAAAAACCGTTTTTAAAGATACAATTTTCATTAGTGAGAGCTTATGAATTATGAATTAAAATAAAAATTTATTTATTTACATAAACTATTTTTCATAAGTTCAAAATAAGCTCAAACCAAACGGGGCCTAAGTTACTTATTTTTTTGAAATTTGTTTTTTTGAAAATTTAGAAATTTATTTAGGCAAAAAAATTTAGGGTATTTAGGCCAGCTTTAATTGTAGAGGCTTAGTGATAGAGGATCACTAATAACACTCTTTTTAATTTTGATTTTTTTATTATGTGAAATCTTTTTAATTTTGACCTTTTTACTATGTAAAATCTATACGATTATATGAGCCTTCTAATTTATAAATAAGTTTTACGTAAAATTATGAGATCCATATCGATTAATATGATTTATAAGTAAGTACATATTTTGATCATAGTGATGTATATGATATTTTATAAGTCACATAAATTATTAATTGAACGAATCTAAAATATAAATTTTTGTTTATAATAATGTTTAAAGTATGTATCAAAATGAATTTTTTTATTAATATTAAAATAAGCGTTGAAAAAAAGAGTATTCCTTCCTTTTTTCAAATGGTCAACTATTATGTGAGATACCAAATATACCACTACAAAAAAAAAGAGATACCAAATATAAATATATTTATAAATACTATTTCCTTCGTCACATATTAAATGACATAGTTGACTTTGTCACACGTATCAATGCACAATTTTAATCTTAAATAACTTTAGTAAGTTCTTAGAAAAATTATAAAAAATCAATATTTTAAAAATACGACAAATTGAACGACATCCTATATGATATTATTTATGTTTGTATATTAGTAAAAAAATACAGTTAAATTATGTTAAATCAATAGTGCTCATTTTCAAATAGACGATCTAGTAAGATACATGAGTACTATTTCTCTAAGCTGGAATTTGACTATTGATTAGAGTTGGTCTTGATTATTATTGATTTCCCTTTTCAGTTTTTAACCCCACCAATAATTTATCAACATTATTATTCTACTCATACAGTATACTATACTGTCCCTCGTACACTACACATTTTCAATAGCCTTTACAGCCAAACAGAAAACGCACAGAACCAACACAAACTCATAACTCATAAAAGGAGATGAAACAGACAAGTACGTACACTCTATAAAAACCAAACATCTCTTTGAACTCTTAACAATAAAACCAAACACATAGTTTCAAATTTCATTTCTCCATTTTTAACTTTATTTATTTTCTTTCTTATTTATATCTCAACCATTCTTCAACTACAATCTCTCTCTCTCTCTCTCTCTCTCTCTATATATATATATATATATATATATATATATATATACCTTTTGTCAGATCTTAACCCTCTCATTAGATGTTTCTTGCATGCTGAGTATATTTTTTCATATAAGTATCATATCTTATGCATTGAAAACCGTTATTTTCTGCCAATTCTTTCCACAGAACAAGCATTTAAGACTTTGATTCATTTACCTTAACAAGCATATTTAAGACTCTGTTCTTTTCTTTCTATTGGTAAACAACACAACGCATAGAAGAGAGAGTAAAAGTTCAAAAGAAAATTACCGCAACAATTGGCCTATAGGGTGGTTTTGTTACCTTGTTCTTTTTTTTTTTTTTGCCTTGATTGAGATTTGAGAAGAGTAACGTGTTGTGTGTAGTAGACTAGTAGCAGTTACGAGAAAGTTTCACATGATGACACACAAACCTCATTAAAAACAGCAAAAAAGGACGAAAAGAAAATATACTCTGTTTTTCCTCTGTTTTTGTGTTATAAAATCTTGTTGAGAAGCCTTTTCGAGTTTCATCACAAAAGAGAAGAAATTTGAGTAAGATTAGGTGAGTTTTGATGACCCTTTATGCTTTTTTTTACATGGGTTGGTAACAAAATCTCTTCTTTTTATCATGTTAAAATTGTTTCTTTTTGAGTTTGATTTGATTTGTGTTTGGTAAATGTCTAACTCAATAGTTTGATGTGACTGTTTATGTATATTTGTTTGAATTTTGAAGATCTTTATAATCTCAGAAACAATGTTATCAGAGAAACAAGGTGAAGAAACAATGATGTCAAGCCTTAATGAAACAATTGAGCTGAATGAAGAAAGAGAGGAAGAGAAAGGAGAAAGTCCAGCTTCTGGTTTCAAGAATTTTCTTTGGCATGGTGGTTCTGTTTATGATGCTTGGTTTAGTTGTGCCTCAAATCAGGTAAAGAAATACAAGTTTTTAGATTTCGAAGCATGTTTGGATTCACGGTGAGATTAGCAGGATCACAGTGAGTCACTGCGGTTTAAAGCTTTAGCGAAGTTCAGGACTCTCAGTGTCACCGTGATTTCGTTAAACTCACTGTACATCCATATCCAATCAGTCTCATCTCATCATTGGAACTAAGATTCTTTGACTGTGACCTTTTATCTTGTGTGTGTAAGAGAATTTGATTCTTTTTTTATTAATTTGATTTTTGGTTGTGTTATGCACTATGCAGGTTGCTCAGGTTCTGTTGACACTGCCATACTCATTCTCCCAGCTTGGAATGATTTCAGGCATCATATTCCAAGTCTTCTATGGATTGATGGGTAGTTGGACTGCTTATTTGATTAGCATTCTGTATGTTGAGTACAGAAGCAGAAAGGAGAAAGAGAATGTCAGCTTCAAAAATCATGTCATTCAGGTGAGGTCATACCCCTCAAGTATAAGGAAAAAATTATTCTATAATGTTTGAATCAAATCAAGGTTTTAAATTGCATCTTTGATATCTCAAAAAATTCCGGTCAAATCAATGTGATCGGAATTATCATAGCAGAGACATCAAAAATCTAGGTCACGGCTGCTATTACAGTTGCAGACTATTTTTTAAAACTTTAGGTTAAAATGTTTGTAGAAAGACATTGATGGTTTAATTTCATTTTGTGCAGTGGTTTGAAGTGTTGGAGGGTTTACTTGGTCCTTATTGGAAAGCAATTGGATTGGCTTTCAACTGCACTTTCCTTCTCTTTGGATCAGTTATCCAGCTCATAGCTTGTGCAAGGTACGAATTTTATTTTGTTTATAACATTTTTTTATTTGATCAGATAATTATAGGACAATTTGAATTGTGGATTTAATAACATGTTTTTGGTTTTTGTATTCATTATGCAGTAACATCTACTACATAAATGATCACTTGGACAAGAGGACATGGACTTACATTTTTGGAGCTTGTTGTGCTACAACAGTGTTCATACCTTCATTCCATAACTATAGGATTTGGTCTTTCCTTGGCCTTGGCATGACCACTTATACAGCTTGGTATATGACCATTGCAGCCATTGTTCATGGCCAGGTAAATACACATGTCTTAATTTTCTAAGTCAAATCATTAATTTAGTCTCTAAAATTGTAGGAGTGGTATAATTTGAATAGTGAAATTAACACAAAATTCTAAAATATTTATTGAAATTGAAATTCTTCTATACATCAGTGTCTTTCCAACAATTTCAAGAATAAATCCATCTCTTTGATGATATCCGTTTCAAATATTATTTTAAAATGTTAATAATTTTAACAATGTCTTATAAATTAGACCAAACACAATTCAATCTGTTGAACCAAAGATCAACATCAACTAGTTTATCAATTGATTTGTGCATGATTATATTGTAACCTGATTGAATCAAAGTTTAATAGGGTTGCACCTACGGTTTAACCGAAGTCGATTCAATCAGTTTTTTTATTCGATTCAATCATAGTTGAACCGATTAAATCAATTAAACTATGACCTAAAAGTCTCATCCAAATTGAATTTCAACAAGTGGGGTCCATTTTTTGTTTGAGGAAGTGGGGTCTATCTCCTTTGAAATTTTTTGGTTTAAAGAAAAACCTTGGTTCATTTTTGCAGGTTGAAAATGTGGTTCACTCGGGCCCAAAGAAAATGGTTTGGTACTTCACTGGCGCCACAAACATACTCTACACTTTCGGCGGGCACGCAGTGACAGTGTAATGCACCAAATCTTTTTTAATCTATTTTGCTTATTCATTTAGACAAAGTAATCATCATAGGTTTCTTTTTTGTCTCAATACAATGAAACATTGAAGATTGGTAAGAGAAGTTTATTGCACGGATAATATATTTTCTATACTATGGTTGCAGCTTTTGCCTCCATTTTAATGAAGACTTCTTATGTAAGACAAAACAGTAAAATCTGGCACTTTTTAACATCCACTACACTATTGTCTTGGCTAACGGTTATTCCCTGACTTTAGCCATTAAATATTTCAAACCCTTTAATTTTTTAATATAAGCTCTGAATTAAGATTATGCCTTCCCTCCAAGAGACATTTTACCTCACGACGTGTGTACTAGTTTTTATTTTTTTATGTGTACTAGTTATCTAGTTATACTGTATTAGAATATATACCTCCAACTGTTTTATATTAAATGACACATTTAAAATATTTGTGTCTCATTGTTTGCCACTTAAAAATTTTAATGAAATATTTATGACTTTTTTCTCTCCAAAATTACCCTTATTTTGATTAAAACGCGTGGAAATGTAGGCTGATGTATAAAAGATAACAAAAGGATATTACAGGCAAAAACACAATTTGTACAATGCAAATTCTTTAAGATGAGCGCATTACTTTTAAAAAATTGTTAAAATGAGAGAGATAGTGCATAGTTTAAAATATTTACTCATTTTTCGATCAATTTTGTTTTTACATATTTATGAATATTTTTTATATATGCACTTGGTCCTAGTTTGATGTATCATCTCTGAGGAAGTTGGACAGCTCAAATGCTTCATGCATGGGACCATGGATTTATAAAAATAAAATAAAATGCATAGTACTAAAAAGGCACTGTTGTTTGCCTTATTGTGAAACTTCTCTATTAGGCAAGCTTGTATATTTTTAGTGTATATTTTAACCTTTTAGGGCAATAGAATGCATTTGACTAAAAAAACAAAATAGGGTACAAAACATTCTACAAAACAATTCCAACACATTTGGACATATCACATGCATATGAAAACCTATTTTAAATTTGAGGCGTATTAGTAAAAATAGTAGGAATTTGAGGCTATTACTTTTCCCATCCTAAGAGTTTCTCGTACGTCCTATTCGGATTCAAAAATCAGAAATATTTCAACGTGTTTTTGGAGGTTTTACGGAGTTTTTATGCAGTTCGGGTTCTAAAATATGAACTGCATAGGGTTTGTGAGAAACTCATAGCATGAAAAAAGAAACGGTCGGAATTTGATTTTGAAATAGCAGCGCATATATTTATGGGTGATTTTGCATATTCAATTTGATGATATTTGAGTATACACTAACATGGACCATGTGACCATTATTACAGGGAAATCATGCATGCAATGTGGAAACCTCAGAAGTTCAAAGCTATCTATTTTTTTGCTACTCTTTATGTGTTCACTCTTACCCTACCATCTGCCATTGCTGTCTATTGGGCCTTTGGTGACCAACTTTTAGACCATTCCAATGCTTTCTCTCTTCTTCCTCGTAATGCCTGGCGTGATGCTGGTGTAATCTTGATGCTCATTCACCAGGTTCATATATATATTTTTGTCATTCCCTTCCCATCAAAATTGCTAACTTACTAAATAAATTATAATTGACTTAATCAGAATTTAGCCTAAACCAACTTTTCATTTAAACCTATTTTTGGATTTTTCACCCTTCGATTCTTGTTGTTTTAAAAGTCGTAACAAACATAAAAGAACTTTTAAAAGTGACTTTTTCACGATAAAAAAGTGTAACAAACATGCCCCAAGTATTTTTCATTTCAGAGATTATTTTAAGATTTTATTAATGTCATAATAAAATTGTGTGACACCAACATTGTATTATACATATGTTTGATGGTAAAAAAATAGTTGTTTTAGAGACTAATGATGCACTTTATTTAAATGTAAACTGCAGTTTATCACCTTTGGATTTGCTTGTACACCATTGTACTTTGTATGGGAGAAAGTGATAGGAATGCATGACACAAAGAGCATATTTTTGAGGGCACTAGCAAGGTTACCTGTGGTAATACCAATATGGTTTTTGGCTATAATCTTCCCTTTCTTTGGTCCCATTAACTCAGCAGTAGGGGCTCTTTTGGTTAGTTTCACTGTCTATGTCATCCCTGCTTCTGCTCATATGCTCACTTATAGGTCTGCTTCAGCAAGACAGGTAAACTGTCCAATCTTTCCACATCTTTGTCATTTTTTCCTATAACATATCCAATACATAGGGAGATTCTACTCATAATATACAATAATAATCACTATTTTGACATGTTGTAGGTCCAATTTGGTTTAACTTTTTGTATATATATGAGCTTTTCAATTGATATATGTATTTGATTTTTAGCTAAAAGAAAACCATTAAAAATTTAGGCAAATTGTATTATTATGATAGGTGGTACTCCGTGCATCAATATTTGATAATTGTTTGAAACTTCAACAATGGTAGATGTGTCATTTAGAAATAGAAGCTTATGGTCCTTCTTGTCCTCGCGGTTGAGACAGTGACTTGATTATCACTGGTTTGACCAAAACAAGGAAAACCGAACATATGTGCCTCAAAACTCAACTCGAAATTGTTTTTCTGTGTTTTTGTCGAATTGAAGCCGACCAAATCACTTTCTTAGTTGTAAAAACAAGGAGGACTATGAGTTTCTACTTCAGAGGGGCGTCATCAATTGTTAAAATTTCAGACGATATTTAAATATTTGTCTATCGTGGACTATCTATCAAGATGGTAAACCGTAAAACCCACCATAAATGTATTGATGGTTATGGAAAGGTTAGATGGGAGAGCTTATGAGAATATTGAGATTGATAAGCTAATTTCAACTTATATTATGATTTGTTAGTTACAAGATTCATAATCATTGTTTGCTTTTCTCTAATCTTTTGTTGAAATTTTTATCTAAACTTACTCTTAGACAATTAATTTCAACTTATACATGATTCTAATTTCTAGCTTCATGATATAGCTTGGAAGTGACTTCCCATGTCAATGGCAGTATAAATTCTAGTCCCACCAATTCTATTAATCATTCAAATTGACATTTTATGATACATGATTCGTTCGGTGCCACTTCTTTGTCATTCAGTTATATGCTATAGTCATATAGTACCATTGGTACTATTTGAGTCACATGCCCCACATTTTAACACAACCTAGCACAATCAAATAGTGTCCCTACACAGTACTCAGTGATCAAATCATTGTTTCTGTTTATGTTCTTAATCTTAACATATTCTCATTATTAGTCAACAATTTGTAACTGTGAACTTTTTGTCTTGCTAACTGTTCAAAAACTTCAAACCATAACAATATTTCAAAACCTCCTCATCAAGGTTTGAAATTGAGGTAATGGTCACAATATTTCATATTGTGTAGAATTATAGTCAAATATGGCTGATGCCTCTTTATAGGTCTGTTTAGAAAACTACAAATGGAACAGATCTGTTAAATCGAACTGAGCCGCACAGAAAACCAACCATGATTGACAGTTTGGTTCAGTTTATGATCTATCGATCATAGTTCAATGTGCTTCGGTTTGGTGAAACCATCCGGTTTTTCTAAACAATCCCAATATTCAATTTGATTCGGTTTTCATTTTTTTTTTCAAGAGTCCTAATTATTAGTTAATACCAATTTGGTACAGTTCCATTTTTTGTAAAATAGTTTCAATTTGATTCGAAATCACAAAACTAAGTGCACATAAACTTTATACTAGATTGGTTTGGACGAACCGTTACAGTTTGGTTCAGTTTTATCAAACTGTTATAACAGCTCGGTTTAATTCTTGAACCAAACCATAAACAGTTCTACCACATTATTCGCGTGCAAGGAAATACCGATAACATGAAGCTGTAACTAAGATGATGATCACATACCTTTTTTTCTAAACCTTGCTCTTCATTTACTTGATTAATTTCATTTTTCTTTTCAGAATGCTGCAGAGAAATTGCCCAAAGTTATTCCAAGCTGGACATTAATGTATGTGATCAATGCATTTGTGGTGGTATGGGTTACTATTGTAGGCTTTGGATTTGGAGGGTGGGCTAGTATGACAAATTTCATCAAACAAGTTGACACATTTGGACTATTTGCTAAATGCTACCAATGTCCACCAAAACTACCAGCTTCCAACCACACAATGCATCACTGAAAAGTGCTATGGTCTTTTCTTTGTTTGAGTCATATTTCCCTCTTTTTTTGTTTAATCACCATATAGATACACTATTATTGTTAATGCTGGTGTTCCTTGTGTAGCAAGGCAGTCTTTTTATGATTTAATTTGGTTTTTGATAATCATTTTGGATATATAGCCAACAAATGTTGGGTTTGGTGATTGGTAATTGGCATTTAGCAACATCAAGTGAAGCATGCATGTTTCTTATAGTCCACCGTCCAATACATAAAGACTATGTACAATCATATTTTTTTTCTCTCTTAAGATATCAACTATTATAATAGACATGTGTGTTGGTGAAGATTAAAAATACAAAAGCATGAAAGAGATGTTGAAATCTTTAACATGGAAGAAATAATGTGGGAGATCTTGAACTTCAAAATATAAAGAAAAGAGGATTTTGGAATTTGAAATAAAAGAACAAAATATTGCTCAAACATGGAAATTTAAAATGTGAAGAGTAAGAGAATTGAACATAATAGGATCATTTTCCATGTTGCTTGCTATCTTCCAAGCCTAGTTATGTGATTCATGAATTCATCATTGTATTTGTCATGATTAAAATACTGACATACATTAATTATAATACGCAGCTTCCAATTTTTTCAACAATATTTTATCTCAAACTTGAATTGTGATTTTTGATATTGTAAAAAATCGCAGTCAAATATGATTGATGTGTTTTAAAAAAAAAACTTTGATAATAGTATTACTTATCAAGATTAAATATGTGATCCGTGAAATCATGACGGTATTTGTCATGAATAACAAAATAAACCAAAACTCTTGACATTTTTTTTTATATTCTTAATTAATGATTCTATCCTTAACATGAATTGTTGTCTAAGTTTATAATGAATTTATTCCTTAAAAAAAGTTTATAACGATATATATTATATGATTGACTAGTCAAAGGGAATCAAGGTGTGTGTGACATGGAAAGTTATAGAATTTGATTGGCAATAATTGAAGGTTTTGTAAAGGTTTATTTGAGTTAGGTGATTGTACCTTTCACCTTTATCTCTATTCCTCAAATCTTAGCCATTGTTTGTCATGCCATCTTAAGTTCTATCTTTTCCTCAAAGTCTTGAAGCTTGTTTAGAAATATAGAATCCTAAAGTGGACCTTAGATTGATTGAGAGGAAAACTGAAAAATATTCTTATTTGCTTCCTAATAAAAAAATGCATGCAAAAGAATCTTCCTCTCATTTTATTTGATATAAATAGGATTGAAAGTACTTTTATAGCTCAAACACGCAGCGCAAATAGAAAAACAGAATACAATGTGCAAATAACATTTTTTATAGCAAGATTTATGTTAGTTGAATCTTGGTTTTCATTGGAGTCAATCTTCAACTTCAAGACTCAAAAACACGTTTGTAAAGTATTTACAGAATAATTATCAACAAAATATTTTCATATTAACAACATAATATGGATTATATTTGTTTAAATAACCCCATCGCACGTGGACGGTGGATTGGACTCCTCAGATATCCACCATCACCTATCTGATGTGAGACTCTTGATACACCCCCTCACGACCAGCACTATTAGACTTGGTTCGTGGACATAAATGGTGGGTGGCTCGATAGCGGAAACCTGATAGTAGGTGGCCCAATGAATTTTGAAGAGGCTCTGATACCATCTTAGAAATCGTGGTTGGACCTAACACAACCCCACAAAACCAGTTTGTGAGATGAGGATTGCCTCCACTTATAAACACATTGTCATGCCATAACCTATTTAGTGTGGGACTCTTAACAGAATATCGAATTTTAATAAAGAAAAATTGAATGTATGTAAAATCTTCATTCTCTTTCTTTCATTTAACATGTTTTTTTAATCTATGTAAAATTGTCAAATACAATAGTTACTTTGGGACAAATAAAGAAATTTTCATCACCCTTTACCAAGCATTTGAATTTCACACTTAATAATTTATTCGAAATTTGTTTGATTCCCAACAAATCATCTTTCAATTAAAATTTTCAAACACAGCATCAGAAAATTTCACTTTTTTTTTCTCCACTTGTCTTTTCTCATAGATTGCCCTTCAAAATGGCAAATATTCTACTCATTTTTCTGCAAGTGTATTCGTCCTTTCTAAACCTTACAACCCCACTTCGACTCGACAAACTTGCACCCTTTCGTTGTCATCTTCCCTAAATAGATAGTATTGGAAACAACAAAAGGTACATACATAACTCACACTATGGAAAGTTTGAACTGAACCACTATGAAGCCTTTTCTTCGTACTCTCAATACCTTCAACATTCATTTTACTCCTCACATATTGATTGTTTGTTCTTTCACTTCACCAAAGGAACATATTTGTGTTTTACATGTGTTGCGAATTCGATGAAAAATCACACCAATAAATACTTGATGTGTGGAGCAAGGAATAATCAAGCAACCAATACAAGTGGGTAACATTTATAATCATAAGCAAAAGTAGAAAACAGCAAGAGAAAAGAAGAGAGAACACAAAAGAATTTGTTTACCCAGTTCAGTCCAAATTGACCTAATCTGGGGGAGAGAGCAGCCCTCCGTTCCACTATAATGATGAGTAACTTAACAAAAGAGATATCAATGAGTTTCAAGAATAAGTCTCCCGCCTAATTCTACCCAAAGTCCCAATCTCTTACCGCAACCAAGAGACTCATGAGTATTGTTGCCTCTGCCTCTCCAGACTGATCATGAGTATTCTTACCACCGCCTCTCCAGGCTGATGTTGAGTGTTTAACGTCTCTCCAGACGATCACCGCTCCACTAGGCATCAATTCCAAGGTGAGACACATCACCTTCTTCATCCTCCAAACAACACCACACCATTTGAGCACCTACATCCTCAAGACGCACCTCAATGTTCTCCAAATCACCAATGATTTTGTTGAACTCCGTGAGTTACTCCATGACTGCCTTTGACTCCACCATCTTAAATGAGTAGAGTTGTTGCTTTAGGAATTGCCAATGAGACAAAGACTTTTTCATATACAAATATTCGAACTTTGACGACATCAATGCCGCGATTGATTCCTTTGCTACTTCTCTCGAAACTTTATTCCTGAGGCACAAGACAATGACACTCCTGGCCTTGTCCACAATCTCGGTCTTCTCTGTTCGTGACATGGTGATCGGTAACGCACCTTCACCCTTCAAAGCTTTCTCACACTTTTGTATTAACACCGCTTCCATCTGTACCTTCCATAACCCAAAATCGTTATTTTTGGTAAACTTCTCCATATCCCACTTTGAACCCATAATACTAGATTATCCTTTGAACCTTGCCCCACGGTGGGCGCCAATTGTTGCGAATTCGATGAAAAATCACACCAATAAATACTTGATGTGTGGAGCAAGGAATAATCAAGCAACCAATACAAGTGGGTAACAGTTATAATCACAAGCAAAATTAGAAAACAACGAGAGAAAAGAAGAGAGAACACAAATTTTTTTGTTTACCCAGTTCAGTCCAAATTGACCTAATCTGGGGGAGAGAGCAGCTCTCCGTTCCACTATAATGATGAGTAACTTTACAAAAGAGATATCAATGGGTTACAAGAATAAGTCTCCCGCCTAATTCTACCCAAAGTCTCAATCTCTTACCGCAACCAAGAGACTCAATCCTAATAGTGTTTCCTAAGGTGAATCAATCCCCAAACCCTAGTGTTTGTTCCAAAGAGACAAACTCTATACAAACCCTAGTTTTGTTGTTGTCTTTCTAAACCCTTGTTTCAGCCCCCTTTATCTCCAGGTTTGCTCTGATACAAAGCCTACATTTATAGTAAAAGTAACCCCCATAAAATTGTAACAAATCCAGCCTAAAAATACGTTTCTGTTATATTTTCTGCTGGCAAATTTGGGCCCCGAATTCCTCCATTCGGCCACCGATTTTTTTTGAACCAACAGACAAAAAAAACAGCACTCAAATTTGAGCCCCGGACAGCACCATTCGGGCCCTGATTTTGACAGATTCCAGAAACCTCAATTTCTTCAATTTTGAGTCATTTTCACAACAACGTGTAAATTATACTATCATCTTCAAATCCGCTTTTGTGCTTTCAAACGTATTCTTAAATATCGTCCTATGATAACTCTTAAGTATTGTCCTATTGCTCCTAAATATTCCTAAATTTGTCCTGCCATAACAAAATATCCATTAAATTGGTAAACATATTAGTATCTCCACCTCTTAGGTACTTGTAAAAAGGTAGAGTATTTGTACCGGGTACGCGTGCGATACTCGTGGTACTTCATTATTTTGGCTCATTATTATATTTTGAGTGAAAATTATGACATTTTCTTATATATTAATATGATAATATAACATCACGTGGGCATATGAGTGTTTTTGTTGTTCTAATCAACTTTAATTTACAACTTTTTAAACTTTATCATGATATTTTTGTTGTAAGTTGAAGAATTTAGCTCTCGTGTTATATTATATAAGAGCATCTTTATCATTATGTTCTACATTGTTCTTAAAATGCAAAAACGTGTTCTTAATTTTTACTCCATTGGAGAAGAGTGACCTGGAAGCAGGGTTGTTTCTAGATTTTAGAGGCCTTAGGCATAATATGAGAAAAATGTCAATTATATAATACATCATAAAATTTGTTAGCTCATTGTTGTGGTTTTATTAACTCTTCATTTCATTTTTTTTCTTGCTTTCCCTATCAAACAAATTATTTTTTAGGCAACATCTGAAAATAAATCAAATAATTGATAGACACCAAAACAAAATAAAATATCGTAGAAGAATAGAACAATAACACATGCGAAGTAAACTGAAATTTTAGCACCTAAGAATAACAACACCAAAAATGTAAAAGTATATCAACACGTAATTAACTAAATTTTAAACTCATGGGTGCAAAATTCTCCATTGTTAAACTCATAACAACAATAATACATGATACAAAATTAGTGTTAGACTTTTTAGAGGAATCATAGATACAAGAACTCTTTTGCATACTAGAAGTACATCATTCTTATTTTTATATGTTACAGGTATCTCTAACAAGTTCATTATAACGATACATGAATATGTCTCGCATGATCCTGCATTATCAAATTCAACTATGCAACCCTTTCAATCAATTCAAGAAAGTTGACAGTACTATACTGATGTTTTTTTTGGAACCTTACAAATCAAAGATTAAGATTAATTTCTCTAGTAGGTCCATTTTCAACTAAAATATAATTTGTTTTGTTCTGAAAATTACATAAATGAAATGAAGAAAAGTCGGTTGTCGTGTTACTTGTGACGATGAGAAACATTACTAGAGATTTTCTTATTAAAATATTACTACGATTCAACAATTAAAATTTATGCATCTTTTAGAAAATGTGTTATAATTTATTATTATTTTTTAAATAAGAATATGTGTTATAAATTTAATCCTGGTCATTTTTTATGTGGTGTAATCCTGGTAATTTTATATAACAATATGCATTATTCATTATTATTTGGCTTAAATAGGTCTTTCGTCCCTGCAAATATAGGTCATTTGAATTTTCGTCCCTGAAGTTACTAATCCTTCCACTCTGCCACTGCAAAATTTAATCATTTGACTTTTGGTCCTAATTAGGATTTTTTGTTGAGGTGGACTGTCATTAGCGACGTGGTGCCATGTGGTAAGTGATGATTGGGCGAGGTGGTTGGCTTAAATATGTCTTTCATCCCTACAAATATAGGCCATTTGAATTTTCGCCCCTTACTAATCAGATGCAATTAGGACCATTTTTCAAATGATTAATATTTGCAATGGCAAAATGGAAGGATTAGTAACTTCAGGGACGAAAATTCAAATGGTCTATATTTGCAGGGGCGAAAGACATATTTAAGCCTTATTATTTTGTCAAATTATGGGACCCTATAAGTGCATAAATATGGTTCTTGCGTTGGAATAGAAATGGGTTATGGTTCTTAAATCCTACGTGCTATTTGTGGACCTTTAAAAAATGATTGAAGAACATAACTTTGGTACTTTGGTTCTAAGGTTGTAGATGTTCTAACAAAACCCATAATTTTATTCGCGTACCTATACCAACATCATACCATGTTGTGAATTCGGGTCTCAAATCTCGAAACTTCACACCAATGAAATTTAGATTCGTGGAACAAGTATCAATGACAACCAATAACCAAATGTAAATTACCATAAGCAACAACAACATTCTAGATCTAATCTAGAAACCAAGAAATGTTCACCCAGTTCGATCCAACTTGATCTACTCTGGGGGAGAGATTGATCTCTCCAATCCACTATCAATGAGTTCTTACAAAGAGATACAAAATGAGTTACAAGAAATTAGCTTCAACAAACTCACAAAGAACAACCCTAATTTCTACCCATTTTCCCAATCTCACCAATGAACAAGACACTCATGAATATTCACTCTCCCAAGGTGTTTACAAAAGACTCTCCACTCATGTGCTTCCCAACCCATGAATCTTCCCAAAAGGCACCAACCCTAATTCCCAAGAGCCCCATCTTTTGGTTCTCCAAGATTCACATCTTGAAGCTTTGAACCTCACCCAAAGACACTCAACATTTAGTATCTAAAACCCTAAATGTTCCCTCCTTTGATTTCCATGAGATTCCCCAAGCTCTCCCAACAAATGGGTCAAAGATTGCATATGTAGTGTTCAGATTCGGCCAAAATCGTGTTACGTTTTCCCAAATCGTGACACGGTTGGTGCGTACGACCAACCTTATCCTCAAAACGTGCCCAACAAGCTGAAAATCGTGACACGATTGAGCACCCAGTATGCTCACTGCCTGCCAAAATCGTGACACGTTGATGAAATCGTGTCACGATTTCTCTGTTTTTCCAAAACACAAATTGAATGCATAAACAACATACCATATACCATACATGTAGCTATGCAATATAAATCTCCACAAATTATTACCAATTAGTTCACCTTTAATTTCGCAACTTAATCCAGACCTACTTGAATGAAGTTTTCATCGACTTCAATATCCCATTACATTCAAAGTAATCAAAAGTGCGATAAACATCAGTTTAAAATTCAAGTTTAACAAGTGATCAAACCCTTCAAATCTTTTATTGCTCACTATAAAATGATTTGCACCTTTTCTCTTTAAATGTTCACCAATTTTTACGATGAATTAACACAACGATTTTGATCAATCTCTTGAGTCAAAACCCGTTCCTCAAATTATATTCTCTCAATCTCTTAAGTTGATTCATAACCGTTGGATGTTTTACCAGTATGTTAGTTTTTATATCATAACTTAACAATTATCTATCTCTAGTTTAATTCGTTAAGTAAATCAGATTTCCTAGGTCGAATTTAACAACTATAACTAATAGTCAAATAAATTCCAAGGTCAATTTATATAATTAATAAGCTAGGGCTAGTAGTCATACATAATTGTATAAATACATTAAACTCAAGTGAAACTTTTTTTATAAAGCTAGAACATAATAACATCAAGAAAGAGAATATGTGATTTCTCAACTATATTCTAATCTTGTGTCAAGTGCTTATATATTATTAAAAGAAAGGAAAATAATACATAAAAAACTGGAGGACATAAACCTAACCCAATAAAAACACACAAATGTGCAGGGCAACCCAAACGAGCATTTAAGCCACACATATGATCCAACCTTTAAAGATTAATTCTAAATAAACGAAGGTCATCTATCTGATGTATGAATCAATCGTCAACACAGAATAGTCCAAGAACCAACAACTCCCTGCAACGAGGCAACAAACAACATATGAATGACTAGGATTCCAAAGCAGTATGAAGTCAGCCACAACGTCTGCGACATATATTCAAACAGCATCGACGCGTCGCCATATCTTTGAAACCTGCAGAACTTAACAGCTCTGGATAATAATTAGAGAAATCACCAACAACCAATTTACTGCAGACATCGACAACACCAAACACAACTGTGAGGTTGCGGAAGCGCAAATAACCGAATCACCAACAACCAATTTACTGCTATTTCTAGGCCACCATATGAAATCATATATTACAGCATGAACGACACGTGTCAGCAGAACCAACCATGATACCTGCATGGCTCAATAACTCTGAGAATAATCAGTTAATCAAAAGTCGAACACCAAAACCACGAACCAGAAAACCCATATGCAACAACTCCAGCATTACCGAGGTAGAATCGCGGAAAACATGAAACACACATCAAATCTTGGAGTCTTACCATCAAAGAACTGATCCACATCTAAAAGACCCAAATTTTTAAACCACCAAAGGTTTGTCACTTTCGAGCAGACCGAAAAAGCTTAGGATCCAACTGCCACCACCGTGAATGACAAGGGAGGGAGACACCGTGAAATAGAACGACCTCCACCAAAACCAACAGTGTCGAAATCGTCGAGAGATATGGGAGAGAGGTGATGCAGAGGGAATTTGCCGCTCATCGAGAACGTCGAACTCAAGTGGCACTGAATAATATTATGATTTCATTGATGTCAAAGAGAGTTCCTACAAATCACATGAATACAACTTACAATAGATTTATCTCATGACTTAATCAGAAAAGACTTAGGTACTCATAACTAAGACAATCAATAACAAAGGATAATTGAAACATTCATAAATCAGGACCAACTATGAGTTGGTTTGAGAACCATTGCATGTTCTTAGGTCCTTGGCTGCTGATGATGCTCTCAAGTCTCCAAAATTTCAAACCCTTACTCTGAATTCACGTGTGGCTTTTATAGAGGCACTTTTGTAACGTTTCCATCATGCCACATTACTGGTCCAACGTGCCACGATGCGCTCATTAATCATATGTGGCATCTTCATTAAACTTTCATCATGCCACAATGCAATTTCAACGTGCCACGTTTTTTCCAGTAGCTCCAGCTTCCCAAATATCACCAAAAATTTGCAAAAATATTCATTACATAGACATATGACCTCTTAACACTTCTGACAACTATCAACTTATTTGAGCATGTAATTCATGGAAAAGAATCTCTAACTTGCTCAAAAAGGCATAAAAAGGACTACAAAACATGAGTATAACCTAGTGTCATCACAAACAAACACTTATATCCATGGAACTACTTGTCCCTCTTAAAAATGAATCCAAATATCTGATTTGGAGGTACATTATTTTTTAAGTTATATATCTTATCTCGTAAAAATATGCATTTGATTTTTCTGTTTTATTTTAATATAAAGGTTAATGTGTCTTTACCTCCTGTAATTTGGGCGAGTTCCGGTTTATCCTCTGTTAAAAAAAGTTTAGATTCCATCCTTGTAATTTAAGATTCTTTCATTTTAGACCCCGAGACCATTTGACTGGACAAAATGCTGACGTGATGACTGTGCATATATGATTATGTGACACACTGACTGTATTATTAATTTTGTTTTTTATTTTTTTAACGGCACATGTGGCATCTTGCCTATTTTTTTTAAAAAAAATTAATATAATATAAATGAAGTTATATTAATTTTAAAATAGAAAATTATGGAATTTAATTTTGAAAATAAAAAAACAAAATTTAGAATAACAAATTTGAAATTAAAAAAAAGTTCAGGAAAAAAAAATTGTAAAAATAAGAAAGAAAAATCAGGAATTTTGATTTTACGAAAAATAATATGTTCCAAAATTTTATTTTTTGTATAAAAATGAAAATCAAACTTTTTAAATTCGAAAGAAAAATCTGAACTTTTTCGAATTATATTTTTTAATAATTGTCGAAATATTTTTCTAATATTTTATAAAAATTCTGGAATAAATTTTTAGAAAAATAAAATCTCAAATTTTTTTATTTCTTGAAAAAAAAAATCTGAATTTGTTTATGATTTTTTCGAATTTTTTTTTTCTGATTGAATTTTTTTCTTTTTTTAAAATTAATTTTCAACATTTGTTTTATTTTTAAATTAATATAAATGAAAAATAAAAAAATTAAAAACAAAATTAATTATACAATCTGCGCGCCACATCATCCAAAAATGCTGACTCATCTTGCCACGTCATCATGTTTGCATAGTCAGATTACTTCAGGGTCTAAAACGAAAGAATTTTCAAATTACAGGGTCTATTTCGAAAGAATCTTCAAATTATAAGGTTGAAATCTAAACTTTTTTTTACAGGGAATAAATTACAGAGAGGTAAAGACCTTAATATAATAAAACTATCTGATCAAAATACTGATGTTTTTTTTAGATTTCTTTTTTAAATGATATACCAACTTGGTTTTTAGATTAATCGGTCCTTAAGTTAAATATCAATAAAATAAAAAAGTTAAAATAAATACATCTCATCCGGCTCTTGTTTTTATCTTTATTTTTTTTGTACAAAAGAGGGCAACAATCGAGAAGAAAAAAAAACAAATAATTAAACGAACATTTCTAAATATATAAATTTCAAAAATATCGTGAAAAAAGAGACTATTGAACTCTCCGGGAGGGGTCTTTAAAACAACAAAATTTCAAGAGTTAATGGTAGGGCTGAGAATTAGCAAACTAATCAGCATTTATGTTACCTTATCATCAAGTATGATGAACCTCAACATGTCAACTAGATTTATGCTATACCGAATCAGCAAAGAGGTCATTCTTGCAATTATCTTAAACCATGTCAATATGTAATTATGAATCACTAGACATAGGAAGAAAGATTAGATTTTCTTGAAGGAAAGAGGAAAAAAAACTAGATATAAATGGAATAGAGCTCAAAAAGTTGCTTGTTGTCTCAACTGGAAAAGATCGAATGGTCGTTGATTTTGGTTAGGGTGCACGAAGTCTAATTACTTGAGAGAGATTTTTTTTTTTTTTTTTTTACCTTATTCACTTATCGTCCGCCCTTCAAAATATTTATTTTGTATAATTTGAATTATATAAACCGAAAGAAAACAAAATTCAGTTTATATTATATAATCTAAAATATTGTTATAGTTATATATTAACAACAATTAGAATCTCGTCTCATTTCAACACTTGCGACTTTTGGTCTAAAAACTATAAAAAAAGAAGTGAAAATTGATAAAATCCATCAAAGAAAATTAAAAAAAATATAAAAACTACTAAAAAAATTCAAAAATCAAATTAAGGTAATGCAACTTTTTTTTGATTTTTCCAAAGAATATGAAAAGACTAAAAAACAATGAAAAATGGATCTAAAAGATGGAATTTTGGAATTTAAGGAGGGAGTCCCATAAGAAGTCTCTTCTAAGCGATTCTTGTTTCATGATTTTTATATTTTTTTATATTTTTTCTTCTGATGTTCTTGCTCAAGTTTCGAAGGAAACTGACACAGTTGCCCAAAACTGATTTTTTTTTAACTATAAATTTGCACTTTCAAGACTTGAAAACATGAAACGCATTGGAGCATTGAGTTATAATAGTTAATAAAGTCTTTAAATTGTTTATCATTGTCACAAAACATGCTAAATCTTTGTGCTGATACAATTCAAATTATATAATTTAAACATATTTTCCCTTAATTTTTGGCACAAGAGGGGTGCACAGAGGATGTTCGGATTTTATAATCTTAAAAAACAAATATTTTGGATTTTATAATCCTGATGCACCATATACATGCTTTGGAGTAGGGCGTACATGAAAAAAAAAATCATTTCAGATTATAAAATTCAAGGACATATTAAAGTTTTTTTGAGGACGCGCAAAAAATCAATAAGATAAAGAAAAAAAAATTCCATCACTCAAATGGATAAAGATTAAATGCGCGCAAAAGAAGTCTGCAAGTTGGAATGACACAAACCAACCTATGCTTTACATTATTTATTTTTCCTTAACTCTATGATTTCCAAGATTAAAAAGAGTTTAATCTTTTAGTAAAAAACATGTTTTCTATTTTTTTTTTTAGATTCAAATGGTCAATACTTAAAAATTTTTTACTATTTAAATTGTAAACTTCTAATATAGGAAAAGCTATTGATCTTATCTACCGACACGTATCCGACATCAATATACGTCTAATCCAATAAATATATTTCCTTAACAGGCGTGGTTAACATGACTCTTTGAAGAAAAGTGTTTGACTAGACAAGTAATGTGAATTTGTCGTTGTTAAGTTTTCGTACGCATTCTTCCTTATTTGTAATGTTTGCAGAGCTATAACACTCTCTTAGACTCCAACGTCACAAAGAAGGTATCGTCTCACAAAAACTCAGAACCAGCATCAAGATTTGTTCTTCTCTCTCTCTACAACTTCATAAAGACCCTTTTCCTCTGTTTTTCATTTTTCATTTCCTTTATCTGAAAGAACAAATCAACAACAATGGCACCAAGAAGAAGACAATCCAGAAGACAGGTTTTTCATTTTTTCCTTTCTCCTAGACAATGTTGTTTTTTCATGTCATTTTTCCTTAATGATGTTCTGGTTTTTTGGTCTGAAAAACTAGACGGTTGGTAACACAAGAATGGATGCAGCTTTGGATGCAATGAGACAGCTTGGATTTGAGGAAAAGCTTATCAGAGAAACTGTTGAGGAGCTTCTTGATGTTAGTTTTCTTTTCTTCAGATACATTGAATAAAAAAGTTTTGATTTTTCCATTGTTTTGCTTATTTTGAAAAAAGTTTTGATTTTTCTTTGTTTCTCAGGTTTATGAAGGAAATCAAGGTTGGCCCTTTATTGAAGAGGGCTCTTACAAGCTGCTGATTGAAACCATTCTATGCAATTGTGATGAAGACAAGGTAAAATTCGGCAATTTTACACTCATTTATTGTTTTTTATTCACAATTTTATTCAAGTTCTCATAATATTCATTACAAGTACTCTTAAATCCCCATAATGTTCATTAATACTTTTCACTATTTGTGCCAATTACTCATCTATATTCAATGTGAGACACTTAGTAAACATAAAATTTATTGCAATGGTATAAATGGAAGTGATTGTGTAATTATACATTGATTTTCTTACCAAACTGAAGTTTTGAGACAAAACTAAAAATATAGGATCAAATATCAGGAAGTAACAGAGAGATTATAATGCAAGTTTAGATTGGGGGTGGAATTGTCAAAATCACCATGAGCCACTACATTTTTGCCGAAATCTACACTTTGTAGTTTCAACAAAATCACAATGTCACCGTGATTTTGACAATCTGTTTATATACGGATCTTCTTTGTACACTGTGTTCGTATTTATTTCGTTTGTTCTGTTTATACATTGATCTTCTTTTTAGGATTTGGTTAGTGACTTCATTGCAATGCTTGCTTCTTTGTAATGTGTGGCCAAGTTTTGGTCACTATCCTAAAGAAAGTATGGAGAAAAAGAAATATTATGGGTTTCTTGAGATTCTGTATTTCAGTTAACACAACTTCCTACTAAAAGTTACTAGCATTCAACACTCATAAGGGAAAATTTGCTTAAATACGTAATATTTTCACTGCCTTTAGAATTTTGATTCTAATCCTTTTTTTCCATGTTTCTTTTGATTGTGTATCCTCCTTCTTAGTAACTATTCATGCTGTAGAATTCGAACCAAGTGAAAGTGTAAACCCTTTCACATTTAGTTTTTTTAACCAACTGAATACTGTTGAATATTTGATTTGAATGAACATTGTTGAGGATTTCAACTGGACAACATACTACTAGGAACTATGTAGCACCGACACTTTGTAATAACATTCTATCACTGTTTTTTTCAAATTTTTGCCGGTGTCTAGACATTTAGTCTATGTATCAGTGTTGATGTTGTGTCTATGTCAGTGGCTCATAGCTAGACATTGAGTCATCATAGATTGTTACACAGATGGTGCATTTTATGATTTTGAACTAATAACAAGAAAAATGATAATGCTTTGCAGGAAGATGCAAGACAGGATGGTGTTGGTGAGACATCATCAGCTGCCACTCCTGCAACCGGGATTACTGAAGTTGACTCCTCTTATCTTGTGCCTCAAGACCATGTATCGTGTGGTAATGATTATTTGGACTCTGCATCTCAAACCAATGATCACGATCATGACTCTGCACCAATTGGCAATGTAGAAGAAGAAGTTGGTAATTTAATCCTACCCTCCTTTAGGTCATTTCATTTGAATATATTTGCATTTCTCTTCAATGTTAGAAAACTTAGAAGCTTCCTAACTATAAGTTCCTAAATCAAGGTAAAAAAAATGAGTTCCTAAATGAAGGTTAGGCACTAGTTAGGTTTAGGGCAGGCCATGTGAGGATGGCCTAAATGAAATTTTGAAAGAGTTACTTTTTTGGACGAGTATTTTGCTACACCATTCTCTAAATTTACAAGATACATTTATGGATTTGAATTGATTGCATTCACCTACGAGATATCTTTATGTAGTTGGATTGATTGCATCCATCAATTCACATATATCGTTGATGATGAATATCAGATACTCATGTTTTAACTTCGTATTTTGGATCTGATTTAACAAAGTTTCTATGTAAACCATTCGATCTTAATCTGAAAATCAAGATCATGTGACTACGTCAGATGCGTGATTCTTTGACTAAAGAAAGTCTAACTGCTTTGTCGAAAAGATGTTTAGTTTTCTTAAAGAACTAGGAAAAGTCAAAAACTTATCGCAATTATTATTATAATTATTATTATTATTTTGTTAATGGTTGAAATGTGATAAGCTTAAACCACCCATCACCAAGGTTTACACCCGCAGGCAGCGAGTGAACCGCCAACAATAGGGCACTCAACACCCAAGAGGTGCAAGTCACCTAACAGTCATGACCTACTCAAGGGGTGCAGGGTTAGGAGATGCTAATCAAAGAGCCATGTCCCTTAGTGTAGAGATGCATCCAGTGGGGCCAAGAAGGGCGACCCAAGAAGGTACAACTGATGAAGAAAGGACTCAACCCTTAAAGCCAAACAACACCAGTTCTGCCAACGGTTACTAATTGGAACAGTCACAACCATTATGATTAATTGCATCTATTAAGACCGGGTGTGAAGTGTAATATAAATAGAAGTAAGACAAAATAGAAAAAGAGTGTGGAATCAGGAAGAATTTGAATTGGGAAGAGACAGAATCTCGAAAACCTGTGTTGTATTATATCCCAAATTATCTATATAAATTATATATACATTTCTGTTCCTTTATTTTTAATTCCTTTTGTTCTAATCCTTATCAAAATGTTTGTAGGTGTTTCATATACAACTGTCCCAACTAAGAGAGGTAAAGCTCAACAAGGCATTAGTGGAAAGTCTAAAAAAGACCAAGAGCTAATGGAGAATGTCAAAGAATGCAATCATAAAACATTTGTCAGCAATGTTGAATCCACTACTGTGAAGCCTTCTATGATTGAATCGTCAAAAACAAGTGACCAGCTTCCACAAAGTAGGCACAGACCTTGCCATGGATGGATTAGCAGTGATGATAACAATGTGGACCTCATATACTTTCCACCTCCACCATTACCTAAACATATAGAGAAGTTGATTGGGAAGAGTGTAGCTCCTGATGGACCAAAGCGCAAGAGTAGATGGGATGAAAAACCAGATGATATGTGAATGCTGTATTTGTTATGACCGTATACCTTAGTCCTTGTTTGTTTTATGTTCTTTATATATGAATGTTATGGATGACAGGGAGCATTATTTTGTTCATGAGACTTTAGAGATGGATATTAAATTGATCATGACAAGTTTTTTTTGCTCCTTGGAGATTTATATTGCTGAAAGTTATCTGAACAATGATTCCTTGAATTATAAGGCATCACCAATAAATAGTAACAAGTTATTCATGATTTTGACAATTTATTCGAGTCCCTTAAACTTGGTCGAAAAAGTAAAGGGCTTCCTGTAATTTATGTTTTAGAAGGAAATTGATCTAAATGTTCGCATATATGCTACACTGGCGCAGTACGGAAGCGTAGTGTTAGCAAGCGCTAAACTTAGATAGAAAAGAACAAGTTTGCAAGCGACAAACTTGTGAAAATAGGGTTGCAAACGACAAACCATCAAAATAAGAGTTTCCGGAATCCACCAGAATTGAGAGAAAAGTCTCGAATATTATTAATGAATAAAAGTGTGCCTCTTAGGCTACATAAGTTCTACTTATATAGTGAAAGAAATAACAAACCCGTAGGCCGAAATAAAATAAAACGAAATAATAATAGAAAGTTCTAGAAAATTACTAAGATTTGGCCAAATAATAAATACTACTAAATTACTAATAAACCCCTCCTACATCAATCTCCTCCACCTCTAAAGAACTCGACCCCGAGTTCTCATTCTGATAAAGAGCTTCCATCCTCCTGGATCCCATTGAGTGAAATGCAAAGAAGAACTCGGTTGAGGGCGAACATGAAAATCTCCAAAAGTTATGGTACTGTTGTGACAATTACTCGGGTTTTGAAGAACTAGATTTGTCGCTGTCAAACGATGAAATTGTTGAAATAATGTTTGAATCCACCTCATCATAGGAAGGAGCCATAGTTGTGAAATTTCCATTCCTATCAACAATTATGTTGCAATACATGCCATGCCTCATTCGTAAGTCAAGTCAATGTTGAATATCCTACCATATCCATCTCTTGCATATCATGAAATAGCTTAAGTGCATTGTCTATGTTTCCATAATATGTTAATAGGTTTCTGGAGGCAGCACACAATTGAACTTTCCAAACCATGGCAACATGAATAATGTGTGACTCAATCTGGCACCAAAGTTCTATACCCTCCCATTGTGAACATGTTGAAGGAGACTTTCCTTTGTGAGTCCACCAAGCTGTCATTACAACTTTTCGACATGAAAAGATTGATTCATAGTACTTTCCTTTGCAAATTCCCATTGCTGAAATAAGAAAGTAAATTCCAATACCCTTTAAAACAAACACAATTTCTTCAAATGGTTTCTGACCCTCATTCAATTGCTTCAAAAGTTGAACCATCGTAGTTTCATAGTCCTGCCATGTATTTTCATCTTTGATTGTTTTGTAGTCTCAACCCAAACTTCTAAGTCATCATCTTTTTCTTTTTCCTCCCAAAAAGGTTTATACTCAATCCATTGAGTTGTGTAAGGACCTAAAGGCGTTCTGTCATCAATTTTGTCAATGTTATTGGCACTGTTGTGATTCATTTTCAATAGTCCTTCAAAGGCCTGAATGTATAAACTTGTCAAGTGACCATTTAATGCAAATGAATGCCTGCATAGCAATCTTCCAACTTCTTCGAATATGTTTCGGCATAACAAATTGCAATCATAGTTTGCATAAACTTCAGCAACGAATGTTGGTTGTCTGCAGAAGTTTATTATCACTTCAACTGCCACTTCTTGAAGCTGAATTGTGCTTCCAAGAGTTGCAACTCTCATTAGTACATGTCCAAAGAATGCTTCTAGTTAGAAACGAAGAAATCTTATGAGAATGTGATAGGCATTCAAAACACCACTCAATTCAATAGCTGAGTTAATCAAAACCAAAGGAAAAATTTGAACATCTCCTTCAGTTGTATGAGTAGTCGATCCATCTGCCTCAACTATAGAAACAACATTCAACAAAGAAAACATAAAATAGATTATATCAATCGTGGCACGGACGCCATAACCGGATTTCAAACCCGCGTTATCATCATCATCTTCTATGTCTGATTCAGAATTTCCTTCCCTATTAGCTTCGATTTCAGGTAACCTTTCATATACTGCTTGAATAAGCTCAAGCATTGTGTTCCTTGAACTTCTTTGTAGTAAATCTCCTATGTTCACAGATTGTTGCACAACTTGAAAACATGCATCCATAAGTGTGCAAACAGCTTGATCAACGAGTAAAATTGAAGCTTTATGGTGCATTCTCTGAAGCAATTTATCAGGAGGAATAAGCCTAGAGTTGTGTGCAATTTTTGTCTTGTAAACCTCTATCTTTCCATACACTGGCATTGACACCACCTTACGCTCAATTAAAAAGCCATTCCAACGCAAATGAAGTTTAGGTTCCCTACTTCTATTTTCATCACCATGAGTAATCGTTTCATTCTCTTTGGAAACATCAATATCAGCATTGGAGACATTATCTTCAAAGATAAAATTTGCTTCTCGCTGGGTATCAATCATAGAACCGTGGGTAGAAAATTCGGTTTGAATTGAGGCTGAAGATTTCTCGGTAAAACCCCAATCATTTTCCTTAAACTTCACCCCTTTCATTCTCGCGACATTGATTCCTAATCCCATTGTTGGATTGTGATTTGGAGGTGAAGACGGATCTTGCATTTTAGTAATAGCTTGAACATGTCGCAATGCTCTAACAACATGCCTTCTAACTATGTGTCCGCGAACAACAGCTTGCAACTTCACTACATTCTTACTTTTTAGAAGTGCTCTCCGAACCAAATATCCTCTAACTGAAGACTGGATGATTATCGCAGCAAATTTCGGAGGATTGACATCCACCGTACTTTCAATTTCAGTGATTTTTTTTCTGGCATCTCCGAGCATGCATTGGAGGATAACTGCGGCTTCTCATTAAAGAAATCTCTTGTACAAATATTCTCAACAGTAGGATCAACTGAGGATTGAAAACTAACACTTGAATATTCTGAAGTCTCCTTATTTTCCAAAGAATGGTCTATGTTGTTATCACAGTATTGCTAAGCACACAATACCTTGCAGATCTCTTCTCGGTCTCCATGTTGATTTTTGAAACTGAATTTGCAACACTTTTATCCTTCGTCGGTAATTTTGCCGTGTCGACATCGAACACCAATGAATTAAGGGACAATATAATTGAGTCAATAACATCAGGTGGCTTATTTTTATCAACATTAACATTATGATACCTTAGAATATACGTTATCAAAACAGAATGTTTAGCGATATCTTCAACCGTCATACGTGAGTTATCTGCAATTCTGAAAGCATGTCTCAAAAGGTCGGTCAAGGAGTAATCCTTGTTGTAACAAAACGGACAACAATATATCGAATATGAGATTACAAAGTTGTAGTAATCATCCTTCAGCTTTGTTTAATATCTACGCTCATAGTATTCCGAATCAGATTCATTGGTATATTTTGATTTTCGGTACGTAACAATAGTAGGGTTGTTATTACAAACCCTAATAACTGGAATTGGGTCTCCTCTGTTCGGATTGTTTCTGTTGTTGTTGTTGTTGGCGTTGTTGTTGTCAACCTTAGCTGTCCACACCACCATCTGATCTGATAAAGCTTTGATGTCGTGGTAAGAGTCGTGGTTATGCCGGCAAACTCTTCCCTCTAAGTTGATCTCCCATGGTTGATCATGTTAGGAAAAGAACAGGAGAAACTGCTCTGATACCAACTAACGCAGTACGGAAGCGTAGGGTTAGCAAACGCTAAACCTAGAACCTAGATAGAAAAGAACAAGTTTGCAAGCGACGACAAACTTGTGAAAATAGGGTTGCAAGCGACAAACCTATCAAAACAAGGGTTTCCGAAATCCACCAGAATTGAGAGAAAAGTCTCGAATATTATTAATGAATAAAACTGTGGCTATTAGGCTACATAAGTTCTACTTATACAGTGAAAGAAATAACAAACCCGTAGGCCGAAATAAAATAAAACGAAATAATAATAGAAAGTTTTAGAAAATTACTAAGATTTGGTCAAATAATAAATACTACTGAATTACTAATAAAACTCTCCTACATCATACACTATAGAACAGTTGTGGAGGATCCTAACCTGTTTTTGATAATTATTATTTTATTTTTTTAAAACTCGGTATCCGATCTAAGGACCGACTAATCCGAGGGGACCAATCCCACCGTCCACTTGCGGGGACCAAAACTCTATATGTACTTGCCCATCAAAATTGACATCAGGGTAAATGTTTTTGATAATGATTGTTTTAACTATTCTATAACATATAATAAATACATCAATTATATGCTTAGAATTAAAGTGCAATGGCTAATGAGAGAGATAGAGAATAAAAAAGGAGAAAAATGTTAATGTAGATAGGAGTTCGTACAATACAGAACGTGTTTTATGAAGTGGCTAAAAATGCATGTTTTTATTACGTCATAGCATGTTTGATTAAAAATGAAAGAGAGATATTAATACCAAAAAAACAATAAAAGATGTGTGGCGTTTTAAAGAGGATGAATTTCATCACAAAATTTAGTTCATTCGACATTATCGATATATTAGATTGTACATTTCCGCGCACGTTTAAACTTGAGGAATGATATTTGTACAACTACTTTTTTGACAACTTTTGAAACAACCATCTCTCTCATACTCACATGTTTTTTTTTATTCTCTCTCTTTTTCTTTCTCTCTCTATTGTTTTTGTCCAATAAAAATAGAAAAAAATGGTTACAAATATCACTTCTCTTTGAACGTAGTGTGTGTCTGAGATTATAAGGTGCTAACCACTTCATTTTACGACAAGAGAAAAAAAGTTGTAGGCTCTTGAAAAACTATGGAGTTTTTTTTTATTCTCCCAAGTTCAATCAAAATTGGAAGATGGAAGAAATGACTCTCTAAATTGGATTTAGAACTTTTGTATTTTTATTTTTTTAAATCAGTTCAATAATTATTTCAGCTTGGAATCAAACTCGATTTTTTTGAATGATTTGTCTTTATTGAAGTCATGAAACTATCTTAAAATCTTGACATACAAGACTTGGATACAATTTCAATAATACATGATTCTTTGCAACTCTTTGATCTTAGTACTCTTTGGATTGTTAGTTTTAATCATTACCTTTTTTATCTTTAAACAAAAACCATAATTAAAAATGAATCACGATGGACTATAAGTTATGATTCTCTCTATTATTAAAGCTTTTAAATATTTTATGATATGTATGAAATATTTAAACTTAGTATCCTCCTTCTTAGTAACTGTTTATGCAGTAGAATTCCAACCAAGTGAAAGCGTAAACCCTTTCACATTTTGTATTTTTTATTTCAACTGATTAAATAGATTAACCAGTAAATGAATACTGTTGAATATTGCCTTAAAATTTGTGTTTTGAGAAACAGAGAAATCGTGACACGATTTCCTCAACGTGTCACGATTTTTTTGGCAGTGAGCATGGTTTTCTGGGTGCTCAATCGTGTCACGATTTTGGGAAAACGTGACACGATTTTCAACTTGTTGGGTACGTTTTCAGGATAAAGTTGGTCGTACCTTGGTCGTACGCTCCAACCGTGTCACGATTTGGCCAATCCTGACACGATTTTGACAATTAGAGACTGCTATATAAGTGTTTCTTTGCAGATTTTGAAGAAGAGCTTTAGAGAGAGAAACTTTGATTACAAAGGAGGTAACTTTAGGGTTGATGGTCTTTGTAGTGAGGATCTCTTGGGTTGGGTAACATTGTAAACACCTTGGATAGTGAGATTTCACCATTGGAAGAATCAAAAAGCTTCCTTTTGTGTCTTCTCTTAGGATTCATTGAGAGTGTGGGTGATATGAAAATGATAGAAATTAGGTCTTGTTCTTTTGTAAGCTTTTAAGCTAATTTCTTGTAATTCATTTGCAACACTTTCATCTTAGTGGATTGGAGGGTTGCTCTCTTCCCCATAGTAGGTCATATTGGCCGAACTGGGTTACCATCTTGGTGTGTTTGTTCCTTTCTTTCATTGCTTATCTTTATTGCTTTGATTATGCTTGTGGTGTTACACTACACTTAGATTTAGGTCTGTTTTTGTTGTTGTTGCTTGGAGTTACTTTATCCATTGATTACCACTTTCTTTGCTCCACACATCTTTGTTATTCATTGGTGTGATTTTGTCCGAATTCACAACAAATACTGTTAAATATTTCATTTGGATAAACATTGTTGAGGCTTTCACTTGGGACAACATACTACTAGGAACTATGTATCACCGACACTTTGTTATAACAATCTATCATTGATTTTTTAAAATTTTTGCCGGTGTCTAAACATTTAGTCTATGTTTCAGTGTTGATGTTGTGTCTATGTCAGTGGCTCATAGCTAGACATTGAGTCATCATAGATTGTTACACAGATGGTGCATTTTATGATTTTGAACTAATAACAAGAAAAATGATAATGCTTTGCAGGAAGATGCAAGACAGGATGGTGTTGGTGAGACATCATCAGCTGCCACTCCTGCAACCGGGATTACTGAAGTTGACTCCTCTTATCTTGTGCCTCAAGACCATGTATCGTGTGGTAATGATTATTTGGACTCTGCATCTCAAACCAATGATCACGATCATGACTCTGCTCCAATTGGCAATGTAGAAGAAGTTGATAATTTAATCCTACCCTCCTTTAGGTCCTTTCATTTGAATATGTTTGCATTTCTCTTCAATGTTAGAAAGCTTAGAAGCTTCCTAAGTTCCCAAATCAAGGTAAAAAAAAAAAGAGAGTTCCTAAATGAAGGTTAGGCACTAGTTAGGTTTAGGGCAGGCCACTTGAGGCCTAAATGAAATATTGAAAGAGTTATTTTTTGTCAAGTATTTTGGTACACCGTTCTCTAAATTTACAAGATACATTTATGGATTTGGATGGAAGCATCCATCAATTCACACATATCGCTGATGATGAACATCAAATACTCATGTTTTATCTTTGTATTTTGGATCTGATTTAACAAAATTTGTATGTAAACCATTCGATCTTAATCTGAAAATCAAGATCATGTGACTACGTCGGATGTGTGGTTCTTTGACTAAAGAAAATCTAACTGCTTTGTCGAAAAGATGTTTAGTTTTCTTAAAGAACTAGGAAAAGTAAAAAACTCATCGCAATTATTATTATTATTATTATTTTGTTAATGATTGAAATGTGATAAGCGTAAGCCACCCACCACCAAGGTTTACACCCGCAAGCAGCGAGTGAACCACCACCAACAGGGCACTCAACACCCAAGGGGTGCAAGTCACCCAACAATCACGACCCATCCAAGGGGTGCAAGGTTAAGAGATGCAAATCAAAAAGGCATGACCTTTAGTGTAGAGACACATCCAATGGGGGCAAGAAGGGCGACCCAAGAAGGTAAAACTGATGAAGAAAGGATGCAACCCTTAAAGGCAAACAACACTAGTTCTGCCAACGGTTATTAACAGGAACGGTCACAACCATTATGATTAATTGTATCTATTAAGTATGGGTGTCAATTGCAATATAAATAGAAGTAAGACAAAATAGAAAAAGTGTGTGGAATCAGGAAGAATTTTAATTGTGAAGGACAGAATCTCGAAAACCTGTGTTGTATTATATCCCAAATTATCTATATAAATTATATATACATTTCTTTTCCTTTATTTTTAAGGGAGATTCTATGAAGAAGTCAGGAAAATGATTTCTTCGATGCAGTCGTTGGAATGGGCCAATTAGATTTTAGCCCTAGACACGTCAGAAAACTGCATTATGTTACAATGCAGGCGCATCTTAGTGAATGGAAAGTTTTAAATATTGCAATCTAGTCCCTACGTATATTTTTTTTAAAGGAAGTCCCTACGTATATTTTAACTATTTAATTTATAAAAGTTATTTAAACAATATTTCAATTTAAAAAATTCCCTCCCTCTTCTATTGTATTGTTTTTTGAATTTACCCTTCTTACAGAAGGTAAACTTCATCTTCTTCACATCATCCAGTCTTCAGAATCACCATCTTCTTCATACCACTAATCCCATGGTCTTCATCATCCAGTACTCTGAAATCATCATCTTCGTATAGTTCACCTCCGTTTTTGATTCTTCTGTCAAATCGTTTTCTTCATCCGAGGTTCCCTTTTTGTTTGTTGTTGGTTAGTTTGTCAGAAGTTGTTGCAGTTTGAAGTTGTTTGCTATCCCAAAAAAAGTTAAGGTGCTTCTTATTAGTGGTTTTCTATCATTTTTGAATTTTGAATATTCTCAATTAGGGTTTCGATTTTCCCAATTCTGAAATGTGACCTACTGGATTAACGTGTTCTGTGTTAATTGTGATTTCGATTTTTAAGCAACTATTGTGTATGAATTTTGGCAATTAGGGTTTCAATTTTCCCAGTTCTGGAATATGTTTTAAGCCTTAATTGTGCTTTCGATTTTCAAGCAATTCTGATTGGGGATTCTCATAGTGTATGAAATTGAAATATTAGGGTTTCAATTTTCCCAATTCTGGTCTGGTACTTGGTGGATTAACTTTTTAAGTTTTAACTGTGGTTTATATTTTCTAGCAATCTCTATTGGGTTTTTACCAGTTGTATAAAGTTTTGTTCTTAAAGCTCATGTTGCTGATACCAAATGGAAAATTACGAAAGAAAAGAATTGTCTATTTATTAATCTATGTTCTTTGATTCTTGCCTTCTGATTAAAAAAAAACAACTTGTTGAAAGTCAATAGTTTATATTGGACTCGACTCGAAACGACGCATGAATATAGTAACTTTAGTTTATTGTTGATCACACTTATGTTATGTTGTTAAAATTGAACAACGAGAAACATTTTTTGTTGGAAAAAATAGGTTTTCTCACTACTAACTTTGTGATGGGTTCAAAAATATGGTTATATAATAGATACATTCCTGATGCATTGATAATCTAATGTTTGTTATATTCTCATACAACTCATATCAACAATATGAAGATGAGATGATCAAGTCAAGGAACATAAAAAGGAAGTAAAAGGGTTCAGACATCAAATCGGCATAAACGACATTGATAAAGGTATGTAAATAGAATGCTCAATGATGACACTCTGTTATTACTAGTATTGTAGACATTTTTCATGTAATTTTTAGGGTAATTGATCAAGATTATGGGAGCTGAAAGCACAAAAAAAATGATGAATTCAGATTTCCAGCAAGTTCCAATTCGGGCCCGAATTCAAGCATTTGGGCCCCGAATTCCAGCCACTAGAAGAGCAATTTGGTACGTGAAAAATCAGGTCCCGAATCAGACCATCCGGGCCCCGATTTTCACAGCCTGGTCAACGCGTTTTGGGCCTTCGGGCACCGATTTTGTGGGCTCTGGGGCCGAATTTCAGAAGCCTATATATAGAAAAGTGCATTTTTGACCTAAGGGTACAAGATTTTAGAGAGAAAAGACATATTTTGGAACAGAAGCTTTGAAGAACTGGTGGGCAACCACCACAACTCATATTCAATCATCCATTACATGTATGAATCCTTTTTCTTATGTTAGTTAGCTTATACTTTAGCTATGAGTAACTAATTCTTTTGTGGTTGAAAATGAGATGAATCTGATGTAATCCTATGAGAACCCTAATTTGTTGAACTCCTTTGAATATCAATGAAGGACTAGTTTTAATTCATATTACTTTGTGTTTAATGCTTTTTGTATGTTTATCATCGACTACTAACCCTAGCTTTATGAATATGTAAATTGATCTTAGAGATTGAATGACCACTAACCCTGGCTTTTGACTCTGAACTAGGTAATAGGTTTAACCTAAGTAATCAAGCTAGAGATAGATCATTATTAGGTTATGACATATAGGTTAACGTTCTATTAAAACCTCCAACGGTTTCGAATTCACTTAAGAGATTAAGGGGTTGTTACTTGCGGGGAGAACTCTAGGTCAAGAGATTGGGTAGAGTTAATTTGTTAATCTATCGTTGAATTAGATAATCATTGATTGAACTAGGAGTGCGAATTACCATAGTAGAGCTTCAGAGGATTCGAAGGTCTTAAAAAATAATTTACACATCCTAAATATTAACCTTATTGCTAAATTGATATTAACACAGTCCTCGTAGATACGGACTTAATTTTATTACTTCGATTGATTTTGGTACACTTGTCAAATATCTATCAAGTTTTCGGCGCCGCTGTCGGGGACTGTTAAATCATTTCAATTTGGTAATTTCGTTTTTATTTAGAATTTATGTCACAGAAGAGATTTCTACGTTGCAGTATGAAAAATATATGTTATCTTTGAAGATAAAATGTTTGCGCAATAAAATCTCGAGATTAAATGAGAGATGTGATCTTTATGAGGCAAACCAACCAGGTAGTGATTGTGAAGGGAATAAAGAGATGATCAACAAAAATTCTAGAGATGTCCACTTTGGATGGTATTTATTTCTCCATTTTAGTCTTCATTAAAATTCAATTTTTCATGTCGATTTCTATTTTAATAATTTTGTTTTTTGTGGATTAAAACCCAGACACAACAAAAATGTCGCAAGTTTATTTGACTTGATGAAAGTGGAGACGAAAACATTAACGAGGATGAAGATCTTCAGACTCGAAGTGATGTTGATGTTGTTGATCTAGTGAAAGAACTTATGGAAGATGCACACAAGTATAAAGAGAAAAATAAGAATAATAAGAAGGAGCTTAATCTGATGAAAAAGAGGGGAAATTTACTGCTGACGTTACTAATCATGTCTTTAGGTTTAAATGTTGTCTTTTTTTATGATGTTAATGAAGTAATTTTAACCAAAACTTTTCTTTAATAAAAAATTTATATAAAAGTTTATTTAACTTTTTCATTGTTATTTTTGACTTTACGAATTTTTTAAGCAAAATAAAAAATAGTTTCGTTGTTGCCAATTCCAAGTTGCAAAAAAGTTAATTGTTTGTTTGCGAATTCCAAGTTGCAAAAGTCATTGTTAAAAAATAAGCTTAAATTTTTTAAAAAAAAAAGAAATAGAATGATGAATAAGAAAGATGAACAAACCATTTTCCAAAAAATAAATGATAAATATGACAACTTATGTAAACAAGTACATTAAGTACTGCACAAGTACCAAAAACATATTATTTTCTTGCGTTTCCTTTCTCAAAAGCAGTAAATAACAACTATGAAACTAAGAAGATATGACAATATGAAACTAAGAAGATGAATTAATACAAAATGACAATTAAGAGGATGAAGATGAAGCAATTTATGAATTGATAAAAATCCTCAAACAGTTTTGATGACATCTCAATTTATCTTCCACACTTTGCATGATATCTCTCATATTGTTGAAATTCTCTTTCAAATATCTAACAACCACCAAAAAATGATTCAAATTTTCAATTCGATTCAACATCCGGTTACTATATACTCTTATTTCTAAATGCTCCTCCACATTCTTCCAAATTCTATCATACTCATCAAATAACTTCACCATAGTTCGTATCTCTTCATTGGTCGGTCCATCTTCTTGATGTTGAACCACGTTATTTCTAATATATTGAATCTGGAAATCATGGTATTGTCTAAAACCCTCTTTCAGTGATTCATATATGTCATTGGTCGATTTAATAAGGTGACTCTTCATGAAAAGTTGATCAACAATGAGCGATTTCCACAACTTGCAAACACACCTTAGTTGTATAGGATTGTCTGACTCAACCCTCAAAAGGATTTCAATCATCACTTTTGTAGGTAGAACCGTGAACGGCGAATTGAAGTCTGACATTATGGTGAATGGAAAACTTATAAAAGAAGAACCTTTTTTACAACTTATAAAAGAAGAACCTTTTTTATAACTTATGAAAGAAGGTGAATGGAAAATATGTGATGCATGGATCAGATGAAGTGGTTTATATAAACAGATGTAGAGATGTGAATCAAAAAGGAATCACCCTTAGTGTAGAGACACATCCAGTGGGGCCAAGAAGGGCGACCTAAGAAGGTACAACTGATGAAGAAAGGATGCAACCCTTAAAGCCAAACAACACCAGTTCTGCCAACGGTTATCAACAGGAACAGTCACAAACATTATGATTAATTGCATCTATTAAGACCGGGTGTGAAGTGTAATATAAATAGAAGTAAGACAAAATAGAAAAAGAGTGTGGAATCAGGAAGAATTTGAATTGTGAAGAGACAGAATCTCGAAAACTCGTGTTGTATTATATCCCAAATTATCTATATAAATTATATATACATTTCTGTTTCTTTATTTTTAATTCCTTTTGTTCTAATCCTTATCAAAATGTTTGGAGGTGTTTCATATACAACTGTCCCAACTAAGAGAGGTAAAGCTCAACAAGGCATTAGTGGAAAGTCTAAAAAAGACCAAGAGCTAATGGAGAATGTCAAAGAATGCAATCATGAAACATTTGTCAGCAATGTTGAATCCACTACTGTTGAAGCCTTCTATGATTGAATCGTCAAAAACAAGTGACCAGCTTCCACAAAGTAGGCACAGGCCTTGCCATGGATGGATTAGCAGTGATGATAACAATGTGGACCTCATATACTTTCCACCTCCACCATTACCTAAACATATAGAGAAGTTGATTGGGAAGAGTGTAGCTCCTGAAGGACCAAAGCGCAAGAGTAGATGGGATGAAAAACCAGATGATATGTGAATGCTGTATTTGTTATGACCGTATATCTTAGTCCTTGTTTGTTTTATGTTCTTCATATATGTATGTTATGGATGATAGGGAGCATTATTTTGTTCATGAGACTTTAGAGATGGATATTAAATTGATCATGACAAGTTTTTTTTGCTCCTTCCATGATTCCTTGAATTATAAGGCATCACCAATAAATAGTAACAAGTTATTCATGATTTTGTCAATTTATTCGAGTCCTTTAAATTTGGTCAAAAAAAAAGTAAACTTTCTGTAATTTATGTTTTAGAAGGAAATTACCGATCTGATAAGTGGTTGGATCTTCTATAGCTGTTTTATGGTGCAAAACTGTATTAAATCTAACTGTTCTCATATATGCTACACTATAGAACAGTTGTGGAGGATCCTAACCTGTTTTTGATAATTATTGTCTTAACTATTCTATCACATATATAAATACATCAATTATATGCTTAGAATTAAAGTGCAATGGAATCATGAGAGAGGTAGGGAATAAAAAAGGAGAAAAATGTTAATGTCGATAGGAGTTGGTACAATACTGAAAGTGTGTTTTATGAAGTGGCTAAAAATGCACGTCTTTAATTAAGTTAGCATATGTTTGATTAAAAGTGAAAGAGAGATATTATTACCCAAAAAAAAATTTATAAGGAGATGTGTGGCGTTTTAAAGATGATTAATTTCGTCGCAAAATTTAGTTCAATTGACAATATCGATATATTAGATTGTACATTTTCATCCGCATTTAAACTTAATGTGTGTCCGAGTTTGTATGGTGTTACCACTTCATTTAAGACAAGAGAAAAAAAGAAGTTGTAGGCTGTTGAATTTTTTTTTCTTCTTCTTCTTCTGAGTTCAATCAAAATTGGAAGATGAAAAAAATGACTCTCAAAATTGAACTTAAATTTTCTTTTTTTGTGTTAATTCTCCGATTTCCGGATAAAGGACCATTGATAATATGAAGTTTGTCTAAGAGATAAGCAAAATCCGTCCAATGATTATTTTAGCTTGGAATTAAACTCAATTTTTTGAATGATTTATCATTATTGAAGTCATCAAAGATCAAACTATCTTAAAATCTTGACATACAAGACTTGTATACAATTTCAATAATACATGATTATTAACTGTCACACAATTTTAAAATGTCTCCTAAAATGTTATAGAGATTCTTAATTCAAACAAAATACTAACAAAAAGCCAAATTACAAAATTATTTATCAAAGAGGGCAAACTAAAATTTAAACCTTCATTAAATTCATAGGTTTTTTTTAGTCGCGCAATTCAATTCATTAGTTTGGTTTCTTATAGAAAGAAAGTAAAGGAATGCTTTGAAGCGATTTGGTTGATATGTATCTAGTTATTTTGGAAGCATTGTAATTATGTAGTTTTGGGTAATCAAGATAGCTTAATACATACATATTTAGACAAGGTTAAATTTCTTGTATGGTTTTGGATCAAATTCAACTTTAATGATTTTTCATTTCATTTCTACTAATGTAGCACTCAACCTCTCATATGTTAAATGTTTTGAATTGACTTTATTTGTAATTTGATTTGGATCATGCTAATAAATGACCTAAGAACACTAGTTAAAAAGGTAAAAAGATAAAATCTTTCATTGAAAACAATAGCTTTTTAGCTTTAAAGAAGTAAATATACCATTTTTCATCATTTACCAATCTAATATTTCTCTATTAGTTTCCTTAACAACGATCTAAAGACGCTCCTTAACATTTTCCTTCGATTTTTAAACTCTTTTATTTGATGGTACCATTATTTGAGTGTTGTTTTTGTATTTGATATCCTTATAACTCTTTCATCTTAGTACTCTTTGGATTGTTAGTTTTAATCATTACCTTTTTTATCTTAAAAAAAGAGTGATTTTAGACAGGCATCCTTATGTAGCAAAACCATCATTCTACCACCCGTTGTCACATTTTTTTATTAATTATTCTGGGGGCAATTTTGTCAATAAATTTTTTCACCCTCTTCTCTCTTCCTTCACCTAGTCTTTTTCAACAGCCACCACCACTTGTCACACCCGCCCACCGTCCTCCGCCGTACTCACCCACAAATCTCACCATCGTTCTCATATCTAACATCCTCCATCAACCACCCTCGAACCCATCATCAACAACATCGCCACCATCCTCGCCATCAAACCTTACCGCCGCCACCATCGTCATCCTCATATCCAACACCCTCGACCACCTCCATCCCCGTCATCAACACCGACGCCACCGTCTTTACTCTCAGATCTCCCCCCACCACCACCGTCGTTGATCTAGCTAGAGCCGTTGTCGTCGCCGTCGTCAGAGCAAGATGTAACCGTAAATACGTCGAATGTGAATGCACAAGGAAAGAGAGAAAGACTATGGACAAGAGAGAATATGAACAGGACGAAGGGGAGATAGATGGAGAAGACAAAAGAGTTTTTTTAGAGATAAAACAAATAAAATTAAAAATAATTCCACATTAGCATAATTTTTTTTTAAAAAAAAACTATAATTTTTCTTTAAAAAAAATCCTTAACCAAAAATGAATCAATGTGGACTATAAGTTATGATTCTCTCTATTATTAAAGTTTTTTATTGTTTTAAGATATGTATGAAATATTTAAACTCATTTAGTATCACACTTTCGTATTTATATTTTTAAAACTACACTCTTCAATTATTATTATAAATAAAAATCAATATTTTAGATTCATTCATTAAATAATGCATGTGGTTTATAATAAATATCATATACATTATTAATTGAATGAATCTAAAACTTAGATTTTTTGTTTATAAATGATCATAGGGTATATAATAAGAGAAGAAATGTTCTCGTAAATCTATCTCAATTGATACGAACAATACATATGGCGTGTTTGTTTCAGGTTTAGCAAATTTATTTTTAGGAATAACATTCATTGGAACATAGAGATGAGAATTTTATTTCAAGGTATTTAAAAAAAGAGAATGTTAACTAGCGCCCCTAGAGCAATTGTTAAACATCTAAAACAAGCAAATTTACATAAAAAAAAATTGTGTGATCATTACTTTATCAAAAATAACTTCTTATATTTCCAAGATAAAATTTCTATTTGTAGATTCTTTAACCATTGCCCTGAGGATACTGGTTAGTATAATGTACACTTTTAAAAATGGGGTTTGCTAGGATACAACTACTAGTTTTTATTAAGGTGTGTTTTAACAAAGATAACTAAAAAGTTGTTAAATACACCTTAATGTTGCTATAACACACCTTCTAAAAAACAAGTGAATGTAAGTTAGCAACTCCTATATGCATTTGTTCGAATACACCCACTTACTTTTTGGAAGGAGTATTTTAACAAGTGAATAACTAAAAAGTGATACCCTAAGATGTAGCTTGCAAAAACAATCTCACATAAAAACTAGTGAGTGTGTTTTAACAAATCCCTTCAAAAATTTATTTATGGAAGATGTTAACTTGTGCCCTCAAGGCACAAGATAAGAAACTCAACATAATAACTTTTTGTTGGAATGTGTGCATTCAATTTAATTTTTGACTTTATGGTAAATAGAATGCACAAAATTTAAAGAAATATTTCTATCTATTTTTAGGTTCTTATTCCGTGCCTTAAGGACACAAGTTAACATGACCCTTTAATTATTTTTAGTTTATAGATAAAAAAGCGCTAATCTAAATCTATCTAAGTACTTTTATTGGTCCTCGTAACTTCGTCATCTCCATTTGTCCTAATCATAGTCCTAGAAAAACATACCAAAATATCTTTACGCGCGTATTTTATATTTATTTAATTATTTTAATAATCAACAAAATAAAAATAACGGATAATTGGTTCTCATTGCCTCGCGTCACTTCCTTCTTCTTCCTACCTCAACTTCAGTTCTTCTTCATTCTCATTCCTTTTAATGGCGTTAGGGTTTTATTCTTCTTAGATTCTTTCTCTTCCCAAAATCGAAAACCATGAATCTCTCATTACCTTCACCTTCCACTTTCCGCGTCGTTCCTCTCTCCCACTGCACTTCTTGCTTTCAATTCAATCTTCGTTTTCATCCTTCTAACCGTTTTCGCAATTCGCGTTTTAGTTCGTTGGAGTTGAATTCTCCTACCGGAAGAAGAACAAGACGGATTGCTTGCAGTGTTAATGAGTCTGATGGTGATAACGAGGCGGAGGTACTTTATCTGTTTCAGTTTCAGTTTTTGTATTCATTGTTGAAGTTTGATATATACCGAGTAATGAAGGATTATTTTGATTTGAATCAATGTTTGCAATAATTGTGCGAAATTCATTGCATGTTGATTTTCTTTGTTAAGTAATATAATTAGATATTATTGGTGGCATTTTGGTATAACATGGATATTTGATTACAAGCTATGAAGCATGAACACAAACACGGGACACGATACTGACACATCATTGTTGATAAATTTTTTAGAAAATGAATTCAATGTGATTTATCACAAGTGTCGGCGTCGTTCAACTAGAAGTGTCTGCAACAGAGATTAGAATACTATTTGGATTAAGTTGTGTTATTTAAGTGATCAACACAATCACATACAAAATTAAAACACAATTAAGTTCGATAGATGATTAATGAATATACGACTTGTCGAAACTTGTTAACCATCAATATAAATTTGTTTTTTGGTCAAGTAGCTTGGTAGCGAGACTTACACACTTAAAGTGTGGAAATGTGGATAATCAGGGGTTTAAACTCTTGTTCCTGCATATCAACATACATGCACCTACCAACTGAGTTGTACTTACAGAACATCTTCAATGTAATTTTATTAAGGCTTAAATATGAATCTAGTGCTTGTAGTTATAACATTTTTTTTTTGGTTTTAGTCTAGGTAAGTTTTTTTTTTTGTCCGGGTTCAGTCACTGCATATTCAGAAACTGTTGCTTCGTTGACGTCAATTTATTAGGCCATATGGCGTGATTTTATTGAGCTATGTATGCTGTCAAGGACTAAAAGTAACAATTTTTGAATTTGCAAGGCATGAATCTAAACAGAAAAAGTTAAGGAGACTAAAACCAAAAAACTATATAATTGGAGGGACTAAAATCATAGTTAATCCTTTTATTAACCACAAATTTGGACACGATCAACCACGGATTTTCAGGTGTTCAAATCTACATGTAGTTAAACACTTCAAAATTGTTCTTAAAACATTCAAATTCGTCGAAGTTATTAATGAGTTTCAAAACCATTGTATATTCGTTAACAATCTATTGGAATCACGTTAACCACATAGAAAGTTGTCACAAAAGTTGTCTAAAATTATTTGTTAAAGGATCATTTCTCATTTGGAACTTGGTGTGATACAACTCATTTGATGAAACTGCTTTTACAACTTGGAGAATTTAAGGTCTCAGGTCCCAAATGATGTTGTGAAGGGAGTATAAATTAGGGATAATGATATCTTAAGTTGGACGTGGGTTGTGGGTAATGCACGAAAGAAAGAGATAGAAGAAAGTGAGCGAAGTGGTAGAGGATGTAATGGGAAAAGGAAACAGACAAAAGGGGCGAGGAGGTATAGAAGTGATGAGAGAGAAAGGTAGTGTGAGAAACTCAGAATTGTAAATTCAATTACTTGCTTAAGTTGAAAATCAGAAGCATAGTTTAAGAAGGAAAAAGTTTTTATTTTTATATAGGATGTGAATGTTTCAGCAAAACCAAATATCAACATATTCTTAGTGGGATAGTTATCAATGTACATGTGCATATTATTTTACATGCATCTCATTGCATTCACTCATTGTAGAAAGAATGATAATCTGCTCTGCATGTTGACCTTTATTTTTTCATACCTTTTCCTTGACAATACAAATTTTAAACTTACGTAGGAGAAAGAAGCACATACAAATGGAGAAACCCAATCTTTGGAGGATACCTTTGAGCAAAGTAACCCTCCACCTGTAGATGCAGAACAGCTAAACAAGTTTAGTGATGAAAATACAAATCAAAATGATGTGCAGGTAATGCTTGACTTATTATATTCAATTTGGTATGAAATAACTATGTGCCTATGTCAACAAAGTATGCGTTTTACTCTTTCATTTTTTTCTTGTTTAATGTCTTGTTGAAGCACTTCCAAAAGCACTATTGCTCATGGGAAAAATAAATACTATGCTCCTGGAATTATTATTTTCTTTACTGAGAAGCTCACATTGATATGTAAAAGAAGGAGATGATTTTTTTTAGAGTTTAGGTTTTGAAAATGTTAAAAGCAATTAATGTCCACATATTCATTGTTGGAGAAGGACACACCCCACCACTATAAAGAAGGGCTCTATGAAGAGTTAAAGCATCTACATCTAAGTCATTGAGTGAAGAAACCAAGTATGGGTGATCACCTACAGTGAAAGTATCTATACTCTATAGTTTGCGATTGTTAATAATTTCTTTTCACTCTGGAGTTGTGCACTCAAGTTTGTATGGTAACACAACTTGGGGTGGATTTTCAAGTTTCTATAGAGCATGTAATCTTATTTGAGATATTGAATAGTTTGTTGGAGTGTTTCCATGGACACAATAAATAGCTGCCAAATCAAGTAAACTTTGTCTGCTCTACACTTTCTTTCTGGTGTGTTTTGCGTGTGTTTCCCAATAGAGGTATCAAAGTCTTGGTTTAGAACACATTTGTTTGAGATCCTATTATTCGACGATAAATAAAGATGATGACAACTCTCAAACAGATGTGGTTAGAACTATTAAATTACAGAAGTAATTGTTAAACCAGAATTGGTGATGGGTTCTACTTCCCCAATACACATTTGCCAAGATTGAGGATATTTGACACCTTAAAGACTAATGGCGTGTTTGGGGATTTCAAGTTAGGAAATGGTAACATAATGGATGTTGAAGGCATTGAGAGTGTAAGACTAAAAGCTCCACGATGCTGCAGTTCATATGTCCCAGGATGCAAGGTTGCTGATGCCAACATCGTCTCTTTGGAGAGATGAAATCACTTGAGTAGAAGTTTGATGGTCCAAAGTAGCTTTGCAAGGTGTATAGCACATAAGGAGGTGCTTGGTCCTACAAGTGGATAAAACGAGAAAAAAAAATATTTAGAAAGGAAAACTTTGTTAAGGGAATGAAGTAATAACAATGTTGTAATATAAAGTAAACTTTTCTGATGAAAAGAAGATTGGAAATTTTAATTAAGGGAGGAATTGTTACTACAACCGATTTGAGATTTCTAACATAAATTCAAGTGAGTGATTCCACTGCATAATAAATTGCTATGCTTTTGGGGTTATTATTTTGACTATTCAAATTGAGAAACATAAACTCTAGTGAGTGATTCTGATACTCATCCATCTTTGGAAGAAGTTCGAAATTTTCAACGGTGTTGAAAATGTGAAAAGTAAATAATGCCACTTATTAATTGGCTGTAAAGTTCACAACCCGACACTATATAAAGGGTCATGTGAAGTGTTAAATAATCTAAATTATAGAGAAATGAGCATGTGTGAGTGGTCAGGTATTAGGAGTGTCTCTTGTTAGTCCTTGTTTATTATTCCTTGTAACTCTTGAGTAGGGTACGCGAATTTTTGGGGTGGTTCACGTAGTGGAGAGGGTTTCTAATTTTCTATTGAACTTGTAATCTTATTTGAGATGACGAATATTTGGTTGGATTGTTTCCATGGACGTGGGTAAAAGTGTCGATCCACAAATTTTTGTGTTATATCACTTTTTTGTAGTGTGTTTTGTGTGTGTTCACTTCTTTGTTGTGCAGATTTTTTTTCAATCATTTTCTTATATACTCATAATATATGAAAGAAGGGTTTCCCCCTTTTCAGTTGCAATTAAGCATATTTGTTTCTGTGGATTTGTACTTGTCACTTTTGTGACGACAAAGTCAAATTGCTTGACGAAAATACTCCTGGTTTCAGTTTCACATTGAGGGTATTCATAACTCACATTGAATATTGTCATAAAAATATTCCCTAATTAGTCCATGTCTGTTATCTGTCTAAATTAAATCCTTGAAACAGGACCTAATTTTGTTAGTTACACTTGCAGTTGTTGATGTTGCTTACAACTTAGTATATAAGTCATCAGGTTGCTAGCCAAATTGATAAAGATTATCTCATTTGCTAATCATCATTTTCCAAAATTACAATCTTTTCCATCATGAACAGAAAAATAAAAAAATAAAGTTGAAACTGTGTTCTTAAGAGTAAGGAGCATTATGTCCTAGTTTTCTCATGTTTTGTACTTTGGGCTTTTGATCAAAACAGAATACGGATAACATAGAAGTTTCCAGTGGATCACCTCTGCCAGGTGTGAAGGTGATTATATTTCATGTTCAATATTTCCTACTTTGTTAGAGGCATTCTCCCTTTTTTCATATCTCTTATGTGTTTTTTTTCTGTCCTTTATATGTCCCTAACAGCCTCAACAACTGGATGATGTGATAAAAATTCCCAAGGAAAAAATCGAAATCCTTAAAAATCAAGTGTTTGGCTTTGATACTTTTTTTGTAACAAGCCAAGATCCTTACGAGGTGTGTGCCTGTCTTTCCTCTATTTAATTTTGCATATGCACAAAGGTCTTGTTGCATGAAGATTGGGTCCTGATTTTTCTGCTAGGGTGGAGTACTATTCAAGGGAAACCTGCGAGGGCAAGCTTCTAAAAGTTACGATAAGATATCAAAGAGATTGCAAGTATGTCATATTTCTGTTTCATTTCTTAAGCGTGTTTGAGTTTTTCCATGTTGAAATGACTTCTGAACTAGATATCTGCATATTGTTGTAGGATAAATTTGGAGATGAATACAGGCTTTTCCTTCTAGTCAATCCCGAGGATGATAAGCCAGTGGCCGTTGTCGTTCCAAGAACTACTTTACAACCAGAGACAACTCGTACTAACTTAACTCCTTCAAAATTGTGGATCATTGTGTTCTTTTTTATTTTTAGAAAATAGTGATGCTCATGGTTGTACTTATGCTATTACTTATCTTTTTTAGCTGTACCTGAGTGGTTTGCTGCTGCGTCTTTTGGAATCGTCACAGTGTTTACCTTACTGCTTCGCAATGTCCCCGATTTGCAATCCAATTTATTGTGAGCATTTTTCTTGTACCTTTTCTATTCACTTCATACTCCATTATCTCTTAAGGGAAGTGTATTACCCTACAAAACATTGTCATGTGGTTTTGTTTTCTGTGCTGATCTAGCTTTATGCGCTCATTCCTTCAAGTAAATTTTAAGGATAGTCATAACAAATACCTTGTTCGGGTACAAAAATATTGATCTTTTAGGCTTTATGTTTATTTAACAGGATGTTCTCAGTAAATGCTTTAGCTATTAATCATGAATTCTGTTCCACCTTTCATAGGAATAAATCATACAACCTGTCTTTACTCTGGTTGACTAATATTGTTTCATATCATAGATGCATTTTGAGGTTTCACCAAAATATTATTATTGATGTTCCAGATCAACTGTTGACAATCTGAATTTGTTAAAGGATGGCCTACCTGGAGCCCTTGTTACTGCACTTATTATCGGGGTACATGAACTTGGTCACTTTCTAGTTGCCCAAAACCTTGGAGTTAAGCTTGGAGTCCCGTACTTTGTTCCTAGCTGGCAGGTTGTATGATAGAAATATTGATCTTTTAATACCAATTGTGCGAGTGTGTCTGTTTTTTATAAATATATTTCTTCAATTAACTGACAAATATTAATCAAGTGCATCATGCTTTCCATCTAATATATATCATTAAACTACTTAGAGTTCCTTCAAAAAAATATAAACTATTCAAAGGATGCATATAATAAACTTTAGCGATGGAAATATACCTGTTTTTTTAAACCACCTAATTTAATATTTTATGGAATGCCGAGTTTTCAAAAAAAAATAAAAATGTTATGGAATGCTTTCAAGATTCAAATTGACAAAATTTGGTGACATGTACGATTTTGGTATTGGTCAATTTTTTTTGGTTGTTTATATGTACTATCTCTCACGTTTTACTGTAACAGAAATTTTGATGCTTAATTTGGTGGCAGATAGGCTCTTTTGGTTCAATTACAAGGATAAGAAGCATAGTATCTAGTCGTGAAGATTTGCTCAAGATTGCAGCTGCTGGGCCATTTGCCGGATTTGCATTGGGTCTTGTTCTTCTGCTTCTAGGTTTTGTTATACCTCCAAGTGACGGTATTGGTGTTGTTGTTGATGCTTCTGTGTTTCACGAGTCATTTCTAGCTGGCGGCATTGGTAAGCTATATGCTTCTGATAAGCGTGCAGAAATTTAGATAAATTTAAGCTTGCATTCATTTGTGGAAATCCTTACTGCATGATATATCACTGATTTTTTTTGTTTGCTGCTTCATTATTTTAGAAAATAAACATGTGGTGACTTTTTTTATATGTACTGTTTTAGCAAAACTGTTTCTTGGTAACGTTCTCAAGGAAGGAACTCCAATTTCTATCAACCCTCTTGTGATCTGGGCTTGGGCAGGACTCCTTATCAATGCCATCAACAGTATTCCCGCTGGAGAAATTGATGGAGGGAGAATTTCTTTTGCCATATGGGGAAGAAAGGTATCACATTTAATAAGTATTATTTTGATGTTGACTCTTAGGTTTGGCCAACGGTTGTTCCATTTGAGATAAAATCGATACTTCTGATCAATTCTACTTTAACCAAAGCTTAATGATAATTTGAATTCAACCACTCGGTCATCACATTTAATAAGTAATAAGTAAACATAAAAAGTGAAACATTATTTGCCGGTTTCTTTTTTGGACGTAAAGACATCTATTTTATTTCATTCTCAATAAGAGTCAAAATACGAATAGGATCACGACTGAAAACTCAAGAACAAGATTGTGATGCAGCCGCCCTAACAAGGTTATGAGCAACTCCAATGGGTTGCCTCTTTAGATACACAACATTAATATGTTGAAAAAAGAAGATATGTTATTTTTACATTTTAAAATAATAGCTCCAAATTTGGTTTCATTCACTTGAGTATGGTTAATGCCATCCGCCGCCATTTTAGAATCCAATTCAAAGATGACATTATGCAATTGTAGTTCATGTATCCAGATCATTGCATGCCAAAGACCCAAGGCTTCACCTTTATGAGCATCAAAAGCTTGGTATAGTTTATTGTTATTGCTTGGATAAACTCTCCATGCTCATTCCAGATGCATATACCAAGACCTATGCCTCCTGTGTACTGAGAAAACACAACATCAGTGTTTCATTTTATCCAAACAGCTCTCGGCTTCTGCCAAATTACAGCAGCCGTTTGCTGTCTGCCTGTGTCAAATCTACTGTCACCGTGCGCAGTTGTTCTAGCTGTGTTCCAGCTTGCCAAGTCTACTTGGGCTCGGGCCAAAATCTGGTCTGGCTGCTCCTGAATGGACTCCCAAAGCATAGCATTCGACTCCGCCGTAGACTATATAGAACCATAGCCAGATTAATGAGTGTTATTCCAAACCTGCAGCGAAAAATAAGGCTTTAAAACTGTCATGCTGTATTGCTGTCAGTTTTGGTTCCGAGGTATTCTGCAAGCCATATTTTAGCCACCATTTTTCGCTTCTAGGACAAGTTAAGGAAAAGAGGCCAAGTGTTCTCCTTGCTTGATTCGCCAACCGTACAGACATAAGGACACTCAACGCTATGTCTCTCACTCTTGTTTTAGTTTGTACTTTGTAGCACATCTCTACATTCCCTCCACAAAAAGTTTTTAAATCTTGGTGGCACCTTTTCATAAGCACTCATAACTGTAAATGTCCAATTGGAGGAGGCTTTCCAAATTCTTTTATCCTCTTGAGTTGCTAGTTTCTTAAATAATACTATTAGGATACTTTAATTGAGTGGAGATCCTCTTGATTATGTACTTGCATGTATGAATATACATTTCTAAAAGTAACAACATTAATTAGACATTTAAACATCTAAAGTTTTATTATTGAAGCTCTTCATTTATATCATTGCCTTCCTTTATTTCTTTTTATGTGAAGATTCTAACTTAAGTCTATTACAGGCTTCAATTCGCTTCACAGGATTTTCAATCGTGTTGCTTGGACTCTCATCACTGCTTAATGATGTAGCTTTCTACTGGGTAGCTCTAGTATTCTTCTTGCAAAGAGGTCCAATTTCTCCTCTATCCGATGAAATAACTGAACCTGATGACAAGTATGTTGCTCTAGGAGTAACAGTTTTGCTCTTAGGCTTGTTAGTTTGCTTGCCATATCCTTTCCCGTTTATAGATGAAACCCTTGCAAGTTTCTAGAAACAATGGCCACATGCATACACTCTGGCAACATCACTATGGAGTGCTAGTGCATGATTTTTTGAAACTCAGTATACGGTAGGATTTTCAATGAATCAAAACACACCCTTGGTTCATATGTAAAACGTCAAAATTCTAGACTGCAAAAGTCCCACTTTTGTAATTTATAATTCATTAACAAATGGGCGATTTTCTTTTATTGTCAAATTCCAGTTGTTCAGTGTGAAATGTTTAGTTGAAAATTTTCATCACTGGAAAAAAATCTTGTATTGCTAAAATTGGCTGAATTAATGTGTATTAGAATTCTCAGAATCACAAAGGAAACTAACTTTAAATGTTTGAGAGCTTGGAAATAAGAGAAAATCCTCAAAAGGAGTCACATTGAAAGATGGTGAGTTGTGCACATAATTGCCCAATTTATAGGGTTCAAGTTCACAAACTGATTGAGTAACTAACTCAACTAATTCCTAATCATCTAAATAAAACTAACAAAACTTAACAATCTTCATAATGTGTAATATATTAAACTGAGTGGATTTACATTCCTTTCTTTTTGGAGATGCTTAAATTACACTGCAATTCCTTCCCTCATACAATGCATATTAGTGAAAATAACACTGCGTTCCTAAAAATGATTATTGAATGACATATATATCCTTTATCGTTAAATTCAATTTAATTGAAAGACACTGCAATTTCTTCCTCTCTTTTTTTTTATTCACGGTATTATTAACATTTAGTTTTAAATTCTATTATAAATTATCCGGTAATAAATAAAAATTTTGTTGGACTAAAAGTCGATGGAAAATTTTAGGGGGATTAAAACGAAAAGTTGGAATATTTATAGTAACCAAAACTATATTTATCCCTTAAAAATAAAATTCTTTAGGCTAATTACCATTGAGATCGAAAGTTATTAAAAACGAGTTTTTTTTTTTTTTGTTGAGAAAAGTTATAAAAAATGAGTTGTTTTTCTTAATTTGTAAATTAAAATTAATTGTTTTAAAAAAATATGTATATATTAATGAAGTAAAGGGTAAAATACATATTTAATTTTTAATGAAGAAGTGTGCTATTCAAAAGTTTCTTATGGGAAATATTTGTAATTTACCCTATATATTTATTTTCCAAGGAAGTCGGATGTTAATTTTAATATAAGAGAAGAAAGAAGTCTAATTCAAGCTTGGAGAAGGTTGTAATAATTTTCCTATTTTTTTTCTTTCAAAATGTAACATGAATACTTGACACACACACACACATATATATATATATATATATATATATATTTATTTATTTATTTATTTATTTATTTATTTTTGGTCAAGAACCTTGACATATTTTATTGAATACAAAAAGTAAATAAATAAAACAAATTTGAATTTGAGTCTTTCAAGGTTGGTTTAGATTAGTAAAGAGTAGACTCAAATCCCTTAAAAATATAAATCCAATTCTCTGCTTAAAGACTTCATTGATGGATAATATAACTGTTAGAGTTTTTTAAGTTTGAGTCATGTCCTTACTCTGCAAAACACTAGAGATACAACTCACCTAAACTTTTATTTATGTAAAAAGTTAATGAGTTACGGTGCATATAGATTATCCATCAACGAAGTCTTTATACTTACAATGAGAACTGGACTCATATTCATGCAAGATATGAGTCAACTCTTTACCAACATAAACTAACCTCAGCGGACTTATTATTATTCATTAATAAATATTTAAAATATAACTGACTTATGGCTTTGTTTAACTTAATCATGTATTTTTGATGTGAATAAGATATCATCTACATGTAAATGTAAAGATTAATTTCTCGAGTCAAATATGCTCCTTATGAATGATAAAACTCTTCTTTAAAAAATTAACACTACTACATTTTCATAGCTGGATTTAAACTCAAAAACTCTGATTAAACTAAAAGAGATCACATCTAAAATGTCCGAATCATTAGATTTATATGTTTCCAAATAATGTATGAAGAAAATGATTTGTCTGTGTGAATATGGATTTTGGATGCTCTCATTTTTGGAATCTATATTTGTCGGCAATTGTTTTATGGTTACAATGTGTCGGCAATCGCTCACACGTTTGGATAGAAAAATTGTAGGCAATTTCATTTTTCACCCTCTGCTTCTCAGACGCTCTTTTATATTTCTAAAATACTAGAGTGTTTATGGGTGGATTTGGTCAAACCCAAAATCAAACTAAATAAGATATTCTGGTTCGGGTGAGGTAAAATAACCATCCGTTATACTATTGGGTGGGTTTGGACAAATCCACTAATATTTGGTTTGGGTTGGATTGGGTAATGGGTTACCCAATTTATTTTTCTATTTTTTTATTATTAAATGATGCCTTAAATATGTAAAAGGTCCCTGCAATTTAGCGCATTTTTGATTTTCGTCCCTGTAAGTTTTTTTGTTCTAAAACAATCATTGCATTTACCAAACGTTTTGACATTCGTCCTTGCCGTCCAATTCCGTCAAAGAAAAAAAAAACGCTGAGCTGGCTAACGGAGGCTTATGTAACACTTGGTGACTTGGCGTTAGTTGATGATTGTGATTGGGGCCAGTATAGGGACTAAAACCAAAAACATATTTTTACAAAGGGACTAAATTAAAGAAAACAAACCCCCCCCCCCCCCCCCCCCCCCCCCCCCCCCGTGTGTGTGTGTGTTCTTTCCTTCTTCTTCCTCTCTCTCTGTTTCAATTTTTATTGGATACATTGTTGATGCTTTATGTCAGACTTGCCTTCCACCATCCAACACATATCAGTTTCTTCAAAACTTATTACTTCCATTTGTTAGCTTCTTTTCAATCTATATCATTCACAAATCACAACTTATTACATTCAAACATCATTATAAAAAACACTATTATGCAGGATTGTAGCAGCAATGTTATTGGCAATTTACTCAGGATTGTTGTATGGTCTATATGTTCTAGATTGGCAGTTCCATGTATCACTCTCTACCTCTTCTTGTACCAAGTTTCACTTTGTAGATGGTTTGTTTATGATTCATTCATTTTAAACCAGGCTGTTGATGAAATTCAAAATATTTAATTCATAATTGTTGTTATATTCTTGGTCTTGACCATTTATATAAAAAACCTGTTTTTAGAAATCTTAAGGAACCTTTTAAATGATCTCATTTCTTTGTTCGATGGTTTAAACCATACGTTGACATGTTAATACTTAATACCTTGATTACAAAATTTTATAACTTCCAGCAACATAATTTTATAACAATAGATGGCTTGACATTACACATTTTTACTCAAAATTTGAAGTTAACGAGTCTTCCCACTTATATTTTCATCATTCAATTCACTATTAACTAATATGGAAAGTTATCACTTCATATTTGTACTTCTAACACAGTGATCTCATAGAGAATAATAGCATGCTGGTACTTTAAGAGTTCTCCTTTGAGCAAAATATTACGTTACCGTTTACCGGTTATTGAGACAATGCAACAAGGTCATAGTGATATTATTCTAAATCAAACATGATTGATTTTTCTTTTAAACTCCTAATAACATAGAAAACTCCTTGTTGGAACGAAGAGAGAGGGGGAGAAGAAGGAAAGAACAGAGAGAGAGAGAGGGATAGAGGAAGAAGAAGGGATTTTTAAGTTTTAACATTCAAAAATTGAAAATTACGTTTTTTTTTTTTTAATTTAGTCCCTATGTAAAAATGCGTTTTTGGTTTTAGTCCCTGTATTAACCCCAATCATCAACTAATGCCAAGTCACCAAGTGACACATAAGCCTCTGTTAGCCAACTCAACGTTTTTTTTTCTTCACGGAATTGAACGGCAGAGACGAATGTCAAAACGTTTGTTAAATACAAGGGTTGTTTTAGAACAAAAAAACTTACAAGGACGAAAATAAAAAATGCGCTAAATTGCAGGGACCTTTACATATTTAAGCCTTAAATGATTAAATGACAAGTCCTCATAATTTTGTTTTAAAATAGTACTCTACTTTTTAATTTTCTTAAAAAAATGTTTAACTTATTTTACTATAATTTTATGCATCATAGAATATCAAATAATAAACTTCATCATAAAATACTTCCAACAAACTAAAGTTGCATGATATAAAATTGTATTAGTATTAAAATAACCAAAAAGTGCAAAATATTAATTTGTAACTATAGTATGTTTTGATTTTCAATATATAGGGTACAATGTGTATGTTTTGGAAGTATAACTTTCTTTTACCCTATAAAAATAAAGATAAAAAATATTAATATTATTTGGTAAGTGAGTTTTTTGGGTTTGGGTCTAGTTTTACCCGAAACCCATTTATTTTTGTGGGTTTTCCATTTTTAGAAACCATACCCACCCAATTATCCAACTCTGACCTTTTTTTTTATGGGTTTGACCGGGTTTTCTGGGTTGACCCTACCCATGAACACCTCTATAAAATACTCGCTTAAATTACATAGTTCAAATATCTTTTTATAGGTTTTTGGATTATATAATTTAAATTATGTTAAAATTCAAAATTCAAATTATAATTTTTATTTTAAGGAAAATTCAAATTATGATTGATATGAATATTTTTGTTCGCCATCATATCATTCCCATAAAAAATGCACAAAATTATAATTAAATTTCTTGTTCACCATCATATAATTCACATAAGTACTGTCACTTTTATTTATATTTCTTTTCGAAGGAGAAGAATTTATTGAGTATAAAGATGATGAATTAACTATCTAAAACATTTTTGCACATACAACCAATCAAAATATTTAGAATTACCACGTTAATTAATATTTTTAATTCACGCGTCAGATTTAAATAATTTAATTGATTGCATGTGTAAAGTTATTTTGGATTGTCAACCTACCATCTTAAGCTCATATTTATTTATATTCCATTTCAAAAAATGCGTTTTATTTTTATTATAATTCCTTTAGAAGTTCTAGAAGTTGTAATTAAGACGTGTATTATTCCCTTTTACCATCAATTTTTCGTCTGTTATTTCAAAAAAGAATCAACTCTTTGTCTGCATCTTTCGTAGTCAATGATGTTGAACTCTCCCCACTCATGGAATGAGCCTCAACGACTTCACGAGTGTCATTGGAGACTTGGAGTCAAATTTTACGACTTCACTTATCTTATTGGAGACTTGGAGTCAACGATATGATATAATATGATTAAGTGTTAATTACATTTTTATCCCCTTTGCTTGCTTTGAAGGAAAAGCTTAAAAATGGTGTACTAGATTCTCAGCTGATGACGGTCCGTTGTTTAGTAATTTTAGCATTAATAAGGAGTTATTTTAGAGTCAATTTGACAAGTTTTAAAATGTTTTAGTTGAATTTTGTAAATAAGTCGAAAGAAGATCATAGAGCAGTAATTATACATACAAGACACTAAACCACGCTAAATCATCCAAACAAGACAATTTTGTGGTCGTGCTATACTTTTTACAATATGTATCAAGTAAACTCTTGGAGTATGGGCACCACAAAAGTTCACTGGAAATAAATGGGACACAAAATGAAAAAAAGCAGAAGGTTCAACTATTGGTCCATTCACGACACGTGCTATGAACTATGCGTCACACAAATTCGGAGGAATTTAAAGTGTATATCTACCGTCTCATGCACAATATGCACAAAAGGTTGTGCGCATAGCACACATACTCCCTCCGTCCTGAAATATAAGCGAAAAAAAAACACACTTATTAAGAAAATCAATAATTCTTCATTGACTGCTCTAAATTTTATCAAATAAAAATACAACATTCCTAATTTACCCTTACACACATTGAAAACAAAAACACTTCATAAGTGACACATCCCACTACCACCTACTCTTAATGACAAATACTTGTAGTCTGCACCACCAACTGAAATCAAAACTTCAAATGGAGAAGGAAGCATGATTTTAATACACAAAATAGTGGTAATCATGTTGATTTCAATGCCGTAAACCATGATTCCAATTCAATTTCATTATTGCAGGTAGTTAATATTAGTGGCATTCCAATTCCAATACTCCTTAAACATGCTTAGGTAATTGAACTTCAATGTTCATGCTCCATAAATGTAAAAGGGTAATTTTGGAACATTAGATTAAAATTGGTCAACATTATTTTTTTTTTGTTTATATTTTGGGAAAAAAAAAATGGCCATTTGTTGCTTATATTTCAGGACGGAGGGAGTACTACTCTAGAAATATTGGAAAGCGTGCGCCTATGAATAGAGACACTTTGTCACATTGAAAAAACACTCCTTGACGATCAAAAAATGGTGTTGTTTAATATGAATCTGGTTCATCATTGGACCTTCTTATTTTTAGTAAGTCTTAATAATTTTTTTAGAGGAGTAAAATATTATTTTATTCTTTATTTTTTATTATTATAAAATTATTTTGCACTAAAAATAGTAAAGATCTACTTTTGGACCAATTTTAAGAGGTCCATTTAAACACATTATTGAGTAATAACTTGAACTTACAAAAGAAACAACAATATAATTATAAATGTCTGGATTCAGATTTAAAGTTACACATCCTGACCATTCGATCTAAAACTGACATTCAAGATTGTTTTTAATTGATGTTTAATGTCTAATAAGAACCGTCTAATTTAAAATTAATGATTGAGATTTAAAATAGCGTGCTTTTGTAATAGCAGACAATCTAGATCCATAAATATCCTGTGTAGCTAGCTATAGCTTGCAATAAATATCACATTCCTGTTTTAAGTCAACAAGAGTATCATGATATGGATTCCACAACTTGTTGATTGGGACCACAAAGCACCTATCTATTGCACATGACTACTTCTCTTTAAATAATCAACCATATATCTATGATCTATCAATAAGCTGCATATGCACTAGAAGGTATTATACCCGAAAAATACATATTCTCCAATAGAAAAATGAGGACTTTTGTGTCGATATTTTTTCTTTGCTTTGCTAGCCAAATTTTGGTGTATTATTTCCTGTCATCAGCAACTACTGTTGCTCTTACTTTGAGTTCACAGACTGATAAGCTTGCTTTGCTTGCTTTGAAAGAAAAGCTTACAAATGGTGTGTCTGATTCTCTGCCATCATGGAACGAGACTCTACATTTCTGTGAATGGCAGGGGATCATATGTGGTCGTCGTCACATGAGAGTCATTTCTTTGCATTTGGAGAATCAAGCATTGGGTGGCACTCTTGGACCATCATTGGGAAATCTAACATTTCTTAGAAAACTCTACCTTTCAAACGTCGACTTGCATGGTGAAATTCCAAAACAAGTTGGTCGTTTGAAGCGGCTGCAAGTTCTTCACTTAACCAACAACAGCAAACTTCAAGGAGAGATTCCGATGGAGCTCACTAATTGCACAAATATCAAAGTAATTAATCTGGGCTTCAATAAACTCATCGGAAGAATTCCAACAAGGTTTGGGTCAATGATGCAACTTATTGAATTGAAACTCCGTGCCAATAATCTAGTCGGTACTATCCCATCTTCCCTAGGAAATGTTTCATCACTTCAATGGCTATCACTTACAGAAAATCACTTGGACGGAAGCATACCTTATTCTTTGGGGAAGTTGACAAGTTTGAATTTATTGTATCTAGGTGGAAATAATTTGTCAGGTGAAATTCCTCATTCACTCTACAACCTATCAAATATGAAATCTTTTGATCTAGAGATAAACAATTTATTTGGTAGTCTTCCATCAAATATGAATTTTGTTTTTCCCAATCTTGTAGAATTCTTTGTAGGAGTCAACCAAATGACCGGGAATTTTCCGTCTTCAATATTCAACCTCACTGAATTGCGATGGTTTGATATAGGAGGTAATTTTTTTAATGGGCCAATACCTCTTACTTTGGGTCGACTAAATAAACTTGAATTTTTTCAAATCGCCAAAAATAATTTTGGGAGTGGAAAGGCTCATGATTTGGACTTTCTTTTCCCGCTAACCAACAACACTGAATTGACAGAGCTCGTTCTTCATGAAAATAGATTTGGTGGGGAATTGCCACATTTTATAGGAAACTTTTCAACCCATCTTAGTTGGCTTGATATGGGGATGAATCAAATACATGGAACCATACCTAAAGGAATCGAACAACTTATCAGTTTAACATACTTAGACATAGGAAACAATTTCCTTGAGGGAACAATTCCAAATTCAATTGGAAAGTTAAACAATCTAGTAAAATTGCTCTTGGGAGAAAACAAATTATATGGTAATATTCCTACTAGTATTGGCAATCTTACTATGTTGTCTGAACTATATTTGAATAGAAATAAATTTCAAGGAAGCATTCCATTCACCCTGAGATATTGTACCAACTTGCAGTCATTAAACATTTCTGATAACAAATTGAGTGGTCATATACCCAACCAAACAATTAGCTATCTAGACAATTTAGTAGACATTGACTTGTCTATGAACTCCCTGACCGGCCCCCTTCCTTTAGGGTTTGGTAACTTGAAGCATATTTCTAGTTTGTATCTAAATGAAAACAAGTTGTCCAGCAAAATCCCAAATGACCTCGGTGCTTGTTTTACATTAACAAAGCTTGTGTTGAAGAACAACTTTTTCCATGGAGGTATACCTTCATTCTTGGGTTCTTTAAGATCTCTAGAAATATTAGACATATCTAATAACAGTCTCTCAAGTACAATACCCTTTGAACTAGAAAATCTCACACTTTTAAATACTTTGAACCTGTCTTTTAACAATCTCTATGGTGATGTTCCCGTAGAAGGTGTCTTTAGCAATGTTTCGGCAATTTCATTAACCGGAAACAAAAACCTTTGTGGAGGAATACCTCAATTGAAACTTCCTCCATGTTCTAAGGTACCCACCAAGAAACACAAAAGATCACTCAAAAAGAAACATGTCCTAATCAGTGTAATTGGCGTGGTTTTGATCTCTTTCATAGTTTTTATAATTTTCCATTTTCTTCCAAGAAAGACCAAAACGTTACCTTCTTCACCATCTTTGCAAAAAGGGAATTTGATGATTACTTATAGAGAGCTACATGAAGCTACCAATGGGTTTTCTTCATCCAATTTGGTTGGAACAGGAAGTTTTGGTTCTGTTTACAAAGGATCTCTACTCAACTTTGAAAAACCCATTGTTGTAAAGGTATTGAATCTTAAAACACGTGGAGCAGCAAAGAGTTTCAAAGCAGAATGTGAAGCTCTAAGGAAGATGAAGCACCGAAATCTTGTCAAGATCCTAACTTGTTGTTCAAGTGTTGATTATAAGGGTGAAGAGTTCAAGGCTATTGTTTTTGAGTTCATGCCTAAGGGGAGTCTAGAAAAGCTTCTGCACGATAATGAAGGGTCTGGAATTCATAAACTCAGCCTCAGACAAAGGGTTGACATTGCTCTTGATGTAGCTCATGCACTCGATTATCTTCACAATGGTACAGAGCAAGCCATAGTTCACTGTGATATTAAGCCGAGCAACGTTCTTCTGGACGATGACACTGTAGCCCACTTGGGAGACTTTGGCTTAGCTAGGCTCATTCTTGGAACCAGAGACCATTCAAGTAAAGATCAAGTTAATTCTTTCACAATTAAGGGAACTATAGGATATGTTCCTCCTGGTAAAGTTCTTTCTATCACTTATTTTTTACTGTCGTTTAGAATGTCTTGCCTATCTTTAACAAAATTTTACTAGTTTTCTCATTCTAATAAAAATGATTTGCTTATAATCAGTATGCATCAATATTTGATATATACTCCAACCCTTAATTATTTTGCTAAAGAATTGTTGTTATTTGAATAGAATATGGAGTAGGTGTTCCAGTATCTCCACAGGGAGATGTTTACAGCTTTGGGATTCTTCTGTTAGAGATGCTCACGGGAAAGAGACCGATAGATAGCATGTTTTGTGAGAATCTCAGCCTTCACAGATTCTGTAAGATGAAAATTCCCGTAGAAATTCTTGAGATAATGGATTCACATTTGGTTATGCCATTTCCTAAAGATCAGACACGAGTGATGGAAAACAACATTAAGGATTGTCTAGTGATATTTGCTAAAATAGGAATTGCATGTTCTGAAGAATTCCCTACTCATCGAATGCTCACAAAAGATGTTATAGTGAAATTGCTTGAAATTAAGCAGAAGTTACTCTGCTAGGCACTACTACTACCTTGATAAGAAAATAAGTTGTTCACTTGATGATTGACAAGTCTTATATTCCTCATGTGTAATACACAGGGAGAAAACTAATTCAATATATACTTCTCATGAGATTCATGTTTGTTATACATAAAATACAATATAATTATTTATACATATTATGGGGGAGCAAATTATTTTATCATATTCTGAACCCATAAACTTTCTTTACAAAATATGATAATGTGAAGATCATATAAAGCTATTAGGTGTTTAATACATCTACATCAAATGACCAATCCAAATTCTGCACAGTTTCGTAGTCTAGATCTAATAATGCATAACTTTGCAATCAATTTTTTTAACAGAAACAGGAAATAAATTGGTGAAAGAAATGGACATTTGAATAAAGTAGGTGTTTTTAACTTCATGATCGCGCTTATGACACTCGTGCTGCAATCAATTTCTTCACAATAACATGAAATAAATTGGTAGAAGAAATGAGCTTTTCAACTCACGAAAAGAGGAAATAAATTGGTGAAAGAAATGACCTTTTGAATAAAAATAGGTGTTCCATTACACAAATTTTTGATATAACTATTGTACTGCACCAGCATAAATGCATTCAAGTTTACATATGTACAAACATAAATACATATCTACGTAGATGATATACACGGTCATATGACTTGTATGTCAATGTTTTCTTGACTAATCATATTAATATCTAATTGTCAAGATCTGAACACTTACATCAGATATGATCATATATAGTTGCAATAGCTTGGTAAGTACTTGAACTGTTTCAATGTTTCTTCAATGAATTTCATAATCTAGTAAATTCTGATGTCCAACTCGAGATTGACAGTTTCGGAAAGATTATTTCTTTTAGCATGTGTTTGGTATTATGGTAGGTTTTCAAAATCACGGTGAACCACCTTGAATTTTTATTTTTAAAAGTTACACTCTATAGTTTTTGGAACATCAATGTGATTCACCAATTTAAATCATCGATATTTCAAAAACTAAAAAACACTTTAATTGCATAATTAGGAGAAAAATGTAGTCTTGAGATTCCCAAGTCCCTATAGATTTGATACTCTTTTTATTATGACGACATGCCCATACACCTACAGGAGTGTCAAGTTTCTTGCGCCTTTATTGGTGATTTGTTGAAAATAGAGATAAAAAATTTCTTTTTTTCCTAAGCTATCGTTTATTTTTATTTCTTTTCACCATAGCTGAAATTTTCTCATACAACCTAGTTTTGTAAAATTCTTGCAAAGAGAATGTCTATTTTCCGGATTAAAAGTGGAAGACATGAAAATGCATCTTGTAACTTTACTTGAATGTTGTGATAGAATACAATTTGGTAGAGACACATTCTATATCCCCTAATTCTAGAGACACATGGTTCCTGGTTTTTCCAATGAATTTCATAATCTAGTGAATTGCGATCTCCAATTACTGAAATGATTTGTTTTTAGCACGTGGTTTGGTGTTACGATAGGTTTCCAAAATCACTGTGAATCACAGTGAATTTGTAAAAGTTACACTATAGATTTTGAAAAATCACTGTGATTCACTATCATTTCACTTAACTAATATACTTCTTTCCTTCATGTTTTTTCTACTCAACTGACATCATGTTTGGATTCAACCAGTGAGCATAAAAGATGCTATAACAGGGTTGCATGCAATAAAAGATAAATTGGCACTCTTACAACCATTGTTGTGATAAGTAGATTTTATGTGTCTCCACCCTTTGTATAAGTGTACACAACGGAAATGGTTTTGGCTTGAATTTAAATTTATTCATATTTATGTATCTGAAACATTTGGAACCTTTTTTTTTGCAGACACAGATCGATAACTTAACTATATAGGGTAGTTGAGAATAAAAGCAGGTTTTTCCCAAATAATGTTTCCTTATAAAAAAAAAAAGTCAAATAATGTTCATTTACAACTATTTAATTGTATGTTGGAGCTACCCTGCAAAGGAGTCTCGAGCTATAGAGTTGAAGATCTCTCAGTATGGATCGTACAAATGTACCATCTTAGGTTCATTATTTGCAAGTCTTAAGGACTAAGTTTACATCAGCTGTTGGCTCCAGGGAATGTAGACAAGCAGAAATATGTTGATTCAAAGAGATAATGCTGACAGCTCATAGGAGAAAGTACTGAATGACACATCTTGGTTATGTAGGAAACTACTCCCTCTGATCACATTTATAAGCAACTTTTGCTATTTCAGATTCATTAATTAACTGATGTATCAAGACTATATATAGTCCAGATATATAAGTTATTTAATGAATCTAAAAAGTGGAAAGTTGCTTATAAATGTGATCGGAGGAAGTACAATGTTGCGACGTATCAAACTTGGTTTTTATTAGATATGCACTAAAGTGGGCACAAAACATCCTGTGCTTGGAGAAGAAGATATTGGTTATTATGGCCAACACCATCACATGAGAAAAGAACAAAAGGGCACTAAAGAATAAGAAAGGACTTGTACTATAAAAGGACAAAAAGTCTTCATTTATAGGGTGTGCTAGTGGCGTGTTGTGTTGAATAGAATAGAGATTGGAGGCAGCAGTCTCCAATCAACCCTAGCCACCATCTTTAGAGATTCAAATCATTCTTCTTCATCTCATAACTTCATCCATTTCATCTAGAAAGTATCTTAGCTAAGTCTTGGAGTTTTAGAGTCATTAGAGTAAATTGTGAAGGGATTTCTGCAAAGAACTCACCTACGTCCTCAAAGGATTGTAATTTCTCTTTTGTAAACTCTAATCTTATATAATGATTTATGAAATTATGTTTTTATTTCTTATCTTTTTCATTTCTATTTTTGTGTTTTAGTTCATTATGAACTAACCACTTTTGTGGTTAGGGAATGATTAAGTAATAATTATGTTTGCAAGATCAGTTTGTTACAACCTTTAAAGCTTCTTTCAAACAAATTGTTTGAACTCAAAACCTTTAAAAGTGAAACTTGATCTCTTTACTTTTGATTCTATTGTTCCATAAACCGAAAATGTATGAGAATGGAAAATGTTTGTTTGATATGAATTACGTTCCTATGTACTAAAGGTGACGGGAAAAAGAGAGACTACTTTGCACGAGTACTAGATCTTGGAGGAGTCTGCGAGTGCTGAGATCTAACTAGGATTGTTGTCATAGGCAAAAGGCTCAACATAGCATTACTCCGGTTCAAACTGTTGATGACCTAACCTAGAAATGTTGTGTGTTAAGATTATGCGACTGTACTCCAGGTGGATGCCTTCACATGCATAACATGAAGGTTGAGTGAAACACCTCATAGTGGCCACCGGGTTGCCGGGAAGCTATGCGAAGCTATAACTCTCTACATTTTTCCTCAGGAAGTTGTATGAAGCTATAACTTCTATTTCAGAGTTGTAACTCTCTAAATCTTGCAAACTTCTATCTTTACCAAGTTAATTTCTTAACCACACTTTTTCATTTGAATATCTAATTTCTTTTTATAGGCTTTATTTACTTCTGCATTTTACTATTTCAGTATCTTAAAGTTTTGTCTTTGTTATTTGTCCTTTTGGATCTTAATGAATTAAACTTAGTATTTGAAAATACTTAGAACCTATCTACGACAATCCTCTTGGGATCGATACTATACTTAGTCTATATTACTTGTTATGATAGTGTATACTTGCACTTTGTAAGCATTGAAAAGTAAGCAATTATTTTCCGAGCATCAATTTTACTATTTTTATCAATCTAAAGTTTACTATTTTAATTTTACTAAATTTAATTTTGAAAAAAAGATGCATTATAATTTATGAACTTTATCATTCTAAAGTTTAAGCTAAATAAATATTTTTTTAATATTATTAATAAAAAACTATATATATTGTTCACATTTTTTAAAGTAGGTGATCATTTAAAAAAAAGTATTAATACTATTTTTTTAAAAATCACATGATGACATTGATAGTGGGTTAGTCAAACCCGAATCGACTAGTCCATTTTGACTCAGTGTTTTGGACTTACTATTTTTCAATCCAATTTATAAAAAATTATGAACTAATAGGTCGGTCTGACAAGTCTAACCCATTTTGATAGCTCCACTTATGATTGGAAGCTTGACTTGTCTCATTTTTTGAACTCATCTGAACTTGTCTCATGGGAGTATGTTGAGTAATTATGACTATGTGGACTTTACTTTTTGTTGCGGAACTTTGCACTGCACTAATGTATATAAACTATGAAAGTAGCAAATGGAAGACTAAAACTATAAGTTTTGGATTGATTTGACTAATCTTATAAGTTTTTCAAATAAAAACTCATTGAAGTATTTTTTTTATAATGAACTTACTATACGAGTTGAGTTTTAGAGGTTGTAATATTAATGTTTAAAGAGCGTTTATAGAAGTACTTGTAGAGAGGTATTCACATTTACAACATATATATTTTTTGCAATGTTTGAAGCATGTTTGAAATTAACTTATTGTAAGTTAAGATTTATTTATAATTAATCTTTTGGAGAACTAAAAGAATAATTGTTTTTTTTTAATAATGCTGCTGTCCAAAGTTTAGACTTAGTAGTGGTTGTGTATGTATTTCCTTTCTACCATCGAGTATTTTCTCCATTTTCCACAATCAATTTGGGTTGCCACACCACTGATGTAGTGCTCTATGTAGTTGTGGAATGATCCTTGACGACTTGAGTTTCTCTCCATTTTTGACAATCAATTGTGTTTGGCACATCTTGCTTATATGGTATGACTAATTTTTGGTGGAGTAACTTTGTTTTCCACCTTTGGAATGAAATATATTCTATTTTATATGACTTGCTCTGAAGTCCTTTTTTTTTTTTTTTTGAAAGAATCTGATGGCCTTTGTTAAAATTAAATGTGGAATCCTTTAGACTTGTGGCCGTTGATAACTATAGAAAATATATATATTTATTACGAAAAAACTGTGCAGGTCGTTCTTTATTTAGACGGGAAAGTTAGTGTCCGTCTTTCGACCAGTTATCATTATAAAATGTCAACTTCAAAGAATATTTGTAGAGTTTAACTATTTTTTTATATGATTAAAAAAATATATAATTGGTTGGACCTTCTTCTGGAAAATTTACCCTTAGTAGCTCAATGATTTTCATATGTAATTTCAAATCGACATCATAATTATAGGATTTGAAAATCAACTATCCATTTTAGTGGAAAATTTGTTAAATTTTTTTCTTCAAATTTATAAGATAATATATTTATCATGAAACAGAAATAAATTAATTATATTAAATTAAATAATATATATAGCGAAATTCTATAGAAAATGTGTTATTTTTTTATTTATTATACAAGTATTAAATATGAGAGTAGTAGTTAATATTTATCCTTATTTATTAATTTTGTTAGGTCTGCAGCAACTTAACCTAATAATTTCCCTTTAAAATGCTGCATTAGGTTAGACAAATTTCATCTAAAATGCAGCGCACTAATTTATCCTAACAAATTCCCTCTAAAATACAGCAATCCTTAATATTTCTCTTCATTTATGAGCTTTTTATTCCTATCTTGTTGTGTCATTGTTTGTATATATCTATTGTGTTGTTTTACACTTATTTAATACATTTACAAACATAATATCCTAATTTCAATGCAAACTCGGCTACTCTGATTTTCATGCAAACTCGACTATAAATAGCGTGTTTCTCTAAAAAAACCTAAACCGTGGTAAATTACAAGACCGCAAAAGAATCATATATTTTGATATTTTGATTTTTGCAAATGGAACAACGTGACCTTACAATCTTCCTCTCATACCACTGCTTAACTGATATTCTAATTTAACATGCATTTTATCGATATGCATATTTTTTTGAGAATTGGAATATCCTTTTTGTGTTTTTTTGTTTTTAGGTGTTGTTTTATTAGATAGACACCTAAAAAAATATGTTTTTCGAAGCATATAACTTAAGTAATGGTTTTTGGATTGTTATTAGTATTGTTTTTTGAAGCATATAACATACTGAAGTTATATTAGTAGTATTTTTGAATTGTACAATTTAAATTCCCTTGGTGAAGATACCAATGTGACATCTTACGTCGTATATGAGGAAGTATTTCGCAATGTATGATAAAACTACATGCCAATGTACTAAAAATTTTCATATTTCTTTTACCAAATTATTGATAGGATTACCGAATTTTCTTTTATAATATTTTCAGATTTTATATATTTTATGAAGTGTTTTATTTTGTCTACTATGGATGATCACCTGTTCTTTTTTTTCTTTCACCGTTATCAATTATATATTACATTTTATTATTCGTATGTCATTCTCTTATCAATAAACTTGTACGACGCACGGGTCAACAATCTAATTTATATTTAAATCTGTATTATATAATTCAGTTTTTCGAAGTGAATAATTCAGATGCTACATTTCCTTTGAGTAATGAATGATACTTGTTAAGGCTCTCGGATTGGTTGGGCGAGGAATTTGTATATTAGGCATGTGCTCTTATGATGCGTTTTTATTTTTAATCAGTAAATTTTATTAAAACTATATTCTTGCTCAAGATGAATAGAGACCGGTGAAACAGAGAATACAAACGAAAGGCGCCGTATATTAGCAGAACACCCGAAAAATAAACACCATAAAAAACCCGTACACACAAAACACCAAGCCAAATCCTACCTGACAACAACCACCAAAATAAACATCACCACCTAAAAACAAACACCTTCACGAAACCACTACTAAAAAACAAAATCCATAACCATCCATCGTCGCTACTCAACCCAAAATAAACCTAAACACTCCAACCGCATCCCATAAGCTGAACCACTATTCTAAAGATCAATCATCTTCCACCATAAAAGAAGAAATGATGGAAGTATAAATGATGTGTTGGATAAATGATGGAAAAATGGAGGTGTTCAATAAGTATCTCTATTTCTATTTCTATCACATCACTCATTCTATTTCTAGAGCAGTGTTTGGTTGTCCATAACATATAATATTTTCCATTTCCTTTCTACCATCATGGTTGTCCATAACATATAATATTTTCCATTTCCTTTCTACCATCAACTCTTTTTCTCAATTTTCCACTGTCGATATGATGTTGCTTTCTGCATTTATGGAGTCTATGATATAATTATTTATAACCGCGTTTGGAATAAAATATATCCCATTTGTATACTTTTATTTCTTTATCAAAATAAACTAATGACCATAATGCACTTAACTCTTGCACATACTTCTCTTTATATATCTGATCAAATCTCAAAGCAACATATATGCACTAGAAGGTATTCTTTAGTTACACATAATAATACATATTCTCCAATAGCAAAATGAAATTTTTTATAATGTTTCTTGTCTGCTTTGCTAGCCAAACGTTGTCGAATTTCATGCCTATAGCATCAATTGCACTGTCTTTGAGTTCAAAGACTGATAAGCTTGCTTTGCTTTCTTTGAAGGAAAAACTAACAAATGGTGAACCAGAATTATGCTTTTTGGTTAAATACTAATTAGGACTTGACCGTGTGTAGTTATATTTCATCTCTATCTTCCACACTGTCGTTTTGCTATCTGCAATCCTGGAATGATCTTGATAGCTTCTTAAAAAAAAAAATAGAATAGTAAATCTTTCGTCTCATCTTTTTAACATGTTATTGGTGCAAACTAAACTCCATGAGTCAGGATCCACCGGCAATATGTGTTCGTCATATGACTTACACCAAATCTCATTTGTTCATTCTACTTAATCAAACTGCCTACAATTCTACATATATCCAATTAAAAAATCGTCAAACAGAGGGACGTGCATTAGTCATCTTTCTCATCAAGAATAAATGAAAAAGCTATATTATTTTGTTAAAATGGTTTTTTTTTTTATCGAGATCTCATGTATGTTAGTTATGTTAGAACAATCACTTTGTTCTATGCAGCAGAAGTGCTTATGAAAATAAGTTGTTTTGTAAGCAAGATGAAAATAAAAGAAAGTTGTTGAGAGAAGAGAGAATGATGGAGATAGTTATTGTGTAATGTGAATATTATTGAGTGTGTTTGAGTTTCACAAGTACAAAGTCTTTTATAGGCAAAATGGTTACTTACTTGTTGTTATGCAAGTAAGCTCTCTAACTAATAAGAAAAAGCTAAAACAAACTTAACCCTATTAGTTACATGATAGTTATTATTAATTTCTAATAAGTTAACTGATTATTAATTTCCATATCCGTAAATTACTCTCATATTTTGACATATATAAAAACCAAACGGGGACATTTTTTTATTAATTAAAATGATATTATCATTTTAAAACCACCCTGAGGGAATTTCAACTTTGTAACCTGAGATTCTAATTTGAAATATATTATCATGAATTTGATGTTGATTTTTCTTTTTAAATAGCCAAATTATTATTGAATGAACCCAAGCTAGTCAAGACAACCAACTGGGATAAAAAAATTCAAACCACAAGTTTCTGCTCAAGACGAACAGAGACCGGTGGTGAAACTGAAAATATAAACTACAAGTCACCCTTAAAAACACCCATGAGAACAATACCTACTAAATTACACGTCACCATTTAAAACAGACTCCTTCACAAAAACGACCACCGTAAAAACACACGGGGAGAAAATTAGTTCAGTATGTACTTGTCATGAGATTCATGTTTGTTATACATAAAATACTATAATCATTTATACATATTATGGGGGAGCAAATAATTTTATCATATTCCGAACACATAAACATTCTTTACAAAATATGACAACGAGGAGATCATATAAAGCTATTAGGGGTTTAATACATCTACATCAAATGACCAATTCAAATTATGCATAGTTTCGTAGTCAAGATCTAATAATGCATAACTTTGCAATATTTTTTTTTAACAGAAACAGGAAATAAATTGGTGAAAGAAATGGACATTTGAATAAAGTAGGTGTTTTTAACTTAATGATCGCGCTTACGACTCCCGTGTTGCAATCAATTTCGTTACGCAAATTTTTGATATAATTGTTGTACTGTACCAACATATGTGCATTCATGTTTACATATATCATTTTAAGTCCTTTAGAAAGTAAGAAAAAACTATTTTACTTCTTAAAATAAATAAGCTAATGACCTCACTTATTCATCGTGTTTATAGATAAAAGTAGGGGTGTTCATGGTTCTAAACTGCATTGTAACTGAACCACATTAATGGTTACAGTTCAGTTTTTAAAACCACTTTAAGAAAAATTGGTTTATTTTTAAAAACAATTCAGTTCAAGTTTAAAACCGGTTCAGAACCAGTTTAATATATTTAAACCATATTTTTTTTAGTGCATATTTTTTCTTCAGATTTCTATATTAATTTTTAATTAAATAATTTAAATGAATAATATAATAATTATAAAACAGCTTATTATGTAACCAAAAAAAACAGCTTATTATGATATCTTTTTAAAAAACAACTTATTCAAAATAGCTTATTTATGCAAAACAACTTATTATGATCTCTTTTTAAAAAATAACTTATTCGAAACAGTTTATTTATGCAAAACAACTTATTAGGATCTCTTTTTCAAAAACAGCTTATTCGAAACAACTTATTAATGGAAAGCAACTTATTAGGATCTCTTTTTTCAAAAATAGCTTATTCGAAACAGCTTATTTATGGAAAACACCTTATTAGGATCTTTTTTTTTTTCCAAAACAGCTTATTCGAAATAGCTTATTTATGAAAAACAACTTATTAAGACCTCTTTTTCAAAAACAGCTTATTCGAAACAACTTATTTATGCAAAACAGCTTATTAGGATATCTTTTTAAAAAAAACAACTTATAAGAAACAACTTATTTATGGAAAACACTTTATTAGGATCTCCTTTTCAAAAACAGCTTTTTCAAAACAGCTTATTTATGCAAAACAGCTTATTCAAAACAACTTATTAATGAAAAACACCTTATTAAGATCTCTTTTTTCAAAAACAGCTTATTCGAAACAACTTATTTATGGAAAACACCTTATTAGGATCTCTTTTTTTCAAAAACAGCTTATTCGAAATATCTTATTTATGAAAAACAACTTATTAGGATCTCTTTTTCATAAACAGCTTATTCGAAACAACTTATTTATGCAAAACAGTTTATTATGATCTCTTTTTAAAAAAAAACAGCTTATACGAAACAGCTTATTTATGGAAAACACCTTATTAGGATCTCTTTTTCAAAAACATCTTATACGAAACAACTTATTTATGCAAAACAGCTTATTCGAAACAACTTATTAATGGAAAACACCTTATTAAGATCTCTTTTTTCAAAAACAGCTTATTCGGAACAGCTTATTTATGGAAAACACCTTATTAGGATCTCTTTTTTAAAAAGAGCTTATTCAAAACAGCTTATTTATGCAAAACAGCTTATTCGAAACAACTTATTAATAGAAAACACCTTAATAAGATCTATTTTTTCAAAAACAGCTTATTCAGAGCAACTTATTTATGGAAAACAACTTATTAGGATCTCTTTTTTCAAAAACAGCTTATTAGAAATATCTTATTTATGAAAAACAACTTATTATGATATCTTTTTCTAAAACAGCTTATTTTTGCAAAACAGCTTATTAGGATCTCTTTTTAAAAGAAACAGCTTATACGATACAACTTATTTATGTAAAACAACTAATTAGGATCTCTTTTTAAAAAAAAACAACTTATTGGAAAAAACTTATCTTATGCAAAACTGCTTATTGGAGATCATAATAAGTTATTTTACATAAATAAGCTGGTATTTAAAAAGAGATTGTAATAAGTTGTTTTTGAAAAAGAGATCCTAATAAGTTGTTTTGCATAAATAAGCTGTTTTTGAAAAAGAGATCCTAATAAGTTTATTTTCATAAATAAGCTATTTCGAATAAGTTGATTTTGAAAAAAGAGATCCTAATAAGGTGTTTTCCATAAATAAGTTATTTTGAATAAGTTGTGTTTGAAAAAAGAGATCCTAATAAGGTGTTTTCCATTAATAAGTTGTTTCGAATAAGCTGTTTTGCATAAATAAGCTGTTTTGAATAAGCTCTTTTTAAAAATGAGATCCTAATAAGGTGTTTTCCATAAATAAGTTGTTTCGAATAAGCTGTTTTTTTATAGAAAGAGATCCTGATAAGCTTTTTTGCATAAATAATTTGTTTCAAATAAGCAGTTTTTGAAAAAGAGATCCTAATAAGGTGTTTTCCATAAATAAGTTGTTTCGAATAAGCTGTTTTTTTATAAAAAGAGATCCTAATAAGTTGTTTTGCTTAAATAAGCTGTTTCGAACAAGCTGTTTTTGAAAAAGAGGTCCTAATAAGTTGTTTTTCATAAATAAGTTGTTTCGAATAAGCTGTTATTTTATAAAAAGACATCCTAATAAGCTTTTTTGCATAAATAAGTTGTTTCGAATAAGTAGTTTTTGAAAAAGATATCCTAATAAGTTGTTTTTTCATAAATAAGCTATTTCGAATAAGCTATTTTTTTTATAAAAAGAGATCCTAATAAGCTGTTTTGCTTAAATAAGCTGTTTCGAATAAGCTGTTTTTGAAAAAGAGGTCCTAATAAGTTGTTTTTCATAAATAAGCTGTTTCGAATAAGCTGTTTTTGAAAAAGAAATCTTAATAATTTGTTTTTTCATAAATAAGCTATTTTGAATAAGTTGTTTTTTTTTTAAAAGTGATCCTAATAAGTTGTTTTGTATAAATAAACTATTTCGAATAAGCTGTTTTTGAAAAAGAGATCCTAATAAGTTGTTTTTTTTAAAGTGATCCTAATAAGCTGTTTTGCATAAATAAGCTGTTTTTTTTATTATAAAAAGAGATCCTAATAAGTTTTTTTGCGTAAATAAGTCGTTTCGAATAAGCAGTTTTTGAAAAAGATATCCTAATAAATTATTTTCCATAAATAAAGTGGTTTGAATAAGCTGTTTTTGTTAAAGAGATCCTAATAAGCTGTTTTAATAAAAGTGCACTAAGAAAAATATGGTTCAAATATATTAAATTGGTTTTGAACCGGTTTTAAACTGAACTGAATTGGTTTAAATTTATGGTTCAGATAAACCATTTAATATGGTGCAGTTTTTTTGTGATTCAGTTTGGTTCAGTTTATGGATACAATCCAGTTAACCACATTTTTGCACACCCATAAGTATATGTGATTTTGATCATTTAATTGAGAAAGAGGAAAGGAGAAATGAAAGTGGTTGAAAATTGAATTTTCTAATCTAGAAATTTTTAAAAAATTTGCGGATCAAATTGTCCCCATTTATTTTTGTTGTAAAAACCTAAATGTATGTGGCATTTGTCTTAAAAAAAAATTGGTCAATCATATGACATGTAGAGCATTATATTATACATTATTCCTTCACAGTTTAAACACAGTCAAAAGAACCACTGTTATGAAGGACAAAAAAGTAACACAACTACTATTGTGATTCATTTATTTTTGTTAGAGACTAAATGTTGCGCTTTTTATTTATTTTCATAGGCTAACTTAAACTTTTTTTTTTCTTCACAAAATACGGTGAGAGTATAATTTTTTTATTTGTATTATTGTTATTGAAATTGTGTGGGAAATCCTTAATCAACATTATGTCTACATGAAAAAATAGGACAGCAAAAATATGAAGAATATCAAATTAGAGAGATTTAATTGTCTTTTCAATTATTGCCGTGAATGGAACAAGAAATTGTTCCTTATCTCAAAGCTATTGTAACTGTTTTAACAGTTAGTTTGTTATATATGTTAACTATAGTTAGGTAAATCATGGTTAGTTAGAGAGTTGAATTGATAGTAAACAACTCATTGTAATCTTAGATTTTGTGAATTTGTCTTCCAAATTCCAATTCAGTTAGTATTGGTTCATAGTGGTTTTTTGAGCTAATTTTCTCGTACATGGAGAATCAAATTCACCCTTTTACGGTAGTTAAGTAACATTCATGTAGATTTCCAACTTTAACCAGTCTCTAAAATACACAAATTAAAAATATAGAAAATTAATTACGTTTTTTTAAGAAATAAAAAAAATATACTTTTTGGTAGGACTTGTTCACGGGCAAGTAGCTATATTTCATTTCTCTCCTTTATTTTCCACACTGTCGTTTTGCTCTCTACCTTCCTGGAATGATCGATGACAGCTTGACATGATCTTAAATATTCATTCTTTAATTAAATATCCACTCTTTAAATATTAAGCAAGTAACTATTTTCCAAGTCAAGCCCGAATAGTCTGACATTAATCACTTATCTATTGAAACCAGCATATGCACTAGAACTATAATTTGGTTATCCCTATTACATATTCCAAATAGCAAAATGAGAATTTTTATGACATTACTTCTCTGCTTTGCTAGCCAAATGCTCATGTATTACATGCCATCAACTACTGTTGCTCATGCTTTGAGTTCAGAAACTGATAAGCATGCTTTGCTTGCTTTGAAGGAAAAGCTTACAAACGGTGTACCAGAATCTTTGCCATCATGGAATGAGTCTCTACATTTCTGTGAATGGCAGGGGATTAGATGTGGTCGTCGCCAAATGAGAGTCTCTGGCTTGCGTGTGGAGAATCAAACTAGTTGGGGTGGTACTCTTGGACCATCATTGGGAAATCTAACATTTCTCAGAATACTTATACTTAGAAATGTCGATTTGCATGGTGCAATTCCAAAACAAGTTGGTAGTTTGAAGCGATTGCAAGTTCTTGACTTAAGATTTAACCATCTTCAAGGAGAGATTCCCAAAGAGCTCACTAACTGCACAAATATCAAGGTAATTGATCTAGAAGTCAATAAACTCACCGGAAGAGTTCCCACATGGTTTGGATCAATGATGCAACTTACTAACTTGCATCTAGGTGGCAATAATTTTGTTGGTACTATTCCATCTTCCCTAGGAAATGTTTCCTCACTCCAAATGATACGACTTATGAGAAATCACTTGGAAGGAAGCATACCTTATTCTTTGGGTAGGTTGTCAAATTTGACATATCTATCTCTAAGTTTAAATAATTTGTCAGGTGAAATCCCTCATTCTCTTTACAACCTATCAAATATTGAAATTTTTGATCTTACATACAACAAGTTATTCGGTAGTCTTTCAAAAAATCTGAATCTTGCTTTTCCCCATCTTGAAGTATTCCTTATAGGAATTAACCAATTAAGTGGAACTTTTCCGTCTTCAATATCCAACCTCACTGGATTGTTAGGGTTTGATATATCATATAATACATTTAATGGGCCAATCCCTCTTACTTTGGGTCGATTAAATGAACTTGAGTTGTTTAATATTGGAGGAAATAATTTTGGGAGTGGAGGAGCTCACGATTTAGATTTTCTTTCATCTTTAACCAATTGTACCCAATTGTCAATGCTCTATTTATTTGGCAATAATTTTGGTGGTGTGTTGTCGAGTCTTATAGGAAACTTTTCCACTCAACTTGATTTGCTTCATATGGAGTATAATCAAATATATGGAGTGATACCGGAAAGAATCGGACAACTAATCGGTTTAACTGTCTTATACATTTCAAACAATTTACTTGAGGGAAAAATTCCATATTCAATTGGAAAGCTTAAGAATCTAGGAAAATTGGGCTTGGAAGGTAACAAACTAATTGGTAACGTTCCTATAATCATTGGCAATCTTACCGTGTTGTCTGAACTATATCTATTTAGCAATAAATTGGATGGAAGGATTCCATTCACCATTAGAAATTGCACCCAATTGCAGAAATTAGATCTTGCTGGTAACAAATTGAGTGGTGATATTCCCAATAACACATTTGGTTATCTAGAAGGTTTAATAAATCTTGACTTGTCCAACAACTCCTTGACCGGTCCCATTCCTTCAGAGTTTGGTAACTTGAAGCAACTTTCACAGTTGTATCTAAGCTTTAATAAGTTGTCCGGTGAAATTCCTAAGGATTTAGCTTCTTGCCTAACATTGACAGAACTTGTATTGGGGAGAAACATCTTCCATGGAGCTATACCTTTGTTCTTGGGCTCCTCTTTAAGGTCCCTTGAAATATTAGATCTTTCTGAAAATAATTTTTCAAGCATGATCCCCTTTGAACTAGAAAATCTAACATATTTGAATACTTTAAACTTGTCTTTTAACAATCTCTATGGTGAGGTTCCCACAAGAGGTGTCTTTAGCAATGTTTCAACAATTTCACTGACTGGAAACAAGAACCTTTGTGGAGGAATACTTCAATTGAAGCTTCCTCCATGTTTTAAGGTGCCCTCCAAGAAACATAAAAGATCACTCAAAAAGAAACTTATCATCCTCAGTGTAATTGGTTTGGGTTTGATCTCTTTCATAGCTTTGATAGTTGTCCACTTGCTGATGAGAAAGCCCAAAAGGTTACCTTCTTCACCATCTTTGATAAACGGGAGCTTGAGGGTTACTTATGGAGAGCTACATGAAGCAACCAATGGGTTTTCTTCATCCAATTTGGTTGGTACAGGAAGCTTTGGCTCTGTTTACAAAGGATCTCTTCCTAACTTTGAAACACCTATTGTTGTAAAGGTGTTAAATCTTGAAACACGTGGAGCCGCAAAGAGTTTCATGGCGGAATGCAATGCTTTAGGAAAGATGAGGCACCGTAATCTTGTCAAGATCCTAACGTGTTGTTCAAGTGTTGATTATAATGGAGAAGAGTTCAAGGCTATTGTTTTTGAGTTCATGCCTAAGGGGAGTCTAGAAAAGCTTCTGCACGATAACGAAGAGTCTGGAATTCATAATCTGAGCCTCACACAAAGGGTAGACATTGCTCTTGATGTAGCTTATGCACTTGATTACCTTCACAATGATACAGAGCATATTGTAATTCACTGTGATGTCAAACCAAGCAATGTTCTTCTTGATGATGACATGGTAGCCCACTTGGGAGACTTTGGCTTAGCTAGGCTAACTCATGGAGCCACAACACATTCAAGTAAAGATCAAGCTAATTCTTCCACAATTAAGGGAACTATAGGATATGTTCCTCCTGGTAAGTTCCTCCTGCTAATTATAATTTATTTTCACCTAGTAAATTGCTTTATATCCCATGTTTTATTTTAGAAATATTTTCACCTAGTAAATAGTTTGTTGTGATTTATATTAGATATATATGAATCATAAAGTTTCGTATACAATGTTTTAGCTTTGAAACTCGAAATTTTTAGCCTTGACCATGACAATTGTCACAATCATATTACTTACTTTTAAATTTCTTTATTTATGATCAATGAGTTCAAATTTGATACATGTACAAACACACACACACACTACACATATTCGTTTTTTTTTTTTTTTTTTCCTAAACTGTTGATGTTGTTGTTTGAAAAAGAGTACGGAACAGGTGTTCCAGTATCACCACAGGGAGATATCTATAGCTTTGGGATTCTTCTGTTAGAGATGCTCACCGGAAAGAGACCAACAAATAACAACTTTTCTGAGAGTATAAGTCTAAATGAATTATGCAAAATGAAAATTCCAGAAGGAATCCTCGAGATAGTAGATTCACAATTGCTTTTGCCATTTGGTGAAGATAAGACAGGGATTATGGAAAACAAGATTAGGAAATGTTTGGTGATGTTTGCTGCAATTGGAGTTGCATGTTCTGAAGAGTTTCCATCTCATCGAATGTTGATGAAAGATGTCATAGCTAAGTTGAATGAAATCAAATCAAATTTTCCATGATAGGATCCGTTGCTACTTTGATAAGAAAATAATTGTGTTCACAAGAAAGCTTTTTCATGAATTAATGGCTGTAGATGAAGCTTTTGATATTGCTTCTACCAAGAAGGAACATTTGAGACGAGCATGGGACTAGTCTTCAGTCTCTCATGGATTTGTACAAGTTTCACTGTTTTCTTCTATCTTATTCTAATGTATCTTGGCCATTAAGTCAATATACTTTCAATTCTATGAACTTTTAATCCGTTCTGGTGAACTATCTATCTAGTTATCTGGATTTCTCTTTTCACATTCGATAATCGTCATTAATCGAGTTCTGGCGTATCTTATTATTAACCAGTATTGTTACTTATGGCAAGACTAATCAAACATTAAAATCAAGGACATCTTTTCGAAGTGATTGTGTGGGAAATCCTTAATTAATATTATGTATAAATGAAAAAGTAGAACGGCAAAAATAGGTAGAATATCAAATTACAGCTGTGTTTTCTTTTTATAATCTCATTTTTTTCGGACTACACATATATTAAAGGGAGACAGACTATTTCCATTGTCTTTTCAGTTATTTTCGTGAAAGGAACAAAGAATTGTTTGCATAAAGTATGGAATTGTATCATTTGAGAAAAATAAGGCAACAATGGAAGAATTTGGCAACAAACTGTTTTGACTTGTGTTGTTAAAAAAAAAATTGACTTCGCTGTCGTTACAGGGTGGGAATAGGCTAGACCGAACTTGAATTTGTAAAGAAGTCTGGCTTGCAGTCAAAAATTGTAAGGCATAAGTCTGACATACGACATGTTATAGACTATTTTTTTTTTAGGCTTAGGTTTGGCATTTTGAAAGTCTGCTAAACTTATTAAAAGACTATTTCATATGAATATCTTTAAATAAGTAATATTATCTAAGTTTGAGTAGACTAGTGAACTAATAAATCAATAGGATTAAACTACCTTTTGATATTTAACATGAAGTTTTAGACAATTTGACTATCTATTATATCGTATTTCAATTATACGTTATAGTAATATTATAATTCAAAACACAAAATATAATATGATAATATTAATAATAAATAATTTTATTCATATTTACTTATAGGTAAGCCGATCGGATAAGCCTACGAGACTTTTTTCATGGCATGTGACTTGCTCTATATTTAGCTAAATAGAGTTCTAAAAAATCTAAATCTTATCTGATTTGACCTGCCGTAAGTAAGGCAAAAACCTTGTAAGTTGGTCTAGCCTATTCACAACCCTATCCATGGTCTTGGGATGAACTGTCTAGTTTGTTTTTTAAGACATAAATCTTTCTTATAATTTGTCATAGTGTTAATTATTTTTTTGACGAAAATAGTAGTAATTATTGTTTTGTCAAAATTATCGAAAAAAATTTATAAGAAAGAAATAGTGTTATCATATAATGAATAGTTGTCATCGTCAGATTAATTCAGTTAATATGGACAATGCCGGGGTTCGAACCCTGGCAACAAAAAAAAAATATAAGGAATAGTTAAAGACTTATATGAAAAAGATAAATAATTTTATAAAAGCAACTTTAGCGGGTAGAATTAAATATTTAATTAGTCTTTTGCAATGGTTAATCTTTATTTATTTCTTTTTTAAGTATGACAGATCTTTATTAAAAAGTCGATCAAAGTGTCCAATTAATAAAATTTGTATACAAGAGACATAAATCAAACTTCTAACCATTTATTTAACGTGTATGAGCCCCTTAGTTCTCATACCAACCGCATGTTGGTAAGTAACTTACACCATTTGACCTTAAAAATAAGTAAAAAGTTAAACTTATTTGTTTGAAATATAAACTAAATACATATAAATTTTGTTCGTATTAAAGATCGGAGGTTGCAGGTTGATAAGGAAGATGGGTGGTCTTGGATTCCTGATCCAGCTGTTGATTATACAATTGAAGGGGCTTATCGCATCCTCACAAATAGGAACTCTCCACCTGATTGTGAGTTCGCAGATCTCTTCTGGAGAAAAGAAGTCCTTTTGAAAGTTTCGGTGTTTGTTTGACGACTTTTTCAGAATAAATTGCCAACTATGGTGAATTTATTCTGAAGAGGGATTATTTCTCACGATGCTCAATTTTGTATTACTGGTTGTGGTTTGCAAGAAACAAAAAATCAGATTTTTTTGACTTGTCCTCTCTTTGGTCAGATTTGGCAACTTGTTAGAATGTCCTCTCTTTGGTCAAATTTGGCAACTTGTTAGAAATTGGCTAGGAGTTTATTTAGCAGATCCTTCCACCAATGTGGACCGTTGTGTTCAGTTTAGAACCCTTTCAGGTTATGCAAAATTGTGGTGCTTGTTCTTTTCTGTGAATTGGTTTGCTAGTTCTTGGGTAATTTGGAAGGAAAGAAATGGAAGGCTTTTCCAAGGAAAACAAAATTCTCCCCATCAGATATTGGAGAGTATAAAGCTCTTTTCCTTTTGGTTGTTTAAAGCTAATTTTGTTGTCTTTAATTATTCGTTTCATAACAGGTGCCTAAATTCTACTGCATGTGTAGGTATTGACTAATTGTTGTTGTGCTACTGTCGAGCACAGCTATATTTTTTGTTATTGTTTCTAGTACACCTTGTACTAGGGAGGTAGTCAGCTGGTATTAATATAATTCATTTTGATTTCCTTAAAAATAAAAATAAAAAGGTAGTATTTGTCTTTGATAACTGAATAGATGTCTAATTTTATCTCTAAAAGTGTTATTCTCATTCATTCTTTGGGGTAATTTAGCTTGCTTGTGTATGGGCAATTTGAAAAGAAATGAACAACCGCTTCTTAAAAAATGTGGCTTCTGATCCTTATGCCCTTCTCAAAAAAGTCAAGTTGAATTCGATTCTTTGGTTGAAATCAAATATTGCTTCATTTGCTTTTTGCTACCATGAGTGGTGGCGTAACCCACTTCTATGTATGGGTGTTTCCTTGTAATTTCTTTATTTTTACTTTGTTGGTGTTATTGTATTTAGGCACCTAAAGTGACACTGTAAATTATTTTGGTGGTTCACTTTCAGCACGCCTTATACATGGTGAATCACTAATGGTTTTGTATCCCTTAAAACATATATGATGATTACTAACATCCAATAGTGAATATATATAATTGTATCCCTTAAAAAAATACAACTTATTAATGAGATGAAGGGAGTACCACATCCAAGTTAAGCTTTTGTTTTAATGGAAAATAAATATATATAAATAAATGAAAAGGAGAAATATCCTACAAGTATACAAACATATACAAATCATGAATACAAGATGCACTCAATAACAAAGTCAAAGGAACTCTCAAACAATAAAGCAAAGGAAAAACAACACCAAAAAAAGCATTTAACTTTCTATTTGGAAAAACTCACCCTAGTCGAAGAGGAGGAAGACTAAGAATAAACTCGATGGTCAAGTCTTTCATTCCAAGTCAGTCAACCCAACAATATGACATGGTCCAAACGACTCCCCAACTTTCCGATTGGGCTAAATGTGTGGTACTAGCTAGGGGTGTGCAAAAATGTGGTTAACTAAATTGTATCCATAAACTGAACCAAACTGGACAACAAAAAAACTGCATCATATTAAATGGTTTATGAACTGAACCATAAATTTAAACCAATTCAGTTCTAGTTTAAAACCGGTTCGGAACCGGTTTAATATATTTGAACCATATTTTTCTTAGTGCATTTTTTTTAAAACAGCTTATTAGGATATCTTTTAAAAAATAACTTATTCAAAACAACTTATTTATGGAAAACAACTTATTAGGATCTCATTTTCAAAAACAACTTATTCGAAACAACTTATTTATGGAAAAAAAAGCTTTTTTTTTTGAAGAAAAATGGAAAAAAGCTTATTATGATCTCTTTTTATATAAAAAAAAACAACTTATTTATGAAAAAACAACTTATTAGGATCTATTTTTTCAAAAAACAGCTTATTCGAAATAGCTTATTTATGCAAAACAGCTTATTAGGATCAATTTAAAAAAACCGCTTATTCGAAATAGCTTATTTATGAAAAACAGCTTATTATGATCACTTTTAAAAAAACAACTTATTAGGATCTCTTTTTCAAAAACAGCTTATTCGAAACAGCTTATTTATGCAAAACAACTTATTAGGATCACTTTTAAAAAAACAGCTTATTTATGAAAAACAACTTATTAGGATCTCTTTTTCAAAAACAGCTTATTCGAAACAGCTTATTTATGCAAAACAGCTTATTAGGATCACTTTTAAAAAAACAGCTTATTCAAAACAACTTATTTATGGAAAACAACTTATTAGGATATCTTTTTCTAAAACTGCTGATTCGAAACAACTTATTTATGCAAAACAGCTTATTAGGATCTTTTTTTATTAAAAAAAACAGCTTATTCGAAACAACTTATTTATGAAAAACAACTTATTAGGATCTCTTTTTCAAATACAACTTATTTATGGAAAATAACATATTAGGATCTTTTTTTAAATAACAGCTTATTTACGGAAAACAGCTTATTAGAATCTCTTTTTCAAAAACAGTTTATTATAATCTCTTTTAAAAAACAACTTATTTATGCAACATAACTTATTATGTTCTCCAATAAGCTGTTTTGCATAAGATAAGATGTTTCCAATAAGAAGTTTTTTTTAAAAAGAGATCTGATTAAGTTGTTTTACATAAATAAGCTATTTCGTATAAACTATTTTTTTTAAAAAAGATCCTAATAAGTTGTTTTGATAAATAGGTTGTTTAAGCTGTTTTTGACAAACGAGATCCTAATAAGCTGTTTTCCATAAATAAGTTGTTTTGTATAAGCAGTTTTTGAAAAAAAGAGATCCTAATAAGTTGTTTTGCATAAATAAGTTGTTTCGAATCAACAGTTTTTGAAAAAGATATCCTAATAAGTTGTTTTCCATAAATAAGTTGTTTTGAATAAGCTGTTTTTTTTAAAAGTGATCCTAATAACCTGTTTTGCATAAATAAGCTGTTTCGAATAAGTTGTTTTTTTAAATAGAGATCCTACTAAGTTGTTTTCCATAAATAAGTTGTTTCGAATAAGCTGTTTTCCATAAATAAGCTGTTTTTTTTATAAAAAAAGATCCTATTAAGTTGTTTTGCCTAAATAAGTTGTTTCGAATAAGCTGTTTTTGGAAAAGAGATCCTAATAAGTTGTTTGTCATAAATAAGTTGTTTTGAATAAGCTGTTTTTTTATAAAAAGATATCCTAATAAGCTATTTTGCATAAATAAGCTGTTTCGAATAAGTTGTTTTTTTAAAAAGAGATCTTAATAAGTTGTTTTGCATAAATAAGTTGTTTTGAATAAGTTGTTTTTTAAAAAGAGATCGTAATAAGCTGTTTTATAATTATTATATTATTCATTTAAATTATTTAATTAAAAGTTAATACAAAAATCTCAAGAAAAAAAGTGCACTAAAAAAATGGTTCAAATATATTAAACTGGTTTTGAACCGGTTTTAAACTTGAACTGAATTGTTTTTTAAAATAAATCAGTTTTTCTTAAAGTGGTTTTAAAAACTGAACTAAAAAATGTGATTCAGTTCCAATGCAGTTTGAAACCATGAACACCTCTACTAACTATTAGAATGAAGAATATCTTCATGTGACGATAAAATAGAAATTAAGGGAGTATTTTGTGGTCCAAAATCGTCTATTCAATAATGACATGCTGATTTTGTATAAAAAATAATGATATCGTGGTTTCTGAAAAGATCGTAATTTATATATTTATTTTCAATTCAATTAATATTACATCGACTTTTTTCTAATGTTGTCAACAACAAACAACAGTTGCTCTTGCTTTGAATTTGCTTTGAATTTGAGTTCAGTGACTGATAAACATGCTTTGCTTTCTTTTATCAGTTAAGAGACCAAAACAAAATTTGAAAATTAATTAAGGGACCAAATGTGTAATTAATCTTTTAAAATATACACTCTCCTTCTTTCTTATGCAAAACATATTAGAAAACATTTTACTCCACTTCCTTGAGATAACTTAAATTACATTATCCTCCTTTCTTATGTTAAAATTTACATTTTCCTATCTCAAAATTATTTTCTTCTAATAATCCAGCAAAAAAAAAAAATCTAACACACTCCATAGAAAAATCGTATTAATCGAGAAAGTATTTTAATATAATCAAAATTTAAATGCATATTTTTCTCTATTTTTGATTCACAATTTTATTAATGTGTAGTTTTAAACCCTATTATAAAATATGAAACAACACAAAATATAATTAAAATATGTGGAAAAAAATTAAAGCCGAGAAAATATAGTTATTTAAAAGTAAATTTCATATTATAAATTATAAAATAATAACAAAATATTGAAATTTAATTATCATTGACATTGAAATTATTAAAAAAAATTATTTATTTATTTTTCTTAAATAGTGAATCAAAGTTTTTTTTATTTTTTGAGAAAATTCAAAGTTAGTACTCCCTCCATCTCTTAAAAATAGTCGTTTAAGATTTGTGCACAGTTATTAAAGAAATGATTGATTGTGTTGATTTCAATGGTAAAATTAATATCATTTACTAAAATACTCTTATTAATTGTAGTTAATGAAGTAGTTAAGTTGAATGAAATTCAATAAATAAGGGTATAATAATGAAAAAAATAATAAAGTGACAATTATTTTAAGAAAAAGAAAGAATGATACGGAGGGAGTAGATATCATAAATATTTATATTTATGGGAGGGGGTTGTAAGTCAAGTTAGCGGGTTGTAAGTCCTGTGTAGCTAGCTTGCAATTAATATCACTTACAGAATTAAATGCCTCCTGTTTTAAGTCAAGTCTTCATTTCCAATTCAACCAGAAAAGTATGAAATGTGTTACCTTACTTCTCGATCTGGCTAATTTACGACCACAAAGTATGAAATATCTATGCCACATGACGACTTCTGTAGTTCTGTTTATGTATCCAATCATATATCTAAAAGTTCCATACGCACTAAAACGTAATTATTTGGTTACCCATAATACATAATTTCAAATAGCAAAATGAGGAATTTTATGATGTTTCTTTTCTACTTTGCTAGCCAAATGTTGGTGTATTATTTCATACCTTCAACAACTGCTGCTCTTTCTTTGAGTTCGCAGACTGATAAGCTTGCTTTGCTTGCTTTGAAGGAAAAACTTACGAATGGTGTACAAGATTCTCTGCCATCATGGAATGAGTCTTTACATTTCTGTGAATGGCAAGGTGTTACATGTGGTCGTCGTCACATGAGAGTCACTGCCCTGCGTTTGGAAAATCAAACACTGGGTGGCACTCTCGGACCATCCTTGGGAAATCTAACATTTCTCATAATACTACAACTTAGAAACGTCAATTTGTATGGTGAAATTCCAAGTCAAGTTGGTCGTTTAAAGCGATTGCATGTTCTTGACTTAAGAGACAACAATCTTCATGGTGAGGTTCCTATAGAACTCTCTAACTGCACGACTATCAAGGCAATTTTTTTAGAAATCAATCAACTCACTGGAAGAATTCCGAAATGGTTTGGGTCAATGATGCAACTTACACAATTGAATCTCGGTTCCAATAATCTAGTGGGTACTATTCCATCTTCCATGGGAAATGTTTCATCACTCCAAAATATATCACTTGGACAAAATCACTTAAAAGGAAGAATACCTTATTCTTTGGGTATGTTGTCAAGTTTGAAAATGTTGATTCTACATTCAAATAATTTGTCAGGTGAAATTCCTCATTCTCTTTACAACCTATCAAATATTCAAGTTTTTGATCTTGGGTTAAACAAGTTATTTGGTAGTCTTCCAACAAATCTGAATCTTGTTTTTCCCAATCTTATAGCATTCCTAGTATCAACCAACCAAATAAGCGGAACTTTTCCGTTTTCAATATCCAACCTCACTGAATTGAAAATGTTTGACATATCATGGAATAGTTTTCATGGGCCAATACCTCTTACTTTGGGTCGATTAAATAAACTTGAATGGTTTAATATTGGAGGAGTTAATTTTGGGAATGGAGGAGCTTACGATTTGGATTTTCTTTCATCATTAACCAATTGTACTCAATTGTCAATGATCTATCTTTTCGGCAATAATTTTGGTGGTGTGTTGCCGAACCTTATAGGAAACTTTTCCACTCGTCTGCGTTTGCTTCATATGGAGTCTAATCAAATATATGGAGTGATACCTGAAACAATTGGACAACTAATTGGTTTAACCGTCCTATATATTAATAACAATTTACTTGAGGGAACAATTCCCGATTCAATTGGAAAGCTTAAGAATCTAGGAATATTGGGCTTGGGTCATAACAAATTCTTCGGTAACATTCCCGCAGTCATTGGAAATCTTACTGTGTTGTCTGAACTATATCTATATGACAATAAATTGGAGGGAAGCATTCCAATTTCCATAAGGAATTGCACCAAATTGCAGAAATTATTTATTTTTAGTAACAACTTGAGTGGTGATATTCCCAATCAAACATTTGGCTATTTAAATGGTTTAATATATCTTTACTTGGCCAATAATTCCTTGACCGGTCCCATTCCTTCAGAGTTTGGTAACTTGAAGCAACTTTCACAATTGTATCTAGGCTTGAATAAGTTGTCTGGTGAAATTCCTAAGGAACTAGCTTCTTGCTTAGCATTGACAGTACTTGGATTGGGGAGAAACTTCTTTCATGGAAGTATACCTTTGTTCTTGGGCTCCTCTTTAAGATCCCTTGAAATCTTAGACCTTTCTGACAATAATTTCTCAAGCATAATCCCCTCTGAACTAGAAAATCTGACATTTTTGAATACTTTGGACTTGTCTTTCAACAACCTTTATGGTGAGGTTCCCAAAGGAGGTGTCTTCAGCAACGTCTCCGCAATTTCACTAACTGGAAACAAGAACCTTTGTGGAGGAGTATCTCAATTGAAACTTCCTCCATGTCTTAAGGTACACGCCAAGAAACACAAAAGATCTCTAAAAAAGGAACTTATCCTCATCAGTGTAATTGGTGGGGTTGTGATCACTGTCATAGCATTTATAATCGTTCATTTTTTCACGAGAAAGCCCAAAATGTTACCTTGTTCACCATCTTTGATAAATGGGAGCTTGAGGGTTACTTATGGAGAGCTACATGAAGCAACCAATGGTTTTTCGTCGTCCAATTTGGTAGGAACAGGAAGCTTTGGCTCTGTTTACAAAGGATCTCTTCCTAACTTTGAAAGACCTATTGTTGTAAAGGTGTTGAATCTTGAAACACATGGAGCAGCAAAGAGTTTCACGGCGGAATGCAATGCTTTAGGAAAGATGAGGCACCGTAATCTTGTCAAAATCCTAACTTGTTGTTCAAGTGTTGATTATGATGGTGAAGATTTCAAGGCTATTGTTTTTGAGTTCATGCCTAAGGGGAATCTAGAAAAGCTTCTTCACAATAACGAAGGGTCTGGAATTCATAATCTCAGCCTCACACAAAGGATAGACATTGCTCTTGATGTGGCTCATGCACTTGATTATCTTCACAATGATACAGAGCAAGCCGTAGTTCACTGTGATGTTAAGCCGAGCAACGTTCTTCTCGATGATGACCTTGTAGCCCACTTGGGAGACTTTGGCTTAGCTAGGCTCATTCTTGGAACACCAGAGCATTCAAGTAAAGATCAAGTTATTTCCTTTACTATTAAAGGAACTATAGGATATATTCCTCCTGGTAAAGCTCTTAACTTATATCCATTTTTAGTTACTACCCTTAAGAAAATTGGCCGTGCTAATTTATTATTATTTACATCAGATATGACCGTCAATGTTTGATATATACTGTATAATCCTTCTTTATATTTTTCCTTAGCTAGTAGTGTTTGTTGCTGTTGTTGTTGTTTGAACAGAGTATGGAGAAGGTGTTCCAGTATCACCACAGGGAGATATCTACAGCTTTGGGATTCTTCTACTAGAGATGCTCACCGGAAAGAGACCAACAAATAACAACTTTTCTGAGAGTCTAAGTTTACATGAATTCTGCAAAATGAAAATTCCAGAAGGAATCCTTGAGATAATAGATTCACGTTTGCTCGTGCCGTTTGTTGAAGATCAGACAGGGATTGTGGAAAACAAGATTAGGAATTGTTTGGTGATGTTTACTACAATTGGAGTTGCATGTTCTGAAGAGTTTCCTGCTCATCGAATGCTGATAAAAAATGTTATAGTTAAGTTGCTTGAAATAAAACAGAAGTTACCTTGCTAGACGCTATTACTACTATGATAATAAAATAATTGTGTTTAACACAAGAGAGCTTGAGTAGTCTTGTATCCACGAAGTGTGTTTTGTTGTTGTTGCTGCGTTACTTCGAATATAATTTCTATGTATTGGTATATTGATTTGTATTTGTAGTCAGCTGTATTAAATGCATGGTATTGTTTGAAAATATTGTTAGTTAATATGAAGTAATTTTGATTTTAGTTTCTGAAGTTAATTTGATGTCTTGCATGTTTGTCTAATTCCAAAATTCAGCTATACTTCATAGACTATATTTTGAGAGGTTATGATAGGCACAAATCTATTCCAAAAAATTTAGATAAACAATACATAAAATGTTTGCCTTAATTTTAGACCACTCACTCACCCATGTTCTAACATTCCTTGGTTGTTCGAAATTAGTATTTACTTTTATTCATGGAGTCATGTTCAAGTCTTCAATTGATTTGGGGATTTGGATTAAATTTGATTCATGGACAGTGTATATTCACACTTCTCCCTTTGCATAAAGTTATAACTAACTTCCTGGATCTGACTTGGCCGTGAAACTTCTTTTCAACATTAGTAAGCACTTTCTCCTTTGAAAGCACACACATTAATCTTTTACTCATTGATTCAGAGTTACCATTCCCTATTTAGTTGAATTTGAAAATAACTTCTCTTTTCGCGCATCACATAAGCTGAAGAAGTTTCATCTTCATGACTTCATTTTGTTTTCCTGGCTCCTGCTGCTTCTTACATCACATGACTGGTGATATACATCCAGTGATTTAATGATAATTAAAGTGTTGTGAATTCAGTCTCAAATCGAAACTTCACTTTAGATTCGTGGAGCAAGTATAAATGGCAACCAAATCCAAAAGTAACCGCAGACAATAACAAGCTAGATCTAATCTAGAAACCAAGTGCATAGCAAAACCACAATTCAACCAAAGAATAAACACGATAAAGAGAGTAACAAGAAAGATAACAACACCAAGAAATGTTCACCCAGTTCGGCCCAACTTGACCTACTTTGGCGGAGAGATTGATCTCTCCAATCCACTATCAATGAGTTCTTACAAAAAGATACAAAATGGGTTACAAGAAATTAGTTTCAACAAGCTCACAAAGAACAACCCTAATTTCTACCCATTTTCCCAATCTCACTAATGAACAAGACACTCATGAATTTTCACTCTCCCAAGGTGTTTACAAAAGACTCCCCACTCATGTGTTTCCCAACCCCATGAATCTTCCCAAAAGGCACCAACATTTGCTCAAGAACCCCCTCTTTTGGTTCTCCAAGATTCACATCTTGAAACTTTGAACCTCACCCAAAGACCTTCAACCTTTAGTATCTAAAACACTAAAAGTTCCCTCCTTTGATTTCCATTAGATTCTCCAAGCTTACCCAACAAATGGGTCAAAGATTGCATATATAGTGTTCAGATCCGGGCAAAATCGTGTCACGGTTGCCAAAATCGTGACACGGTTGATGCGTACGACCCAATGTACCACCAACCTTATATATCCTCAAAACGTGCCCAGCAAACTGAAAATAGTGTCATGTTTTCCTAAATCGTGTCACGATTGAACACTTCAAGGAACCATACTTACTGCCTGCCAAATCGTGACACGTTTTCCAATTCGTGTCACGGTTCTATTTTTTGCCAAAATCAATTTTTGAGTCACTTTGCAACATAAAGGTTTTAGTCACAGACAGTACTGTAGGAGAAATGAAAGTGTATGTGATTTTGATCATTTAATTGAGAAAGAGGAAAGGAGAAATAAAAGTGGATGAAAATTGTATTTTCTGATCTAGCAATTTTTAAAAAATTTGGTGATCAAATCGTCACCAAATATTTTCGTTGTAAAACTAAAAGCCTAAATGTATCTGGCTTTCGTCTTAAATAAAATTGGTCAATCATATGACATATAGAGCACTACATCATCCCATTCACAGTTTAAACACAGTCAACGACTACTGTGATTTTTTTTTTTTTCTTTTTGGTTAAAAGTTGCGTTTTTCTAATTATTTTTATAGGCTTAAACCTTTTTTTTTGAGAAAATACGGTGAGATCTTAATTTTTTTGATATTATTGTCATTGAAATTGCGTGGGAAATCCTTAATCAACATTTTGTATACATGAAAAAACAGAGCGTCAAAAATAGGTGGAATATCAAATTAAAGAGGTAAAATCTGTGTTTTCTACTTACACTATCATTTTTTATTTTTCAGACTTCGCATACATTAAAGAGAAATGGACTATTTCCATTGTCTTTTTAGTTATTTTCTTGAAAGGAACAAATGCATACAATAAAGAGAGACGCACTATTTCCATTGTCTTTTTAGTTTTTTTTTTTAAGGAAAGTTATTTTCTTGAAAGGAACAAATAAATTGTTTGCATAAAATATGGAATTGTATCATTGTGAGAAAAATAAGGCAACAATTAAAGAATTTGGCAACTAACTATTTTGAGTTATGTTGTTAAAAAAATGACTTGCATGTGGTTACTGGATGGAAATAGGCTAGGTCGAGCTAAAAGTCTAACCTGCAGTCAAAAATTACAAGGCCTAGGTCTAACATATGATCTGTTATTGGCTAAAAAATTTAGGCCTGAGTATGGCATTTTGAAAATCCGATGTTGTCTACTAGACTTATTAAAAGTCTATTTCATATGAACATCTTTAAATAAGTAATATGATATAAGTTTGAGTAGGCTAGTAAACTAATAGATCAATGAGATTAAACTCCCTTTTAATATTTAACATGAAGTTTTAGAGAATTTAACTATCTATTATATCATATTTCAATTATACTTTATAGTAATATTATATTTCAAAGTACAAAATATAATATGATAATATTAAGAATAACTAATATTATTCATATTTACTTAAATAAGCTGATCGGATAGGCCTACAAGACTTTCTTTATGGCATATGACTTGCTCTATATTTAACTAAATAGATTTTTTAAAAAAGTTGAAGTCTTCTTGTTTAAAAAAAAAATCTGATTTGACTTCTCGTAAGTTAAGTCGTGGACCCTGTAAGTTGGTCTAGGCTATTCACATTCCTACCCATGGTCTTGACATGAGCTGTCTTTGTATTTTAAGAAATAAGTCTTTCTTTTTAATTTGTCGTAGTATTGGTTTTTTTAAACAAAAATAGTAGTAATTATTGTTTTGTCAAAATTATCTATAATTGTTTATTTCAAAGAAAGAAATAGTGTTTCATATAATTATTATTTTTAAGGAAGTGTTATCCTATAATGAATAGTTTTTTTTTTTTTGAAGAAATCCTATAATGAATAGTTAAAAACGTACATTATATGAAAAATATAAATAAGGATTAAATAAGTAAATAGTCCTCTTAAATATAACAACATTTTGATTTTGGACATCACAAACACTAGATTATAGTTATTGATAAACATTAAAGATTGGATATGGTTATTGATAAACGAATGATGTCTAATTTTCTCTCTAAAATTGTTATACTTCATTAGGTATTTATATATTAAGATAAATAACATACAATAGTGAATAAATATAACTTTATAAAATTATGCAATTTATTTATCCATTTCCTTAATTTGTGTGGAAACACCTTAATTGAAGTTGGTCTAGAAATAGAGAGAGTAAAACAACACACAGAGAAGGGATAAAGTTCTTTCATCGGTGTTAATCGTTTAAACCAAAGAGAATTAGTTGAGGAAACTAGATTAATTTTAGCCTTCGTCTGGAATGGGATTTCCTACTGTAATTGCGTCACGCAGTTACAGCTGTAAGCCGTTTGATTAAAATCAATGGTTTGGATTGTTTTACTGTGTAAAACCGAGTTTAAATCTGAACCGTCCAATCTTAAATCAAGGGACGAAATTTATTACAACATAAAACTGTGTGTAATCATTACAGCAGTAAATCCAAATCCCTTTCGTATATAGTAGTATTATGGAGGACTATGTTCTCTAAAGAAAGAAAAAGGGCTATGTTTAAAGAAAAATATGCATATAGAATTCAGGAGAAAGGTCTTCAAAGGGTTATAATCAGGGAAAAGAGCGAGTACCTCATTACGTATTAAACAATTTGTGTCTTCTCTTTTAATTATTATCACAGTCAAATTAAGTGACAATTTACTCTTTAGTCAAGTCTTTCATTCCAAGTCAGTCAACCCAACTTGATTGGACTAAATGTGTGGTATTATACTATTAGGGTCCGTTTGATAATTAGGATAGAATAGATGCAGAATATGATATAAAGCTGGATAGAGATATGATATGATAGTGACATGATAAACATTAATCTTATCATGTGTTTGATGCGCACATGATAACAAACATGATATCATTATAGTTAAATGAAAAATTGCTCTCATAATTAATTAAATATTGTAAAAATGACATGTTATTAATTATAATAGAAAATACATGCTATCATTATTTTAAAAATGACAATATTTTAAAAATGGTAGAATATCAAGACAATAATAAGGAATGATTTTCTAATCAATAATTTCTAACCCAGCCTATACTCAGGATAAAAATTACAAAGGAAAGTCAGGATAAGATAGGAAAATAGTTTATTTTATCCTATCCATTTGATGCATCAAACATGAGATTTAAACAGGATATGATTAATATATCATATCCTGTCTTGTACCATCAAACAGACCCCTAGGATTTTGTTAATCGGTGTCTCCAGGGTACTGGTTAAGGAAACCAAAAAAAGAAAATTTTAAATTAAAAAAATACACTTTATTGACTTTTAAAGGATTGACAACACAAGTTCCAACACAGTGTATACTATATTTGATTCTTAACCAGTACCTAGAGAACACTGGTTAACATTTCCCATACTATACTATGCAGGAAGAATATCTTGGTGGGATAAAATAAAAATAAAAACTACAATATTTTTATGCGTATACAATCGTGCATTCAAGATTGATATGATGCTACCTAAAAAAGAAGATTGGTATGCTGTGTTTCCAAAAAAAAAATTAATGATATGCTGATTTTATAAAGTTAAATATGTTTTTATCTTTATCAATATTTCAATTTTTTTATTTCCTCAAATATATTTTTTTCTCTTTAGTTCTCAAATTATCCACACTTTTGCTCTCCGCTTTTAAATCAAATCATATGTACTATTTAAATTTTTGAATGAGTTTTTGCATGATTGATCATAATATTATAAGAATCTCTTTTTTAAAATGATAGAATTGTATAATAAAACATAACTTAAACAAGATTTTTAATTGCAAAAAATACAAAAATTCATATTTAATTTATCTCTTTAAAAAAAATCAAACTTTTGCAAAATTAAATTTTATTATGTATTAAACATGAATGCAAATAAAAATTCAAAATTCTGAATGATACATGAGTGGATTGAAAAGCAATAACCAAAAATGGTGGTAAAAAAGAATTGGCTAAAATGCATTTTTAGCCCCTCAAGTTTCCAAAAGTTACGATTTTGCCCCCTTCATTTTGGAAATAGCATTTTTGGCCCCCAAGTTTTAGCCCCTTTGCAAAACCATGGTCTCCCTTGATTTTGACTTGGTCAAAGCTGACATGTCGCGTTTTTTGTCACGCGGGATATTATTAAAATTAAAATTTTGCTAGGACTTATTATTAGAATTAAAATTAAAATAAAAACTCATAAAATGTGAGATTTCTCACTTGACCTTTCCATTCCATATTAGAAACCGTAGAAACCAAACTCCAAATCTCACTCTCATCTCAATCGAACCAATCAATGTTAATTGAAGAAGATGACGAAAGGATCTCCAAAGAGAAAATCAAAAGCAAAAAGGAAGGTCAGAAATGCAAAGAAGAAGGATGAGAAGGTCACAAATGCAAAGGGAAATTTTTTTGGAGGACTAAAATATATTTATTTTCAATTAAGATTGTTTTTTAAAAAGAAAGGCAAACACTACCACATTTTGACTGTTGCAATCCATATTCATTCCAATTCTTTTCCTTTCCTAGTAAACGTGAGTCCCCAGTTCACGCAATTTTTGTTTTCAGCGTATCAGTTTCCACAAAAAGAAACACATTTTTAACACAGATATTGTATTGTTGACCAAGCACTTATTTTGCAGATATTTTATCGACTTCTTTCAATATCTATAAATTATAGCTCAAAACAAACACTAGATTATAGGACTTATTCCAATAGTACACATTCGCTAACTGCAAAATGAGGACTCTTTCCCAATTGTTGGTGTACTACATGCTGTCAACAACAGTTGCTCTTGCTTTGAATTTGAGTTCAGTGACTGATAAACATGCTTTGCTTTAATTCTTTGAAAGAAAAGCTTACCAATGGTATACCCGATGCTCTTCCATCATGGAATGAATCTCTTCATTTCTGTGAATTGGAGGGTGTTACATGCGGTCGACGCCACATGAGAGTCTCTGTCTTGCATTTGGAAAATCAAAATTGGGGTGGTACTTTTGGACCATCCTTGGGAAATCTAACATTTTTAAGAATACTCAAACTTTCCAACATCAATTTGCATGGTGAAATTCCAAAACAAGTTGGTCTTTTGAAGAGGTTGCAAGTTCTTGACTTGAACAAGAACAATTTTCATGGTAAGATTCCTTTTGAGCTTACTAATTGCACCGATCTTAAGGAAATTATCTTGTTGTACAATCATCTCACTGGAAATGTTCCCTCATGGTTTGGTTCCATGATGCAACTTAATAAGTTGCTTCTTGGAGCTAATAATCTAGTGGGTACAATACCACCTTCTTTGGGAAATATTTCATCACTCCAAAATATAACACTTGCAAGAAATCAATTGGAAGGAAATATACCTCTTACCTTGGGTAAGTTATCAAATTTAAGAGATCTAAATCTTGGTTCAAATAAATTTTCGGGTGAAATCCCTCGTTCTCTTTATAATCTATCAAATATTTATGTTTTCATCCTTGGGCAAAACCAATTATTTGGGACTCTTCCATCAAATATGCATCTTGTTTATCCTAATCTTAGATCATTTTTGGTAGGACAGAACCACATGAGTGGAACTTTCCCGATGTCAATATCAAATATCACTGACTTGATATGGTTTGATATATCCATAAACAATTTCATGGGCCAATACCTCCAACCTTGGGGCACTTGAACAAACTTAGGAGGTTTGCCATTGGTTATAATGGTTTTGGGAGTGGAAGAGCAAATGATTTGGATTTCATTTCCTCTTTGACCAATTGTACTCAATTGCAAGTGCTTACTTTGGATTATAATAGATTTGGCGGTACAATGACAGATCTTATGACCAACTTCTCTACCACTCTCAATTGCCTAAGTATGGCAGTTAATCAAATATATGGAGGAATGCCTGAAAGAATTGGACAACTAATTGGTTTAACTCACTTTGATATGATGGAGAATTTCCTAGAGGGAACAATTCCAGATTCAATTGGAAAGCTTACAAATCTAGTACGATTAATTTTGCAAGAAAACAGATTATCTGGTAAGATTCCTATTGTTATTGGCAATATTACCAAGTTGTCTGAGTTTTATCTACATACTAATAAATTAGAAGGAAACATTCCATTGACTCTCAAATATTGCACCAAGTTGCAATCATTTGGTGTTTCTGACAACAACTTGAGTGGCCATATACCTGATCAAACATTTGGCTATCTCTATGGTGAGGTTCCCATAAGAGGTGTCTTTAGCAATGTCACTGCAATTTCACTTATGGGAAACAAAAACCTATGTGGAGGGATACCACAATTGAAGTTGCCTACATGCTTTTGGGTGCCTTTCAAGAAAATTATCTTCATCTGTGTAATTTGTGGGGGTTTTATATATTTCATGGCTTTTATGTTTATATATAATCTCAAGAGAAATTCTGTGAAGTTACCTTCTTCACCATCTCTAAATAACAGACTCATGACTCATGAGGGATACTTATGGAGAGCTGCATGAAGCACCCAATGGATTTTCTTCGTTGAATTTGGTCGGTACGGGAAGCTTGGGTTCTGTTTACAAAGGATCTCTTCTCTATTTAGAAAGTCATATTGCTGTAAAGGTTTTGAATCTTGAAACACGTGGAGCAGCAAAGAGTTTCATGGCGGAATGCAAAGCTCTAGGAAACATGAAGCACCAGAATCTTGTTAAGATCCTAACTTGTTGTTCAAGTGTTGATTATAAAGGTGAAGATTTCATGGCTATTGTTTTTGAGTTCATGTCAAATGGGAGTCTGGAAAACCTGTTGCATGGTAATAAAGAACATGAGTCTATAAATCTGAATCTCAATTTCACACAAAGGTTAGACATTGCTCTCGATGTAGCTCATGCATTGGATTATCTTCACAATGATACAGAGCAAGTTGTAGTTCATTGTGATGTTAAACCAAGCAATGTTCTTCTTGATGATGACGGTGTGGCCCACTTAGGAGACTTTGGCTTAGCTAGGTTCCTCCATGGAGCTACAGAATATTCAAGTCAAAATCAAGTTATTTTCTCCACAATTAAAGGAACTATAGGATATATTCCTCCTGGTAAAGTTATTTCTATATATCCTTTAAAATGTCTTTCATGTGCTTATGACCTTCCTTTATCTTTATCTCTCACACAATTTTAATAGCTCTCTCATTATATTAAAAAATGATTTTCTATTAATCATTATATGCATCCGTATTTGATATATATAATATACTCCATTGCTTAATTTTCTTCTTCTAAAGAATTGTTGTTGTTTGAAAAGAGTATGGAGCAGGTGGTCCGGTATCAGCGGAGGGAGATATCTACAGCTATGGGATTCTGCTATTGGAAATGCTTACTGGAAAGAAACCAACAGATAACATGTTTTATGAGAATTTAAGTTTACATAAATTCTGTAAGATGAGAATTCCAAAAGGAATTCTTGATGTAGTGGATTCATGCTTGCTTATGTCATTTTCTGAAGATCAAACACATGTTGTGGCAAATAACATAAAGGAGTGTCTAGTGATGTTTGCCAAAATAGGAATTGCATGTTCTGAAGAATTCCCTACTCATCGAATGCTCACAAAAGATGTTAAAGTGAAGTTGCTTGAAATAAAACAGAAATTGTCCTGCTAGAAGAAGCTATTACTACTGTGATAAGAAAATAATGCTGTTCACCTCGATGGACAACTCTTGTATTTATCATGTCTTTTTAGTTTTGTTTTGTACTACTTCAATTCCTATATATGTAGCGTGATAAGAATTTGAGCTTGCAGTTGGTTACATTATATTATACATATGGTATTGCATGGTATCTTTTGTTCAAGAAATATATCCTTTTCAGTGTAGTTCAAGATAATTTTTATCATTTTAATATAAAAAATTTAACAGTAATATAATGTGTTATTTTATTTAGTTTATTGAGAGGTAATGTGACATTTTATTGTTATTGAAAATACAAAATGCATGTACAGTTATGTTTTTAAGTAAATGGGGAGCAGGTAAAAGGTGTGGAGAATGTTCGTGCTTTAAAGAAGAGGACACGCTTAGATCACGAGTGGAAAATTTAAATTTTAAGTTTGTCTATGTGGTAGAAAGAGGAGAATTAATTATTCTTTTTGGTGAAGAAGAGATTCGATGTGGGATTGTGACAGTTAGAAAAGCTCAGGGCTGGATGGAAATTAAAAGTCATGATATGCGCTTTTTGTCTGAATTTGAATTCCACTTTAATCGTCGTAATTTCTAAAATTGAGAGCCCATTCAGACCGAATGATTTTAGACCAATTTCTATGATCGGGTGCTTATTAAAATCCTGGATAAAGTGTTGTTAATCGGATTTGAAGGGTTATTGTTAAAGGAAGGCAGATTCTCGATAGCATATTGATTGCAAATGGGGTGGTTGATGAGGCGCATAAAAATAAAAAAGGTTTACTACTTTTAAAGTTGATTTTGAAAAGGTGTGTGACTCTGTTAATTGGAGGTGCTTAGAGATAGTAATTGTCAAAATAAATTTCTCTGTTTTATGGTGGAAATGGATTGTGGAATGTATTTCTACAACGACGACATCTGTGATTGTAAATGGGAGTCCAACAGATGAGTTCTCTTTCGAGAGGGGACTGAGGCAAGGTGATCCACTTTCACCTTTTTTATTTTTATCAGAAGTTGAAGGGTTGAATGAAATGATGAATGCTAGGGTAGAGGTAATTTGGTTATAAGATCCACGGTTTTAGGGTGTTGAATATATCACATTTACAATTTGTTAATGATACATTACTTTTTGGCGATAAAATATGGGCTTATGTGAGAGTTCTAAAAGCAATTTTGGTTCTGTTCGAATAATATCGAGTTTGAAGGAGTATATGCTTAATTTGTCTTTTTGGCTTCAATCTAAAAATGATCACTACATGTGATCAGAGGCAAATTTGTGATCGAGGAGAAATACTTGATTAGATACAACACTAAATATTACATGATAGGCGCGCACACATGAAATTAAAAAAAAAAAAAAAAGATTAAAGTAATATTAATTGATGTGACTATTTTATTTATCTATCAAGTTTTTTAATTTATGTTTGTGTGCCTAAAATTTGAGGTGAAGATCCTCTCCATTTTAAGTTATCTCCATTTTTTTCATTACCAAAGTTTTGATGTATAAATGTTTATGCCTATGTAATACTATCTCTATGATCGAGTATCGGATGGAAGGAGAGTAAGTTTTTTTAAAAATCAAAGTTGCTCCTTCAAAAAAAAAATGTAATATTTATTTTTGTTTTATTACTTTTTGTTCACGTATGTAAACATGAATTACAATAGATGAGATATTCAGTGGAGCTTTCTATGAGGAGCTCCAAGAATACTCTAAAATGAATAAGACGAAAATACAATGTGTAGGCTAGAATGAATCTCTCTTGCTTTCTAAATGCCATCTTTTATAGCCATCACTTTCATGACACATGGAGCTGAAGCATGTGCAGCTTACGCCATTTGTCTGTACAGGACGTGTGGCACACCATGAAACATTTTTCATGAGGACCACAACTTTCACTTGGACGGTAACGTGAGGAAGAAGTGAAGCTTTAGTTGACCTGAAGAGTATAGTTGAGCTAGGCATGCTAAAGGGTCGAGCTGAGCTGAGCATGCTGAAGAGTGCAGCTGAGATGACCATGCTGAAGGGATGAGCTAAGTTTAGCATGCTGAAGGAACGAGCTGAGTTTAGCATGCTGAAGGAACGAGCTGAGATGACCATGATGAAGGGACGAGCTGAGTTTAGCATGCTGAAGGAACGAGCTGAGCACGCTGAAGGGAAGAGGTGAGCTGAGCATGCTGAAGGGACGAGTTGAGTTGAGCAAGCTGAAAGGTCGAGCTGAGCTGGACATGCTGAAGGGTATATCTAAGTTGGATATGTTGAAGGGTGGAGCTTTCATGACCTGAACACTCAAGTTGAGATGGATATGTTGAATAGTCACTGTATAGTAAAGTTCATTTGGTATGGTCCTTTATACCAGTCCACAGTCCACCAAGCGTCAAGCCTGTTAAGGCATAGGCGTTTGTTCTTTGTAAAGTCAACATGCATCAGTCCACTTTTTTTATAATTGTCTCTAATTACTATTTACTTTAATTTTAGAAATCTTGATGAATCATGATCTATTGTTGAATTCAAATTTAGACATATTTTAGTCATTTATTCATAATTACAAAGCAACATAAACCAGAAGAAAAAAAAAGTATATATGAACCTTATTCAAGCTTCTAAGTATTTTGTCTAAACTCTAAACCTTTTTCACTTCTTAAAAATAATATATTAGCAACATTCTTTAAGGGATATGCTACAAGAAAATATAGGATTTGTTGCGAAAAAATGGTAGCTAACCCGCAGCAAATTTATAGCAAAACTCATTTAGCTACCATTGAGTTGAGATTTAGCTGTCACACTAACCGTAGCCTGGATTGGCGGCAAATTACCTAGACAAATATTTCCTAGGTAATTGGCAACTAATATTTATAAATTCTTAGCTATTTCCAAACGATGCCTAGCAATATATCATTCAAAATTTAAGTTTCCTAACTGTGCTCGCGATTTTCGGGTATCAAAATCATTGATCGGATTTGAACCTTTAATCTTTGAACTCTCAACTTTTAATCGCGGGAAGGGAAAAAGTGAGTAAAAACCCTTATAAGACCTTGGATTCGGAGGTTGGTTTCGATTGGGGAAGGTGTTAGGCACCCGAACCGACTATGGTATCCCATAGGAACCTTCTACCTATTCTCTAATCTTGCGCTAAATTAATTTTACTTATTAAAAAAACGTTTAAGAGTTTAAGTGAAAGAAAGGAGGAAGATGAAGCATGTTTTTGGTTATTTTTATTGATTTGGAAGGGCCAAGACCCTTTGCCTACTTACCCAAATAAATCGGGATCAAAATCAAGTAGTTCGGCTAAATAACTTATTTGATGAGTTGAATTGATTTTAACATATTTTTGAAAAAAAGATTTTTAAGAAGAGATGAGAGGCCTCAAGGCATGAGAAGAAAATATGATGAAGTTGGTTAATTTTAATTGCACGAAATCCATGTCTAATGTGGATATTAAATTGATTAACATTTGATTAATGAAAAAAAGGGAAAAATCACTTGGGTTACAAGCCAAGGTTTACTTTAAAGAAGTTTGAATTTGATTTTTTTTGATTTTTTTGAGATAAAATATTTTTCTAAACTAACGGTGAACTCGCGTAACGGCGGAAAAAATAAATAAGCGTAAAGCGATAAATAAAGTGGTAAAGTGTCGGTGCATGTGTCAGTGCGTGTGTCGATTACATATTACATACCCTAGATACATTCTATGGTCTCAAAATAAAAAAAAGACGAGAAATAAAAATGCGCGAAAATAAATTACATCATTTTACTAAACTAATGACAATAAAAAAATGACGACAATTAAATATGCATGCAATAATTACAACAAATTCTATTATACTTACTACAAAAATAATGACAATAAAATAAATGACAAGAAAAAAATATGCATGAGATGGTGATTAATAATAATGCAATCATAAAAAAACATAATAAAAGAACACTAAACAAATAAAATAGACAAAGTAGAAATAGTTTTGAAAATAAAGAAGAAAAATATTTTTTAAATGCCTAAATAAACAAAAATTATATGAGATAGAAACTTAACTATTAAATGAACTAAAACAAAAATATGCATGATGTGAAGATTAAGATACTAATTAAAAATGCATGAAATATAGTTCAAATATTGTATAAAAAAAAAATGCATGAAATTATAAAAAAAAAAGTTACTATATAAAAAAATACATGCAGGGGGGTGCAGGCAGCAAACTGGGAGGTTCAAATAGCAAGCAGGAAGACAAAAAAGGGCCAAAGGAAAAGGGGGTACAGCAAGCAGCTAGGGGGGTGCGAATAGCAACCACAGTTTCAGCAAGGAAAAGAAAAAATGGGCCGCAGGAAAGAGAGTACAAGAGAGCAATTCATGTTTTTTTCTTTCATTTTCTTTCTCACTTCTCTCTCTAAAAAAACAACACAAAAATGAAGCTCTCCCTTCTCTCTTCATTGCTGGCCGGCGAAGATGAAGCCATGGTGGCCGGAGCTCCTCCGGCGCGGTGGTCGGCCGGAGCGCCACCGCGTCGGAGCACCAAACTTGTTTTTTTTTTTAAAATTTTTTTCTATCCTACTCCACTTCAACTTCTCTCTTCATAGATCCGGCCTTAGATTTTCAAAAACAATATACAACAGCCCCAGATCTACATCCAAAGTTCACAAAAAAAACATAAAAAATTCATGAACTACCTTTCTTGTTGTTCTTCTTGTGTTTGTTCCGTTCTTGTTCTTTCTTCTTCTGCCGTTTTCCTTTCCTTGCGTTTTTTGGCCGTGCCTTCGTTCTTTGGCCGCGTTTTGGTCCTTCCCTTCTTCTTTGGTTCGAAAATTTTATTGTGTGGTTATGGTGATGTTTGGCCGAAAATGGCTTGGGTTTGGTGATGAATAATGTTGGCCGAAAATGATGATATTGATTTGTGGTTATTATGTTTTGAGGTGTTTATGAGTTTTTATGATTTTCTCTTGAGTTGTGGTTTGATTTTTGGTTAATGTTGTTGCTGGATTTTTTTGATGTTCATTAATGTTCATGAATGTTCTTCATGTTCATGAAGATTTTTGTGAGTCTTGATGGTTTTGATCTAAAAAAATGGAAAGAGAAAGTGTAAATGTGTTTATTGATGATTTGATGCCTTTTCTGACTGATTGTGACTTGACTCTGACCTTTCTGACGCGTGAACAGTACTTTAAGTACAAAATCTCTAATACATTCAAATGACAAAAATACCCCTGCTGTTTCTTGGAGAAAAAGTTGGACAGGACCAATGACAAATTGACAAGTGTACTAAATGACTTAAAAATAATAAAAAACAGATAAATAAATAACAACAGATAAATAAATGGAAAAAGAAACAACTAAATAAATAATTAAATAATAAAAACGAAAATTAATAATAAAAGTAAAAGAAATAATAAAAATGTCCCGTCGAAACCAAAAAAATGAGGTATTTTAAAATACTTCCCTGCCGAAATTTCGTCTGATACGACTGAAATACGCGGCTTTTTTAACGCTAATTAAAATAATAAATCGACGACGTGAATCAAAAATGAAATTTAAAACGTAGACTTCACGATAAATAAAATACGCATAAACGCGGATAAAAATTAAGAAATTCATACGCGAGTGACATTAAAATATAAACGACGTAAAAAATTAAATGCGATCACAATACGAATAAAACATATATCACGGGAATTAGAGCGCGAACGAAAAGCTAAAAAAACGAATAACGTACAAAATAAAAAATTAAAATTGGTCAAAATTTGGGGTATGACACTAACTATTTGGCTAGGATGTTGCCACAATAATTTTAAAGTAAATCTCAAGCCGCAAGGTCCTAGCAACTTCTTAGTTTTCTCCTAGCTAATTATATTTATATTTTTATATAATTTTAGCATATTTAAACAGAAAATTAAGCTAGATTGTAAAAAAAAAAGATATTTAAAATTTGATTATTAGTTGAAAATTAGGCATTGATTCACAACTAGTAATTATAAAACAATTAACAATAACATGTATATATATATATATATATATATATATATATATATATATATATGTGTGTGTGTGTGTGTGTGTGTTTTTGTCTGCGCGTGCCATCACAATTAATCAAATGGTCAATTAACACCTATTTCCTAACGTCCAATCGTTTCAATAACAACACACTATTACTAGTAAGTAACAACACATTTGCATAGCACCAAAACACTATTTGTGAGATATACACAACAGAATAACTATACAAAGTAGTAAGAGTACCTGTGAAGGCATGTAGAGAACCACTTGTATGCTCTGATAACTACATATAAAGCCAAAACGGACAGAAGAAAATAAATAAGAGACAAACGGAATTGAAGGTAAGAAAAAAAACAAGTCATATATATAACCATAGCCAATGCAGCTAATCTTACATAAAGATTAAGTCTCCAAACCAAAGCAAGCAACCATGAGGCTCTCAATTTCTGGCATGTAGTGCAAGATTAATCCTTCAATCACTCCATCTCTGATAGAGCAAAACCAATACCACTCAATTGTTCTATCAAAACGCTCGAACCAGAATCTGAAACCAATAAACTCACCTATTTCTACTTGTGAGTTGGAGTGTTCATACAATAATCAATATATGCCAAAATTAAGATATAACTTATTCACAAAAAGTAACTAAGAAAATATAATAGCTATCCAAACAATATATACCTACTAAATTCACAAAAATCAACTTAATCAAAGATTATGCACATCAAAATGGAGAGCAATTGTAGGAACTTTACATTATAGGAAGTAAGGCCTCACATGAGAAATATTCATCAAGTGACCAGTATCAAGTTATTGAGAGTGCCAGCTATAGAGTAAAATAAATTATGTATACCATCAGTGTTAAATAAAATGGCACATGAAACACAAGTACACCACAAAAAAAAAAAAGGAAATTACCTGGTAAAGGCAATAATTGATCGATAAGTCTTGAAGCTCACCATTGACATGGTGAAATCAGAGAAAAAGGAAGCTTAAAGAAGAAGAAACAGAGAGATAGAATGAAATCTCTTATTGATTGAATTAGAAGAAGTTAGTTACAATGTAGCTATATATAGAATATTGAATCTTTAACTAACTCAACTATTACAAAGTTGTGTTACTCTAATGTAGTTCACAACTTGCAAGGGATAGAGCCCTGTATTCAGCTTTAGAAGAGCTTCTGGGGAGACAGTGTGTTGTTTCTTTGCTCTCCATGATATAAGGGAAGTGCCAAGAAAAAAACAATAGCCTGATGTGGATCTTCTGGTGTCTACACATCCTGCCCAATCTGCATCTGTGAACCCAAGTAACTGAAGATTTGCATCTCTTCTGAACATTAAACCATGACCTGGTGAACCTTTGAGGAATCTGACAACTCTGCAAGCTGATTCATAATGAGTGATGGTTGTGCAGTAAGAAATTGGCTAAGTTGTTGAGTAACAAAAGCAATGTCTGGCCTTGTTGTAGTGAGGTATATGAGCTTTCCAACCAATCTTCTGTAACTGAGAATGTCAGTAAAAGGCTTGCTAGTGTCTTGGTGCAGTTTAATAGAAGGATCAAGAGGTGTTGGTAAGGGTTTGGAACCAAGTAAACCAGTATCCTTTAAAAGGTCTAAACAATATTTTCTTTGGCAAATGTTGATTCCAGTTTTAGAGTGAGCCACCTCTATGCCTAGAAAATACTTGAGTTTGCCAAGATCTTTGATTTTAAACTAATTATCAAGCATGGATTTGATTCTATCAATTTCATTCATGGAAGTGCTTGCCAATATCACATCATCTACATACACTAATAAAGCAGTAAAATCAGTGTCTGTGTGAATTATGAATAGAGAGTGATCTGAATTTGACTGTTTGTATCCTTGAGTGGTGAGAAAACCAGTTAACTTTTCATACCATTTCCTACTGGCTTGTTTCAAACCATAAAAGGACTTCAGCAATTTGCAAAATTGGTTTGGTTTTGAACATTGAACTCCTTGAGGCATTGACATATATACTTCTTCTTGCAGGTCACCATGTAAGAAAGCATTATTTACATCTATCTGATGTAAATGCCATGAATTGATATAAGCCAAGGCCAATAAAGTTCTGACAGTTGTAACCCTTAGCAACCAGTCTTGCTTTGTATCTTTCAATGGTTCCATCTGCTCTATGTTTCACCTTATAAACCCATTTACTCCCAATTGGCTTGATATTGGGTGGTGTGTCAATAAAGATCCAGGTTTTATTCTGCTTTAAAGCATTCAACTCAGTTTCCATAGCTTTAACCCAACAGTCTTGTGTGCTTGCTTCTTTATAGCTAATAGGTTCAGATACATCAGTGATAGCTAAAGCAAACTTTTGATGAGAAGCAGAAATATTGCTTAATGAATGGAAATAAGTAATAGGATGAGACTACCTGAAGAAGCTTGATTGACTGAATTGTTTGAAAGACTGCATATATAGTCTGAAAGGTGTTTGGGTTTATGATGTGGTCTGGTGGATTTTCTGTGTGCTTGGTCTTGAGGTGCAGATTCAATATCAGGTTCAGGTATGTGATCATCAGGTAGAGGGTTGATGTGTATATGATGATCAAGTTTAGGAGTAGTAGAAATGTTTGGATTCATATCTTGAGGTTCAGATTCAATGGCATGTGCAGGTTCATTGTCCGTGGTAATGGGATGAGTGGAATGATATGTCCATTGGAAAAAGGAATTTGAATTGGAATAAGGTAAAATGTGTTCATGATAAGTAACATGTCTAGAGACAAAGATAGATTTGGTAAGTAAATCAAAAAGGACAGCTCCTTTAACACTTTGCTTGTACCCTAAAAAAATGCATTTTCTGGCTCTAACATCAAACTTAGTTATGTGATTTTGTAGAGTAGATGCATAACATAAGCAATCAAAGATTTTTAACTCATTAAGATAAGGTACTTTTCTAAATCTATGAAAGAAAGGGGATTAATTTTGAAGTAGAGGACTAGGAATTTTATTGATAAGATAAACAGCATCGGAAACAGCATAACTCCAAAACTGTTTAGGTAATTTTGATTGGAAAATAAGTGCTCTAGCAACATTCAAAATATGTTGGTGTTTTCTTTCCACCCTCCCATTTTGTTGGGGGGGTTTCAACACAACTGGTTTGATGTTCTATGCCTTTGGAAGAATAAAAATCAGGCATGAGAAATTCTGGCCCATTGTCAGTTCTAACAGTTTTGACTTTGCAATTACATTGATTTTCTATCATGAGAATGAATTTCTGAATATAACTTTGAACTTCTGATTTTGATTTATAGAGAATAATCCAAGTAAATCTACTAAAATCATCAAGAGCAGTGACAAAATATCTTTGATTATGAATATATTGGGTGGAAAAGGGACCCCCTATATCAAAATGAAACAACTCATAACACTTGGAAGCTCTATTTTTACTATGCTGAAAAGGTAACTTCTTATGTCTAGATTAATGACAAATGTCACAGACAGAATTTTGATCCATAGTTACAAAAGGATAAGTGATATGTAAGCTAAGCAATTTTCTATTGGACAAATGGCCTAATTTGAAATGCCAAAGGGCTTCTTGGGGTAGAAAAATAGGTTGAGTTTGAGCTTGAGAAGATGCTATGGTGGCAGAGGGTGTATCTTGTATGGCAAGGAAGTACAAACCTTCAAACAATTCACCCGAACCAATCATCTTCAAGCTCCTCTTTTCCTGTATAACACGTTTACCATCATCAAATGTTACTAAGCAATTATTATCTTTGCATAATTCTGGTACATATAATAAATTGAGACTGAATTCAGGCACAAACAACACATTTTTGCCAACAAGTCCTGGTGAAAACTTAACAATGCCAGAAAACCTTGCTACAGCTAAATGTCCATTAGGTAATTTGATATTAACATGTGATATGGAATGATATGAATCATAGAACTTCAGTGATGAGCATATGTGGTCACTTGCACCGGAATCCACAACCCAAGAACCAATTTTGGAATGATGCAGTGAGTAAGAAATTCTAGATATACCTGAAGTGACATGACTGGTAACATGTGAAGCCACCTTACTTATGGAACCAGAAGGAGTAGCAAGCAAATTTACCAAGTGCTCATATTGCTTTTTGGTGAAACCATAAGTCTCAGTACCTTTACAGCTCTTTGAATCATCAAGATCCATTCTTTCTTCATGTATCTCAAGAGAAGAGTTATTAGCCATAGCTTGAGTCTTGCCAAAGTTTGGAAGAAACCCATGTTTCCTATAACAACCTTCAATGGTGTGGCCACTTTTGCCACAGAAAGAACAAACGCGTCCATTTCCACGCCCTTTGCCTTAAAACTTGCGTGAATCTACAGAATTCAAAAGAACTTAGGAATCATCGTTATAATTCGAGGAAGATTTGAACTGTCTTTCATACTGCATTACCATAGAAAAATTTTTGTTCATGTTTGGTAACAGATTCATAAGCAGAATCTGAGAGCGTACCAAATCAAAAGAGTCATTGAGACCGGTGAGAAAACGAATGGAACGCGTAATTTCATGTTGATGCCTCGCATTGCTCAATCCAGTTGTACATACACAACGATGAGGACATGAACAAACAGGTACAGGAAGGTAAGCTTCGAGTTCTTCCCAAATAACCTTCAAAGCAGTGAAAAATTCAGAAACCGAACGTGAATCTTGTTTTAATCCAAAGATTTCACACTGTAATTCAGAAATTCGAATGTAATCTCCTTGTGAAAACCATTCTTTGAGTTTGTTCCAAACGTCAATTGCGTTGTCTAGAAAAACGATACTTTGCGCAATTGAAGTTTCAACAGAATTCATGATCCAAGAGTGAATTAACATGTTGCAACGGTTCCACGCCTTGAAACTAGGATCAAACTCCATGGGAACAGGGATGGATGCATCAACAAAATCGAATTTGTTCTTCGCTCCCAACACTCTTCTCATTGAACGAGCCCATGAATGGTAGTTGGAATGCGTAAGAACTGGAGTGATCGCAACGGAGGAAGGTTCGTCAAAAGAGTGTACGTAATACACTCTACTCGGTTGTTGAGAAGGATCGATAATAGGAGGAGCCCCACCGTTAGCAGCGCAGTTAACGGCGGCGTTGTTGCGAACCATCGCGAACAAGGAGAAGATCCAAAAGAAAACGAAGAGCAAAAACAACGATGCGCAGCAGAGCTCAAAAGAGCTCTGATACCATCTTGAAGCTCACCATTGACATGGTGAAATCAGAGAAAAGGGAAGCTTAAAGAAGAAGAAACAGAGAGAAAGAATGAAATCTCTTAGTGATTGAATGAGAAGAAGTTAGTTACAATGTAGCTATATATAGAATATTGAATCTCTAACTAACTCAACTATTACAAAGCTGTGTTACTCTAATGCAATGCTATAGTAACTATGGTGTGTAACAGGATAACTTGCTGAGCAAGCTAGTGAATGAATATAGACTTTAACAATAAGCAGACAGAAACAACAAAACCAATCAAAACAGCCAAGTGCCTTCTAGAATTTGAATGGAGTATTTGTGGTAATTGGACAATCACAGATGGAATGACAGATATAATCCTTGCAGCGTAGCTTGTTCAAATATCAGTACTAACACCAAAACCTGCACAAGGAGATCTTAGTAGAACTACGGACCATAATGAATCGAACACTCCAGGCATGTACAGAACGGAAGATATCATAGTTTAAAACAAATTATTAACTAACAAGAAAAATGTGAATCACAGTATAGCATCAACCAGCACTCTAGATTTTCAATCCTTTATATTGCAAAAAAATACGGTCAAATATGTCTTATGCAACCGCAACCACAATCGCTGAGACATAGAAAACCATGTCAAAGAGTGATTTAAAACCTTGCTTGCAGTTGTTAATAAGTTCAATACGTCCAAATATCACTTCTTCTAATATACTATATTACATCTACTGTTGTGTAAAATATTAATGCAATGTAACCTTATTGGTGAAATGAACCCTACATTAGTCCTCTAAATGATTGACATTTATTTATTATTGATAGATTTTTCAGCTCCAACAACCAAAATGAGTTTTCCATAATTTATTTTTCAAATTCCATTAATATCGATGGAGTGTGGCAAATTAGTACTCTCGTAAGGTGTAATCTTGTTCCTTCCATGCTCGTGAAACTTCTTTGTGATGATGATGGTGATAATATTTGACTTCCTCACGAATAATAATTATTGGTCATATTTTCCATACTCCTCTTTTTTTTTATTTTAAATTTGAAAGTTTGTGTATTTATGACATGTTATTTAATGGGAGAGTGACTATTACCATTTTCTTTCCAATTATTTCCGTGAAAGGAACAAGTAATTGTTTGCATAAAATATGGAATTGTATCATTGTGAGAAAACTAATGCAACAATGGAAGAATTTGGCAACTATATAATTTGACTTGCCCATGGTCTTGAGATGAGCTCTCTCTCAGTTCGTTTTTTAAGAGATAAATCTTTCTTTTTATTTGTCTTTTAAAAATTATATAATTGTTTATTTCAGGAAAAGAAATAATGGAATCATATAATGAATAGTTAAATATGTGCCTATTATTTGAAAAAGATAAATAATTTTGTCTTTGGAATGCAATTCTGCAGGCAATGCAGCCTATGTACTCTTATGCAGTTAATATATTCTCAATTCTCTAATAGCTGGATGCTCACCAAAAACAAGTATTTGGAGTCACCGTGTAGAGCTTATAGAAGCATAGAAACAATAAGGTTTGGAATGATGCAATGCAACTGAAAAAGTTCAAGACATCTGTGAACGAGCCGCCTCCTTACTCACAAGTTGGCAGAATGCGCAACTTGTTCGCGGTAGAGGACCAAGTCTTACAGCTACTCGAGATCTTGTTCAATGGACAAAACCAAGTGTGGGACGTTACAAATGCAATGTAGAGCATCCTTTTCCAATTCCCTCAACAAAGTCGGTATTGGAGTGTGCATTAGGGACGACGAGGGGGTATTTGTTCTCACAATTCGCAAAGACATAATGATTTGCACCAGTAGTTGATGTTGATATCGGCGAGGCTCTGGGTCTATTATCCGTGATGCAATGGATTAAGGACCTTCAATTGGTGAATATTAATTTTGAAATGGACTTCAAAATGGTGGTTAACGTTGAAATAAACTCCGGTATGGATTTTGAAATGAACTTCAAAGAGAGAGTTATAATCTGGAAAAGGAGAGTGATACTATTCTATTACGTATTTAAGACGGTAAATAATGAATAAATATACTTTTATAAAATTATGGCATCTATTTATTCGTTTTTTATTTTCTTAATTTTTGTGGTAAAGGTGACACCTTAATGGAAGTTGATCTAGAAATAGAGAGAGTGATAGAATAAGTGCACCAACAATTTCGGTGTTCTCTTCCAATTATTATGTACTACTATCACATTCAAATGAACCGTTTACTCTTTGAAGTCAAGTCTTTCATCCAAGTTAGACAACCCAACTTGCTAGTAGGGCTAAAAATGTGTGGTACTGTTAGCTTGAAGATTATCTTCATGTGATAAAATAAAAATTAAAACTACAGTATTTTATGCTTATATAATCGTGTTTTCAAGAATGATATGCTGATTTGTATAAACATAATAAAGATATCATGGTTTTTGAGATATCGGTAGTTAAATATATTTTTTATCCTTGTCTAAATTTTATTTTTTTCGTTTTATTATTCTTAAAAAAAAAAATCGACTTTTAATCCCTAGAAAAAACAAAATCCACATAATTGTGTCTCTGCTTTTAAATCAGGTCATACATACCTTTTAGATTTTTGAATGATTTTTTACATGATTGTTTAAAATATTATAAGAATTCATCCAAAAAAAATTATAATTTTTTAAGCAATTCATATCATTCGTCCTTTTCTAGTAAACCTTGAGTCCCCAATTCACACGTCAATTCTGTTTTCAAGCGTATTAGTTCCCACAAAAAGGAACATTTTTTCACGCGGATTCATATTGTAAGGATAGATATATTTATTGGACCAAGCACTTATTTTTTGGACTGCAAAGTACACCTTCTAATTACATCTACTTCTTTCAATATCTATAAATTATAGCTCAAAACAAACACCAGATTATAGGACTTATTCCAATAATACACATTCACTAACTGCAAAATGAGAACTCATTCACAATTACTGTTGTACTACATACTGACAACAACAGTTACTCTTGCTTTGAATTTGAGTTCAGTGACCGATAAAAATGCTTTGCTTTCTTTGAAAGAAAAGTTTACCAATGGTATACCTGATGCTCTTCCATCATGGAATGAATCTCTTCATTTCTGTGAATGGGAGGGTGTTACATGCGGTCGACGCCATATGAGAGTCTCTGTCTTGCATTTGGAAAATCAAAATTGGGGTGGTACTCTTGGACCATCCTTGGGAAATCTAACATTTCTGAGAATACTCAAACTTTCCAACATCAACTTGCATGGTGAAATTCCAAAACAAGTTGGTCTTTTGAAGAGGTTGCAAGTTTTTGACTTGAGCAAGAACAATTTTCATGGTAAGATTCCTTTTGAGCTTACTAATTGCACCGATCTTAAGGAAATTATCTTGTTGTACAATCATCTCACTGGAAATGTTCCCTCATGGTTTGGTTCCATGATGCAACTTAATAAGTTGCTTCTTGGAGCTAATAATCTAGTGGGTACAATACCACCTTCTTTGGGAAATATTTCATCACCCCAAAATATAACACTTGCAAGAAATCAATTGGAAGGAAATATACCACATGGCTTGGGTAAGTTGTCAAATTTGAAAGAGCTAAATTTGGGTTCAAATAATTTGTCAGGTGAAATCCCTAATTCAGTTTACAACCTATCAAATATTCATGTTTTTGTCCTTGGAGAAAACCAGTTGTTCGGTTCTCTTCCATCAAATTTACCTCTTGATTTCCCCAAACTTAAAGCCTTCTCGGTAGGAGGGAACCACATAGTCGGAAAGTTTCCATGTTCAATATCCAACCTCACAGAATTGCGATATTTTGATATATCATGGAATGGTTTCAATGGACCAATACCTCCAACTTTGGGATCCTTAAACAAACTTCATATTCTTCATATTGGTAATAACAATTTCGGGAGTGGAGGAGCTAACGATTTGGATTTTCTTTCCTCGTTAACAAATTGTACACTATTGAAAGAACTAATTTTGGATAACAATAGATTTGGCGGTGTATTGCAAGATCGTATAGGCAACTTTTCTACCAATCTCACTTGGCTTAGTATGGCGGGTAATCAAATAGATGGAAGAATACCTGAAAGAATTGGACAACTGATAGGTCTAACAGGTTTAAATATGAAGAAGAATTTCTTTGAGGGAACAATTCCAGATTCAATTGGAATGTTGAAGAATATAGTAATATTGGTCTTGCAAGAAAACGGATTGTCTGGTAAGATTCCTATTGTTATTGGCAATCTTACCAAGTTGTCTGAGTTTTATCTGCATACTAATAGATTAGAAGGAAACATTCCACTGACTCTCAGATATTGCACCAAGTTGCAATCATTTGGTGTTTCTGACAACAATTTGAGTGGCCATATACCTGATCAAACATTTGGCTATCTAGAAAGTTTAATAAATCTGGACTTGTCCAACAACTCCTTGACCGGTCCCATTCCTTCAGATTTTGGTAACTTGAAGCATCTTTCCATATTGCATCTATACACAAACAAGTTGTCAGGTGAAATTCCCAATGAACTTGCTGGTTGTTTGACACTAATTGAGCTTATGTTGCAGAGAAACTTTTTCCATGGAAGTATACCTTTGTTCTTGGCCTCCTCTTTAAAGTCCCTTGAAATCTTAGACCTTTCTAGCAATAACTTCACGAGTGCTATTCCTCGTGAACTAGAGAATCTAACATCATTGAATTCTTTAAACTTGTCTTTTAACAATCTCTATGGTGAGGTACCCATAATAGGTGTCTTTAGCAATGTCACTGCAACTTCACTTATGGGAAACAATGATCTTTGTGGGGGTATTCCTCAATTAAAGTTGCCTACATGTTCTAGGTTGCTCTCCAAGAAACATACGAGGTTTCTTAAAAAGAAGTTTGTCCCCATCATTGTTATTGGTGGAATGTTGATCTCTTTAATAGCTTTTATCAGTTTCTATTTTCTTGGGAAAAAGGCAAAAAAGTTGCTTTCTTTAGCATCTCTACGGAATGGGCACTTGGAGGTTACTTATGAAGATTTACATGAAGCAACCAATGGATTTTCTTCATCCAATTTGGTAGGAACAGGAAGTTTTGGTTCTGTATACAAAGGATCTCTTCTTAAATTTGAAGGACCTGTTGTAGTAAAGGTGTTGAAACTTGAAAGACGTGGGGCATCGAAGAGTTTTGTGGCTGAATGTAAAGTACTGGAAAAGATGAAACACAAAAATCTTCTGAAGCTCCTAACTTTCTGTTCAAGTATTGATTATAATGGTGAAGTTTTCAAGGCTATAGTTTTTGAATTCATGCCTATGGGGAGTCTAGAAGGCTTGTTGCACAATAATGAACATCTTGAGTCTAGAAGTCTAAATTTCAACCTCAGACAAAGGTTAAGTGTTGCTCTTGATGTAGCCCATGCATTGGATTATCTTCATCATAATTCCCATGAAGCTGTAGTTCACTGTGATATTAAGCCAAGTAACGTTCTTCTCGACGATGACATTATTGCTTACTTGGGAGATTTTGGGTTAGCAAGGTTCCTTAATGGGGCTACAGGGAGTTCCAGTAAAGATCAAGTTAGTTCAGCTGCAATTCAAGGAACCATTGGATATGTTCCCCCAGGTAAAAAGCTTTATATCCCTAAATATACATTAAGTGTTTTATCTATACTTGTGAATTACCTTATGGAAAAAGAACAAAAAGTTATCTTGTTTAATTCATGTTTTAATATTGATAGACAAGATCACAGATGCAATAGCTTAATGAGCATTCAAACTATATTAATTCAATGTTTTTATCAATGAACTTTCTAACCAATATGTAATTGTGGTTGAGATATACTATTTTCCTTTGTTTTTCTCTAAAGATATGTTGTTGGAACAGAGTATGGAGTAGGTGGCAAAGTATCGCCACAAGGAGATGTTTACAGCTATGGAATTCTATTGTTGGAGATGTTAACAGCAAAAAAACCAACTGACAACATGTTTTGTGAAGGTCTAAGCCTACACAAATTATGTAAGATGGCAACCCCTCAAAAGATCACTGAGATAGCAGATTCACAGTTGCTTATCCAATTTTCTGAAGAACAAACAGGGATTATGGAAGATCAGAGGGAGAGTCTAATGTCCTTTGCTAGGATTGGAGTTGCATGTTCGGAAGAATACCCCACTCAGCGAATGTGCATAAAGGATGTTATAGCAGAGTTACATGCAATTAAACAGAAGTTCACCCTCTAGACACCATTTGCTGTGACAACAAAATATTTGCATTTACTATCCATTATTGTTTTTCCCACATAAGTGTTGTTTGCACCACTTCAATTTATATGTAGTGAAGTAACATTCATGTAGACTTTCACCTTTAACCAGTCTCTAGAATAAACAAATATTGGCAGGAGGAAGATAAAAATGCAACTGTTTGTGTGCTCCTATCCTTTGTATCAGTACATGAAATGGTTTTGGCTTGAATTTATATTTTTATATCTGAAATCATCTTATTTGCCAACAAATAAAAGATGCTTACTAATAAAATAACAACTCGGACACAATAAAGACGGGTTATACACACAATAAGTCATGCATAGATACAAGCTCCGACCTGAATTGTATATTTTATCATGATATACCTTAACAAATCATGCATTCTGCAAAATTGACTTTGAATGAAATGAAATGACCCATTATTTTAGTTAGATTACATGAAAATTTTAGATGGTCAAGTACTTCATTCGTAGCCTAGAGGCCCTATAGACTAGGTATATTTCAAAGTATAGGGAAGGATGTGTTTGGCTCCACTGTGACATAATTAGTTGATGGTGAAACTTTCACCCCATGACCAATAGCATAGGAATGCTTGCATTGAGTAGCAGGAAACAACATTAAGGAGTGAAGACAGTTTGTAATTGAGACCAGAACCAGACTATAGTATCTATAAACAAATGCTTCCTTTTAGTAGACTATTCAGCTGAGAACTTTTAAAATTCCTCCAATAAAGAAACTTGCACTGTCTCAAATCTACCAAGTTGGGAGGAAACTCTTAGATTGCAACTTAGAGAGCGTTCACCTAAATAATTTGTGCTTAGGTATAAGAACTTAGATATAAGACCTGATGTATAAGTTGTTTCTTCAATGATAAACTCCAAAAAACACTGCTGTTTCTAAAAGCTATTCTAAGAAATGACATTAAGTGCATGTATGTTTGGTATCTCGGTGGGTTTTCTTGGATTCTAAACATGCACTTAAGTGTATGAAACGGTGATTCCAGGATAACCCACCGTGGTAACTGTATGATGGTTTAAATTTTGGATGAGCCTAAACAAATTTTAGAGGTGAATAATTGATTTTAACATGTTTGGATGTCCTCAAGTTGAATTTATTTCGACTCTATAATTCATTCTAAATTGAAGCTAGAATTTGTAGATTTTGACTCCGAATGTAATCTTAACATTCACATTTGTCGTTTAACTCATTTTTACGTGATTGTATCCAAACATAAACTAGTTCACAAATTAACTCACTTTTAGCACTGGTTCATTCATAATCATAATCCTTGTAGCACCGATTAGGTGTGTCGGTGACACATGAGATTACATTCAATTAATTCATTTTATCAAATTATCACTAGTATCAACCTCTGTGTGTGTCATTTCCGGTGTATATGTCTTCGTCGGTGATTCTTAGCTCAAAGTAAATTTTTATCACCACAAAACCAAACACGCATTAAGATTAACTCTTCCAAACATATTTCAAAGGGTACTTAATAAAGTTTAATTTTAAAATCATTCTAATTGAACAAATCATTTAAGTTTATGAAACCCAAACAAATAAACTAACCCAAAAAAATAAACTAAAATCAACATAAAAGCAAAAGTGTTTACAATTTGAGAATTCGAACTATACTAATAATTCAAATAATTCAATTATATAAACAGAGTTTCACATCAACAAACACAAATCAAAACTTAACATAACAATATACACAGCACACTAAAAACAAATTACCTAAACACGGCGGCACGTGAAAGTAATCAACATTAATTACCTTTACCATTATCATAATCAACAATTTCCGAATCAGTAACAGATCTAGAATGCAGAACAATCGATCTTCCAATAGAGTTAATCCAATCCTCTTTCTCCTTATCCGAATCCGCAATAAAATACATCGTATCAGCGCGTGTGGAAAGTTCAAACGAGTAGGGTTTATGAAGAATATCTTCAGCGCCTTTAACAGTGAGACAAGTAGCAACAGGAATAACACCACGCGGTATAGAAGCGCGTGTGATTGTTGATTCTTTGAACCAGAAGAGTTTCCCTTGTTTCAAAACGAACCATCTTCTTCGCCATGTTTTAATGTATTCTCCTTGTTTTGTTAACCAGCCGGTTCGTTCTGGGTTCGACCAGAATTCGACGCCGGAGTTGTCGACCGGGTTTGTGGTTGAACCGGTTGCGTAGCGCCAAAGACTTGCTGCCATTACGGTTCGGTTTTACGCGAAGGTGATATCGGAATTCTGGAAGTGAGTTACAACTTAGTTTGCTATGAAGAAAACAAGCTGCATCGCATTGCTTTGCTGGATTTGCCGAACACAACGTTTTTGTCGCCTAGTAGGTTTTCTTAGTTCATTATTCAACATGACACATAAGCAAAGCAAAAATATGTGTTGGATGTTTTAAAAAAAAAAAAAAGGTTAACCATTGCCCTAAGGGCTCTCGATAAGAAACTTACAGGATGCTTAAATCTCATGTTTGATGTACCAAAGAGATTTGATAAAATAAACTATTTTCTTTTCCTTTGTAATTTCTATCCTGAGTATAGGCTGGGTTATAAATTATCGAAGATCATTTCTTATTTATTATCTTGATATTCTGTCATTTTTAAAATATTGTCATTTTTAAAACAATGATAGCATGTATTTTTCTATTATAATTAATAACATGTCATTTTCATAATATTTAATCAATTATGAGAGCAATTTTTTCATTTAATTATAATGATATCATGTTTGTTATCATGTTCGCGTCAAACACATGATAGGATTAATGTTTATCATGTTATTATCATATTTATCTCTATCCAGCTTTATATCATATCATGTCTCTATCCTATCATGGTCATCAAACGGACTCTTAAAGTAGTAACTTTATCTTGGAAATTGTGCATTCAACTTATTGAAATCGTAAAAAACAACTTTTTCTACATGAAATTTTACAATTATTTCCTTTTTTGATTCCTTGATCATTTTCCTAAAGGCAATGATTAGCAAGACCCTTTAAAAAAATAACTAAATAATTGGATAAAATTTATGGTATTTTTTAACAAGAAAAAAAAAGTTAGTTGGGTTATACATAATCAGCTCATAGAGAAACTTTATATAAAACTGGTACGAAATCAACACTAACTTGTGCTATAAAATACATATTAAAAATCTAAAAAAATTGAATATCCTAAGTGAATTATATTAAAGAAACAATAAACAGTCCCCGAAGCACAAGGCGTGCTAAAGGTAATTATTAAAAGTTTAATACAATACAGTCAGGTTAATCAGGCTAACAACAACCAAAGAAGAAATAAACAAAATTACATAGCAGCTTGAAAACAACATAAAGGATTTTGCCTCCAAAAGGGGTAGACAAGATCGAACGTAATGTAGTTCGTTTTCAACCACCAATATGTTTGGAGTTTAACCTTTTTGAGAAGTCCTGCAAGCTGATAAAATTGATTATTAAAAATTCTACTGTTACGGTCTTTCCAGATAACAAATAAGACCGAAATCCCAATAAAGTTTTCTTTGAATTTTTTGAGAAACCTCCAAGAACACAAAACTGATTTGAATGAATAACTAATTCGCTATAAAAAAACTGTATCGTACAAAGCCAATGAGAGATCAAAATCCACAAACGACTGTAATGATCACACTTAAAAAAACAAATGGTTTATGTCCTCTAATTTCTCACATGAGGCCGCACAAGATACCAGAGAGACATCCAGAACATTTCTCTGCTGCAAATTATCCTTTGTAGCAAGTCTATTCAGAAAGAGACACCAGACAAATATATTAACTTTTAACAGAACCGCTAAAGCCACAAAAAATGATGAAAATCCTCAGTAATATTAGTGTCAACCGTTGTTAAATAAGAATAAGCATATTGCAATGTGTATTTGTTGGAAGGATGAAGCTTCCACACTCACCTATCTGCCATGCCAGCCTACAAAACAAGAACAGACAACCTCTCCACACACTCCCCCACCAAAACCTCCTCCCACACAAATAATCTCCTCCTTCACTTCCACGCCTCACCACCATCTCCATCAACCTAATACAAACATCTCTGACACCGTAGCTAGTTTATTTTCTGATAACTCAAACAGTCTTGCATAAGACATTGCTAACGGAACACCTTCTCTCCCTCCTCGCCGTAAAAATCTAAAAAAAAAATTAAAACTTAAGTTTTGACTTTTAAGATTATGCTTATATATTTGGCTTATTAAGTTGTGTTGTTTTAATGATACGACATTATTGAAACCCAAGAAGTTACACTATTTACATATTTTGAGTTCATAACATAAAATGACGAAGAAATAGAAGGAGATATAAAACTAGAGAAGATGCATATATGTTTAAAATGAAGGAGGGTCTTCGTGTATGAGATATGGAAGTATTGCTTAAACTGAAGGTACAATTTTATTAGACAGTTATACAACCGGCAATGTTTTACGGAGATAATGTTGTACGATAAAGAACCAACACAAATATAAATTAAATTGAGAGAGAGAGAGAGAGGGAGGGGGGAGAGAGAGTTCAGGTAGCATTTATAATATAAAAAAATATGGTAGAAAGTATAAACTAGATTTAGATGGTTTGGGCATGTAGAGAAATGATATGTGAATTTTGTAGTAAGAAGAGTAAATTATATGGATGGGAGTCAAATCATTTAAGGTAGAGAACATCTAGAAAAATTATAAGAGAAAATATCAAAAAGGATATAGAGATTAATAAGTTGGATAAAAAGATGATTTATGATAGAATAATATGGTGGATTTATATAGTCAACTCCACTTAGTGGGACATATATGTTGTTGTTATATTCATTATATACATATTTCTTTTGTTTTTTAGTCATACATGATGCGAGAAATAACATTTAAAATTGTTAGGTTTTTGAGTTTGAATTTGAATGAAGATAGTAAGTCTAATAATTTCGCATTACCAACCGAACTACGTCTTCTTCTTTTTGTGTTATATTAATCAAATATCATTTCAACGCAACTATAGAGATTAATCCTCAATCTGGATAGAACCGCAATGGATGGTGAAGTTCTACCTCAAAAGATTTAACATTGTTGCATGCACATAATTCAATTCAAATTTACAACCTCGTTTTAAGCCCGAAAAAGATCCTTAACAATCTCATTTGGTCTTGAGTGATAAGATATGTCTTACGCGCTACAGTAGTATCCAAAAAAAAAACGGAATGTTATTTTGACGATACAAAGTTGTCGGACAACCATATGCAAGCAATGCTATGGTCTTGAGTGATAAGCTATCTCAGTTCATAATTTAGTAGACAAACTCTAGCTTGTATGTAGAAGCTAGCTTTAAATAATGGGGAAACATAGACACTATCTCTCAGTACTTTTTCCTGTATGAGAAAGAAATTGATTTCGTTATACTAGAGAAATGTTAAGTTGATTTTGTAAGTAGTAGTCAATTTACATTTGCAGTGCGGCATAAATTCTCAGTTCTAATATTTTATTACCGGAACTTAAACGAAGCTATGAAGACAAGATTCTAATTAGTTGTTGTGCCTATGGTCGGATTCTTAACATATGCTAAATCAAAGGTTGAGCTTAAAATACAATGTGACATCATTAATCCTAGCATTCCATGACACAACTTTTGAGTGTTCGTGTCAAATAACACTGTAAAGAATTAAAGTATTACTATTTCAGTATGTAGTTGGTCTACATATAACTACAAATTCCTTCAATTACACAAGGTTGTATCATTTCCAATAAACTTTACATCAATATAACTATAGAAGTATGTTAGCTCCCAAATGAAAATCCACCGTCTCTAAAACTCAATATGATGGTATGTAGCTGTACCTCCCCCGCACGCTGGCAGGAGATTGACCACCTCTGTCACTCACCATATCATAATAATCTATTTCACTATTATCTGAATAAAGACCATTTTGGTTTACACTGACTTCAGAACCAGCATTACTGCTAGTGGCATGAGGAGAACCCGAGACACTAACCATTAGGCTACGCTGGTGTCCTGACCGCACACTATACATTGAAGAAACTGGAATGTTTGTCATCAATGGCCGTAAATTGCTCGGAACACTTTTTCTTATATCCTGTTCAAAGAGAAACGAGAAATCATTAGGGTAAAAAGTATAATTCATCGGTTCTAATCAATGGTAATGCAGTAATTCATAAAAAGCATGATGTGAGACAAACAATAAATGAGAAACTCTCCAATAATATCGAAACACTAGACATTCGGAGAAGGAGATGCATTACAAATTTATTCACAACTGATGGATAAAAAATACAAAAATTGCATATGCATACCATATGCCTAAGAGCCATATCCAAGGATTTCTTCGAGAGTGTTCTTCCGAAACCAGAGTTGTCTAGTGATGATGACGACTTGCCAGATAGATTACTATGGGGAGAGCTTTTGACATCCGGCCGAGGAGGTGCTAGTTTCCTCATATTTATTAGTCTCTCAACCATTTTGGTGCCCATTGCAACAGGACTAACTTTGTCATTCACTTTGGAGTATCCACGATTAACTGCAGGCATAGAGCTTCCACTTGTATGGGAAATGCCATTGGCGGGCCGTCCTCTAGAAGGAGAGCACGATTGTCTCTTTGGTCTGCCACTAGAAGCAGGCTCAATAGACGAAGAGCGCGCAGAGGGTGTTCCTGCTCCAGGTCTTCCCCTAGTTGCTGAAACAGTCCTTTCTGGAAGTGTTGTCCTCAAATTGGGAGGAGAATCAAGTGAAAAGCCAGGCATCTCAGATGGCTTCCATGGTCTTGATCTCGCTGGTGAAGTTCCACGTGAAGGTACTGGCTGCTTCGACACGGCTGGAGCTTGCTTGGAAATTGAAGAAGTCTTAACTGAAGGAGCAGATATGGTGGGCGCAATTAATGGTGTGGATGGTCGTCGAGTAGGTGTTGATGCCCTTGATGCAGGCCTGGAAGTAGATAAGGTAGGCCTGCTAGTTGGTGTTGAAGATCTTGTAGTAGATCTTAACAAGGGTGTGGATGACCTAGAAGGAACTGTGGGTGTGGGTTTAGCTGCAGGAACTGTGGTAGTCTTGGTGACAGGAAATGTAGTCTTAGTAGAAGAAACAACGGGCTTGGAAGCAGCTACCGTTGTCCTATTTGAAGGTATGGATGTACGAGAAATAGGTGTTGTTACCATTGTCCTGGCTGAAGGTATGGATGTACGAGAAGTAGGTGTGGTTACTGTTGTCCTTGCTGAAGCTATGGATGTACGAGAAGTAGGTGTTGAAGGTCTAGATGATTTTGAAGATGTGGACAATGTAGGTCGTCCCGTGGGAGTTGAAGGTCTTGATCCTGGATTCCCTGATGATAAAGGCCTCCTGGTTCCACCTGAAGAGGTCAACCCAGGAGAAGAAGGTTGTTGTTTAGATACCAAGTTGCTCCTTCTGCTATACTCTGATGGTGGATTTGCCAACTACATTCACAACGAAACAAATACAAGAAGAATGACTTCTAGCAAGCACAAGAAATAATCAAGTTCTACTATAAACATATCATTGTTTAATAATTTTATCACGATTTTAAAACTAAGAGTTATCAATTTACTAATATGTTATCTACAAATATTAGTACAAAATAAGATTAATTCATAAAAGAAGAAACATACAGGGAAAAGTTACAAAGTAAAAGGTGGAAAAAGAAACAAAGAAAAAAACAAGAAAAATAGATAATCAATATAACAACAAAGGAATCCGATGCAAATCTGATATAAAAACTAAAATTCCTCAAAACCAGGAACTTAATGCGAAAAGTACAATTTCATTAGTGTACTCAAAATCCAATGCAAAGACAACATCTCTCAATGATCATGAAATGATCCAAAAGATTTTGTAAATTTTCTTACTCTAGATTTTAATTCTGTGGGACGTGTGGTTGAAGTGCCAAGCCGACTCATAACAGTTTTTTTAGTTTCCATCTCCAAAGAAGGAAAAAGGGGCATCCCAGGAGGACTTAGAAGCCTGAAAAGACAATAAGAATGCTAAACTCCAATTTGAACGAAAATCATTTTGCTAACATCTTAAAAACATTAAAATGGCCATGTCAGATAAATACTTAAATACAATTATATATAGCAGGTGGCTAATAACATCACATTCCATAGTAGTGTTTATTAATATGTTTCTCATTGGTTCAGACACACAGCATCTATGCAAGAGACTTTGTACGACAACTACCAAACCTTATTCACTAGATGAGGTAGGCTACACAGATCAAACAATGCAGAAAATTCCCTATGTAAATAAAATAACCATTATCTTCCAAACTTCGTGCTATGAAAAAAGGTAGCATTTTAGAAACTTATCCAAAAATTTGGGTTCTGAATGACAGAGCTCCTATAACACATCTTATTTCCCAAATCCTGTGAATGTATTGAAGGCAATTTGTCATCATATAACCACAAATACTCCTATTCTCTGACTGTGTGTACTGTCTAACATCAAGAAACATAGGCCCGATACTAACACAATGACACCTCAATTTATAAAGAATGGAGTTGGTGTCGATGTTAACTATTAGCAGATAATACCATATTTTATGGTAAGAACACACTATATCACTGAACCCTATAGTATTTAAGGTATTGGCTTTGGATTCTACTTTGCAAGTAAGATGAAGGAATTTAATGTCAATGACAATGAGTGCTACCTACATATATACTTATGGAGCAATAAAGAATAAATGGAAAGTTCAATCCATTTGCAATTGTTAATTTCTACCAGCACATTGAAGAAAATGACCAGATGAATATTGAATTTTTTTTTTCTTTTCTTTTTATTGCGAGAGATCAGGCAAAAAGTTGAAATATACTCAGACCACAGATGTAAAGTTACTAAAGCTAACATTATAAAATGAAAAAACTTAACTTTATCTAATTATATAAAAACCAAATTCTACAATCTTTTGTGCAATAAAAAAAGGAGGAATCATTAACACAATCCCTCAAACTCCATTTTTACACTAATTACCAAAACAGAATGCCATTATCACCAAAAAAATAATATGGGAAAAGCAAACAGAATGGTACCAGCAACACATACCAGTCATAGTCATTCTTATCAGTTTCAGAATTGAGAAAATCATCAGCAGCACCAGTCCTACGCACAGGAGCTTCTGTTGATGATGAAATGTTAAATAAGTGAGAATCCTTTGGATTTAAGTCTGCAACATACAAAAATCATAGATAATAGTTAATAACAACAACAACAACAAAATAAATCCAACAACAAAGGATGTGGCGGTTCTTCACTTGCATCCAACAAAAACCATGATTATCATGAGGAATCAATAAAAACGCATAATCTTCAGCATGCAGGGGAATCAACAAAAACCAAAACCTTAACACCAAACAATTGTTCTTCACTTCAAAATGTGTTATATATATACTACGTATGTCCCTAAACATAAGTTTGTAAACAAAAAATTAACCTTAAATATAAACTTCATTCCCAAATTACTCTATACATTTATTACAATTTTTTAAACACATCACTAATTAAAACTACAACCATTTGTTTGGATCATCTTATTTGAGTTTATCTACTGACATAAGTTTTGTGAGACTCTTGACAGAGATTACGAAAACAGCTTATAACATGTTCATTAGCCATTTTCACCTTATTTTCATAAACTCTCCAAGATAGCTTACAACAACACCTTAGAACTTATACGAAAACAATTTAGGGCCTATTTGGATAAACAACTTATTTGTTGCAGCTTATAAAACACACGCGCTAATGTATAAGCTTACATAAAGCTACTTTTATGGCAAATTATAAAAAGTTAAATTGTTTTTGTATATGCTATAACCTCTTTTCCTAAGCAATTGTCGAGAACTTATGGAAAAAAGCTTACGAAAAATGTCATAAACTGTTTTCGAAAGTTCTCCTAAAAATGTCTGTGGGTAAACTCAAATAAGTCAATTCAGACGCCTAATCTTATTTTATAGTTTGATAAGCGTTTGTGCTATAAGCTATAAATAAGTCGTTTATCCAAAATCAGCGCAATTAAACACACTACTTAATTTTATTACTATATATACAAATTGTACTAGTATTTATTTACCAAATGGTGAATCAACGAATTCTTCAGTGGAATCTCGAAGAAGAAGGTCATCATTCTCAATCTCGCAATTCTTCATCTGATGAAACAATGCAAGCTCGTCATCTCTGTCAATGGCAAAGGAAGACGATCTAAAATTCTGCAATTGATGATTCCTCTGCCATAACGGAGATTGCATTTTGGGTTCCGTGGCTCTGAAACTACGATACATTCCGAAAATGGCCTTGATTAAGTTCTAGAATGTTCGAATTTGTGAAAGTGAGAGTGGCATTTGAGGAAGATGAGATGAGATGAGAAGAGAATAGATGCTGTGATGTTGTTGTCGCTACGTTAACTGTTGCTATCACTTGAAGACTACGTTACATGGTTGGTTTCATTTTGATGAAATTAGTTGAGGAGTTATATCATAATGACCATGTTGCCCTCTTTTCATTTCATGTGTAAAAGAAAGTTCTAACGTTGTATTCCATCCTATAAAATGACTACATAGAAAAAATGGCGAAGCTCAAGATTTTTCTCTCTTAGTTTTCTCTTTTTAGTTTGGGGTGATTATGGATTAATTTTTGACCTGAAATCACATTTTCTTCATCTTTTTTTCTCTCTATTAATCTAAATTAGTGAATTTCACATAAATTTATGGTTTTTCTTCGTGATTTCGTCATTTAAGTGCGGTGGTATATTGTTTGTTGTCTTGTGTTGCGTTGTTTCATTTTTCGTCTTGTTGCGGTATTCATTTGATTCGTATTGAAAGATCGATTATTCAATCAATGATTTGAGCATCTACATTGCAGACTAGGAGGCATGGTATTCCGGTCACTTTAATTTTATCATATATTTTTGTAGGCATTATGTCGTTATATGCTATTAACTTAGATTTTGTGAGTTTGTTCTCAGATTCATCATTTACGTTTTTAGATGTGTTGAATGATGTACTTTATAGATTTGAATGAATATCGTTTTGTTTGTAAAAAAATGACCAAAGTGACTATGTTTAATAATCATAAAATAGAATAGGATTAAATATGTTTTTTGTCCCTATAAATATATCAATTTTTCGTCTTAGTTTCTCTAAAAAAAATCTTTGACTTTTAGTCCCTCAAAATTGTGTGTGTGAGTTTTAAGTGATGTTTGTCATTTAGTTTATAGACTAAAAATTAACCCACCTTTTTTAAGAAAGTAAATCAACCCGCCAAAATTGACATCAAAGTTCATAGATAATAAGATGAAAAACTAATCACATCTAAAATAATTGAATTGAAATGTTGTGAAAAGTAGATTCTAGAGTTTCAAACCAATATCACTACACTAGCTTAAGTGAGTTCAAAGCACTTCAATTTAATGCCCTAATACTACTAGTTTGTCCCCTTCAACTAACTTATCATTCTTTACTTTTTACCAGATACAACCTAAGTAGTAGTGAGTGATAATATTGTTATATAATCTTTATCTTATAATTTATTTTAAAGTCATGCTGTTATTTTATTTGATTTAAGGAATTCTTAATATATATATATATATATATATATATATATATTTATTTGTAAACATGAATTCTCACACCACAATATTTTTAACTCTAGACAACACTTTTTTTTTTAAATAACTTTAGACAACACTTGACTTGCTCAAGGCTAAAAAAAAAACATGGCTATAAACAGGAATTTGTCACCTAGACCACATTTTGAAACCGTTGACAAATCATTGTCTAAATTTTGTCATTTTTTACCTCCCATTTTAGTGTTTCCTCAACTCAAAATGTTTTTTTTTTGTTAGGGCGATTAACTCAAAATATTGTAGTGTCAATATAAATAATTGTTCGGAAATTGGAATGTTTTTCCTTCAGAACGATTTTTTGTTATTTACTTTTCCCCGTTGGTTTTCAATGAATATTCATCATTAAAAAAATATGGATAGTTTTGTTTTTTAAGTGAAACAAATTATTATGGATAGTTAAAAATCATTATAATAAGTTAATGTATTGGTTGCCTGGCTTTAATATAAAAAAGGACAACATAGAGAGGAGAGGAAGATGAGTGGCCATTTCCTTTTCTGACTAACAACTATATTGCTCTTGTTTTAACCTTCCCAAAAAGTGTACTCTTATTTATTTGGTTGTTAGCCTCACACCAATTATATTTCTATATCTTGAAGAGAGTATAATATGTGTACAAGAAGCTAACACAAGTGCTATCCCCTTCAATTCTACAAGAATAATATGAATTTTATTGTGAAGTTAAATAGTTTCCTTTATCATTCAAGAGTTCTTGTCTAATGCTAGTTCACGTGTAACATTAGTTAACAAGAAGTAGTTGTTGTAGCATTTGAGTGAATATTAGTTATAAGATTAACTCATCAAATAATCTACTTAGTGGTTGACGGTTGTTTGTTTTCACGTTGAAATGAAAGTAAACTCACGTTTAGGCAACTGCTACATTTTATAGCTTCTCTAAGTTCACCCTATACATACTTTGGGACGCGAGAAAATTGGACGCATAAGTTGTTCCAAACATAGGCTTATAGTGGCGAAATACCTTTAAGTTCAATATTGAAAAGTAGGGCACCACCCGACCTAATTATAAATCGGTTTTGCAGTGATGAGTTGTATTCAATCAAATCTTAAGATAGAGGTCAAATTTATCAATAATTGACTCTACAAAATATTTTAGTAATGTCTTTTAACATTATAACAAATTAACAGACCATAAAAATCAGCAAAAATAACAATAACCTGTTGTTATAGCCTCTGTCGTTGCATAAGCCACAATGAGTTTCTACTTGAGCTAGAGTGAGCAAGAAACAAGTTGAAAAATATTATACTTGTATCTCTATGGTGAGTTGATAGCCACAAAGTTCATATTCTTCCTTTCTACTCAAGTTTCATATTCTCTCTTTGGCTTTTCTGTGCAGTTATAGTTATGTTCACTTGCAGGTTTTGAAAAGGTAAAGTAAAACAAATTAACAATAGTTTTTTTTTTTTTTGCCATAACAATGGTTGTCATTGTTGTTTATTCAAAAAATAGTAGTTGTTGTTATCATCCACCATCATAGTGGTCCATGGTGAAAAACAATTTTTTTTCACACTTATTAACTAACTATATCATTTATCAGCTATACCTACATTGAAAAGACTGAAAGAAGATCAAGATACTAGTGACCTGTGAAACTCACCTAATCATCACTTTGTTGAGGACTCTTCTCATATTGTTATTCATAACCATACTAGAGAGCTCAAATTTTTTGATTTCGACAAACTTAAATTTGTTCTTTCCACGTTAAGTTTTAGCAATAGAAAAACCTACTTCGTCTTGATTTGGGGAGGGTGGTTGGTTGTTTATCGGCTCGCTGGTGCCTGGTGGCATGTGGTGTCAGGTCAAAGGTAAGAGTTGTTTGGACCAATAACTAACTAGAATGTCATATTTACGACGATAGAAGTATTGAGTGACTTGTGTTTAGCCCTTTAAGGCTCAAACCAATACATAGCAATTAGGAAGTCCAATGAAGATAATTAACATGATATACATGACTGATTAGAAGTTTGAACATCAAATTTTTTTACATGAGAATCACCAATTCAAATGGTTTTCGGGGCAAAATGCTGATTTTGCTAAATTGTCCCTATAAATCCAAATTCATTGAACAACAACAGAGAGGGGGATTAAAGAATATACAATTCAATTGTCAATGAGGAGGGGATGATTAAGCATCATCTGCATCACTTCCAACACCATGTGTTGCATGGCTAACCCAATAATTGCCGCCATCAGGACCAGACACCTTGAACCTGGTCAAAAGAGCAAAAACTCATAATCTACGACATACTTATATATCGCTCAAAACCCATCATGTGGCACCCACATGTGTTGATGTCAAGCACCGATACGACATCGACAGAATAATTAGATTCATTTTCTTCCATTGTCCTAATTATTATCAGTGACGGCGTGTCAGTGTTGTGTCTAGTGTTCGTGAATGTACTTCATAGCTCAAAACAACATCACAATCACATTAGATTAAAAATGTTTTCTCACACATCACTTCTACTAACCGTTCGAGAACAGATTTTCCTTCTTTGTACTTCTGGCTTTTTTCATGAGCAGTCTCCTGAAAGAAACCAAAGGGTAACTTAATGCAGCGTAGAAACAGGAGAAAGAAAAAAAATATGTCGTGATAAGTCTTACATATGTCCAACCGAGGATTGATCCACAACCGACACAGAAAATGTCAGCCACAGTATGCATCCCAGTCATCATATTTCTATCCTCTAATTCTCCAATAGAAACATTCACACTGTAAAAGCATAGAAGATTTTTAACTACAATCAATGAACAGAACTAACTGCAAAATATAATGCAGCTAGAACTAATGGTGATTCGGAGTCCCGGAACCATGAATAAAAAACATAACTGATCTCCTTTACACTTTTGATTACAAACTACAAGGCTCAAAATGATGCGGACCAAAAGGTTAAAGGGTGGAAGATTTCGGTTTCATTGAAAATGATGAAACCAAAGTTATCAGGATAGAACACGTAGTGAAAGGTACCAATGTCAAGGATAACTTACACCTTACGGAAGAGATAAGCCTTCCCATGTCTGCTGTGGAAAGCCTGAATGAAACAGCACAAGCAAAAATACCAGTCAGAAGATATATTACATGTTTTTCAAATGATCTATAAAGAAATGTCGGTTCCAACTAAAAAAAACGTTAAGAAAAAGTTAAATTTATCGCTTTCGAATGATGAGATTTCCATTTAATCGGGCCTAAAAATCTTGGTCATTATACTTCATTTGCACATTGACATTTTCAGTGAATTATGTAGAATGTAGAGAAATTCTTTCATCTCTGCGAGAAAACAAACCAGAAATTTAACTACCAATTTTCTTTAGTAAAGAAAAGATCTATGAACATGTAAAACAAAGCTTGTAGTTCTGAATTAGACAATGGAGGAAATAGTCCTTCAAAAGTAGGATCACTTCCACCTTTCCTTGTGCACAGAAGTAACTTCTTCTGGTTAGAAGAGTGGCAGCAGGAAACTCAAGGACAACAAACTCTTGACCACTTTGTCAGATTCTCAGATACCATATCAACAATTTAACTCTCTTTAAAAAGTTTTAGCAAATAGCAATTACATTGCATGGTAGTCAATAACTGTGTTCTATCTTTCATAAAGCAATGAATAAGCATTTCTATAGACAATAACATAAGGATGAAGGTGGTCATTAAATCAAGGCGTTTACGTTACACAACTTCAATTTAGTGTACCAATACCACAAATGGTTGATTACCGCTGTCATGGTGCTGTTTCGGCACCGCCACCGCATCAACTATTCTCAGGATGTATTGGTCTATTTGTTCGCCATTTTGTATCTTGCATCATTACCACAATACCATTCTTAAGCACTCTTATTTCGGATAACCTCGCCTCTGTTTTATAAATTCACTTTAATCCTCATGCCTCAACTGGCCAACAACCCAACAAGTAATACAGTCAAGTGCCCCGCCTCAAGGCCGATCACTTCGGTGGTTAACTTTACTTATTCGTCCTTCCAGTTCCACCATAACTTAAATTTCCAACCATTTGTGTACCTTGACACAAAATTTAAGCTGTGTACCGTAAACGTAACCTTAAATCGATTATCAAGTGTGCGTTTTAATTAGCTTATTTTGTATTCAAAGCAACATTAAAATCAACAATTTAGACACACAAAAAATCCCTACATTGTTTTAAATCAAATAAGCAAAGCAGTTATCCAACAATCACCATAAACTGAAACTGTGATTATATCCACCCACCACATTAAATTAAATTAAAATACAAATTAATCTAAATCCATAATCGGATTCGCAGTGAGTTTGGCAGAATCATAGCGCGTTATCGTGATTTTGTTAAAATCTAAACCTAATCGTCGAAACTTCAACAAAACTATGATGCCATCATAGCGCGTCATCGTGATTTTGTTAAAAACTAAACCTAATCGTCGAAACTTCAACAAAACTAGTGTCATCGTAATTTCATCAAATTCACCATAAATCCAAACATAAATAAAAACCCAGAAAAAAATTACAACCACATCAAAAATGAAATATTGGGCCATAACAAAAAATCATAAGGGGTATAAAAATATAACCTTTGAAACCACATCTTCACAAAGAGCAAGAGGGGTTCTACAGTGTTTACAGCTATAGATCCTCCCTTCAAGATGAACAACAAACAACCTTCCCATAATTCAACTAAGAAAATTCCACGCAATAACTGAACAAGATAAAATATAAAAATAAGAAACAGTTAAAGAACAAAAATGATCAACGTGAAAATCAACAAAGAAATAAATAGTCAAACATAGGAAATCACAAAAGGATCAGTTAAGTACATGAAGATTGAAGAAAAACGTTGAATGTTACCTTTGATTTGGTTTTGGAGAGAAGAGTACGTAAGAAATGTGGAGAGAGAAGAAATGAAACTATCGCTTTTTCTGAAAAAGTAGAACAAGACAAGATGCGTGGGTTTTGTGTTTTTTTTTTGTTTTTATTTTATCTACAATCATTAATGCAACATGGATTATTTTGTTACTAGTTTGCTTGCAACACAAAACTTCTTTTTAAACAATGTTTTCTCCTTTCGTCAAGTAATCAAATTAATAAGACAAAAATATATTAAACAAATCATTGATTTTTTTTACTAAAAATGAACTATATCCATTCAATTAAATAGATAAATTACGGTCCTCGCAAGCATAACTCGATCGGTATAGGCAATGTATAATATATTTAAGATTTAAAGTTCGAACTCCATCCACCACAAAACAAAAATAAAAAATAGATAAATCACATCAATACAATACAAATTCGTTAAATGATATATATATATATATATATATATATATATATATATATATATTATTCGTTAAATAATTTGTTTTTGGTCTTTTTAGAGAGTTTTTAAAATCAACAACTTTCTCATAAAAGAAATAAAAGCAAATCATTTTTCTTAATTAATTTAAAAACAAATTATTTAAAGTTGATTGTTTATCCACAGTATGAAAACCACCGTTTAGACACGATTCTTTTGCCGCCGTTAAGATGATAATTGGTAAGAAGTGTAATTAGCCACAAATAACGTGACTAAATGAACACATCTTATTTTTAACCTCACACTTCTAGAAAAATAAAACCCATGTTTTTTGGGCCTTATTTATTTTCTTTAAGATGTGTGTTATTTGAACAACCACTTATGTGACAACTATAAATTTACAAAGAAAATTAGGTATTGATACAGTAATCAAAGTAATAAAGAGAGAAAGTAAAAATATAATGTAAGTATGAGAGAGAAAGTTGTCACAACAATGGTTAGAAAATAGTTGTACAAATATTATTTCTCTTTCTTTAACCCTTTTTCCCAAATCAAAACAAAATTCCCTCTTTTTTTTCCCTCTTACTCTGAAATTTTTCTCCTTCTCTCATTATGTGAAACTTTCACTCTCTATTTCACTAAGGAGGTGTATTGATTAGCATTTTAAAAGATAATTTTGTTTTAAAAAAGTCTTGTTAATTTTAAAGATTTTGCAAGATTTGATGATTTTAAAGGCTTTAAAATGACTTTATGAATTTCTAAGATTTCAAAGGACTGTGAATTTTAATGAATCATTGAAGATAAATGATTATAACACAATTTCTTTCACAATATTGTCATGCTAAAATATCTTGTTTTCCTGAAAGATCTTTTCATTCTAAAATTTCACTAAAAAGTCTCATAAAAATCCATCAAAATCCAAATTTTTAAAGAATTCCTCGAAATCAGAATGTTTATTAATACCACAAGACTTTTTTATTTAAGTTACAAAGAGTTTTGATTGAAAACCACAAAACTATCTGAAAATTACAAAGAGTTTTGATCAAATACCACAAGATTTTAAGTTACAAAAAGTATTGATTGAATACCCCAAAAAAAAAATTATCATAAAAAAATCTTTTAAAATGCTTTAAAATCTTAATTAAAAAGCTCTCCATCACACATTGGATCATTTCTATTGAACATCGAATAGTCCTTCCCCATTTTGTCATGTGTTCTTGTCATACCCCAAATTTTGACCAATTTAATTTTTTATTTTCGTACGTTGTTCGTTTTTTTAGCTTTTCGTTCGCGCTCTAATTCCCGTAATATCTGTTTTTTATTTGTATTGTGATCGCATTTAATTTTTACGTCGTTTATATTTTAATGTCACTCGCGTATTTAATTTCTTAATTTTTACTCGCGTTTTATGCGTATTTTATTTATCGTAAAGTTTACGTTTTTAAAGCTCATTTTGTTCACGTCGTTGATTTACTATTTTATTTAGCGTTAAAAAAAGCCGCGTACTTATGTCGTCTCAGACAAAATTTCGGCAGAGAGGTATTTTAAAATACCTCATTTTTTGGTTCCGACGGGACTTTTTTATTTATTTCTTTTATTTTTTTATTAATTTTCGTTTTTGTTATTTATTTATTTATTTAGTTATTTCTTTTTTTTATTTATTCATTTGTTGTTATTTATTTATCTGAGTTTATTATTTTTTTTTAAGTCATTCAGTCCACATGTCAGTTTGTTATTGGTCCTGGTCCAACTTTTTCTCCAAGTTTCAGCAGGGGTATTTTCGTCATTTTAAGGTATCAGAGACTTTGTACTATACAAAGTACTGTTCACGCGTCAGATAAGTCCCTAGTGTCAGAATCAGTCAGAAAAATTCAGTTACCAACCACAAACACATTTCCTCATTCTTTTTCCATCTCACAAGATCAAATCACCAAAATTTCATGAACTTTCTCAAGAACAACATGAACATAAAATTTCCAGACACATGAATCATAGCTTTTTTTCGTTTTTTTGTGAACAAAGCTTCACAACATAAGCTCACAAACCAAATCCAGTACTCACAAACCAAATCCATACCTTACAAACCAACATCAACATCTCATATAAGGCCATTTTCGGCCTCAAAACATCAAACAACAACAAGGCCGAACCAAAACAAGGATCAAAACGCAACTAACAAGACCAACACCCACGAAACCGAACGCGAACGGATCAACACAAAGAAGAACAAAAACGAAAAAGTAAAGGCAAAACCGAAAGCTAAAGGACCAAAACGAGAAAGGAACGGCCGAAGGAAGATCCAAACACGCAAAGAAAAGAAGTAAGCAAGGTAGTTTCATGTTTTTTTGTGCTTTTGTGTGAACTTTAATGTTTAGATCTAGGACTATTGTGTTTTGTTTTTGAAAAACCAAGTGTGGATCTGTGTTGAGAAGAAGAAAAGGAAGAGATTGGTGTAAAAATTTTAAAAAAAAAAGTATTAAACCGATCCGGCGCGGCGGCTCTCCAGCCGACCACTGCGCCGGAGCCTTTTCCGACCACCACCTTCCTACTCTTCTTCGCCGGCCTTGTAGAGAGAAGGAGGAGAGTTTATTTTCTTGTGTTGATTTTAGAGAGAGAAGGAAAAAAGAAATGAATGAAAAAGCCACATGAAAACCTTATATACTATCTCTTTCAAACCGGTTCGGGTCAAACCGAACCGGTTGCCCATCAGCCATGCCCAGCCCGTTTTCCCTTGTTCTTTTGGCCCACTGTTGTTTTTTTTCTGTTGCTGTTCATACCCCCATATTGCTGCCTGCACCCCCTTCCTGCATGTTTTTTGTAGTAACTTTGTTATAATTTCATGCATTTATTTTCTTTTAATTAATTAATTCACATAATATTTGAGCTGTATTTCATGCATTTTTTAATTAATGTCTTAATCTTCACATCATGCATATTTTTGTTTAGTTCATATAATTTTTGTTTATTTAGGTACTAAAAAATCTTTTCATGAATATTTGTTTATTTTGATCTTATTTATCTTGTGTTTAAGTTTATGTCATGTGTTTGCATTTTATTGTTTTGTTATTTTATGTTGTTTAAATTGCATTTTTAGTGTGCATAATAAGTTTCATTATAAATATCGCGTGCATATTTAAATTTTTCGCCATTTATTTTATTTCTTTTGTTTAGTTTGTAATTAGAGAAATGATGTAATTTATTTTTACGCATTTTTTTCTTTTGAGACCATAGAATGTATTTAGGGTATGTAATATGTAACCGGCACACGCACTGACACGCGCACCGACACTCCACTTTATTTATCGCTTTACGCTTATTTATTTTTCCGCCGTTACGTGAATTCACCGTTAGTATAGAAAAATATTTTCATCAAAAAATCAAAAAATTCAAATTCAAATTTCTTTAAAGTAAACCTTGGCTTGTAACCCAAGTGATTTTTTTCTTTTATTTTCCTTAATCAAATGTTAAGCAATTTAATATCCACATTAGACATGGATTTCTTGCAATTAAAATTAACCAACTTCATCGTATTTTCTTCTCATGCCTTGAGGCCTCTCATCTCTTCTTAAAATCTTTTTTTTCAAAAATGATAAAATCAATTCAACCCATCAAATAAGTTCTTTAGCCGAACTACTTGATTTTGATCCCGATTTATTTGGGTAAGTAGGCAAAGGGTTTCGACTCTTCCAAATCAATAAAAATAACCAAAAACATGTTTCATCTTCCTCCTTTCTTTCACTTAAACTCTTAAACATTTTTTTATAAGTAAAATTAATTTAGCGCAAGATTAAGAATAGGTAGAAGGTTCCTATGGGATACCATAGTCGGTTCGGGTGCCTAACACCTTCCCCAATCGAAACCAACCTCCGAATCCAAGGTCTTATAAGGGTTTTTACTCACTTTTTCCCTTCCCGCGAATAAAAGTTGAGAGTTCAATGATTAAAGGTTCAAATCCGATTAATGATTTTGATACCCGAAAATCACGAGCACAGTTCTCCATATCTTCAAAATATAAGTAAAACCCTAAATTTATATTTTACTCATGTCACTCTTAGATTTTGATTTTGTTAAGGTTTGATTGTCACGTCAAATGGTTCTTTCGCTTTCTCTTTTGTGTTATATCAGTCATGTTTTTTTTTTCCTTTTGCACAAAATACTCCATTTTAGAACATATTTTAAGGGCAAGGAAAAAAATCTTAAATCTTTTTTGTGTTCTCTCTTTAATTCTAGTAAAATTTAAAGTATTGTTGTGTTTTAACTTTTATATGTAATTAAAAAACTCCAATGCATGCATGCTCTAGAATTTGGTGGTTTTCATATGTTACAGGCGGGACATTCATCATTGCTTTCAAGTGATCTAGTTGACTAGTATGTAGGTCATTTGAAAGGAACGTAACTCAAAGATTTTTTGAAACAAATAACTTCATCTAGCTTAGTTGATTGATAGGATTAAATTTCATTATTTTCGTTTTACTTTGGCCCTTTTATAATCGTATAATGTGACATTGTTTTCAATTCTTCTTAGGCACACATTGTGCTTGTTTGAGGGTTTTCTTCTTTTGATATGTTTTTTTTGCTTCTTCAAACATATACAGGGTTTTGCTAGAAGACACCGTTTATGAAGGTTTCTTTTAGCAAGTTATAATTAAAAAGTTGATAATCACACCTTGAGGTGTGGATTGCTAAAAGATACCTTCCTAAAAACTAAAGGGTATCTTCTAGCAAAACCATATATATATATATATATATATATGTTTGTATGTCTATTTATCTAAAGTGTTGTGTTTTTTTTTTTGCGCGTATGTGTTGAGGGAGAGAATTAAACAAGAACAAAAGTCAACCAGACAACAAGTTGTACCATTGACCTTATCTAGATGCAAAATCAATTCTCTTAAAAACTTACATTTATAGATCTATGAGACACAACATTGATATGCATGTCCATTTGAACTATTCGTGGAAAACTCACAACCTCTGATACTGAAAAGTCAACTATGTCAAACATAAACAGTATAATATTATGTTGATTGTCATAACACATTTTCTCATGTTTGGTTAATTTGCTTGAAGTGACTTTGGGGGCTACAAGTCCAACAATAAAAGCCTCAATCCCAAAAGTGGAAAAACTCTAGGCAACATCTGCTGGCCTAAATTGCGATCTTCCCTCATATGGATTAGTCAAGAAATTCACAAACGCATTCTTCTAGATCTTTTGAATGGTACAATCTAGACCTACAAAAATTCATGATTTTTTTTTTTTGAATATATGTGATGCGTTTAGATTGTATAACAAAAAGGCACTCACAATAAAAAAGAGAGGAGAAAGGGGTGCTGGAAAAGAAATTCACTCACAATTCATTGGTTTATAATTTTATTCAAAAGGCATACAAATCAAATGAAGTCATGATCCATTTAAGAAAATTGCTCTTTAGGTACCCGCTGTTTGCTCCCAGGCACCACGATTTGACAATAATACTCGAAACTTTTTTTTATGTGCCCTAGTTGAAAATCAAAAATCAAAATGTGCCCTAGTTGAAAAGAAAATACTAAAAATGCCCTACTTTTTCAGAGTTGACCACTATGTCACAAGTTGGACTTGAGACATACCCTATGTCACAATTCCAACTTGCGACATACCCCCTATGTCACAAGACCCAATTGCGACCTACCCCTCATTCTCAAAGTTTTGTCCTTATTGTATGTCACAAGTCCACAAGTGGGACTTGTGACATGTTTAATTTTTTTTTTCCGACTTTTTTCTACTAATTTAATAAAATTAGTTTTAAATTTTTTTAAAATAATTGAAATAAATATTTATTATTTAAGATGACACATTTAAAGGTAGCATACATTTAAATGAAGAATAAATATTTAATAAAATACAACCCAAATGCAATAAAAAAATGCATAGATTGTTACTGATGTTCAGTATTAATGCAATTTTTTCGGGAATGACCAGTCATCCTACAAATGCCACATTTTCTCCCCTCATGTTCCACAACGACCATCTCGGTCCGAATGCGAGTAATTTCCAGACGACCTTTCTTTGCTCTACGCATCGTTGAATCGGGAACCACCTTTGAGCCTACATAAGTTGGCCAATATTGTTGGTGGTGAACCACGTCGAAATGGATATTGTATACAGAGGATACACATTCATTTGTAAATTTTTTATCGACAAATGTTTTATAGTCGTAGCTAAAACTAGAACATGCAGCAATGACATGTGAGCAAGAAAGGTGTAACGCCCTGAATTTTCCACAGTCGCACCATTTACTTCGCAGCTCGACCTTGTATTCTCCCATCGGCAATCCTTCTCTATGGTCGATAGTTTCACGGACGGAGAAGGTATATCTATCTCGGTCGAACTGAGTGACATGGTGACTGTTGGATTTGATGACCTCTTCCTTCAGAAAATTCATGATGTTTTCTGAGAATGGTTCACCGGAATTTACCCTTGTCGATGCCTCGTGTCCTCTTTTAGCAAACAAAGCCCCCAACCTGTAGTAGGAGGCTTTCACAATAGCTGTGATCGGGAGTCCACGAATACCTTTATACACGTTGTTTTGTGACTCTACTAGGTTGTTGGTCATGTGGCCCCAACGTCGACCATCATCATGTGATTGAGTCCACTTTTCGACGGGAATTTTGTCGACCCAAGCTAATGCTTGTCGATCTGCTCTTGTAATTTCATTGCGGTAGTAATTGAACATGGGGATGTTCATGGCATATCCTGCATTGACAAAGTCGAGTGGCATCCGGCGAATAGGGTAAAGCTCCAGTTTGGTTTACCACAAGATATACCAGAACCACCTATGGACATGCAGATATACCACAAATTGGACAAACGGTTCAAGAAATTTTATGCAGACATTGAATCATAATTTCCAGAAGCGTGTGCCCATTGGAACAGTCGAAGTGCATATACTTTACCTCGTGTGCAAAGGAGAACGCTAGTCCCAAGTGAGAAGTATATGAATTGGTATACAATTGTGTGCAATCCAAACTTAAGGATTGATTATCATGATGATCAACCACAAGAGGTGGCAGAACAAGAATTTGACGTGGAATCAGAGCCGGAGTTTGAACCAAAGAACAACAACAACAACAACATATCACCGTCACCGAGCTTTTTCTCAGGACTTGATCAACGATTTACTGATCCATCCAACTACCAAACAACCACCGACCCAACAACACTAGTACCACAAACTTCCTACTTCGCCTTTCTTGATCTCAACACCCCATTGCACCAAATTATCCCACCACCACCATACTCAACACCTAGAGATCATTACCCACCAAGCATTGGGTCATCTTACATGAACGATTACATGCCAACCTATGCTCACAATGATCTAAACCAACCTGGAACATCCTACACAAATAACCCCCAAGCCAACAACCAATTGTACAACAACCCACACTACAACCACCCACCAACACCAACTGACCTATATACCTAATTCACATCGGGTTCCGAATATAATTTTTCAATTTCTCCTGCAAATGACGCCGAGTTTGGTCAATCGTCGTTGGGCCGTTTATCATTAAACTCCATTGAAGATAATCAATTTCTCAATACGACATGGCCTAGCAGGGAAGACGATGTTTCATTGACGCTTGGTCAAAGTAGTCAAGTGCACAACGACGAAACTGACGATCAACCAATTCATCGTCAAAGATCTCGGCGTCAAATTATTCATCCTGCTCCAACACGACGTAATGCAACAAGAAATACAGGCGCACCATGGTGTGGAACCGGACCACCTAATGCCCAAAGAAGAAATAATTAAATGTATTGTATTTTTTTTGTCAAGAATGTATTGTACTTTTAAATGTGTCATATTAATAATAAATATTTTTCCTAAAAAAATAATCATAAATATTTATTTCAATTATTTTAAAAAAATTTAAAACTAATTTTATTAAATTAGTAGAAAAAAAATAAAATTAAACATGTCACAAGTCCCACTTGTGACATACAATAAGGACAAAACTTTGAGAATGGGGGGTAGGTCGCAATTGGGTCTTGTGACATAGTGGGTATGTCGCAAGTTGGAATTGGGACATAGGGTATGTCTCAAGTCCAACTTGTGACATAGTGGTCAACTCTGAAAAAGTAGGGCACTTTTGGTATTTTCTTTTCAACTAGGGCACATTTTGATTTTTGATTTTCAACTAGGGCACATAAAAAAAAATCATAATACTCCCAATGACAGTTTACTATCATTCATTGGTGAACGGTAGTTAACTGACGTTCTCTCCTATAGCACTTAACTGTTGTTTGTGGCTAGGGACGTAAATGTATATTCATGGATGCGGATAGTGTGGTATCCGTGTTCACTCCGTTAGATAAATATGAAATCCATGTCATATCCATATCCATGCAGATATCCGTTTAGCGGGTAATCTGCGGATTTTGAGGTATATGCGGGTTTATACAGATATCCATGGATAACAATTATTAAAAAAATAAAAAATTTGCTAACTTTTTTTAGCTGAAATTTAAAAACAAAAGTTCATCACATGCATTTTCTATTCTTTTTAGTAAAACAAAATATTCATACATTACAATAACAACAAAGATCGTTGACTCAACAAAAATATAAATAAAGTTCCTTACGTCTAATAAAAATAAAGTTTTTTGATTTGACGAAAGCATAAATAAAGATTATCATATTCAACAAAAACAAAGTTTTTTACTTCAACAATTCCGGCCACTTTCACTTCATTTTAAATGAACATAATACATAATTAAACAATCATGTAATAACTAATAACAACTCACAATACCGAGGTTTTTTGCTTAGGAATTTGAATGGTATTAAGTTTATTTATGTAATTTTCTAGGTTTAATAGTGAGTATGGATATCCGCGGGTGCGGATACTATTAAATCCACATCTGTATCTATTAATTAGCGGGTAGTTAAAATATCCGTTTATTTTAACTGTGGATATCCATTGAGGTATCCGCTCCGTGTCCGTGGCGGATTTTATCCACGGGTGTGGATTTTTTTGCCATCCCTATTCGTGGCTTGTCTAATTCGCAAACTTTGTGTGCTGTGATTGGTGTGTTTGCATTCACCATTGGCTGTGTTAAGTGTGTCATCATGCATGTGATTGGTTCATGTCACTTGGAATATGGAAGGCTAACTGTCACCATGCATTGCACTCAATGCATTCTAAGCTGATTTCATATGTTTGTAAGTGATATATCTATACTCAAATGATGTTCTTGTGACTTTATCATAAATCACACCCTTCCTTAATTTCTCCAAGCCCTTAAAATGTTTGAAAAAGAAAAGTACAATTTTATAAGCTGTCTTAAAAGGAGGAGGACATTTATATTTTAGGATGTTGATTCTCAAGATTTTAGAGGAATATGGCATTTGGACTGCCATACTCCAAGTGACATGAAGCAATGACATACTAAACACATCCAATGATGAATGCAAACAGACCACTCACAACACACAAGTTTGAAAACTGGTTTTCCTAGATAAGCCACGAACGACAGTTAGGTGTCGTAGAAAGAGAAAGTCGGTTAACTTCCATTTACCAGCGAACAATAGTTAACTGCTGATGAGGGTAAAATGACTAGTTGACAGCAAATAATGGGTGCCTAAAGAGCAATTTTCTTCATTTAATTATGGCCCAAAGTTGAATACTAATTAACCCATATTTTTTTTTTGGGTTCGATTTGCAGCCCCCTGTTTGTTGAAGTGCACCCCTTTTGTGTAGTTTTGTATTTGAGTTAGATTCTCTTGTATACTTGCTACATCTATGCCTAGTGATAGTTATTAAGGATCTATATTTTTATAATGTGCATATCTACTGCTAGGTATTAAAGCTATTAGGTAGTAATATATGTACTGACTTATTTTTTACAAAGTTCGAATTAAAATGACAATTTCTATTAAGTTGTAAAATTTATACTAGAAAAGTTATATAAAATCTTCCTTCCGAGCGTTTTTACCATCCCCAGAAGTTGAAATCGAAAATCGTTGAGTTCTGAAAGTTAACGTTTAACCATGCAGGGTTTTGTCTTCTTTTTAAGTCATATTGTGTGTTTTTCTTTCAAATATGGTCAGATTGTATATTAAGAATTTAAGATAGAGTTAGATATGTTTTTGTTTTTTATAAATATATCAATTTTTTGTTTTAGCTCCTTTAAAATTTTCCTTCACCTTTTAGTCCCTATAAAATTTTCAATCACCACTTTTGATCCATATTCTTAAGTCAACTTATGTGTAGCCTTTGTATCTTTTATATTTTTGGCAGTTTTTTCTAAGTATATTTTTTTACGGTTAAAAATTCATATTTAATTAATGTTTTTTTTTATAAGAAGAAACTTATTGCATTTCATTCATAATAATAGTAGAGACAAAAGATAGAAACTAGCATGACGCAAATCCACTCTAGCGAAGCTGTGAGCAACTTCGTTGGCTTGTCTCTGAATGAAGCTAACATCAGAGGTTACTAAATCAGAAGCTAACATACGTCTACAATCATTTATTATTGTGCTAAAATTAGAGACGCCACTTTTACTACCATAAAGACTGTCTACCACAATTTTGGAGTCTAGCTCAAAGTCCACAATACTTGGCTGCAGATCGCGGACCCAATACATTGCTGATAATAAACGCAAAGCTTCACCCAAATCCACATCAAAGAAATCTACATCAAGGAGCAGAGTCATTCATTCAGTTGTGGCTAAAACAAAACGACCTCCATCATCTCGAATACAAACACAAATACCAACTCGATTCCGAGCTTGAGAGAAGGATGCATCAACATTACACGCAAACATGTCGGGACTTGGTTTAATCCACTTCAAATCATTTGGGGTATCAAGATTTTGAGGGATAGGATGCCGAATAGCCTGAGGATTCCTCCAGCTAGTAAGAAGATAACATGCCCGAGTACAAATAGCTTGACATGTTTAATTAATGTTTTGTTAAAAATTCTAATTTTTTTTAGAGATTCTTACAATATTATAACCTTTTATGCATAATTTTATTCAAAAATATGAATTCTATGTGTGAGTTTACTTAAAAAGATAGACCAATAGTGAAGATGTAAAACTTTTGGGGGACTAAAAATCGAAGAGAACTTTTAGAGGAACTGAAATGAAAAGTTAGTATATTTAAAGAACAAAAACATATTTAACTCTTAAAATTATTTGCATTATACATGTGCCCATAAAGTCCATTTGTTACAAACCACTCCCACATCCCTATTTGGAGTAGTAAATGGATAGGGTTGATAAAGTTTAATTTGGATTATAATCACGGCCGTTTATGATAATTTGGTGGTCTATAGCAAACCTGCAATTTTGATTAAAATTTTAAAGTGATTTTGACGAAAGAGTTTGGGATAATGAAGGCTAAAATTTTGAACTCCCTTTATAACATCACAATAGATTATAAATTGATCAACAAAGAATTAAGTCTATTATTAACTAACAATCACACCTCACATTAGAATTTAAATAATTTTTTTAGGGCCTAATGAACCCCTCGTACTTATTCTTTGAGACCTAGGACGGTCGCCCACCTCGACATTAATATTATTCTATAAATAAACACTTAGTGATATGGATTGACCCAGAAAGCTCGAAGTTGAGAAATTCATGCTAGTGCATATTCATCACCTTAGAGAAAAAGATACTCAATTTACAAATCAACAACTCCTATTATAGCACTAAAAGGGAAAAGGAGTGGTCTTACATAAGCCGAAACATGTAGTTATCATGGCATGTCTATGAGACCTTCCTTTTGTCACATGTAGTAGCAGAGCTAGTACCTCAACTATTGTATTTCATGTACTTTAATTTGTTATTGCTCAGAAATGGATCATGGGATGCTATAAAAAGTTGTTCTTGATTGAATTATTAAAGGCAAACTACTTTCCAAACCATTATAATACAGTTTTGTCAACAGATCACAATCAACTAATAAGCTGTAAAGGCAATAAGAAGATTGAAATCAAAGATTGATAAGGCTCAAATGAATTAGAAATTTCTTTTCATTGATGTGGGAACTGAAAAGGAGAAAATAAGTAATCACCAACACATGTTAATGTCGTGTATGGTCCTAGAAAATTCAAGGCCCACAAGGTTGTGAAAGACATGTCCAAAATCTTCAAAATCTCTCTCAAATCACCAAATCCAAAATTCCTTCAAGTTCAAATCAAACAACACTCCAATAGCAAGTAAGTTTTCATAATCAAACATCATTAACCTTTTATGTTTGTATGTTAGATTTTTTCTCTTAAATTAGAAATTTTTTAGATTTAGAGTTTGTTTAAATTTTAGTTTTTTTGGCAAGAAATCATACAATGTTTACATGAAAATGACTTGTGTTGCTTAAATGTTTAGATGTTTGCATGTTTATGTTGTAGGTTTTGAGTTTTATAGAATTTTTTTAGATTTCGGGTTTGTTTAAATTTTGATTTCGCTTGCAAGAAATGATACAATGTTACATGTAAATGACTTATGTTGCTTAATTATGGTTAGATGTTTGCATGTTAATGTTATAGTTATGAGTTTTAGGGTTTATGTATAATTTGCACTCCAAGTGTTTGATGAAATGTTTGATTGAGTTTTTCGTTGATTGTTTTTAATTTCTTATTGTGTAGATTTGAAACAATGGCCGGGTGGATCGACGTTCGTGCACAATTCAACGGCGGAGAATCTCATAGGTTGAAGGTTTGATGCCTTGGTATAACACTAAGAGGTCTCAAGGATCAGCTGTATGAATTCAACCAAGGAGTCAACCTCGGAGAGACAAGGAAGGTGGAATACGTTCGGTATAAACGTCCAACGCTCGACGATGGGAGAGTATCATTCATTTGGGTGGAATTGACGAACGATGAAAACGTGACGACCATGTTTTGGGAGCACATCATGTTCCAGTTGATCGATATGTGAGCAACGTTGGTGAGATCAACTGAAGATATCATCAAAAGTCTGATTTCGCCAGAAGATCGTGATTAGGTGGGGGTCGTGATTAGGTAGGAAATGCACCTTCCAACTACAATAATTATCTTACCCTGAAATGGAAATTCAAAGTGGCTAAACGTCAGGACTCCGGCATTCGTCCGATGTTCCCATTGTTCCTTTCAAAAGATTAAATTCTTTTTAGGCTTGTTTAGATGAAGGTATTGAAGTGTCAATGAATGGACCTCATTTTTTTTGATACTTGAATACCGTCATTTAAACCAAGCCTAAGAAGAAATTAATCTTTTGAATGGAACAATGGAATTGTCGGGTGAATGCTGGAGTCCTCGAGTTTAGCCACTTTGAATTTGCCATTTCAGAGGTAAGATGATTATTGTAGTTTGAAGGTGCAACCCGAGCTATTATATAAGTCTGATTCCGTCAGCATATCGTTATTAGGTAGGGAACTGCACCTTCCAACTACAACAACCGTCTTCCTTTAAATGGGGTAATTCAAACTTGCCAAACGGCAGTTCCCAAGCATTCACCCAAAAGTTCTATTGTTTCATTCAAAAGATTAAATTCTTGTTAGTTTGGTTTAAATGACGGTATTGAAGTGTCAATGAATGAACCTCGTTCTGTTGACACTTGAATACCATCATTTAAACCAAGCTAACATGAATTTAATCTATTGAATGAAACAATAGAACTTCCGGGTGAATGCTTGAGAGCTGTTGTTTGACAAGTTTGAATTTACCCCATTCAAAGGTAAGATAATTTTTGTAGTTGGAAGGTGCATTTCCGAACATAGTGTAATGTAATGATATGACATATTTAGGAACTTTATGTATTGTAATGTAAATGTAACTTTTATTCGAATTTATTCAATACGCAACTTTATTCGATTTCACGCTGAGTTTAATTAGACTTTTTATTCGAATTTATTCAACACGCAATTTTATTCGATTCCACGTTGAGTTTAATTAGACTTTTTATTCGAATTTATTCAATACGCAACTTTATTCGATTCCACGCTGAGTTTAATTAGACTTTTTATTCGAATATATTCAATACGCGAGGTTATTCGAATTTATTCACACCATTATTTGTTCACTATATTCTAATTTATTTGTTCACTTTATTCATTAAATAAATACAAATATAAATAAAATTAAATGAACTAAATTAATATTTATTCGGATTTATTCATTAAATACAAAATAAGAAAATAAAAACTAATATAAAAAAAAAATTAACAAAATAAATACATATAACAACTTCTCATTTTATTGATAGAATTGGTATAATAATTGATACATTTATTTGAATTCACTAAATAATCTACTTATTTACCTTCTTGGGGTAAAAAGTTCTTTTTATCCACTTGGGGTTAATAGTGATCAACCCTGGGGAAGATAGTGAACAGCCTTCTTGGGGAAATACATCATCAACCCTTGAGCTAAATTTAAATTTGGTTCTTTTTATACCCCAAGAAGATTCTTTTTACCCACGGTAAAAAGATTTTGGGGTAAAAAGAAGCAAATTTAATTTTATCTCAAGGGTCGATCACTTCCCCAAGTCGGCTACTCACCATTTTGCTCAAAACTGATCACCATTTACCCCAAATGACTAGAGACTATTGAAAGAAACAAAAAAGAAGAGAAATAGAGGAAGAGAGTGAGGAGGGAGAGAAAGTGAGATGGTGTGAGGAAATAGGGAAGTATGGAGGGGTATTTATAGGTGAGAATGGTGGTATAAGTTATAAAAAACATAAATGTGGTCAAAAACGTGTAAATGGTGTAAAAAAACGTGTAGATTGAAGGTTGAAAACTGACCACCGTCCACAAAAACGTGTGTTCTTGAGTTCTGACCACCAGCCAACATGCGTGAGTTAACTCGCGCACATGCCAGTGGTGCGTGACTTAAGGCACGCATAGGTTATAAGGTGCGTGAGTTAAGTCATGCAGCGTGACTTAACTTACGCAGTGGCATTTTCGGAAATCATGCAGGACGGGAGTGTTTTGTACGGGGGGAGCAGTATTCTAAATAAAATGTAAAGATTAACTTTCAATATACCCATCAAATTGCTTAACCGGTTTGGTCGTAACTTTTGGTCAGTATTTTTATTGAGTAAACCTTGATCAAATCATAACTTTTGACGATCATTTTGCTGAAAAATATGAGCAATTCAAGAGATTATTGATCAATCATCGAATGTAAATTTTTTGTAATCACTCTTGATTATGTGGAGTGGCTTCTTTGGTACACCTTATACTAAAGGGGTAACATTCATGTTGTTAATATAATGGGTAGTGTTAACTTGTGCCCTTAGGGCACATGTTAAGAAACCTAAAACAAGAAACTTTCTCTCAAATTTTGTGTGTTTAATTGATTAAAAAGTTAAATATTTAATGTAATGCACACGTTCCAATAAATTATTTCTATATTTAAATCATTAACTTGTGCCGGCACAAATTAACATTTGCCTAATATAATTCATTATTACTTCTTAAAAAAAAAATCATCGAATGTAAATAAAAGACAATGGAAAAATAAATTTAAAGCTACCTAGTTTCCACAATTTTTTCACACCCTTATTTTCCAGCTGTGTAAGTGTGCTACTAATCATGATTTAACCCTGTAGCAAATCCCATAGTTCCTATTAATCATTATCAATGTCAAGTTCGAACTGTTACTCATTCTTCGTCATTAGTGTAAGTCTTTTTGTGCACTTGACAGTGTCGGGGTATGGTCGTTGTGTTTACACGTGGGATGGGTCCAAATTATTTGTATCTCTAGCCTAGCCCACAATCAAGCAATTATCATTCTTAAAAAATAAAGCAATTATCTCAAAATTCAATTTTGAATAACAATTGAATCTAATTCAATAAGGGTCGTTAGGATTTATTTATTTTTGAGTTTATAAAAAAATAGTTTATACAATAAATAAGTTTTTTTATTTTAATCTATAAATTATCATTAACCTAAATTGTATTTTTATTTACTGTTTTATCAAAACTATTTTGACAAGCTTGTAAATAAGTTATAAAACTTATTTATTTGCATAAACTACAAAATAAATCAATTTAAAAGAATTGCATAAGTCCCTTATCGTTTACTTCAAATTGGTTCTTATTTTTATATTTTGAAATTGGTTTCTTAACTTTTTAAAACTTCGTAAAATTTGCCCAACAAAATATAAGAATGATTACTTCTGAGGAGTGCTAAAGAAACTTTTATTTATTTAAGTAGTGCTAAGGAAACTGTTTTTTAACACTTTCAATAACACGCTCTTTTATTGTGTACATTCATCGTAAATCTCATCATTTTATGTGAAAGTCTTTTATAAAGTGTGCAACTCATATTAATTTAACTCAAAAAGAAAGTGAATAATAAAGCGTGTTAAAAAGAGAGTGTTTCTAAAATTACTATGTTTTTTTATTCTATCCAAAGAAAAAAAAAATGTGTTACCTCTCTTGTATTTCAATAACATATCCTTCAAGTGTGAATCACCCCACCATTTGTGTTCGTTGTTATCACCAACAGAACACACCTCATGTCTTGACAGTTTTTAATACAAGGGTCCAATATTCACTCTTGTATCACCAAGTCAAATTAAGGCTCTGATACACTCATGTTTACGAGCCTATGGGAGTGTTGGTGACAACAATCGGTAAATGCTCAAGGACCGTATACACAACCCTACATTTTCAATCAAAATGTTAAGACATACATGAGACTACTCCATACATCCATACATTATTCTTCCAATTTGCTCCAAGTTTGTGGCTCAAGGTTTAAACTACCCGCAAGAATGACATCATCGAGTTTTGCACTACGATTAAGAATTATGGGCAAACGAATGTAAGAAAATTTTATATTAAGTAGGAGGGAGGCAAATGGGATTTGCTCACACTTTAGTCGAGTTTGCTACATCCATAGCTACCTTTTCTCTATTTTTCAACATGCATTGAATCTTTTATGATGAATGAAATAAAGTAGTTACATTGTAGCAGTATAAAAAAAATTATGTAGTTTTTCTTATTTTTATAATTTGAATCTTTTACTAGCTTGTTGGAGCCCCCTTTTTAAAAAAAAAAATCATAGGAAGTGTGACATTTACAACACATGTTTCCTAAAAACTCGAAGACACATTGATTGATGTAATTGAATTAATTTGTGCATTCTACTAAATATCCAATCTAAGAAAATATATTTCATACGAAACAAACTTTTTATAAAAATCGTATTGTAGCTCTAGGTCAACAGTACATGGCATGAACATATCTATGAGCAGTATCATATTCAATATATAGAGAATTAAATTAAAGCATATGCAAGAAATTAAAATGAAAAGAATAAGCTATATGTATACATATATTAAAATGATGATAGAGGTTGAAAATGAAACTCACTAGCTAACTAGGATGACTCCAACTTTGAAAATGCTTATCATATAAGATAGATAGAATGCGATGTGTGAGAATTGTTGTGGAAGATATCAAAGAAAGGAAAACGTCAAAAACGAATCAATGAATATAACGTAGTTAGGGTATGCTCCAAACATGGCACTAGCTAAATATGTGAGTTGATTGCACGTGAAGTATATACTTTATACTAACATCAGAGATATGACATTTTGCCAGTGGTCAAAGGGACCCACAAAATATAGGGAGTAAGATAAAAAAAATGAAAAGAATGAAAGGCACACGTGCAAGTACTGACAGAGCCATTCGTGCGGGCAAGTGGGTAAAGACATTGGTAAGTGTGAGATGAGAGGACGGGTAGGGTAGGGTATGAAGGCAGACCTCGTGTTTCGTAGCTGACTTTAATTGGTACTGTTGTTTTTTTTTGACACCTTAAATTTGTAACTTCAGATTGAATCGTAACTTCAAATGACTATTTTTAAGCGTGAAATTTGATTGGATCGTAACTTTTAATCGATTTATTTTTGTAATAAAGTGAACAATTTTATATTGCTTGCTTAGAGAGCAATTGTCACTTCAGTCTCATGGGGCTGGGATGGGTTTCATCTCTCTAATTTTTGTGGAAGTATGAAATCGGAAAAGGCAATAGGAATTCACATACTTTCTTGTTTGAAGATATATTTCGTTGTATTTATGCAACCATGACAATTGTGATAACAGGATCGAAATGAAACGGCTTAAATTTTAATTTTGATATTTTCTTTTTTAAAATTAAAATCTCGATACAACGTTACATAGTTGTGTTGAATATGTGAATGTGGTAAAATGATAATCATAGGAAATCCAATTTATTAGCTATTTGTATGAATAATGAGTTCTTTCTAGTTTTGACTGATCTTGTTCATATTTGGAATGAGATTGATATAGTTAATGTGAATCAATGTAATTTTGATTAAAAAACACACTTCAAAACATCCAATAAAATTATATTGTTACCGTTATTTTACCAAACTCTATTCATCCAAACATACAATAAAAACTAATGAACACTAATACTTTTGTCGTTTTGCTTTTATCGATAATTATAAACAAAGTTGTGTAACTTTAATTGATTATTTCTAAAAATAAAGCTATTTAATTTATAAAAGAATGATAAAAGGTACGTAAATGCTAACAAACGTCTTTGGAGCATAAAATTTATGATGTGATTGTTTCAATGTTTGAAATTATGTTCTCAAGAAAGTACTCCCCCGGTCCTAAGTGATAAGTCGTTTTGAAAATAAAAAATTGTCCTAGATTATAAATCGTTTTACAATATCATTTATATCTTTAACTATCTTTTCTTTTAATTTTTTAGTTTATCTTTCACATATCACTTATAAAGAACAATTTTGTAAAATATCTTATAGTATTATCTCTTTCACATACAAAATCAATTATATTTCTTAATACGCGTGAAATGGTCAAAAATGACTTATAATCTAAGACCGCTGAAATATTCCAATGAATAAGATTGCCATAAATGACATCCATACTCGGGTGTTTTTGTTTTGTTGCATCCATACTCGAGTGTTTGATAAAAATTAAGATTTTCTACGATTGATTTTAGAATTTGTTTGATTTAAAAACTAATAAATTTCTTTAAAAAAATATTAAATGAAAATAAATGTGAGTGATAATGAGAAATTATGATTAGTTGAGTTTTAACCAACACATGAATATTAGATTGAATTTCAAGAAATCATGTAAAACTCAAGTGGTGATGTGTTTATGACTTTTGACTTCACTACAATATATGCAAACTCTAGTAACATTCTTCTTCTTCTTTATTTGGTAGAGAATTCACCACATACACGACCACCGCCTTAACTTTAACCAAGCTTTTCACCTTTCTTCTTCCTCCTTCCCTCTTTTTCAATAACCCCGACGAGATGTAGATTCGGTTGCAGTGGTGCGATGAGTACCTTTGTCCTTTGCACCATCTTTTAATCGTCAGATCTTCCGGCGGCACTACTTGTTTTCATCTTTTTCGGCGGTTTGGTATATGTGTTTCTATAACGCGTTGGTGTGTGGTTCGACCACCATTTGTGTTTGGTCTAATCGGCGGACACTCTGTCCGTCATGGCTTGTTTTATGTTGGTGCCGAAAAACCCAAACAAGGGTACTTCTCACAACCGTCGGTGTCGCCGCAGTTTGTCCAAAAGCTCTGCTTCTGATCGTTTTCAAAAGGAAGTTGTTGTTGGTTTCATGATTCTGATTTTTGAAGGTGTGTAATCGATTCGAGGTGGGCGTTCCGGTGTTTTGACTATGTGATCATTATCCAGATCTATTGAGATCTGCAGGTGTCAAAGTTAAGGTTTGCCTCCTCCGAACAACTACCACCTTAATATTCGTATCGATTTTCATGATTGATTTTGGACTGTTATAAAATCCTCATCATTTTATCTATTTGATGTTGGACTCATGGACTCGAAAAAATCGTGTAAACCTTGTTGCTATTTTTGCAGGAAGTTGATGGATCTTGAATTGTTTCTGTGTTGGCAGACGATTCATACGCCAACTTAAGAACCGTCATTCACTTTGTTTGATTGGACTGTGAGGTTCGAAAGGATCGTTTAGCTTGCTGCCATTGTTGCATGGAGTTGATGGTACATGAACCACCTTCATGTTGACTAAGGGTTCAATCACCACATCGAAGACCTTTAATTAGTTTTAGAATTAATTAGAGGTTCATACACTTGCGTGTTGTTTTTATTTATGTATCACGTGTTTGGGGTCGACTTACACTCTTGTGTGATTTTACCAGGTTAGGTTTATGTTTCCCATTTTTTTATGTATTTTTTTCATTTCTTTAATAAAATTTATGGGCATTTGACAAAGATTAGAGTAGAGTATCAACTTAGTTGGAAACCTCTCTATGTAATGTCATTTGGCTCTGGCCAAGACAATGAAAATTTGATGGCAACTTTCAACTACGGGGAGTTAAAAAAAAACTCCGTGCCTGTCTTTCCACTCTTTTTATGGCGCTATTGTTTGAAAATTATGAACGGTATATTTTTTTATGAAATTTTGATTTTGATTAAAAGTAAAAATATAAATGTTTGTTGTTTTTTTTAATGACACAAATAACAATCTTGGAAAAGTAAGTATAAACATACTTATCTAGTTTGCTATACTTTTTAAATGATAAAGAAAAAAAAAACAGATATACATATATTCATATCGTGTTTGTTACATTTGTTTTAATATTTAAATTTATTCTTATCTATTTGTTGTTATTTGTATTGAAAATTAAAGATATTTTGGGAAAGAAAATTTCAACCCAAAAATGTTGAAAGAGGTAGTTTTCTTTATATATAGTATATATGCATCTGTATTTATACTATATATAAAGAAAACTATCTCTTTCAGCACGCTTTTGGGTTTGACTTTTCTTTCCGAAAATACCCTTAAATTTTAATTTTAATTTTAAATACAAATAACACATGTAACAAATAGATAATTTATACTATATATAAAGAAAACTACCCCTTTAAGTACACTTTTGGGTTGATTTTTTCTTTCCAAAATTACCCTTGATTTTAAATTTAAATTTTAAATACAGATAACACATGTAACAAATAGATAATAATAAATTTAATTTAAGGAGAAAATTTACACACAATTCCTTATAAATTGTTCTTATTGTTAGCCAATTATAAAATAACATGTGGATTGCTAATTCATGTCACTAATCGTCCCTGTTAACCCTATTTTACCTCCGTTAACCACATATCATACTCACAAAAAACTAGCACTAAACAAAAACTCAAGTTACTTTTTTATCACTCGATTTTATGTTGTGCATCTGTTTGTTCCCCTCGATACAACCGACAAAGATTGTCAAGTATTTTCATATCCCTTCCAAGATTTTTTTTCCATATTATTTTATTACTTCCACAAAAACCAGTATTTCCATATTATTTTATTAATATAAGTTACTCTTCCTTAATCTTTGATCAATTGTAACAAATATGAGCAAAAAATAATGGTAAAGATTAGACTTTAAATCATTTAAAAAAAGATTAGTAACAAACGTGAGTAAAAAATAATGTTAAACATTGGACTTTAAATCCTCAAAAAAATAGATTAGTAACAAACGTGACCAGAAAATAATGTTAAAGATTGGACTTTAAATCCTCTACAAAAAGGTTCGGACTCAAAATATTTTAAAAAAAGATTTGTTAGCACTATATTAAATATTAATTATCAACCAGTTTCCTGGAGAAAAACATAATTTGTTGACATTTGACAAGGTTGAAGGGGATACTCATAACTTATTTCAAGAGAAATTCCTAAACTCAATTGCTAAGGAAATATCATATCACATATTTTAAAGGTAAAAAAAGGTGAACCTTTAATGTTGTTGCGAAACATAGACCCTAGATATGACATGTGCGTAATGGGACATGACTATTATGTCGTGGTTTATTTAAGAATATGTTGGATGTGGAAATCCTAACAGGAAGCAATGCTGGAAAAAGAGCATTTTTGCCCAAAATTAAATTGAAAACAAATGCGAGTTCAGGATTTCCCTTTGTGTTTAGTAGAAAATAGTTTCTCGTTAGACTAAGTTTTGCTATTACCATAAATAAGTCACAAGGACAGATAATTCATAATGTCGGAATCTATCTTCTACGACATCTTTTCAGCCATGGTCAATTATATGTAGCTTTATCAAAAGGAGTTTCTCAAAATTCAACAAAAGTTTTCATTAAATAAGGGGAAATAGAAAGAGAAGATGGAGACTTTAAGAAAAATGTGGTTTTTAAAGATATTCTTTTATCGTAATCATAACAATGTTTCTTTTACATAACATGTCATTTATACATTTTTGTTATGATGTTATTAATTACTATTAGAATAAACAATAAATGGTCATTTATTTTATCTTAATTTTATATGCAGACAAACTAAAATATGTTGAGTTCAACAATAATTTTGTTATATGCCTTGACAATATTTTGTTTATAAACCAATATATCAATAATTTCCATTAATATTTTAAAATTTTAGTCAAATACTAGACTTTAAATCCTCTAAAAAAAATATTAGTAACAAACGTGAGCAAAAAATAATGTTAAAAATTGAACTTTAAATCCTCTAAAAAAAGATTAGTAGCAAACGTGAGCAAAAAATATTATTATAGATTGAACTTTAAATCCTCTAAAAAAAAAGATTAGTAACAAACGTGAGCAAAAAATAATGTTAACGATTGGATTTTAAATCCTCTAAAAAAAGATTAGCAACAAACGTGAGAAAAAATAATAATGTCAAATATTGGAGTTTAAATACTCTAAAAAAAGATTAGTAACAAACATGAGCAAAAATCAATGTTAAAGATTGGACTTTAAATCTTCTGAAAAAAAGATCTAACAAACGTGAGCAAAATATAAAGTTAAAGATTGGACTGTAGATCATCTAAAAAAGTTTAGTAACAAACATGAACTAAAAATATTGTTAAAAATTGAACTTTAAATCCTCTAAAAAAAGATTATGACTCAAAATATTTTAGAAAAAGATTTGTTAACACTATATTAAACTAGCGGAAATACTGTCCGTTTTTTCTACTGCGCTAACGTATGTGATTATTTTATAACGTTTGTTTGTTTGTATAATTTTGATTAAAAATTTTAAATTTTAAAATATTAATGAAAATTATTGATATATTGATTTATAAACAAAATATTGTCAAGGCATATAACATAATTTTTTTTGGTGGATAGACGAAATGGCAAAGCCATTGTAAACTCACAAACGCAAGTGGAGGTACCGGGGTTCGAACCCCGGTCATGGCATCCGGCTTAACAATTTTGGCATTTTTGCCAGTTGAGATAGAACTTATGGATTATAACATAATTATTTATGAACTCAACATATTTTAATTTGCATGCATATAAAATAATGATCATTTATTGTTTATTCTAATAGTAATTAGTACATCATAACATAAATGTATAAATGAAATGTTATGTAAAAGAAACATTGCTATGATTGCGATAAAATAATATCTTTAAAAACTACATTTTTCGTAAAGTCTCTATCTTCTCCTTCTATTTTTCCTTCTTTAATGAGAACTTTGGTTGAATTTTGAGCAACTCCTTTTGATAAAACTACGTATAATTGACCATGGCTGAAAACATGTCTTGAAGATAGATTCCGACTTTGGAAATGGTATGCCCTTGTGGCTTATTTATGGTGATTGCAAAACTTAGTCTAATGAGAAACTGTTTTCTACTAAGCACAAAGGGAAGTCCTTAACTGCATGTGTTTTTAATTTAATTATAGGCAAGAATGCTCTTTTTCCAGCATTGCTTCCTGTTAGGATGTCCACATCCAACATATTCTTAAATAAACCACGACATAACAATCGTGTCCCATTACACAGTCCATATCTAGGATCTATGTTTCGCAACAACATCAAAGGTGCACCTTTTTTTCCCTTTAAAATATGTGGTGAGATACTTCCTTGAGCAATTGAGTTTAAGAATTCATGTTGATATAAGTTATGAGTATCCCTTCAACCTTGTCAAATGACAACAAATTATGTCTGTCTTCTGAAAGATTGATAATTATGTCATTCAATTTTTGAACGTCATCATTTGTAAGTGTAATTCTGGCCCTTTCGACCATATATGATGCATCCCGTTCATGCAAATCTAATTGTGGAAAAATATGATCAATAAGAGTTCGTATTGACAGTTCTACTTCCCATGATAATGCAATTTGAGGAGGTATCCTCACTATATCACTGAGTTTGGTAGGTTCAACATCGTAAGCAATTCGCATAAGAAATTGTGCAAATTCATGATCATTCATTGATTGCATATTTTGTAACAAACGTAGGATCTTAGTATCTGCCCACAAATAAGATCTAATAATACATGCATATATCATTGGTGCCTTACTACCTTTTTGAATAACTGGAAGTACTTGACGATAATCTCCACCCATGATCATAACTTTTCCACCAAATGGAGCATCACAGTCTAAAATATCTTTCAGTGTTCGATCTTATGCTTCTAAACTGTATATGTTTGTCATTGGGGCTTCATCTCAAATTATGACAGCTGCTACTATAATAAGCTTTGCAAGATCTTTTTGCTTTTTTATATTGTAGATGGAATTTGGTTGTACATCAAAAGCTAAATTAAATTGGGAGTGTGCAGTTCTACCACCCAGTAATAATGTTGCAGCTATACTAGATGACGCGGTTGCTAAGACAATTTTTCCTTTATTTCTCAAAGTTGTCATTAATGCTCGATAAAGGAATTGTCATTAATGCTCGATAAAGGAATGTTTTACATGCTCTCCACTTGGACCATCAACAAAAAATACTGGACTCTGTTTACGATCAATGACATTCATAACATTAGAGGATTTAAATTCCAATCTTTAACATTATTTTTTCCTCACTTTTGTTATTAATCTTTTTTTAGAAGATTTAAAGTTCAATCTTTAACAACATTTTTTCCTCACGTTTGTTACTATTTTTTTTAGAGGATTTAAAGTCCAATCTTTAACAATATTTTTTGCTAACGTTTGTTACTAATATTTTTTTAGAGGATTTAAAGTGAAATCTTTAACAATATTTTTTGTTCATGTTTGTTACTAATCGTCTTTTTAGAGGATTTAAAGCCAATCTTTAACAATATTATTTACTCACGTTTGTTACTAATATTTTTATAGAGGATTTAAAGTCCGATCTTTAACATTATTTTTTGCTCACGTTTGTTACTAATTTTTTTAGAGGATTTAAAGTCCAATCTTCAACATTATTTTTTGCTCATGTTTGTTACATTTGTTTTAATATTTAAATTAAATTTATTCTTATCTATTTATCTATTTGTTACATGTGTTATTTGTATTTAAATTTAAGGGTATTTTTGGAAAGAAATGTTCAACCCAAAAATGCTGAAAGGGTAGTTTTCTTTATATATAACTAGCGGAAAGACGGGCACTATCGTGCCCGTTTGTCTGCTCTTTCTACTACGCTAACACATGTGATTATTTTATTATGTTTGTTTGTATAATTTTGATTAAAATTTTTAAATTTTTAAATATTAATGGAAAGTATTGATATATTGATTTTATAAACAAAAAATTGTCAAGACATATAACAGAATTATTTACGAAGACAACATATTTTAGTTTGCCTGCATATAAAATAAAGATAAAATAATGATCATTTATTGTTTATTCTAATAGTAATTAGTAACCTCATAACATAAATGTAATGATGACATGTTATGTAAAAGAAACATTGCTATGATTGCGATAAAAGAATATATTTTAAAACTACATTTTTCGAAAAGTCTCCATCTTCTCCTTCTATTTTCACTTCTTTAATAAGAACTTTTGTTAAATTTTAAAAAACTCCTCCTGATAAAGCTACATATAATTGACCATGGGTGAAAACATGTCGTGGAAGATAGATTCCGATATTGGAAATGGTCTGCCCTTGTGATTTATTTATGGTAATAACAAAACTTAGTTTAACGGAAAACTGTTTTCTACTAAGCACAAAGAGAAGTCCTGAACTCACATTTGTTTTTAATTTAATTATGGGTAAGAATAATCTTTTTCCAGCATTGCTTCTTGTTAGGATTTTCACATCCAACATATTCTTAAATAAACCACGACATAACAATTGTGTCCCATTACACAGGCCATATCTAGGGTCTATGTTTCGCAACAACATCAAAGGTGCACCATTTTTTACCTTTAAAATATATGGTGAGATACTTCCTTGAGAAATTGATTTTAAGAATTCATATTGATGTAGGTTATGAGTATCCCCTTCAACCTCGTCAATTGACAACAAATTATGTTCTTCTCTTAGAAACTGATTAATAATTATGTCATTCAATTTTTTAACATTATCATTTGTATGTGTAATCATGGCTCTTTCGACCATATACGATGCATCTCATCCATGCAAATCTAATTATGGAAAAATATGATCAATAAGAGTTTGTATTGATTGTTCTCCTTCCCATGGTAATGCAATTTAAGGAGGTATCCTCACCATATCATTGAGTTTGGTTGGATCAACACCCTCACCAATTCAATTCACATAAGAAATTGTGCAAATTCAGGATCATTCATTGATCGCATATTTTGTACTAAATGTAGGACCTTGGTAGTAGCCCACAAATAAGACCTAATAATACATGAAAATATCATTTGTACCCTACTACCTTTTTTAATAACTGGAAGAACTTGACGATATTCTCCATCCATGGTCATAACTTTTCCGCCAAATGGAGCATTACAGTCTAAAATATCTTTTAGTGTTCGATCTAAAGCTTCTAAATATCTGTTTGTCATTGGGACTTCATTCCAAATTATGGCAGCTGCTACTCTAATAAGTTTCACAAGATCTTTTTGCTTTTTTATATTATATGGAATTTGATTGTACATCAAAAGGTAAATTAAACCGAGAGTGTGCAGTTCTACCACCCGGTAATAATGTTGCAGCTATATTGAGAGAGGTTGAGAAAAACTAAACAATGTGAAACGAACTATGAACTGCGAGAACCCTACTTATTTATTAATATAGTGCTAACAAATTTTTTTCTAAATTTTTTTGAGTTCTAATCTTTTTTTAATATTTTGAGTCATGATCTTTTTTTTTGAGGATTTAAAGTCAAATCTTTAACATTATTTTTTGTTCACGTTTGTTACTAACATATTTTTTTAGAGGATTTAAAGTTCAATCTTTAACAATATTGTTTGCTCACGTTTGTTACTAATTTTTTCTACAGAGGACTTCAAGTCAAATCTTTAACATTATTTTTTGCTCACATTTGTTACTAATCTTTTTTTAGAGGATTTAAAGTCCAATTTTTAACATTGTTTTTTGCTCACGTTTGTTACATTTGTTTTAATATTTAAATTAAATTTATTCTTATCTATTTGTTACATGTGTTATTTGTATTTAAAATTAAGGGTATTTTTGGAAAGAAAAGTCAAACCCAAAAGTGCTGAAAGGGGTAGTTTTCTTTATATATAGTATAGATATAGATATATAAGATTACGGTGTCAAATAATTTAGCAATACACACGATTTATTTCAAATATTATTAATATTCTCAGGTTCTCTTTATATGAAAAAAAAAGCACACTATCATAGTTTGTATAAGCAATTATAAACCAGCAAAATCAAATAATTCTTAAAATTAATAGTAAACAATTTGAATCATAATCACTTATAAATCAGCAAAGTCAAATAATCCATAAAATTAATCGACTTTGATTAGTTGTAACATGAAAGAAAAAGAAAAACTAAAATTACAGGTTAATTCTGATGCAGAGGGTTGAGAAAGGTTGAGAAAAACTAAACAATGCGGGAACGAACTATGAACTGTGAGAACTCTACTCATTGCTATTTTTAATATAGTGCTAACAAATCTTTTCCTTTAAGATTTGGAATCTTACTATTTTGCTCACGTCTTTTTTTTTGCTCACGTTTGTTACTAATCTTTTATTAAAGGATTTAAAGTCCAATTTTAACATTATTTTTTGCTCATGTTTGTTACTAATATTTTTTTAGAGGATTTAAAATCCATCTTTAACCATATTTTTTGCTCACGTTTGTTACTAATTTTTTTGTTGAGGATTTATAGTCCAATCCTCATCTGCTATTATTTTTGTTTAACAAAATTTAAAAAAACTCATAAACTCGTGAGGGTCCGTTTGGTTCGAGAATTAGGAGGGGAGGGAAGGGGAGGGGAGGGATTTTAACGGAGGGGAGGGGAGATATTTTTAATTAAAAACGTGTTTGGTTCGCAAGGGGAGGGGAGGGGAGAGATTTTAATATTATTTTACCGTTTTACCCTTAAACTTAATTAAATAAAAGAAATTGCTAGTTTTTACGATTTCAGAAACCGACGAAAGAGTAGCGCATATCTAAGCTGTTTATTTTATCTCAAACTGGCTCATGTATTTTGCTCCATGCATCGTATATATTTTTTTTTATAAGAGCAATTCTTTGAAATCCTTGCATTTTTTGCCAATTACTTCCATAAAAAAATAGCACATCTCTTAATATATAATCAAAGTTGTTATAAGAAAAATATAACAAAATAATAAAATTTGTTACAAGAATAAGATAACCTAATAATAATATGATTGTTGCAAAATAATATAATCTAATAATAATAAAAGTTGTTGCAAGGTTAATATTGAGATTTGAAATTAATTTAAGGATAATTATGACAATGCAATAAAATTTTAAAAAGATTTGCTCCCCTCCCCTCCCCTTCTACAAATTGAACCAAACACATCAAATTAAAATTCTCCCCTCCCCTTCCCTCCCCTCCCCTCCAAAACTCTCGAACCAAACGAACCCTGAATGACAAAACAACGTTTCTGATATTATTTAGTAGATTAGTTAGTGATCATTCAAGTTTTTTATTTTAAAGAATAGTGATCATTCAAGTTGTAAGTTTCTTTATTTATTGACCTCTTTTTTTCCCCAAGAAATACCTTTGTTTTAGAAGTTGGTAAGCAAAAGTTTGTTTCAGAAGTTGGTAGAAATGTCTTCGTGTGTAGTTGCTAATAATGGTGATAAAAGATGATTAACGGATATGATTAGTGATAAAGATTATTAATCCACGTGTTATTTTATAATTGAATATTTGTATTTAAAATGAATATTTGTATTTAAAATTAAGGGTATTTTTGGAAAGAAAAGTCCAATCGAAAAGTGTGTTGAAATATGTAGTTTTCTTTATGTATAGTATAGATATTAATAAGTAGGGTTCTCACAATTCATAGTTCGCTCCCTCATTGTTTAGTTTTTTTAAACTCTCTCAGCCTTCTGCATCAGAATTCAGAATTAACTTGTAAGTTTTTTTCTTTTTCTTTCATGTTACAACTAATCAAAGTCGATTAATTTTATGAATTATATTCACTTTGCTGGTTTATAAGTGATTATGATTTAAAAATAATTTTGTTATATGTCTTGACAACATTTTGTTTATAAATCAATATATCAATAATTTCTATTAATAATTTAAAATTTAAAAATTTTAATCAAAATAATACAAACAAACATAATAAAATAACGCGTTAGCGCAGTATAAAGAGCGGACAAACGGGCACGATAATGTCCGTCTTTCCGCTAGTTGAAATAATAAAGGTCTGGGTCTAGCTAGAGATCAACCTAAAAATAATTAAAGCACAAGTTGAAATGGCCTTAACCCAACGTCTTACAAACGGTTTTGGGACATTTGTGGGGTTAAAATTTTCCACGCAACAATCTCTTAGGTTTTGTTTTTTTGTTTTGACAAGAACAATGTCTTGAAGATGGTTTATTTCCTCCACAATTGACAGCAAACAATATTATCTATTTATCTTTGTTCCAAAGTAGGAAAACCTTACTTTATGCACAACATAAGCCGTTTTTAACTTTAATTCACCCACAAAGAGGGGGAGTTCCAATTCACTTGAATAATATTATGAGTTTTACAGAATCAAATATATTCATGGACGGATTCAGGGATGGGTTAATGATTTAATTTTAGTTTTAACAAAAATTGAACAAGAGCAATGTTATTTGAACAACCATTTGCTAACAACTTTTATGACAACCTTCTTTTTCTCTTTTTTATTGGTCAAAAACAATAGAGAGAGAGAGAGAAAAAAAAAGAGAAAGAGAGAGAGTTAGAATATAATGTGAGTATGAGAGAGAAAATTATCTAAAATTGTCGTAAAATGGTTGTACAAATATCATTTCTCAATTGAATATTTACCACAAAAAGTTAATATTTGATTTCCTTACCTTTAACCGAACTCCAAATTATCAAGGTCTCTTTCCGCTAAGAACCGAAAGATTAATATAAAAAAAAATTGAATTTGATTTGATTTTCAAAACATAATCGTCTTTCTCTTTTAATTAGTGACATATTTGTAAAATCATATTTGACCTCACTTATCAAGATTTTTGGATTCGTCCTTGCATATATGTACTTTGCTGTTTTATGCTATTAGCATGAATGTTGTGAGTTTGTCCCAGATTTATCATACTTGTTTTTAACGACTTTGAATTTATATTATGTCGATTTATTCTATCAATTTGAATAAATAAATATAATTTATTTTTGTCAAAAAATATATTTCATCTTATGTATATTTATGGTATCTGATTTAAAGTTTTCTTGATCCATCACCGAATGTTTATGGTACTTACTTTGTTCGTGGTGTGTATCAATTTCTCACTAGTTATCAGGTGAACATTTCAGATGTAGATTTCGAGTTGGTGTGGCATAAAAAAGTTTGAAGGTTTCAATATTTGTGTGGTGGTTACTTCAAAACAAGTTGCCTACTAAGGATAATTAGGTTAGGCGTGGTGTTATTCAGGTTGAAGATCATTTTTGTGTAACAGGTAGTGGTGAGATGAAATTGATTAATCATTTATTCCTTCACTATAGTTTTTTTTGGTTCTCTTTGGTATTTGGTTCGTGGATGGTTAGGGATTTCTTCGGTAAATCCTCGTTCTATTTCGAATCACTTTGTTCAGTATGCTATTTTGACAAGTGGTTTGAAAGCGAGAAGATCCTTTTTGCACTTAATTTGGTCTACTACACCAGTTTTGCTTGTTAAAAAAAAATTGGTTTACTACTATGTGGGTTATTTGGCAAGAACGTAATGACAAGGCCTTTAACCAAAAGGAGAAATCGATATCACAATTGATCGATAAGGTCAAATATGTGTCTTTGTCCTAGCAGAAGCCTAATACTACATTTATATCTCTTGAGTTTGTTGGTTGGTGGCATCGTCTATCTGACTGTTTGAGTGTTGGTTAATTGTATTGCTTTGTAATCTTTTTATCACGGTCTTTGTCTTTAATGGGTGTTGGTTAACTGTTTTTGTATTTGAACTATTTGCTTCTTCTCGACACACCTTGTGCTGAGGAGTGGACATTTTTGTGATTAATATATTTCATTTTGGCTTGTTTAAAAAATTCAATTTCACTTATATTTTATGGGTCTTGTTAACTAAAAGTAAAAAGAAAAATCGAATTTTACATTGAAAATAATATATTTTTTAACTTTCAAAATGTAGAATACACAATTTTTAAGACAATATTTCTTTTTATAATTTCTTAACAATTGCTCTGGAGTACTTGTTAAGATTTCCCAATTGAGGAAGGTGTACAACTTTTTGTAGAATTTCCTTTTATAAAATTTAAAGCAAAAATTAGAGGAATGCTTATTATTAAAATGCATATTATCCTCGATGGTTCTGTACTTGCAACTTGATCGATCAATAAGTCCCACAAAGAGAGTAAATAGTTTGTGGAAACTTGATAAGAAGACGTGGTCCTTTTAATTTTCTGCTTTAAAGTGGAGACAAGAGCATCTTAGAGACACAACTGTGATAAATCAGCTTGGATTTGTGGAAACTTGATAAGAAGACGTGGTCCTATTAGTTTGAAAAGAATAAAACGTTTTACACTTGGGACCTCATAAATTGTTTTCTTAGTAACCAAACAAGCAAAACAAGCTCATAAATTTTAGAAATGTACATGTCCTTGTAGACAGTTTTTTTCACCTTCTTCACATTCATTAATTTTGATAGAGAGAAAAATAAATAATGTCGGCAACTGCATATAAAGAATTCTACATAGCTAGTAAATGTAATTTCGAGATTGAGTAAAACATATCATCAGTGTAAGTCATCTTCTCAACTAAGTTTATGCCCCCTGCTAGTTTTTTCTTTTACGCTAAAGATATCATCGGTGTAAGTCATCTCAACTAAGTTGACACTATAAACATCAATATGTTTTTGCGGCACCAATATATTAAATAATAAAAATGAGAGAATGAACAAAATATGTAGGACCAAACCAAAACCCACGGAAAATATATAAATCCAAAATACCCTAAAGTTTTGGGTTGGATCACCGAAAGATATCGCTAAATTTCAATATACCGATCATCTAAATGATTTTTCTTCTTACAATCCTTTTTTTAGTACATTTAAATAATCCTTTTTTAAGTACATTTTAAGTACTAAAACACCCTTATTAATTGTAGTTAGTGGAGTAGTTAAGTTGGATGAAATTCAATAAATAAGGGTATAATAGTGGAAAGAAATAATAAATGCCGCATTGGTATTGTAAAGTGACAATTATTTTGAAAAAAAGAAAAAATGTTAAAGAGACAATAATTGTGAGACGGAGGGAGTATATGGAAAAGAGTATTTTTTTACAATTTTAATAGTTTGACTACACAAGTTTCAAAATATTTTTACTATATTTATTTTCTTAATTAGTGTCCCTGAAACAGTTAATACTTTTCAAAGAAAAAAAAAATGTATGCTCTCTCACAAGTTAATATTTGGCCCTATTATAAACCATTAAAAAGTGATATTAATTATGATTGCTTTCACAAGAGAAAAAAAATACGCCTTTAATGAAGAAAAAAAATAAGTGGAACCAAATCACATTGGTTATAGTGATTGATATTGTGAGGTTGTAGCCGAGTTGATAAGAGCTTGTGACTTAGTAAGCTTAAACTCTAACTTTGTAACTTAGATTGACGATCCTTTAATTTTTTACCTTTCCCAATACTTGCACATTTTTTTTAGGGAATACTTGCACATATATTTGATGTTTTGTTCTTTTGTTCAGATGTGTGCTTGTTCTTAATAATTTCAATCTAAGCAATTGCTTGAGGAAAAACAATGGGTTCAACCATGAGAGTTTGACACGCCTAAAAATGATCTCTTTTATGGCCTTATTTAGTTTAATAAATTAGTATTTTCAATTACTTTTATTTGTATTTTTAAACTTTTTTGTTTGTTTTTCTTTTCTTAGGGCAAGAACGAGATAATACGAAGAAAGTGAAGAAAAATAATGTATTTGATCAAGTCTTGGTAATAAATTATTAACCGGTGGAAATTAAAGGTTAAATCAATGCAAAAATGGTTGAAAAGTCAAGATAAGTGTTATTACGACAGTAGAAAAACCCCTTTTAAGTTGGAAAATGGGGTATTACTATTACATATGCCGGTAATGTTGTCTTATGACCATAAAATTTGTGGCCTTCGAAAAAAACATCGGTTGTGTTTTGTGCATGATTTGAAGAGTTTTAGACATTGATCTACATTGAAGCCTTGCCTGCAACTAAAGTTCGACCCTTGGCTTATAAATAACCCTCTCTTTCAGCCCTTCAATTATTATATTTGTATTCACTTTTTTACATAATTTTAGTATTTTCCCTTGAGGGCTAGGTTTTGGACTATAAAAATATCGGGAAATGCCAACATATTCCATAATTATGGTACATGTTAGTATATCAAACATTAAAAACTTAGGTTAAATATGTTTTTAGTATCTACAAATATACAAATTGTTTGCTTTATTTTCCTAAAAAAATTCTCCCACTTTTAGTCATTAAAAAAATTTCAATCTTTATTTAGTCCTTTTTTTTAAGTCAATTCATGTGTTGCCTTCATATTTTTGAATGAAATTTTCAAGAATGTTGACAATATTAAAAGAATTTTTTTAAAAAAAAGAATGTTATGGCAAAATATGAATGAAATATGAATTTTTAAGTGTCAATAACATAAAAAAAATCACATTTAATTCATGTTTTAACACAACACCTTCAAGCAAATAAACAACTTCAACAAATGACAAGGGATATTCAAACTCACCTTCTTAAAAAATCCATTTTTCCTCAAATCAATTAAACTTGAAACAGTGACAATACAATATACACATCAACATTCATCCAAAGAGTTCAAACAACACTAAAAATCATAGACAAATTACTATTATGCTTAAATATGTAAAACGTCACTGTACGTTTGCGTGTTTTTAGTTTGCGTCACTGCATTTTTTTCCTCCTTAAACAACCCCTATAAGTTATAAACGTTTTAATTGTAGTCCTTGCCGTCATCATCCATTACAAAAACGTATATGTGGCAAACTGAGGATGATGTGACAGTGTCTGACATGGGAGCCGACACTGATTTGGCAAAGTGGATGATGAGTCACACAGTGAAAGAGACCAAAACCAAAAATTGAAATTCGTAGAGGGCCCAAAATCGAAAAAACAAAATTCGTAGAGGGATCAAAACCAAAAAAATGAGGAGACAAACAATTCAAATTTAAAAACATTGATTATTCCATCTTGTTCCTATATTTCTTCCTCCATTTTCAGCTTAGCAACATACCTTACACAATGACTTGTTGCACATAATGAAATTACATTGCTTGAATTATACCTCCACACCAACGAACTCAGAATTCAAATTGAAGCTCTTGCGAGTATATGTAACCTACAAAAGTTGGTTCATTGCGTTTCAGATACTGATTTTGAAGACGTCATTGCTAAAGCTACTTCATAATTTGGTGACTTCTACAGAGGATGAAGCTTATTAACATTTGTGTATCATCAGTTACAGGCCAGTCCACTTATTTTTTAATCACAGTTTAAATGAAGGCTATATTTGAAACAAAAGTATCATCCCAAAATCATGTGTGAGTGCGCTCGCGCGCGCGTGTCTATATATATATATATATATATATTGACCGATTAAAATGCAATTTCATGATAAATATGGTTACAAAATGATTCATAATTGAACTTATATATGCAGGTTTGTTTTTAGGTTGCTGAAATTTCTTCTGATCTTTACAGTTTTATGAAATTTAGGTTGTTGATTCTGCTCATTGTGCTTTACTCAAGTTTCTTTTTCTTCAATCATGTGAACCACAATATGGGTTTATTAGATCTTGAATTTTTAAAGCTGAAATCCATGATCCCTACAAGGAGTTTATTATTGAAAATATAGAGTGTTTATCTTCTAAGTCGTATGTTAAAGCTGATATTCTGTTGAAAATGGAGGAAGAAAGATAGGAAGAAGATGGAATAACCAATGTTTTTAAAATTTGAATTTTTTGTCTTCTTGTTTTTTTGGTTTTAGTCCCTCTACGAATTTGATTTTCTTGGTTCTGGTCCCTCAACGAATTTCTCTTTTTGGTTTTGATCCCTCTCACTATGTGACCCATAATCTATTTTGCCAAATTAGCATCAATTGTCACGTCATCCTCCGTTTGTCATGTATACATTTTTGTAACGGATGACGACGACATATACTCCCTCCGTCTCACAATAATTGTCACTTTAACATTATTTTTTTGTCTCAAAATAATAGTCACTTTAGAATATAAATGCATCATTTATTATTTTTTTCCACTACCATACCCTTATTTATTGAATTTCATCTAACTTAACTACTCCATTAGCTACAATTAATAAGGGTATATTAGTAAATAATATTGATTTTACCATTGAAATCAACATAATTAATTATTTTCTTAATTACCACGCACAAACCTTAAACGATTATTATTGTGAGACGGAGGGAATACTAAAATCAAAACGTTTATAACTTACATGAATTGTTTTAGAAGATAAAAATATAGGACGAAACACAAAAAACACGCAAACTTATAAGGATGTTTACCTATTTAAAGCTTACTATTACTATAAATAAATAAGACAAAGTCATAAAAGTCTACCTAGCTCAAATTTCAAGAACCCAACTAATCTCGAAACCCAAAATCTTATGAACTAGACAAGTTTGATAACATACGCATGTGACCTAAGTAAAGACATTAAAATACCGAAAGAGGTCGTATCGTCTGTCAAAATATCTTATGAAGCAACTCTAAACCAATACAACCATGGTAAAAGAAAATGAAAGGGAAATAACCTTCTAGAATTTTTCTATGGGGTAGGAGATAGATACGGTGGATCGTGTTATTCTTCTTAAATATTTTCCCCACCATTAAATCTATCACTAGCAGTGTAACTTTTTTACCATCCATAGTAAAATATCAAAGTGCAAATCCAAGTTAAATAAAACAGAGCTAAGAATTGTGTCAGAATATATATACCAAAATATCCAACATATTAATTTCTTCTTACATATCCTTCTTCCCTTTTAGATTCTCTCTCAATACCCCCCGTGTGCTCCCTCACTTCTCCCTCTCCATTAATTCCCTTTCCTCGAAACCATCACCTCTCTACTCCTCTCTCTGTATTCTCTCTCTCTCCCTCTCTCTCTACATACATATATATATATATATACAATTTTTTTTTATCATATTTATATATACCAACATAACATTCACATATAGTACAACACAAGTTACTACAACTTTCTCATGGCACCTATACTCTTCTTTGTTACTATCTTCACCATTCTTTTTCTCATTCACCGGAGAACACACCGGCGGCGATACAAGCTCCCGCCGGGGAGTCTCGGACTACCCTTTGTAGGGGAAACTATGCAACTAATATCAGCTTACAAAACCGACAACCCAGAACCATTCATAGACCAACGAGTGAACCGGTACGGTTCAATCTTCACAACTCACGTTTTCGGCGAACCAACTGTTTTTTCAGCTGACCCGGAAACGAACCGGTTTATTTTAATGAATGAAGGGAAACTTTTTGAATGTAGTTACCCCGGTTCAATATCGAACCTTTTGGGAAAACACTCTTTGCTTCTTATGAAAGGTTCACTTCATAAGAGAATGCATTCACTAACTATGAGTTTTGCTAATTCCTCAATTATTAAGGATCATCTTCTTCTTGATATTGATCGGCTTATTCGGCTTAATTTGGATTCTTGGTCCGACCGGGTTTTACTCATGGAGGAAGCCAAGAAGGTTAGCTACTTCATTTTTTTTTACCACGGTTTTTAGATTTTTTATTATTATTATTATTATAATTTGGTGCTGTTGCTTAATACTAAAGTGATTATTGCACAAGTGTTTATTTTTTATTTTTTTGTCAAGTACAAGTGTTTATTCTATACTCTATACTAGTAGTAATAAAACTAAGTGTTTATAAGTGTTTAGTATATAAGTGTTTATTCTATACTAAGTGTTTGCATATATAAAAGATTTTATAGAAAAAGTCAAAATAAATTCAAACTTTCCTCAAAAGAAAATAAATTCAAATTATTTTTATATGAATGATACTTTTTTTATATGAATGATACTTATTTTTATAAGTTATCATAAAGATATTATGAAAATCAGCTTAAATCATATTATAGACATTTTAAGAGTTGTTCATGTTCTTTGAAAAAAAAAAAAAAGTTGCTCATGTAAACTCTTAACCAGTTTTTTAGCTCAAACTCATGTGGACTGAACTCATGTAAGTTATAAAATATTAAAATGGATATAAATTTTAGCAGATTCTTGTGGCCCTGTTCATATTTTTTGTTTATTTATTTAAGAAAGCTATCACTATTCTTTTAATTTTTTTTAAAGAGTTTTAAATTTCTATTTTATTACATTGCAATTACTATCACATCAACAACAATGTTTAACTACAATTATTTGCAATCTCAAAGATTGCAACAACACGTGCGATTGCGACCTATAAAACCTTATGGTTGGTAATAAAGACATCTCATGTTTTATTCCATATTTTTTTAATTGCAAAATTGCATAATCATTTTCAATTTTTTTTTTTTTTAGATATATATACTTTTTTTTACAATAGATCACAAAATATTGTAAAGTTTATAACACTCGTTTACACTGCACACCAACTATTTGCGTTAAACTGTAGTTTAAAATAACTTTTTTTATATATTTATACATTAGAAAGAAAATATTAAAAATCTGTAGAATTTAGAATTTTTTATAATTTAAAGTAAAACCCTAACATAAAATATTATATATATATATATATATATATATATATATATTTTTTTCCATTGGCCATTATCATATCATATATAGCACAAAATTGGTGGGTAGGGGGCGCAAGAGGTGAGGTGGTGGACCGGTTTTCTGCACCTCACACATTTATTTGGATTTTGTTTGTTTCATTCAATAGTTTCTTATTTTATTTTTTATAAACTTTTCAAAATTAGTTAAAATTTCATGTATTCTTCTACCTGGATCAAGATGCTCTTCATTTCTAAAGAAGGATTATGAGCTATGAAACATGGATATCGGATACGATATAGATCCAACACGCCAATATAGTTAATAATTTTAAAGAATTATATGTTTTAGTGTAACTATATGTATCGACCGTGTCGGTATCAGACACGACATATGTTCGATACCATAACGTTTAATTTGAGAATTGTGCATGCTTCATAATTTGTGAGAAAGTGAAAGAGACATTAAAGTTTGGCATGTCTTACCAAATATGTTGGAAAATCTAAGTCCTACATAAATTAAAGGTAAAGTTTGAGTTTTTAAAGATAAACTTGAAACTACATGAAATCCTCCATTTATTTGAGAAATGGTAAGGATCTTGGTTCCCACTTTAGCTAATTCTGGATTGATTCGTACTGATCCTGTTTTAATTAATTTCTGAACTAATTATTATGTTAAAATGTGATTAGATTTATGTGTGTGACGGTATAATGAAACCGCAATTGTGATTCAGATTCCATGCCTTAGTACAGTGTGTCTAACTCTATGCATAAATACGAGGTCCTACATTAGCTGAATTGTTTATGGCTACAAAGAATATAATCATTCCCTATATATATTGTATAAACTATAGGTCATATAGCATGCACATGTTGGATGAATTTGTGGTGTGTGCCACATGTTATTGATTAGATTAGATTATACACTACTCTTTGTAAAAGATAAAAAGATTATACTCAAGTCAATATCTTCTTACTTTGTATTAATGGCAATAGTGAATACATTTTTTTTAATACGATACCAACTTATTACCCTTATCCTAAAAATGTAAAAAGAATCCCTCACGTTCCCATATTTGAATTGACAATGGTTGGGATGATGTTGATATTAGAGTTATTTGTTTTTACCATAATTTTGCTTTTGTTTGGTTACTTGCAGATAACGTTTGAGTTGACAGTGAAGCAGCTGATGAGTTTTGATCCAGGTGAATGGACTGAGACTCTAAGGAAAGAGTACGTTCTCGTGATTGAAGGATTTTTTACCCTTCCTTTACCACTCCTCTCTAGTACTTACCGCAGAGCAATCAAGGTAACACACGTGCACTTGTTTTTTTCCACCATCAATATCTCATATAGGTAGAATTTCTATTATGGAATTTATGACAAAAGTTTAAGGTAGACATTTATTCAGTCAGTATGTGTAGCTCAGTTCATACATTATTTCTTATCAATGTAAAATATCAATATGTTCAATTATACATGTAGGCAAGAACGAAGGTGGCGGAGGCATTAACATTGATTGTGAGGCAGAGAAGAAAAGAAAGTGTAACGGGGGAGACAAAAACTGACATGCTAGGTGCATTGTTGGCCTCCGGCGATCACTTTTCCAACGAACAAATAGTCGATTTCATGTTGGCATTGCTCGTCGCCGGTTATGAAACCACCTCTACCATAATGACATTCGCGGTCAAGTTTCTCACCGAACATCCTCAAGCATTGGCACAACTCAAGGTAAATTTAAGAATTTAAGGTTAGCATTCATAAGACATCTCAACAAATATTTATGCAACGATATCTAATTAGGTAATTGCGCAAAAAAAAAAAAGGGTATATTGTCTATGCATATTTTTTTGGTCAAACTAATACATCACATCTTTTCCTTAATAATAAAACACTGTATTTAATGAAGAATGAATGAAATGGGGTACTCTTATAATTATCCTGTTTTGTTTTTGTAGTATTATTTAGCTAGGGTATAGTGGACCATATATAGATATAGGTCCATGTTTATAGAATTACCCCACCACCGTGTCCATGTCCATCCCCATCGTTCATGTGGTGTGGTTTCCTTTGAAACCTCATTTTCGTTACCTGTTCTCTCCACTTCCCCCACCCTAGCTATATTATTGGACTTTTTTTTAATAACCCTGCAATTTTTAGAGAAAAGAGGCTTAATAATTCGGAATTCGGCCATGATGTCAAACTCAGGTTCACATTTAGTATAACGTTTCATTTCTCTAAAAAATGGATTATTAATCACCTGAAACTAATTGTTTCGTTCACTTTTCTTTTCACGCCTACCATAACAAAAATAAAATACTATTCAACCGATAAGGATTTGACTCAAACCTCTCAAGGCATGGGTCCGCTCAAAATTTCTTGAGAAAAGTTAAACTCCTGCTACAAGTAGCTTTGTCGGTGCAAATAAATATTTGTTTTGAAAACTTGATATTGAATCTAAGAACCGACTAATCCGATAAATCAATAATATCATCTACTTGTGGAGCTCTCTATGTGCTATCTAATCTTTGAAGCTTGATATAATCTTACTATGAACAGGCACAACTCACATATAATTTTTTATTCTATCAAAAGGAAATAAGATAAACTATCCATAAAAGAAATTATCTTAGAAATATAAGATAGAAGACTTGCTCATAAACTACTGATAAATACATAATTTTCTATGAAAAAGTTTTTTAAAGTTTAAACAATGCTAAAGGAACTTGTTTACATTTTTCTTTATAAAAATTAGACACATGTTTATTTTGACTGGGAGTGAGACAGGGTGAAAGACAAAAGGGGAAAGAGATTTGATGGCTTGTTTTGTTGGTTTGTGCATGTTTGATACTTAAACAGTTTTGAATCGGTGATATTGAAACTTGGAGTTAAAGGCTGTCCCCTAAAACTTTACAGTGCAGTGAATGAATACAGTTGAAAATTTGAAACTCATGCATTGGCTTGGACAGAGCAACCATCAAAGAGGACTATGTGGGTAGGTGTTGGGTTGGGGATAGATTAAATAATATTTTACCATCAATATTAAAGCTAAGTCTTAAGGTAACCTTATTATCATTTGAAGAAAAATAAAAGCTACTTGAATAAAAATTAAATTAAAAACTTAGAAATCAGGCTTACAAGTATTTTATGGACTTTATTTAAGAAATCTATAGAAATAAATTGGCAAATGCTAAATGTGTCCTTAACGTTAAAAAAAATATTTCTTTCTTTAAAAAAAAGAACTACTATTAATAAAGAGTCGGTCTAGAAAGTCAAATTTGTGGACCGGCTTGAACTGCATGTTTCGTAGCTTTGGTGTCAGTAATTAAAAACTCAGAAAAAATTTCAGAACTAATGAAGGGACTTATGTGTCATTTTGTAAAGACTTGGTTTGAGCCTGCCCTTGTTTGGAGAACTAGTTCTGTTTTGTTGCACTGCAAATTTATGTATAAGGTCCCTTCCCTACAGTGCCATGAGAAATCGTGCTTTACTCATTTCGAGAACCATTTTGTTGACCAAGTGATGCAATTGCAAATACAATCAAAGATTATGATATAGTAGCAGCAAGGTTTTAAAAAGTTTGTGAAAACGACCGTGACAAAACAATATCGATAGTGTCCATTATCATGATTAATTTACAATACGATGACCGCAATCCGTATGCATCATCGTGATAGTTGAAGCCGCGAATTCCTTGACGTAATCCCGCAAACACTGTTTAAAACATTGTCATATAGCATCAATAATATAATTTTGATGTAACTGAGAATTGCATTGTGCGGTCAATTATATAAGGTTACAATTCATAATTGGCTTAATTGCACTTTTGGTTCTCGCATTTTTATTAGTTCACGAAAATGGTCACGCCTCTTTCAAATTGAACAAAATCGTCCCCAAACTATCATGTTTTTTTGCAGTTTTAGTCCTACCCCCTATTTTCACCTCCAAAAATGCACAATTCACCATCTGCAACAAGCTCTAACAATTCACCAGCATCCAAAATTCTCATTTCAGCGTGAACTTAAGCCTCTAAACAATGATGGTGAACTGTTGAAGTTTGTTGCAGATGGTGAACTGTGCTTTTTTGAGGTGAAAATAGGGGGGTAGGACTAAAACCGCAAAAAAACATGATAGTTTAGTGACGGTTTTGTTCGATTTGAAAGAGGCAGAACCATTTTCGTGAGTTAGTAAAAATGCGAAGACCAAAAGTGCAATTAAGCCTTTATAATTTGTAGTCCTATAACTAGGAAGTTTGAAAGGTGGTGTTTAGACTCAAATAAATAATTTAGCTATTTAGTTTATAAGTAAAATTATATTAATATATCTTTCTTTTGAGTCGTTTTTAGTTGGACCTTTTAGCTAGACCTTTAGTCTTTAGGTCCATTAGAGTTATTATCCATTATCCTTCCTATATATATATAGTGTCTTTGAAACGCTGAAAATAAATTAAATGAATGAAAAGTTATTTTATTTTATCTTATTTAATTTTGCAGGAAGAGCATGACCAAATCAGAGCAAAGAAAAGTTGCCAAGACGTACCATTGGAATGGACAGATTACAAGTCAATGGCATTTACTCAATGTGTAAGATCATTAATATTCTGCTGATTCAAAACATCAAAAGTAAAACCCGTTTCACATACAAAAAAAGCACAACATGTTATCTTCTTGTATTAATAATCTTGTCCTTGTTTGTTCTATGTAGGTTGTGAATGAGACTTTAAGGATGGCAAACATAATTGGTGGGATATTTAGGAGAGCAACGACAGACATCAATATCAAAGGTATATACTATGGACAAAACATAATTTAAAATCAAAACATATATTTTGAATTTTAATTTTTGACTTGTAATATAGGCTACACTATTCCAAAGGGGTGGAAAGTCTTTGCATCATTTCGTGCAGTACATCTAAACCCTGATCATTTCAAAGATGCACGCACCTTCAATCCATGGAGGTGGCAGGTAGCTCACTCTCTCATTTCATCTCTATAGCCAGGTGATGTGACATTAGTCTCGGCAATTGCATACAAAGGATGAGCAATTTACGCAGAAAAAAAACCACGAAAAAGTATATTACTATTTGTACTCACTTAACTCATTAAACAAAATGAGGCCTTATACCTTATAGCTGAATCTCTAACAAATCCTTACTCTATGTTTAATCACACATAAGGTTTTAAATCTTGGTCATGGCAACGGTTGTGGCCAAATACAGTTAATACAATATTAATCCCAGAGACAAAAAATATATTAGTCATGTAATACCTTATATGGAAAACGTGATCTCATCTTTGGATTGCTGTGTGTGCTAATTACTAACTTATAATGGAAATTGCAGAGGAAATCAGAAGCAACAAGCCCTGCAAATGTGTATACACCGTTTGGTGGAGGGCCGCGGCTGTGTCCCGGTTATGAGCTAGCCAGAGTTGTGCTCTCGGTATTTCTTCACCGCATTGTAACTCGTTACAGGTACAATATAACCACAGCATTTTTCTTATTCTCATCTTTGTTATGAAGTACAAGCACTTCTTGTATCACTAACATTTTGTTTCAATTGTATGAATGCCTCAGTTGGTCTCCTGCAGAAGAAGATAAATTGGTGTTTTTCCCAACAACTAGGACGCAGAAGAGGTTCCCTATCATAGTGAAGCGTAGAGTGGAATCCAAATTATGTAATTAATTAAAGCGCCGTGAGAGAACACAATACAGAGAAGCAGATCGATTGTAGATGAGTTTAATCAGTTTTAATTAATGTCCAATATAAGTAATAATACAGTTATATCTACTAGTTTAGCAGTTCATATGCTATTTTTTCCTTTTATGCTTATAAGATAAGATAAGATGTCTTGTTAAATCACTTGGAAATGAAAATATAATATAGTATAGTTTAATCAGTTCATGATCTTGGCAAATTCTTATAAATCCTTTAATGTATAATATCATACTAAATCTTTACCAGAACTCAAGCTTTGGCCTGCTTTTGGCCAAGTACTACAAGGTGATTCTGTGCTGGACCTGCGACATGATGCATTGCCCCTTAATTGTTTTTTCTTTTTTAATGATAAATCTTTCAATATAATTAACAAATTCACTTTGATTGTATATTAATAATATAAACGTAAGTAAACGTTGTCTTTTGGTAAATATGTTTATATTGTACTTATGCCAATTCTATTGTATTATTGCCCAAGTATACTATTTGTGTCTTTCTTTTTCCAAATGAAACCTCCAATTCTTTTGAAAAATGAAGATGACCCCAACTCATTATTTGGCTTCAGTTATGAGTAGTTAATACTAATATAATTTCCCTATGTCGCAAATATGTGCTCTCATTGTCCAATCTCTTCCACGCTCCTATCCCATAATCCTCATGCATAGGATTTGGCGTACTCATTGTTCAGTCTCTTCCATGATCCTATCCCATAAACCTCACGTGCAGAAAGATTTACATTTACTACATAGCTAAGATTCTGAACCTAATCATGACAAAATCAATTAACGGGTGATTTTACTTGAAAGTTTCACTATTCAGTCAAATCAAGTAAGAAATTAATGATATTAAGATGGTATTAGCGAAAATCCACTTGAAAAACCAATTAGAGAAACAACATACACAATAGCATGGACATTATAATTGAACTTCCTCTACGTGACATTCAAGATCGAGAAAAGGAAGTAATTATTTGTTCATCACACTCACGAGTCTTGCAGAAAGTCTCGCCATGTGTTAAAATTACTAACATACTGCCTTAACAAATGCAAATGGTAAAACCAAGTAAACACGGTTAGCACAATCACTACCATTGACATTCAAGTAGTATTAACTATAGTACCCAAAAATGATAAAAACTGAATGAAAATGATAAAACTGAATGAAGTCTGTAAATGCAGTTTCTTTTACTGACTTTCAAGTGAAGTATCCAAAAAATTAAAATCTAGTAAGCATCAACTTTTACCCTCATAATAGAGTTCAAATTATCATGCACTGACTTTACTAACAACAGATATGGAGAGTCAAGGGGGCGTAAAACCAGACAGACAGTTGCAAAGCTCAGCTTTCAAAACTGCTATATTCATGTTGCATTAAATCTTCACTGGGTGTATAGTATTTTTCCGGAGAGAACGAACCCAAGTTAGATACTTGGCTTGTATAAAGGCAGGCAAATCTCTTAACCTGCATCATGCGCATAACACAATTTCATTAACTTAATGACAATTCAGTGAGGTCAATTTTATTTACTTAATTTGATCTGGAGAGAATAATATTCATTCATTTTAGAAGTTTCTAAATGGAAAAAAATGATGCAATATGCAAGCATACTGACACCTTGAGGCACAATTTAGCAATGGTTGGTATCCTATTTCACATTAGTACAATCTCCTAATGGAATGGCCATACAAGTTTGAAAATAAACTGCAATAATAATTGTGTGCAGTACCAAAGAATGTTGGTTTTTACCTGATGAGCAAAGCGCGAATTCTGATAACCAGTCTTCATCAGTTGTCCCCATGTCTCGTGAAACTGCAATGGTTTATTTTAAATAATATAATGTGAGTACTCTGTCAAGTAGAACGAGAACTACTGATCGAAAAGGTTACAGGTTTTCTACCTCTTGGTGTAGTTTTCTTAGGGCTTCTTGATGATCTGATCTCACTTTCTCTCTTTCATTCTGTTAAAATACCTATTAGCTACTCAAAAACAAGTGCCACTATGCATATAACACGAGAGAAACAGAAAATGAACCAAAAAGACCTAACCTCCAATTGCTGAATTTTTGAACTGAACTTCTGCTTGGTATCATCATCTTGACTAGCTGATCTGAAAAATTGTAGACTACTACTAAGAATGCAACCAGATAGTAAGACATCACTAACAACATCCAGATTTACACTTACTTGAGAGACTGATTCAAATGCATTTCTTTCTCAATGTCATCACGATCGTTCCTCAGAGATCTAAGTTTCTGCAAACAAGACAACTTACATAAAAATTATCATCACCCAAAATGTTTACTTAGCTTGTTTGGTGGTGTTAACTGAGTCTGGCAAATCGCAAAAGAAAACATAATTAAAATTGTAGGAAGACCGTGTGATATTTTTTGTGTGTGAATTAAGCATATACTCTATAGTTTCATTTTACATTTTTAAAATGCCACACTATTTTATTGACAACTAATAAGCACCTTACGATCATCCCTCAATTCCCAGAGAAGTTGAACCTCCTTCTCAAGTTCTGGGATAACCAACATGGTTCTCCAACCTGCTCGTGAACATATTGAACAATAATCAAGTTCAAATCATTTGAAGAAATAATAAATATACATGGTTTTATAAGAAAGGAAATCCGGGTTTCCGCAGAAAGTATTTGAGCTTCGACCAATGCCTTACTTTTATATTACTTTTCTAGTATTCTATATCTCTTTCGTCTTATTATTAGGAACCAAAGATAATGCCCAAATGATGAAAAAATCTAATCTATATAATAGAAGAGTCTTAAGGACTAATATACCAAGAGTTTTTTTGCTGCTCAGTATATCTCCATAAATATGATCCCCAGCATATAGTATCTGCAAGTATTACCAGTTTCACAGAAAGCTTCTGTAAATGTCGCAACTTAGAATTCATAAAATGGCACCTACCATGTTTCCTACATAAGTAATATGCTCTTTAAATCAGAAACACAATTCACAATAAAAATTACTGCCATTTATACAAGCAACCAGTATATTTTCATAAAAGAAAATGAATACCTGTGAACTCGTTTCTATTTTAAGCAGGGGATACAGATGACTGACATTGCCTCCCTAAAATGGAATCACTATATATAGTAAAATATATTGAGGTATAAATTTAATTCAATGACCTACAAGTAAATATTAATATACCTGGAAAACCTTATGAGCATTGTTCTTATCTTTTGTTGATATCTTTGCAGCGAAATTACCCACCTTTAAGAAGACGCGCAAAAAAAGACAATTCAGAGCAAGATCACAGAAGAAATTAATACAACTATTTGATGTGCTGTTGTGACCTGAGGCAGAGGAGAGCCATTATTTGTATTACGGAGCACTCCACTCTCAGGCTCAACCTCAAACAGGTTAGCATGATTATCCTCCTGAAAAAAATTTGGCTTTGCACTGCATGAATGATAGTTGGTAAAGTTGATCAGGTCAGCAAGGAAATCTATAATTTACTTGGCTTCATTCCGCATAAAACCCAAAAATTTAACATTCCAGCACAAGAACCGAGTCAAATTGGACCAAATTCTCTTGAGTTCCTCTTGCACATCTTGTGCTAGGGGGAACCGTTTTCGTGGGGTGTGTGTGTGTGTGTGTCTGTGTGTATTCATTTTGGCTTGTTCAAAAGAAAAAACTGATTGAAGCACTACATGATTGCAATAATAGTGTTTGAGCATTAAGGAAAACATAGGGCACAATTTAATAGTGCTACTTGAAAAGTTACTTTAAGCAGAGTGATGACAAAAAAAAAAATCAGTTGCAGTTGCAGATTTTCAGATAAGAATGATGACCTTCCAGTGATGACAACATCAAAGTATTCAAGCCAGTCAAAATTAGTAGTGTCATTCACCCCACCGGAGCCACAGATGAAATTCATGACAACACTTGTATAGTCCCATAAACTGTAAAAAAATAGAGAGGAATCTTTAAAATTTTAGATAATTGATTGTACAGAAAGAAACCGTAGTACAAGTGTATTTAAATTATATCTTTGATCAGGTCAATAAGATCAATGCATAATAAACTGCAAGCAAACTTTTCAATGCAGATTTCCTTATCATGAACTGGCTTTTGCAAAAGCTTAAACTGTTGGGCGAAGGCACATGAATGATTTGTAACATTAATCTCTACTTTTAGGTTGAAGCATGCAATACCTTGTGCTGTAATTAAACTTTTAATTTAGAAGACATGGATTCTTAGATACTATGTCAAGAACCTACTATTCCAAAAGCATGTTCAATAAAGAACATGAATTATTTTAGAGAAATGACAGTGTGGACTTACCACATAGAAATGACAGTAAAGAACATGCTGTAATTTATTTTTATACTTTTCTTCTTTCGAGAAATCACCACTACCTGTTTGTCACCAAAAATGTAGCTCGTCCAGATTCTTTAAGCATTTTAAGCATGGGAACTATTGACTCATCTTCATGGATATACCTAATAATATTTTAAATTTCGGAAAGAATATGACAAGTCAGATAATTTCATCACAAATCCAGAGATATATGAAACTTTACCACATAAATTTAACATAAAATCAATGGTATGCACTAGAGTTGTCAAAAAAGCCCTAAATTGAAAGGCCCCAATTATTAGGTTATGGTATGCAGAAAAAAAACTAATTACCGCGTAAATAACACTGATTGTTCATTTGTTTGTCCATTTTTTATTATGATGTAGCTGTGACTTTACATCTATACCTCTTGGGATCTTCTGCAAGCTTTTGCTTCAAGGTTCCATCTCGGTGGCACATATCTACAGCATTTCGAACATCTTTGTAGAGACAAGCATAACTGGAATGACAGCTCATAAACAATATTTAAAATGCTCGGTCATTTCTGCTTTACACCATCTATATTTGAAACATTTGAAAAGAAAAAAATGGTTTGTCCACTGCCCAATACACATTTATTTAACCTTCCTAATATTCACTGGTTATTCAGTGTCCCGTACTCTTGCAGAAACAAACAAGTTTAGCAGCACGCAACCATAACCTTTAATGCCTTTGAGGGATGTTGAAATCAACATTCATTGTAAACTATTAGTGCTCCGTTAATGTTCCAAAATAAAGAAGCCCACCTATGCCTCGTAGGTAATACATCATTACACATGATAATTGATAATAATACTTTTTTTAGAAGTCAGCCAAGATTGAATTCTATTGCTAAGCAATAAAAATAACAAATACCTTTGTCCCTAGTATGCAATTGATCTTGAAAGATGCAGGCATGTAAACTCGATAAAATAAGAATCATGCAAGCAGTTACAGGACTTACTCATCAGACGGTAGACTTCCAGGATTTCTGTCACTAAAATCAACCAGTTGCGCAAATAAGTAGGCTTCGGCAAGTGAAAAGAGTGTGTCAATTAGAGCATATTCTGGCTCATCAAAAGAATTAGATACTAAAAACTTTCCGTAGGCCTCAACTTTCCGGTCTTTTGACAATTCCTCAAAACCATGATAAGCTATTTTCACATACTTGTGGCAATCCATCTAAATACATGAAGCGGTAAAACAATCAGTACAGAGGCAAAAAAGGATATTAGAAGAAATCCATGCAATTTCTTATCTCTTATTTCCATGGTAATTATGGAGAGGTATAAAACATTTTTTTGGTCTTGACCTTCAAGATGTTGCCTCTCTTTTTGTCAAGAACCAAACCTCTAACCATGTAGCTTGGATTAAAACTCCAATTCAGTAGCTACAGGGAAAAAAGTTCATTTAGCCAAAATACTACACAGCTTAAGATTAGTAAAGCCAAACAAATTTAATTGAACAACATTCAAGCAGGGTGGATGAAAAAAAAAAAGGCTGACGTTTTCTAGTGTATGGGATTGCTACGAAATTAATAGTAAACAAGGAAGCTCATTGTCACATAGATACAAATTTTGATGGATAATTGGTCACACTAAAAAGGTTTGATTCAAAATGAAAGGTATGGAAGACAGTTCAGGTAGCATCCATTGGAAAAATATAGTAGAATATCATCTAAGGGTGATTGAACATATATGTAGCACACCCGTACGAGTATCGGGGAGGATAAATTTAAATGGTTTGTCGTCAGACATTATTCATGATAGAATATTTCGAAGTTGTTTGATTTATGCAGCCAATGATAACTAGTGGAACATTGTTTGGTTTTCCTATAATTATAGAATGAGCAATGCTATATCTCTAGAAAAATAACATCAAGAATAAAGAGCAGCCAATCACAATGCACTATTTGCCACAATTCAAGGAGGTGTGGCTGAAAAATAGGAAGTGAACAAATAAATCATGCAATTAAAACTTGCCAGCTGTGTCTTGAAAAATTCTTGATGCTATTTTTCTAGAGAAATAACATTTTCCTTATAGAATGAGCACAATTCATCTCGAGAAACAGTTGATGAACACAAAGTGAGTAAATAAACGCTAAAAATAAATACAACACTGCTTCTATCATCACTAGCATGAGGAGAAACAAAATTAAATATGGTAGAATCAGTAAAAGATTAACCAAACAAACCTCAACAGGATATTTCAAATTATGAACCAGCTTTCGGACTGTGTGTTTATAAGTAAGGGATTCAAAAGTTTCAGGCTTGTATTGCGCCAAGGTATAATCCATGTCAAATCCCACAGCATTAACGTTCATCATATTCAGTGGCCGGTTACAGAAGATCTGCTTTTCTGTATCATTTTTAGTTTTGGCACTTTTGCTGGCAGGAGATTCCACTGAGATTTCGTCCATTGAAAATTATGAATGCAACTGATTAGGTCCTGTTAGATTTCAACAAGGCATTAATGAAAATTATGTTTTAGATGATATGCAGCAACATTGATCAATATCCTTGACTTTCAATAAAAGCTTCCTCAAAAGGAAGCACTCAAGCACCCAAACAATTAACCTTATCTTGAGCATGAAAGAATTATTATAAAGCACAAACAGAAACACAACATACTAATGTTCAAACAAACACCTGAACTGAACATTCAAGATCTCAATCGAAATAATCTCATAAGTATATAATAATTTAAATGAATGTATCTAAAATCTCGCCGCGTCTCATTCTACATAAAATTAGAACAGATTATAAGCACGAACAAATCACTTTTCTTAACGATAAATGTGATTAGAATCAACAATATGTTATAATGCCGTAACAAGATTCTTGAAACCTTGCATGATAGGTTCAAACAAATTAACACCTGAACTGAAAACTCAGTTTCTCAATCGAATCAATCTCATATGTAATATTCTGAATCTGAGTGTATCTATTATTCTCGTCATATCTCATTTTGTATACAACTAGATCAAATTAAGTATGAACAAATCACTTGCTTAAATGATAAACTAAGCTAGAATCAACAATATATTAGTAACAAGGTTCAGGAAACATAATGTTGATTGTAGCATCTAATGAAATATATCTAATATTCTGAATAGAATGCATCTAACATTGTCGTTACATCAAAAAACAAATTAAGCACAATCAAATTAATCACTTAAACATAAATTCAACTGTAATCAACAGCAAAATTACTTGCTGAATCAAATGCATGACAAATCAAGCACGAAAAAATGGCTTGCTTAAACGAAAAATCAAACTAGAATCAAAACGTAATCGGAAAACCTTGAGGAAAAAGAAAACGAAAGCGAATAAACGAAGAGGAACCTGCGATAGCGAAGTGATGAGAGCGAGAATCGGAGAAGATTTAAGAAGGGAAGCGAAAACGATGAGATGAAAGAAGAGGAGAGAAAAACGGTTATGGAGAGAGAAAGAAATGAAATGAAACAGTTTTCGTGTTCTCATTTTGCCTTAAATAGACAAAGTGAGATTGAAATTGAAATTGAAATTGCGCTAAATATAAATGAAATGCAAATGCAGTTGCAAAGAAATTTGTAAACATTGGTGGGAAAATGAAAAATAAAGAAGCGAAATGTGAAACGAAGAAACACAATGCCACGTGGACAAGAATCAGCGACTCGTATGCATTCACGCAATTTTTGCCTTTTTTTAGGAATACTCCAGTCACAGCCATGGGATTGCACAACTCACACGCATCTATGCGGTTTAATCAAAATCGGATGATTCATATTTTAAAGATGGTACTTTTAAATTAAAAAATATCAAAATATATTATAAAATTTAGAACGTTGATATCGATCAAACGATTGATCTATGTGTCCACTTCTTGTTCAAATCCTGAATTATGTTGTTTCATTTTTGTTTCATATTTAAGTGAACATTTGTTTCATGAATAAGAAATTTATTCCTTAAAATAACTTTATTGAAAAGCTTTTACTAAAAAACACTTTTTCGGAAAATAAGAATGGGAATATTAATCTCAAGTACTTTTAAAAAAATATATTGGTTAATACTTATCATATTATTTGGATGGTTCATAAAAATTAGGTATGGATTGTCATATTCTTTATACATTCACTTATCCCTTACACAATTTTTATGAATGTCCCGAAGAAATGATTTCATTTATTTATGCAAAGTTAGTTTTGAGTTCCACTTAGTGGATTTGATAAAATCCACCTCCTGGAAAGTGGTTTTTTGGCCGACGGTCCGGTCAATTTTGTTCCTTTTATGAGTTAGATATGACTCATCTTCTTTGTTGACACTGCTAAAGATCTGTGAGCTGGATAACATAGGATATTTGTGGTTGTCCGACTCTAGTAAGTATGCTTTGTTTAACACTTTTCTCAGTTGGTTTGGTTCTTTTATGTTCAAGGCTTTGTAGATGGTTTGTTTCAGAGGTATTATTGTTGGTTTTTAGAACAATTCACGTCTTATATGACCAATCACAAGATTTCAAAATGATAATTTACAAGGATTGTCGTCAATTGACATCCCCAACATTATACCGGACTCATTCAATCAAGAGTTACCAACATTAATATCAACTAGTAAACTATTATGAAAGTTCACCTTCAACCTAGAAATCAGTTCAAAAAGCAAATTAGTGGCTTTGTGTGAATATTACACCAACTCTTTCTAACAACAATCAAAGTATCATATGTAAACCGAAGATGACTAACTTTGAACACATCATCATCTCTCACTTGAATACCACAAAATTTTACCAATCTTATAGCCTCAGGAAATAACGAGTTAAACTCTTAAGCTACATTTAAAACCATAAAAGATAACACATGATCCCCCATTTTAATAACAAGTTTAACTAATTTGGAATGACAAAGTTCCACAATCATCATGGAGTGGGAATTTAAACTTTGGAAATTGAAAATCCTCCGCTAAGCAAATCCAACATGAGTGTGAAGGAAAAAAAAATCAACTTGTTGAAATAGTAAATTAAATCTTCAATATGTGTCAGAATGATAAATGTTAGTATTTTAATCGTTATGTGTATATTGTAAACTAATTCAGTTAGCTCTTATCTACCAAGAAATGATCGTTTACTTTGTATATTAAAACTTTCAAATATTTCAATGAGTTTTAATCTTGCAATCACATCAATTATTCAACTTATTTTACACAAGTATTTTGTTGTTGAATAATGAGTTTTCCAACAAAGTATTAACTTGAGGAAAACTAACTCCATCTTAAAACTACAAGTACAATTTATTAAAACATCTATTTATCGAAGACTAATCTTAAATGAACACAATTATAAAACAAATATTTAACTACAAACTATAGCAAAATAAATTTGACTAAAAATATTATATCACACATTAATTAGTCTATGCCATGGGCATTTTCATAAAAATAAAATCAAGCAACAGCCTTTTGGCCTTGATCAGTGACAACATTGGAAACAAACTTTTTCCAAAACCAATGAGACTTCCACACTTTATTCATTTCTTCAATGGGAACATTGTTTGTCTCAGGAAGAAACAAGGCAACGAAAATTGACATGATGAGCACAAAGCCAGCAAAGAAGAAGAAAAGTCCAAACTTCAAGTGACAAAGCATGGTAAGAAAAACTTGAGCAATGATAAAGGTGAACAACATGTTCACTGCAACATTGGTAGCTTGACCTGCAGATCGGACTTCAAGAGAGCATATCTCACTAGGAACTAACCATCCTAACGCACCCCAAGACCATGCAAATGCCGCAACATATAGACATATAAAGACCAAGAGAAGATCAGCTTCAGTTTTTGTAAACGAGCCTTCACCGCTAACTCCAAGTTTGATAGCAATCATGCTTCCAACAGCAATCTACAATCAATGATTATATCCTTTACATTATTTATGTTTGGAAACGACATACGTAAAATAATTTTTAAGACTTAATTGTTATAAATAATTAATTATAGTTAAGTTGAAGTTTTCACCTGGCAAATAAACATTTGGATACCACCTTCAAGGAACAAAGTCCTTCGTCCAAATTTGTCCACCGTATAGATGGAAATTAAAGTAGCAACAACGTTAACACCTCCGCTAATTACTGCAGAGATGAGAGAAGCATCGTTTCCAAAACCCAAAGTTTTGAAAAGGACTGGTGCATAAAACATGATAACATTGATGCCGGTGAGTTGTTGGAAGAATGGAATGAGAGAACAAAAAGTGAGTTGAGGCCTGTATCTTGTTTGTGTAATATTTTTCCATGGGTGCTCCACCTTTTTGGCTTCCTCGCTAGCATCAATTAGATCTTGAAACTCCTCATCAACATTATCAATGCCACGAATCTTTTGCAACATTGTCTTAGCTCCTTCTGTTTGGCCTCTTTCGATCAAAGAGTTTGGTGTGTCACCTAAGAAAAAAGATCCTATGCACAACATGACTGCCGGAACAGCACCAAGGCCTAAAGAAATTCTCCATCCATTCTCAAGATTGGAAGTCCCGTAGTTAATAAGATTTGCAACCAGGATGCCAATTGTACACATCATTGAGAATCCAATGTTAAGTGCACCTCTCATCTTTGTCGGAGCCATTTCAGACAAATACACTGGAACAGACTATTTAGGAGCAACAAACAAAATCAAATTCAATCGGTCTAGAAATATTCTCAACCTTTTATACATCAAACATGAAAGAACAAGAATGATATCAATTTATACCTGATTACAATACCCTACACCAAAACCAAGCAATAGGCGACCAACGATAAGCATTCCAACGTTGACAGCAAAACCATTCAGCAACGCACCAACAAGGAAAAACAAGCCACCTGTAAACATTGAGATCTTGCGTCCAAACACTCTTGTAGTAGTGGAAGCAAAGAAAGACGCTATTAACGCCGCAATATACAAGGAAGATGTGAACAAAGTAAGGAGTTGGTTGTCAAATTTGCAATAATTGCTATCATGCCTAGATTCATCTTTCATTTTCTTGTAAACACTAGGGAAGAATTTGACCAAAAATGGTTCCATGGAAGTCACTCCTCCTGTAATACCAAGATCATAACCAAAAAGAAGACCTCCCATGGCTGCGACCAAACATGTGACAAACACAAATGGTGTGACCTTCCCCTCATATTGCCTTCCATTTGTTGAAGAAACTAATACTCCAGCACCCATCTCTCAAATGTGTGTATCTTAAGGTTTAGGCATGTATGTTGATGATATATATACACTTGTGCTAAAGTTTATTTCTATAATGTTATATGTCCAAAACTATGACTGTTTTTCTAACATCAACAGTTACTAATAAGATAAGATGAGAGAATAAGTCAAAACTATAACAAATAATTCCTTCAACAATACATTATTTTAGTATTTTGATTATCTGTGTTCTAGTAATTTGCTATGTTGGGAGCATTTTTTCGCTTGATTTGGTCTTAGTACACACTATTATAAGGACTTGAGATACGCACTAATTATTGGATTAGATTATAAAACTTAACGATAGATTAAACCAATTTAAATAAATACCTATTGGTATTTTGTAAGTCTATTTATAGTATAGTGTAAAAACTAAACAGAAAATTTGTCGGATTTCGTTTTAGTACGAAAACAATTTCTTAAAAAGTTATAATAAATATTTTAATTTTAAATAAGCTTAATAATTATTGATCTATAATATATTTAATTTTATTTTATAAACTATTAATAAAGAAATATAAATTATTGCACCAATCAAAATGTCATCAAGCAACCCGTAAAAAATTAAGTCAGACCGATAAATTGACGATAAAAAATGTAGACATAAATATGACATTGACTTTTGCATTTTCACCATTTTTTTACATTGATTCGAGTAAGTTTTTGAGTAACGCTATTCTTCCATCACGTTTTGCTCACTCTCAACCGAATTTCCCAATATACTCTTGCGTCAGTTAACTTATGTAGGTGTAAAATTAATGTGACTTAAATCACGTTGAAATACAACCTGATTTAAGTTACGTTGAAGAATCACAGTAAACCCCATCGTAAATTAACTTACGCCGGTTGATGAGTATTTTTTATGGTACACCTTGTATCGGGAAGATGACTCTTTGTTCAATATATATCATTTTGATTTCTTAAAAAAAAATAAAAAAATAACCTACCCCGGTTTTCTTTCAATATTTCCAAGTCTGTTATTGAATAAAGCAAATCATATATAAACTTTCAACATAATCCACATAAAGTAAAATTAGTGGCTTAAAGCGATGCCGTCCATTACTTTATGTATGTGTCAGAAAATTTCCAGCCACATGCTCAATATCTATCATCTACTTTGTGCAACAAATGTTTCTCTTCGGTTTATCAAATATCACATGGAAATGATTATGGCACACAAATTTTCTTTAAACAAAACATGAATCATTATATACTCCATCCGTCCCAAATTAACTTAGTTATTTGCTCATTTCACACATATAAAAAAAAATATATAAATGAAGAAGAAAGAAAAATGATTTTAAGTGTTTTTGTTAAGTATTGGTGTATTTTCCACTATCATAAATGCAAAGTGAAATATATTGAATTGAGAGTGATGAAAGTAGTATTAATTAGAGTTATAAAAGGAAAAAGTAATTAATATTGTATTGAAAAGTGAAACGACTAAGTTATTTTGAGACACTTTATCTTTTTTTTTTTTTTTTTGCAAATGACTCAATTATTAAGTGACAAAGGGAGTACCAAAAAGGAATTTGAGATGATTGTTTCTAGAAATCCGTATAACAAAAAATTGTTTGACAAAATTGCTATTCTACAATCACCCATCCAATCGGATATTCCTTTTCAAGTGTTAACGAATATTCCTTTAACAAAAGCAAATATTGAAAGAAAACCGGCGTGAGTTAAGTCATTTGATATCTGAGTGAGTTAACTCATGTAAGGATATTTTAGAAAGTTCGGTTGGGAGTGAGTAAAACGTGATGGGAGAAGAGCAGTTTTCTAAAATTTTTTTGTTTGGTTTAGATTTGTCAATTGTAAAATAATTGTTTTAGGCCCCTCTTTAAATGTGACGTTAGTTTTCTTTTTTTAAAAAAGTAACGGTACAAAAAAAAAGTTAAAACTAACATAATGCCATTTGACCCAATTAATTGAAAAAACATAAGATTATAATTTAATTCTTAAATTAAAATCTAAAATTGACTATTTCGTTCTTGAAATTCCAAACTAATTTGTTTGTATTACAAGTTCATTCATCAAAAATGGAAGTGCAGAATAAAAAAATATCAGAAAAATGGACACAGTTACTTTGACCTTCTCCTGAAGTTGAGAAGAAGGGAGTGTGAGAGTGAAAAAGAATGGATATTTGATATGAAGGTGGAAGGAACAAGAATAAAGATTTCGTGAAAGTGGTGAAATTAAAGTATCAATTTGGCTCTTCTCCTAACAAAAAACGCTTCCTCCCAACTGAAATTATCAAAGTATCAATGCGTGAGTTAATTCACGCACATTTGGACGGTGGTGTGAGTTAACTCACGCACCTTTCTGCACCACATAAAACACGTTTTTGGACAGTGGTCAGATGTTAAAAAACATTTTTTACACGTTTTTGACTTACCATAATGGTTAGATACAACCTAGACATTCTCCCCCTATAAATATTCTTCCAACCTTCACCATTTCTCACATTCTCTCCTCCTCATACTCTCCTCCTCTTCCTTCTACAACAACAATGTTTTTCCATTCCTTGACCTTTCATAAAAATAGTCATATTTGAAAATTCCAAGGATTGTATGAACGGTAAATGAAGATGGCAACGCACTGCAAAGAAGTGCGGTTTATTTGGGTGCAATGTTGACATTGAAGGTCTTTTTCTTATTAGACAAGAAACATACCTTACCGCAGTCCCCTTCCTCCCCACCATCTATTTCTCCTTCCCATTTTCTTTCTCCCCCATCACCTCGCACCACTAGAGGTTTAGCTTTACCCCAAGAGGGTTTTGCTTCACCTCCATATTCTTCTATTGCATATTTAGTTTTACCCCAATCCCCCTTCCCTAGACAGGAAATATACCTTATTGTAAATGTATCAATTATATTAATAAAATGAGATTTTATGTGTATTATTTTTATTTATATTTGCATTTATTTTATGATTTTGACATCTAAATAATATAATATCTTCAAAGACTAATTAAACACAACGTGAATTCGAATAAAATTCCTAATTAAACCCAGTGTAAATTTAAATAAACTTGCTTATTAAACCCATCGTGAATTCGAATAAAATTGCATATTGAATAAATTTGAATAAAGTGGCATAAGCACACAAAATCAATTAAAAAATTACACAATTTTATTTAGTTTTAATTTCATCTACATTACATTCTCCCTAAATATATGTGGTATTATTATGATGTTGGATTTAAGTTTAATTTTTGAAAGATTACTGAAAATCTTGGCATTGAAGTGTCTTATACTTAGCGTAGTGATTTGCAGCGCCCTCTGAAAAGTCAAAAGAATGATGAGAACACAACACATGTATTTTACAAAATCAACTATATATGTTATCACATCGAATTCCCTCGTATAAAATGAATCATCACAGAAAGGAATGCATTCCAAGAGGTTGCTTCGAACTGAATCTTACTGCCCTGCCAACTGACAAGTTTCAAAAGACGGAGGAGCACGATCCAATTCAAAGAAACCGCTTAGAGGTGCATTCCCTTCTGTGACATTCATTCTATATGGAGGAATTCGATGTGGTAACCTTTATAGCTGATTCTGCAGAATACATGTTGCGTTCTCTTAATATGTTGACTTTTCAAAGAGGCTTGCAAATCACTGCATTCAGTATAAGACACTTCAATAGCAACATCTTCAGCAAACTAACAAGAATTAAACTTAAATTCCAACAAAATAAAGACTCTACATAATAATGATGCTACCTATACATAATCTTCTGGTTATAGCAGAATCAAACTCTTGAGAATATCATTAGGTGATCTCAGCAACGTGACAAACATATCGATCCTCTGGAACATGATATGCTGCCAAAAAATTGAGAACATGTTCCCCACGTTGTCGTCGTTCGTTAGTTCTAGCCGACTGAACATTATTCTCCCCTCGTCCAACATTGTGAAGGTGAGAAAAACACAAGAAGAGGGTTGAATTGTGTTAGTTTTTCTTCTCCTAAAACTGAATACACTGATCAGAAGCTGATAGAGTTCAGGTTCTGATGCAATGTTCAGAGTCTAAGTGCAGCAGATAAGTAAAGAGAGAGAGAAAGAAGAAAGACACAAAGCAATTATAGTAGTTCCTTCCACAACCCGGAAGTAGTTTACTCCCCCTTGCACTTCCAAGGAGAGTTCACTAAAATCAATAACTGATTACAATTGCTTAAGCACTATAGCAAGAGACTTCAAACTACTCAAGCACAAACGCAAGGGATTTCCTGTGCTCAAGCACAGCTGCAAGAGACTTCCTATGCTCAAGCACAACTCCAAGAGACTTCTAATTCAAACAGAATTACAAAGAAATATGTTTGAGGGTTGAACACTTGATATACAATTAGGGGTTTTCACAATACAAATCAGATAAGACTCTTAAGACTTTATAATTTGTAAGATATGAAAGTTGTTAAGAAATTCTAAGTGAACTTTGATGTGAAACAATTTCAGCAGAGGTTTGGCACTTTAAAGTTGTCGTAAGAGTCATGCCAATCTTCAGGTCTTCATTCCTTTATATAGAGGTGTGAAAGATACGTTGGAAATTGTCAGCACATCAAAAGATTCGTTGAGAAGCTTGATTAAATCACCAATGATTTGTTGCCTGATTTAGTTCATGTCCTACGAGGGAACAATTTCAAATTCATTCCATGTTTAGAACATATCAATGTAGGTGCAACTGTATTCTTGTACTATTACAGACATGAATAGTGGGGTAGTGGAGTAGTGGTTGTACACTTGTATTATTGTCCTTTTCCTGCGCTCTTCAGTAGATAAGCATCCAATGCCTTCAAATTCCTCTGAATTAGCCGTTGCTCCAGGCTTCCATTCCTTCTGCACTCATAAGCATTCAAAATAACAACTTTTAACAAACTTCAGCTTATAGTCTTCAGCTTCTGATGGATGACGTCAGCTTCTAGTAACCAGCTTCTAATGAGACTGCTTCTAATGATCTTCAGAACCTCTTCTCTTCAGATGCTTTCTTGCAACACAAGCTTCCTTTTAGTAAGTTCCATTGCTCTTATTTGTTATTCCAGAACCTATGCTTGATTAAAAAGACACTTAAATTTTTGTCTATGGTCCTGCACACTTGAACAAATATTAGCATATCCAATTGACATTTTTAATACCTTGTTATCATCAAAACTAAAAGTGGTATTGTCAAACACATTTTGTTCCAACACGTTGGACGTTTATACTAAACGTATTCCACCCTCCTTGTGTCTCCGGGGTTAAGTCCTTGGTTGATTTCATTCAGTCTCCTTGAAGATTTTAGATGTGAAATGAGGAAATGAGGTTCTGTCTGGCCTTTAAAACGAGAGTTAAGTCACGCATAATTAACTCATGCGTGAGTTAACTCATGTAGGGGCAATTTTGGAAATTTGGTTGGGAATGAGCAAAACGTGTTGAGAGAAGAGAAGAATTCTTAAAGTATGATCCACCACTTTAAGTCGAACCAATTTTTAAAGTATGAAATAACGAACAGGGGGTGGTTTTGTAAGGATGAATTAACGAACAGATGACGATGCCGCGTAGTTAAAATTAGCCACACTACTCCTTTTTCGTCAAAATTGATCAAAATGTTCATGGGAACTAGTACATGTCAAATGGGGTAAACTTGAAAGACTAAAAGTTCAATTTGTTTTTAAAAGCTGCCCATGTTTTTTCTGTAAAAGAAATGAAAATTATAATAAAACTTAAATTTAAAATTAATACATTTATGGGTTTTGTGCATCAAATATATTTTAAATGACTATATTTTTTTTTAGGTTCATTGAATAACACATGCATAAAGTATTTATTTATGTGATTTTGAATTGTTGTTTATCGGTATTTTGGTTTATGTTTTTTTAGTCAAATTGTTTGGTAGCTAGATTCATACACTTTAACTTGTTTTGGTTAATATTTGGCATCAAATGTGTTTTTGTTTGTTGCAAGATAGTTACTTTCTTTTGTTATAGAATCAATTGTTGTTCAATGAGACTGAATATCGAATTAATTTAGAATTATTGTACTCTTGGTTTAAAATAATATAGAGTATAGAGTATAAGAGGTTGAACAATTCAACTAGTTTGATCCAAGAGTTAAGGAGTTGGCGGTCATGATTCAAGTTCTGGTAAAGAGAAAAAACTAACATAACAATTAATAAACTAACATCATTCATTTAACAACAACAACAATAATAATATGGAGTACAATCATGATTTGATTATGACAGGTTTTTGTTTTGATCTTGATCCTTTGATAATTGAAAGCCATATCTTTTATGATTCAATTATCTTTAATCTCCGATTAACAACGAATAAAAAGGCATTGGAGGTTTAAGATGAAGCTCTGCTAGGGTTTTAGGGAAAAATTAGGAAACCGGCCATTGGGATTTGCCATGGTTAAGGGTTTTCCTCTTGTAATTCTCTCCTAAAATTATCGTTGACAAAATGAGATTGGATACATCCTTTCTAAATGTAAAAACTTTTTATTAACTCGCAATAATTTCGTTGTGAAAGATGTTAGGAGGCAAGTAAATAAGGTTTCCCATATTATAGCTAAAACTTCCTTATCTTACCCTAACCTCATATCTTATATAATGTACCCATTATTTGTACTCTTAATTATTTATGAAATAGCATAAGTTTGTCTTCGGTCCAAAAATTATCTTTGATCCCCTCTAATTTACTAGTGTGATCACCTTTTCATATAATAAAGAGCATTAATTATTTTAGGCAATTCAAAATCGTTTTGACGATTTTTCTTGAAAGGAAAATCGTTTTGAAGATTGATCACATGATTTTTTTTTCTTCAAGTAGTCTAGTGGCTAGAAATCAACATTTTTAAGGTGAATAAGTAGGATTTTCGGTGTTCGAACCCTTACTTCTGCATATAATATGCAATGTCTCTACAACTGAACTAAGTTCACGAAGTTGATCACATTATTTATATTGGTTTGATGATTAATTTTAATCAATTAATTACTATCAGTGTATAGTTATGGTATTAGTGTCTTTTTTTGGTCAAGTAATCTAGTGGCTAGAGCTCACACATTTTAAATGTGGAGAAGTAAGGTGTTTGAACCCAAACCCCTGTATATAATATGCATTGTCCCAACAATTGAGCTAATCTCACGGGGACATGGTATAAGTGCCTTTGACCCATACTCAGTGGCAGATTTCCTTAGGACCTACGACACACACACACGATTAGGCGTAATAATAACACACACATATGATTAGGTGTAATAATAACACTATGTTTCTGTTGGCGCAATGAGAAGTTCGTTTGTTTTTCTCATAGATGGGAAGTTGGTTTGTTTTTCTCATAGAGGTCGCATGTTCGACTCCTCCATATTCTTCTTTTTTATGTTTCTGTTATATTTTTACGATTTTGTGCAAAAAAATGGTCTTGTATGAGAATTGAACAAACACACTCTACTGTACAATCAATCAAAATCTACCCCTGAACCAGCTAACAATTTTGATATATTTTACAAACAACTAAATATATATTTCACAAACGTATGACACCCCCAAGAAAATAACTCAAGATCATATAATTTGTTAATAAAATTATAATGAGATCAGACAATTGAGTTAATTATCTGATGATTATAAATATATATTTCACAATCATCTTTTAAGTTAATAAAATTGTCTGTGATGACTGAAAATTTGTAAAATAATTTGTTTATTTTGTTTGTGTTAGGTGACCATAACTATATTACTTAATATTTTTTCATTTGATATATGTGATCTTTTGTTATCTTATGTATTTGTTGCATGAAATTTTTATTTAATTAGCGCGTGTATGAATTGCATGCTTAATATTTTTAAATGTTTTTTCTTCAAAAAAAAATATTTTTAAATGTTTACTTGTGTGTATGTCTTTTATGCTTTATATATGTGTTAAATATATGTAAGCATGAATGTCATGCATGATGAGAGACACATGTATGACATACACATCGGTGGGATCATCTAATTGAAATCCCTCGTATCCATCAAGATAAGATGAAAAATATATCAGTTTTTCCTTAACGAGATGCATTTTCTATACTCGTAAAGATGTGTAAATATTAAGTTGAATGTTTCCCATATTTTAGCACTCATCAATAAGATGTGTAAATATCAAGTTGGATGTTTTTCAAATTTTAGCACTCATCAAGACTAATATCAAAATAATGTAGATTTCATTCAAATAAAATGTATTTTCTATATTAATAATGTGTAAAAGGATAACTGTAATATCTCACTATTAATTTTTAGGTCCAACTCAGCTAAATTAATTATAATGAGATGAGATTATAAAGTTAAAATAAAAGTTGGAAACAATCATCTTTTAAAAATAAAAAAAAAGTTGGAAACAATTCATATGGTGAATTAAAATGAAGGGAGAGAAACACTTGCAATGAATAATAAAAAGTGATAATTACCTTCCCACAGACTTAATTATCCTTTAATGAAAATAAACGGTTATTTGAGCTAAAGACCCGAATTTCTCTTATATATATAAGAGGGAAAACACACACACATATATATACACACACACTAGACTTTCGATCCGTGCGATGCACAGGTCTTATTGACCATCATAAATCAATAGATTATAAAAAAAAAAGAAAATATTGTATTAATATTAAACATAATAAAATAAACATTTATATTTTTTTAAAAAGAGGTGCAGACATTAGTTATCACAAATTAGAATACGTATCTTTATCTTTGTGTATAATTTGGTCTATCAAAAGAATGAATCACTAAATCTATTTCAGATTTTCATTCCAACTGCCAATGGTGTAGTAATATCACGTGCTTACATAACCCTTGTCTAAAATGATTTGATAAACATATTCAAATACATAAAATGCTTTCACTTGCCTACAATTCAAAAATTGATGGCAACACCCCGCTCAAAAACCAAAGTAGGTAATGAAATTATCTTAAAAATATGTGATTATCTTACAAAACCAAACTGACAACTACATTGGACACATATTAGGTAATGAGGTTATCTAAAAAGAATTATCAAGCTAAAAAATTGACTCAATGCTTGTGTTCAGGTCATCATTTTTTAGCTATACTCGTCAGTTGATGCCATTAGTGAGATACGAAGGATCTGCTCTGCCTCAAAATCCTTGCACATGTTAAGTTAAAGAACCCTCTAGCTACCTCTCCATTCGACCGGTCAACTGTTGTTGTCCTCTCCGATTATCATTTTTCTCATAACCAAGTTACTCTTGGCTAGCTTTGAGTCAAATATGCCTCATGTGTAAGCCTTGTCCAAACATGCAAAGAGATAAAACAATGACAAATCATGAGTTAAACACAGTTGCTGAACCTTAATGAAAACTTGGTCGGTATACATAATTGATTGCTTATGTAGGGGATCGGTTCTTGTAAAAACAAATTAGGGTATTGGTAAATGAAATGAAGTGTTTAATATTTATGAAAAAAGTTTTCTTGACGAGTGCCTTGAGACACTCTTTAAACATTCTAAATTAAGTAATTATTATTTTTAAAAGTCAAATATTTCGATTTCTAAGACAATGATTATATGCACTTTTAAAAATATTTACTATTTATGGGTCTTAAAGAGTGCCCCGGAGGTCCTCATTAACATTTCCCTTATCAAAAAGGCATGACAATCAAATCTAATGGTTCTAATTGTTTTTCCCATTTAATAATTTCGAAGAAATGTGTTTTGCATTGATTTAGACACTTAAATGTACTACTTAAATAGAGACCTAAAGTTTAGATTTTCTGCCTGATTATGTTTCAAAATGCAGAAATTTTTTAGTAGTATAGGTATGCATAAGAATCAAACAAACATCAAAATAAATTCATAAGAAGTTGTGGATTGAAAAGTTGAATTAATTATATTTCTGTAAGCTTCCATCAGGAGAAATTTCAACAAATTAATACTTAAATATCTAAACGAAAATACCATTTCATAATCAACATCTCATGTGTTTTGCAGCCCATTTATTTAAAAATTAATTTATCTCATATGTTGTCTTTTCCTTTTCATGATAGACACAGACATCAATTTGATTGCATCAAATGCTTACAGCTTCCCTGTTCATTTGGATTTATTTTTCTGTTTAAAAAAAGAGAAAAGAAAAACAATGATTGATGAATAACTAAAATAGATAATTTTTAGGTAGAAATTGGACAAATATATATATATATATATATATATATATATATATATATATCACAACTTGTCAAAAATAAATAGGCCAAATACTCCTAGGTCCTTTAAGTTTCACGGACAGATTAGTTTTGACTTGACGGAGGTTGACAGAAAGGACTTATCCGAAACAAACTCGAAACTTACAAGACCTATCTGAAACCTTAGAAACTTAAAAGACTTATTTAAAACAAACTCGAAACTTAAATGATCTATCAGAAACCTTAAAAACTTAAAGGATCTATCTGAAACAAACATGAAACTTAAAGGACCCAATGAGGTATTTAGCCAAATAAATAAATATATATCACAAAAATATTGTTTTTTTTAAGGATCACAAAAATATTGTATGTGTAGTCAATTAATTGATCGTGAAATATCGATCTTAAAATTTTTTTCAAACAAAAGGGAAGTTACTGATGATGTTTAGAATATAAATTAGCACTTTGTAATTATAGGGCCAAAGTGACGTCCCGTACATTGATTTGGTAATTTTATGTTATTGTCCTTTTATTGTTGAAAGTATTTTTTCCTTTTGACAAATTTTTTTTGAAAATATTATTTACTCTTTTCTTTTTTGACCGATTTGAATTGTTGACCAGATAAATATAGATTAATTAATTATATTTACTAATTTGTATTTATATTAAGGGAAATAATTGATATTTAACATATCAATAAAAAAAGGTATTCAATGTTCAAGGTAGAGTCTCCATTTATACATGTCATTGGAAGAAAGAAAAAAACAAAGAACTCATCTATGAACAAGATGAACACAAGGAATTCTATCACTCTTAAATTGGCATTCTTACTTGCTTTCTTCATCGTTGCATCAGGTTTGAAATCTACGATTGAATTTCCCTTAGATATCAAGTTATGTTTTTTTATTTATATTTTTATGAAATATCATGTTGTGATTTACTATTTACCAAATCACCCTTTAAATCTTTCATATATATACATAGTATCTTCAATTTAGTCCCTAAACCAACAAACACCAAATACATCTTGAACACTCACCAATTTAACCATTGTTGTCAAAATGTTAAAGACTAAACTAATGAATTTTCATATATTTTAGATACTAAATTTATGGTTTATTGACTTATGACATGTATATTCATCACAAGCAAAATTGTTATGATGTTATTTTTTATTTATTTATTATTTTCTGTGTTATTTATGACATTATTTTGTTGTATATGTATGTAGATTTATGCATGAAATCAGAAGCACACCATCCAATTGTGAGCTGGCCCTGTGTATCACCAAAACCATGCAAAGTTGGCGGCACTTTTACTTGCCCATGTATTAACAATCAATGTCGATGTGGAAAACCTCCTTTAGATGATAACAATTCTATTCCATCCTCCTCAATTGCAAATTGAGTAATGAGATATTTTGTGGCAATCATAGTGTATGAATAAAAATGTAATAAAAGGTGGATATGATAAGAAAAAATTTCATCTTATTTTATTTTTAAGCTTTATCTTATGAATGTTTTGAAAGCTTGTATACCATTTTCTTTCTGTTGTTCTTGACTTGAATATTGATACTATTGGATGTTATAAATCATGTGCCTAATTTGAATATGCAAAGAGGTTTCACGAAGATGTCATCAAGATGGTCATCAGCGCCAACGAATTAACTAAATATTAAGATATACACGTTGGAGACCCTTTTTAGCGGAACGATCCAACACATATATAGAGGTCTAAGACAAATATTAATACAATATATTTGTTTAACAATAATTAACACAAGATATGTAGCCTAGAATAACATTTTAATAAAATTACTAGATTTTTTACTTCAAAAATAAAATAAAATTATTAGGTTTTTATTTACTGTTTTTTAGGGAAAATTTTGATTTACTATTTTGTGTGATCTATTTCGTTCAATATTACTTTTTAATTGATGATAATAAATAAAGTCTATCGATTTAATCTTTGCTGAGACAATATTATTTTACATATAATATTGTTAATTTTAGTTTTGAAAATAGTAGATTATGAAGCCTTTTTACTAAGTAAAAATTTATATTTTTGGAGGATAAATCGATTGCTTTGGTGGCCCATCCCTATTTTTCACGAACAAAGGGCATGTCAAGCTTTATATGCTTGGTGCGTGAATTAAGCACTGGATTATGGGACAGGTAAATGCCATAGAGGAGGAGCTTAGGGTGTCAAATGCAAAGCCAAGTTTGCGTAGAAGAGACCGAATCGAGTTGATCCACATCAATTATGTCATAACCAACGCCATACTGTGAATGAGAAATATTATGCGGACACTTCTTCGAGTGTCAAACACCCGATATGTGCATGTACTATTTCATATTTATAATTGGTTGTTTTTTTCTTTTTCATAGTCACATCAATAGTTATAAAAATGGTGTAAAATTTTAGTTATTCAAACACAAGGCCAGCCATAATCTCGCACACCTTGTTGACACTGTAACGAAGGTTAGGTCATATAATGGTAATATATTGCAACTTTGCAAGATGTCATAGTTATGTACATCAGGCAGTGAATCAATGCCAAATATGCTCAATTAACTACTAGACGCCATGGGAGAGCCGATGAATTTGACATCAATCATATGTGTACACTAGAGGAGTTCACGACTATATTTAGATTGTGTGAGGAAAGGTGTTGGACATTAATGTCAAGGAAATAATCAAGGGACCTAAGTTGCTTCAGTTTAAAAAAAAAGGGGACCTAAGTTGCTTCAAGGTAAGGAAGCATGCAGTTTCAAAATAACATTAATAAGGGATGAGTATGAAACAGTGAGAACAATATCATCAGCACAGTAAGGTGGAAGTGAGTTTCGCGTATAAATCACGAGGGGCTATTTGTAGACAGGGTCTATATTGCTTCACATCAATTGCCTTAATATCCCAGTGATGCCTTAAGGTTAAGGTAAGAAGGATCATCACTTTACAGGGGTCAATTCTAGGAAGGACAAATCTATGGTAAACAATGATAACCCAACCAATCACTTGTTCCCAATGTTAATCGTAATGTAACCCAACCAAGGAAATACCATAGCTTTCTCACTTATAAATCTAAACAAAAAATTTAATTTTGATAGTCCAGAATATAAATAATTAAAATTGTAAGATTTCAATAACCTTTTACTCATTAAACAATTTAGTTTTAACCATTGCATTTAATCGGTTACAAGACCATAATCAATAATCAAAATGCAAACCTGAAATGAACAAAAGAAATCGGAATGTATGCTTGAGTAAGTATTTAATTGGTGCAAAATTGTGGGTAGTCTATTTCAGTCAGTCACAAACTCAGACGCTGTTATGCAATCAGTATGTTAACATAAACTTCATCCTTCTATAACCATCCCCAGAGCACATTCCAGTGAATTTAACAAGTCATTAGGTCATCCCCAGGAGCATAAATTTCCGTCAATCTATCATAAGAGAAGCCATCGTTATTTAGAAATATAGAACAGAATGACCTATATGTTATTTGCCTGTCATCATAGAAACCATAAAATGGCGCACGAACAGAAGCTAACTGGATTAATCTCAATGTTAAAGCAACCTTAGGCACTGTCAGATTCATTTCCTGAATCAATATTCATCGGTTGTGGTTGAGCATTGTAGACAATCTTCTCATCCTCATAACGTTTTTTATCAACACGAGCTTTTGCCTCGTATGGCTCCTTCTCCTCAGCTTTACATTCAAAACACAAAGAAATAACAAAACTTAGTAACACATGATAGGATTTTATCAGCAATCAGGAATGACATTATGTGGAAATGGAACTGCATTAAATGAAACAACTGTCAAACAGCCATACCTGACATTTTTTTCCAGTTCTCTCCAAGTAATTTTGCCACATCCGCAAATGAAATCCCAGGATTAGCTTTCTTTAGATTCTGTCATTAAAAAAAAAAACATTTGAAATTTCTCCATCGATGGTTATAGACAATCTTGCAGAAGGGAAATGATCATTTCCACACACCCAAATCCAAAACGACACCACTGGTATATATATAACATAAAACACACCTCTCTTTCCATTTGAGAAAAGAACATGAATCCAGACATTCCCCTCTTGGGTGCATTTGGATCCTTTTTCTTCTTCTGTTTTTTCTTTTTGCCATCTTCATCTGCATCTTTTGATTTCTTCTTAGAAGTAGAAGTAGAAGCAGATGCCTTAGAAGACAGATCCTTCTTTGGTTCCTTTTTGGCAGGTTTCTGAAAATTGGCCATCGTTAAGGTGTCAGGAATACCAAAGATTTAAAGAGTAGAGGTGAGGCATCACACGATAATAAAGGAGCATAAAACAAATCACTTGCCTCTTTCTCATCACCACTTTGGCTAGCATCAGAATCATCTGCCCCAGAATCATCAGTAGGAGACCCTTCATCGTCCTTTTCAGCAACAAAGTCTTCATCCTGTAGATATTTTCCACCAATTAATATATACAAAAGCAAACAAGACTACCGAAAAAAATTTCCACACAAGTAGTGCGCATACAAGTCCAGAACAAATGCACACAACTATAATAATATGCAATACAGAAAACACAGGAAAGCGAAAAGGATAGATAATAAACAATAGTCTGGCTGTAAAACAACAGAAATGCAAGCCTATGAATGCAACACAGAAATGTAAGCACACTTCAAACATAAAGTCATCACTTTATGTTTTTTCCATGCTCAAATATTTTCCAATGTTGTTGGATAAAAATTAATGTGATCCTTGTTTATTTAAATTAGAACGCAAATATACTAAATGCTACTCATGAACAAAATATGAGGATAAATTAGATTAGGCACCTCCTCGTCACTTTCATCTTCACCAGCTTCATTTCTGATGCGCTCCAGATGTGGATCAACAGCAACATCATCATCACTCTCAAGAACCTTAGCCACACCAGTAGTTGGTTGGGCATCTCCTAAATTCATTATTTTCAAGCCCTTTGAACTGAATGTTCAGGTAAGGAATGAGTTGTTTATATGACAAACAACTAGTTGCCAAGAAAAATTTGGTAATGAGGACATTTACCTGATAAAACCATACAAATTGTGGTACTCGTTTCTCTGAATATTACGAAAGAGGTGCTCTTGGTCAGATTTTAGTCTGATAAGAAGGTCAAAATAATGCATATTTGACCCACCAGCAGCATGTCGCTCAAATTCCACATAGTCAATCTAGTCAGAAACAACGAAACAATCAACACCTCTAACAGGTTATATCATGCATGTCAACCAGTATTTAATATATGATAGTCAGTAAACAGAACTCAAATTTCACCTCTTCATGAGTAATAAGAGTGGGAGGTTTAGGTAGAAAGAAGAAGCTCTTCTCAAGGGGATACAAAATTCCATCTTCAGCTTTCAGAGATGATTTCACTGCATAACCATCTTGACAACTCCTAAATTTTCCAGGCTTAGTAACTTTGGCCCCAGACAAGCCACGTAATACTGTGGTGAACACTTCATGGATAAGCCCCTGATTATTGAATTGTAAATGAAACATATCAACTATTGCATTATCACATGCCACGACCCATAGTACCAAATTTACACATCAATCAATCAACTAAAACTATGCTGTTTCTATTTTCCCAAGCATCCCACAAGGAACGGCACCTTGGGGTTGTATATCAATAATCGACAGTTTAGGCAATACCTTATACGACAACTCCAATCTGTCTTTGTACTTAGAGTTATACAGATCTTCACTTAATGCCAATTCACTCTCAACCACATAATCAGTTTCGAACTATACAGAAATGAGCAAAACAATGTTAGCTTCAGAAGAACGCAAAATATGTATCACCTAAATTAGTAAACCAGAAACCCATGAGAAATTACCTGCATCACAATATGAGGGTACAAAGTTTGTCCTTTTCGAATAGGGGGGTCGAGACTAATAACGACGAAGGTATGTGGCTGATTAGACTACAGATACAAACAGCCAGTTGACAGGAGAAGTTGTCAGTATACTTAACAAGTCCGAGAAAAGCATCAATCTTAAGACATGGTTGGCTAATAAACTATATTAATAGCTAATATTGAAAACCAATATCAGTGAAATGAAAGCAATAGACCAGAAAATAAACCTTAGGAAGTAAAAATAGTCGAACTACACTGCTATACTGGATTTTGAAATCATTAGCCTGTCCTTGAAGCCGCAAGAATGAAAGGTGTAACTCGACACTATATCTTCCTCTGCACAGTAACACAAATTTCTATAATTGGATATTTGATCTTTCTCTTGAAAGGTTGTAAATGGAATCAGAAGTATGCAAAGCAGTGATAAGAAACAGAAAAAAGTTAAATGAACATGTCTTTGTATGTAAAATGTTACCTTGGTGTAAGGATTGCAATACCGTCAAATGTAACAACAGCATCTTCACCTCCAGCACCAACGCCGGCCATAGACATTATTTTATCACGGAAAACCTGATACGAAAAATATTATGCAAACTTAGGTTACATATAACTTATTAACATGAAATTTATTAACCTCGTGAACAAACTCACCTGAGCAGGGGGACAATTTTCATCACCAACAAACTGGGTGTTGGAATTCGGTATATGGAAACTTATCTCCATCAACGAATCTTTCTGAGATCATAAGAATAATATTAGACCATGAAAAATGCACACCCAAATTAACCACAGCCCACATTATTGTTCAAGCCCAATTTGGATAAGGAAGGTTTTCTTTAACCAGCTGCAAGCTGTTATGAACTGTGCTCGTTAAAACTCAGAAGATTATATAGATATACCTCATTGGCTCCGGTTGTGTCATCCACATGGAACTCCAAGATCACATCATTTTTCCCTTGAAGGTTAGTTTGTGAGACGTCCGCTAAAGGCACCTCAAAAGCTTGCTTTGAGCCAACCATGAAAGCCAGCATATTTCCTGAAACGGAAATATAAGCATAAGAATGTCGACTAGTATTAGAATTTTATAAAAGTAGTCAAAAAATTCCATCAAACAAGCTCTCTCTGCTATGAAGAGAAAGACGGCATGTGGCTGGCAAGTGGCAAAACAAACAAGAATGAGAGGAAGCTTCTTTTTGAGAAGCCAAGCAAACCCCGCCTCTACCCCAACCCCAAGAAAAACCACAATCTTAAGTATAAGATGAATGATATGAACTGAATATCTTAGTAGAGTGCTACCCCTTGCTGAAAATATCAGCATACCATGTTCCTGTGATGTTTACGTGTTATACAGAGCACGGTGTGAAATATTTTTTTTCTCTCAACAAATTTTCTCAAAGTATAACAAGTAATGACGACAAAGAGAGATGTCTGAGAGAGACGCAGAGTATCAAGAGGAAAGATATCAATTTCAACACATTAGTCAGTTTATGAAAACATCACTGACCATTTAAATCAACTTCTCCCCAATTGCGCCCGCTAACAGAAAGTTGCTTCTCCTTTACGGTTATACCAAATGTGTTTTGGAAAAAACTGGTCAAACTTGCAACGTCCTGCAAAATAGAAAATATCGACATAAGAAATGGTATGTATGCCAATCTAAGTCCCAGACTCCCAGTCATTAATATCTATATCTGTCAAAATGTTAATCAAAGGAACATACATATGAAAAGAAACCAGATATTTGAATTCCTTAGTCTACATCAAATATATATGTAATTGGACATTCAGGAGGGGCAGAAAGTAACCTGATCACGAAATCCAGTGAATTTGTAGAACAACCCATCTTTGGTCTGAACACCAAGTTGGTTACTCTTTGGAACCTTCATCCATGTCACGCTCACTAAGTCAGCTTTGTCAACTTCAATTGATTTACCACCCCCTTGTCTCTTCCATAATATTCCCCCAGAATATATTTTTATCTGCCCCGGATTCTGTAACCCCGATCATATGAAGAGGTGTCAAGAAGACAATCACTATATTTAGTCACCTATTTAAAAATTTACTAAAAACAAAAAACTCATTTTTCACCCCCAGTTATCATAGTCCTTTTGTAAACAATAACAGCGAAAATTGATAAATCATTGGCATGGGACAAAGCAATGCAACATTAAGTAGAGGCTATGCATATTCGACTCCTTCCTATGGATATTTAAATAAATGATACATAAAACCAAATGAAATCATTCAGTATGCTTGGTTGAGTAGGATTAAGATTGGAAGATAGAAAATTTGGAACAAAAATCACTTTGCAAATGTTTGTAAGTCAGTATAAACAATAAAATGATCCGCAGAAAATAAATCTACCTTTTCTCCAGACAAAGTTAAATAAATATATTTCGAGTAAAAAAAAACTTTTTGATCCCTAAATGTGTGAGACAATGCCGCTATAGCCTTCTAAGTATCTTTTCCGTTAGTAATTTTATGGACCAAACCGACTGATAGAAAATCCACTCGAAAACCAAACTAATTAATAAAAGACACATTCGAGAACCAAATTAACCAACAAAAGACACATTGGAACAGTATATCTATAATTTTATATATTCAAGTTCTATAGCGACGCGTCCGACACAATCAAGCATCAAAATAACCATTTTCTACAATGCCATTTTTTCAGCTATTCAACAAAGCACACCCATTGTTTTGATACGAGAAACAAATACCGCAGACTAAAAATCAAAATAAATAGAATGGTAATAACGATAATAATGATAATTAGGGATTAACGATGAATAAAAGAGAACGAAAATAGTAAAATAAATAGGGTTGTTATTGAATTAGGAAAAGTTTGAGTGATGCATGTAAAGTGAAATCGAGAAAATGAAAATGGAAGATTCTAGAGAGAGAGAGAGAGAGAGAGAGAGCTGACAGTGCCACCGCGGCCGCCGAGGGTGATATTGTTGAAGAGATGACCATCTGTCATGCCTCTCCTGATCGCAGGAATGAATGAAGGAACGAAGGTTACCGCTACGCTACGCTACACTCTTCTCTTGTCTCTTGTTGTAACTGAAATGAAACTCTAAGTCTAAATACAAATTTCGCACGTATTTATTTCACATCAATGGGCCCGGTCATCCAAATATTCATGTTTAAAATCCGACCTGACTTAACTAGTTTATGCAGTTGTGCGTAGAAATGTCTACAATCTTTGACCCAAAAAAAATGTCTAAAATCTTTATAGGGTATACCCTTTTATGTCGGATTCAATCTCAAAGTGTGAGATTTATACCAATTTTATCCAATAAAAATGTATTATTTCTTACCTCATGTAATAAGTAAGATGGAAATAAGATAGGCAGGGCTTTGCCGGGCTTTGTAAGACCTAAGTCTGACCTACTTAAAAGATTAAAGGCCTGGGTCTGACCTTTTATCCCTTATTGGCTCATTTTCGAGGTCTAGTCTGGCATTTTTAAAAGTGTGATGATGTCTGAAAGCATATTTTACATTAAGGCATAGCAACACAAGTAAGCCTACTACTAAATAGGCCAGAATTTATGAAGACCTAAAACACGTGAATATGTATGCTACTAAATAATGAAATATTACGAAGGTTTAATCACCCTAATATATCGACTATTAAATAACCAATCATACAAAGACTTGAGTTTATGGAAGAAAAAAAAAACTTCAACAATATCAATAATGGAAGATATATTATATATAAAAAATTTAATAGGTCGGTCTGACTGGTTTAATAGACTTTTATAAAAAGCTTCAGCCTGACTTTGTTAGTAAACGAGTTGGGTCAAACTAAGTATATTAAGGTTTAGTCAACAATACAAAATTACATATTTTTAGTCCATAAAAGAAAGACTAAAAGTATATACCCTTTGTTTATACCTACCAATATTCTATATTGCTAGCCGAGTACGACAAACAGTTTCATTAAGATTTAGTCAAATTTCTCATAGTCGAATGAAGGCTAGTCAAATTAAAGAAGTCAAATTAAATACGAGATACACAAATCTTTCTCAAGTTTACTGATGTTCACAAAGATGTCATAACCGACCAAAGGCACCTGTGAAAGTGATTTTTTGAACATGTCAAATACGATACAAGTTAAATGAACATGTCTATAGTGTCATTGATCGAAACAATTATCTTCACATAAGCATGATCTGAAGCAATAGTGTTTGTGTTGAAAAGGAAAACAGAAAGGTTGGTAGTCACATATGCCGATCAACAAAAATAAACATGTGCTACCCGCAAAAATAGCCAATTGAGACTAGATTTGATAGGTCACAATGCTTTAACCGGTAGGACTAACCTTTCAAATAAGTACCCAACTGTACTAAACATAACCGTAAAAATAACCTTTTCTAAGCTTCGGCTTACTAGGAAAATGCTATTTATCTAGAAAAATAGCATCAAATTTTTTTCAAGAAATAGTTGGCAAGTTTTAATTGCATGATTTATTTGTCCACTTCCTATTTTTTAGTCACACCTCCTTGAATTGTGGCAATTAGTGCATTGTAATTGGTTGCTCTTTATTCTTGAAGAATTCTTGATGTTATTTTTCTAGAGATATAACATTGCTCTTTTAGTTTAATGGTTCGCAAAAACTCAGCATCATATTTAACATTATTTGGATGAATTAAAGAATTAACAACAAATTGACAAAAATCGTTTCTTAACATAATGGTTTGAAGCGCGAACAGAATCACAATTAAAAGTTATTAGTCCATCACCCGGTTACGAGATAAATATATGGATTGAGTTGGTTGAATCAAATGGGTTGATATAAGAAAATATGGTACATATAAAAATGACAAAAATATATATCTCTTTTTTTTGGAGCAATCCAAAAATATCTCTAACTATCATGATTCCCCATCAGCCCTTTCTTCAGCCATATCATGCAAGAAACGGTTCACTGAAGTTTATTTTTTTTTTTTTTTGTAGGAATCGGTCCACTGAAAGGTTGCATTATAAAGTCATTATTATATGGTGTATAGTAAAGTAGGTACTTAACCACCCCAATAAAAAAGCAGGCACTGCAAAATTTCTTATTATATTTACCATGTAGGGAAATATGTGTTGGATGTGTCTCACATGGGGGTTGAAATGGAGAAACATTAGTTGGATTAGTTCATTAGATTCGTATATTGGACAATGTTGTCGGAGCTTAAACCGAGATTGAATAGGTGAGACTTCTTATGGTTTAATCGATTCAGCTATAATTGGGTTGGATAACTAATTAACTAATAAATAACCAAACCACGTTTTAAATCGGTTCAATCTATCCGATCAGGTTCTAAAGGACTGAACCGGTTATTGTTGAGTAACCAATAGACTTATTGATTTATTTTTACGGCCAAATTTCATCAATCTGGTAACTACGCAATTAAATCTTTTTTAGACGACAAAGCTAATTGTTAATTGAACTGACCGGTCCAGTTTTGATAACATTGATGTTGTAGGCTCAATAATTAATCTTCAGATTTCTCCAAGAATGCAATGAAGTCAAGTCCAAATAGTTGGAAATAAAAAGAACATAAAAATGGTCATTTATATGGAATAACAAAAAGATAAGTTGCCATGAAAATCATCAAGAGGAGAATCCTATAAAGTAAGTGGAACATGAATAAAGTTAGTGGAGTCCGATCATAAGCAATTAATATACGTAGAAACAAACTAACCATACAAAAGAACTATCCACACAAAATATAAGAAGATGCTCAATATAGAAGGACTAATCTACTTTATAAAGAAGTGCGAATATAAAAGAGTTGATCATAAAAGTTAAGCAAAGTGAACAAATTATAGAGAAAAAAATAATCAATACTTTTAACCAAAATGAATCCACTTTCACAGTTAAATATAATCATATGATACATGTGTAACTGTGTGTAGTAATAAATATATAAATATATAACTTGATAAAAAACATGTGCATATTACTAATACTCTCAAAGAACATACATGCACTTGAACTTTTCAGTCTATGTCTTATTTTTGAAGTCAATGTTTCAGTGCTTTTCTGTATAATATATTGTTACATTATGTGAAAGCTAATGACAGCATTAGATACTATTCTCACTATGTTAATGGATATAATTGTTAGTTATGTTGATGTACATAAAGATGATTGAACACTGATATTTTATTTTTGAAGATAGAAACAAAAAAAGCATGGTAGTTAGCATAGTGAGAAAGATATTCTGCATAGAAGCTTCATGCATTATTATATAAGTGCATGCTTTGGTGATTAAGCTTTGTGTGTGGAAAGCTTTTGAGGAACACTGAGAGGAAAAGCATGGGAAATAAGATGGTAACATACAACAAGTACAAAAGTTTCTTGTTCTTTATCAAAAAGTACAAGGTGACTGAGCTGGTTCCACCTGAGGATCTCAAGGAGATTTTTTCCGAGTTTGCGGGAGGTGGATCATACATGTCAACCGAGCAATTACATCGGTTTCTTGTGGAGCATCAAGGCGAGGAGAATTTCACGTTATTGGATATGGAGAAAATTGTTGACAAGATTTTGCAGCTGAGAAGGATACATCAGGAAACGGTTCGTGTTGATCAAAATAGAGAAAGGAAAATCGCCCTTGATGATATCTTTCAGTTTTTGCTCCTAGATGATTTTAATGGTCCTTCGAAAACCGAGGTAAAACACAGTTACTATGTTAGTTAGTTAGTCAGCCAATCTGAGTCATCGGATGAAGATCAGACGATTCATGTTTTGAACCAAATTTGCTAAATAGTCCAATCTTTGTCGAATAGTCAAATCTGTCAGATGATTTCAATTTTCTTAAGTTTTCTAGTTTTGTTACTTTTTCTCCTTTCTTGTATTTTGATTTAATTGACCTTACTTTGCTAACAAGAAAGTATAAATAAATGTCATTACAGGTAAATCATGATATGAGTGCTCCATTGTCACATTATTTCATATACACAGGACACAATTCCTATCTTACGGGAAATCAACTAAGCAGTGATTGCAGTGAAGAACCAATCATAAAGGCGTTGCAACAAGGCGTGCGTGTTATAGAACTCGATTTATGGCCAACTTCTAGTAAAGAAGATATTAAAGTTGATCATGGATGGTACCATTTAGACTATATAAACAATAAAATCAGTTTCTTATATGATCTTAATCAATTCAACACAAAACTTATTTGAATTTTGTCACTGTCACAGGACACTTACAAATCCTGTATCACCTATCAAATGTTTGGAGTCTATAAAGAAATATGGTTTTGTTGCATCTCAATATCCAGTGATCATAACTATAGAAGATCATCTTACTGAAGAACTTCGAGCAAAATTCGCAGAAGTATGCAATAGACTATTCTGTTTTTAATTTTCCTTTTTTAATCTCAATATTCATTTTTTTTTCTTTTTTGTTTTATCTTGTTGCAGATGGCAACTCAAATATTTGGAGAAATGCTTTATTATCCTCAACCAGCTGAATGTTTAAGTTTAACAGAATTTCCTTCACCGGAATCATTGAAAAATCGAGTTATTATATCAACAAAACCTCCGAAAGAACGTTTTAAGTCCAACCGGATCAAGGACAATGGCAACTATCATGCTCTAGATGGAATTAGTGAATCATCAGAAGAAGAATCGTCGGGAAAGGAATCGCCAGACTCTACAATTGAAGTGGAGATTAATAGTACGGTGAGAAATGCTAGCAATACATTCTTTAATATGTACTCTTGAAGTACTATTAATAAGATTTGCATGCTTGTGTTACAACTTTTTTGTTTTTATCAGAATGAAAGTGATAGCGATGAGGGAGACGCGGGTTCATATGGATGTCATCAAAGATTATTTCAAGAGTGTTCACCTGATTACAAAAGCATAATAACAATCCAAAATAAGAAACTTAAGGGTAGCTTGAAAGATAAATTGAAAACTGATGGTGAACTTAGACGCCTAAGTTGGAGCGAAACAACCTTAGAAAAGGCTTCAGAATCTCATGGAACAGACATCATTAGGTATGTGATACAATAGCACGCTATAATCAAATTTTAGTACCTAACAGTCTCCTATGGTTTATCTGATTCAAACTGTTATTCTTCCAGGTTCACACAAAAAAATATACTTAGGGTGTACCCTAGGGCGACACGTGTTAAATCCACAAATTTCAAGCCACATCTTGGGTGGATGTATGGAGCTCAGATGGTAGCATTCAATATGCAGGTTAGGGAACTGTCACCAACTGGCTTTCGATGTTCACGGAAATGCATTCTTTCTGATTAGCTTTCATTTTCTCTCTATCACAATTAAAAAGGAAAATTTGAAACAAAATTTCATTTTGGTTTCGCCACCCACATAGAGTAAAAATTGAAAATGTTGTTAGAAAGTGGTGTTTCTTTTCATGGAAATGAAATAATAGTGGGAACTTTTTGAAACCTGAGTCACATCTTTCAGCTGTTTACAGATATGGAGCAACCTAGTATGCATGTCAGCATGTTAAAATATAAATAGGGTTCATGAAATTTTTGCTACCAAGAGATTGGTGAATAATGTGGCAGTGACACTTTAGATTGAAGGCGTGTCAGTGTCTAACATCAACGCATGATGTACTTACATTCAATCACTTCTACTTTTTTAAATTATTATCGGTGTCTGTGTTGGTGCTTCCAAAAGACAAGTTGGTTAACTTCGCTTACAAGTTACTATATCATATCTTATAATGGAATGCTAACCTTTTTCTTTCCTACTACTTTTCTTCCTCAATAGGGGTTAGGAAAATCACTCTGGTTGATGCAAGGAATGTTCAGAGCAAATGGAGGATGTGGTTATGTAAAAAAGCCTGAAATTCTAATGCAGAAACTTCAATGTGACAATGAGTTTGATCCTACAAGGATTATGCCAGTGAAAAAGACATTAAAGGTAAACATACCATAGTACATTGCTCAATTTTAAAAGGTAAATTCTTTTGTTTAGTGACATCTTAATGTTATGTTAACATGTTTAACGACAGGTAAAAATTTACATGGGACATGGTTGGAGCTTGGATTTCAGTCCCACACACTTTGATATGTTCTCTCCACCAGACTTTTACACAAAGGTCAGATTGAAAATTCCTTATATATTAGCTGCTTTTGGTCCAAATCAATATTTTTGGATTATTTCTCATTTCATTATTTTCAACTATCCTTTCATAATTCTTGTGCAACAAACATAAAATTATTAGACTCTCAATTCCAACATAATATTATTTGTTACAAAAGCAAGCCCGGTTCAAAAGAATAAAGATGAAAAAAATACAGACAAATAACACACTATGTTTGGTAACAAAGTCCGACCAATTGTGCTTACGCTTCCGATAGAAATAATTATTAATTAAAAATTTGAGGTAGGGAGAAATAATTATTAATTAAAACGACGCTAACGACCATTTTACAACTGCCCCTAGTAGGATTTGAGATTTGTACCTTAAAGTTACTAGGTCAAACTCTTATCGCTGAATCGGTACATCATAGAAAGCAGTCTTGAAGAATTGTTTTCACAAACACAAGAAAACATTGTTATATTATATCTATATGTGTATGTCTTATAGTTGGATTAGTTTTTATGACAGGTTGGTATTGTTGGTATGCCTGCTGACATTGCAAGGAAGAAAACAAAAGTAATGATGGACAATTGGTTTCCTGTGTGGAATGAAGAGTTTGAATTCCCTTTGACTGTTCCAGAGCTTGCTTTACTTCAGATACAAGTAAGAGACAAAGATCAAGGAGGAAAAGATGACTTTGCTGGACAAACATGTTTACCAGTTTCAGAGATAAAACTTGGATTTAGATCAGTCCCTTTATATAATGAAAAGGGTGAACAATTCAAATCTGTAAAGTTGTTAATGAGGTTTCAATTTGAATGAATTGTAGATATAATGTAATTTATTCATCTAGGATATAAATCCTTCTTCTTGGTGAACTTTATTTTTTTTGTGTGTAATGGTTCATTTTTAGTTGGCATATTCTTCATCTTTGATTCAATCTTTATAAAAAGTTACATAAATCACATAATATTCATAGATATATAAATAAATATATGCAGATGATATTTCAAAATCCCATATATACTCATCTAAAATGTCTACATAGACTGATTAAAATAAATTGGACGTCCTACACAGAATGAAATGGACATAAATATATGATTACTTTTATCCAACAGATGGATATTTGTATAATATTTTTTCTGGTCAACTATTTTAATTAATTTTGATGAAAGAAAAATAAATAAAATTTAAAAAGAAAATATTCACCAAAAGAAACTCTCCACCATATATTGATATTCTTATTTTCTTTTATGCTATTCATCTTGTGGGGTAATTATTCTCTCAGGACCATCAAATGAAATCGGTATAATCAATATTTTCCTTAGGAATGTGCTTCTTCCACCTATGACGTCCTTATTTGGAAGCAGTTCTATAATTGAAAAAACAGTCGTATGTCATGATAATATTCCTTATCAATTAAGTTAAGCTCACGAGGACGTATGATTGTCTATTATTGCAAAACACTTTACATTAACTTTTCTTTTTATGAAAATGAAAAAGGTCTGACTTTTTTTTATGTGTTTTTTCACGCTTCTTCACACATATAATGATAAGAAATATTTATGATTAATGATTTTTCAAATTCACAATTTTTTTAAAGTTTGTTATAACAAAAATAAGTAAATCTTATGTGAAAAATCATATACAATGCACCTAAGAAAAATCATGTAAGTTTTGTTCTTATGAAAATAAGTGATGAATCTGATGTGAAAAATCATATACAATGCACCTAAAAAAAAATCATGTAAGTTTTGTTCTTATGAAAATTGTGACCAACACATGACATTTTTTGCTTAAGAAGCTAACATATGACATGTTGATCAGCCATTATTTAATTTTTAGCTTATTTGATATTCTTTCTTTTAACTATCATGGTTGGTGGGTTAATCCGTTTACCTTGTTAGGCATAGGCTGATAGTTATTTCTTTCTTCTGGTTTTTGTACAGTTTCCATTTGTAAATATTGTTTCGACATTGTTTGCTCTTTTCTATGTACACCTTATGCTAAGAAAGATTTTTTGAATTGGTAATATATTCCATTTTAACCTTTTCAAAAAAAAAACTTTTATATTTAAACACCCCTAAATTTTGTACATTCATTCCATAACTTATTTTCTTTTTATCTCATCAATAATATATCATATCATCTTTATACAGTAATATATTTGATTTTTGAAGCAATATACATTTTCTTCATCTGTAATGTTTTTTTTTTCCATGATAAGGGCCTTTTTTTTTCCTATATTTCTTTCTACGTGTCGTGTATTTTGGACTTTTGGTTCCATGGTGGCGAGAATCAATTTTAATTGAATTAATTTTTTTTTCTTTTGCTTTTGTTTGTATATAAGTGTTGTTTTTTTTGAAGAAGTTAAGAAAAATAAATAAATCAACAGACTACTTCTCAGGCGGCACAATGAGTGTTTAAAAGAGCTGCAAAGTAACAATTACAAAAATGTTAAGCCACAAACAGCCAGACAGCCAACAAAGAAACTACTTATTACACAATTGCTTTAAGACAAATAAGAGGAGTCTGCCTCCAAACATAGTAATCAAAATCAAACATTACATAAGAAGATTTCAGCCACCAAAACGTTTGAACTTTAACTTTCTCGGCAAGGGATTCAATTTGATCCGACTTATTGTGGAAAATCATTCTACTACGATCTTTCCAAATAACAAAAAGAGTAAAGATCCAAATAGTAGTGAACGCATGCCTAGATTTTCTGGAAAAACCTCCAAGACCACAAAACTGATGAGCATGAAGGAGAATGTTACCATGAAGAGCCACCTCGAAGCCCAACCACTTCGTAACCAAATACCAAAGCCGCCCATAAAAATTACAACAACAAAACAGATGATTATAATCTTCAGAGCCCCCACACTGGGTCACACAAGGAAGCTGAGCAGCATCAAGAACACCTCTCCTACACAGGTTATCCTTAGTAGGAAGCCTATTTAAAAAAAGGCGCCATAGAAAAATATTCACCTTCAACGGCACCGCTTTAAGCCACAAAAAGCTATCGAAACCTTCATTAAGATTTGAATCAGTAATTGTTAAGTAAGAATAAGCTGATTTCACTGTGTAACACTGCGACGCATGGAGTTTCCACACCCATCTGTCACTCGTTCCAACCTGCAAAACACAAGCAGACAAACGCTCCACACACGCCATGACTAATCCCTCCTCCCAAGCAAGCAATCTCCTCCGCCATTTCCATGCCTCACCTCCAGCACACCAACCTAACTCACACATCTCTGCCACCGTAGCCAGTTTATTGTCCGCGAGATGAAACAACCTACTATATGCCATTTTTAGCGGACAACCATCCAACCACGGATCTACCCAAAACAGAGTTAAGCACCCATCCCCCACCTTCCTAATGATGTTGTCTGACAGCCACCTATTATCCACAACTCCCACCCCCGAACGGATTTGGTTTAAAGTCCGCCACCAAACCGATCCACCATCCTCCCCAAACCGCACCCTCCCTCCCTCCTCTCCATATTTGGCACGAAGAACTACATTCCATAAGCTATCTCGCTCTTCCAACAACCTCCACACCCATTTACCTAACAAAGAAATATTAAATTCCCTCAACCTTTTCACCCCCAAACCTCCATTCTCCGTTTGTAAGCATATAGTGTCCCATTTGATCCAAGATATTTTCCTAACATCCTCACCTCCCCCCCAATTTTTTTTGCAGAAAATAGAATCAAGGGAAGAAATAATACCTGAGGGAGCTTTGAAGAAAGAAAGGAAATAAATCGGAATAGCAGACAGAACGGACTTAAGCAGAATCAAACGGCCACCCATTGATAAATTTTTACACTTCCACCCAGACAGACGACTACAGATCCTTTCAACCAACGGATACCAAAACTGAAGCTTCCTAGGGTCTCCCCCAATAGGAAGCCCCAAGTACATAAAAGGAAGAAGGCCATGCTTGCACCTCATAACTGAAGCCGCCCCATGAAGCCAAGAAGCGTGGACGTTAACACCAAATAACATGCTTTTGTTAAAGTTGACTTTCAGGCCTGATATCGATTCAAATAACAATAATACCGCCTTCATTGCACGAACATTGGCCCAACTCTTAACCCCAACCAGCAGGGTATCATCCGCAAACTGAAGATGAGAAACAGACACCGCACTATGCGTCCCAATGCTATAAGGAGTGAAAATGTTATTATACACCATCGCCGACATCATAATATTGAGCCCTTCGACCGCCAACAGAAATAAGAAGGGGGATAGGGGATCCCCTTGCCGTAGACCCCATTGAAAACAAAACTCATCAGTCGGACACCCATTAACTAACACGGACGCTGTTGCTGTCGTAACACACTCCACAATCCAAGTTCTCCATAAAACAGGAAAATTCATTTTACACAACACCTCATCAAGGTAACCCCAATCCACCGAGTCATACGCTTTTTCAAAATCGACTTTAAACATGAGAAGGTCCTTTTTTGCTTGCCTAGCATCATCAACAATTTCATTTGCGATCAAGATTCCATCCAAAATTTGTCTACCTTTAATAAAAGCCGACTGCGTTGTAGAAACAACTTTGCCTACTACATTCCTTAGTCTGTTAGCCAACACTTTGGAAAGAATTTTATAAATGCTACTCACCAACGCTATAGGCCGAAAATCAGCCACCCGTTGCGGACTGTCAACCTTTGGGATTAAGGCTATAAAAGTTGAATTTAACCCCTTTGTCAGCTTACCATGGCGGTGGAATTCCACAAAAAAATTCAGCAAATCAATCTTCAATACTTCCGAAAAATCCTTAAAGAAACCCAAATTAATACCATCTGGACCCGGACATTTGAAGCTATCACAGTCCCATATAGCAGCTTTAATTTCTTCTAGCAGAAAAGGCTTAATGAGAATAGCCCCCTCCGTAGCTGAGATCGATTTAAACCCCAACCCGTCAATATCAGGTCGAAGCAATGATGACCTCTGAAAATGATTTTTGAAGTGTTGATAGACAGCCTTTCGAACCTCTGGTACGCCTTCGACTGACATCCCATTTACATGTAAGGAGCTTAGCGCATTTGCACGCCTACGAGATGACATAATACCATGAAAAAATTTAGAATTTGCGTCTCCTTCTTTCAACCATGTAACTCGCGACTTCTGCCACAACATACTAGCTTGCACTTTAGAGAATGTCTTGATGTCGATCGACAAACCTTGCAACTCGACCTCCTCCTCCACAAACAAGTCACGACCCTCCCCAATTACATCCAAGGCGGCTAATCTATTTTTAGCAATTCGAATTTTACTGTCAATATTCGAAGTATGCATTAAATGCCAACCTCTCAACTGCACCTTTAACATTTTTAATTTTTCCTTAAGAACAAAACCGCTCCAACCAAACACATGAGTATTCTGCCAAAAATCTTTTACAAAGTCAAAATAACCAGGAACGTCCACCCAACACTTTAACATTCTAAGGGGTTTTGGCCCCCAATTTTGTTCATCAATAGTTAACACAATAGGGCAATGATCAGACAACCCTCTTGGAAGAGCCACTTGTATACAATTTGGAAAAAATGAAATCCAGACTTCTGACAGTAAAAATCGATCTAAACGACTCATCGATAAGCCATCACCACGATACCAAGTGAAATTACGACCACAGAGAGGTAAATCAATAAGAAAATTACCGTCAATGAATTGATTGAAGGGAGCAAAATCGTCAATACCACTGCTTGTTGAGCGGTTTTTCCTCTCTTCACAATTGCGAACGGCGTTGAAATCCCCAAGAATACACCAAGCATCTGTACAATGCCTCTGAATCAGACCACTTAACTCATTCCAAAGTAACTGACAACCTCTATTATCACACGGAGCATAAACATTGGCCAAGACAAAATCAACATTATTTTTTTTTAATTTTCCTTTTACAATCAAAGCATTAGATAAATTCACAGTCATCCAAACATCCACTACACTAGCATCCCACATCGTTAGAATACCTCCTGACGCTCCAACTGACGACTTAAAAGAATAAGACATGTCTTCAGAGTCCCACAAAGAACGACACAAAATAACATCCACATCTTCCAATTTGGTTTCTTGAATACAAAAAACATCCGGACGCCTTTCTGAGATTAACCTCCTAACCTCCCTCTTCTTTTCCACCGCCCCCAACCCTCGAATATTACAAGAGCAAATCTTCATTGAAAACCCCCTACACCTACCACCTCACACCCGTCACCCTCTCTCTCTACTTCCCACCTCCTATCGCTAACACTTGGAAACTGTTGTTACACCTAACACCAATAGCTTCCCCAACCTCCTTAATATCAGCCTCCACCCCCTTAGAATCACCATGTAACGTTACCCAGGTCTTCCACTCTTTAGATTCAGTAGAGTTCCTTGATCCGACAGATAAAGATGCACACTTCTTTTTACCTGAGAAGGATCTCGATTTAATCACATGCGCTTGTTTCTTCTTTGACCGTTTCAGAGATCGAATCAATACATTTCTATCTGCCGCAGACAACCTTGCAATCTTTTTTAACCCAGTCAGTGATGGGGCCACTTTTCTTCTAGTAAGCGTTTGTTGTGAAGCAGAAGATTCCTTGCGCTGCTTTACCAGGGGCATTCCTTCACTGTTTTCAGCCAAAGGCCTCCACTTAGGGCGGCTACTAGAATTCTTCTTTACTACATGATCGGTGTCCGACTGTACCTTTAAACTTTGTTGGTTAAGAGTATCACTCTGCATCTCCTTGTCTTCATTTGTTTTAGAAACCCAATCATCATGCATTTGTTTCACAAGGGCATCCACAAAAGGCTCGTCCTCATTAAACCCTTCGGGGGTTGAACACTGTGAATTATTATCACCTTCACACTCAACTAAACATGCATCTTCTGCAAAACCAAACTCAACGTCTTCAATGATGCGAATAGGAAAAATTTTCCCATCAATCCACACCTCTTCGATCACATTTAATTCTTTCAACAAAGGAGTAGCTACTAGAATGCGAGCAAAATCCATTCTATCTTTGTTATTAGTACAATCATCAATATTTAGAAGTCGACCTTGTGTCGCTGCCAGCTCTATGAAGAAAGTATTGTTCCAAGCCTGAATAGGCACCCCGTAGCATCTCACCCAGGCTCCCCTTTCATAATTCACTAACATGTCCTTCGTCCAAGGTCTACAGTCTTCCAAAAAATTACCAATCAAATCAGCCGCTGTATTAAATAGTTCCATTACATCACCTACCACCCCCGGGTGCAATAACACTTTATCACCTCCCAAAGAAATTAGCCTGAAATCAACAAAACCTGCATCCAAAAACGATTGTTGAACAAACGACAAACAAAAATCACTCTTTAATTTAGCTAAGATACTTTTAGATGCCCAATCGATATCTTCTTGTAACGGCATGAATTTACACGTCACCTTCGCTTCAGCCTCAGTAACACCAAGTTGTTTCAGCCCCACCTCTTTGTCAACCAATACTGCCCCCTCAACATCTTCTTCCACTCCTTTCGGTACCACCTTCTCCTTCCTCCCTGAACACTCAATCTCCCCCACCTGACACAACAACTCCCTCTCCCTCTCCTTCTCACTTCTAATCGCTTCCTCCTTCACCTTCTCCAATTCTAGTATACGGTTTCCCCTACTCACACCTACTCCTCCCTCCACCTCCCTCTTTTTTTTTCCTTCCAACATCCTACCATTTTTTTCTCCCTCAACACTCCCTTTTTTCAATGTCACCACCGCTTCCTCCTTTTTCACTTCCTCCTTAACAAACCTATCAAACTTGGCCACATTCGCAAACAAACGCAAATCCCCAAAGAAAACATTATTAAGAGCTTTATTCAACTTTGTCACATCTCGCACTTTCAAGAATTTCACGAAACCAAACCGCTGCCCATGAATGTTACGATATAGAGAGACATAAACATCCGACAAAATTCCACAAACCTCCAGTCCTTTCCTTAAGTCAACATACAACAGTCGATTGGGGAAATTAGTTATGTAAAAGACAGCTGATACCTGAGTCAACACAGCTGGAGCATTATCACTTCCGTCTCCCTTTGTTACTGCTGCCGCCGCCTTCAGGACTGCACTACCATAACCACCGTAACCTGCAGCTTCTCCCTTGAATTGTTGTTGCGCAAAGCTGTCCTGCCTTGCCCCGTCACGTGAGCATGAAAACGGACGGTCCCGACGGTGTGTCGGTGAACGTCCACGTCCAGATTCCCTTGCTCCCCAAACCCTATTGCGCATTGAACCAAACCCACGCCTGCTGACTGGCCTGTTCTAGTATTCACCGTCACCATACCAATCCAACCTACTTCTCGTAGAACCTAACCCTCCTTGTCCGTTGCCCTGCCGTTGTTCGTTCCGTCCGCTGCTTTCCGGTCCCAATGCTTTCCTTCCTCTGTAACTCACCCAAGTCCATTCACCCTGGTCCCCTCCCGTTTGTGCCTCCCTGGCAGATGGCCCAACCCCTCCCTGATATCTCACCGCCGGAGAAAGGATCCGGCGTGGCGGCTCCCAGCTGTACCGGTAGCCACCGCCTCTCGCTCTCCTACCACTCATGCGCGTTGAAATTCGCTCTCCAAGATTATCGGAAGGAGTAATGATGTTATTAATTTATTTTGTTTTTTTAGGTAATTTAATGACTTGAAATTAATCTCTTTAAGGTCAATAAGTGACTTGTTTAGAGTTCAAACGTTTGCCTCGACACACACACACATATATATATATATATATATATATATATATATATATATATATATATATATATATATATATATATCATTCATTGACATATTTTTAATTTAATCGTTGATTTATCTTCTATGCCAATTTTGGTTGGTTTATTTCAAAAATACTATTTTATTGTGCAGTTTTTCTTTTTAAAACATATACAGCCCACACACATATAAGATGATGCAGGTGAGAGCAAGTTATTATATTTTGAATTATGAGAACAATCAATGATAATCGCTAAATATTCCCTCTAAAAAAAATCCTAAATATTAAAAAAATCGTTAAATACAAATCTACGGCCTAAATGATCATTATAATTTATCTTTTCTTTCTAATGGATCATTATCATTATACCACTCAAATTAGAAATCAATTTATTAAAATGTCATACGAAAATGAATCAAGCAAAAATCATTGAATAAAGTTAGATCAAGTAAAACTTACCTAAATTTTGTAAGACCCCGGTAAAGAACAAGAATGTAGAATATCTTTTTCCATTCTCTATCAAGTCATATACGCCCTTTTAAATTTCAATTTTACCCAATAAAAACGATCAGATTATAAAATCCGAAACCACCAAAACTCTAACAAACTACAAAAAAAAATGTATGTGACACCTAACAAATTAAAAGAAAACTTGCATACTTCTTAAAAATAAAAATAAAATAAAAAAAGCTTACATATTTTAACTTGATATCGGGTATATGTGACACCGATATTTTAACTTGATATCGGGTATATGTGACACCGAGCAACGTTAATAACCATTCGGTCAAAATATTGAGTAAATAAGTTGGTGTTTGGGGTTCGAATTTCGGTCCCTGCATATAACACTGCATTATCTCTGCCAACTGTGCTACGTTCACGTAGACAGTTGCACATTGATGCCTTAATACAGTGGAAGCGCATATACACGTAAGGTGTATAAACTTGACCCATCATCCACAAATGAGCCCTAACCGATAATAAATAAAGATTAACAAAAGTGGTATTTAAAAACCAAATGCGTAGAAAAAATACACAACAACACAATCCACGAACCCAATATCAGGTTTGAAACCAAATTGCAAAAGAAGTTGGTGTAGAAAATTTCGCAAGCATCTTGTCGGACACCGAGATGAGTTAGACCCGTCTTTTCAGGGATGGTGAATGAATTGACGGTCAAGGACAATTTCTTTCCAGAAATGGCGAATGAATTGACGGTCAACACGGATAAGTTCAATAACCAATAACCTTGTAGCATATCAACAAATCAATACAACACCGTAGCGAAGAAATAAGCAACACTCGATTTAGTTCATCACCCACCACTGTTTAATGCAAATCTAAAAGCAACCGACCACCGCAGTCGCGACAACAACCGTTTTAGAAATCAAGAGTGAATAGTGCAACCAAGACCCCGATTTAACACCTTGTGAGAAACCCAGACTCCTTTATTGGAGCAATGTCGTAAAAAATAACATATTGAACCAAATCACAGGATGATTACAAAACGACGATGGTAAAACGCAATTTGGACGAGCAATCTGAACGAGAAGCATGCATCAATGCTACAAAGCAAAGCAAGTTATAGCATGCCCAACCGATTGTTGTTTAGGTGGTTACGCGCCAATGACCTTGGCATCTCCAATCAAATCAAATGATTACATCTTGATTACGAGAGTTTGATTGATGGAAGAATGGAGATTCTGATGGTGCTACAGTAGGATAAAGGTTTGGGGTGATTGAGCACTTCCTCCATCATATCATCTCAATCATAGTTGAGCACCGTAATCAAATTATTAAATGTTGGAAAATCAAATCAACACTTATGGTATACATCTAAAATATAAACAACAACAAAATATAGTAATTATGAAATTAATTCAAACCAAATAGCAACTAAAAGAAGTAAAAAGAATATTTTTTATAGTATGAAGATTGCACAACTTTTCAATTCTTTTAATTTATCTTTTTCAATGCCATTAATGAAGAATAATTTTGTAAAGTCGTTCATAATTTATATTTCTCATGTAAAGTTTACTACGTTTCTTAATTTATGTGACATTATCAAAACAACTTATAATTTAAAATGGAAGGAGCATTATTATTTTTTATTTACACTAACGTTCAGACCGACATTCTTGTACTCGTCTGTCCGTTTTTGTACTTCCCTAACGTATATAACTCAAACAATCTTTTTTATTACGCATACCTTGTTAGACTAAAGAATTTTTACAATGTTAACAATTATTTACATCATTAAAGATAGAAAAATGATATATGTACAACTATTTTGCGGCAATTTTTAAGACAACTCTGTCTTATTCTCTATCTATGTTATTTGGATTTTTGTATCAACACCCACATTTCCTTATATATCTTCACTATAGAAGATCATCTTACAGAAGAACTTCGACCGAAATTCGCAAAATTATGCAATAGACTATTCCGTTTTTAATTCTCCTTTCCTAATCTCAATATTCATTTTTTTTCCTTTTCGTTTTATCTTGTTGCAGATGGCAACTCAAATATTTGGAGAAATGCTTTATTATCCTCAACCAGCAGAATGTTTAATTTTAACAGAATTTCCTTCACCGAAATCATTGAAAAATAGAGTTATTATATCAACAAAACCTTCAAAAGAACATTTTAAGTCCAACCGGGATCAAGGACAACGACAACTATCATGCTCTAGATGGAATTAGTGAATCATCAGAAGAAGAATCGCCGAGAAAGGAATCGCCAGATTCTACAATTGAAGTGGAGATTTATGATTTTGCCGGAGGAGGGTCATACATGTAAACCGAGCAATTTTACATAGGTTTCTTATGGAGCATCAAGGCGAGAAGAATTTCACGTTATTGGATACGGAGAAAATTGTTGATAAGATTTTGCAACTGAGAAGGATACATCAGGAAAAGGTTCATGTTGACCAAAATTGAGAAAGGAAAATCGCCTTTGACGATATCTTCCGGTTTTCGCTCCTAGATGATTTCAGAGGTCCTTCGAAAACCGAGGTAAAACACAGTTACTATGTTAGTTAGTTTGTCAGTCAATCAGACGATTCATATTTTAAACCAAATTTCTCCCTTCTTGTATTTTGATTTAATTGACCTTACTTTACTAACAAGAAAGTATAAAAAAAAATGACATTACAGGTAAACCATGATATGAGTGCTCCATTGTCACATTATTTCATATAGGACACAATTCCTATCTTACCAAAAATCAATTAAGCAGTGATTGCAATGAAGAACCAGTCATAAAGGCGTTGCAACAAGGCTTGCGTGTTATAGAACTCCATTTATGGCCAACTTCTAGTAAAGAAGATTTTGAAGTAATGCTAACCTTTTTCTTTCCTACTACTTTTCTTCCTCAATAGGGGTTAGGCAAATCACTCTGGTTGATGCAAGGAATGTTCAGAGCAAATGGAGGATGTAGTTATGTAAAAAAAGCCTGAAATTCTAATGCAGAAACTTCAATGTGACAATGAGTTTGATCCTACAAGGATTATGCCAGTAAAAAAGACATTAAATTAAGGTAAACATACCATAGTACATTGCTCAATTTTAAAAGGTAAATTCTTTTGCTTGGTGACATCTTAATGTTATGCTAACATGTTTAATAACAGGTAAAAATTTACATGGGACATGGTTGGAGCTTAGATTTCAGTCCCACACACTTTGATATGTTCTCTCCACCAGACTTTTACACGAAGGTCAGTTTGAAAATTCCTATATATTAAGCTGCTTTTGGTCCAAACCAGTATTTTTGGATTATTTTCAACTATCCTTTCATAATTCTTGTGCAACAAACATAAAATTATTAGACTCTCAGTTCCAACAAAATATTATTTTTTACAAAAGCAACCCCGGTTCAAAAGAATATAGATGAAAAAAAATACAGACAAATAACACACTATGTTTGCTAACGAAATTTGACCGATTATGCTAACGCTTCCGATTGCATAGCTGCTGCAATTCCTTTCATTATCAATGTAAGATTAGGGTTTACATGCTGTGGTTATCTTGTGATCATTGACATTGTGGACAAATGTGACTAACGGAGTCGCAATACAATTGTAAAGGCCTTCAAAACTTGTATGTTATCTCAACATTGCAAACTGCAATTTAAACTACGAATTTCACTCATAACGAGGAGTATCGAAGAGTTTTTTTAATAGAAAAAAAATTGAGGTAGGGAGAAATAATTATTAATTAAAATAACACTAATGACCATTTTACAACTATTCCTAGTAGGATTTGAGATTCGTACCATAAAGTTACTAGGTCAAACTCTTACCACTGAATCGTCACATTGTGGACACGAGTCTTGAAGAGTTGTTTTCTCAAAATTGTTATATTATATGTGTATCTTACAGTCGGATTAGTTTTTATGACAGGTTGGTATTGTTGGTATGCCTGCTGACATTGCAAAGAAGAAAACAAAAGTAATGATGGACAATTGGTTTCTTGTGTGGAATGAAGAGTTTGAATTCTCTTTGACTGTTCCAGAGTTTGATTTACTTCAAATACAAGTAAGAGACAAAGATCAAGGAGGAAAAGATGACTTTGCTGGTCAAACATGTTTGCCAATTTCAGAGATAAAACTTGGATTTAGATTAGTCCCTTTATATAATGAAAAGGGTGAACAATTTAAATCTGTTAAGTTGTTAATGAGGTTTCAATTTGAAAGAATTGAACATGTAATGTAATTAATTGATCTAGGATATAAATCCTTCTTCTTTGTAATGATTAATGTTTTATTTTATTTTTTGAGTGTGTAATGGTTAAGTTTTAGTTGGTATATTCAAAACAAAAAAATTCAAGGTATCTGTGGATAAAATTTGACACGGGATGGTAGCTTTTTTTGAACAAATGAAAATTAGATATATTGCAAACCGAAAGGAGAAACCACTCATACCAGGTGTGCAAAGGAGGCTGCCCCAAGAAATATTACAACTATTACAACTAAAATAACGAGTACTACGAAACGACACTAATTTTGAAATGGATGGAGTACTATATAACTCTCTCAGCTCTTTTGGACTGACTTTTTCTCTTTCCAAAAATGCGATCAATTTTCAATACAAATAATAGTTGTAACAAATATATAAGAATAAATTTAAATATTAAAAAAATGTAAGAAACACAGTAAGTGTTGAGGACAAAATCTTTATTTGATGTTTTAAAGATCACAAACATTTTCATATTGTTTTTACTTGTTATCTACTAATATGTTTTGTGAGATATGTTTCATAAGAATGTTCTTGATATTAAAGAGAAGGTTCTAAGCTTACAAGAGAAAGTTAAAAACATCCTTATCCAAGCAAATAAGCAAAAAGGACATAAATGAATTTTATGGTGAAAAACATTCTCTATGTCTCACCAAAAGAAGATACTTCTAATACATGACACAAATAGAAGGAATCTCACTTGATTACATAAGGCTTTACATTTAAAGAAAGATGAAGAAGCACGTGCATGCAAAGAAAGAAGAAATATTTCGAACTGCACTTAGAAGAATGTTCTTGAGAACATTCTGGTATGACTAGTAAATGATAAGAATGATGACATCGTCTTGTCCCCTCAAAGGTTTCCACCAGATTACAGCTAGCAACAATCACGTGGTATTGTCTAAACTAAATGAAGCATGGAACTACAAGAATGTTCTTCAGAACATTCTCCATTTGGCAGATTTTGCAACTTAGGCATTCTTGCGCACCAAGGAAGAAAAATACAGCACATGCCTTAATTGAAATCACATAACACAGCTGTATTTAGGAGTGGGCTTCAAGACTTCAGCTTCTATAAATACAAGCATCTCTCAATGGTATTTGCAAGAGCTTTCATTACAAAGAATTAATCTCTCTCTCTCAAAGTGAATATTATTCACAACATTTCAAAAACTCTTCAACAACAACAAATCAAACTCCATAATCCTTCACTAGATTTATTTTTAATCTCTTTTGTTTGAGATATCTATTTGAAGTTTGTATTTGAAATATCTCTTTTGTTTGAGATATTATTTGAAATCTCTTTTGTTTGAGATACCACCATTCTACCAACATCAACCACCATACAAAGTGTTACTTAGTTTCTCAAGTCTATTAGGATAAATAGTTTGAGATAAAAAATACTTCAACCTTTCTAGTGTGATCAAGAATTGTAGAAGCCTGCTGAGGTTGACAATACAGAGTCTAATCAGACTGAGCTGGTGAGATCAACAACTTATAGTGCTATTCAGAAGTTTCTGATAGCAGGATACTATAGTGGATAATCTCACACGCGGTGTGGGGACTGGACGTAGCCAGTTAGGCGAACCAGGATAAATCTCTTGTGTTCTTTCTCTTCTCTCATCTCTTAATTTCTGACCGTGACATATAACCTATAACTAACTATATTAATTTTCCAGAGTGCTCTGGTCCTTAATCTAAAAATTAAATAACCTAAAAAACTTAATAATTATCCATAACTTTCTGGTCCTATTTATTTATTTTTAATATACCCAGAGTTCTCTGGTCCTTTATCGCTTTATTTATTTCAGCTATATATTTCCAAAGTTCTCTGGTCCCTTTACCACTTTATTTATTTCAGTTATATATTTCCAGAGTTCTCTGGTCCTTTTACCGCTTTATTTATTTTGGCTATATACTTCCAAAGTTCTCTGGTCCAAATATTTAAATACTTAATTATATAAATATTTATATTACTTACCTAACACTGACCAAGAATTTTTCTCTTGAGTAACTATTTTATTTCAGAATTGAATTTTAAAAAGGGTCACAATTCAAACCCCCCTTTCTTGTGACATATATTGCTACTTCAGTAAGTACTCATATTTAAATTTATCTTGAAAGCAAATGAAATAGGAATCAAATGCAGCACATGCATGATTGACGAGATAAGGGAACAAGCCCATATTAGGGAATTCGCAACCAAGAAATGTGCAGCCCACCGCTATAACTCCAAAGTTATTCCCATAGAGATGAAAGAGGGCGACCTCGTCTTAAAACAGTTGGTCGCCCCAACCATGATTGGAAAGCTGCTCCCAAACTAGGAAAGCCCTTATAGAATCATTGAGAAGTTCCCCCATGAAGCATACAAGTTAGAAGAAATGAACGGAGATTCAGTTCCACGCACTTGGAACGCAGTCAACCTGCGTCACTATTATAGTTAAAATCTATTTTTATTTTATGTTGAACTCTTTAACTGAGCGAGAAGCCACAACTAATTTTTGTTTCAGTTATTCATTAAATAAAAAGGGATAGGGCAGTGCTCTTTTCCCCTGCAAGGGCAAGGGTTTTTAATGAGGCGCCCTATTTTTTCAAAAAGTCCGCATCATTTTCTGTTTATATTATATTATATACATTCTGCAACAGCCAAAGCTCTAAGGAAAGAAGACAATCCCCAAACAAAGAAAGAAAATTTGGATCGACAATAAGTCGCCGGTTCGTTTTTTATTTTCACAGAAAATCCGAATCGACAACAAGTCGTCGGTGCGTTTTTTGATTTTTCGCAGAAAATCTGGATCGACAACAAGTTGCCGGTGCGTTAACAAATTATCCTTTCGTAGAAAATCCGGATCGCCAACAAGTCGTTGGTGCGTTTTTGATTTTCACAGAAAATTGGATCGACAACAAGTTGTTGGTCAGTTAACAAACTATCCTCTTGCAGAAAATCCGGATCGGCAACAAGTCGCCGGTGCGTTTGAATCTTCGCAGAAAATCCGGGTCGACAACAAGTCGCCGGTGCGTTTTTGAACTATCGCCCGAGCACTTTCTCATACAAAAAACATTGTAGCTGACGACAAGTCGCCGGTGTACGAAAAGAGACAGCAAAAATTAAATCGACAAAGAAATGTGATAGTCACTAAATGCATCAAGTTAACAACTATGCAAAAACTCAGCACGCAATAAAAACAAGAAGACATCGCAAAAAAGAAGAGGATTCACAAAGTTAATCAAAGTAATAATAAGGAAGTCGGTACGTCACAAATTCAGAACAAAAAATAAATTAGAAAGCTGCGAGAAACAAAGTACTTTTGAAAGAAGTTTTAAAGACTACTTACAAAATTAAGTAAGGCACCACGTAGGGTCGCCGAGATAAATTACAATCCAAAATAGAAAAAGAAAATAAGGAGGAATCATTCCTTATCCACCAACTTCCCATCCACAATAATTTTAAAGGAGTCCAAACCACTCAGGTCTTCCTTCGGATAAAAATGCAAAGCTTGAGCACGGGCGCGCTCAAACCCATCATCAAAATACTCTGCAAGTGCGCCCATGCATTTCTTAACTTCCCCTTCCAGCTCCTCATTCTTCTCTTTCAAAGAATCCCACTCCAACTCAGCAGCTTCCTTTTCGACGGTAACACTTGTCAAACCCGTCTGTAAATCCTTCGTCGAGGTCTCCGCCGCCTTTTTAGACTCTAGCGCTTCATTCAATCTAGTTTGCAGGCCAGTATCTTTATGCTTCCACTTCTCAGCATCTTCAGCTGCCTCCTTGTACTTTTTCTCCAAATCAACATGCTTTCTCTCCATTACATGATTCATCAAGAGAATCCTAAGAGTTGATTCCCCGACGTCCATCACCAGATCGTCGTACTTGCTCTTCATCCCATCATCGACATCAACCTCTGACAAGGGTACTTTTTCCTCCATATACCTGTAAAACGACAATAGTCAGTAAGAAAGCGAATAAAGAACATCACAAAGAGTTTATTTTTAAATAGTAGAAAAGAAATCAAATTATACCTCTGGAAGTCAAAATCTTTATGCCAAAAAGATTTTGTGACTTTCTCGTTCAAAGAGGTCGTCGTCGTCGCATTCTTATCTTGAGCATTCCCGCCCGAAGAAGGGGCACGCTTTGATTCTCCCCTTCCAGTCCTCCCTTTCTTCTTCTTGGGAGACTCAACAATCTCAAACATTATCCCTTCACCAGCTGGCACCTCCACTTGTTCTGTGTCCATGTCCGCCGGACCAGAAGCAGTCTCTGCCTTCGACGGGATATCCCTCCTCTTCGTTCTTCGACGTTGCACGACGGCAGGATCACTAGTCACATACCCATCAACAGCCTTCTTCGCCTTTAACTCGGCGAGATATTTATTCCTCTCTGCAGGAGTAAGCGGCATCATCGGTCCTGCAAACATATCAGAATTTCAACATGTAAAAAAAAAGGGTACAAAAGCTACAAAAACATATCGAAAAAGCTACAAAAATATACTAAAAGCAAGACACTCTCGTAAATAGGCATCCAGATCATCTGAATCCCCTTCTTTATTCAAGAGCTTATGAATATCCGAATGCAACATCTTCTCCAAAAGACACACAACACCTTGCTCGTATGGCGTCATCATGTCAAAATCGTAGCCCATTATAGAAGCAGGGGAATAAGTCCAACTTAGAGGAAACTTTGGCTCTCCCTCTACCAACACGGAAGCAACCGCACATTTGGCGCCCCATTTACCTTGACAAAAGTGTCTTTCCAATCCTTCTTGAAGTTAGAAGCATAGGGCGGGAAGAGCTACTTACCAGGGTGAGCGCTAATAGACACCCAAATCCCTTTGTTAACATCTTTGGTCCCATAGAAATAAAGGAACAAACCAACTAATGGCTCGAGATCCAACGCTTTACAAAGAATTTCGAAGCCCCGGATGAACGCCCAACTGTTAGGGCGAATTTGAGAAGGCGCCACGTTCAAAAACTTTAGAACATCCATCTCGAAAGCGTTAAGAGGGATATGTACTCCAAATTCTTTCAGCACGGCCGCATACATGTAATATACCTCGTTGCCCACAGGGCGTTGTGTACATACATTCTCGCCTTCATCACAATGCACCAGCTCAACATCCTCCTCATGTCTAGTCGACGAGATATCTCTCTCACTCCTAATAAAATTAATATTCACGGAGGGCTGGCAATGAACCAAACCAACTCAAAAATAGTTCGAAACTCGATTCGACAATTATCTCGTTGAACTTGGTTCATGAACCAAATGAGCCGAACTTGAGCTAAAAATTAAGTTCATTAACTAAACTTTACTTTTTTTATTTTGAAAAAAAATTATGTATCACTATTTTTTCCATCGTATTTTAAACATATACCTTCTTGACCTTTTCATTTCCCTTTTAAAAAATTAAAATTTGAAGTTATTATACCATACACCTCTTTCCAATTCCTACGTGTAGGCATTGCAGTCTCCAACATTGAACCCTTAATTTACTCTCTTTCCCAACATATTAATTTACCCTCCTTTCCATTATGAATGAAAAGATTCCTTAACTCTCCAAATCTTTCCTTCATTTTCTCCAAATTTAGATACCTTCTGCATATCTTTCAAAAACATCAACATTGTTTCCTTTTCATTTTCTTCATTTTGTTTTGAGTGATTTAAGTTAATCAATGATAATGGATAAAAAGAAGGTACAAATGAATGTTGCTGGATATAAACAATGGTTTTTGAAGAAATTGAATCTGTGTGAATAAATTGATCTAAACATGATGATATGACTTTGTAGAAATTGATCTAAACATGACAATATTGGTGAAAATAAGCAACTTTTTTAGTAGAAATTGATCTAAACAAAAAATTATAACTTTTGAGTAATGTGACTCAACTAAACGAACTGAACCTAACGAGCTGAACCGAACTATTCGTGAACTTTAAACGAGTTAAACTCGAGCTGAAAAAATAGTTCTTGTCGAACTCGAGCATAGTTTTCGAACTGAACCAATTCTTATCGAGTCGATTCGAGCTCAGGTAGGTTCGACTCGACTCGGCTCATTTCCAGCCTTAATGTTCCCAATTTCCGTGTACAACAAAGTTGTGTTAAGAACCTCATTGGAAAACGACTCCATTTCACCAACGGACTCGATTTCCACGTCTCGTTGTGTCGAAAAAGGAATAAGAGGACAAATCTTATTTCCTTGATTTGATCCTGGAGTAGAATAGAGGAAAACACAATCACTATCAGAACTCTCACTACTGCTATCACTAGAATTATCACTCGGAATCCTATGACCTAAATGACCTAATTCATAAGCACCCCAATCAATCACTCCATTGGGACGAGTTGCATGTCTCAAACAATCCATCCTCAACTTATTTCTCTCCTCAGAATTAGTAGGCGAAATCACTCTACCTGACTCATGACAATCCCTAATCAAAACCATCGCTAAAAGCTAAAGAAAATTGTTCGTAAACTAGACGAAAAAGGAGAACAAAAAGGACCTGAAAAACTTGAAGAGATGAAAGCTAAAAATCCAAAAGGAACGGCTTAAGCAGATCGTGCGAATAAGAAAGGATAAAAGAGCAAGATGGAAATGAGGTCAGAGAAATGAGAGAAGAGCGCTTTTTATGGAGAAAGAGAATTAAAAGTCGCCTCGAAAAACGCACCATCCTCACAAATGAGTGGAGACAAACGCCACGATTGAGACACATCAGTACCAGTGAAGGGTCACGAAATTTGAACCATTAGATTTCTTGGAAAAATTCAGAAGATCGCCTAAAAACTCTCTCGTTACGTCACCCTACGAATAAAGCTAACTGCCAGGTCTAGTCAAACCACTTCGCTTCCTTTTGAGACTCGTGCTTGGGGGGCTAGGAAGGGTCGACTCAAGAACTAATTATACCTACACCCTTAGGGACTCTTAAACAAGTTAAGACAACCCTGGAGAAAGCTTCCCAAATATAAATCATACATCTAGCCTTGAGGGCTCTTAAACAAGTTAAGACCGCCTTAGGAAGATGACCCCAAACAAATAATGACGCCCAACGAAGCATACAAAATATGAACATAGCGTAAAAATAAAAAACAGATCAATCACTTCGCCTTGTCCCAAGACTCGTGCTTGAGGGGCTGTGGACCGTCAATATATTCCTAAAAGACTAAAGACCTTCATAAGGGCTCTCAGACCCTCCAAAAAGGCCTCAGCGCCCTGCAGAAGGGCTACCAGGCCCAGAGCGCGCCTAGCCGCCAGCAAACTGCCTTATCCACTTCTAGAAACCTCTAGAACGCGCCTAATATACCAAAATACCTTGTTACTTGTGGCTTAAGTAACCATAACCCAGACTCATGGAAGGCTATAAATACAACCCTTGAGAAGACTTTCAAGGCATCCAATAATTAGTCTAAACCCTAGAATACGGTACTAAACACTAGTATCCTCTATTGTACTTTTTGCAAGTACAGTCTTTTTTTTTCTTTCCTTTTATCATTTAAAAAGTGTAACAAACTAAATGAGTATATTTATACTTACTTTGTCATTATCCTAATTATACTCTTAAATTATTTTTTTTATAATAAAGATTCTTGTTGGTATCATTAAAAAAATTAGATTTTTTTTTGTTATATTGTTGATGTCATTGAAATAGATAATCATGGTTAATTTGGTTTGTCATATGTTGAAAGCAACAACCATTTATATTTTTAGTACTATTTTCAAAACCTAATTTTCAAAACCTTTAATACTATATTATGCACAACATTATATTATCACATTATATAATATTTTACCGACTCAATTTTCGAAACCTTTAAAAATAATACATATAGTATAATATTCAAATCGAATAAAACTCAAAAGTGGTAATTTATGGTCCTAATGTATTTTTAGGGATGGTCCTAATTATAATTATAAGTAGAAAATATAAGTTTTAGACCAAATTCTTGGGACCAAATTTCATCATGTTTATGGCAGAAAAAGTATGTGTTTGAATTAGGGTAGAAAATGAGCCGAGTCGAATTGAACTCATTTGAGCTCGATTCGATTCGGGTTCGATATAAACCTTTTTTTAGTTTGAGTTCGGTTCGTTTATAGTTCACGAACAATTCAGTTCAACTTATTTGCTCAATTAATAGAAATTAATCGTTTTTGTCAAAAATGTATATTTTAACCTTTTAATTTATTTAAAAAAAAATCAAAAATTGAACTAAAATAAATACCTGAGAGCAATACATGCACTTTATAATTACTTACCGACAAATGTATTTGCACTTTATAAGCACTTACGCTCTTAGTCATGCACTTATGTCTTATATCTACTGCTCGTCTCTAATGTTTTTAAAATGATCGGATTTTAGAGGTGCAAACAACTCTACGGAACCGGGCCTCCAAAATTTAGGGGTTAATTTTTATTTTTATTTTAATAATGTATGTGGAGTAGATATATACTATTAACGCGGAAAAATGTTCAAGAATGTAGATACGGTTCGGTGGTAGAGATCTGTGTTAATACTCTTATGGTCTTGAGTTTAACTCCCATCCAAGGTTCGTTATTGTTTCATTTAATTAATTTTAACAAACACATTTGAACTTTTTTTTTATGTTCTTTTCATTTATTCATGTTATTTTTTGGCTCATACTTATAGTATAAAATAACAACAAAATTATAATCATTTTTGTAAAAAATAAAACAAAACAAACGTTATAAACATTTTTTTTTCTCTTTAAAGAAATTGAGTTTTTTTTCCATGGGGCCTCTCTTTATTTTAAGAACCGGACCACAAATTTCATAGGAACGGCCCTGGTTTTTAAACTCCCTGACTTGTGACTAATTTGAGTAGACATATGTTTGGTTAAAAGCCTATTAGCTTTTTTTTTTCTTTCACTCTTTTACTATAATTATTGTTAATTAAATTAGTAATAATTCTTCTAAAAACAAGTACATAAATATTAGAGGAGCTGAAAATAAATTACATATTTTGTCTTTTAATATTTAAACTTGTACTTTATTAATTTTTATTAAATTAATTTTTTTTTGAAGAGGCTAAAATGAAATGTATTACCATACCAAAAAGGTCTTCCTAGCACAAGGTGTGCTAAGGAAGAAACACCTGGTTAACTGTATAATATATTATTGAGCCATCTTACGAACCAACCGAGTCGAACTATATATAGCTCAAGTCCGGCTCATTTATTTAACGAACATAATTTTCAGCCCAAATTCAGCTCATTTGGTTTATGAACCAAATTCAACGAGATAATTGTTGAATCGAATTCCAACCTATTGTCGAGTTGGTTCGGTTCATTGTCAGGCCTAGTTTGAATCAAAATTGCAACAAATTTGATCACTTGGTGATCAAAAAGTTTGATTTTAAAATATAAGACGATGTTTGAGTCAGGACTATAGTCGTGCAATTGAGACCCTATTTTACCTTTTTTTTTTACAAATAGACCCCATTTTACCTTTAACCACCTACATAAAAAACATATATATATTTTTGACTCAATGAAGATTCAAGTCAATCGAAAGTGATACATTAATAAAGACTTAAAAAATATCTCTTTTTTAAAGAAAAAATAACGTCTTAAAAGACAAACGAAATATATTTCTCAAATTTTTTTGAAAAGGCCAAAATGAAATTTATTATAACCAAAACAAAGTAATCCTTCCACCACAAGGTACTAGAAAAGAAGACTAAAAGAGTTACTTACATTACAAAGTAAAAAAAAAAAAACTACAAGGCAAAAAGAAGAATAAAATTGATAATCAAAATCAAAAAATATGTAATCCGCATTTAATCACCAAAACATTATAAACTCAATTTTTTCACTTAAAGTTTACACTTGTTCCTCCTTTTGGTGAAAAATATTTTCATTTCTTTCTTTTCAAATTATCTGATCTAAATAGTAAAAAATCGAGGAACGTCCATTGCAAGTCGATTATTCTTGAAAAACCCGCCAAGACCATCAAAATGGAAACGATGATCTGAAATATAAATTAAGGTATAAAAAATATATTGCATATAAAATGACCGAAAATATTATAACTTTCTTAACATTTCTTTTCTTATAAATAATTTACGGTAAATTTATCCAAAATATCTATAACCCACCGCCCCTTGCTTCAGCCATATCATGCAAGAAACGGGCCACTTAAGTTGTGAAAGGTGGCATTATAAAGTCATAATTTTTTCACCAACAAAAACGTCATTATTATATTATATTGTGTAGTAAAGTGGGCACTTTAACCGCCCAAAGAAAAACATGCACTACAAAATCTCTTACTATATCCACCATGTAGGGAAATATGTGTTGGATGTGTCATGGGTTGAAAATGGAGAGACGTTAGTTGGATTAGATCATTAAATGTCGGAACTTAACGAAGATCGAAAAGAGGAGATTTCCTATGATTAGAGATGTCGGTGGATATATATTGGGCACCGATAGTATGACATTCGTTCTCGTCCTATTGGATAAATATAATACAAGTGTCCGTCCTATACCTACGTGAGTACCACTATATGGGTAACCCGTGAGTATTGAGGTATCCACATGTATTCATAAATTTTTGAATTTATTTAACTTTTGGTACAAATAAGAACTTTTTTTAATTACTAGAAAACTTCAATTTTTAAACATCCGTACAAAATTCATTCAAATTTCATAAATCATACTTAATCCACACAAATTCATAATTCTTATATAATCCATACAAATTCTTAAAGTAAAATAAAGGAATAAAAACATCCAAATTTCATGTGTGTTTCAAACTTCAATAACTTCATTTGGCTTCCCAATTGTTGAAATAAAAGCATATAAATCCCAAATAATCAACATAACAATGATAATTGAAATAAAATCTTATAATATTTACTAATAATGTCATTTACTTAATTTATTATCGGGTACGGGTACCCGCGGACATGGATATCGTTAAATTCGTGCCCATATCCATAAAATAACAGGTAGTCAAATATCCATTTATTAACCTGTGCATACCAATTTAGTTACCCGCTCCGTGTCTGTGACGGATTTTATCCGTGGATACCCGCGGGTATGGATTTTTTCGCCACCCCTACTTATGATTTAATTGATTCGGCTGTAATTGAGACAACTAATAAATAAATAACCAAACTACAGTTTGAATCAATTATGTTGTTGAACAGCGAGCAGACTTACGATTCTTGATTGAACCGGTCGGTCCGATTTTGATAAAATGGATATTTTTTAAAGATAGGGATTAAATTATTTATATATCAAGGATTGATTACACATGAATAGAAGACAAACAGATAACAAGTTGCGCGGCTAGACCTTTTAAGATAGAGATGATTTTTTTTTGGGGTCTTGCTAACAAGTGCACTTAGGGCACTCTTTAAAGTTTTCTAATTAAGAAATTATTATTTAGAAAAGTTTAACAGTTCAGTTTCTGATACATTGAATGTACAATTTTTCATAAAAATTTACTTTTTAAAGTTCTTAAAGAGTGCATTTAGGACACTAGTTACATTTTTTTTAAGGAAAGATAGTAATGATATTATAAGCTCAATAATTAATCATCCGATTTCTCCAAGAATACAATGAAGTCAAGTCCAAATAGTTGGAAATAAAGAGAACTTAAAAATGGTCATTTATATGGAACATAAGCAATTAATATACGTAGAAACAAAATAACCATACAAAAGAACTATCCACACAAAATATAAGAAGATGCTCAATATAGAAGAATTAATCTACTTTATAAAGAAGTGCGAATATAATAGAGTTGATCATAAAAGTAAAGCAAAGTGAACAAATTATAGAGAAAAAAATAATCAAAAGTTTTAACCAAAATGAATCCACTTTCACAGTTAAATATAATCATATGATACATGTGTAACTGTGTGTAGTAATAAATATATAAATATATAACTTGACAAAATTATACACTATGTTAATGGATATAATTGTTAGTTTTGTTGATATACATAAAGATGATTGAACACTGATATTTTATTTTGAAGATAGAAACAAAAAAGCATGGTAGTTAGCATAGTGAGAAAGAGATTCTGCATAGAAGCTTCATGCATTATTATATAAGTGCATGCTTTGGTGATTAAGCTTTGTGTGTGGAAAGCTTTGAGGAACACTGAGAGGAAAAACATGGGAAATAAGATGGTAACATACAACAAGTACAAAAACAAAAGTTTATTGTTCTTTATCAAAAAGTACAAGGCGGCTGGGCTGGTTCCACCTGAGGATCTCAAGGTGATTTTTTATGAGTTTTCTGGAGGAGGATCATACATGTCAACCGAGCAATTGCATCGGTTTCTAGTGGAGCATCAAGGCGGGGAGAATTTCACGTTATTGGATACGGAGAAAATTGTTGACAAGATTTTGCAGCTGAGAAGGATACAGCAGGAAACGGTTCACCTTGATCAAAATAGAGAAAGGAAAATCGCCCTTGATGATATCTTCCGGTTTTTGCTCCTAGATGATTTCAACGGTCCTTCGAATACCGAGGTAAAATACTATGTTACATAGTCAGTCTCTTTAAAAAAAAAAGTTAGTTAGTCAGTCGATCGGAGTCTTCGGATGAAGATCAGACGATTCATGTTTTGAATCAAATTTCCTAGATAGTCCAATCTTTGTCAGATGATTTCAATTTCCTTAAGTATTTTAGTTTTGTTACTTTTTCTCCTTTCTTGTATTTTGATTTAATTGACCTTACTTTGCTAACAAGAAAGTATAAAAAAAATGCCATTACAGGTAAATCATGATATGAGTGCTCCATTGTCGCATTATTTCATATATACAGGACACAATTCCTTTCTTACTGGAAATCAACTAAGCAGTGATTGCAGTGAAGAACCGATCATAAAGGCGTTGCAACAAGGCGTGCGTGTTATAGAACTCGATTTATGGCCAACTTCTAGTAAAGAAGATATTAAAGTTGATCATGGATGGTACCATTTAGACTATATAAACAATAAACTCAATTTTTTATATGATCTTAAATAATTCAACAAAAAACTTATTTGAATTTTGTCACTGCCACAGGACACTTACAAATCCTGTATCACCTATCAAATGTTTGGAGTCTATAAAGAAATATGGTTTTGTTGCATCTCAACATCCAGTGATCATAACTATAGAAGATCATCTTACAGAAGAACTTCGAGCGAAATTTGCAGAAGTATGCAATAGGCTATTCTGTTTTTAATTTTCCTTTTCTAATCTCGATATTCATTTCTTTTATTTTCTTTTCGTTTTATCTTGTTGCAGATGGCAACTCAAATATTTGGGGAAATGCTTTATTATCCTCAACCAACAGAATGTTTAAGTTTAACAGAATTTCCTTCACCGGAATCATTGAAAAATAGAGTTATTATATCAACAAAACCTCCGAAAGAACATTTTAAGACCAACCGGATCAAGGACAAGGGCAACTATCATGCTCTAGATGGAATTAGTGAATCATCAGAAGAAGAATCGTCGGGAAAGGAATCGCCAGATTCTACAATTGAAGTGGAGATTAATAGTACGGTGAGAAATGCTAACAATATATTCTTTTTTATGTACTCTTGAAGTACTATTAATAAGGTTTGCATGCTTGTGTTACAACTTTTTTGTTTTTATCAGAATGAAAGTGATAGCGATGAGGGAGACGCGGATTCATATAGATGTCATCGAAGATTATTTCAAGAGTGTTCACCGGATTACAAAAGCATAATAACAATCCAAAATAAGAAACTTAAGGGTAGCTTGAAAGATAAATTGAAAACTGATGGTGAACTTAGACGCCTAAGTTGGAACGAAACAACCTTAGAAAAGGCTTCAGAATCTCATGGAACAGACATCATTAGGTATGTGATACAATAGCACGCTCTGATCAAATTTTAGTACCTAACAGTGTCCCATGGTTTATCTGATTCAAACTGTTACTCTTCCAGGTTCACACAAAAAAATATACTTAGGGTGTACCCTAGGGCGACACGCGTCAAATCCACAAATTTCAAGCCACATCTTGGGTGGATGTATGGAGCTCAGATGGTTGCATTCAATATGCAGGTTAGGGAACTGTCACCAACTGGCTTTCGAAGTTTTCAAAAATGCATTCTTTCTGATTACCTTTCATTTTCTCTCCATCACAATTAAAAAGGAAAATTTGTAACAAAATGTTATTTTGGTTTGGCCACCGACATATAGAGTAAAAATTGAAAATGTTGTTAGAAAGTGTTGTTTCTTTTCATGGAAATGGAATAATAGTGGGAACTTTTTGAAACCTGAGCCACATCTTTCAGCTGTTTTCTGATGTGGAGTAACCTAGTATAGTATGCATGTCAGAATGTTAAAATATAAACAGGGTTCGTGAAAGTTTTGCGACCAAGAGATTGGTGAATAATGTGGCAGTGACACTTTAGATTGAAGGCGTGTCAGTGTCTAACATCAACGCACGATGTTCTTACATTCAATCACTTCTACTTTTTAAAATTATTATCGGTTTCTGTTAGTGCTTCCAAAAGACAAGTTGGTTAACTTCGCTTACAAGTTATTATATCATATCTTATAAAGGAATGCTAACCTTTTTCTTTCCTACTACTTTTCTTCCTCAATAGGGGTTAGGCAAATCACTCTGGTTGATGCAAGGAATGTTCAGAGCAAATGGAGGATGTGGTTATGTAAAAAAGCCTGAAATTCTAATGCAGAAACTTCAATGTGACAATGAGTTTGATCCTACAAGGATTATGCCAGTGAAAAATACATTAAAGGTAAACATACCATAGCACATTACTCAATTTTAAAAGGTAAATTCTTTTGTTTGGTGACATCTTAATGTTATGTTATCATGTTTATTAACAGGTAAAAATTTACATGGGACATGGTTGGAGCTTAGATTTTAGTCCTACACACTTTGATATGTTCTCTCCACCAGACTTATACACAAGGGTCAGTTTGAAAATTCCTATATGTTAAGCTGCTTTTGGTCCAAACCAATATTTTTGGATTATTTCTCACTTCATTATTTTCAACTATCCTTGTGATCATTGACATTGTGGACAAATGCGACTATTGCAGTCGCAATGCAATTGCAAAGGCCTTCAAAACTTGTATGTCGCCACAACAGTTGTGTTGCAAACTGCAACCAATTTCAATGATAACGAGGAGTATTGAAGAGTTTTTTTAATAGAATAAAAAATGAGGTAGGAAGAAATAATTATGAATTAAAACGACACTAATGACTATTTTACAATTGTTCCAAGTAGAATTTGAACTTTGTACCATAAAGTTACTAGGTCAAACTCGTACCACTTAATCGGCGCATCATAGACATGATGAGTCTTGAAGAGTTGTTTTCTCAAACACAAAAAACATTGTTATATTACACGTGTATCTTACAGTTGGATTGGTTTTTGTGACAGGTTAGTATTGTTGGTATGCCTGCTGACATTGCAAAGAAGAAAACAAAAGTAATAATGGACAATTGGTTTCCTGTGTGGAATGAAGAGTTTGAATTCCCTTTGACTGTTCCAGAGCTTGCTTTACTTCAGATACAAGTAAGAGACAAAGATCAAGGAGGAAAAGATGACTTTGCTGGACAAACATGTTTGCCAATTTCAGAGATAAAACTTGGATTTAGATCTGTCCCTTTATATAGTGAAAAGGGTGAACAATTTAAATCTGTTAAGTTGTTAATGAGGTTTCAATTTGAATGAATTGTAGATGTAATGTGATTAATTCATCTAGGATATAAATCCTTCTTCATTGTAATCAGGACCATGAAATGAAATTGGTATAATCAATGATAATATCTTTTTTTTTGCGGTGATCGAGGTTTGAACGCCGTACCTTGCATATATTATGTATTGTATATACCAGTTGAGTTAAGCTCTAGAGGACGTGTGAAGATTATATTAATGCAAAGCACTTTACATTAACTTTTCTTTTTATGGGAAAGATCTGATTTTTTGTGTTTTTTCACGCTTTTTCACATATATAAAATGATAAGAAATATTTATGATTATTAATGATTTTTCAAACTCACAATTTTTTTTAGGAAAAATTCACAGTATTTTTAAAGTTTGTTATAACTAAAAAAAGTGAATCTTATGTGAAAAATCATATACAATGCACCTGAAAAAAAAAAAAATCATGTAAGTTTTGTTCTTATGAAAACTGTGACAAACACATGACATTTTTTCTTAAGGAGCTAAAATATGACATGTTGATCATTCATTATTTAATACATCTTTTATATTTAAAAACCCCTAAATTTTGTACGTTCATTCCATAACTTATTTTCTTTTTATCTTTTCTTTTCTAATGTGATACATTAATATATTTGATTTTTTTGAAGCAATATATATTTTCTTCATCTATAATAATGTTTTTTTAGGGGGCTTTTTTTTTCATGGTAAAGGGCATTTTTTTCCTGTATTTCTTTCTACGTGTATTTTGGTTCCATGGTGGTGAGAATCAATTTTAATTCAATTCAATTAATTCTAATTCTTTTTATTTTTAGAGTTCATTCTGCTTGTGTTTGTATTAAAAGAGTTGTTTGAAATTTGTAAATGACGAAAATGAACTTAATACCATTTGTGTGTATTATTAATTTTTTATCATCCAGTGACTCGAAATTTATCTCTTAATAAGTGATATGTTCAGGTTCAAACGTTTTTCTCAGCGTATATTATTATACAATGTATCTATCAACTGAGTTGAAATGTATCTATCAACTGAGTTGAGTTTATAGGACAAATTTTTGTTTCTTAATTATGTTAATTTATTAAATAAATGGTAAAATTGACATATTTTTAATTTAATTGTTGATTTCTTTTCTATAATTTATTGTGCAGTTTTTCTTTTTAAAACATATACAATCCCACACACACATATAAGATTATGCTGGTGAGAAAAATACTAATTATTATATTTTGAATGATGATGAGAAAAAATACTAATTGTTATATTTTGAATAATGAGAACAATCAATAATAATCGTTACATACTAAAAAAATCATTAAATACGAATCTAGCCTAAATCATAGTTATAATATATTTTTTCCTTCTAATGGATCATTATCATTATACTTATTCCTTCTAATGGATCATTATCATTATACTTACAAAAATGGGAACTCAATCAGACTGCTGAAAAAAAATTCATATGAAAATGAACCAAGCAAAATCATTGAATAAAATTAGTTTTTTACATCGGTCTTCACATGTGCCTTTTAAATTTCAATTTTATCCAATCAAAAACGAGTTTTGATATTTCTGATTATAAAATCCAAAACCATCGAAACTTTACAAAACTAAAAACAATATATACATGACACTTAACGAATTTAAAACTTACGTATCTCTTAGAAATAAAAATAACTTACATATGATACGTGTATTTTGGCCATATAATACGTGTACTTTTGGCAATGAAGAACCAAATCGCGGTTACCTCATAGCAAACTCTTCCTCGGTTACATCGGGAAAACCAGCGGCGAAGATAGGGAAGTTGAGAAACCGAGTAAGGATAGCAAAACGATATCGTTCCAATCCAATGTAAACGAAGACAAAACATTAGTTACATTTTTTATCAAAGGATGAAATAGATAGAGAAATTGACAAGTTTACGAGATGATGAACCAAGAAGATAAGATGTAGTGTTGTGTCTATTTTTTTTTTCTTTTTTTAATTCTACTATATACACATGTAGTTTTTTTGTTTGTTTTAAATATCAATATACACATGTGATGTGTCATGTCAAAATCAGTGTCACACAATTGTTCGGTTAAAATTGTAAAAAAAAAAAAAAAAAAAACTACTATTGCAAAATGTGTAATTCATAAGGACTAAATATTTCTTTTTTTTTAATATGGGTCAAAATCGCAACATTTTTAAACTTAGTAGGTAAAAAATACGCTTAAACTTTTAACTTAATATCGGTTACATGTGACACCTAGCAGCGTTAAAAACCATCGGGTCAAAATATGGATTTTCGTAAAATACAATAACATGATAACAAACTTTTGTAAAAATAAAATAAAATAACATGATAACAAACTATGATTTTGTTAGATCTTAGAACTGAATCTCTTCGATATTTTTCATGGTGTTATTAGCACATACACTATACCATGTTATGTTCACGTTGCACGGTGAGCCTTTTTTTCTTCTTTCAACTAGTTTAGTATTCATTTTTTAAAGTAAATAAGTGAAGTGTCTGAGGTTCAAACTTCGACCCCTGCATATAACAGTGTATTGTTCCTGTAAACTAAGTTGCGTTCACGTGGACAATTGCACATTGATGCCTTAATACATGGGAAGCGCATATATATATATATATATATATATATATATATATATATATATACACGCCTTAAGAAATATGTAAAGGTTTGTTAAAAAGACATATATATTTTTTTAAGTAAAGAAAATATACAATAATAAAAAGAAATGCATAAACTTGATCCATCATCCACAAATCAACCCTAACCGATAATAAATAAAGATTAACAAAAGTGGTATTTAAAAACCAAATGTGTATCATAAAAGTACACAACAACACAATTCAACGAACCCAATGGCAGGCCTGGAACCAAATTGTAAAAGAAGTTGGTGTGTAAAAATCTGTAAGCATCTTGTCATACCAGAGTTGAACTAGACCCATCTTTTCAGGAATGGTGAATGAATTGATCGTCAACACGGACTAATTCAAGAACCAATAACCCTTGTAACATACTCCCTATGGTCTTGTTTACAAGAAACGGTTGACTTTTTAGATACATTGAATAATTTATGTATCTCGTTTAAATTCTTGACTAGATACATAAATTATTCAACGTATCTAAAAATTTAATTGTTTCGTGTAAATAGGACCGGAGGGAGTAATAAATAAACGTCAAGCTCAACAACCCTTTCGATCAAGACAAGACCATAGCGAAGAAATAAGCAACAATCGACTCTATCTAGTTCACCCACCATTGTTTAGTGCAAATCTAAAAGCAACCGACTATCGTGGCTGCGACAACAGCGGTTTTTAGAAATTAAAAGTGAATTAATTCAGATCTTTACATAGACCCCGATTTTAAAACCCTAGGAGAAACCCAGCAACACAAATTCCTTTGTTGGATAATGTCGTCGAAAATCACAGACCGAACCCAGATCACATGATGATTCCAAAATGACAATGGTAAAACCCAATATGAACCATGCACATATGGCATCAGTGCTACGAAGCAAGTTGTGACCTAGCGTCGATCGATGCATAATCAGCCCCGATTGAGGTTTAGGGTGGTGACGCGGCAATGAACTTGCACACCTCCAATCACATCTTGGATGACGATTTTGGATTGACGGAGGAGGGAAGATGCGACTCTACGGTGACTAGGTTAAAGGTTGAGGGTGATTGAGAACTTCCTCCACCATATCATAGGTAGAAAGACAACAACAATAATAACAAAAACTAATGATAAAGTTCTCTGTAACATTTCATAAATAAATAGATAGTAGATTGAATTTTCATAGAAATTTAAAGTTCAAATAAATGAATGGACATACCTCCCTCAACTGATCCTCGAAAACTATAGTTTGGGAAATAAATTCATTGAAATTTGAATGAAAGGTCCAAGTAGACGTGCTTTAACCAATTGATATAATCTTAAATCATTGAACTCTTGATGTATTGGTTGATTCTTCACCCTACAAAACATATTATGCCATCTCTTTTCACTGTTGTAAACAAGAGACGCCTGATGGTCTTTGAGGTTAGGCATGGAGTGGTTATCTGGTCTTGAGGAAATTAGAGCCAATTTCAAATATTTAATTATCAAGATACATGTGGGAAGTAGATACAATAATCTAAAAAGGGAGGTTGAGTTACATAGATCCCCGACTTCTCTAAAATCCATCATGAAAGCCATGCAAGATGAAGGATAAGGTTACTTGCTAAAGTATTAGAGGGGAAACACCAACAAGAGGTTCGAGCCAAGTGGCTAGAAGAGATTTTAACAATTATGTAGGAATGTTAGACAATATAACTTTACAATCCTCCACCAATTCAACCTTCCCACGCAAACAAATTTATTCTCCAACTCCAACAACGTTCCTCAAATCCTATACCTAACACCATATCATTTACATAAACATTTTTTTCCAAGATTAGATTAAACAACCTACTAATACGTACCACCTTCTCTACCATCCACGGCTCGTGTCAAAACAACTTCTTATTGTCTTTTCCTATTTTCTTAATAACATTATGAGCCAAGTGTAACACCCTGAAATCCCAGCTTTGAAATTTCATTTAAATAATCAGAGTATATCACATAAATCAGGATGTCACATTTCATAAAAACTTTAAAATCAAATTGAATAATAATTTATTCTTTAACAATATTCAAACATAGCAGCGGAATTCATAAACGTCTCGAAATCTTAAATAAATTATTCTCGGCACAAAGGCCTCATAAAACATCTCAAATCAAGTTACGTCGCAAACATCACAATTAATCAACATGATACATAAGAGGAATAGAAATAATAATAATCCTCATCCCGTTACGTATCAGAGCTCCTAAGACTCCACAAGAACCTCTCACATCGACGAACCTAAGTTTGGTCACCTGCACTTGCCCACAAGGCGGCAATTCCAACAGAAGGGGTGAGATTCACAACAATTATATTAACATATAATTCAAATAATTATGCTTAACAATAACAACATTATTCATCACATAGAACAGAAACGTCTCAAACATCCACATACACATATCATCTTAGAACATCTTCATAAACAACCGTCTCAAAACATCTCAGACACATGACTCGACAAATGCAACTCTAACATCTTAACATCATGCATGTGGTACCAATATTTTAGCTTTAATAAGTTTCACCGTCGCTTTGAGCATAAGCTCCACCGTCTCAAATTATGCAAATGCATGAACTCGACTCATATACTTAAACAAGTTATCACGACGTCTTAACATCAATTACGACTCTTTATCGACACATGCAATTATACAATACATGGCAGCAGCTCAGCACACTTAACATATATATTTACAGCACATAGTTATCATCACAATCATCATTTATACTTCATTCATAAACTTCACTTAATAAGCATTTAATCATATATTAACGCCAACAATCAAAACCATCTTACAGCGTCACTACAGGTTCTAATTTAGGTCTTAAACACTTCTAATACCATCCAAAGGTCTACCCTCAAAGCCTCGCTCAAAACAGAGTTCTAAAACTCAAGTTATAGTGGTCTGAGACCACATTGCTCGCTGTGGCGAGTGGGACTGCTCGCCACGGCGAGCTACTTAAATTGCATTCTGCCACTTGCTCGCTACGGCGAGTGAAGTTGCTCGCTACGGCGAGTGAAGTTGCTCGCCTCGCGCGCACTAAAGGGGTTGCTCGCCACGGCGAGCTCAGCTGCTCGCCTCGCGAGTGAATACCTAACTGCTCGCCACGGCGAGCTATCGCATAGGGGTTACGGGTTCGCTCGAAACCTCGCCAAAACTCGTCCAATTCTTCGTTTTATGCTTCTAATCTATCAGAATTATGGTCCTAGTGATTAATCTAGGTTCTGTAACAGGTTTCTACACCAATTCACATCATTCTCTCATCAATTCATCACAAAATTCATTAAACCCTAGCTTATGAAATCTCTCAAAACTACCTCCTAATTCCTTTGTTAATCATAACAGATGAATTACAGTAAATACAATTGAAGTTAGGCTCACCCTTACCTGGTATGTTCGCAGAATTGAGGTTCTCTCTTCTCCGGCCACTTTCCTCTCCTTTTTGCAAAAGTCTGTAACGTACTGACTGCTTCTTTCTAAACCTAACTCCCTTATATAATTCTTTCTATTCTCACTTATCCCCACAACTCTATCTTATTTATGAAAACAACTCCATCTCTCAAAATATTTGTTATTATATCACATCTTAATTTTCATCACATATTTTATTTTATTAAACAATAAAATAAACGTCACACCACAACATCATCTCATACGTCACAAACATCATTAAAATCATATAATATATAATAATATACTATATACTCTAATAAAATAATTAAATAAATAAAGTGGGCGTTACACCAAGAATTGGGGTAGCATTTGGGTGGCAATGTCATGTGACATTAGCCAACCACAATGTCACAAGCGTACAAAAAGACAAAAAAAATGTGACATTGTGGTTGGCCAATGTCACATGACATTGGCACATCAATATCACCCAAATGTTTTTCTCAAGAATTGATACCAAAACCCATCATTCTTCCTCCTTAACATCCAACACCACTTCCCTAAAATATGTAAATTAAAAACTTTTAAATTCTCACACCTAAACATCCCTTCTCTTCAAATAAACACTCTTTGTCCCAATGAGAGAAAGAATTTAAAAAAGACTCATTTTTAAGTATGGTACATGAAAGAGCTTTGAAAAATTAGAGAAAGTAAACTAGCAAAGAGGTTTAAACAACTTTCAAATGAATTAGGCGACCACCCATTGAGAGATTTTGACATTTTCAAGAGGCTTAAATATGTAAATCGTCCTTGTAAGTTCGCGTGTTTTTGATTTTTGTCCCTGTATTGTTTTTTGTTCTAAAACAAACCCCGTAAGTTACAAACGTTTTGATTTTTGTCCCTACCGTCAGCATCTGTTACAAAAACGATGAGGTGTCTAATGGTGACTGACATGACATTGTTTGACATGGCAAAACATGTTTATGTGTCCTTCCAAGCAAGATTATAGGGACTAAAATCAAAAACGAAAAATTACATAGGGACGAAATTAAAAATCACTAAGTTACAAAATTTGAAATTAAAAACCTTTGAAGTTTCCATCTTCTTCCTCTCTCTTCCATATTATTATTATTCTTCTGCTCAGACTCTCCTCACTGTGAAATTGTAAAGATACCATTTGTAGCTTCTCCTGACTCTGCATCATGATTTCTCCATTCACCAAAAATACACTTCATCATATTGAGGCCAAAACTTGTCCCATTTTATGTCCTACGTCACATGAGTAAGTACATGTTTATGGGAGAAAATTTAGAGAAAGGTGATAAGTTGGCTTTGAATTTTCTTTTTATTCTCGGTTGGCAATTCAAAATTCCAAACAGTCTTTAAGAAATGTGATTTCTCTCAATAAAAGGAACAAACACAAATTCCCTACCGCAGCAAATAACCAAATGTTATTGTGGGAACCCTGTTCCATCCTCTGTATAGTGAACTTTGTAGGATAATAAAAATCTAGTACCGAACAACATAAATCAACACAGGTTATTGGTTTTTGTGTACTGGTCAGGTATAATACAAGGAATTAAATTATTTTCCTTTGTTTATCAATAAGTAGTTTTATGAAGGATGAGATAGTTGTGTTCATATATAGTGTATCATCATTTTATAATCCAACGGAGATCTTTATATACATTAGCTCAATTCTGGAACTAGTAAATCTTAATATGCCTTTTCCGTCCTTTTTTTAGTTAACTTCACTTAAAATTAACAAGAACTCAACAATTTAATTTAGCCATGTGAAGGAATTTAACAAATGAATATTTGATGGTGTAATATAATATGTGTTTCTTAGAAGTTCATTGATAGAGTTATGTAGTTGTACAAATTGGAATTTAATCTTGACTTGTGAAATTGTAGTTATTTGTATATAAAATAATTGAAGACCTTCAAACCATAGTTGTTTACAAATTCAATTTCTTTTCTAAATCAATTAGCAAGAGATTGTAGACTTGAACAAAATATATAGTATGATTTTATAGCTTATGGAATTGCTTCATCTTGTAAGAGAGTCAAGGTTTACTGGTGTGTGGAAGTATATTAATGTTTCTAATCTCAGATGCATCATGTAACTGGTTTGTTTAAATCTTATGGTGGTTTAAGTTATGTTTTCCTGCCATTAACCTTTGATGTTTTCCATTCTCTTATTCTTCCTCTGCATAGCGTTTGAGAACCTAGCTAGTTTTCAATGCACAAATTTTGGTTCTGGTATTCAAGTTATTTTTCATGAAAGTATCACTTTAGTTCTAATGTTGTACTGTTGTTGTTGTCTGCAAATGAAACAAAATGAGTTACCACAATGGATTGCAAGGAAATGATGGTACAAGTTCATGCAAGAAGAATATGGAAGAGAGAGGAAGAAGATGGAAAGATTTTTTATTTCAAATTTTGTAACTTAGTGATTTTAAATTTCGTCCCTATGTAATTTTTCGTTTTTGATTTTGGTTCCTGTAATCTTGCCTGAAAGGACACATAAGCCTGTTTTGCCACGTCAGTCACCGTTAGACACATCAACGTTTTTGTAACAGATGCTGACGGGAGGGACGAAAATCAAAACATTTGTAATTTACATAGTTTGTTTTAGAACAGAAAAAGATACAGGGACAAAAATCAAAAACACGCGAACTTACAGGGACGATTTACATATTTAAATCTTTCCAGATGACAATTTTACTATGATACGATAAACCATTGGATTCCAAAAGGATAATTTTCAGGGGTTATTACCAATTGGTAGCTCCAAATATTTGAAAGTTATCGGGCTCCTTCGTAATTAAACATAGAGGCAACCTCATTTAACCAAATTGAGTCACTAACGAGTAGATTTTTGTGGAAGTTCAAACCAAATAGCAACTAAAAAAGTAAAAGAATAGTTTTTAATTATAGCACGAAGATTGCACAACTTATAATTAAAATGGAGGAAGCATCAATGAAGAATGATTTTGTAAATTCAATCATAATTTTTATTTTCCACATAAAGTTTAGTATGTTTCTTAATTTATGTGAGATTATCAAAACAACTTATAATTTAAAATGGAGGGAGCTTTATTCTGTCTGTTTTTGTACTGCCCTAACGTATATAACTCAAACAATTTTTTGTTGCATATACCTTGTCGGAATAAAGAACTTTTACAATGTTAACAATTATTTACATCTTTAAAGATAGAAAAATGATATATGTACGACAATTGTGTGACAACTTTTAAGACAATTTTATCTTATTTTTATTCTTACTCTCTATCATTACCCACGTTTTCTTATATATCTTTGGTTGGTCATAGCTGTCCAAAAAATAGATGGTCAAATAAAAGAAAAAAAATTGACTTTTTTTTTAAAGAAAAAGTTTTTCTATTATTATTGACTTTTGGGTTTGAAAGTCACACATATATAATTGTATATACATGTTTTTTTTTTACAAATTATAACCTCTATCATGATCAAAAAAGAATCTCTATCTCATTCTTTGTTACAAAATTTAATATATTCAACATAACATCAACTAGGAAAGAAAGAAAAAGTTACGACCAATCCATCCCACTTCAACCGCAACATTTCTTTCATCCATTCATTTTCATTTCCTCTCTCTTCTTCTCATGCAACCGTTTTCGTAGCCAACAAAAACCGTTACAAAAGCACCTTCAATCTTATTCAACTACATTCAACGACAACTACAAAAAAAAATGTTCAAATGTTTCAACAGAAATTTCTCAGTCTCCGAACAAGAACAATTACCGCCATCAGATGTCAAGGAAGCTTTTTCCGAATTTGCCAAAGGCGGATCAGCCATGTCTGCTGATCAGCTACGGCAATTTTTGCTTGATCATCAAGGCGAACCTGACTGCACCGAAGATGATTCCAACCGGATCGTTGAAAATGCAATGCAGTCGCGGAAAAGTGATGATGCCGGTGATGCCATTCCCGGTACTGGAGAGGGACTCACCCTCAAAGAATTCTTCCATTTTTTGTTCTTTGATGAATTTAATGGTCCCATAAAATCACAGGTGTGTGTTTTCCCTTTTCTTCACTCTCATTTTTTGCTTTTTCTAGAAAATGAGGGAAAAGGGAACGCAAATTTTGTTTTTTTTACTTGTCTTGTTTTTTTTTTTTTTTTACCATTTGATTTTGTCATTGTTTTATGTTACTTTAGGTTGACTGTATGTTTGGTTTCACTTGTAGAGATGGTATATATTGGTTCTAAAGATGTAGCGTTGATTCAGACTTGTTTTGTTGTTTTGGATAGAATTTATTTTATTCTTTTGAGCGTATGATTATATATAAAATTGATTTTAACATTTAAATTTTGTGTTGAACTTACCTTTGAATCAAACATAAACATAAACGACGTTATTTCCATTTCACTTTTATATAAAAGAAATTTTACATAGAAATTTTACATAATCAATTCACAAAAATTCAATTCTTATGAATGTAGAACCAGACATACTTTGATAAACAAAATTTAAGAGAGCAAATTTCTCTCAAGAGTAAAGTTTATGCACGACAACCAAATGGGGACCCTCATTTAACTACGTACTTTATTTTGACGAAATATGTACTTTTTTTTTTTGTTGAGGGAACGAAACGTACTTTTCAAAAGTCATATAAATTCCGTCAAAATAAAAAATGTCATAGAATTCCGTCAAAATTAAAATATAAACAAAAAGAAATATCATTTATTTTATGAAACATTAATTTTTTTTGACTAAATTATTGTTTTGTTATCTTTGATTTAGCTTAATAGTGAGACCAAATATTAACTCTCAATCAAAAGCATTTTTCATTCCTTTGGATTTTATCAAAAGCATCTTTGGGTTAGCACATTTTTCTATTTGTGAGTGTGAGTGTAAGTTTGTATATTATACTTTTCAACTTATCACATTCCTCCTGTCAAAAAAATAAATTCAATCACCTATGATATATCTGCACAATATATTTTGAAGCTTTATAACTAAGATTTATTTGTAGTACCGGAGGTGAAACAGGAAAAATTAGTGAAAAGAAGAAGGGACATTTACGGTTTTGTTAAAGACATATCAAAATGTTGAGTGTAAGAAAGTTTTATGTCCCTTCTTGACAATAGCAATGATGTGTTATGGCAGGTACACCATGACATGAATGCCCCGTTATCACATTATTTCATATATACAGGACACAATTCCTACCTAACTGGGAATCAGCTAAGCAGTGATTGCAGTGATGTACCAATAATAAAGGCATTGCAACGAGGCGTGCGCGTTATAGAACTCGATTTATGGCCAAATTCAGCTAAAGATGACATCGTTGTAGTTCATGGAAGGTGCTGATCATGTATTCAGTACTATTTCCTCTTGTAGTGGTTTGAGATATTCATGATGCAACATTATGAATCCATTTGATTTAGAGCATATTTCTGACATATTGCAGGACACTTACAACTCCTGTCTCACTAGTCCAATGTTTGAAGTCCATAAAAGAGTATGCATTTGTAAAATCTCGCTACCCTGTCGTTATAACTTTAGAAGATCATCTTACACCAGATCTTCAAGCTAAAGTTGCAGAGGTATTCTTCCATTGTTACTGTAAGAATTACTTGAATATTGTTTTAGGTAGTTACAAATTGGTTATGATTAGTTAGCTTACGTGGGTGCGTTGTTTGCTTGCCAATCAGCAGTAGGGGCCTTAGCCCCAGAAGCATGTAGGACACATCTTGACACGTACATGTAAGCTAACTAATCACAACTGATTTGTAACGACCTTAAACAGTATTCAACTAAGTCTAACAATTACTTCTTCATGCCCCTATTTTTTCCGGAAATTGAATGCCATGTTAATCATTTTATTTGTAGATGACAACTCAAATATTTGGAGATATGCTCTATTTTCCGAATACAGAAACTATGACAGAATTCCCAACACCAGAATCACTAAAAGATCGGATTCTTATATCGACGAAACCACCAAAAGAATATCTTGATTCCAGACAATTTAAGGATACTAGTGACAGTGAAAGGGAAATGGGTGAAGAAGGATCATTGTCACCGGCCCTTAGTGTCGAAGGTGATGAAAGAGTAAGCGGAGAGACATATTTTATATTCTTCAAATTTGATTTATATAGTATATAAGTTCTATATGTTTATGTTTTTTTTTTTATCCAAACATGACAGTGCAGTGGAAGTGATCTTGATGAGGAAGTTTTGAATCCTCGTGAAAAAAAGCCAGACCAGCAGAGTGCACCACAGTACAAACGTATGATTACAATCCATGCTGGTAAACCCAAGGGTAATATAAGGGACCACCTAAAAGTTGCTGGTGATGTTAAGCGTTTGAGCTTGAGTGAGCAAGAACTTGAAAAGGCTTCTGCTTCTTATGGAGCTGATATTGTTAGGTATTTGTCAAATAATCAAACCTAGCACACGAACACTTTAGAATGTATGTCTGACATTGACATGACACAAATGAACGTGGTTAAATTCAGTCACTTCTATTTTCTCAAATTATTACTGATGTCTACGTGTCAGTGTCGGTGTATCTATTTGTGTTGGTGCTTCGCTGCTTAATATTTATTTAATGGTAACTGAACTGTGCAAATACATATAAATTTCCAACTATGATGGTTGCATTTTATACTTCTAGGTTTACGCAGAAGAATATTCTTAGGGTGTATCCAAAGGGAACACGTGTCACCTCTTCGAATTACAGGCCACATATAGGGTGGATGTATGGAGCTCAGATGGTCGCATTTAACATGCAGGTCAGGGACTTAAGGTCATTGCTCTTTTCAAATAAAAGTTTTATCTTAGTATTAACTATTTTCAAACTTTTTTGTTAAGCACCTTCTGAGACTAACTTTTAACATGTATTTTCGTCATCAGGGGCATGGAAAATCTCTGTGGTATATGCAAGGGATGTTTAGAGCAAATGGAGGGTGTGGTTATGTGAAAAAGCCTTATTTTCTTATGGAAAAAGGTCCACACAGTGAGTGTTTTGATCCTAAAAGAACACTGCCTGTAAAGAAGACATTGAAGGTGAGATATTATTTTAGAAGGAAATCAATTAGTTTGATTGACATATTTTAAAATTCTCTCTTGTCTACCTACCTATAGGTGAAAGTATATATGGGAAATGGGTGGAACTCAGATTTTAGCAAAACACACTTTGATACATTCTCTCCTCCGGACTTTTACACAAAGGTGAGTACTAATCAGCACCGGTACATGTGATCACATGTTCGTTTACTTAAATTATGCGTATGTTTTAGTGTTTCATAGCTTACAGGTAATCTCTATGCAGACATAGTTACTAGAATTTGAAGAGTTAATTGTGTTATTGTTCTTGGCTGAAAATTTATATTACAGGTTTGTATTGTTGGAGTACCGGCTGATGAAGTCAATAAGAAGACCAAAGTAAATAAAGATAATTGGTTTCCAATTTGGGAAGAAGAGTTTGATTTTCCTTTGTGCGTTCCAGAGCTTGCTTTACTTAGGATAGAAGTAAGAGAGTATGATAAGCATGAAAAGGATGATTTTGGTGGACAAGCATGTTTGCCAGTTTCTGAGCTGAAATCTGGATTCAGAGCAGTTCCTTTATATGATCAAAAGGGTGAGAAATTAAAATCTGTAAAGCTTTTAATGCGGTTTCAGTTCACATGAACTACTTGCCTTAGCTAAGCCATATGGTCACAAATATTCCTAGGTGGTTTTGCATCTTTTTTAAATGTGATTTTGCATTTGACTAGTGATTAATGATTACAAGAAGATTGTTGTAATTTTATAGATAGATTGTTATGTGATTAACTGCTTGAAACAAAACTATGGCCTTCAGAGGTTATATTTACTCACCTACAAGATCAAGTCATCAACTTGATAGAGTAGGGTAATTAGGAACAGAATTAAAGGGAGAATTGATTGTACTAAAATAATGATCCCTCATAATGATTGAAATTGTTTCCTTTGTGCATTTGAAAGAAGAAAAAAAATCAATTTTAAAAAATGTATCTTGACGGACGCAGGGGTAATAGGGATAAGTAAAAATGCACAAAAAGTTCTAAACATATCTGCTCAGGATAAAAAGTAACAAAAATTTGAAACAAAAAACAAATTTTTAGCTTATTTTTGTGGATAAACTTTTTAAAATGTTATAAATATATTTGCAAAATTTCATTCAATAATATATATTTTACCAAGCTGCTTGTAGAATATTTTGCAATCACTAAAAATGCTTGCCGGATAATAATGTTGTTCCAAAAAATCTTTTTTTCGAACAAAAACTTTTACTACTTTATTTTCATGAAATCAAATGCAAGTTGCATTTAATTTTCTATCCCTCCCATTTTTTCTATAATTAACAACGAATGAAAATTGTTTTTACATTTTCCTATAAAACTTATTTAAAAAAAGAAAAACTACACTCCAAATTATTATGTTTTGATTTTCTTAACAAGTGTGAAATATTTTTTTTGCTCATGGTTTAGTATGGAGTGAGTATAAATCAACTTTCTGGTTCACAATTTTCTATCACCACTACCAGCAACAACATAATCCATGTGATCCAGAGCTGAATTTTAAAATGGTTATCAGAACTTGAGATGCATCATATTACTATTTGATCAATGGACTTTAAGGTGATGGTGAATCTTATTCTTCTTAACAATCTTTGAGAATATATCTAAGTTAGGAACAAATATTGAGCGTCAGGTTTTCCTAGAGTTTATGTATAGTTACTTGTTTGGGGCTTCCTTAGCACCTAAAAAAATATACTCAAACCTTAATGTAAGGTTTATTATTAGAATAGAAATAGAAGCAAACTAAGTTGCTCATAATCTAACTTGGACTGCTCCTTTCATGGCAAATTCCCAAACTCTTGGCTCTTCCATTTACTTATAAAATAAATGTCCAGAACACTTCCAAAAAGACAATCTTTACAAATCTTCAATATTATGCAGACAATTCTTCTAGGACTATTTCCCGTTATAAGTTTGTTTTTTTAGGGGGCAGAGCTTCTTTTAGATTAGGAGTATCAATTACTAACTAATATTAATCATATCACATTGGATCATGAATAACTAGATAATATACGAAATGAATTAGTATTGCATTTTAATAAGAAAATTTCTAAAACACAAGAGGAAAGTAAACCAGTGAATTTGATGTATTCAAATTCCAAATGCTATTCTCTGTACAAAGTCTGGACGTCTCTTGCTAGGCATTCTAACTAGTCCAGTGATCTGCAGCTCTGTGATTCCCCTGCAAAATCGCGCTCTGTGACAAACCAAAGTTAAGGATTATGACAAATATAAACAAAATGCATTGCAATCACTATAGCTCAAGTAATGCACTTGAAGCATTATGCCTCGTGCTATCATGTTATTGTCAAATGAAAAATAGAAAGGATACTGAATTGAGGCTTCATTTTGGTCTCCAGATCCATTCATTTCTTTTCTCTTCTTTGATACGGGGGTCTGCTTTGATTTTTGCTTCCGTTTATTTGTATTTTGAAGAACAATTGTTCTAAAAGACTGGAACCAATCATGAAGATTGATAAGATCTCCGTGCTCTTGAGCTAGTGAGTACCTGCAAAAAAAAATGTCAACTCAAATCTTGTATGCTGCTTTAACATGTCAGAGGAGATAATACTAGAAAGTTTAAAGCGAGATGATATGAATCAAGGTTATCTAACAAAATCAACCTCGGGTATTTATGGTTCAAGGTTATCATAAACATCACTATCATGAATTCTCTCTTGCCCACCTTTGACCTCTACAAATATCTCTTGACATGAATTTTGAGGCATTTATGGTATGATAATGAGAAGTTGAGTAATTTAAAGAATAAATGGCACTAACTTGATTTCAGTTTGGTGTATTTATACTAATAAATTTAGGATGGCTTAATATAAACATGGAAATAACTATCTGAGCAAAGAGGACAACATTATCAAAAAGTAAAAAAATGGATATGCTATATGCAAGCACTATACGAGATATATACTTACATAATTGAGGAATCATGCCTGGATGGCAATAGGCCCTTGCCACTCTTGTTACAGCAACTGCAACCTAATATATTATGAAACTCCAACAGATCAACTTGAATCCTTCTCCTTGGATCTCCAATCAGAACCTATATAAGCAAGAAGTAATATAGTGTTAAACTTTATATAACCCAGTTGCACTGCAAATCCCATGCATAAAAAAAATAATGGAATGTAATCTTATTATTTATGGGTTATATAAATAATGATCTGTGTACCCAAAATGTCCATTTTCAAACTTAGGAATCACAGTGAATGTAATAACAGCAACAGATGTCAAGAGTGAAAAGAAAGAATGAACAAGGAAACTTCTTCTATTGAACACAATGAACCGCTTGCTCAATGTGAGCATAAAGACAAAATAGAGCTTTAGTGAAATCAAGAGCCCTAAATCTTTCCCACCCTTACAATATGCGCATCTAATCCTTTCTTTGCCCTCTTATATACACTCTGTTCTCTGCTACCCCACTTACTATCTTCTATTGAGTCTGTCATTCTAATACAACTCCCAACTGCCAAATCACTTATCCCCTCCTCTATCAAAAGTACACCTTAATTATTAGGTGTCTATTGGAATGGCTGCTAATGAACCTGAAAATATTTTTTTCTTCATGAAAATATCATATATAATTACATAAATTTGCGAATTAAATTCTTTGGAAAGCATTAAATTTCCCATAATAGAGTAGTGTTATCAAAAAAATTATGAAGCAAATACATTAATTCAGGTTATCTTGCAAAAACACATTGATTCAGGTTGAAAGGTTTATTTTTCTTATTTTTTCAAGGTTACCATCAAAGTGTAACCAAGTTGCAATCATGTGTGATGAACTGCGAACATTCGTAAGTTAGTCAGATTTACGATCCGTCATCTAAAAGTAAGTTCCAAGATAAATCCCAACTGTACTTCAGTGGGTGAAGTGAATGGAATGTCCATAAAATGGGGAAAACATATCTTGATCTCTTACCGATTGAAGCTTCTCAACATTTTTGAAGCAGAAAATTTCATTGAAAGGCATTCCTTCAATGGGCCTCAAATAGTTTCTGTTCCATGAAAAAAAATGATCAGTAACGGTACTTAGAAACCAGCATTGAGAAAATGGAAGATTAACTTAAATACATAAACAATAAAGAGTAATTTTACATTTTACTTCATTGCAAAACAATACAAAAAAGTAGGCAACAAGCCAAGCTCTGCTGGAAAGGAGAAGGGGTTTTAGAAAACTTATGGGAGTTAAGGAAGAGAAGTTATTTGAGAGAAGGCTATTATTTCTTATTGGAGGAATGCTTTGCTTTTATTGGCTTGATTTACAAATGAGAGCCTTTTCCCAATAAATGATTAGTCCAATGAATCAAATCAAGTTTACATTCCAACAAGATCTTCATATTTTCAACGTAAATGATCAACAAAAATAAACAAGTCACTTTGGCTGTATGAGCTAGCAAGTTCACTCTTGGGCGTAACGTAAAGAAAATAAAACGTGGTGACAATATTAAACATTACCTAACTAAATCATCCAGAAATGCGATAGCTTGCAAGTTTGATATTCTTGAGTCTTTGTCACATCTCCTAAAAATATAAATAATCAGACTTAATTAAAGGATAAAAAAACAATCATTTAAGGAAAAACTAGAGAAGACTTCATTAAAAGAAATAGAATTGTAAGTATCAGACAAGAAATCCTTCTTGACAAGTGACAACCAAAGTAAAGAAGGCAATACAATGTCTCATAAGAACTTGATTATGAATCCCAAATAGCGGAGATTAGAAGCCAGCCATAAAACACTACAGTGAGATAGCGGATAGCGAGATCACCAGCATCTAGGAATTTTTTTTACAGTTTATATAAATTTTAATACATACATAAAAATTCAACTACTAGCTGTGATTGACAGATGAGAGAGTGAAATAGGATAGCATGGACGAATATATCTTAGAGATAGAGTGAGAGAAGCCCAAACGTTGTTATGATGTTTTAGTTGCAAAATTCCTAAAATAGCCAATCAAAAAGTTCTACCATTTAAATTTTAAGGAGTTTTTGGAATTTCGATCTCATCATGAAGTGCCACGCTATATCAGCTGCTATTTTGGCTTGTAGCAGCCATTGAAACTGCTACGGCTGCAACACTGAAGTGCTCTGCTATTGCATGGCTTGTAGAAGCCAGGGACAGCTCTGATACACCACTACTACAGCGCGCTATTGACAGTAATGGTCTCACTCATGTATAACAAAAGTAACTTCCAAGAGCCACTTGATGAACGTAGTCCAAAAGAAGCCAAAAATGCAAGTATATGTCATAAATGAGGCACAGTTACACCTTCAAATTATGACAATAAGTCAATAACAGCGGAATTTTTTCAATATATGATTTTTTAGCTCTTGCTCAGAAAAGCTTCAACTTAATATTGTACACTATTCAATAAAATATGAATGATAACTTCTATTTTACTCCAAATATTTAAAAGATACCAAACAGACTCTACTGGTAGTGGAAAGGGGAAGTAAAAGAAAAACACAGAACCAGAGAAGAAAGGAAATTTTTATTTGAATGCCTCTAGTCAATGTAACATGAGGGAACAAATGATGTACATGCTTCTGGGTTAATTCAAGAGCACCCCAGCTCTCCAGCAGAATTTACTTACTCAACAACTCCCACCAAACAAGTACTAAAGTGAATAAAAATATTGAGGAACTAAACTTGAAAGGTCGTGATTTTATTGGGACTAAAAACATTTAACCCTAAAAATATTACTATGCTAATAGGATGATTGATTTGTTCATTTCAGAACTTAACTTGCATCCATTTCTCATTATGTTGTATTATAATTCAACTACTATTTTTACCGAGAAAATATAATTTGTTTCAAATTATGCCATTTTTAAAAACAAAAGACGCGATGATTATTTCTTTTCTGACTTTATTCTTATCTTTTGAGTAATCTATTTCCTAGGCCAAGGAATCTCTCCATTTGAATGGCTTACTTTTGTCACCTTTAACAAAGAAGATTAGAAGAAAGTACCTGAACCCTGTGACCAATTAACACACACAACTAAACTATGATCTATCATGAAATAACAATGAAATAGAGAATTATAATGTTACTTGTTAATGTCCTTGGAACTCCTGCGTGAACTCTTTCCATCTTGACATCTTACTGAAGATTGCAAGATTTTCAGTTTCTCATGAATCTGCAAGAAATCGTTATTCGGTAATTGTTAGCACTGATCAGGAATCAAGGTTCACAATAGTGAAAATAAGTATGATCTTTGTATTTATTGTATAGTATTATTGTACAGGCATATCATATGAATAGGAAAAATTTGTCCTGTATTTATTTTGTATTTATTGTCTTGAACCTACACAAAATTGACTCCATTGTGCAGTTGAAACACTTAATGTGACAATATTATGTCTCTACTTTCTCTCATTCAATGAGTAGTCACGCTCATCGGGCTAGCATCACCTATTCTGTTTAGAACAGAAGTCTCTAGCAAATCCTATGCCAATGACATATTACCAATTTCTCATAGAAAACTCTATACCACTTAATAATCATGGAGTTCCTTTTTTTCATGCCGGTAGAACTCTCCCAAGAAATCAGAAGATAATTTTTATTCCCCAAACCATCCCTAAGATCAAAAGATGCAGATTACCGAAAAAGTAACTTCTTATTAAGTTTAATTCGAATAGAAAAAGATGGTAACTAGATGCAGTACCAGAAACTTTATTGACACTGGTCTATACAATCATTCCTGAACTAAAAGGTATCATACGTTTTTACCAGAAATCGATAAATTGTAGTCCTCCCCCCCCCCCCCAAAAAAAAAAAAAATAAATATATATATATATCCCTCCATGCAAAAACAAATAAATTCGAACACAAAAACACGGTTCATCTCGATTCTATGTGATTAACGGATTTACTGCAATGATTGGTCCCGCATAACTAATTTTATTACGGAGCACTATAGGTAAACAGCTTAATTAGAAACTTATTCAATACGCTCATATTTTATAAAAACTTGTTTATAAGTTCTTACTAAAATTGAAGAGGGAATGCATGTAAACTCTACATAAACTCTTATATGTTGTTTTTTTAATAAGGTATATAGAAGAGCTTATGAAAATAAGTTGAAAACATCTTACGCACGTATTTAAGTTATTTTAATAAGTTTGTCTAAGCACGTACATAAATCAAAAGTTTTATGCCATACGATAGCCTCAGCCTCTTCCAAATGTCTCTTAGATGGTTTATCTGACACTACCAACGCCACTAAATATACTTTTTCTTGTTTATAAGCTAATTTACCACAGTTGCAGAGAATCTTTCCAGATAGCAATGCACTTGCGGCAGACTAAGGTCAATCGGATTGGGCACAATAAGCTTGCTGACCTTTTGTGGCAAGCCCTAAAAAGAGAGCATAAGTGACTTCGTCCTCTAAGTTACAAATATTCAACAATGGGATCCAAATTACACCATATCACAGCCCCAACAAGAAAATAAAATTAAAATTCCAAGCAAACAAATATTCAAGTGGAAAATACCTCTGAAATATCTGCGGTAATTTTATCCCAACACTCAATCAATTGATCTAGCTTTCCTGGAGGGAGATCTCTGTATAATTTCCAATCAGAAGTCTATAGATATTTGAATTAAACAAAAATAAGGCTTGAGCGAAGTGTCTAAATCAACAAAGTATAAAGAAATCTATAACAGTCGTACGTAGAAAGTTGATATTAAAGTTCACCAAGAAAAGTTTAGATGGACATAAAAATCGAAGGAAAGTTGCAATTTGATTTTGATTATTATCATTTAGGGTTTAGTTAAGACTGAAGACATTATAATTTTTGGTTTGTTGCAGTATTTGGAATCCTACTCCTTTTCTTTTAGGCTTGTATAGTTATTCAATTCCTTTTCTGTTAGATGAGGAGTTGGTTTGTGGGGAGCCCTTTTGGTTGGTTTAGAGCTGTGTTGGTAATTTTTCGGTTGATGCCAATGCTTAGGTGGTGAGGCTGTATTATGTGTGTGGCCTATTAGCATGTATAGTTCTGCATCATTATTTTGGTGTGTTGGGTGTTTGCGGCGTTTCCGTCTATATGCGGTGCCGATGTTGTATTTTTCTATTGCTTTTTCCGCGGTTTATATGCTACTTGCAATATACTGTCGAGAATAATATTGGCCTTTTCAAAAAAAAATATATATCTTTTCAACTATCAGATATCGGCACTGGAAGGAATACTCAGTAATATAAGGAAGTGGCCCATAATTGTTTTCTTTGGATACAATATTTTATGACATTTATGGCTTATCTGTCTATCCTACCTCTGTTTCTGTTTAAGATTTTAATGCAAATATTAAACTTTTATATTTAACGTAAAAACTGAATAATACATTTCAAGTTCAACATTATGTGCAAGCATTAATCTCTTTGTATAGGTTATTCTAACCTAATGGGCCTGACTAATGGACTAACGGGCCGAATAAAATTACTGGTAATAATTATAAAGAATATACTATGTACAACATTTTATACTTCCATTATAATGTAAATATTAAACTGTTGGTCGTTCTATTAAGCCCATTTTTTCACCTCTTAAATATGAACAATCTCTTAGATGATAAATAGTATTAATCCTCAGTAGTAAATATTTATATCTAATGACAATAATATTTTGATAAATGAAGAGTAAAATTTGTTCTCTTTTGCATGATTTACCCGCGAATCGCACAGGTCTCCTATCTAGTTTTCTCTTAAGAGCGGATATTGTTCTGCATAAAAAAGATTCTTATGGTAAATAAAAGAAATCAAGTATCATATTCCTAGTTACCTCACTCTGCGTACTATCTGGCAAATAAAACCTCCACTTTGCATGATAGAATATTGCTGACAGGGATCGTTTGTTGAGGACAACCCATGGTCTTTTTCATCACTCATAACCGAATCTCTTGATGGGTACAAAACATGATTGAGGGATTCACAAAACAAATCCAGCAGCAGCACTCTGCTATATTTTCCAGCCTCATATAGGCACTGGACAAAAGGAAAATTCAGTATGATGAACTCCAACTCGGCCACATTAACAACTAACTGCCAAACAATTTAATTTGGAAAAGAAGAAAAAAATATTTGGAAATGAATTTGACCAGTAACACAGATAATAAAATGGGAATAAACAACAAAAATTTATCATCAAAGCAAACAGAGAGTCATAGACATGGAACCTTAACCATACAAAAAAAATATTCAAGATCGGCACATAAGTATTAAAATTTAAAAGATATCTATTTCAAAACATCGCTAGAATAACTATGCACGTGTACTAATACATGGCAACGGTGCTTTGTTATCAAGAAAACGTAGATTTTTCCACATTTTGGTTTTGTTTTTATTCCAGGATACTTTACTCTTGGATAACCATCTGTTAGAATGTTCTGATAAGGGACCAGACTCAGGGTACACCCCACCTATATCCTAGCTGGTTCTTCCTTCAATTTGTCCTAACCATCAAGAAAACCTAGCCTTAAAAAATCTGTGTAAATCCACATGAAGGATACAAAATAATTGGGGATCACATATCCTAAAAACCCACAATATCCCCAAAAGTAGGTGAGATAGTACCATTTCCCAACTAAGTCATGCTAACTGTTATTTGTAGAGGTTCAATGGGAAGCATCCACTGGTAATACCATTCTTCATACAAATGCATTAGTTTGACACTTCAATTAGGATCTTGGCAAACTCAGTTTCCACGAGGCCTGGGAACACTCTGTTATCCCACCTGAAGGAAGGATGCAACCCACATCATCAGGTGGTGGCATGTGCCTCTTTTAAGTAAACTTGCATCATTTTAGATGTTAAATGTCATAACTGACTCAGAATACGATCAATCCCTGAGTATATATTACAGTCGACTACCTGAATTCCTTTATTCAGTTTTAGAGTCGACTGTGTGAATGGCCATATTATATAATGTGCTAAAGCTAACTTGGATTGTTTAAACTGTCATCAATTGATAAAAGAAGTGGAATTTGATCGATAAAAACAGAGGATGAGTACACAAGAATTTGAAAGTAATTCAAATCTTACGAGAACCACAGTGCTCCATAGTTTCTGCACTGTTACCAATTCTGACAAACCTTCAGCCATGCCCTCGTTGGTCTGGTCAACCATTTCATTCCTAGATTAATTATAGCCAAAAGGTGGACTCAATGTTATCTGCATTAAGAAAATCTAAATAAGAACCTGAAAATCTGTTGAGTGTAATACCTTGCATGCGATGGAAGTTCATGCATGTATTTCAACAAAGCCTCAGGTGATAATCCAGATTTTCCCTCCTGAGAAACCATTTTTAACCAATCATTAAAACAATAATAAAAAGGGAATGATGGTAAGAAATTATTAAAATATTGAGCAAGAAAAGTTCAGGGCAAGTTTTCGATCAACTAAATTATAGGAACATATAATAGCATTGGTTGAACCCAATGAATCATGGAAGTAACGATTTCAATCAATAGTGTTTGAATGATATTTTGGGAGAAAGTTGTACGCATAAACTTAATCTATTACTTATGACTTGGGGCTTCTACGATGCGAATTTATCTGCGTCGCAACGGGGAGTACTCTCGTGACAAATCCTTCTTAGTACTAACACTTGTATCGTTCTCCTTAACAATTAATCAAAAGATCAAGTGCATGTTTCCATATGTTGAAATGTTCAAATTTTAGTTACAAGAGCACAGATAAAACACTAAACCAACTGAAGAAAACTATACTGGCTTGGGCTAAATGACCCTAAAATACAAATTAAAAACACAAGACCCCTATATATGTGTGAAGGGGATCATATTTGAAGAGCAAACTACAGTGAGTAAAATGTTAGAGGACAGACCTGATCTTCAACGAGAATTCTCCCTTGTATGAGACTCAAAGGTTCCATAGAGAAGTGTAATAAGCATGCTACCTGAAAGATAAGTAAGAAAACGGACATGTAAAATACTAGGTCTTATATCCTGTCACTGTCTAATGTCTATGTAATTCATAAAATGACAATACAGAAAACAGTCAGCAGCTAAAAAAATGCATCATTAACCTTCAAAGCTCTTATAAAAGATGTTACTGTCCCATCCTGATTGATGAAGTAATTTCTCAATAACTGTGCCACTTTATGACCAATATAAAATGTGGTGCAATGTTTTACAAGAATAGCCTCAACAATTGCATCCATTCTCTCAGCTGGTGTTACAAGCATAAACATAGAAGGGCAGAAACACTCAAGAGCATGTGATGGAAAAATGTTTCTTGGGGCATCCACTGTCGTTGCAACTCCAAATATTAAGAATATTGGCACCTTGATAACCCATTCACTGTTGCAAAAAATGGAAGAAGATTATAACCAATTCATATCACTGGCATTATCATTTGCCTTTGCAGAAAAATACCATTACCAATATAGTATACATTAAAATAAATAAACAAATAATTACAATCTTTAAATGTCAGCAAATACAATAAACTTTTTTGTTACGGAACTCCACCATAGTTGGCGGAAGCTTTAGAACAACCAAAAACATTCAAGATACACAGATACAAATGAGGTTACAAATATACAGGCAAAAACACTTACAAAAAATGCTGAAACATACCTCAACATCAGGATAAACTCAGTTAAGACTGATCCGCAACACCTTTCCAAATCATTAACGATCAGAACTAGTGGTTTATTGTAGTTTTCTTGTTCTCTATACCATGATGCTAAGGCAGATATATCAGCTGGCTGCTTAACAACAACGTAGAAAAATAAATAAGTAAAGGAGACAGTGGCAGTAGATAGATTTAATTTAATTATACATAATAAGTTCATAGAAGCACCCACATCGAAAGAATTCCCTAGAAACTCTCGCAATAAAGCTTTCAAGCAACCAGCAATTCCATTTTTCAACGAAAACTCCATTGATGAAAGCATAGCCACATGACATCCATGGGATTTCAAGAAAATGCCAAGCTCTTCAAATGTCATTATGTCATCAACAAACTCTATGTTTCCTGCCAATCATAGTTCAATCTCCAAATTTTATATAGAGATATAAATGGTTTTTCATTCCTCATACTAGAGTACAATACCAAAAGATATTGTACTGCGTGTTTGTAGAATTGGTGGACTTTCAATGAATTCATAGGATTTATCAAAAATGTGAAAACACTTACTGGTAACAACTAAAGCACTGTACAACTTCCTAGGAGTAGTATTAGTTAGAACAGGAAAAGACCGAGTTGCTACAGCAATGCTAGGTTCTCCAACCAATCTAGTGGTATTGAAGCACTCCTGAACCCATTTTTGTATATTATTGAATACACTAGCATTGAGCTCTCTCAGGACATCCTGCAATAGAAAGAGGGCAATTCGATAAATTCTAGTTCTTATAGGAATATACGGCCAAAACCAATGTAAGTTACATGACATGGGAGAAGATATTGAGATGACCTTAATAGTGGATTCAATTTTTGTCCAAACAATATCAAAAGCTTTAATCTGTTGTTGCTGACACAAATAGCGATCACATTCTTCATCTGTACTTTCTTCCTGTTTCTTTGCACTATGTGGCAATCGAGGAGATAGCTCGTTTCTTTTGCGAGATTTTCCCTGTCCTGCAGATGTTCTATCTTTCCTCCTGGGTGAAGCTTTATGTAGCACAAAGAATGGCTATCAAAACCAAAAAAATAAACAAATAAGGATTGAACAGCATTCTATCTGTAGTAGCAAGGAGGTAAAATCAAACAAAGGCTTTAAACCCATGGAACTTGATAAATTATGTCATCCCTCATTTCATATAGATACGCTATTTAGTATAGGGAACTAGCCGCTCCAGCGGTGCTATGGCACAGTTACTAGCGGAATTTGAACAAACGTCTATTTTCTGTGATTTGCAATTGACAACACTGATCAACGCACCAATGCGGCCTAGGCCTCCGCCATGGAGAACATCCCTTCAGAAATTGGTTATGGCCACGGTCGGCAATTCCAACACTTAGTTGATAAAGAATGACATTAACCAACAGACAGTATAATAACTAAGAATGAAGGAGAGTAAGTAGCAGCAAAAACTATAAAGTCTAGAAACTCAACATTATTATGTTGTCTTGTGGCGCTTTTGGATTGCTTGATTTTTGAGCTTATGCAAATAAATAAGTTTTTATGTATTATTCATAAGCTTGTCAAGATAGTTTATGAAGATACAATTTTTATTATGAGAATTTATGAATTAACATAAAAGCTTATTTATTTGCATAAACTATTTTTCATAGTCTCAAAAATAAGTCAATCCAAACGTACCCTAGTTATGAAGCACAAAATGACTCATCATCAAACAAATAATATGAAGTAAACCACCAAACTCGTCCCTAACTTTGTAAAGCACTATCAAATAGGTTCTTGAGATTATTAATATTTCAAAAAGGTCCTTAACTCTGCCAAATTTTACTCATATTCGTTCTTCTGAGAATATGTTAAGGACAAAATTGATAGTAAGTGGTTAATATAAGGATCAAACTGATAGTCAATTGTTTAAACATTGGGACCTAGTTAATGGTAAGTGGTTAATTATAAGGACCAACTTGACATTTCAATAGAGTCTGAAAAAATTATGAAACACTAATTTGCTCAAATAATATGATTGCATTTGATGAAATTAGTAAAATTAGTGATGAGAGAATTTTGAAATAAAACAAGAAATTGAAGTTAAAAAGAAAACCTAGAAATAAATGGAATGTGATGATAAGTAAAATGGGGGAAAAGAACCTGAAGATCGTTTTCTGTAGCGGTTGAAGGAAGTTGTGAAGCGGTGTTGCTCGGTGAAGAAGGCGCCATGATAAAGAGAGAGAGATCTCACCACCGGTTCTCCGCCGCCGATGATGACAGAAACTCCGTTCGACGATGAGACTGGAAGCGAGAAGCAATAAGCAAAGGAAAAGGACGATGCCTGTGTTATGGCGGGAAAATGCAAGGGTGTGTTTGTAAGGGTGAACCGCTACCCTATTGCTCTATCGTAGATCATTGACTATTAACCATTGGATATCTATCTATTTTTACAAGATATTCATTGAATGGTCACGATGAATCAGTAGTAATAGAGTGTACTCATGATTTTTGTTGATTTTAGACACGTTGAACTAACTTAAATATGGTTAGACATGAAATTTAGAACCATAAAGCCATTGAACCTCCATGTTTTAACATTAATAAAATTGATTTATTGAGTGTTTAAAAATACGAGAATTTTATTAATATCATTTTATTTACTCAAGATTGTTGAAAGACACAATAAATTAGTTTCTCACTTATGTGTTACATCAATACGAAGTATCACTTGATAATTAAGGATTTTCAAATGAAGCATGGTCTAACAATTTCTCAAATCAAAACTCAATTCTTTTATAAACATAAGTAGTTATTTTTCAACAATCGTGAGTAAACATAAGTAGTTAATTTCAAGGAAGTCGTACTCCTTTCTTCCTCACCCAAATTCCAAATCCACCGCCGCCATCATGTAGATCAAATGGATGGCAGTAGATCCAAGCGTTTAATCCTCACTCGTCGCCTTTCCTTTCCTTTGGATCGTCGTCGTTTATAGGGACGTGGTGGTTTTTGCTGCCTGAGATTCGTTTCAATCCGCACCGGTGGTGAAGGAGCACGTAGTTGTCGCCGTGAAGGTTGGTTTGTGTTTTTGGTGTTTTTTTTTGTTCGTTTGGTTGGGAGGATGGTCGGTTTCGTGGTGTGTTGTTGGATGATTGCTTGTGGTTGTTTGGTTTTCGTGGGTCTCCGACTATTTGATTCGTTTTTCTCTCTTGGTTGTGGTGGAGGTTATGTTTGCTCGCAACATAGGTGGTGATGGATCGGTCACGATGGTGGTGATAGATCATATATGAGTTCGCTTATGAACTGTTATGGTTTCGATGGATCTTTGGTTGTGTTGGTTTGTGGTGCTTCATGGCAGTTTTCATGGTGGTGCTGATTTTGGGTCTTTTGTGGCGGGGCTCGTGGTGGTTTTTGGTGGTGGTGCTCGTGCTAGTTTTTGGTGGTGTTGTGTGTGGTGGCTAGTGTTGCTTTTTTGGTGAGGGTTAATGGTGGTTTTTGTGGTGGTTAATGGTAGTTTTATGACGGTGGTGGTAGTGGTGCTTATTTATGTGGTGGTGTTTGTGGTGGTTAGTGATAGTTATGTTTTTTCCTTTGACGTATGATAGTACAAGGATTTTTGGTTGGCTTTTCTGGTTCTCTGTGAGGTGTGTTTTGGGTGAAGGTGCTTGGGAGAGCTAATGTTTGTGTGCGAGCAGCGGAATGTGGGTGATGGAAGTTGTTTTTGTGGCGGTTGTGACGATGTTTGAGGATTTTGGTACAACTTTTGTTTATGTTGTTTCGTTTATCGTGGTGTTAGCTTTGTTTTAGTGTTTCTATTTATTGATTTCGGAGATAGCCTTTTGTTATGGGGAGTTTCCTATAGGTTTTTTGGATTTTTTTTTCTTTAATTCACGGGTGCATGGTTTTCCGTTGGGGGCTCCCGATCTATCATGTGCATGTTGCTACTTTAAGACTCCTAACCTAGCACTCCTTGTGCTAGTTAAGATTCATTGTGATTTTAATATAATTCCATTTTAACTTTTTTAAAACAAAAAATAAGTAATTAGTTTCAATAAAATGGGATAATGTAGTCCAATAACGCCATTTTATAAACATGTTATTGACACCGTTGTTAGAGATTAAATGGTCTAATTTTTATTTTATAGCACGTCCAATCTTCATTTTAATTAGTTTAGCTTCTCATACATTTACGAGTTGTCTTCCCTAAAAAAAATACATTTACGGATTATCGATTAAAATTTGTATGCATTGGTTACTAACACCTAAATTCAAAGTTGATCTTGAGATAGAGTGTGCCTTCATAAGAAGAATCCTTAGAAGATGTCAAATAGAGTGTCTAGATAGTCCTGCTAATCCTACCATTGTTGAAGTATCGAGGGAGCCATTTTTCCATAATCACTTACACAAATAAATAGTGTTTGGTCATACACACATAAAAGTGTCATTTCTTAAAATACTGAATCATTTCGTTATCAATTTCTTCTTCATTTATTTAAAAAAATCTTGTAATGTGTGTATGTCTAAACACGGACATGGATTCTCTCTTGTGAAGTTTCACTGGAGCAGATCCGGTGCACATCCACACCATTAATTTATTTTTAATTATTAAAACTGCATTGATTACAAGGAAAACATGGATTTGAGATTTCACTAGGGAGGATCCTCTCCCCCTAAACACTATGCATTTATGTTTGTGATTATAAAAGAATTTCTCTAGAAGAAGTTGAACAAGTACTATTTTTTTTCTTTCTAAATGTAAAGTTGAACAAGTATTTAAAGAACCATAATTTGCAACTCAAAACCCTTATATCACTGACATTGCCAATGATAAAGAGAGGTCCATTAGACACTATACAGTCTTTAACCCAAATCCCAAATGGCATGAACACTGGGATTATCAGGTCAAAAACGGTTATGTTTCTATTGTCAGTCGTAAGATACGTTAGTTAGTTAGTTAGTTAGGAGTGTTTTTCTTTGGCCCATTTGCTACATAATATGTGATGCGTGTTTGTTTCAAATAATTATTTTAATTCATTTATGAGAATAAAACGATAGAAATATATATATTCATATTTTTATTACAAATACCCCTTAACTCATTGATCCATTTCACTTTCACGATGAATACCACATGGTTTAACATGTAACAAATGCAATTTAGACATGCAACGTAACGGCAACAACGATGCAAATCTGGTTAATGATGATGATGGTGTTAATATGGAAGTGCTAGCTCCATTTTTACTGGTTAAGATCATCTTCATTTCCTAAATGAAATATAAATGTCCATTACTACACTTTTGAAGTAAACAAATGATGCAAATGCACACATTTTAGAATTTGAGACATTATAGTTGAACATTTATATAATAAAATTTTGGTAATGGAACAAATTAAGAAGGTAAAAAATGAAGAGAATCTTAACTCACTCTAAAGTGATCGTTTTCGATCTAGTTGTAGTTGTTATTGTTGAAACTATCTCATGCAGATTGAAGTGACGATGATCGTCAAATGGGGAATGATGTTTTTTCGTTCAACACGATGTTCAAGTTACACTTACAATATCCATTAAAGGCTGGTTCAAAAAATTCCCATAACACTTTTTAGGGGTTTTTTTTTGTTGCTTTTGTCTTTTTACTTGGTTAAGTGTATGTCTCTCAGTCTTTTGCAACAAAAAATGAAAAAAAATGAAATACATGATATTTCTATATTTAGTACACTGGAAAAATGCCCTAAAGAATCATATTATAGCACTTCCCAAAGTTCAAACCACCAAAGTAAGAATACGCTAAGAGTCTGTTTCACGAAAAAATTCATTAAGGCATTGTCTTGGTCTATACTCATTAACAATACACCACCAAAGTACATTCCATATGGTGGATTAGTGATGATATTTTATTTAAAAAAAATACACACCATATGGTGGCTTTGCTTTGTCATCATGGTAATAACTAAATGTGAGGAAAGTGGTCAAACATTTGTTAAATGTAATATTGTCAAAAAATATATGTGTAAATATGTACTTTTTAAAAATATATTTATTTTCCAAAACAAAAACAGTTTGATTTGATCTTTTTTATAAAATTAATTTAATCATTTTATTAACAGACATTTCTTAAGAGAATATATAGTACCTACAAACAACTATGCGACACTGTGTATTGTTTCTCTAGATAAGGTCATAGATGTTGATACTTCAAATGGTTGGACCATTTTCTTTTATGGATGAAAATGACTAATGAATTGCTCAGGTAGGTCAATATGATTGCTAATTTGTGAGCATGTGGACACCGAAAACCGACACAGGATAGAAAAATATGTCATGCATCAATTGATGTGTGGGTCAACTGATCACGATTATCACGTTGATTTTTAATAATCATAGTTTATTTTTATACAAAGTAAAGTAATCATCTTAGTTAACTTTTCCAATTACAGGTAGCTAAAGAAAAATAATTCAAGAATCGGTAATATGTTTAGAGTTTAACAACTACTATACAATACTTTTAAAAACTTTATTGAATTCTTCGATTACACTATAACAAAGAATCAGTTTAACAAGGATATGCATAATTAGACCATAAACTTCAAAATACACAAGCAATGTATATTTCTTTTTGGACAGAAAGCAATGTATTTTCTTTTGACAGAAAGCAATATACATCGATCATTACTTGGTTTACACAAAAATACACAAGCTCATTTAGGTTTCAAAATGTTTGAGAGATTAATATATGTCTTCAGTTAAATAATCAGTTTACACACAAAAAATACACTATCTTTATAAATATTTTTCACGACTATACTTGATACACAATTAATACATACACCCCCCCACCAACCCACCTCAGAAAGAAAAATTCATACAAATTAAATTTTTGAAATCACCATATGTTTCGTTTGATATGGTATCAAAAATAATATTGTTTTAATTAGTTTTGTAAAAGTGATTTTAATTCAAAGTGAATTAAATGTAAAATTATGATTGTTTATGATCATTTGAAAGTAAATTGAATATTTAAGTATAAAAATCATGTTTAAAAACAAAAATATATTACAGATTATCTTAATTTCAAGTTAAAATCGATTCTAAAGTTAAAATTACCTGTTTAAGAACCTTAAACTTTAAAGCACACCAAATTCAATTTCATCAATTTTTTATAAAGTTTTAATCATTTTTAGTTTTCTCAAAAGTAAATTCAAACATAATCTATATATTTATTCCGTATAAGTTAAAGTGAAGAATTGATTTTTTATTCAAAGAAAGGTGAAAAATTAATGATTTCTCAGTAATTTTCATATATATATATAACAATAAAATTTAGTAAAGATTTATGTTATAGGATCCACCACAATCTGAGACTCTCGAAAAAAGAGTCTAAAGACATATAAATTCGAGTATAAAGTCATATTTAAAAACAAAAACTATTAAATATCTTAACTTAAAAATTAAAATTATTTTTAATTAAGAACCTCAAACTTCAAAGCACAACAAATTTAGTTTATTCAAAAAAAAAAACAAATCTAGTTTAGTCACTTTTTTTTTGCTATACCGTATCATATAATAGATATGAAGTTTCTACCATTGTATAATTGAGATTAATCTCCGTCTACCGATATGTAAAACATTAAAGGTAGATTCTATTATTGCAATTAATTTTTCATGTACATGAGTCAAAGATCAAACTTTTGATCATTTGTTTAAGAGAATTCAAATCGTTACCACTTTGATCAGATCATTATCGATAAAAACTCTAATCACTTTTGACTTTTTTAAAATGTATTATGTACAATGATTTTTAAATAACTTTTAAGACAGTTTTATCTTTTTCATACTTTCAATATACTTGTACTTCTCTATATTGTATTTGTTCTAAAAGCAAATGAAAAAAAATATTGTCACATAAGTAATTATAAAAATATCGCTACTCTTATATTTGTTTCATATAAGTTTAAGTGAAAAATTAATTTATGACATATTATAGGACCCACCTCAACCTTTCACAATCTAAAAAAGAGTACTAAGTACTAGCACGTAAAAATCAACTCTCTAGTTCACACTATCCATCTTCATTTCCAGCAACAACCGCAATAACAAACATTAAATTCTCAACCAAATCCAACGCAACACCACACACAAAAACAGTGTATTATGCTGGCGTAGAAGATTCAAATCAAACCAGCTTTATCATACTGTCATAGTCATAGAATTCAATACCTTTTTTTTTTTGAAGGATCATAGACGTTAATACTTGGAATGGTTGAACCTTTTTTTTATGGGGGTGGAAACGATCAAATGAATTACTCAGGTTGATAAATGATTTCTAATTTGTGAGCAGGTGGAGACCCAAAAGACCAAAACTGACACAGGATTGGAAAATATGCTTATACACTGGATGATGTGGGTCAACTCACGATTACCACGTTTATTTTAACCTTTGCCTTAAGAAAAATAACTCAAGATTTAGCAACTATACACGAAACTTTTAAACTTTTATTGAATTCTTTGATCACGCTATAAACAAAGAATCGGTTTAACAAGGATATGCATAATCACCCCTTCAATTTTTTTATTTTTTTAAACCAAAAAGGGTGTAGCAAGCCAGCTAAACACCCCAATATTAAAAAAAATGTTAAATATATTTTTGGTCTCTATAAATATGTCAACTTTTTATTTTAGTCTCTTTAAAAAAATTCTTCAACTTTTAGTCCTTTAAAAAAATTTCATCTTCACTTTTGGTCCCTCCTTTAAAGTAAACTCGTGTCTAGAATTCATATTTTTGAATAAAATTTTGTAGAAAAAATTATAATATTATAAGAATCTCTCCCAAAAAAACTAAACATGAATTTAATATGAATTTGTATATGTTTTAAGGTTAAAAATTCATATTTAATTTGTGTTTTGTTAAAAAAAATTAATTTTTTTTGAGAATTTTTTTAAAGAATATTTTACACATTTCTGCACAATTTCATTAAAAAAATAAAATTAAAAATAAGGACCAGAAGTAGTGATTGAAAATTTTATACGGACTAAAAGTTGAAAGAAAATTTTAGAAGGATTAAAACGAAAAATTAGTATATTTATAGGAAAAAAAAAAAAAGATTACAAAAGAAAGGAGGGGGCCAAGCCAAGACTCCTTCAAGAAGCTTAGAACCTAAAACAAGGCAAACCTAATATATTCTTGATGTAAGGTTCTCTAGCAAACCGTGGAACCTCATACCAAAAAATAAAAGAGTTTGAGGATAAGCCAAAGTTTGTAAGATTATCAACAACTTGATTTTCTTCTCTATAAATATGAGTAACTATACAATTCATGCTCCTAATAAAGACTTGTACATTGTTCCATATGTTTCTTCTTATTAGACATGAACCACTAAACTTGAATCAGTCTCAATCCACAAGGTGTTCCATCTTTTATCCTTAGCAAGTTCAATAGCTCTCAAAACTCCTCTAATTTCAGCCAGGTAAGATGTTCCAATACCCAGGTTCCGAAAAACAACCTAAACACTTACCCCTTTGTCTCTGAAAATGCCACCACGTGAAGAGTTGCCTGGATTACCAGAAGATGCACCATCTGTGTTACACTTGATTCAGTTATGAATTGGAGGTTGCCACACCATCAACTTTAAAATACATAGACAATGTATATCATTGCTTGACTGAATGATTGATAGTTTACTTCGTCATTAAAAAGTTAGTGACTTAAAAGTTGAGAGTTCAAATTTTGATAAAGGATAAAATATTATGATAATTAACATGTTCATATTCTTTTGTCTGCAGCTACAACCAAGATATTCGATTAAACCCATAAATATTTACACAATTATGTTTTTTTTAGGGGTACACAATTATTATCGATTTACATGTAATATTACATATAAATTAAATTCATATATTATATTTACCACGTGTTTGGTTTGATATGGTATAGAAAATTAATTTTAATTGAATTGTTTTGTATAATTAATTTCACGATGGAGAAAGCCAAACACACGAGAAGTCTGAAATTACAAGTTGTAACTTTTGATTGAACATGGACATTCACTGTGAAAATAGATCATTCCAAACAAGTACATATATTTTGATATGTAAAGTAATTTGTGTTTTCATATAAATAAAGTAATTTGTGAGAGATATTGTGAATAAGTAAAGTAATTTGTGTTTTGATGTATTTATGAAAAAGTGAATTTAACAATAAATTTAAGACTAAAGTCAATTGTAAAAACCAAAATATACAAATTACTCTTATATCTTTAAGCATCAGTTCTAAAACAAAATCAATTATCATTTAAATCATCTACACATCATAAAACGAGTTTTACAATATCTAAAGTCACTTTTGACCCTTCATAATTGAATTAAAACCTATGTTTAATCTTATATTTATTTCATATAAGTTTTTAAAGTCACTTTTGATAAAATCAGTTCTACAATCTTTAAAGATACTTTTGACCCTTCATAATTGAATTCAAACCTACGTTCAATCTTATATTTATTTCATATAAGTTTTTAAACCCATTTTCAATAAAATCAGTTCTCCTATCTCTAAAGTCACTTTTGACCTTTCATAATTGAATACAAAACTATATATAGTCTTGTATTTATTTCACATAAGTTAAAATGGAAAATTAATGTTTCCATAGCTTCCATTTTCAATATTCATAACCGTAAAATCTAGCAAGGATTTATGTCATAGGACCCACCTCAACCTTTCACACTCTAAAAAGAGAGACTAAACACAAATATACAAATCAACTCAACTAGTTCCCACTAACCATCATCACTGCCAGCAACAACCTCAACAACAACATTAAACTCAAACAAATCCAACACAACATACAAATAGTGTATCTTTGTTTATAATCCACAAACATAACCAAATCCAAAACACAACAAAATCATCATCATCATCACTATGTCAAAACAAACATACAGTGTTTGTTTATGCTGGCGTAGAAGATTCAAGCTAGCTTTATCAGAAGCACCACAAGAGATCAAAACCCTCTTTGAACAATACTCAGAAAGTGATCTCATGACACCTTCAAACCTCAAAAGATTCTTAATTGAAATACAAAAACAAGAACAAGCTACTGAAGAAGAAGCACAAACTATCATTGATAGTTTCAAGCATTTTCATAGAAGGGGTGCTGGACTTAATCTTGAAACTTTTTTCAAGTTTCTCTTTAGTGATGGTAACCTTGCTCTTTTAACTTCAATTGGGGTAAGTAAAAAAAAGTAAAAATCATTTTTTTAATTTCGTTTTACTTGTTTTAGTTTCTGACCCTTGTCATGTTTTTTTAGTCAACTGAATCTGTATTTGGTTAATTTTCAACTGGGTTGTTCTAAGTGGATTTTCTTACTAGATTCAGTAGTACCTTGTTTAACGCCTTTCATTTTCTTACAGTTTTTGTTTTTATTAACATTTTTGTCTTCTATTGACAATTTAGGCAAACATCATAAGACTATCTCTGTATTAACTTGTATTATATAGTAATTCAGATTCATATTGATGCTACTCTCTCCGTATGAAATTCATCAATTTTCTTACTGAATTTTGAAACAAATACATCAATTTTATTGACTCACTCTTGCTTATACTTTGCAACGGAGAATATGATAATAAAATGAGCTATGGTACATAGACATCTTTAGGTGGCAACACACCCCTTGACACACACACAAAAATCTGACACGTGGCCACGTGGACCCCACACAAACGCATTTTCTCTCTCTCTTCTTAATGCATGGGGTGTATGAGAATAAATGGTGTCAATGTAACATTATTCTAATAAAATGTTAAAGAGTGAGTCAAAAAAAAGTTGATGTATTTGGACTAAATTTTGAACCAAATACTTCAATTTTGTTTGACTCGTTTTTGCTTATATTTTGCAACGGAGTATATGCTAAGTATATACTTTGGACTCTTACTCCCCTAAAAAACAATATGTACTTGTATTGTATTTTGTTTAAGGGTGAAGGTTAACATGGTGAACTATATGTATCGGTCCATCGCGGTGAACTAAAAAATAACCATTGCTTTAATAATTAAAAAAAAATGCCGTAGTAAAGTTTGCATTTCTTTACATTAACAGTCATTTTCTTTAAGAAATGGGATTTTGGTTTTTCTGTTTTTTATTCCAGGGCATTGCAGGGTATGTGAAGTGTTTTTCTTCCTTTTTCATTATAGGACAATACCCTTTTATTACAGGATATACCTAGTTCTAAATTGTGGTCCACAACCACAATTGCAGCCACAATATAAAGAATTTAGATGTATCTTGCAACAAAATAGCAATTGCGACTGTATCAGCTGCATTTGCTCGCACTGTACCATAATATCAAAGTTCGCAGTGTAATTGCAACCATAATTTAGAACTATGGGCTATACCATATGGCATCACATTGGCTTTCATTTTAGTTTCTATATTGCTTTTGATTGTGTTCACACTTTACACACTTTTGGTTATTTAGTTCAGAATCTTATTTTCAAGTGCCTTAATTATGTACAATTCAACCCCCAAGGTATTACTTTAACGAGGGTTTAAGGCCATAACTTTAATTAACAAACCGCTCATAAATCATCATTACTTAGGTATATAAGATAGTATGTCTTCTATAACTGTAACTTGTACTTATGTTCTCTTGTTCTGATCTGTGTTTTTTGTTGGTATTCCAGGTGCACCATGATATGACATTACCCTTGTCTCATTATTTCATATATACTGGTCACAATTCCTATCTAACCGGGAATCAGCTGAGCAGCGACTGCAGCGACATTCCAATCGTGAAAGCGTTGCAGAGAGGTGTAAGGGTAATTGAGTTGGACTTGTGGCCTAATGCATCCAAGGATAATGTTGATGTTCTTCATGGAAGGTAATCTTACGAGTTTGAAAAATGTATGTCACCTGGATGAATTGCAGCAAAAATGCGACAAATTCTAGTACTTTCGGTGCATTCTGGCAAAATATAATAAATGATACACAAGCAAAAATTCAAAATCATTGACAATTATGAAAAATTAATAGAAAATCATGATTGTCGGGCAATATAAATGATAACTCATACCATATCAGCATATCATTTTTACATTGCCAATTGTATCCAGAAATTATTTTCTTGAAAATTTGAAATATAACTGTTTACATTTTTTTAATCTACAGGACATTGACTACTCCTGTGGAGCTCATTAGATGCTTGAGGTCTATTAAGGAACATGCCTTTGTCGCATCAGAATTTCCGGTTGTAATAACCCTAGAAGACCACCTTACTCCAGATCTTCAAGCCAAAGTGGCTGAGGTTAGTTAACTGAAGTTGTATCGGGATTCAAAATATTTTTCTGTGTTGATAAGCTATTTATGTTTAAGTAACTTAGTTTAGCGCTTATTATATAAGTGCTTTTGTATAAGCTAAGAAAAGATAAAATAAAGTCAAAATTGTTTTCATATAAACTATAAGCTGTTTTTATAACCTATCCTGGAGAACTAATGGAGATAAGCCAAAATCGGCTTATGGACAGACATATCATAAGATACTTCCATAAGCTCTTCCAAACAGTATCTAAGTGCTTATGCAAGTAGATAAGCTCAAATAAGTCAATCTTGACAGGCTCTTATGTTAATATAGTTGACAATTATGTCTAAATTTTTAGATGGTTACTTCAACATTTGGAGACATACTATTTGTACCTGGCTCAGAAAGCTTGAAGGAATTTCCTTCTCCTGAATCACTTAAAAAGAGGATTATTATATCAACCAAACCACCTAAGGAGTACCTTGAGACAAAAGAAGTAAAGGAAAAAGAGGATGATTCACTGCACGGAAAGACTTCGGGCGACGATGAAGCGTGGGGAACGGAGATCCCGAGCTTCAAGCTAGGTTTGTTATCCGATTACAAGGTATGAGACTAAACCAATTTTATTTGCACTTCAATTAATTATTTTAGGGAGATTTGTTAATTGCATGTAAATTTCCATCTTTAGGGAAACAGTTTGGATAAAGAATATTTTCATGACGAGGAAGATCTTTCCGAATCAGACAAGTCACATCACCCTGTAGCTCCAGAATATAAAGGTTTAATTGCCATGCATGCTGGGAAGTCGAAAGGAGGAATAGACGCATGGCTCAAAGTAGATCCGGAGAAAGCGAGGCGTATAAGTTTAAGTGAGCAACAGCTTGAAAAGGCTGCTATAACTCATGGAAAAGAAATTGTCAGGTATATTGTTAAATGTTTCTAGTGAGTCCTTTTTATGGTTGAAATGAATGAACTATTGCTATCTCTGACTCTTTATCTCCTGATGTTGCTCAACATATATGTCTTACTACCTCCGTTAATTGGAGTTTTAAGGTTATTTACACGTACCAAAAAAAACAATAAATTTTGGTATGTTTGATTAAGTTATTTCTTTTTCCTATAATTTGTATTTGATATCTCATTTCACATATTTCACTCTAAGGAATGGAGATAGTATTTATTTAATATTTACTAATGCAGGTTGTTATCCCAATGACAGAGTTTGTGGTTATATTCAATTATTCTTTAACACATTTTCACATTAGTATGATTAAGCATCATTTCCAATGCTTAATTCATTCTATGAAACAAATTCGGACCTTCTGTATTCTATTTCCTAGATTGAAATTCTAGTACTTTTGTTGGCCATTTTCCTGTTGTATTGTATCACATTTATTGTGGTCTGAATTAATTTATGTCTCTCCATCTACTTAACCTATCTAATAGGAAAAGATTTTGGTTGTTGCTGTTGAATATGTGTATGTGTGCGTGAATGTGTCTATATGTGTGTGAATGAATATTTATTTACCTGATTGTTGGCCTGCTATAGGTTTACTCAGCAGAATATTCTGAGGGTGTTTCCAAAAGGTACTCGCATTGACTCGTCAAATTATAATCCATTAATTGGGTGGATTCATGGAGCTCAAATGGTTGCATTCAACATGCAGGTTTCTATTTCTCCCTCTTCAGTGTTTTTTCATTTTTTTTTCCCTTCTTTATGAGGGCCAGAGGAAAAATAAATTGATAGCCTTCAAGCTACTAAGTGCTAACAAAATATATTAGCTTTTGATAGTAGTCTTATAAAGCACTGACTTAGACACCAGAAACGGCACAAATACGAACACAGGCACAGACACATAGATACCAGTAATATTTTGAGAAAATAGAAGTGGTTGAATGCAGTCATATATGTCACTGTTAGACGGATATCTAAAGCATCAGGGCTAGATAGGAACAATCAACATTCAAGTGATCACTAGCAATGTGATGGTTGAAATATGAGTTGGTCCTTTTTGATTAGGATTTATAATTTATTGAATATCTTAGTTTATGTTTATTATTGTCTACACTTTTCACACAAGTTACGATGTGAGATTAAGTTCTCACTAGTAGATGTTGGCTGTTCTAAGTTAGTTTTCATTGTGCTTGGTTCCATTGTAGGGATATGGGAGATCACTTTGGCTGATGCATGGAATGTTTAGAGCCAATGGAGGTTGTGGTTATGTTAAAAAGCCAGATTTTCTCTTAAAGACTGGTCCGGATAATGAGGTCTTTGATCCTAAAGCTAAGTTACCTGTGAAGACTACTTTGAAGGTAAGGGTTTTTCATGAATCAGCTGCCTCATCGAAGCGTATCTAATTTAATATTCAATATTAATTAATATAGTAATACCATACTTCACTTGTTCTTAGGTGACTGTATATATGGGAGAAGGATGGTATTATGATTTCAAACATACACACTTTGATCAATATTCACCTCCAGATTTCTATGCAAGAGTAAGTTAAAGTTGTCTATTAATCCTGTTTTCCAGAATAACTTATGAAAATAGCTTATAGCTTATATGAAAACAATTTGACTTAATATGAAATTGATTTGATAATTTAAATACAGGTTGGGATTGCTGGAGTCCCTAGTGATAGTATAATGAAAAAAACAAGGGCAATAGAGGATAACTGGCTGCCTACATGGAACGAGGTATTTGAGTTCCCGCTTACTGTTCCGGAACTTGCCCTTCTTCGTATAGAAGTTCACGAGTATGACATGTCCGAGAAAGATGATTTTGGTGGCCAAACATGCCTACCTGTTTCGGAGCTAAGGAGCGGCGTTCGAGCAGTTTCCTTGCATAGCCAGAAGGGAGATAAATACAACTCTGTAAAGCTTCTTATGCGCTTTGAATTTCATTGATTATGTTCTCATAATTCTGCTTTACATTATTTATAGATTATGTACAGTCATTAAGATGTGTCCGTAAGAGTAAGAGTTTGTATGTTGTAGATGAAGGATGGTATCATGAATAATTCTTTAAGAAATAATGTGTTTGTGCTGTAAGGCTTCAGACTTATCAGTTGTCACTATACATATATATCACATATTGAAGTGTGTTTTGAGTGACAATAATTCATATAAATGAAAGTTAGTTTCATGATCTTTGTTTTTTGTGTTGCCATGAGCTCAAAGCATTTTCTTAGGCATTTCATTAGAATTGGGAAAGTTCTCAAAGGTATCAGGATGGATGTGTAAGTATCACAAAAGTTCCATGAAGCATGGAGTTTCAATCCTTAATATATTGATCTCTATAATTATGTTTGATATTGATTCACTCTGGATTTCTATTCATTTATCTTTATTTTTTTTAAGACAAAAAACTATTGATCTTGCACACTCCCAAATGAACTGTAATAGTATTGCCACGTGCTTTAATGAGTATGACAAATCATTTGTTTACAAATACATTAAATGACGTAACAACACATCATTGAACGCATCAATAAAATAAATTTACATAAGCAGGTTATAGAGATTAAATCCTCTAAACTTCCAGTCTAAACATAAATAGACAAATATGATGGCTGACCGACCATTAATTACATGATAAGACACACTCATCCTCGTAACTATAAGGACCCATTAGCTATGGCTCATGACCTATAGGTTCAGCATGTGCAGAAACTAGTCTCTTTCGGTTAAGAACCAAAGGATTTAAATAAAAAATAATAAATAAATGCATAAGATGTGTACTCAAAGCCTATGATGGGTATTACTCATGACTCCCGAGCCATTCTTTCGTAATTACAAACATAAATAAATAGTATTCGGTCATACACACATAAAATGTCATTTCTTGAAATACTAAATCATTTCATTATCAATATGTGTATGCTCAAACACTATATATTTGTGTCTATCACCGTAAAAGAATTTCTCCATGACTCCCTATCTAAAATGATGTGTGAATAGGAGGTTAATTGGCACTAACCAATCCATTTCTTGTATTGGCTTGCACCTATCATAAGAGTCAGCACCGTCTTTCAAGTAATATAGGAAAAAATAACTAAACATGTTTATTTTTTAATTGCAATGATATTTCAACATCAAAATTTTAACAACTAAGTGTTAACTTGGTTAAGAGAGAGAAGGAAAAAATTATTATAAAATTTTCATGAGTTGTTTTTAGTGTGATTTTATCGGTTGTTATATAAGTTGTCAAAATTTTAATGTTCAAATATTATTTCTATTTTTTAATTTTTTTTAACAAGCTATACCAAAGGTGGTTCATCTCGCATAAGATGTGCAAAAGAGAACACCCAACACAAACATAGTAACAACATGAATTCAAAAGCAAAAACGAACACAAGAAGAAAACAGACAAAAAGATACATCAACACACTCATACACAATAAAGGATGTCGCCCCCAGTCGTTATAACTGAAGGCGATGCTGAGCATATTTGCCTTTAGTCAAATAAAAGACATAAACTTGACCCTGTCTGCTAGACGATCCAGTGTCAGTAACTTATGCTGAAAAATCCTGTTATTTCTTTCCTTCCATATAACCCAGACACAAGCATGCCAAATTACTGTCAGAAAAGAATGAGTAATCCTCGATAAACCTGCCAACTGACCGAAATGCTGAAGGTGATCACCGGCTGTAGCTGGAGCAATAAAAGAAATGCCTACACACTGATATACATAGTGTCACACGGAACAGAAGATGTCACATCGAAGTAAGCGATGCTCCACAGTCTCAGAAGATCTGCACCCCCCAATGCAAGAAGTGTCATCCTAATGAATAATTTCCTTGCGAAGAAGGTTATCTCGAGTTGGCAATCGATCACAAAGGAGCCTCCAAGTAAACACAGAGACCTTAAGAGGAACTTTCCTTTGCCACACAACATCGAACATACCCCGATCAAGAGAGTTAACGATGATGGTTATAGAAAGGAGAAAGGGAAGTAAAAGTGTTAAGACTATTACTTTTCCCACTCCGCTGCCTTCTCACGCGCTCTGCAAAATTTCCAAAAATACCTATGATCTGGATTTTATTTTCCGAACCAGATTGTAGTGCTTTTCGGAAACTAAAATCCGGACAAAATCGATATGAAATTTTTGTGTCTTTCTTTGATGTCAAAGATCTCTGTTGACCGTTATATAACCTCCGCATAAGCTGCAATGCAATTGGAGGCGTCGTATGAACGGTCAACAATGACCATGACACCACAGGCACACCTAAAAACTACCTAAAAAATTAATTTTTTTTGAAGAAAATGTAAAAATGGAGGTGAATGAAGAAAATAAATAAATTAAAAAATATATGGTATTGAATAATAGTTCAACGTGGTCAAGAGTGGAGGATTTTTTATTTTATTTCATAAATCTACAAAATTTTGAAGAATTTAAATTAGTTCGTTGAAATTGACATCCTTGAAAATCGAAATATGAGATCTGATTAGCACACTTTAAAATCTCAAGTTAACAACATCATACTAACTCGAATAAACTTTACTCCCTCCGACCTACTATATTAGATCACCTAGTTGACAATGTACATTATTGATCTGACATACTTTGACTATATTTTTCTATTAATATACAAAGATAAATAATATCATAATTTTCCAAATTTTAAATTTTCAAATATTTTCTAATAGATAATTAAAGATATTGAAGATAAAAAATATACATTGATATGTGTGATATAATCGACATTGATATGTGTGATATAATCGACTATGTTACTTAATATGGATTGTAGAGAGTACTATTTATTATTTTTGTTGAGTGTAAATGCAAAACCTCCAACATCTTTAACCATTAATTTAAAATTGTTGAGCTACCAAAAACACCATTATAAATTACTTTTTTAAGTTTTGCATATTTGGTTGCATGCAAGTTTTCTTAATATATTTCCAACAAATAACATCGTATTCATTCCTTCAAAAAAAAAAACATTGTATTCATAGAAATTTGAAGAATTTTTTTAAAGTACATATAACCAATAAAGTAACTACTTTTACTATCAAACTTGCAACATAAACTAAAAGGTTACGACTCTTTAGTTAATTACTAACTGAGTTAGGCGCAAAACTATTTAAAGCATTTGACTTCGAAAATATATCTAAAACTAAAAAAATCATGCCTAATTTGATATCTAAAATATTTGGGAGTTCAAAACCCTTACTTGAATGGCAGCCATCTTGACAAGCCCCGAATAATTGAGCAATTATATAAAAAAAAACCATGACATAAAAATTCTAAGGTTGTTAATGACATATTGATTTGGAAAGCTGAGAAAAATGGTTTGTATTATATCTGAAGTGCGTATAAGTTATGTGTTGAATATTTGATTGTACGACCCATTTGAGGTGTCTGGGGTTTTGGTCTGACATCTGATGGTTAAAAGTTCCTCATGAGCTGAAGAACCTTATTTGACGAATGTGTAGGGGTTGTTTGCCGACACGTATCCGTCTTCAGGACAAAGGAGTCCAGTGTCCAACGAACTGTGTTAGTTGTAAATCCAATCATGAAGATCTTACTCATTATTTTTAGTGTCCAACAAACTATGCTTTTTTTGTCACTAACTCGACCATATATGCTATTTTTTCTTTGTTACAAAATCTATCTCAGGAACATGCTCAACGTTTGGCAGCCATTTGCTGGAGTTTATGGAAGTATCGTAACCTTAAACTCTGAAAGAATGAGAAAGAACTTTATGCCAACGTAGTTAACAAATCGCGTTACCTCATTGAAGATTGGAAGGATGCTAGTATCACTCTTAGTGCGAGTAGCAATACGCAAACCACTCCGGTTTCACACACGAGACTTCCCATGTCGTCAAGTTCTTTGTCAACTACAAGTCGTGCTTGTTGTCGTGCGTGTTATTGTCGTGCCAACAATCTTTTCTGTTTAATTAAGTAGAAAAAATTGTTATCTAAAGAATACACCAACACGAATTGTAATATAAACCAATGTAATATAATGCACATCTTAGGATGTGTGTATATCTTCGAGAAAGATGAGATTGAGGTAGATATGAACTTTAATTTATACGTTTGATATCTCTAATTTAAATTATATGTGATTTTAAAATTAAACAAAATTATTTTAAGTCTTTCTATTTCAAAATTAAACAAAATTTATAATATCTTCCGATTTTTCAATTAAAACCCTTACAAGAAAATTGAATTTTTAGAAGAAGAATAAAAAACCTATTGATCTTGAACACTCCCAAATGAATTGGAATACATAGCCTCTCTGAGTTGTGGTTAACTGATAAAATGCATCTATAAAGGGAGACCTGTAACTACAAAGAAAACCCCTACACAACATGGGTTGGCTAGCTTCTCAACCTCTAAACTTCCTATCCAAACATAAATAGACAAAATAGGGTGGCTAACCGGCCATTAATTACATAAGAAGATACACTCATCCTCATAATCATAAGGACCCATTAGGTCTATGGCTCATGGTCCGTAGGTCCAGCATCTCAAGAAATATTATGTGTATATTCTTTGATCATCATGTTAACTAGTGTTGTAAAAATATTGTTTAAAAAATTTATTATAAAAGATTTTAACTTAAAAATATAAGTCAAATACACGTAAAATTAATAATTATACAACTTTTTATACCATTTTTTGTTGCTTAAACAATGTCTTACGACATTAACATTTACTCTATTTCTTTTCTAAAAAATGTCTATTTATCCTGGCATTTGCTATGTGTTAAAGTAATAATCACACATTTCGAAAATTTACCAACATTATGATATAAGTGATAGATATTTGAGTTTTTAACCATTTGATTAGGGGTAACACTTAAATAAATTGTAGTTAATTTAAGGGATTATTACTCTCTACAAGATTTCTTAGACAATATAAATATCTAAAGATTTTACTATACTTTACTTACCTCTAAGCTTAACTTTAAATTCTTATAATCTCTTTTAGTATAGAACTAGAAAATTAAAATAAAATCAAAATAAATAAATAAAGGGTAGTGTTAACTTGTACCCTTAGGGCACATGTTAAGAAATCCAAAAGAAGAAATGTTCCATAAAATTTTGTGCATTCAATTCATTAAAAAATTAAATATAATACACATATTTCAATAAAGTATTTCTATATTTGATTAATTAACTTGTGCCTTAAGGACACAAATTAGCATTTCCCATAAATAAATAAATAAATAAATACACAAGATGTGTACTAAAAGCCTATGATGGTCATTACTCATGACTCCATATCTAAAATGATGTGTGAATAGGAAGGCTAATTGGTATTAACCAATCCATTTATTGTATGGATTCTATCCCTCTAGTCAAGCTGGCACCTACCATACAAGCTTGCACCTAAACATGTCTATTTTTAATGATGAGGGCTATAGAAAGGTGACAAAGAAGTAAAATTGTTAATTATGGTGTTTGTAATTGTGTGGGTTCAAGCTCAACAACTCAAACAATAACAACATGGAATTGAGGCACACTTGCATGGTGTTCTCATGCTCTAAAAGTCAATCTTTGTTCACACTCTTAACAACCTCTTCTTTCACACACCTCCCAAATTTCAACTTGACTTGGTATACTACATGAGTACATGCAGCTAAATGTAAACAAAATAATGCTCAACAGTTGAGATCTTCATGATTGAACATTTTACTGATCTAATCTAAAAGTAACATTTAGTGCAATGATTTGAGTTGTCAATCTACCTGTGTTTTAGTGCATGTTGAAATCAAGGTGATTTTGATGAAACTACGGTGACACTGTGATTTTGTTGAAGTTTTAGATTATAGCATTTACCAAAACAACGGTGAGTTGGTGACACATTATACAAGTCTCACGAATGTAGCTTGGTTGGCAAGCTAAAAACACCAAAAGAATTTTAAGCAGTAACACAATCTCTAATATTAACATTTTCCGAAAAACAGTAACACAATGATTAAAAATGCAGTAAATTCTCCTGTGAAAAATGAAATTGCAATAACTGGCTATTAGTATTCCTGGCTATTATTGTTAGATCACATTCCTAACTCTTTACATACACCCCAAGAGTATACCCAAATTAAAATTCATCAAAAAGAATCAATAAGAATCATGTAAAATTTTCAATATCAGTCAGATCCCATAGAGATTGTAGCACTAGAAATGCTACCATGACTACTACTATCACAAAGAGTGAAAGCACGTTCCAAATTAGCCACAATATCACTTATTGTTGGCCTATCTTTTCCTTCCAAATGCACACAATGCATTGCAGTATATGACACAAGCTCCACTGCTTCTGTTTCATTCATCTCTGGTGGTTCAACCCTCTGATCCAAAATTTTCATCAATTCTCCTTTCATAATTATAGGCACCGCAAAATCTACTATACTAATTGGTATTCCTCCATTTTCATCATCCTTGAATATAGCTCTTTTTCCTGTTAATAGCTCAAGTAAAACTACTCCTAGACCATAAACATCACTCTTTGCTGTTAATACATTTAGACCATAATATTCAGGATCGATGTATCCAACCGTTCCTGCCGCTTTTGTTGGTCTGTAATCATGATCCGAATCCGGACTCAACATTGACAATCCGAAATCAGACACTCTAGCCGTCCAATCCGCGTCAATGAGAATGTTTGATGACTTTATGTCTCGATGAATTATTGATGGAACTGCGTAATTATGGAGATACTCAATTCCACGCGAAGCATCCAAAGCGACTTTGATTCTCATTTTCCAAGAATTCAATAAACTACTATTCTTGTCAACATTGTTTTTGTCGTGCAGATGATCATACAATGCACCATTCTTCATGAACTCATAAACCAAAAGCCTTTCATCTTTCTCGTCGCAAAAACCGACTAGTCTAACCAAATGCTTGTGATGTAGGCGCGACAGAAAGGCTAATTCGGACTCAAATGCACTCTCTTTCTCTTGAAAAACTTTCATCATAGTACTTGTTTCGCCCCTTTTGATTGCTACCTCGCGGCCATCTGTGAGTTTACCTTTGTAAACAACACCATAGCTTCCAGCACCAATCTTGTTCTCAAGTGAGAAATTGTTTGTGGCTGCAACAAGCTCAGCAAGAGTGAACTCTTCTGACCTATCTGGATGTTTTGTTGACGATGTTCCGCTTCTCTGACGCCTCATTATCCTCGAACCTTGTCGCCTAATCGTGGATGATCTCGAAGTTGGACTATAATTAGAAAATGCACCACAATTAAGACTTCCACCTCTAGTGATTGTTGGTTGAACTGAACTGTGAACTTTCTTCTTACCAAAACACACACCACTCCACAAACAATAAACCACAGTACACAAACCAGCAACAGCTCCAATTATACCAACAATAGCAAACACCAATAACCCCTTTGTCAATGTCTTTGACCTAGAAACCGGCAGCCCCGGCTGCGGCGGTGTTGCTATCTGCGACGGCACCGGAACATCCATTTGAGGCCAACAAGGTTTTGGCTTACAAATGTTACCAAATCCAGAACATAAATACTGAGATTGAGGATACATACCACATTCACTACAAGAAGATTGAACACAAATCCCTGGTAGAATAGGTGGCAAAGGAAGCTGAAAAGTTGAACCATTCCAACCAGGACCCCAACAAACAACAGAAAAATTGTTTGTTGTTAATCCACAAGTGAAATTGGAAGCAGAAACAATAACCTCAAAAGAAACATTTTTTGTAACATTAACATCAAACAATCCATTACCACCCCAACAAACAACAGAACCATTAGATCTTCTAATAGCACAACTATGTTCAGCTCCTAAAGCTAAATCAGAATATTCCAAAGGCTCAACTTGATTAGGAACATTAATTTGACCAAAATTATTACTTCCCTTACAAACTAAAAACCCTTTTGAATTCAATCCACAAACATGTGACTCACCAGCTACAAGACTCACCATAGAAACATTCACAAACTCTTTCTCTATCTTCTCAGCAATGGAAGATTCATTCACATTCACATTCACATTACCAAAACAACGAACCGACCCAGAATCATTTTTCTTCAAAATCCCACAAGAGAATCCAAACCCAGAAGCTATTGATGAAAATTGATCAAACCCAGATGGCAAAACAAAACCTTTATTCATTCTCCAACAAGAAACGTTTCCAACATTAACCATTGTAGCACAAACATGGGAATCACCAACAGCAAGATTCTCGTACAGAACAGTGCCATTGTTGTTGTTGTAAAGTCTTCTTGTTTCAAACGTTGTGTTTGATGAAACAGTGTCCCAACAGAGGATACTGTAGTTACCGGACCTAATACCACAGAAGTAGTTTCTTCCACCTGAGATTGAAGAGAATGAGACTTCCGGCACGGCGGTGATGAGACGGCCATGGCGGTAGCAAATGATGTTATGAGTTTTTTGAGATGATATGATGCCGCAGACGGTGGCGGTGGAGTCGACAACGGCAAGGGTGGTGGCGGAGCCGAGAGCATTGGTGAAGGGGAGTGAAGAGAGGAGAAAGACAACGGTGAAAGTGGAAAAGATGACGAACGAGAGTGAAATTTTCTTCATGTATGCTTCATTGAGAGAGAGAGAGAGAGAGAGAGAGAGAGAGAGAGAGAGAGAGAGAGAGAGAGAGATTTTGAAGGGTACGATGAAGGTGTTTCAGTTTCTGTTAATGTTGTTTTGTGTGTAGCTACGTTAGATACAAGAATTTTGTCTTTGAACTTTTTGAAGTTGATTTAAGTTTGAATTTACTTTCTTATTTATCTTCCTATTTTTAAGGATGCGTTTGGTTTCTTCAATTCAAATTCTCTTACAAAAGTTGACTCAGATAATCGACTCACTTGTCTTAGATTTCAAAGTTCAACGGCAATTAACGACATACTTAATCGATCATGTGTACTGTTCACTTTCAAACAATATATGCAATATATGTTGACCATATTTTTATATTGATATATAAAGACCAGGATTCGAAGACATTCTTCTTAGAGCAATCTAAGACATTGTTGAATTTATCTCAATAAATATTTTTAAAATATTATATTTTTATAATTTTTATTAATGAATAATAATTAAAGATGTAAAATATCAAGATTATACATTAGATTGTGTAACAAAGTCGATTGTGTCGTTTAATATGAGATGGATGGAGTAATATTTTGCTTGATTGCTTAATTTTTTAAGGTCTAAACCTAAAAAAATAATCAATGTATTTGTTTGGTTATATGAGAAAGTGAGGGGAAAAATATTACACCCTTAAAAAGGAAACACTCGATTTACTATATTTAGTAAGGATGGATGTTTTACTACAAAAATTTTACGGTCAACAAATCTTTACCTCAGTTTTAATACTGAAATAAAGTTGTTCAAAAATTACTAAAGGATGAATCAAGTCGCCATTAAAGGGAAAAGGTTGATCAAACTTCAATTTAAAAAAATAAAAATACCATAGAAGATATTTATATTGTCTTGCTACTTACTAGTGAAAATTAAAACTAAATTCAAAGAAAACAAATGTATGTTGTTGTAATTCTTTATAAATTATACCTATAAAAATTGTTCCACACAAGAATTGAACTCAAATTCTTCCAAACAATTCGTCATTTGAACTCGTAATCACTTGAGCCTAATTGGTGAGTTCAACTTTTTAACAAATTAAAAATTGTTGTTTTCTATGTAAAACTATTATTTTTAACCTCCTTAACCAGTGCTCTAGAACACTAGTAGTTAACATTACCCTTATTTTATTTATTAAATTGTTTATATACATTGAATTTTGACGGTTTAATTGTGAAATTAAAATATTAATGACTTTATAAGTATCTCAACTTCACAATTTTTCATAAAATTTTAGAACTATTTCATGCTTTATTGAATAATTTCAATTGAATATTGAATACCTACTTATAAGGCCTATGGTTTTTTTGGGTACACTGTGTCTATGGTTTCTTTTTAGCAAAGCTATAGCTATGGTTTTGTTACAAAGAAAAATCATTTTATTTACCAATTAGAGAGAGTGGCACGAAACTATAATTGGAGCTATGCCTTAAACAAAGGATCAATTTGGATGATGGCCAAACAATTCTTTGGAAGATAATTATAATTTGGTAGCATTTATGTGACACATAATCAGCAGCACGTGCTCTTAATATCAATTGGAATTACGTAACGCAGTTTATTCAGTGGAGTTTCAGTTCAGGGTTGACCACAAAATACTGCAAATGGTTTTATTCTTTGTTAATTAATTAATTAATTAACAAAGTTTAAGAGCTATAAATCTGGGTCAGTTAGATTAGATTTTCAATTTGTGTTGCAAGTTGCAACATCTTTCCGTTTTAAACTGTTGCAGATTTTTTGAATATAGTACAAGTTTGTTAGTACTCTTATGTTATCCAATGTCCCTTAATTAAGTAACGTATTTAATAACTATAAGTGTCTTTAAAAGACTATATTACAAATTTTGCTCTGATATTTAAAATTCAAATCTAAGATGTCCACGCAGAATCAGATATTCAAATTAAATAACATAACACATTTTTTGCAAAAGAGTGAAAAGTGAGAAAAGGACTGAAAAAATGAAATATGTGGTACTTTTGTGGTTTGGTCGTTAATGGGAGGTTCCAAACTTGGTTTTTTGATTTTGGGACTTCAAAGGTGGTGACAGAGACAGACAAGTGCTTTTTTACCTTATCTATTTCGAATATATATTTTTGATAAATTTGAATTTGACAAAGTGTGGGTAAGGTTTCTCACTTAATTGATTTTCAAGATGTAAAATTAATTTTTGCATGTTTCGTTTTTTTAAAGTAGAATTGATTCTACTTCAAAATAGAATAAGTAGTTTTTTTTACTCCAGAATCGATTTTAGCAAAAAGAAATCATATATAACTCACTATATTAATTTTCTCGTATTTAAATATATTCTATAAACTAGAATTGAAATAATCTCATATATAATTAGATTCAATAAAATGAAATCTGAAATATCATTATTAATGTATTAGTATGCTAACCTATTTAAATATTTGTTAAATTATTTATTTAAATACGTTCAATAGTTTTTTAGTAGGCTAAGATGTTCATGCTTAAAAATAAGGTTACAGTAGGGTATTAAAATATTTAGGTTTCTTTTTGTTTGTTAAAAAAAAAAATTAGGTCTCAATTTTTAATCATATTAGATTTAAACCTTACAAAGTATAGCCATACGCAACCTATTTAATTCTTAACTATGATATACTTTTTTTTTGTCAAGTATCCTAGTGGTTAGAGCTCACACAATTAAATTATGGAGAAGTGAAGTGTCCGAGGTTCAAACTCCGGGCCTGCATATGATATGCAATATCCCTACTTATTATGGTTGCTTTGATAAGGTTGACTTGTCTCTTTGGAGTGTACTTCTCCTCAATATTTAAGGTTTGATTCTCCTCGATTGAGAATTATCTCAAAATTGATGATTGAAGATTCAGCAAAAATCGGGGCACGATTTTGTGCATGATTTGGAAGCTTTGGTTTGACAAAAATCGGTGCTAATTTTTGGATTACGTTCATATAGTACAACATACGAAGTGAAAATCGGTGCACAATTTTGGGAAATTATAGCACGATTTTGGGAAATTGGGACACAATTTCTCGAGATCTCTGAGCACTGTATAAGACTTCATTTCTCATGTTTTGATGTAGGCTTCAAGAAAGAGAAACTTGAGAAATCAAATAAGGTGACTTTAGGGTTGAGAGTCTTTGATGACGATTCTTTTGAGAGGTTCTTTTGTGCTGGGAAACATTTGTAAACACCTTGGGTGAGTAAAATCTTCGAGTCTCTTGTTTGTGGGAAGAGATTGGGAAAATGATAGAAATTAGATTGTTCTTTGTGAGCTTGTTGAATCTAAATTCTTGTAACCATTTTATATCTCTTCGTAAAGAATTCATTGATAATGGATTGGAGAGATGAATTTCTCCTAAGAGTATGTCAATTTGGACCGAACTGGATAAACATTTTTTTGTGTTTGTTTCTCTTCTCTCTTTATCTTTTGCTTGTGGTTTTTTGTTTTTCACTTGATTTCTAGATTAGATCTAGATCTATTATTGATGTTGTTGCTTGAGGTTATTTTGATATTGGTTACTACTTCCCTTTCACATATAAGTTTGTTGGTGTGATTTTGAGTCCGAATTCACAACATCCTCGATGCTAATTTCACTAGGTTAGTTTAGTTTTTTTTTCTTTTAAAAAAACTCTTAACTATAAGAAGTTCATTAAAAGTAAACAAAATTTTACGAAGATGTTAAAGATCAATGGATGTATCAATCCAATGATTTTAAATAGAATGCTTGAATACTTTCAACAATAGATAATTAAGCTATTTTTAAGAGGGAAAATAAATTTGGGACAAGAGGGGTGAGGGGACCATTTACTATAAACTACTCCCTCCGTCCCTTAATGTAAACTCCCTTTACATTTTTTACATTTTTTAAGAAAAGTTGTCAGTGTAATTAATGTGTCTGTTTTGTGTGTTAATATTACCAAATTGTCCTTTGTTTATATGTGTATTAAATTTGACTTTTCAAATTTCAAGATAAGTTAGTAGTATTAATTAAGGGTATGTTTAGGAAAAAAAAATACATCTAGTAATTTGAAAATGAGTTTACATTTTAGGACGGAGGGAGTTTACATTTTAGGACGGATGGAGTATTTCAGATATTGAACTCACCAAACCTTTAATGCTTCTATAGTTCTATGCCTAGTATATTAGAAATATATCTTTCTTCTTCTTTTGGTTACTAGTATAGATTAGAAATATATCTTATCGCAAGTACATCATCATAATCATTTAATTATCACAATAATGTAATGTGAAAAGAGACATGGCATGACATTAAGAAACAATGGCAGGTATTCTTTTTCATTTTAATGGTACGAAATAAGATGAATGTTGAAAATTTCTTCAAGAAAGGTTTGTTGGAAACCCTTTAAACTAATCTAATTCAATTGATTAATTTCATTTTTAATGATAATGTTTTATTGGAATTGGTCAACATATGGTCAGGAAATTGGTGAAAAGCAGAACTACAAATACACGACATTATGTGTTGTGTGTATAATCAATAGTCATGCTGCTGCAAAAGCTTGGTGCAATGGCAATGCAAATTAAATGTAGACCATATGCTATATTCTCATTGGTGAATTAATCTACTGAGTTGTTTGCAAAGTGCTTAAAACTATGCTTCGTAAGAGCTAAAATTCTCCTTGTATTTTAAAGGTGGTAAATTCATAGGTATCTTGTAGATAAAAATTAATTAATTTATTTTTTAATAAAATATTATAAAAATATGATACGACATTGAATAACTCGATGATATGTATAAAGTCAACTAAACTTCAAAGATATTATTATGTTTTCCCTTTTTTGAAGAAATTTGTTTACAAAAGATAGAGTGTGATAATTTAAGGGTGAGATTGAAAATCTCTTATTTCTAAATTTTAACCCGTGACGCAATATTAACCCTAGATTTAACCTAATTTTTTCGCGTGATTTTACTATATTAACCCTAAATCAAATTTTAACCTAATTTTTTTTACCGCACTTATGCATTTAATGTTTATCTAAAGTAAAATAAAACTATGTTCCTAATTATAAGCTGTTTTTTTGGAAAGCATAACTGTTAGCCCGTCTCGCTATACTTAACATAATCTTTTACTTATAAATGTTAACCAGTCTCGCTATACTTAACCTATTATGTTACGTTACTTGTAAATGTTAATCTGTCTCGCTATACTTAACCTAATTTTTCCCTCACACTTTTGCATTTAATGTTTCTCTAAAGTAAAATAAAATTATGTTCGTAATTATATGCTATTTTTTTGGAAATCTCTTACTTATAAATGTTAACCTGTCTGACTATACTTAACCTAATTTTTCCTCCACACTTTTGCATTTAATGTTTATCTAAAGTAAAATAAAATTATGTTCTTAATTATATGCTGTTTTTGGAAAGGAATAACCGTTAACCCGTCTCGTTATACTTAATCTAATCTCTTAATTATAAATGTTAACCCGTCTTGCTATACTTAACCTATTATGTTACGTTACGGTATCAAGGACGATGTCATATGAAAAATTATGTTATGGTACAGTACCAACGTCTATACTTCTTAATATTATGAAATACTATATGACAATCATGACATTCATCTAAGCTATTTTGTTACCTATTACCGTCAAATATTACCTTCCATATGAGCCGTGCGTTAGCAATGTCGACGGTCTAGTTTACTCATAATTTAACACATGATTCATAAAATTGAGTATTGTGTGTCTTGACATTGACTCATTCTGCTAACCAGATTGTATATCACGCTAGAATGCCATGCATCAAATAATTAGTATAATAACATTTAAAGTGCAAAAATGTAGAATCGTTTTTGAAAATTGGGAATCTACACAAATGTATACCATCCTCAAGAGTATGATAGTAGTAATTAAAGACCCAAAAAATGATAGTAGTAATTAACATGAAAAAAGGCGCTTCTCCTTAGAATATGTGGTTTAGTCTAACGCATGGCGGGCCCATAGCCTCTCGATGTTGGGCTATGTCACCGGATATCAATTTTTTGGGGCCCAAAATACTTTTTTTTATAGGCACTAAAATAATTGTTATATAAATCAAAAGTGGAAAACTATCAATCTATTCACAGTGTTGCGCTTGTTGTCAATGATTGTGGGGACTTTGGTTCAAGGGTTCAAGTCCCATCAAATTTTTGTACATCTCTCAAAAGATTAAAACAGGGCCTACAAATTTGTTGAGACGGCCCTGGTCTAACGCAACTCTACAAAATCGGCATGAGAGTTGAAAATTGCATCCACGGATAAATTGTTGTCTATGTTAACTATCATTTAAATTGCAAGTCTTTTTAACACACACTCTCACGTTCAACCCTATTGAACTTGATGCGTGCATGTAAATGATTTGTAACCCGGCAGGGAATCTGCTCAATAAATTTTGTAGGAGACTATAATATCATTCGATAAGAGTCTACAAAGAGACTCCACTTAATTTACAAACCGACATGTTAAGTATAAGTTAAATCCAACATTAAAACTTCATATACTTTTGAAGTCAAAAGAGACACTTTGACAGCACAACGTATTTATGAACTAATTAAAGGATGCAAAAAGTAGACAAACAGAAAACAAGAGGAATAAGAAGAAAAAAGTGTATAACCATGAGAAGAATGAGAAAAGTGATTCTTGTTCCAGCTTCTTTTTGTCAAGTTATTGCGGAATACTGGATAGAGCTTTAACGACATGTCAAGCTGGAAAGACTTGTTTTAATTTAATTTCATCTCTCATGACAACCTATATAATACCTAACATGTTTTGTACCCTAAAAACTAAAATAGATTGTACCAAAAAATATATACCTAACATGAGGTTTGGCTTCTAATTAATTATTAATGTATACCGTAAAATAAACTAATTATTAATGTATTATTATACCTTTAATATCATAAGGCATATGCCCCATGCTTTCCTTTCAAAAAAAAAAAAACTATGCCCCATGCTTTAAGTCACTTGGGCTGCCTTGCAAGTTCCTATCTCTCTTGCTGGAGGGAGACTTTAGGACAAACAGATATCAGCTAACAAGTGTTGGTATTGGATATAAAAGAACATTTTCTACGGTATCTAGAAAAAAATTGAGGATTTTGGTACCATTATTTATTTTTAATAGTTGAATGTATTATTTTAAGGAAATTGTATCAAGATTATGATCTATCATATGAGAAGTTGAGTGTAAATACAAAAACGCGTTTTAAATAGGGAATCAATTAAGCTAATTTGGACTATGAAAAAATTGAAGTCTCCTCCAAAATCATGGGATTCTTAGTCACCCTATTGTACAATTGAATAAAATACTTATACCAACATTTTACTCATGGTTTTGCCTAATTTGGATTTTAGAGACAATAAATTCTTGAATTCTTCTCTCAATATCGAAAAATATACTACTAGTATATTGAACTTCTAGCTTAAGATTTAACCCATCTAATAATTTACTTGGTTTTTTTTTTTTTTAAAGAAACTAAAATGAATAAGTGTCCTTCATAGTACAAGGAATACTTACGAAGAGATAGCAAAATCCTAATAATATTTACTGTTCACCAGAAAACAGAAGAAACAAGAAGCTATTAGCCTATGCCAAGCATGGTGAACGGACTAAGCCACCATCCATGTAAATTGAAAGAGTAGTAATCTTCGCCTTCAACCATATAAAAGTGAGGGACTTAATCTTGTCGACCACCTGAATTACCGTATAAATTTTATCTGTGAACAATTTGTTGTTTCTTTCTTTCCAAATTTCCCAGACAGTAGCAAACCATATAACTTGTAAGATGGATTGACGAACCTTTGATGATCCACCAATATAACTAAATTGTATAAAATGTTCATGCAAGTGTTGAGGAGCAACCACGTAGATGCCCAATCAATTATAAATGAGATGCTAGACAGACCCAAAAACATTACACTGTAACAATAAATGAACATATGACTCTGTCGAGTCACAAGCAGCCACACACTTCAACGAATTGTGATCAATAACGTTGCGACGAAATAGATTGTCCTTTGTGGCCAACCTATCATGGAACAACCTCCAAGCAAACAACACAACTTTTAACGGAACATCCTTATGCCAGAGAGATGAAACGGGCACCACAATATCTGTATGAATATGCGTTGTTATGTAAATATAGACACTACGAACCGAGAATGATTTTGAATTTTCCAAACTCCAAAGCCATCGGTGCCCCTTATTAATCTGCATGGTAACATTAAGAAGCAGTAATTTACTTGGGTTAATATGGTGGTGTTGGATTATGCCCATGAAGTATGCTCCTCTGAAGGTCTCGAGTTCGATTTCCCTAGCGCCAATTGCGATGAGCTATTTTGGTTTCTTCAAAACAAACAAAAAATCGCATCCAAAATGATCGGTGAAAACTTCAAATTATAATCAATGTACCATAAATGATACTACTTGAGTCTCTTATGATCGATCCTTGATTAGTGTATATAGAAAAATACATGAAAGATATTAATCCCTTAAGTGCATATCAATTAGTTACACATGAATCTTTTGGTTTAGCAAACAAAAATTGTTGTTAAACAAAGGTCATGTTAACTAGCGTTGATAGGGAACTAGTTAAAAAAAATAATAAAAGAAAATCTTGTATTGAACGAAGAGCATATTTTACATTAGAGTTCCATGGGCCCTTATTAACATGTTCCATCATCATTCTCAAGGAAGGACTTGGACTTTGATCTAACTTCCACGTTTGCTTGTATGCAGAATATGGGAGGAAGAGGGTCTTCTAACATAAAATTTCACACGATCATCATATCTTGTGATCTATCAATGTTTAGGAAGAGAAAAGTAGACATAGTGATACTATTTCACCCACCCCTCACCCTCGTGCTAAAATATGATCTTACCAAGGTTATGAAACCCAAAACAACTACTCTCTCCGTCTCTAAATTATAGTAGTTGTTTAAGGTTTGTGCACGATTATTAAGGAAATGATTGATTGTGTTGATTTCAATGGTAAAATTAATATCATTTACTCAAATACCCCTATTAATTGTAGTTAGTTGAGTAGTTAAGTTAGATGAAATTCAATAAATAATGGTATAATAAAGGAAAAAAAATAATAAATGTTGCATTTATATTCTAAAGTGACAATTATTTTAAGAAAAAGACAAAATGTTAAAAAGACTATTATTGTGAGACGGAGGGAGTGTCATTTTTAATTGACTTTGTGGCTTTTATGTTCCTTGGTGGTGTTGGTTGAAGTGACATCATTTTTACAAGCAAGCTTTCCAAAAACGACTTAGCAACATAACCTATTCATATTTGAACTCGAACACTTAAGTTGAAGATATTCAATGTTCTAGTACCGAAAGGTACTTATTGTGTTCAAGTCTATTCACAGTAGGTCCCATATATTGAATTAAGAAAAGTAGGTCCCAGTGCATCATCCATTGCACAATACAGTAGAAGGCAACTTCATACAAACAGACAAGTCGAAAGGTCGAATTCAAGAGGGTTCAAAAGAAAACACAAAATAAGAAAGACGAATTTAAGATTATAATTTATAACCTTTCTCGAGTGGCCCCAAGTACCTAACACAAATTAAAATAGTTCTAATCAAGCCAAGAGAAAAAGCTTCCCATTATTGTTGTAGTACTACCATATGCAAATGACTAGGACATTATGGTTGAACTCAAGTAGTTCACGAGCTTCGATCAAAGCCGAACCATTCAAGAGAATGGAGTTCGAATCCTGACTGAAACTATCATCGACTAGACTATAATTATGTTTTATCGAACTCCGGTTTACTAGAGTCTGCTTTCTCCGGAATCAGAGGGTTAAGTCCAAACAAAAACCACCAAACATCAGTTTAATATGCTATTTCTATCCATGCTAATCTAACACACTGGTTAGAACAAACTTTGGAATGCAATGAATATTTGAACTGCTAATAATTATTGATAAATAATAACTTTATAATACACTAACGAGATACATTTCCCAACAGATTGCAAGCCTATAAACAAGAATTAGAATTCTGGCAATCTACATACATAAATGGTAAACTGATTTGACTTCAAGATGCTTCATTTGAAGCCTTCAGATGCTCAAGAAATAAATTGGTGCTATACAAAAATCTATATCATCCCATCAGCATCTGCACTTTCCAGCAATATAACTAAGAATTTCACCCAACTGAAACAAAAGAGCCTTGTGGCAAACAATTTTAATCCTACAATGTCCAACTGGAAGCTGGAATCCCTTGCTTCTGGAACCAATCAGTCATGTGGAATTTTTCATAGAGCAAAGGTCTTACATCATTCTGCTCAGAGAGTTGCTTGAGAAGTGGAAGAATGACATCTAGAAGCTGATAAACATGTAAATACAGGAGATGGTGAGTAAATCATAAGAATACTAGATGAGTGATTTTATTTTTATATGGGAAAAATGTGATTATAATTTTCAATAGATTTGTGCACCTGGGTGTCATGTGGATGCCCAGCAGAAAATGGAATACATGGAATTCCATTTATTGGTTGCAATACAAAGCTGAAAGGATTGTTGTCTACTATTACAATGCGGTCAAGATCCTTTGATATGCAGGTAAGATCCTTGACATGTTCCCTATGTTCCCTGCAAGCATAAAACATTTATAAGAATGCATGGAATTCGTCCAACAGACTCCACTCTAAATTTCAAGCTCAAAAACATAAAATAATTGTAAAATTCGAGAAAGGTTTCATATTAATAATAACACTGTCAAAAAAATCTACAGAGAAACTCCATGCTTTCTGATAATAACGTGAAAAAGAAACCATTATATTTTAAATACAGACAGACATATGGATTTGGATTTAATAGAGGCTAGAAATCCATTCATTTTGTCTGAATAACAACAGTCCTGTGTTATTGATCTATAGCCAGTTGTTCTAATTTGATAGTATGATCACAGCAGTTGAGTTTATACTAATCCCAGAAGATAAGAATGTAAGTCCATGCTTTAACAACCCGAACTTAATGAGAGTACTTGAGGAGAACTCATGAGTGGAGAATATAGTTTATTTCATCTAAGTTTAGAGATTGGAATGAAGTCCTAGTTACCTATTACCTGACTATAACTCAAGTAATTGGGATGAGTGGGATTTTGAAAGCAGTTCAAGTTTTGGTAACAAATCTACTAAAAATGAAAACACAGATGAACCAGCTGGACAGTTTTGTCCGTCTAATCCAGATCCACCTCTAAGCGCTTCTGGTAAAACCAACAAGGGTCAAAACATTTTACCACAAAATCAAAAGTACGTAAACCCTTGGGACTTTGAAGATATTACAAAAGCTTCCAAACAGTTGTGTTGATAAAAAGGTTGAATAAACCAAATTTTCAACGAACAAAAAAGAGGTTGAGGAAACCGAGTGTTGAGCGAACACAAGAAATTAACAAAAACTGTATCATCCTTCAAGACTTGCACTCAAGTTGTAAGCACTTTAATTAATAAGGTAACATCAAAACATATAAATATCACAACTATAAATGTCTAAGTATAATATAGCTATATATGTATAAGTGAATATGAAAAGAAAAATTAAATAAGACATTTATAATTAACTAAGGAGACTTATTGCGGCATAGTTCCTCTATTGCACCACGAGATTATCATCCACTCAACTATGCAAAGCGCAACAGTTAAATATTAAGGTTCATTCTATCAGAAAGAGTCAAGTTAAATAAGACATTTATAATAATCAACCAAAGAGACTTGTTGCGGCATAGTTCCTCTATAGCACCATGAGATTATCATCCACTCAACTATACAAAGCGCAACAGTTAAATATCAAGGTTCATTCTATCAGAAAGAGCCAAGTGATATTATATGAATGCAATGTATGTGCACCAAATATTAGCGTCTTTGGGTGTTCTATCAGTGCTGCCAAGATTCAATGGCCTCAACTCCAACTTATAGAAAAGACGATGATAGAGCATGAAGAATATACAAACATCTATCAGCAAAACATAGTTCTGATATATTTCCCAGCTATCAGCAACGAACAACCAGAAAGAGAGATAAATTACACAAATGTATAACATTGGAATGGAAACAAGGCAGAAGCACCTACGTGCTAATTGTTGAAGGCCGGTAAAGTCGTAAACTGAATCGATTTTCCTTGTCTATTATGTCAACTAGCGGTCTAGCATAGCCTGTAAGAATATGACACAAAAACCAGTCAGAAATTTTTAAAGAATTGCCAAAAAACAATATGCAACAGTGAAGCTTAGTTTTTAGGCGAAACCTTCAAGACCCGCAGTAAACAGCACCAGGTCAGCAAATTCACTAAGTTTCGTTAAGAATTCCTTCAACCCAGGCCGTTCAAAGACTGTAACATAGTTAATTTTTGGTCTTCCTTCTCCTTCCTTGAAAATCCAACACGCTCAAATGAGAACACGAAATTCTAGTTCTGGAAAAGCAATTAGGCATAAGTAACATACCTTGTCAGAAGATACACATTCCAGCTCAAACCAATTCAAACCAGCTTCGATTGCTTGTGAACGTAGTGCAGCTGGCAAACTTGATGTCTCGTATGCACATACAAGTGTTTCATCCAAGTCAAGTACCACCTACAAGTGCACACATAAGATCAAAAATACATTAGCAACATTATAACTAAATGACATTATTTGCAATCTTATAACATCTAACATATTAATAGTACTCATTATAAAAGTGTTCTTTCTCACTTTCCAACAAACATTATTTTCAGCTGGCATATTTTCTCTTCTATTCATATATGCACTTCAGATTTATTCATTCAAATAATAAAAGCAAAAAAATTGAGCACGGCATATTTTGACAAGGCACGCTTTGATTTCAACAACAAAGTGAGCACTAAAATACTAAATAGTAGCATATATGTAAGCCTGATATTAGTTTTTGCGAGTTTATGAGGATGTTTTAAAATGGACAGACATAGAAATTAAAACAACGCTACAGCTCAATGGAGAAGTTACACAAACACATAATCATTTGTTACTAGCAATTAAAGAACCAGTTCAGGATACAACAATGCAAGAACAAAATCAAAACATCATTTGTATCCATCATAAGAAGCCAAAAAATGATGGATTTTTAAAAAAAATGTGTAACACAACCACTCAACTCAATGAAGTAGGTAAGCAACACAAATCATTAAACAACACAACCAAACCCAGAAGACTAGCTTTCTATAATCATGTTTTAAATGTCACCAAACACTACAATTCATTTTCATTCATCTCACATGATTCCGAAAACCTTTAAGATGATAGAAGTCAACCATTGCCAAATTCCACCAGCCAACAACACAGCACACACCAAACCTAATAACTTAACACAAACGCACACTCAGAAAATTCACTTATTAACTCGCATTTAAATCAAATAAGGAAGACAAGAAGCAACAAAACTTTTCAGCACACAAAAAGTTCGAAATACAATAAGGTTTTCGTTCTTCATTATTAACTACATTATGTACATGCAAAAAAAGCAAAGCATATTTCATCTATGAATCCCCGACACAGACACCAGACACAATATGTACACGACACTGACATGTGTTGGACACAAAACACCAGACACAACACTAACACTTACACATGTAAGATACATGTCAAACACGAAACTAACACGTGTTGAACACCAAATACACATTCAATCTGAAGTGCCGACGCTTCATGGTTAAAAACATGAAATATAACCCAAACACAAAATTTCCATGTTATAACACATACTCATCTTTATCATGTGTTTCAATTTTCTCTTTGAATCCATACTCATAACAAACCCAAAACAATTCACCTAAGCAACTTTGACATATAAAAAAACTAACAAACTCTATAAAACAATCATATAAAAAACATATATTCTCAAATTGTCACAAACATAAATAAACAGCACTAAAATAAATACGTGTCCCAATAAACTAACATCGGAGACTAAAAGCAACAGTTTTTAAATTCCCACGAACAAGTCAAACAAAAAAACTTACAGAGACTAAAATAAAAGTAATAATTGCATAGACTAAAATCATATTTAATACCGTAAGTTTTTGGAAAGGACGTTGATCGGCGGCGGGATAATCGGCAGTGATTTCAAGGGCGGAAGACGAGGAATCGAAATCCTGAAGTTCAACGGAAGGAATAGGTTTGAAGGAGGAAGAAGTTGAAGAAGACGAAGAAGAAGAAGATGATGAAGAAGAGAGTAAAGGATAGTGACCAAGGGTTCGAATAATCTGAGAGAAGATCTGAAAGAAAAAAGCGAACCAACTTAGAAGTGATTTCCAAACTTGTTGAGTTCGTGGTGGCGAGTACACCTCCGTTTGAGTCAACTCGCCCATAACAATAATCGATTCCAAGATTATTTGATAGATTAATCGCTTTAACGTTGATTAATCGCGTATGATTAGAGAAATAACGATAATCGCGGTGGAGAAGTGATTATGAAATTGAGAGAGATGTGGTTATGTTATGGTGGTGGCGGTAGTTCGACGAGGTGTGGAGAGAGAGATATGAATAAGAAAGAGAGGGAGAATGGGGTTGTAATGTTCTCCCCGCGCGTTTGGTGGCGCGTGTGTTCAAACGTGGTGGTGAAGAATGGAATTTCGATTTGTAGTCTATGGTGTAGGGCGGCTACACATGTGTAGTTAATGGAGAGCCGTTGGATCTATTTATAACTTTGAAGATTATATTAATTGTGATTGTGATGTGGGTTATAATCATGCTAAAAATGCATCGATTAAAATTGAACTAACCTAATAGAAAAACAGTAAATTGAAATATTTAGATCGAAGATCGTATAAAAATCGTATTTTATTCGTATATGTGTGTTATATTTTGACTTAATTATACGGTTCAGTTTGATTTACGGTTTTTATTTTACTAATTGAACAAAATCAAATGGAACGCGACATAAGCGAAACACAAACTAAACTTATAACACCTTATCCATCTCAATACTTTTAAACTTATTTTTAATTTGGTTCATGTTGTTGAAAACATTATTGAATGAAAATGTGATTCTAATATTAGATTAAATTGGAAATAAATTGTTTTTAACTTTTAAATTTGTTATTGATTTGGTACATGTTGTTCAAACTCCACCGCGAACACTCCTATTTATAAATATGCCTAACCCATGTCAGATGACAGACGATAATTAAAGATTGACTTGTGATAACAAATGAAGGAAAGCAAGTGATATGCTCGATGGCTAGCATAAATTTGCATGTCATATTAGTGAATGTGTAAGGGTTTGTTAACCTAGTGTTGAAGAAAGACAATAGTAAGTTTCTATAATGAAAGATATTACGGTTGAGCATGCGGGTGAGGCTAGTCGTTAGGGTTCTTTGAGGGGATAATTAAGTGGGTTGGGAATAATGATATAATGATATATTGTTAAGGCTTGTCGTATAACCCTCATTTACTATGACTAGTCGCATATATTGGACCCTGTGACTTGAGTCGACGAATATATAAGGATTAAATCTTATTGTTTAACTCATTTTTACATAAATATATCCAAACATGAATTATTTTACTAACTCAAGGTTCTTCGTAATTAACTTTACAAAATCAATTCATTAAAACTCAATATTAGTCATTATGCAACGAAAATAGTAGTACTACTTTTTTGTCTATAGTATGGAGACGAGGTGAAAAACGTCACATGAAAACTCACACGTAAGAAGAAGATATATGGTTTGAACTCAAATAGATATAAAAAATGTACAAGCTAACAAGATCAACATTATCATTTAAGTTAGTTTCTATTTTACACATAGAATACTATTGATTTTTTTTAAATAAAAAAAAAAAAACCAAAGTTTATGGTATTTGGGCTTCAAGAGCTCATCAGAGTCGGGGTAGACGTCAAGACACAAAGAGTGTTCACAAAGGTACTTGTAACGTCCGTCTCGATTATTTAATTAATTTGCCAAGTTAGAATATATTTACATGATTTATGTGATTTATGTGCTATGTTGTGATCGTATTAGGTGGTTTATTTTATTATTTAATAGAATAAGGGTTGAAAATAAAATAAATATTGAGTTGTGGGGCTGTTTTCGAATTAGGTAGAATTATGAGGGATTAGATGAAATAAGATAAAACAGAATAGAAGTGGTTTAAAAAGGAAAATTAGGTTTAGAATTGTACAGTACGTACAATTCAGCTTTTGGGAGAAAAAGGGAGAAAACAAGAGAGGTTGCTGCTCAATTTTCTAAGGTAAGGGTGAGCCTAGCATTTCAATTCATTAAGCTTATGATTCATGATTGTAGTTAACATGTTTAGGGATTGTTCATGAGAATTTAAGAACTAAGAATTAGGTTAAAAAGTGATGAATTGATGATTAGATGATGAGAAATTGTACCGTTGACGTAGGAAACTGTTTACAGACCATAGAATAGCCCTTGTACATCATTATAGTCGAAATTTGGAAGGTTTAGGATGAAATTTGGGGTTTTGGGTGAAAACCCTCGTAATCCCGTATCTGTTCTGTCGCAGCTCGCCTCAGCGAGCAGTCAACTTGCCACGGCGAGTGCTCTTCACCAGCTCGCGAGGCGAGCAACCCAACTCGCCATAGCGAGTTACCCCTAGCGGACTCGCGAGGCGAGCAACCCACTCGCCATAGCGAGCAACCTTTGAGAAGGCTCGCGAAACGAGCAACCCCCACTCGCCGTAGCGAGCAACCCGTGATGTCTCGCCAGGCGAGCAACCCTACTCGCCATAGCGAGTAGTACCCCTGAAGCTCGCGAGGCGAGCAACCCAACTCGCCATAGCTAGTTACCCCTGAAGGTTCGCGAGGCGAGGGTTCCCACTCGCCATAGCGAGTAGTCCTGTATCAGACTACCTTTCGAATAATGCGACTCTTGTCGCACATTTGATTATGAGATTAACCCTGGTTTAGATTAAAACTGAGATATTAAGAATAAATGTAGAGCTGTTAACGGATACTTGATTTGTTATTGTGACCTATGCATTAGTATATGTTTTCTTTGAATTATAAGAGATGATGTATGTGAATGCTTGTGATGATTCGTTGCTGCCATGTTGCCATGTTGTTAATAAATAAAAGCTGCATGTGTCGTCAATGATTTATGATGTTGTAATCCAAATTATTGGAATTTATTTTGAGATGTCTAAGATTTTAGGAGTTGAGTCCATGCATATTCATCCAGAGACGAGGGCTCATGCTCTAAGAGCTTTTGCTCAATAGCGACGAGAGCTTATGCTCTAGGAGTATTGTTATACTAAATAGCGACGAGAGCTTATGCTCTAGGAGTATTTTTATGCTCAATAGCGACGAGGGCTTATGCCCTAGGAGTATATTTATACTCAACATGGTACCACATGCATGATTAAGATGTCTAAGTTGCATTGTTGAGTCTAAGTTGCATTGTCGAGTCGAGGTCGCATTACCGAGTCGTACTAAGATTGATGACTAAGATGTTGAACATGATGTTGATTATGATTATGATGTGGATTTATGACGTTGATTATGATTAAGTTGTTACTTGACTGTTGTTGTGATATTATGATAATGAAGTTATGTTGTTAAATATAATCGTGGAATTATATGTTTAATGTTTTGTTTTGTGAATCTCACCCCTTCTGTTGGAATTGCCGCCTCGTGGGCAAGTGCAGGTAACCAAGCATTGGATTGACGATGTGAGAGGTCCTTGTGGAGTCTTAGGAGCTCTGATACGTAACGGGATGGGGATTATCATTTTGTTTCTATTCCTTTATGTATCGTTTTTGAATTAATTATGACATTGGTGCGAAGAACTAATCTTTTTAAAGAGTTTGAATTATGATTCTGCTGCTACGTTTTGAATAAAGATGAGGAATAAATTATTATTCTTTTTGTTTAAAGATTTTATGAAATGTGACATCCTGAATATTGCGGTATACTCTGATTATATAAATGAATTTATAAGTTGGGATTCCGGGGTGTTACAGTACTTACCAAGCACATATAAAAGAGATCATCACATTGATGACAAAAGTTGAACTTACGTCATTGCAAGTGTCTTTACCAATTAAATCAACCTTTGTTGATAAATACTATATTTTTTTTACGAAAAAGTAAAAAGCTTTTGCCAAATATCATATGGAATCATTTAAGTTATATCTATATCTATATTATATATAAAGAAAACTACCCCTTTCAGCACTTTTGGGTTGGAATTTTCTTTCCAAAAATACCCTTAATTTTCAATACAAACAGCACATGTAACAAATATATAAGAATAAATTTAAATATTAAAAAAAATGTAACAAACACGATATGAATATACGTATATATGTTTTTTTTCCTTTATCATTTAAAAAATATAACAAACTAGATGAGTATATTTATACTTACTTTTTTATTATCTCAATTATACCTTTAAACAACTTTTTCTATAATAAAGATTGTTGTTTGTGTCATTAAAAAAAACAACAAACATTTATATTTATACTTTTAATCAAAACCAAAATTTCATAAAAAAAAATACGGTTCATAATTTTCAAACGTTAGCGCAATAAAAAGAACGGAAAGACCGTTTTTCGCTAGAATTTATAACAATTTAGTTCTTTTAGTTTTTTTGATATAAATTGGTCCTTTTGAGATAAAAAATATACTCCTTCCGATCTCAAATGTAAGAAAAATAAAATAAAATTGGCGGTCTCGATATGAGAAAAAGTATAGTAAAATAAGCCTAGTAAATGTCACAATTCTAAATTTACCTTCACTAAACTCATTTCATCATTAATGTCTTTACTACTCCAAGATAAGGGTAAAATTGAAAAAAATATCACTTTTATAATGACTTAAATATGGTCAATCCACTTTCTTAATATATGTGCATTATTTCTTTGTTTCTTACATTTGAGATCGGAGGGAGTATTCACCATGATCTTACTTTCATCGACCTTAGTTAAAAAGTGTTTGTATATTATTCAATTTTGATTTAAAACAAAGTCGATTGGTTCCTTGATTTATAACATTGTTAATAAAATATTTATTTGTAAATTGCAATGATTTTATAAACATTTTTGGATCTATCATAGTAATGTTAAATAGTCTGTAAACACTTTTTAACGAAATTGGTTAAAGAAATGAGTAACAATGAAGACCTTAAGAAATCAATTTAAAAGAGCTATTTGATCAAATTTATACTCTTTCAATCACTATTATAAGCAAAAGTTCACCTTTTAGATTCATTTAATAAATGATGTATGTAGTATATATATATATATATATATATACCTCATATATCATTTATTGAATGAACTTAAAAAGTTAAATTTTGCTTATAAAAGTGATCAAAGGGAGTAAATCTTAAAAAAATCAATTTAAAATACCACGAGAGATATTTGACCAAATCTTTATAATACAAATGAAAGGAAAATTTGTCTGAAAAACCCAGGTTTAACCCTTGTTTTATGAAAAGAGAAGGAGTATTAAAGTACTTTTTTCGATAACAACAAAAAAAAAGTCATTTTTTAATCAGTGCCTCGAAATAAAAACTCTATATTTTTTTATGAGGGAAATAAAAACTCTTGTTACACTTTAGATTAGATGCATGCATAAATGTAAGCCAAGGACGAGTGTTAACTGGGGCAATGGTGGGAACGCGCTTTGGGGGAGCGTGGACAGAGAAGTGATTATAAATAATTATCGCGAATAATAAAGGATAGGAAGCTTCGGGAACGCAGAATAAGCCAATAACAAAAGACAATCTTCGAGTCTTTAGAGAGGGTTGTCCTTCTTCTTAAAAAAAATCAAATAAATATTTAAATATATATATTATCATTAAGAAAATAAAACTTAATTTGCCAATAAAAGAAAGACTTAATTGCATTTTTGATCCTTACATTTTAAGTTTTTAACCAACTCATGAAATTGGTTTTGTATTTTTCAAATCGAACAAAACTACCATTTTATTTTATACTTTTGGTTCTACCCCATTCGAGTTCCCAAAAACGTTCATGTGTCACATTTTTTGATGAGGTGTCCAAAAAAGCACTTAGGTGGCAAATCACAAGTGGAAAAACACCTACACATGTCAGCAATTCATATTTTATTAATTAAAAAAGACATCTATATAAATTAACAATTAGAACTTAATCAAAGCAGGAAAAACCTATCAAATTGGGTTTGGTTCGGACGGGTACCTTGAGTTTGGGTTTTGTTGTCATGCCTAGGTACAATCAACTTATGAAGTACAATAGTTGGGCACCAATGTTATAAAAAATAAAAGCTGGGCCCTAATAATGAATGAGAAGCTGAATTTAGAAACATGGTTAACTAGTTCTCCCTGTGGTCTTATTTATAAAAGAAAGTTGTTGTATCTGATCCAAAATTTACTCAAGATACATCAACCTTTGTTGACTCAACTTTCTCTTATAAATATAATCGGAGGGGGTATATTTTTTTACTTTTTCAAAGATAAGTGTGTGCCTATAGGTTCACTTGTGTGATTTCAATTATACTTGTGTGTATTTCAATTATAGTTTAATTTTTAATAAATTAGTTTTAATTAAAAATGAGTTGAAAGTAAAATATTATAAGTAGTGGCAAAAAATGAAGTATTTGTCTGTCTTCAAGACTTATTTTAATGCTTCACTTATCTACTGGCTTAAAATAAAAGTTGAATGTAAATTAATTTATGTTTGAATATGTATTTGAGTGAGATAAACAAATGATTTGATTGTAAAAAAAAAAAAAGATGTTTGGAGTCAAAACTATAAATCAAACTTGCAAAATATCAATTTTAGTCAAAAATATTCAAAAATACTAAAATTAATTTTGGCATCCGCAAAAGTAAAACAAAATACACACTTAATGTTATTGAGTTAAACTACGTTTATATTTAGAAAAAAAGAAATTGTTAAATATTGTTTGAAACTTCTTTTGAAATATTTTTTTTAAGAGACTAAAATGAGATATATTACCACTTTAAAAGGTCCTCCCTAACACAAGGTATGTTAGAGATAGACAACAGAGTCACAATAATATATACAAAATTAAGCGGAAAAAACGACTAAAGAGAACAAATAACAATTAGCCTATGCTCAAAATTGTGAATGGACTAAGCCATTAACCATGATAATTGAAGGTAAGAGAAGGAAACTTCTCCTTCAACCACATGAAAGTGACTGACTTGATTTTATCAACCACCTGAATATTTGAGCATTCTTTGCCTTTGAGGAGCCTGTGATTTATTTCTTTCCAAATTTCTCACGTAGTTGCAAACCAAAGAACCTGTAAAATTGATCGGCGAGCCTTTGCGACTCCACCGACAAAAGTGAATTGATTGAAATGATCTCCACTGAAAGAGGAATAACCGTCGACAACCCCATCCACATGGAGATGTAATGCCAAATCGAACCAAAAGAATTACAATGTAAAAACAAGTGAGAAGAAGTCTCCTCTGAGCCACAACTGGCAACACACATCCGAGAATCAATAGGAATAACCTCACGTCTAAGTAGATTATCCTTTGTTGGCAACCTGTCCCGAAACAAACGCCAAACGAACAAAGCGATCTTCAGCGGAATATCTTTGTTCCAAATAGAGGACACATCCACTATAGAAGGGAAAGGAGGTTGAGCAGTAAGAAAATTGTAAGCACTACGGACTGAAAAGACATGAGATGTTTCCAAGTTCCATAACCACCTGACATCTTTGTCAACCTGCAAAGCCATATTAAGAAGTAATAATCGAAGTTCCCCCACCAACCCCTCTTTCCACGCAAACAACCTCCTCATCCACCTCCACGCTTGCCCCTCCTTCCTCCACTCTAACTGACACATCTCAGCAACCGACTCCATGCTTGAAAGAATATTATTTGAAATTTAAATTTGAAGTTTTAATCTCAAAATGTTAACAAAAAAAGTAGTGCTAATTAATAATATCTATTGAAATTTAATTTTGTTCCTCAATAGCTGTCTACTAAAATCTCTAAGTGTATATTTTACTAGTGTGTATTGGTGTACGGTTATTTTACGTATGTATTCAATAATGTGTTTGTTACGTTAATTAACAAATATGAAAATACATATATCCAACGACGTGTTGTTTTGTTATTAATGGATATGAAAATGTAAGTTGTGATATTCGTTTATGGTACATTAATTAAAATTCTGTAACAAAATAAAAATAAAAATAAAAACTAATTAAGATTTGTCGTAGACTACTGGTGTAATATTCTCATGGTCATCCATTGCACATCCATTGGTCAACATGGATGTAGTCTGAAGGGTGCCACCAGCTGACAAAGGTTGCCATTTAAGACTTGTGAGATGCATTGTTTGGTTGTTGAAATCACAAAGTGACAGTTATGTCACAATTTATGATTCTTGTCACAAATAGGAGTATTAGATATGACTACTTTTTTTTTTTTTTTTTAAGGAATGACTATAATTTTTTTCTTTTTAAGTTGAAGCAAGGTGGTATATACATGTGTATCATATTCCCTCTAGTTTTATAAATAAAAGATTTTTGAATCAATAAAAACTGATGTATTTGATTCAAAATTTAGTTTAAATACATCAATTTTTGTTAAATTTAAAGAAGAAATTTTGTCTTAAAAATGATGCATTTAACATTAAAAGTTTAAAAAATAACATTTTCTACATGAAATTTATAAATCATTTTCATTTTTGAATCCTTAAGAAGACAATTGTTAGTCAGACCCTTCTTATAAATAGGATCAGAGTGAATATTTCCTTCTTATAAATAGGATCAGAGAGAATATTAATTACCAACAAAATATTCACATCAGTACATCAGTAGAGAAATTAAAATTCAAGTCCTTGTAAGTTGTAAGATATGAGCTGAACTTTTTCTACTAAACCAACATACATTATTATTGATTGACGTATGGTTCCTCTCGATAAAGGTTTTTGTTTTAATTATTTATAAGTTCGAGAATTCATATCTAGTTCATCCGACTGAGTGAGAGATTCAAAAATGATAATGCATCTTTTTTTTTCAAAGCATAAATATTAACTAAATATATATAGAAATCTATTGCATTTTCAATTATTAAGCAAGCTCGTCTTCACACTCATGAGGCTTCTTGTTCGCCTTCTTGCATTGTGCCATCTTGAAGATAGATGACGAAGATAGTAAGTCAGGTCCCTGCTTAAACAAATCTTTGACTCCCTGGAGGTCAACAACCGTGGGAGCCACGACAGAGCCATCATTGTCAAAATATCGATCTAGCTCCTTGTCACACACGACTACTTTTAGATGAAAGGTGGATGGGAGATCAGGCGATGAGATAGGGTCTTCGGGAAAAAGAGGACCAAACTCTCCAAAAATGTAGAAGACATCCTTCATTGGAGAAGCAATAGACTGCAAAAACAAAAAAAAGGATAAAAAAGGGTCTGTCGATGAAGTATGTGAAAAAAAAGCACAAAGGTGTACATTTTCAGTTGAATTTGATGACGAGTCAGATTCTAAACAAGATTCCTTCAGAGTTTGGCAATTTGATGACGAGTCAGATTTTAAACAAGATTCCTTCAGAGTTTGGCAAGAAGAATGTCACACCATAGCATTGAAGCTCCATAGATTATCGGTTTGCTCATATGCTTTTGATTTATTGCGAGGATGGTGCATAACAACCTATTTTGGAGTTTTTTCATAGTTGGGGGTGCTTGCTATGCTTTCCTGTTGTGTGATCTTCTTACTCGTACTCTTTTATTATTTGATTTAAACACCATTCACACATCATCACAATCTTTTTAATCATTCTCTAAAACGACCTGGTCCTATTTTAATATAACTGCTCACTATCTATCTAGAGTACTCTGGTCCATAATTAATCATTAATATTATCACTATATAACTGTTATCCAAAATCCAGAATATTCTAGTCCTTGATAAAAAAAATATTATTTAATCTCATACTAAATTGTTTTAATCGTTTTGCGCATCATTCTCCAATACATTATGGTCATTCTACTTAATATCAAAATACTATACAATATTGTTTTTATCTAACCTCAACCAAGAATTTTCTTGAGTACATAAACCTTGTTAAGTTTCAAGATTAAATTAAAAAGGATCACAATTCAAATCCTTTTTTTTGCAATGTTTATTGCTACTTTAAATTGAGCCTATCCGACCTAGCCCATTTATATTGGGTCACATATTCTAGAGCCCGGTCCGATCCGTGCGTGCCATAGGCCAGCCCGACCCATTTTTTTATTTACTCTTTTTTTATGTCTTTTTCATATATTAGTTTATCTCAATTATCTATTTGCTAAAATGTGATTGGATTGCCATAGAATTGTAAATAATTTTTATATTAACATTGAATATTAATTAAATTCTAGACTTATTCCTTCAATTGAATCAAATTAATAATTTATAAACTTTTAAAAAAAATTAGCTAAATCTATCCATTTTTATTAAGTTTACATATTTAAATATCTTTATCTATACTATATATAAAGAAAACTACCCCTTTCAGCACACTTTTGGGTTGAAATTTTCTTTCCAAAAATACCCTTAATATTAAATACAAATAACACATGTAACAAATAGATAAAAATAAATTTAAATATTAAAACAAATGTAACACACATGATATGAATATATATATATATATTTGTTTTTTTTTCCTTTATCATTTAAAGAATATAACAAACTGGATGAGTATATTTATACTTACTTTTTCATTATTTCAATTTCAATTATACTCTTAAACAACTTTTTCTATAATAAAGATTGTTGTTCGTGTCATTAAAAAAAAGCAAAAACATTTATATTTTTACTTTTAATCAAAACCAAAATTTCATAAAAAAAAATACCGTTCATATTTTTTAAACTTTAGCGCAATAAAAAGTTGTATTTTTCGCTAGTATTGATAATTTTTTTAAGTAAAAAAAAAGTTGTATTTTATAAACTTGAAAAGAAATGTTCAAATAGCATTAAGAAGGAACAAAGGCAATTGAATCGAACTTAAACTTGAACATGTGTTTGGCCATTCTTGAATATATCTTATTTTAGACACACCATAAAATAAAATCTTAACTATTTTCCGAAATCAAAGGGTTTTACGTAGTTATAAATACCATCAATTGACTAATGAAATAGTATTAGTATTGTCTATCTGCTTTTTTTTTTATTGAGCTAATAAGTGTAAATTAGAAACAATAATTAGTTTATAAAATTTTGATTAAAATTATAGATATATTTTGCACTTTTATATTGTAACAAATTATAATTAACTTTTTAAATAATATCAACAATATAACAAACTTAATATATTTCAACAAAATGTAACAAACATATTATAGATTTTTATCTTTTTGAATAATATTAATAAAACAACATTGTTATGGTCAAATTTGTTGCGGTTAATTTTTTTTTTATATATATATATATATATATATATATATATCATAGACGGTGAAGAAAAGTGAACCTATTGATACGATGGTTGTTACTAGTGATGATGCTACTAAGAAAACATTAGTGCCTCATGCAAGACTCACATCTTTTCTTGAGAAAGATCCCTCGTTCCTCACACCTTGGAGTTGGAATCCAAAAACTTGTGAGAGTGAAACTAATTCCACCAAAGAAAAGGATCATGGATCATATTTTTCTAATGAAGTAATTTTCTCTTGTTCGTAATTCCTACTATTTTTTTATTCTTCGTATACCTTGTTCATAATGTATCTAGTATCTTCATGATTGAAATACACGCATTCACGTCGAGAACTATGGGTTCGGTGATGGTAGAAATATACGTATTTTTTTATTTTTTATTTTTGGTGTAATGCTTGGAATTTAATCCCTCTATATATATATATAAAATATTTTACCATTAAAAAAAAATGTAATGTGTATGTGGGGGATTTATCAACTCAACATATAAAATTTTGTCAAAACAAAAAATAAATTTAGAATTAAAACAGGCTCTAAGATGCTACCAAAAAAAAAATGCTCTAAGATTTTGGATTAAAATTTCAAGCTTCATCTAAAGCCATATTTGACACTTGTGTGTTGCTCTTTAGGCACCCCCTATTTGCTCAAAATCCGACTACCCTTGGTTGAATGGCAATCAAGTGTTGTTCACAACAAAATAGTAGTTAAGTATCGTTCGATACTTTTTAAATTGGTTCAAATTTTTTGGATGTTTAAAATGATTTCTATCCTCTAAAGTGAGTAAAGTGTAAAGTGAAAAAATTAAATATTATTATTTAAACAAACTCATGTTTTGTTATAATGTACCAACAATATATACTTTTAATTTATTAATTAACCAATGATATTATTCGGTTTATAATTAAAGTGAGTTTCTCCTTTTAGAGAGTCAAATCTAATTTAAAGAGTCTCAAAATGGTGGTATTTTCGTTAGTTGAGGGTGCTCCAGAGCAAACCCTAGATGCCTAAAGAGCAATTTTATGTGTTTTTGAGCAAAACCTTTTGCCAATGCTTTGTGTGCTTGATTCGTTGTTCTATTAAGGTTGTTTTGGGATCTTGTTTATACATTAATTTTATCATATATATCATTACCAAAGTCTTATTAGTACGTGCTTATTATCAAGTTAATGAAAACATGGCTTAAGTTTTTTTTTTCTTTTCTGATTTTTGTTTAGATAATTGACCAGAAGAATGAGTTTTCTTCACGTTCAAAAGAAGATCTTAAGAAAGTTTTGTCTTGTGGATTTGGGTATTCGAAGCCAGACAATTTACACCCCTTCCAAAAGACTAGGAAATTTAATCATAGCAAGCAAAGAGTTAAATCAGTCAAGGTGAAGAACTATGATGAGGAGAGTATTGAATAATACTAAAACATCATGTGGAACATTTGTTACTGAGTCTCTTAGAAATGTTGAGTATGAAGTCTTTCTCTTTCTCTGATTAGAACTCATAACACTCTTCAATTTAGATTTTTTCCTTTTATTTCTTTTTCATACTTTAGATTTACTTCCCCAAGGTTGTTATGAAAGTATCTTTTAATAATACTCCATTATCTTATTTTCTGCAAATTGAAAAGTAGTTCTGATAATCCATATAGATTGATTGATGTATATTTTGTATCTTTGGCTGATTCATTGATTTATGTTTAGATTAATTGAAGAGGATACAAAAATAATTGACAAAAAGAAAAGTAATTAATACGACCTTAATATGTAAAAAAAATGAATGAAAAAAAAAAACCACCTCAAAATTATATATCCATTTTATAAATACTAAAGTGTCTTTTTCTATTGCGCTTAACAGTATGATCGTATTTGATTATTTTTTTTGGAATCAAATAAAATTTTGACTTACATTGTTCGTGTTGTTGTAGTGAAACTGTTCCTATTATAACGAGATAAATCAAAGATTTAAAGAATTTTATACGAAAGATAAAATTGCAATTAAAATAGCTTAACTTTAAATAAATGGCGTTATTGAAAGATAAAACGGCATACCAAAACTGGTGTCTCTTGAGATTGTGCATACCAAAACTGGTGTCTCTTGAGATTGTTTTCAACATATGAAGTGTTTGGTTCCAAACACAAACCACTTTACATTCAACTCACTTTTTTACGAGAGCAATTATACAAAATCAATTTTTGTCGCCACATAACCAAACATACACGAAAAAATATCAATACAGGACAAGTGTATCTGAATTGACATTACCTATCACCCTCAAGTTCGAAGCATATAACAATAAAGCCAAATTAAGGTTCCTTGAAAATGCAATGAAATCAAGGAAATAATGTATTATGTGACTTGTGTTGGAAGGTAAAAGGTGACATCAAAATGTTATTATGGTAATGTTCAATCCTTCCAAGTCATGAAAGGCTAAAATAATGTGAAGATTTCTGTACAAAGAACAAACTATTAATAACTATGAAACAACAAAGACAGTGAATTTACTTGATGTTGCTTATGAACAAACCAAAATTGTGATTGCAAGATTTGCAATATGGTGAAAACAAGCTCAAGAGACACCAATATAGACAACTCCAACAGAATTATTGAACCTTCACACCAGAGAAAGAATGTTACATGGACTTGTAAACATAGGAAAGCCACGGATGTTTTAGTGCCTGTCTTGCAGTAGGCCTTCTTTTGGGGTTGACGTTAAGCAAGTAACTGACGAAGTCGATAAACATAGTATCGTTGATCCGTAGGTGGTGCTCCAATGATGTCTCTTCTGGAATTATGTACTCTAGTTGATCTGTCTCCTGTGTACATTATTAAAGATTGGTTTGGGAAAAATGGAATTTGAATGGATGGCTTGCTTTTTCTGATAAATCTAAGGCCTTTTTTTTCTCTTTATTGTGAATAACCAACACTAACGTATACTTTTCTTTTTTGGTCTAGACCCTCAGTATAATCCGAGTTGAGTCGAGTGGCCTATTTTTTTCAATCACGAGACTCGAATTTAAGACATTGTTTAACGCATAATTTTTTTTTTTATAGGCATAATCCAACTCGGATCGGGTAGCAGCAACATGAAAAAAGCATTTCAACCTAGGATTGATGAATAAAAACAAATGAAATATGTTAAAACAGGAACAAACCTCATTTATGAAGTAAATGTCATATTCTTTGGTGAAGTACTTGTGTGTTTCCTGCCCTTTCACCAACATCTCCATATCAAAAGGACCAAACATTCCAATCATGCGTGCAAGAATCATCACGACTGCATCATTTGGAAAGAGCACCTGGAGCCGAAAAAGAACTTAGAATCAACAAATATTCTAAAGAAATCTTTGAAAGAAAATCAAAATTCCATGTTCTTGTAAGAGCCATATAAAAATGTATTTCAATAATATCATAAGAAATGCAAATGAGAACGTACTTCACCGGAGCATAGCTCAGCCAAAATACAGCCAAGTGACCATATATCAATCTTTTCATCATATTGAAGGCCTAACATCACTTCAGGAGCTCTATACGACCGGGATTGTACATATAGACACAGATTGTCTGTTTTAAAGCAACTGCTTCCAAGATCAATAATCTTTATTTCACATTTTTTGTAACTTTTGATTAGAACGTTTTCAGGCTTCAGGTCGCAGTGAACAATTCCCAAGTTATGTAAATATTGCAATGCCTCCAAACACTGTCGAGTAATGAGCTGCAAAGAAGGATAACAACAATAACCCTGATCACCGTGCCTTCAAAATTTCTCTATTTCCGATAAAAACAACTCTATTCAAATTGATAAGCAATGACATGGAATAGGTGCAAAAGTTGATTCATCTAGTTGAACAAACCTGCAATCTCTTTAATGTAAAATATGCTTCTCCACCAGATTCTTGGTTGAATTTCTGAAATTCATATAAATTTGCACGCAGAAGTTCGGTCACAATGAATAAATGTTCCTGATGGTAGAAATAGTCATAAAGACGCAGTATGTGGTGTTTATCTCCCGGGTCGTGCTTATTGACAAGTTTAAGAAGCTTGATTTCATCTAGGCTTTGATCAAAGAAATCCTTGTCATTTTTAATAATCTTCAAACAAACATCGATTCCCATCTGAAGATCATGGGCTTGAACAACCCTACTGAATGCAGCTGAACCGAGATATTCTGTCACATAGTACCTTCCAGCCATGACTGAGTTCAGCACAATTGGCACTTCCTTGTTTTCTTCAAATCCAGTCCTGTAGATTCAACAATAGATGGTAGCAAATTATGGTCAGAATACTTATAGAGAAAAAGTGAATAATGTTAGGTCAAAATCGAGGTGAACTAAATTAATGCCAAAAAACGAAAAGTTGAAATGCTAAAAATACGAAAAAGTAAAAGCATTTGATTTCAAATTTTATCAACGACTAGCCTCCTACACATTCAAAATCAATTTATCCACCAGCATTATCGAGAATATTAAGTAGAAATGAAAGTTCATGACACAAGATCATTATCAAGCAAACCTGTTCTTTCTATGTACAATTCTTAGCTCAAATACTTCATATTCATCATCTTGAATGTATTTTAAGAGGTCATCATCAGTATTATTATTATCTTCTTCATCTGCGGCAACCTCCGGAACATGGAGTTCTTCACTCAAATCTCCATCATCTCTTAATCCATTGCTTTCGATCCCATTCGGTAGATCTGTTTCAACAACTTCGATGGTTAAGTCATAGGGATCCTTGTAGCAATCTGAACTATGCTTCATGGTAAGCACAGGAACAGAATCAAAAGAACTAATATCCTTCATATGAAAATCATTCAGATTCAGCTTAATTTCCTTCAAATTAAGGTAGCTAAAGTTCATAGGATCCTCGCTACAAGAACCTCCTGAACCTGGACTGCTTTTGCAAAATGGAACTTCACAATTATGCGCAGTGTCTTTCTCGGCCCCGTGACAATAATCTTTCGAATAAGTCGCATTTTCATCACCTCCAGATGAATGATTACAAAGGCATTGCTCCATTGACTTGTCTATGTAACCCTCATTTCCCTCTAACTGAATTTCTTCAAAGTTGTAACGAAGATCACGCGAATCATCTTGTAGATTTTCGGTTTCTGAATTCAAGATAAACTTATCTTCACTTTGACATCCAAAGAAATCTGGTCCATCAAAATCAGGAGTCATGAAATCATCATCGTCATCGTTTTCATTATACCAATACGGTTCATGTTGCATATCGAATTCGTGATAATCGCGTGCTGTGCCGAATTGGGACAATCTATCAGATGAAGATTCAGAATCATTCTGAGTCTGAGATGAGGAATTAATTCCATATGGATTGATAAATTCTGCAACAAAATAAATAAATAAATCTAGGTTATATAATTCCCTATTTTTATGCATTAAAAATTTTCAACATTAATTGAATTTATTAAAAAAATATAAAATACTCTTAGTAATAATTAATAACTAAGCTTAATATAATCCAAATTTGGAAACATAAATTCAACTAAAGAAAAATAAAAATGCAGATCATATATAAGATATAAACATGAACTATGAATAATTTTCAATTAAAAAAACACAACATGCAATTGAAATTAACTTAAATCAAATACACAAATACAAATTTGGTCAATCTATTATGCGATCCAAATGTAGAAATTGCAGAAACTATTAGAACACTTAAACAATCTAACTAAACATTAATTAATCAATCAAGAACATCTTAATTAACAATCTCAATTACTAATCCTCTATTCTTTCTTCTTTTTTGACCAAAAAGCAAAACAGAGCATAATCATTAATAACTATTACTATAAACACACAGTGATAATTGATCATTAAGAAATAGTTAAGGATAATCAATGAATAATCGATTATTGAAAAGAGAACCTGAAGAAGAAACACGAGAACGAGAAGGAGAAGTAGAAGAACCGATGCTAACAAACTGTTCTTCAGAAGAAACAGAGTTCGATTTGGAGAATTGACCGTCACCGGAAGTCAACTCCGACGGCCGTGAAAATGACCGGAGTTTAACCGGGGGAGGTGGAGGAACCATCGGGAAAAAGAATTTCTCGTAGTCAAAGGTAGCAAGATCATCGTTGTTCTTGTCAATGATGTCTTGTCTTAGAGCAGATTCTGCTTCTGATAATCCATTTTTTCTTAGAAATTCGAACACAGCTTCTACGCTGTTTGAAAAAGCCATGAACACGAGAAGTTAAAGATGAAGGTGTTTTTGTTGTGTTGGAGAGAAGGGTAGTGATATGTGAATTATGAAAGTTTGGAGGGGTAAATGGGTAATAAGGTTCATGGTGTGTGATTTGCATGGTTTGGTGGTGGGAAGAGAGAGGGATAATAATAAGGGTGGGAATGGGAAGTGTACATAGATGAATTTAGAGAGAGAGAGAGAAGAGAGATTGTGTGTGTGTTTCTTTTTCTCTCTGTGATTGTGTTTTCTGTGTAAAACATAAGCGAATCAAATGGTGTCTATGTTTTACCAACTTTTGAAAAGTAGGAAGAGAGAGGATTGTGGAATAATACTTACATGAAAATTATCAAGTGTGTTATACACAAAAATAATTAGCTTCAAAAATTAATCTTTATAGTCGCATGCTCAAGTTAAATGTCTTATTTAAAGATGTGTTAAAGATTTTTGAAATAAAAGTTTATGAAATTGAATTCGATGCACTTAATATTTGGTGATTGTCTTGAATATCTAAAAAAATTAATTAAGTTTGAATAATGACTTTTTTATTTTGATCAAACAACTACCAACATAAATTAAAAGAATTTATTGACCGAAGTAAAATTGGATCCGGAAGTTTATAGTCTTTTTTGTTTGTAGCTAAAACAATGCTCTAATGTCAATTTTATAAAAACAATAAAAAAAAAATGTACTTAATTTTGAGAAACAGATTTGTTTTATTTTACCATCTTAGTTGGGAAGAAGAGAAATATCATGAACTTTTACTTAAAACAATTATATATTTTGTCATTAAAATTTCTAATGATTTTAAAATATCCATCTATCAATTCTACAATAAGCCTAGAGTGAGATAGGGGCATACGTGATTGTGTTTATGAGAGGTTGCTGTTTTTGGTGGGGTAGGAGACAATATAAATGGAAGGATATGACACGTGTAATTACGATATGATATCCACGTCATGTTATGTTTTTCTCCCCTTGATTTATGGTGAGAAGTCAACATGTGTATGGGACCGGGACCATCTTATTTTGCTTTCTTGTAGAACATGATTTTTGGGGTCCTATGATAACTTTATCTTTTATTTTTAGTTGGGAAGTTCTTTCATTCTTCGTGAAAACATTAAATAAATATCCTTCATTGAAATATCTATTTAAAATATTTTATCATGTTTTGGTCTATCAATATGAAAAGAGAATAAAATTTACTTATGGTGTAATTTTTTTTGGGCTTATTCAATTGGTCGGTCCCTTAACTTAATTGATTGTCTCAATTTGGTCTCCTAATTATAATTTGTACCAATTTAGTCCCTTATGTTTTGCTCTGTTACTAGTTTTAGTCCTTCCTGTTAGTTTCTCTTAAAAAACACGTTAACTTATGTATCAATTTGGTTCTCTATGTTTTGCTCAGTTACTAGTTTTAGTCATTTCTGTTAACGTTTTTTTTGAGAGAAACTAACCGAAATGACTAAAATTGGTAACGAAGCAAAACATGAGGGGCCAAATTGGTACAAATTATAGTTAAGGGACCAAATTGAGACAATCAATTAAGTTAAGAGATCAGATGATTGAATAAACCTTTTTTTTATGTATGTCTTCAATTCAATCAAATCACATTATAACGTCACTTTTGTGAATTAATTTGTAAAATATCTCTACAAATATTTACGTGATATAATTTGATTGAATGCATGTTTAAAAGAAAATTAAACTAGCATGCAAATTAAATCCACGTGAAAGAGAATATAATATTTTATCAGAACATATTAACTAAATTTATGCTTGGAATATTCTGCGGTATAATTTTATTCGTTTATCTTGTTTGATAGCAAAACAGTTGAAATTAAAATGATTTTAAATATCCAAAAGTGTTTGAATAGATTCTATGGATTTCTTTTTAACTACTGGTCTTAAGTTTGAATTCAAGCCCTAAAACTGCCATAGTCTAAAACTCTTAAGGAGGAGTGGTTTGTTTAGCATACACGGATTCAAAGAATTTGTCTGTTAAATTATGCGCAAAGAATAGATACTTTATAAAAAGGACAAGGATTTATAATTACTTAACCATCAAATATGGGACAAAGTATGCTTTCATAAGCAAATGTGGCTGCTGGAGGCTGTGGTACAAAAAAACAAATTAGACTGGTATGGTCAAAATAATAGTTTTGCATGGATATGATGTCAGCTAACCTATATGGATGTGTTTTCATAATAAAATAAAACTGAAATGATCATTATTGAAAAATAAAAAATAAAATAAAAATTGAATTGATATAAAAACAAGGGGAAATATATTATTTTCTTTTTAAATTGTGGAAGAAGAAAATATTATTATCATTTGTTTTGAAATGATTGATATTAATATTGTTGGTAGTACAATGAAAGGATGGATCAAACAATCTACTTCATATTCTATAAGTCATAGCTCAACCGACAAAAATGTCGAAATTGTTAGATAAATTTTTTTGATTGAGATTCGAACTCCGACATCTCTACTTTGTGTGTAAGTTTATGATAACTTTACCATTTTGTTTATCTACAAAAAAAACATCTAATTCTTTTTTCTTTTTTTTTCCATCCTTGAACTTTTTAATCTCACAATCATCAACATTATATCTCCAATGTTAATTAAAGTAAAACTTATGGTTTTTTTTTATGATCAACGAGAGTTTAGATGTTATACTTATATGCATATAAAGTTAGCAAAGATTAATAAACAAAACATTCCATTATGAGTAGGACCACATGCACATGTGAATCTTAAGAGTAAATTAAACTTTTTTACCAGTACCACTTTTGAAAGAAGGATTAATGAAATCAATAGCACATATATAGAGACCCTCCACCTTTGATCATAATGTTGTTTCTCAATTTTATGAAACTGAGTACTCACCCACTACTTTCTCTTCCTGGTGATCAGTCACTAGATCTCACCACACTACTCACTTGGCTGGTATGTAGAATCATTAATCTCCTTTTTCTCTCTTTCCTTTGTTCCCTTTATGATTATTGTTGTCCTTTGGTTCCTTTTTATTTTCTTTTTTAACCTTTTTTTATCTTTCTTTTTTTGTCTCTGACCCCAGACAGCATCTGAATTTCAAATGAGTTGCCCGTTAGTGATGCCACACCAAACATGCCATCAAATTATTAATTAAAGAATGTACTCTTTTTTTATAAAATAAAATATGTACTTTATATTGTATGGATGAAGCTCAAAGCATATAGCTTAAATTTCAAATGAATGCAATATTAGTGAAAAATCAGTGTCAGTTATAATTCGTGAAAAGGGTTTGATTTATTGTCAATAGTATTAGTGGGTGATTTATGGTTTAGTGGGTAAATATATTAAATGGGGTGCATAAATGCATATTCAATAATGTTACTTTTTTTTTATAAATGTTTTTAATTCAATAATGTTACTTGTAATGTTGGAAAAGGAATGTTTCCCCTAATTATCAATCTTAGATTGCTTCTTTGTATGGCCAAAAGACCAACTTATGGTCATGAATAATGACATTATAATCCCTAAGGCCCTAACAAAATAATTGACTTTTCCATTCTTTCTCTTTTTTTTATTTGATATAAACATTTTCCCTCACTTCTCAATCACAACATTTCATGTGGTGGATAATATAGTAATATACCCCACATAAACATCAAAGAAAAAGAAACAATTGTTAGAGTTGGTCCCTGTCCCTCGGATCCAAAGGAAGCAACCTTTGAAAATGAATGTCTCAAGGGTCTTAACAAATGACGGAAGTGCATTAACAAATCTATTTTTTTTTAAATACAATTCAAACACATATAAAAATAATAACTACACAATTTTCAATATATAAACCACATATAATTTTTATATGTGTTTGATTTGTATATAAACTAATCCGTAAATACTTCTTTAAACTTATGAGATAAATACTTCTTTAAACTTATGAGGTGTAACTAGAACAAATATTTTAATCATATATAGGACACATATAATTTTTTATATGTGTTTACGAGAATTAGTTTTATCATTTGCACAATTTATTACCCACTTACCTTCTAAAAATATTTAGTGGCACAACTTATTTGATAGCACCTCAAATAGACGATAGGATTATAGTTGCTCTAAAAAAACAATAGGATTGCATTTCCTAAAAAATAAAGGATTAATTTGTCTCTATTTTTTTTCTTTCTTTTCTATATGATTCATATAGTACGTAGCTACTAGCTAGCTCTATTGAACTCCCACGTATTGACCATAATAATGGATATCGACGTTGGATTTCTCTTTGAGTGCCCACGTTCTGAAGCACCCTTTGATAGAGGAAAAAGAGGAGAATAAATTAATCTCATTCAAATTGAAAGTGACTGAAAGCATAGTGGAAGACCAACCATATTTTTTCTAGAAATTTATATTTGGTGATGATTGCTACTTAATGTCTAATTGGTGACACAACTTTGGGTGTAATTACCAACTGTTGTTTAACATATTTTGAAGCCTAAAATGGATTAGAATATGGACCTTTTTCATGAGTTCTGCAAATAAAAAAATAATATTGATCACTCATATTTAAAATAATATAAAAACGATATCACCTTTTTAATAAAAATAAATAAAATTGAATAAAGAATAACTTGCATAATTGCATTATTTATTTTTTGTACAAAAGATAGCTGAAGTTCAAAGAAGAAACTACAAAGCTAAACAAACATTCCTAAACATGTTAGTTTTAGAGATATCATCATATTTGTACAATTATAAGAGTTTAAGGAAGGTTAAAATTTGTTAGACAATCAACACATCAGTTTCTTTCTTTTCAAGTATGACGAAACCGTACATGTCAATCCAAAAACAAAATGTTTTAAATGTGTCACCCTAAAATTAGAATTACCCCACTAAACCTTTAATTGTCTTGTAACCATGTGTAAAAGAATTGTAGAGATACTTTCTTCAACGAGATGACAATTGCTCTCCATTCAAGCCATATAAAAATCAAGGTACATGCCTCACTTTTGATTCATCTCTGTTCAGAGTTTCGTAACAAGCCGCCACACCCTACGGTCTCTCCATCTCCCTTACAAGTACAATCATTGTTAAGCTTTATTAGTCATCAGAGGGTCTATCTGGGTTGAATATTATATTGAAGTGATTGAGTATAACATTAACGTTCCTCTTATGGAATTATAGATTGTCAAAATTGGATTATTTGGCCTTTTGAAAGTTATCTTCAAATATAACTTTATCACGCCAACTCTATAGGAACCATCGAATGACCGTGAAAGTTATAGAAATAGAAAGAAATGAATTGTATAATGTAATTGATAATTACAGAAACTGAATAGTAGATGTAATGCTAGCTATAGTAAAACCCACTAACTATTGGTGCAAGAAATACTAACACACAAGACTTTTATTTATAAGACCAAGCCTTTGCATATTTCTTCATATTATCCGATGTGGAACATTTTCTCATTATTATTGATATCCTCCCGCAAGTTGTATGGTATGAAAGAGAGATGCAGCTTGAATAGTAAGTAATTGAACCTAGGACGAAGCAGAGATTTGGTTAGAATGTCAACAAGTTGATCATCGGTAGAAACAAAGGATACTCGAAACTTGTCATGTTGAACATTTAAGAAAAAGAATTTGGCTGTTGGAGTGTGGGGCAAGTTCAGTGAATAGGGAAACAGAGTCGTTCCTAGAGTTTTACAAGCCTTAAGCATAATATAAGAAAAATGTTCCTGTAATAATACATCATAAAAAAAATTAGCTCATTGTTGTGATTTTATCACGTCTTCGTTTCATTTTCCCCCGCTATTTACTACAAAAAAAAAACAAAAAAAATGATGAGTGGGTCACATGATCCTAAGTGCGTCTCACATCGGTTTTATGATCATAAATGCGTCTCACATGATTTTGCATTATCAAATTCAATTTTGCAATCCTTTAAATCAATTAAAGAAAATTGACATTACTATAATTATATAATTTAATTTTTTGGAACCTTTGAATGAATAGATTAAGATTAATTTATCTAGTAGTTTCATTTTCAACTAAAATATAATTTGCTTTGTATAAAATTATCCCAATTTCTTGGATAATAAATATAACCAATATTTTTAATAATAGAGAGGCACATTATTAGGAATAAAGGGTCCAAAAAATATCACCAATTTCTTCGATAATAATTTTTTTGGCACATTATTAAGAACAATCAAAGTTTTTTATAGGGAGGGTGTATATAGAAATCTTTGTATATACGGAAGTATATATAGAAAACTGCAACAAAAGGGCCAAAAACATTAATAGGCTTCAGCCCAGCCTTTCATCATGCCACTAATTGGGCAGTTTCCGTGAACTTTGCTATATGCACCCCCAAAAATCAAATATTTCTATATACACCTTCACCTTAAAATCTTTTTAGGTTGTTTGGATTCAGATTGAATTTATCATAAATTTGAATTTATTTGTAGGAACACCTTATCAAGGTGGCATATTCTTCCTTGACATAATATTTTCTACTGACTATCCCTTCAAGCCTCCCACGGGAAAGTTCACTGGCTAACTATTTTGTTCAAGATCATGTCATCTTGAGGAGCTAATTGGGTCAATGGGAACTTTCAGTTGTTTTAAAGTAGAGTTTAATAAATTGGTTACTTGTATTTGCATAAAATGCTTGTTTTTTCTCTTCGGACTTTCACTTGAATCCAAGGAGTGAGAGGGTGAGTGTGTTTCAATGTGATATGGAAAGAAAAATTGAAAAAGGTTCCTGTGATTCTGTTGAAAAATAACAAAATAATATTGGGTAAAACTGTAAATTAACTAATTAATTGTTTTTAGAGGGTTCCTGTAAACTTAGAGGAAATAACAAGCGACTTTCCAAAAAAAAAAAAAGTGACCTTGAACAGCATGTAATTTTAGAGGGTCCATGGTTGGTCCTTTAAAAAAGGGGTCCATATTAGAGGCCACCATAAATAAATGGTTCATTGTGGACTAATTTTTACGATGATAGATTTTTTTTTAGTGGTAAATGTTATTGATTCTTTTAAGTATTATGAAATTTTAATTTAATTGATAGAAGCATAAAAAATAAATATGTAGTTCATATTGAATTGACTTTAATTAAATCATCATTTTATCCGTAAAGACTAGAAGGGTTGCGTGTTTTTTTTAAAAAAGAATTGTATTTTTTTAATAATTTTGTTGATCGTTGTTGAAATTTATGATAATTTTAAGTATTGGTCAACGGTGGACCACTTATTTATTTTTTTTGAGTGAAATTCTAAATGTTGAAAATTTATTAATCTTATATTATTTTTATACCAAAATATATAATTTAAAATTATATTTCATTAATTCTGGTTGAACCCTTAAACCTTGAACCCATACCTGTTCCGGTTTAACGTCCGGTCCAGTTTTGATTACCTTGATAAATATACTCATTTAGTTTATTACACTTTTTAAATGATAAAGAAAAAAAATCAGAAACATATATATATATATATATATATATTCATATCGTGTTTATTACATTTTTTTAATATTTAAATTTATTCTTATCTATTTTTTAAAAGAAAAATACAGCTCAAAAATGCTGAAAGAGGTAGTTTTCTTTAAATATACCATCGTCCATTTAATTTCTTGTTTTATTCGGCTAAATCATCTCATTGAAGTAGATTATTAACAAAGTATCATCGTGAACTTAACTCAGTTGGTAGGACAATACATAATATATAAAAGGTCCGGGTTGAAAATCCTGCCACCAATTTTTTTTTATTAACAAAGCATTTCTTGTTTTCTTTGGTGCTTGGAGACTTGGAGCTCCTTGGTATCGAAGTACGTTACTAGTTCCACTACTTTATGTTATTCTATTGGTGTTTTTGCTATGTTTCTAGTTCTTGTTGGTATTTATCGACAGATCAGGTGTGCTCTCCTGCACATTTTGTGTTTGTCCACAGTTCTAGTTCTTCTATTTAAGAGTTGTTAGATAATTTAGTGTATAGTCAATTTCATTAAGGGGCCAAAATTAATTTTAAAAGTGTATAATCTTGATATGTTTGATCTCTTGTATAAAGTTGATTTTGTTTTCAGTATTGATTCTAAATTGAAGTTAAAACTTGGAGTTTATTATTCTAGAATTGATTTTAAACACAATTTTGTTGTTCAATTTCTTTGCACATAAATGTATCCAAATATAAAGGCTTATTCAATCACTCGGTCCTTTAACTTAATTGATTGTTTCAATTTGGTCCCTTAACTATAATTTGTACCAATTTGGTCCCCTATATTTTGCTCCGTTACTAGGTTTAGTCTTTTCTGTTAGTTTCTCTCAAAAAAACGTTAACAGAAATGACTAAAACTAGTAACGGAGCAAGACATAAATGACCAAATTGATACATAAGTTAACGTTTTTTTTAAGAGAAACTAACATGAAGGGCTAAAACTAGTAACAGAGCAAAACATAGGGGATCAAATTGGTACAAATTATAGTTAGGGGGCCAAATTGAGACAATCAATTAAGTTAAAGGACTGGCCGATTGAATAAGCCAAATATAAATCATATTACTTACAACTTATTTTTACTCAGAATTAATTCATTTAGAATCAATATTATTTATCATCCCAAATAAACTACATACTTAATCTCCTCAAAAGCACAATACAATTGTTGGATTGAAAGAATTAGAGATTGGATTTGGGATATAACAACTTCAGTGGACATCTAGATGCTATTTTTGGGCATAAATATCTCATAACTAGCAATTCAGGAAGATGATAATCTTACTATAGCTCAATTTTTTTTATCACTTCATTCAGTTCAAAACAGCTGTCATTATAGGATAAACTAAGTTTCATCTAGTTAACATTTGCTAGATGATAATCTTACTATAGCTCAATCAATGTTGGCTTCTACACTAGAGCAAGCTCAAGGTATACATACATTATTCTTAACTATTATAAAAAATGTTAATATGTATTTACCCTGTAATTTGGGCGAGTTTTGGCTTATCCCTCTGTAAGAAAATAAGTTAAGATTTCAACCATGTAAAATAAGATTATTTGATTTTAGCCTCGGACCCATGTGACTGTGCAGAATTGCTGACGTGGCGAGCTCAGTGGCATGCTGACTGAATAATTAATTTTGTTTTTCATTTTTTTAATGGTACACGTAGCATTTGTGCCTATTTTTTTAAAAAATTTAAAAAATCGTAAAAATAAAAAAAAATTCAGGTATTTTTTTATTACATAAAATATTTTCCAAAAATTCGAAAATTTTTAATTTACGAAAAATATATATTTCAAAATTTTTTAATTTTCCATAATGTTTTAAAAAAAATTCAAAAAATTTGAAATATATATTTAAAAAAAATTCAAATTATTTTCGAAAATTTGAAAATATATATTTTTTGAAATTTAAAGCAGATATTTTTTTTTCGAAAAAGAAGTTTTTAAAATTTTCTAAACAAAAGAAATTTGGAAAATATTTTTATTTTTAAAAATCTGTATACAAAGCTTGAGTTTAAAATTTAGAGAATCTAAACTTATTTCATATGCAAATATGAAATTAGAGAATATTTGGAAACCCTTATTTTTTTTCGAAAAAGAAGTTTTTAAAATTTAGAGAAAAAACATATGAATTTTTCTCTAATTGCATCAATTAATTTACTGAAAAAAAAAGTTTGATTGCAGCTTGAGTTTCCCTTTTTAAAATTCATTTTTGGTTTTTTCTCAATTTTTAAACCTAAGAGTGATGATGTAACAAATTTTTTACTAACCCGACGTAAAACCTGAAAGGTGAAATCATCAAGGTAAATTTATACTTTTTTTTTTTTTAACAAAAATAAACGATATTGTTTCATCAAATTGATAGAGTACATCAATATAATGAAAATTCGCTAAAAACAAAAAGGATGAATCTGTGAACAAACTCACAACATTCATGTTAATAGCATAATAAGACAAAGTACTAAAACCTACGCATATAACTATATTTAAGTCTCCAGAATACTCAATGTCTCCGGATCTGCAACGTTGATGACTCCAACGTCTTTGATTTGATATGCACTGGGTCGAAGTTGATCGAACAATTTGAATCGAACAAATATCTAAACAAAACAAGAAAGACAAACAACGTCGCACAAAGACGACAAACAAAACAACGTCGCACTAAGATGACGAAATCCCGAAAGAAAAAACATAATAGATGTGAAAATCACTTATTTCAATAAAAGGGAAATAGAAAAACGAGGTAGATGAGTGATTTTGAGTCAAAAATCGACCCTAAAACACCTCTTTTTGATGGATGAAGGAGAAGAAACTAGAGTTTTGGTGACGGCTCACAAGAGAGAGAAGGGGAAGAGAGAGTGTATGCCTTAAGGTAAATTTATACTTAATATATAAGTTCTATACTACATTAATGAAAAAAAATCTCATTTCATCACTTTAAGATCAAAAGAATTTAAGTGAGAAACTAAATCAGAATTTTAAAGTGGGACAACTCGATGAGTTTATTTTTTGAATGAGAAATGTTAATATGTTTTTTTTATCAAATAAAAATGAATTATATTAACACTGTTATAACATTCCCCTCAATATAAGGTGTACCGAAAAACGACTAAAAAATTACAAGTAGTCAACAAGAGATACAAAAAGTGAGCTAGCCAATTCCTAAATACGACAAGTGGCTCGTCCACCACAAATATTACCAAATACAAACATAGTCTTTTTTTAATTCAGCCACCACAAAGAATAATACTTTACTTTATCTAATAATTGAGTTATAGAGCTTTCTTTATTATTAAATAACATGTTGTTTTGTTCATTCCACAAAATTCAGGCACTAAGTTGTAAAACAAGTTGGAGGAAAGACCTCTGCGATATTAATTGTTATGTTAGTATTTTTTTTTCTATTATTAGGATTAACTTGAGTTCTTAACTTTTTAACGTCTTAACTAATTTAATCCCTTAACTCAATCAAATGTCTAGTCTTCTCCCTACTAACTTGATTAGTGAAAATAAGAGATCAAAGTTACAACTAATATAAAACATCATTTATTGATAACAAAGATAAAAAATTAATAATTGGTTTCATATTTTCATCAAATTTTAATCTTTAGGTTGGATCTAAAGTTGGATTAAATTAAAACTAGAGTATTATAATTTTATGGTGGATCTTAAGTTGTATTGGAGTTAACTCACCCGTGAGCTCAAATCTTGTTGCTAACGAGATGACATCTTTGATGGATGATATATATATATATATATATATATATATATATATATATATATATATATATATATACATACACTACTTGAGTTTTGAGGTCTACACTGAGTCCTGACCATGGTGAACCATGAAACTCAACTCAGCTAAACTTTTTGATATAAAAAACAAAAACTCTTATTAATCTTATTTAAACTAGCGGAAAGACGGGCACTATCGTACTCGTCTATCCGCTCTTTCTACTGTGCTAACAGATGTGAATATTTTTTTTGAAGGAAACACATGCGATTATTTTATTATATTTGTTTGTATAAATTTGACTAAAATTTTAATTTTTAAAATTATTAATGAAAATTATTGATTTATTCTACATATTTTAGTTTGTCTGCATATAAAATTAAGATAAAATAATGATCATTTATTGTTTATTCTAATAGTAATTAGTAACATCATGACATAAATTTATAAATGACATGTTATGTAAAAGAAACATTGTTATGATTACGATAAAAGAATATCTTTAAAAACTATATTTTTCGTAAAGTCTTCGTCTTCTCCCTCTATTTTCCCTTCTTTAATGATAACTTTTGTTGAATTTTGAGAAACTCCTTTTGATAAAGCTACATAGAATTGACCATGGCTGAAACATATCGTGGAGGATAGATTCCGACATTAGGAATGATTTGCCCTCGTGACTTATTTATGGTGATAGCAAAACTTAGTCTAACGGGGAACTATTTTCTACTAAACATAAAGGGAAGTTCTGAACTCACATTTGTTTTTAATTTAATTTTGGGCAAAAATGCTCTTTTTCCAGCATTGCTTCCTGTTAGGATTTTCACATCCAACATATTTTTAAATAAACCACGACATAACAGTCATGTCCCATTACACACAGACCATATCTAGGGTCTATGTTTCGCAACAACATCAAAGGTTCACCTTTTTTTACCATTAAAATATGTGGTGGGATACTTCCTTGAGCAATTGAGTTTAACAATTTCGGTTGAAATAAGATTTGAGTATATCCCCTTCAACCTCGTCAAATGACAACAAATTTTGTTATTCTCCAGGAAACTGATTGATAATTAATATTTAATATAGTAATAACAAATCTTTTTCTAAAATATTTTGAGTCCTAATCTTTTTTTTAGAGGATTTAAAGTTCAATCTTTAACACTATTTTTTGCTCACGTTTATTACTAATCTTTTTTTAGAGTATTTAAAGTCCAATCTTTAACATTATTATTTTTTGCTCATGTATGTTACTAATATTTTTTTAGAGGATTTAAAATCCAATCTTTAACATTATTTTTTGCTCACGTTTGTTACTAATCTTTTTTTAGAGGATTTAATGTACAATCTTTAACAATATTTTTTGCTCACGTTTGTTACTAATCTATTTTTTTAGAGGATTTAAAGTCCAATTTTTAACATTATTTTTTGCTCACGTTTGTTACTAATCTTTTTTAGATGATTTAAAGTTCAATCTTTACCATTATTTTTTCCTCGCGCGTTTATTACAATAGATCAAAGGTTAAAAGAAGAGTAACTTATATTAATAAAATAATATGGAAATACCGGTTTTCGTGGAAGTAATAAAATAAAATGGAAATACTGTTTTTTGTGGAAGAGATATGAAAATACTTGGCAATCTTTGTCGGTTGTATTGAGGGGAACATATGTACACCATAAAATCGGCGGATAAAAAAGTAACATGAGTTTTTGTTTTGTGCTGGTTTTTTGTGAGTATGATATGTGGTTAACAGAGGTAAAAGAGGGTTAACGGGGACGATTAGTGACATGGATTAGTAATCCACGTGTTATTTTATAATTGGCTAACAATAAGAACAATTCACAAGAAATTGTGTGTAAATTTTCTCCTTAAATTAAATTTATCATTATCGATTTGTTACATGTGTTATTTGTATTTAAAATTAAAATTAAAAATTAAGGGTATTTTTGGAAAGAAAAGTCCAACCCAAAAGCGTGCAGAAAGGGGTAGTTTTCTTTATATATACTAGCGAAAAGACGAGCACTCACATGTCCGTCTTTCTGCTCTTTTTATTGCGCTAACATTTGAAAATTACGAATGATGTTTTTTTTATAAAATTTTGATTTTGATTAAAACTAAAAAATATATATAAATGTTTGTTGCTTTCAAGTTATAAAAAATCAAACTAACCAAAATTATATATTTTAACGACACAGACAATAATACAATATAACAAAAAAATATTCTAGAAAAAGTTGTTTAAGGGTATAATTGGAATGATGAAAAAGTAAGTATAAATATATTTTAGAAAAAGTTGTTTAAGGGTATAATTGGAATGATGAAAAAGTAAGTATAAATATACTCATACAGTTTGTTACACTTTTTAAATGATAAAGGAAAAAAATATTTATATAGTGTTTGTTATATTTGTTTTAATATTTAAATTTATTCTTATCTATTTGTTACATGTGTTATTGTATTGAAAATTGAGGGTATTTTCGGAATGAAAAATCCAACCCAAAAGTGTTGAAAGAGGTAGTTTTCTTTATATATAGTATATATATTTTCTTTTCATATATATATATATATATATATAGTATAGTATAGATATTACATTAAAATTGCTACGTTTAAATTTTCAAAATTCTATTTATTTTACACTTGAGAAAGATAAGTTTCTTTTTCTCACTCTTGTTAGGATTCGTCGAAAGCGACAAACCAATATTCTAATTAGGAATATTATTTGAACAACCATTTTTTAAGACAATTTATGGGACAACTAAAATATACAAACAAATGTATGTATTGACACAAAAACCAAAGCAATAGAGAGAAAATGTAAGAATACAATGTGAGTATAAGAGATAAAGTTGTCATAAAAGTTGTTACAAAATGATTGTTCAAATATCATTTATCTATTCTAATATCGGTTGAAAGATATGTTTATATTTAATGTTTAATGGTGTCTTGAATATCATTATCTCATTCAATAAATTTATATGTTTTTTTTTTGTTGAGATTAATATTATAAAAATAATTTTATAAAACTAATACATGACGTGGGTAGGAAGGTTGCCTGAGATTCGGTTTGTAGGAGGAAAGAGGAGGGAGGTCCAGGGTCAGGAGGTTTAGGGAGTTTAATATTGAAATTGTTAGGTAAATGATGTTGGAGGATGTTTGTTGATAGGGAGGGTTTGTGGCATCGTGTGTTAGTTGCGTGTTGAGGCGAGGAGGGTGGGCGTGTGTTGGCTGGGGGCGGGGTGGATCGAGTTGGTGGAGGGATATAATTAGGATTCATGATGGTGTGGGCTGTAACGCCCGTTTCAATTATTTAATTAATTTGTCGAGTTAGAATATATTTATATGATTTACGTGATTTATGTGATATGTTGTGATTTTATTAGGTGACTTATTTTATTATTTGATAGAATAAGGTTTGAAAATAGAATAAATACTAAGTTGTGGGGCTGTTTTTGAATTAGATAGAATTATGAGGGAATAAGTGAAATAAGATAAAACAAATAGAAGAGGTATAAAAGGTAAAACCTAGGGTTAGAAACAGAGAGTACGTACAATCCGTTTTGGGAGAAAAAGGGAGAAAACTAGAAGTGAAGAACCAAGAGGCTGCTGCTCCAATTTTCTTAAGGTAAGGGTGAGACTAACATTCAATCTTATTAAGTCTGTAATTCTGATGGTTATGTTTAACAAGAGTAGGAAGAGTTTTGGAGGATTTGGGAATTAGGTTAAAATTGGTGAATTGAGGATTAGATGATGAGAAGCTGTTAGATTAATGTAGAAAACTGTTTACAGACCATAGGGTAACTCTTAAACATCATTGTAGTCGAAATTGGCAAAGAACATGATGAAAATTGAGATTTTTGATGAAAATTGCCGTAACCCCGTAACTGTTCTGTCATCGCTCGCCACAGCGAGCAACCAGCTCGCGAGGTGAGCTATCCCACTCGCCATAGCGAGTAATGCCTTAGATGTCCGCGAGACGAGCAATCCCACTCGCCATAGCGAGTGACCCTAGTTGGCTCGCAAGGCGAGCAGCCTAACTCGCCATAGCGAGTGACCCTAGTTGGCTCGCAAGGCGAGCAGCCCAACTCGCTATGACTACCTTATAGGACTTTTAAGTGACTTTTGTCGCACGATTAGATGTGAGATGATCCTTAGAGTAATGAATTAGCTTAGGCTACTGTTGTAGTTCTGAGAATATAAATTAAGGAGAGGTGAATGTTTTTACTAATGAGATATAATTGTATACGCTTCGTGTGAAATATATATAAAGTCTAAGATGAAGTTGTTGCTGATTATCATTTGATTACTGTCATGATTAAGCTGCTGAATTCTGTTGTTGATTGATTCTATTATCATTAAGTTGCAAGAGTCGGTCTATGAAATAAGAAGTTGATCCAAATTGTTGGAATCCTAAGATGTCGATGTTTTGTAAGTTGTAGGATGTCGAGTCCATGCATAACCATTTCAGTTGGGGGCTTGATGCCCTGTGAGTTTTTACTCTACACGTTGGGGGCTTGATGCCCTGGAGCTTTAGCTCATTTGCGATGAGGGCTTGACGCCCTGGAAGTATATTAATTCTTATTACGTTGAGGGCTTGACGCCCTGGGTTGGTACCACATGCATGAGTAAGATTGCCTAAGTTGCATAGTCGAGTTGAAGTTGCATATGTTGAGTTCAAGTTGTAGAAGTCGCATTGTCGTTGTTGTTAAGTTGTCAATTGTCAATGAGTTGTTGATAAAGGACTAAGTGAAGTATTAACATTTATTAATCGTGGTTGTCTGGGTTATTATGAGATGATAATTATGTTGCGTTGTTTATGCTCTTATGTGATGATGTATATAATGCGATGAACATGAAGTTAATAATGATTAGAAGTTGAATGAGTTATTAATGAAATATTATAAGAAGATTTAATGTTATTAATTTATGAAGTTAAGCTGTTAAATGCTCTTGATGAATTAAATGCTTAGTATTATTGTTTTGTGAAATTTCACCCCTTCTGCTTGAAAATGTTGCCTTCCCTATGGGTAACTTGCAGGTGATCCAGAGTAGTGCAGATGTGAGTAGATCCTCGTGTCGTCATAGGAGTGTCGCTCTGATATGTAACAGGATGGGGAATATTATTTAATGTGTTTATCCTTATTGACTACATAACTTTTGAAGTTGTTGTTGAACCATTTTAACTGGTATTTGAATTATGTTGATGATGTTGAGGCCTAGTGCCAAGCTTGAATTTTATAAGCTAATTAAGATTAAGTTTTCCGCTGCAATATTATTTAATTGTTTGAAAGCAGATGTTTATTTGAATAACGGATTTTAAACCTTATTATGTTGAAAGGATTTTTGAAGTATGAAAATGTGACATCCTGTTTTTACGTTGAACTCTGATAAATTATGTATTATTTTACATGTTGGGAAAAACGGGGTGTTACATGGGCTTTGAGTGAGGTAGTTGGTTTGAGGAGAATGTGTGTAGGAAGGTTAGTAGTGGGACATGCACCCTTTTCGGGTCGGATAGGTGGGTGGGGGAGGTTCTGTTGAGGGAGAGATTTAGCAGGTTGTTTGATTTGACGGTGGATAAGTGGTTGTCGGTGGCTAATATGCAGGGGCTAGGTTGGGGGAGGGCAGTGATGCTTGGAAGCAGTGACATCGTTTGTTGGCATAGAAGGAGGAGTTGGCCAAGGGGGGCTCGATGGTTATTTATAACATTCATTTGCAGGTTGATGTGACTGATAGATGACATTGACTGCTAGATAGAAGTGGAGTATACTCTGTTCGAGGGGTATACCATTATCTTACTAGCCCACAAATGCATCAGATAAGAGTGGTTTTTGAGTTGATCTGGCATAAGGACGTCATGTTGAAGGTTTCCGTTTTTGCTTGGTGTCTCCTTCAGAATAGGCTGCCTACCAAATATAATTTAGGTAGACGTGGTGTCTTACTTTATGCGGGCTCTGTGTGTGTTTATGGACGAGGTGGGGGTGAAATCGGTTCACATTTGTTTTTTAAATTGTAATATTTTTGACTTTCTATGGTGCATGATTCGTGATTGGGCGGGGGTTTTGGCGGTTGATCCAAATTCTACAGTGAATTATTTCTATCATTATTCTTATTTGTCAGGTGGTTCGAAAAAACGGAATCTTTTATGTGCGTATTGTGGCGTCCTATAGTTTGGGTGATTCGGCAAAAAAGAAATGATATAATCTTTAATAACAAGACAAAATCTATGCCGCACTTGTTGGATAAGGTCAAATATCTATCGATGTGGTGACTAAAGAAAAATGTTGTAAATATTTCTATTAAGTTATTTAGGTGGTGGTAGCGTCCTTTAAATTGGTTGGATGTTGGTTAGATCTTTTTATTTTGCTTATTCTTTTTGGTGAAGTGTTGTTGTATTAGAACTTTGTTGTTCTTCTTTGATACACCTTATATTGAGAGGATCATCTTTTAATCGTTTAATACATGTTCCATTTTAGTTTGTTAAAAAAAACTAATACATAATAAGCTCATAGACACCAAACAAGTTGTAAGGTCTCGCTCTCATAAAAATAAAAAAAGTTTTAATCTCACATTTTCTTTTTTTAAGGGAAGTTTTAAGGTCACATTTTCATTAATTGCTCAATTGAAAATTGGTCATCACATTATCTAAAAGAGCTTTGCTATATGAAGCGAAGAAAAACATCGCGAGGACACTGCGAATCGGAAATAAACCAGTAAAATATTAGGGTGAACATAATTCATGGGAAATTGGTTTACAAAATGGTATTCAATAAATGCTGTCTTGGATGGAATACACATCGTGAAAAATTCGTGGAATTCCAATTCACGTTAAATAGCTTTTTCCTATCTAAAATGGGACAAACCTCTCAAGGAAATGTTGGGTACAATTCTAGCATATGAAGAAGACCAGCTGGAACAAGTGTCGCAGAATTTGCAGTTCCAAAACTTTCTCCACTTTGGTAGGCTGAGATTAAGATTTCTTCTGCATAAGCATGTTGTAATCAGATTTTAGTTGGTTACAAAAGTATGGGAAGTTTTAGCATTGTTCTCATTTTAGTTAGTTAGTTACCGAGGTAAAAAAAAAGTTACTTCTTGTATCTATTTTAGGATGGCTGGTCTCAAAAAACGTTTGTATATGAGTGAGGTTAAAAAATGTATATTGAAGTTCTTTTAGGGTGCTTTGTTTTATTTGGAGCATAGTGATCATGAGTCAAAGACCAGTTTTTTGAGACGTAGTTTAGTTGTTTATTTTATTTTTTATCAAGTAGTCAACGACTGAAACTCACACATTCTTATACATGGATAAATGAGATGTATGAGGTTCGACCCTGCATATATTAGAGTTGTTAAAATTCTAGTGTCTTTAACATAAATAGAACCATATTTCACACACATTAGCATAAGGAGCAGAAACACTTTCATAGTTATTAACATAAAACAAACTATTACTAACTCATATCGTATTAACGTTCACTAAACAAATTAATTAACGGTACATGCATGTCAGCAAATAAATGACCATTTGTTAGTGTTGATAGCCAGAGTGACCAGCATGTCCTATTTTTCAATTATCATGACTATAGGTTGTTTTTTTATGTTGACAATTCTATAGGTTAAACTTTTTTTTCTTTCTGAAGAACCAAACAAAATTTGATATTTCGTAGTGACGCAAAATGACATGATATGTCTAAACTCTAGACATATCATTTGATCAGCCGGCCCAATAATGTTAAAATATTATAAAGAAAAAAAGTTAGAAATTAGTTAATCTACCATGCATGTGTTAACGACAAATGTAACATATAGTTTATGAATATATTTTCCCAAAAAATATATACAATTCTATTCTAGATTCGGGTGACTCACTCCCACTATGAGACAAACATGAGTGGCCTTTCAGATCATTTTCTAAATATACAATTCTTGAATATATTATATAATTAAAGGGAAAACCACTAATTGCTGTACAGTTTCAAGCACATGATCAAAAATTTATTTGATTGAACTATAGTTTATATTAAAACCTTAATTTATAGTGGACAATATTGACTTTGGACTTTGGAGCATGATCCGTTTAGAAAATTTAAATAGTTACACAATGTAGCAAGATATATAAAGCTATCTTATGACATAAACGTATAGTCATGCATGTGGGTTTTACATTTAAATAACAGCTTTGCATCCCAAAAAAAAAGTAACAGCTTTAATATTACCAGTAACCCACATTGTTGAATAGCCGGTTCAAGGTTGGCTAGAGTTAGAGAGGAAGTTCATAAATCCAATGACATTTCTTTATTCTTTATAAAAAATGGTTAGTAATATTGAGTTTGATTTGTTGGACTGGAATATCACACGAAGTTGATTATTGAAAAAAATTGAAGTGAATTTAAATCCCCTAAAAAAATTACACTACTTTAAAATATTCTCTCATTCAAACACACTTCAAGTTACCTATAGTATTAATATTTTTGAAATGGCCTCAATAAATATTAACCTAAAGAGGGGCTTAATTGTTATTTTTAAATATACTTTCTATACTTTTATTTTTTTTTAAGAAATTTATCCAAACTATTTGATACAATAATGATGTCTAATAGATGATTTAAGTTGATTAATTCCAATTGTTTAAATTTTTTGACTCTACTACTATTCTTTCTAAACTGATCTCAAATTCGATACCACTTATTAAGTTTGATAAGATAAGAGATTCTTGTCATTCGTTTTATACTCCTTTAAATTCTCATACTATATATGTAGAAAATAGAATAAGATTTATGCTCTCCCAAAATAATATATATTTATTTTTATTTTTTCATTAGCATCTAAAAACAGTGGAGATTAATAACTAATGAAGTGGTTAATCTTAAGTGATCAATAAACTTTGGTTAAACATGAATTATTTAGAAGAATTTGAGTTTATATCTGGCATAAAAATATCTGATCAGACTTTAGTTATATTTTAATCGAACTCCGAATTATTAAGTCCTTTAATCTAAAAAACCCGAAGGGTTTATACAAAAATGAAAAATATGCAAAACAAAGGGAGGTACGATAAATACTCATTTACATTGAATTTGAAGAGGACCTAAGCATTGCATCAAACTATATATAATTCAATAGATAGAATCATACAATCATATTACAAACATTGCCCTTGAATCATGGTGCATGCATCACCCCAATCATCGGTTGAGAAGTGGTGACTGCAATTCTCTAATAATTAGGACCACCCAAATTACCAATTAGGAAGAGGTAAACATCATTTTCCATCAATTTCATATGCAATCTTTGTACCCTCACTTTCTGGCTTAATTGATGTGCAATTTGTACAAAATTAACAACTACCTATTTAACAACAACATTTAAGATTATCTAATATCAACTAGAGGATGTTATATACGGCTTGTGATTAAATGTCAAGATTTACAACAAGTTTCACATAATCAAATTAGGTTATCACGATTTCAGCGAAAACCATCTTTTGAAACTTCAAAGTAGCTTTTGAAAAACGCACGTCTCTTGCCTCATTGACACAGAAACAAACAGCGCACATGTCATCGTGTTTTTGTAGATTTACTGCTGAACCAAACATGCATATCACCTTGGAGATTTTAAAGATTCTACTTGAGATTTTCCACATGGACCTCTCATTCTAATGAAAAGCCTATATTCATCAAATGTCATAGCAGGGTAGAGGGCAGGTTTATCTGGCTTTACCAATTCTTTTGCTGGCTCTATTGGAATGTCACTTTTGGGATTGTAGAAGAAGGCCAAGGAAACTCTCTCTTTGTGTGAGTTTGCTAGTACTCTATGCTCTACACTCCTGTAGATTGCATTGCTTAGAACCTAATCAAACACAAAATAAACAAATTTAGTAACATACTAACGATATAATGTTCAACTTTAATTAATTAAGAAATAGTAACAAACCATTCATACATATATGGAAGACAAAACCTTGGATGATTCTTGCCTCTCAAGTATCATCCATGATAGAAATAATACTATCATAGAAATAATACTTCTCAAGTTATTTTATTTCTACGTAATATACATATAAATTTTTTGTCATTTATGATTTCTTAATTACATATGATTGTTAGGAGATGCGATAGTTGAAATGACTTCTTGTAACTTTTAGAAAATTACGGTTGGGTTGTCGTGATTTTGTTAGACCTATCGTGATACTATCGTACCAAAAATATACTTGGTTGAAATGACTTTTTCCATTGCAATGCTTTTGCATGACTTTTTTTTGTTATTTCAAATAAGAATTTAATCAATCTTACTGTAGTTTTACCGAGATTCACTTAATATTCTAACCTGTACTCTTTTGGTTGAAGTATATTGGTTTCAATTATTGGTCAACATACATAGGATAAGTTGTGATTGGTAAAGGACAACTTTACGGTCACAAATTAACTTAGGAAAGTAAAAGCACGATGGAGATAAAGATAAAGTGTGTATATATATATATATATATATATATATATATATATATATATATATATATATATATTAACGACCATATCCTTCTTAACCCTGTGGCAATGTGGCCAAATGTTTATCCATTTTGTGTGTGTGCATTGTGCGCTGATTATGGAATAGTGAAAGAGAACATTATTTACGATAAAACGTTTCTTTCAAATTTTCAATCAAACTATTTGACATGTCTATATTGATGATATCCATACGTTAATATACCAAGACCATTTTTTCACTTTGCTTAATTTGAGTTACACAATAATAAGTAAAATACTCATGTTACTTTATTATATTAAAAATTAGGATACAAGAGTATAAATTATTATTTTTTAAATATATCTTAACATTCATTTTACTATTGATAATTATCTGATCAATTTAGACTAATCCAAGTTTGAGTCTTTAAAGAAAAAAACACTCAACTATCTAAACAGAAGCGGTTATTGTGGTACATATTAAGTTTTTCAAATGAATAAAATTCATCTTTGTAAACTGATTTGCATATGAGATTTATCTCACTTATATAAACGTAATTTAGACCTTAACTCTCGTGTAATTTAAGATTTTTAACTAAGGTCGTCTTAGAATTTGAATTTACGTCTAACGCATTTGTAAGCTTCAAATTACACAACCATAATTTGAGATATACAAATTTAGATTAATGTTTTAATGTAAAATGACGCGGGTCGTCAAATTTGATCGGACGGTCAAGTAGCAATTCTATGTGGTGCAATTGTTGTGTATAATCTAATTAAATCCCTTATGACATCTATTTTTTATTTTCCAAACTCAATATCTAGATCCTTCTTTTTATTAAAAATGCTCTCGATCTTTCTTTTAGAAAGCAAGCTCTTCCACTTACTTATATATAATATGTATTTTTAAAACCGTAATACTATGTTTTGAACTGTTCTCATGTTACTTATAGTAACAAACTTAAATAAAATAAAACAAAGAATGAGATGTATCTTTCAAAAGGCCACAACCATCCAAAAAATCTGACGAATAGCAAAAATAAATAAACATATTATTATTAACAAAAAAACGCACCAACTTCATCATGTGTCGCCTCCATGTGACAGATTCATGCATCATAAATGAAAAAATTTCTAGCCAAACATTATCAATAAGAATATTATAAGGTATAAGAATTATAATTCACCTGAATTTGATCACCAATATTGACAATAAATGCATTACGAACAGGTTTCACCGTAATCCAATTATCACCTTTACGAACTTGAAGACCATGTACTTGATCATCTGGTAATAAAAGAGTCATGCCCCCTGGATCTGAATGTGATGATAAACCAAGAGTCAACTCTGGCTGTGGACATTTGGGAAAAAAGTTCACCCTTATGCAAGCACCAATATCTTCACCTCCAAAAGCATTTTGAAGAAAATTCTCTTCTAATCCAAGGTTTATAGATAGAACTTTCATCAACCTCTCACATAACTTCACCAATTCTATCCCATATTCATCAAACACCTCCCTACATTCAAATTTGTATCCTTATGTATCATGTTACCCACAAAATTACAATTCATAAAAATTTAGAGATGAATGAGTTGGACAAAAATATGATTTATGATAGAACATTATGACGTAATTTGATTCATATCGCTAACCCATTTAGTGTGATAAAGTTTGATTCTTGTTGTATATGTTGAGTTTTGACTTAAAATTCGATTTTTGTGTTTCAGCAAAATCGTGGCACGATTTTGGATTAGAAATTGGAGTTTGTTTCGACAAAAATCATAGAACGGAGGGAAGAAATGGTGACATAATTTTAAATAACGTTCAGTATGGTATTGTGTACTAATGTAAAATCGTGGCATGATTTGGTAGGATCTGAAACACTATTTAAACACTCTTTGACCAATTTGTTGAGTAAACGTGGTGAAACTCATGGAAACCAAGAAGTGAACTTTTAGGTTATTTAGATACTAAAAGGTGAGGGTCTTTGGGTAAGGTTCGAAACTTCAAGATGTGAATCTTGGAGAACCAAAAGAGGTCACTCTTGAGAAAGGGTTTGTATCTCTTTGGGAGAGATTCTTGGGGGTTGAAAAACACATAAAAGGAGAATCTTTGTGAAAAACATGAGTGAGTCTTGGGAGACCAAAAGAGAAGATCCTTAGGAAATCAAAGACTAAGAGTTGGTTCTCTTTTGGGGTAGATTCTAGAGTTGGTAAACACTTTGAGTGAGTGAAATTATTGAGTCTCTTGTTCATAGTAAATGGGTAGATATTATGTTTGTTCTTGGAAAGCTCGTTGAAACTATTTTCTTGTAATTCTTTTGCATTTATTTGTAAAGAACTCATTGATAGTGAAGCGGGAAGATCTCTCCCTCCTCCGGTGTAAGTCATTGTTGGACTGAACTAGATAAACATTTTTTGTGTTGTTCTCTTTTCTCTACTCTCTTTATCTTATTTATTCTTTGGTTCAGTTGTGTGGTTTTGTTTTACACTTAATTGCTAGATTAAATTTAGATTTGATGTTGTTGTTTATGGTTATTTTAGTTATTGGTTGTATATAAATAGTACACAACTCATTAGAATTAATATGTTAAATTATGTCAGAAATTAGAAATGAAAATAATAAAATTAATTTTTCTTTTTCTGAACTTTACGACGAAATAAAAAATGTTTCATATTTTCATGTTTATGTATGCGAGTTAAGATCATCTCATTTATGATCTCTTTATTTTTCCAAATAGTTTTACACTAATTAACTTGATCATCTCTGAGCTCGTCATCTCTTAGCTCGATCTGAAGCTTGTTTAGACAAGTAGCTGTATGAATCCAGCTACCTATCTCTTAATGAACAAGCTACAAAAATAGTAGAGGATACAAGCCTATCATATCACACATGTACATAGAAAGGATACATAATAATAAATACATGCATTTCGACCAAAAAAAAGAATAATAAATTCATGCATGGTGAAATTATAGATGCATTTATAAAGAGAGAACACATAAAATCTCTTTTTAATTCCGTCACCAAGTTTGTGACAATAAAATTATAGATGTATTTTATTTTTTCCGTCATTAATTTTTTTTGCTAATTTTATTTTTCAAGTAGTAATATAAGTACTTAAACCTGCAAGAGGGAGGCAGAGAAGGCCATTTGTTGTAGTCCTTCAAAGACAAAGGAAGATAATGAAGATAATAGTAATCACTCCAATCAAGAATAGCACCTTTCTTAACTCCAAGTCTACTACCATACCCTTCATATGTTTTTGGTGAGTTTGCATATTGTTGTTTCATTTCCATAGGCAAGTGAAAGAATTGACGCCATGTTTCCTTAGCTAAATCCATCAAATCATGGCTAACACCATGGTTAACAATTTGAAAGAATCCCCACTCTTTACAAGCCTTGGAGATTTGCTTGAAGGTTGAAGCTTGTTCATGTGGGTTAGTACTATATAAACCTCTAAGGTCAATTATTGGGATATTGGTTGTTTCTAAAATAGAGTTTATTGATGGACGGTCACTAAGGGGTTTGATATACCTTTGAGGGATTGAATCTATGCAACTTTCGGATAAAGATTGAACTCGGATTATTGGCTCAGGCCAATCTGGTGGGTTGATCATTTTTTTTTTTGAGCAAGTTTATTATAAGGATTAATTGCTTTCTAATGTAGTACTCTTCATCTAATATAAATGTGTGGCACTAAATATATATACTATATAGTATGAAGCAAGTTATTAAATTTTGTTGTAAAAGTTGGTGTATGTGTGTGTGAGTTAGGGAAAGAGAAAAGGAGGGTGAGGTGAGTTTGTAGGTGTGGGAGAGATTGGGTGAGAGTGTGGGACTTAAATGGACAAAGAAAATGGGATGGATCATGGTGGGACCATAATATAATAAAACGTGGAATTCATGCATAGTGTGAATATTCCAAAATAAATAGATGTGACAATTTAGTGCATTTTGTTTTTAGTTTTTTTTTTCTTTTTCCAAAGGTTGTGTCATGTGTGAACTTAGGGTGTCTTCTTTTTGGAAGTTTTTTTTTACATGTTTTTTATGTCTAAGAATTTTAGTGGTCAAAATTTCACATTCAATGCTTATAATTAAGAAGTTTAAGATTCAAACTTCGGCATCTTAAAATTTTAATAGATGGGGTTAAGATTTTATGTAATTTTTTGAATTTTGAATTTTGAATTTAGTTTAACATCGTTTTAGAGAGAGACACTTTCACTTCTCTCTTCTCTCTACACCAACCGACTTACTCCCTCTCCTCCGATCCCTTTTTTCTCCTCTCATCATACCCAAATGCTTCGGTTGTGATGTAGCTACATAAATGGTGGTGTGACGAGCTCTTGCCTCTGCACCACCTCCACACCTCGTTGGGGTTGCTCAATGACAGGCCCGTCACCGATTAGCTCCAATGGTGGTTGTCTCGTTTGACTTTGAAACCCGTTAGGGTATGTTCCTTTTAGCTTCATCTTCAACCATGGGATCTCTTGAGCCGGATCTGTCTTGCTTGAAGCCGGTAGTGGTTGCGGTGTTATTCTTTGTTTCTCCGGTGGGCTGTTTGAGCTCTTCTCCAATGGTTTTATCCTATTTCAAACCCATTGTTTCTAAACAAATGGGTCGATGTACTTGCTTGAGATCTCATAAAGGGTTAGTTCCATTTCGAAGCCACCTTCATGGTCCGTCTTGGATGATGCCCGTCGTCGTGTGTTGGTATTGGTTTCTAGCCTTTGATCTTTGATTCTTCCTCATATATGTTAAGATCTGCAGTTTTCAAGGCGGTTGACGTCTTCACATCAGTTTTTTCGTGACTGGTTAGGCTCGAAAGGGCTGTAAGCTTGCTGTGAATATCACAAGGGGTTGTTGGTATGTGAATGTGTACGTGTTGGTAGTCAGTTCATTGCCATTGTCAAAAGATGTGTTTGATTATTCAGGCATATCTGATTGTTAGAATGTTTTTGGCTTTTTACACATGATTTTTCTTTTGCAATTTGGTTTCGGACCCCGTGTTGGGTTCGCTAAATTGTACATGTGTATCTACTTGTTAGGCATTGGGGTCTTAACTGTTGAGGCAAAATCCTTAATTTATTTTAAAGATAATAAAACTTGATGATTAAGGAATTAATGGACTTTGATTAATTTCTTGGTATTTAACTTATGCTATTGAGTGTTTAACTAAGACAGGAACAAGGTTTAATACATACCAAGATACAAGAAATCAAAGGACATTTGAATTCATGATCTAATTATGAGTTCATAAAGTTAGATCAGAATGTTGCTCAGAAAGTTGATCAGAATGTTCAAGCAGAGTTCAGAAGGTTGTTCTTATACAAACCCAGGAACTCAAGAACATTATCAAGAGCATGCAAGTAATACATGACATGAATAAATATCCAGGAAAGTACATTTGTATGGATCAATCAAGCAATAAAGACATTTACAAGGTTAATGTCAAAACGAATATTCAATGTTCATTAAAGACTATGAACATTTGAGGTACTAGGAATATTCCAATGAGAATATCATCCTAGATGTTGCAATCACTGCACTTCAGTTATGTTTTCACTATTAGGATTGATTACATCAAATACAAGTCTTACAAATCATCCTAAGTGAAAACAAATGGAACATTCTGATGATCAGAATGTTCAGCTCAGCTCATGCTTCACTTTATGAACATTAAAGTTGGTGAAAAGCAAAAAGCAAAAGCAAAAGCAAATCTTGTCTCACTCAATCACAGTTAGACATATATGGGAGTTGGTACAATACATGGACCACACAATCCCTTAAATATTGGGCATGAAGATGCATAATCCATTTTATCTCTCCTGCACAGTTTCCAATGCAAATCTGAAAAAACATTATCCAACAACATTCTGATGTATGTGGAAAAAACATTGCTTATGGATAATTCCTAGAAATTATATGAAATGCATATGACAAGCCCAAAAACTCATGTGTTAATTCATACATGATGAACTCAGATGAATGTCATGATAAACATCAACATTCTGATGAAGAACACAACAACATTCTGAAGTTCAAAATGTTCAGCCAGATTTTTAAGTAAAAGTCAGCAGGGCCCATTACACAAGGCATAACACCATTGGTCACCCTCCAACGGCTACAAGAGCCCAAAAACTCTATAATTAGAGATCAAAGGCTCAACAATACTTGCACCATTGCAAAACATATATACAAGAAAAACAACCTTAGATTGTTTTGAAGCTTTAGCATTCGAATTGATCATCATTGGACATTTAAATTGTCTCTTGTAATGTAAATCAACTCTCTATTATCTTGTTAAAGATAATTTCTCACTCCGTTCTTCTCTTGTCTGATTTCAATCATTCAAACTCCATACAAATTGTAATCAAAATCTCATCTAGCTTTAGGGGTACTAAAATGTTAGTTTGAGTAAAGATTGTAAAATTTTAAGTGGGTAAATTAGCAAAAAGGTGCAAGCTTGCTAAGGCTTAGAGAATACAATGTTGTAACTGTTCAGGTGAACAAAGATTGTAAGGTGCAAGATTTGAGAGGTTATCTCAAGCATCATAGTGGAAACTCTCACAAGATTGTGAGGAGTGAACTAACCCACATTGGATGAACCACTATAAATCTTTGCGTGTTCTTTATCTCTTCCCTATACTCTTTAATTTCAGTATACACTTCACACACAAACACATTTATTTTATTAAACAGTTTTTGCATAAGAACTTCAAAACGTTCTGAAGTTATTTCACTAACTTACATATTTCAAGTAAACAACTTGAGAATTAAAATTACAGGTTAATTTTTAAAGGGTCACAATTCAAATTAACTCTCCTTCTTTGTAATTATTTTATCTACTTTATTAACCGGATCTCAATCTAAGTTGTTTTTTATACCACTTTTGCTAGTATGTTGTATTACTCATTTAAGGTTGTTACGTGGTTGCTGGATTAGGTATATATCCCCTAACTTGATTGTACTTTTTTTTATACCACTTTTTTATTTATAATAAAACACATCAATGTACGAGTGATAAAAACATTAGCATAATTATTGTAAAGCAAAAATTTAGACTAAGAAAGTTATGCTATTTTATATCTTAAAAATTTAAGACATCTAAATATCTTGATTATAATTCTCTACGTGTATTTATATTTTAAAATTATTGTATTATTTTTTTCATTTTCAACATTACCAAATACATATTTTGTATGTATGTGACCAAATAAAATAATCATTGAACAAGTTACCTCACATACCATTGTTTATGTGATTTTCAAAAATAAAATTTTCAATATTTTTATGTGGGGTCAATACTTATTTTTAATGGAATCAAAATGAAATTACTGAATACTTTAAAACAAAATAATTAAGTGAGTGGAGAAACTTGCTCTAGTGTGATATAGGTAGATCCGTGCCTGCGGCTATGTATATTGTAATGTTTCTACTAACACTAGTTTTTTCAACGTGCTTTATTCTCACAAGTCAAACGACTTTAAGTATTGGTATGACCCCACAAACCAACACAAGTTTTTTAAAAATGTTTTGTTCTCACTCGCACACTTTTTGAAAAACTTTTAAGAAGATCACAATTCCTAAAATTGCTCCAAGTCAAGTACGTTTAATCGTGAAGTTCTTAATTATGAAATGGATTACCAAAAAAAGATGCATCTTGTTGATATAGTTAATATCAAACCATTATTATAGGTCTTCTTTCAACCATGTAGTCTCATACATGCACGATCTCAAAATCCTTCTCATTTCAATGTGAATTCAATTTGCCTAAAATTTGCGAGGAGCCGCATTATCATGCATTTTACGCTGACGACTATTCTTCGTCGTTGTCAACCTCAAGCGTTACTCCCTTCAATTATGACGTAGATTTAAGGTTAAATTTACCTAAGCATGCGAGCTTGTATAAATTAACATCTCGACTTCGGACATATGTTTAAGAAATTGAAACTACTTAACCATTGGGTCATCATATACTAGTTTAACATATATGACATAAAATGATTATATATGTAAACAATATTTTACGACTAATTCTGTTTATTTTATTATTTTTGGAAACATAATATGTTTTAAACAACATTTGCTCCTACGTGGGGTAATAGTTTGTCCTTTTGTACATTTATTTTAGAAGTTGATAATAATGTTGATATCATGTACGTGTATACGGATGGCTCCGTTTCTTCATGTATACAATATTTTGTCTCTCTTTCAATAGAGTTCTAGGATGCGTTTGATTTATCATTAAATGTAAGTATTACAACACAACAAAGAACAGCACGATACAAGAGAGAATAATACATGACAAATTTTAAAATATTAAACAATTTTTTTTGTCTTGTACGATGTTTGATTCATAAATAATTATTTTTGTATTTTAAGTAATTTGTACCATGGATAAAAAGTTGTGTTTTGTTTAAAAAGAAAAAAATTTCAGTTTTTATCACATCACAAAAATAGTAAATTCACATTGTTAACATCTTCTTTTTACGAAACATGATGTCAACATATCTGGTGACCATCTTTCAAAAACAAAAACATATCTAGTGAGAAACTTCAATGGTACACCTAACAAAATCAGGTGTACCGGTACTCTTGCTTTATAAATTGATAAATTAACGATTATTTTATGAACTAAAAAGCTATTTATGTTTAAGAAAACATCATTTCATAATAAGAAACATTATTTATAAAATCGTATTAAACTTTTAACATTTTCTCATAAAAAATAATCAACATTCTTTATTATGAGTGATAAAAATTAAAAATAAATAAATCATTTCATCGACGTTTTTGATAAATAAGATTTAATTTTGATAATTGTCAATAATAAAAAATAATTATTTTTCTTCAAAAATCATACTCATTTAGTTATTATATTAACAAATTGATATATAAGTACACTCAAACTTTTGTGTGTACCGTAAAATTTACCTATCTAGCGACCATCAAATAAAGATTGAACAATTATACCTTTAAACTTGTTTTGAATTTATAAAAATTAAAATCCATATATTTTTGTAAATTGTCCTACATAAACTAACAGTCCTATACAAACTACGTGAATGTGTAGATATATATCCTGAAACCTCAATCATATGCCGACAAAGTTGTTCAGTGTATATTCCGGCGCCATGCACATCATTATCATTTTACATTATTTTTCATGCTTATCTAATTCTACACCAAAAAATTGAGTGCATTAATAATCACAACCACCAAATGTAGTATTGCTTTCATTGCATGAAAATGTTCGAGCCTGCGATTTGAACTGTCCCACAACATTGCTTTCATGTGTCATTTCCCGTCTAGATGTTTTGAATATAGTATGCTTCTAGAGTGGTCCAACACTAGAACTGGCCAACATGGTATATCAATCAAGACACGTGGATAGTCTATTTAATTCGATTTAAGTGCATGTTTCTTTAGCACGATATGTACAAAGAATAGAAACCATAATGTTACAACCAACTAAAAGCCTCTCAAGAAAAATACAAGTTGAAATTCAAAACTTAGAGCACCATACCACTATTATATTCATAAACATTGTAGTTGATTTATCCACCATGATGTAGATCATATCCAAAACATAGGGACTTTGTATTTTTTTTTTAGTGGTCGAGGTTTGAACTCTAAATTTTATATATATTATGCATTGTTTCTACCAACTAAGTTAAATTCACAAGGACATAGACTTTATTTATAGCCGACTCCAAGAAAGTCTGAAATTAAAATGCCACGTCTAGCCAAATTAGGTGCCCCTCTTGGATAGGGTGCACATCATCCACCACTACGAATACCTAAGGTCACCTCTCAAAATAACTCCTCTCTCAATCCTGCATTTTTTAGATAACACTTGCCATAAATCATCATGATCCACACTCAACCTCTGGTATCATTTACCTATATTAAATTCACACACTATTAGTAGGAACACTTAAACCACCCTTTTTAAGTACATTTGATTTAGTTATCAAATTCATCTTTATTTAAATTGAACCAACCCATTACTCAATAACTTTTGTTAGAATTTTCATTGATATTATAAAAGATGCACTATTAATAGTGTAAAATAATTCCTCGTGAATAATTTTAGCTGGTTTTTTTTTTTTAAAAATAGTGTAAAATAACTCACATATAATGACAATGCATATCGAGTACTTTTTATTTTTATTTTTATTTTTTACGTATGGTAGTAAGTATTGGCATTTACAAGTTATTGAAACATTGTACATATGCATTAGAATCAAACTTGCTGCATGATTGATAAGTAAGAAGAACACCATACACCATAATCACTTGCAGCGCAAGTTATCAAAGCCTAAGCTGGTTTCTAGTTAGAAAATAGTTATCATTACTTCCCTAATTTGGACGAAAGTTAGTTTTTTTTTACGAAAGTTAGTTATCATTAGTATATTGTAGCTTATTATACTCTTTCATAGATCACTGTAAATAACAAGCTTGAATTTAGACATGGCAATACAAAAACTCAATCAGAGCGGAAAAATCTGTCAAATTGGAATGAGTTCGGATGGATAACCGTCGGTATGAATTTTGCTGCAATCTCTAAGTTTGATTACAATACATTTTTATTTTTTGAAACAACATATATATTAGAAAGCCTTGCACAAGAAGTGCATAGGGCATCTGTTACAACTAGTGCAAAAGCACAAAAACAAACAGAACAGGGAACCAGCCACACACCGACCGCTCCCTCTGCTGCTAAAACAAAAAACTGCACTAAAATAGCAGAAAAACAAACAACAATGAGGCAAAACAGAGAAGAACCAAACGGACAGTCCTGGAGGAACCGACCAGAAGCCACGGAACCTCTCCAAAGCACCCCTCAACGCCTTCTCAAACATTCTCTAGGATTCCAAGTCCACTCATAGAAGAGACAAGACGGAATCCTTAACCTACTCAAACCCCAAAACCATGATAAGGCCTTAATCTCATCAACCACCTCATCAAGATTCTTAGCTTGATTACTAAAATCCTCGCGTTCATTTCCTTCCAAATTGCCCAAATCACCACATGCCAAATCAACCAAAACGCTTTCAAGAGACGCCTAGAATTACATGCATCGGACCAACAAACAAAATGCAAAATCAAATTACGCGGAGTTATGAAATTGATATCTAACCAATCCACAACCTTCCTTCAAATAAATGAAACCGCGTCACAATGCAAGAAAAGGTGTGTCGTCGTTTCCTCCCCATGACCACACATAACGCACACCCTTGATCCCCCAATAGGTAAAACACGGCGAAATGCAAGATTTGATCTACTGGGAATGCGGCCAATAATTGCCATCCAAGAGAAAGTCACCACTTTAGACGGCGCCGGACTTCTCCAAAGCATTACAAAAGCCCCTTCCTCTTCCGCACTTAAACCATCATCCACTAACACCAAGTTCTCAAGGACCTTATAAGACGAATTAACCGAATAGATGCCACTATCTTCCGGCAACCACCTCCAACAATCCTCCTCCTCTCCTAACATAACACCTTCTAAAGAAGCCAAACAATTAGCCAAAAGGTTAATTTCCTAAAGAAAAAGGTTCCTTCTCCAAAGTAGGTTCCACAAAACCACCCCATCATGTAAACTCCACAAATCCCTCACCTTGGCCTCCTTTTGTAATGAAATAGAGAAAAGCCTCGGGAAGGACAAAGCAAGTGGTTGATCCCCTATCCACCTATCTTTCCAAAACCTCGTACCCCTCCTATTAGAAACCTTCCTCACCACCCTATTGGAAAACTAATTTGCGCCTATACCCCCTTCCAAATTCATCAAATCTTTCCACCAACCGGAAGCAAACCTCGGCCAAGTAAGCTCATCATCCGGGGAGAAGCCGGACATTGAGTCACCATATTTATCTTTCAACACCACCTTCCAAATAGGGAGGTCCTCTTGTAGAATTCGCCACTTCCACTTAGGCATAAGGCTCAAGCCTCGGGAATTCGCCACTTCCACTTCCACTTCCATTTTATGACATTTTTTGTATTTATATAATTTCTTGTGTGTTAAATTTACCGTGTTAAAATTCATTTTTGATTTAAAAATGTAATTGAATGAATATGGTTGGATGAGAAAATGATTGAAAGAATGTATGTTAAAATGGTGGACAAAAGCAGGTTCAAATGGTGGAAAATGTCACAGCCTCTGTCCTTCTTAAGGGCACAACGGTAGTTAACTATTGTTGAGGCCGATAGTAGTTAACTACTCTTATACTTATTCAAGTCATAATCAACATTCGAGACACTCTCTCATCAATTATCACACTCTCTCAAAATCTCTACCAAAATATCCAATCTCAAAATTTCTCTAAAATCATCCAAATTTCTTCAACAAAAACACAAGTAACTAATCATATTGCGATTAATATACATTTTAGTTGGTATAGTTGGGGGTTTTATTTTTTATAATTTTAATTTTAGTGGTAATTTAAATTTTTGATTTTTTTTGGTAAAAAATGAATCGATGTTTACATCTAAGGTATTATGAATCCTTATTATAATAGATTTATGTTGCTTAATATTTGCATGTTTATGTTGTAGTTTTTAGTTTTAGGGCTTATGTATAATTTGCACTTCAAGTGTTTGATGAAATGTTTGAATGAGTTTTTTTTATTGATTGTTTAGTTTCTTATGGTGTGGATCTTAAACAATTGTTCAGCGCTCAAGTATGCTTTACCGGTGGAAACCCTTATTTTTTCAAGGTTCGGGACGATGTCACGTTAAAGGATCTGAAAGATCAACTGAATGAAATCAATCAAGGACTCAACTCAGAAGACGCAATGAGGATGAAAGACGTTCAATATGGACGTTTCAGGTTATTGTAGTCCGACAAGATAATGCTCATTGACGACGACTGCGTAAGAACCATGTTCTCCATATTTCGTCAGCACCGCATGTTCCCCAGGATTGAGATGTATGCTTCATTGCTGAGATCACCTAAAGATATTCTCAAGAGTTTGATTCTACCACAAGTTTATGTTTAAGTAGCATCATTATTATGTAGTGTCTTTATTTTGTTGGAATTTAAGTTTAATTCATGGAAGTTTGCTGAGAATGTTGGTATTAAAGTGTCTTATACTTAGGGTAAAAGTTTGTAAGTCTATTTGAAAACTCAAAAGAATAAAGAGAATAATACAACATATATTTTACCAAATCAACTATATAGGTTTTCACATCGAATTCCTTCGTATAAGATGAGTGTGACGAAAGAGAATGCAATTCTAAGATGTTTTTTGTGCTTGATCATACTCATCTGTCAATTGAAACTTGTCAGTTGGCACGACAATAAGACTAAGTTCAAAAGAATGTATAAGAATGCATTCTTTTTTGTCATGATACATCTTATACAAGGGAATTCGATGTGATAATCTATAAAGTTGATTTGGTAGAATACATGTGTTGTGTTCTCTTCATTCTTTTGAGTTTTCAAATAGTCTTGCAAATGTTTACACTAAGTATAAGACACTTTAATACCAATATTTTGAGCAAACTTTCAAGAATTTAATTTAAACCCAACATCATGATAATACCACGTATTTATGTAGAATTTAATGTAATGTAACAATTTCTTTAAAAGTAATTAAATTTGTCATATGAATTGAATTTATCTTGTTTAAAATGTATTGACAATGATTAAATGTGGTAAAATGCAGTTAAAATGCACCAAAAGTTATAAAAAAATGCAAAAAAAATTGAAGAAAGCAACACAACGGTAGTTAACTACCGCTGACCTCAGTGATAGTTAACTACTGTCAGTTTCTCAACGGTAGTTAACTACCGTTGGGGAAATTTCCATGTGTTTTTAGGAAGTTTCTGATGTGAGAAAAGCAATTTTCAAAAACGTTTCATCTCACCGATGCTCTCCACCATAGCACGCAGATAGCTTCTAAGAAGAGCTTCACCTCCATTCACTAAATTATCGACTTTCTTGCTGTCACTTTCAAAAATCACGGAACAAAATAAGTAATATTTACTTTTAATTTTTATATTTTTTTCAAGTAATTTAGTGGCTATGATATATCTTTAAGGTGAATAAATGAGGAATTTAAGGTTTGAACCCCGACTCATGCATGTATAATGCAATATTGTCCCCAAAATATGCTTATACAACACAATTTCTCTACCAACTGTGATATACTCACATAGACAATTACTTTTACTATTTATAGTATATTATGAATTTAACTTTTTTTTGTAAGACAAAATGACAAATAACGAGTAAATAGGCAATTACCCTCCTGAAATTGTAAGTTTCGTCAATTACCCTCCTGAAATTAACAAAACTTCAATTACCCCCCTCCCATGAAATTGCACAACATTAATCATTTACCCCCTCAGTCAAATTCTTTTGTTAGTCAACATGACGTTTTGCAAATAACCCCTGAAGTTTTGCAGTTATATGCAAAATGTTCCCTGAACTTGAAAAATTATATTTTTTTTTTCTTATATTTAAAAGTGACTGCATTATCACTTAATTGTGGAGCATATTAGCTAAGTTTTGACGGTATACAACCATATAATATGGATGGTATATATCTAAAGCATCCAAAGACATAGGGCTCCAACCTTAAATATTATATTTCAAAAGTCCAGTAACTAACTATTGATTTTTTTTCCCTTAAAGAAAGCTTTTTTTTTAAGGAAGTACCAATAAAATGTACATTAGTTATTTTTTTTTTTTTATGTTTACATGCAAAAAAAAAAACAACAGTAAATTGAAATTTACTTGGATAAGAACAATAAATTGAATAAATATGTTCCACAATTAAGTGATACCGCTAATATATGGTTGTATACCGTCAAATTTAACTAATATGCTCCACAATTAAGTGATAATGTAGTCACTTTTAAGGATAAGTAAAAAAATTATAAATTTTCAAGTTCAAGGTGCATTTTGCACATAAGTGCAAAACTTCAAAGAGGTATTTTGCACTATGAATTTGTCGGACGGGGTAAATTGATTAACGTTGTGCAATTTTAGGAGGATAATTGAAGTTTTGTTAATTTCGGAGGAGTAATTGATGAAACTTACAATTTCAAGGGGTAATTGCCTATTAACTCGACAAATAACCTTTGAAATTTACACATGTAAGTGTAGAGACCAAAATTCAAACTCCAATTACGATGTTCAACCTAGCAATTTCGACGCTTTTGTTAGTCGAACTAATAAACAGTGGAAAAAGTAAACATACGACGGTAAAACTGAAGCAACTTACGTAGACACAGCCCCAAGATAATTTATTTGGATACTTAAAAGAGAAATTATGTTAGGCGATATGACTAAAATATTTATCTTTAAAATTTTATCATTGTGTGCCTAAATACTTTTGATTTAGAGTTGTGCTCTACCAAGTATTTCTCGTAAGAGTGTGTTAACTCTAGATATAGTAAACTATGTGTCTTACATTTATCATTTACTTAGCGGAAATTTGGAAGATGGTGGTATCAACTGGTTTGCAAGTTTGGCAAATTGAAAACTTGGAAATGGAGGAGCTATCTCTTTTCGGAAGGATGCTTGGATTGGAGACACGCCGTTGAAATCAAGGTTTCGAGAATTGTTTTTGATCTCAAGTGACAAAGAAGGAAAAATAGCTAATGTGGGTACTTTGAATCATAATGGTTGGGTTTGGAACCTATCTTGGAGCAGACCTTTGGAGGAAGCAGAGTCTGATATGCTTTCTGATATATATGCTTCTCTTTCTCTTTATAAGTTATGCTTCACCTGATGAAGGACTAGAAGACCGAATCAAATGGCTGCCTGTCTTGCACCAATAGTTAGTGGATTTAGTTATAGTTAGTATTACCTCTACTATTAGTATCTGTAATTACCAATTGCATTATACAATTTCTTTCTTTCTATTTCTATACTACCTCTCAAAGAAAAAGAAAAGGAAACATTAATTTAACACTTGCAAATTTAAAAAGGAAAACAAAAGTTAAAACCCTACAAACTTGAACCAATTGGTTTGGATGAAAATGAATACACATATTTATTTCCTCTTTACTCTTGTTGGTTCATGGCTTCACATATAGCTAATTCTATTTTCTCTTGTTGATCCATTGTATCACAAAGAACAATCCCTTTGGTCTCTGGTAAATAGAAGAAAGTAAAATTGGATAACATTATAACAACTCCAAACACTCCATAAGAAAACATATTATTGTTCCTCCCTGCAGATATCAAAAAGGGACAAAATATGCAACCAAACACTGTTGCTTGTCTCACCAACGACGTTGTTGTATTTCTCACACATGTTGGAAACAACTCTATAATGTATATGAGAAACACATTATAAGCCGTACTAGCACCAAAAAATGCAATCATTGCTAACACCACTTTAATTGTTGGTACACTATTTTCCACGACAACACACATCACACAACAAATTCCACTTAAGATTGAGAAAAAAATAATTGAATGTTTTCTTCCATAGTTTTCCAAGAAATATATTGCTACGCAACATGGTATTTCCATTGAAGCACTAAAAACTACAGCCAAATAAATGTTGAACCCTAAATTTCCAACGGCTAGTGGCATACCATAATAAACCATTCCACTTCCAATACCAAGAATCATAACAGCTATCATTCTTATAAGAACCCATTTTTTATGAAACAATTTTCCTATTGAAGAGTAATGGTGAAAAATTGAAACTTTTTCTTTTGTGGGCGGTTTTGGTAAACTTGAAGCTAGATTAATGTTATCATTATCAACACTTTCTTCTGATGAAACTCTATTGAGCATTTTCAGAATTTCTTTCTCTCGACCTTGCATAACAAGCCACCTTGGCGACTCGGTAACGAAGAAATAAGCAATGAAGGAGTAACATATAGTAGGGATTGATGACCAAAGGTAAAGAGATTTCCACGAAGAGTTTCGGTTAATATAAGCAAAACCGGGTAAAGACATGTACCCCATTGTGAACGTAAAATACTCAACAATTCCAACTCGGAATCGCCATTTGGCGCTAACTTTCTCGGTAAGCAAAACAAGAACACATGTACCGATCGAGGATCGCCAAAAACCAATCAAGAATTTCAATGCGGAGTAAATCCAAACATTGGTGGATAAGATTATAAACATGGAAGTTATTGACATTGAGACACAAGAAAATATTAGCACTTTTTTTCGACCGAAAGACGAGTCAGCTAATGCTGCAAGAAAGGAAGAACCTAGAAGACAACCTATGAAGAAAGAAGATTGTGGTAAACCTATGACGAATGTGCTAGCACATTCAAGATTCCAATGAGAAATGATTGTGTTTGAAGAGTGTGTGTCCCAAGACCAAGAAGATCTTGGGAGTTTGCAAATATCAGAGGATGAAGAACATGATGAATTTGTGTTTGTGTTTGTGCAGTGCCATTTTGGGTAATTATCAGTGTAAATGCTTATGAATGATTGTTGTGCATCAAAGAACATTGCTATTGCTACAATAACAGCTTGTAAGAAATCCATCCACCCAAAATTTGATAAACTTTTTTCTATGATTTCATCCCATGTTAACCTTGGTTTATTTTCTTGCTCAATATTGGAATGAGATTCGGATACATTAATTCGCACTGAACCTTCCATTGTTGTTGCTAATGTTTGTGTGTGTTTTTGTTATGTTTAAGGTTAAGGATTGTGAGGGATGATTGGGGTGGTTTTATAGTGCACAAGATAATAATATATTAACAATAAGATATATAATATATTTTCACCTAACAATGTCAAAGATATAGAATATATTAACCGGTGCTAAGATTTATTGAGGAATATATATGGACCGGTACTGTAAATAATAATGTTATGGTATGGTGGATATTAGATATGGACCCCAAATATAGGGACCGGCGCTAATAATATAGTGTTATATATGTCAACATTACAAAATCCACCTATGTCACAAATCTTTTGCTTTATCTTCTTCTACAAGACTAGACTATTTGGTCAAGGTATTGTTATAGACATTAGACACCAAGCAGGATAAATATAACCTCAATAATATGTTACGTATCCTAGCACTTTTATGGTGGGTTAATCTCGAACGCTTCACCAAAGTTGAATAACTGATTTTCAACCAAATAACTTCTAGGAACCAGCAAATTACAATACAATTGATACTTCGAAGTTTACAAAACTCATATAAAGGCTGCATTAATAATTTGTGTTTAACCTTCGTAGATAAAATTAATTACATAAAGATATATTGTAACCAATATGTATTTAAAATGTTTAGGATTTGGCCTTGCGTTCATTCAACATCTAACATCGTGGATCTTTTTCATCAGTTTAGTATCTCTTCAGGTTATGTTAAAGCAAGATGTTCTTTCATACATTTGATATGGTTTGCTAGCTCTTGGATGATTTGGAAGGAAAGAAATGATATGCTTTTTCGTGGTAAAGAAAATTCTCCTATTCAACTTTTGGAGAGTATTAAGCTTCTTTCCTTTTGGTGGTTTAAAGTCAAATTTAGTGTTTTTCAGTATAGTTTTCATAATTGGTGACAAAATCCTTTTCGATGTTTGGGTATTTGCTAACTTGTGTTTCTTTCTGTTGAACTTGTGTTGTATTTTTTGCTTTCTTCTCTGATACATCTTGTGCTGAAAAAGACAGACTACTAGTAGTAATATATCTCATTATAGTAATAAACAGTAAGTTTAAGACAAATAATTTAAAGCAATGATAGGTTGACACCCTTAATGCAATAGTCTTCCAGTTTTATCCTGAAATACTGCTATATTTTTTTATAGAGGAAAAACAAGAATACTGCAATATCTTTTTTTAGGCAATTTGCTTTTAGGATATTAAAAAAGAAATTGAAAGGATATGTTAAATAAATTTGTTATAATCGGCTACGTCCTTTGATTTTGATTAGAGTGTGAATTAACTATTAAGTAAGCTGGCTGGTTCATCAGCATTTGTCTTTTAGTTGCTAGCTCACAGTTGAATGAATGAATTGAAAGGGATGGATTATGCCTTTGACATATTTATTTTTTGTATTATGGCTGCTGGGTCGTTTTACCATTATGTCAAAACTTGTAAAATGATTAGAATATCCATTTAACATATAATAACCCCTTCATTTTTTTGAATGTCGTTATAAAATAGTAGCATCAAATAAAGGAATTTAATATTTGAGACTATTTTTTCTATTATACCCTCTCATTTTGATCAATCAATAAATTTTTATTTTTTGCACATACTTTTTCTTTTCAATAAATTTAATGTACTATTTTTCTCTCATAACAAACACAATTATTAATTATCGTTCCTCTTTTCAACAAATTTCTATTTTCTGCACACACTTTATGTGTCTCCCATAACAAACAATTGTCGATAACATTAATTAGTTGAAATTTTGTTATAAAAAAATGTCATGAATTTTAAAAAGTATATATCTTTCTCTCAAAAAAAATGTAAACAAACTTTGTGTTTGTGGAGCTTTAAATTTTCCTTCAAGATATAAAATTTCTCTCATGAACCCACTTGGGTTGGTTTGGTGGTATTGGCTTGGGACCTGGGAGTGTGCTCATTCTCAAGGTCTCAGGTTCGATTCCCTCCGGTGCTAATTTAGGTGGACTAGATTAGCTTCTTCAAAAATTAAATAAAATTTCTCTCATACGAAAATTCAAAAAATAAAATAAAAAACTATAAATAGTTTCATGGGAATTTTAAATTTGCACATAACAAAAATAAAACTTTGCTTAAAAAAACTAGAATTTCCAAATGTATACCATTACTAAAAGAATAACTAAAACTATACCCTTACACCGTCAAACAACAATTAAATAGAAACATAAAACTTATACTCAAACGACACATAAAAAGAAGAAATGAAGGGGTAATTCCTAATCCCATTGAAGATGTGGTGAAACCTGAGGATCATATGAGATATGATGACCTTTTACCTTATATGTCCCTATATCAAATTGGCATGTCTACATAATAATAAATAATGTTGTGAAAGTGACTCAAAATTGAGTTTCTGGAGGTGCTAATTCAGTGGTCGAATTAGCAAAATCGATGGCCAATTTTGCTATGTTTTTTTTGCCTTTGGTTCGACATTTTCCGGTGGCCGAATGGTGCAATTCGGTGGCCGATTTTGACAGCAATTGAAACATATTTTTGGGCTTAGATTTGTTCTAGTTTTTTAGGATACTTTTACTATATATATATATATATATATATATATATATATATATATACCTTGTATAAAAGTAAACCTTGAGATAGAGGGGGTTGAAAGCAAAGGTTTAGAAGTCAACAAGAAAACTAGGGTTTGTATAGAGTTTGCTCTTGGAAACAAACACTAGGGTTGAGGTTGATTTACCTTGGGAAACACTATTAGGATTGAGTCTCTTGGTCACGGGAAGAGATTGAGACTTTGGGTAGAATTAGACGGGAGACTTATTCTTGTAACACATTGATATCTCTTTTGTAAGACTTATCCGGTGGCCGATTTTTCTCTGTTTCTTTTTTGGCCTTTGGTTCGACATTTTTCGGTGGCCGAATGGTGCAATTCGGTGGTCGATTTTGACAGTAGGAAAAAGAATTGAAACGTATTTTCGGGCCTAGTGTAGTTTGATACAAGGATCTTCGAGAAGACGGAAGACATTCCGATGGCTGAAGAGGTTAAGGTAAGTACTTGTGGAACTACCTAAAATTCCTTGAGTAGTTTGGACACAAAGATCTTCAAAAGGGCGGAAGACATTCCGATGGTTGAAGAGGTTAGGTGTAAACTTGTGGAGCTACATGGTGTAGTGGGAAGGAAGGGAAAGGGCAGCATGGTAGTTGATGTTAAATTGACATCATCATTAATTTAGAGTCAAGGTGGAGAATGTTGTAGTATGACTCAAAATTTGATGGATGGAGAATATTGTTGCTTAAAATATAAAAGATTTGTTTCAAATATATTTTGTGCTGAAAATATATATATATATATATATATATATATATATATATATGAACAATAAATATATTTTTGTATCGTATGAAGGACGATTTGATGCAAATATATTTTGAAAGGGAATATTATATTTTTAATGCAAATATTCTTTCAGTGAAGGAGATAAAAAAGAAACGTATCTTGAGTGTGATATTCGTTCCATATTTATGAGTTATATTTTACTATAAATATAGACCTTTGTCATACCCCAATTTTTGACCCAAGATCCCACGGACACGCGTCGTTTAACGCTGATCAGTTCTCGACTTTTCAGTGAAAAATTCGGCATAAAGGTATCTTAAAATACCTCATGTTTGGTTTCGTGTCGGGCCATCTTCTCTCTTTATTTTGTTTATATTTTATAGTTTTCTTTAGTTTTTTTATTATTTGTTATTTACTTGTCAATTTCCATCTTTTATTTAATTTTATAATTTTTATTTCTAATTTTTTATTTTTTTTAATTAGTCATTTTACATATTTTATTTTGGTCATTTTTTTTTATTATTTGTCCAAGTAAAAAAAAAACAAAGTGTCAATAGGTCCAAAAATAAAATGTCCAAGGTCTAAAAAAAAACTTTCAAGTCAAGTGTCAACTTTAACATTCCTTTTTCAAAATTCACCATAATTGTCCATCATTTCCATTAAACCAATTTTCCTTTTTACATCAACCTCCTCACCTATAAATAGAGCCCTCATTCCACACAATTTCACACACAAAAACTTCTCTTGAGTTGTCAAAGAGTTTTTCTCTCTTCTTTCTCCCTTAGCTTGTGTTTACGAGCTATTCTTTTTCTTCTCCCTCCTTTTTCTGTCCCTTCGGAAAAGTCCCTTCGGAATTTTTGTCCCTTCGGAATCTTGGTCCCCCTCGGTAATTTTTGTCCCTTCGGTTGTCCCTTTCTTTTATTTTCTTGCATTTTATTTCTTTTTAGCACTTTTGCATTTTTATTTTATTTCTGTTTAGCATTTTAATTATTGTTATTTATTTTCCAGCAATTAGAATGTATTTAAGTCCAATGTAAATATAAATGAGAAAAGTGTGCGTGTGTGTGTCCTTTTATTTCTTTACGGCCTTATATATATATATCCAAAAATGCAAAAAATTAGATTAGGGATTTTGTGGTGATCCAACGTCACTACAAAAATCCACGCGCTTTTATTTTTATTGCTCCGTTAATTTAATTTTCATTTATTATATAAAAAACAACAAAAACATGCAAATAATCATAAACTCACAAAAAATTCTTTTCATAATAAACCTTGATTTTCAATCAAGTGACGTTCCATTTTCATTTGTTTTTTTAAATCAAATTTCAATCCATTTAAACATATTCAAGTCATTTTCTTTAACATAGAAAACACAAACAAATTCTATTTTTGCCACTTTGGCTTTTACATTTTAAAACCTTTTTCAAAACTAATAAAAAATACAAAAACAAATCAAACGTCAATTTCAACCCCGAACTACGAGGTTTTGATCCCTCACGGGTACGTAGGCAAAGGACCTTGTCCTCTCAAATCAATAAAAAATGTAGATAATAGGCTTCTCTCTTTTCTTTTATCATTCTAATTCCATTTTTAAAAGCAAGCAAGTTTATAGCACAAAAATTAAATAAAATCAAGAGGTTCTCATAGAGTACTACGAACATAAAGGGTGCTAATACCTTCCCTTTATGTAACCAACTCCCGAACCCTTAATCTTATAAATGTGGTATTTGAACCTTTTTCCACTTTCTTTTGAAAAATTAAAAGTTCAGTCGTGAAATAAAAAATGAGTCAAACGCTAATCAAATAGCATTGATCTCCGAAAAATGACGCGACAACCTTGTATCAGAGTAAACCTGGAGATAGAGGGGGCTGAAACAAGGGTTTAGAAAGACAACAAAACTAGGGTTTGTATAGAGTTTATCTCTTGGGAACAAGCACTAGGGTTTGAGTGTTGATTCACCTTGGGAAACACTATTAGGATTGAGTCTCTTGGTTACGGGAAGAGATTGGGACTTTGGGTAGAATTTTGTAAAGTTACTCATCATTATAGTGGATGCTGCTCTCTCCCCAGACTAGGTCAGTTTTTGACCAAATTGGGTAAACAAATTATTTTGTGTTCTCTCTTACTTTTCTCTCGTTGTTTTCTACTTTTTCTTGTGTTTATAACTTCCATACACTTTATTTTGATTGCTTGATTATTACTTGCTCTACACATCAAGTATTTTATTGGTGTTTCTCTAAAAAAAAAAAAAGTAATTTATTGGTGTGATTTATATCGAATTCACAACAAATAGAATCTTCCTTTATACAACCAGAGAAGTACGAAGTTGATGCACAAATTGAATCATTCTCTCCCACATACAAAACATTATCTCCAAGACTCTCAAGTTTTAACATTTGCTTAACTTTTCCACTTTGAGCATCAAATTCCAACTTGCACACTTCAAAACATATGGTAAAATTGTTGTACTCAAAACTCAAATCCCTTTTCACCAGCCACAAGTCTCCCTCTAATAACTTCACAAGATAACCTTTAAAGGTTCCATGAAAAACAATGTCGTTGCTTGGAATTATCGTCTCCACGCCATAATGGTCGTCTGAATCAAGATAGAAGGACACTATACCGTGATAGTGACTTACACCATATACTAAACCTTTGTAGAACATAACATCCATAAAGAATAAACAGTTTCTTATATAAGTCCAACATATTTGGCCTGCTTTTATAAAAGCAAGACTAGAAGATTTGTGAATTGCTAGAACCACGTAATCATTTGGTCTTATTATAGGGTCAGCAGAAAGATTAACCTTTTTCACAACATGGCAAGAACTTTTATAAGCATTGAGGGGTGGAAGACTAATATGAGCAACATTCTTAAAAGGATTCAATATAGTTATGACATGATTTCTTTCTTCTAATGCAAGCCATCCATGACTATATCCGCAACAAATAATTTTGTAGTTAATAATTGGAAATAATTAAATGCATACATTCTCTTGGCTGGGATGCTATACAAACAAATGTTTGTTCTTGGGATCATTAGAATGTGTAGTACAAGTTCTGAACTGCTGATTTTGATGGTTAAACTTTGCAACTGATCGTCAGTTCATGCACACGACACCGAACCAAACATGATCTATTCGTTCTTCTAACTTGTCAAGAATTAAACCTAGTGCAAGTGCTTCTAAATTTGCCCAATCTGGTTTCATTCTGTAGAATATAAGTAGAACTAATGATAAGATAAATCTATGATGATAAGATTGTGTTATGGCTTATTCAACCCTAGAAACCCTACTTATTAGTGGACAAATGTCTCCCACTTATAAACATATTTTTAGGTTATATCACATTCAATGTGCAACTATTAACAATAATTAATATAATAATTGTCTCAATAATCAATCTAGATTTTTCAAATAGCTGTTTTTTCTAATGTGCAAGAGTAAATCAATCTTGTAGCTCGTATGTTTGTTTTCTACTATTAGATCAATAAGTCACATCATTTCTCATTTGATCAAATGATGACATTGACGGGACTTATAGTTCCAACCAAGGAAACAAATTAATGCATGAATACGACTTATGCACCATAGAATTGACATTAATATCAACTACAAATTAGGATTTTTTTTTCCCTTTCAAGATATTAGTTAATAGTTGCATTATTTATTATATAAAAAAAAAAGATATTAATAGTTGTGATTGTAGTCTAGCTGTGGTTTAGATTTTGTATTTAATATTAGCAAAGTTGTGACATCATAGGAAAACATGAGTTTTTATGGGTTGTTTTTCTTTACTATTTATGTGTATGTGCGTGCTAATAGACTTGATAAGTGTGCATGTACGCATCATATATGCAAAAAACAAATTCTATCGTCTGAACTCTGAATGAAATTAAAATACACCTAGAATTCATAGAAGTATGTGTAATTTACCTCTTCATAGTGAAAATATGTACTTCACCTTGATGCTCACTTTATAAGATAAGTGTCGTCGCAGTATTATAGTGAATGAATATGACTTATACCTCTTATGAACTCCTCTCACTACTAGAAATCAGCGAATTTCCTGCGGATTTTCCCAAGGAAAGAATTTTGCTGCTGATTTTGTTACTAGAGGGTGATTTCCGGCGGATCCTGTTTTGGCAGGAAAATCCTAAGGTAATACCATTTTTTCCTGAGGAACTTCCTGCGAAAGAAATATAGATAGTTTTTTGACATCGTCTGCGGATTTACGTGCGGAAATTTCGTAGGAAACAGCTATCTTTATTTTTTAATTTTCATATGTGTTGAATCAGAACTACTCTTTTGATGTGTTCGTATTTATTTTGATTTTGAAATTGATGTGTAAACATTGCTGCATTTCTTTAGATACTGGTGTTGTTGATATTATTGATGTGTAACCATGAGCTCAATTAAAGACCTCCAAATTGGTTCCTGTTGATGTTTTGTACCATTTGTAATAAAAAAAAAAAAAATGAAATTGACGTGTAAACATTGCTGCATTTCTAGAACATTGTTGAGTTAGTTCATGCAAATTAGTGTTAGTGTGATTTACATGTAGGCTTTGAGTAACTTTTTTTGGATATAGATGAACTTGTTTTGTATTTTTGTTCTTATTTTCACGTTCTGCATTTCTAATTTCAGCCAACTTTGATTCCAACTATTTCTGATATTGAAGGATCTGTCTTTGTTTTCAAGAGGTAATCACCACAAACACACTTTGAATTTCTTTTTCAAGGTTTATGTTTTTACTTCTTAGTGCCTGTGTGCTGACCTAGATTTTACCTTTGATTCATTAATAGCTTTTTGATTAGTGAAGGTAGCTTCACATTGTTCAACTTTGTTATTTCCAGGTGTGTACTCTCTTTAACTGTTGAGTATGGCTGGAAGTTTTTGTCCTGCAGGTGTTTGTTTTATGTCTAATGAATTGGTAAGAACTTTTTTTCTTGTAACATTTTAATCATTATAGTTTCCTATGCAGCTGGTATCACCTATTGATTTTGAAGTATTGTGGGAGGAAAATGGCTGAGTCGGTTTCACTGTCCATCTAAATACCATGTTATACTTGTTGGTCATAAGTATAGCACTTAGTGGTAACTTGGTTTCCTTTAGACATCCCATCAATTTTTAATTTAACCTTGCCTATTTATGAATAATGGAAGAAATGTGAGGTATAAAAGTGTACAAAGGAATTTGAGTGAGTGATGTATTATTTATCTTGTTTGGAGAAAAAGAAGATTAAGTGAAAGGTACTTGTTTTTGGTTAAAAAATCAATAAAGGGAATGAAACATGTGACCGGCAAACTTTTTACTTCACTGGTAGAGTCTGTCTTGGTCTACTTCCATCTAGTGAATGCAGCCGGGTCACCGCTGTGAGGCCTTTAAGGTAATTGAGATACTGATACATACCTTACAAGTTACAATTCAACAGACTTAGCTGGTGTTTCTTTGTTGTCCGCATTTAGCCATCATGAGAATCTATAAATTTATTATGGTTCATATCACATCCGGTAACTTGCCTGGTTGAAATCTACGTACATCACTGATTGCTAGCCAACTTTATGACTGTTTTACTTCTGTTGATGGTAAGTAAATCTTCCAAATCTGAGTTGATATACCAAGCATGTGTTCCAGATGGGGCAATGGAAAAATTTCTGTTTGTTTATTAGTACTAGCTGAATTTGCTCATATTTCACCTCATTCATATTCATGGAATCAATATTGCAGGAAAGAAGGTGGAATCATAGACGTTCACGGACAGATCATGTATCAAAGTCAAGTATTTTACTCCCTTGTGAAGGTCCACAAGAGAAAACTCTGCTGTAAGAATCCTAAACTGTCAAATTCAAATAAATAATTTTTATCTTATTGCTATTTAAGGATTTGCATTCTGGGATTCAGATATACGGACTATGTTTTTGTAAATGAGACTGAAGCAATTGGGTAGGTGGTTCATGTTTCTCTTCCGACACATCTTTAAATTTGGAGGATAGCACCTTTTCCGACACATCTTTATATCTGGAGGATAGCATAATGACCATATGGCATAAGGGGAGTGGGGGGGAAATGATTTAGTAATTATATGGAGTATATTAGGTGGTGTAATTAGTGGAACAGACTTGAAGAAATTTAGTAATCATAAAAACTGATCCAATTTTGATATTTGACTTTACTATGTGCGTGTGTAAATGTGGTTTCACTACTCCAAAATAAGCCTCTTATATTGGTGTTTTTGATACAAATAACAATTTGTTTAACAAATTTCCAAAGTAAACCTCTTATACTGATGTGTTTGATAATTTATTTGAAGCATTTCTTGTTTTCTCTTAATAGTTTGTACTTCGTCTTATATGGATTTTTTTCCTTGTGTTCATTGTTTGTTCCAGGTGTTAATGTTAAGTGCAGGTACATACATGATAAAGATTTTGGTAACCAAAGAAAAGAACACCTTGGAGTCCGATGTCTATGAGACAAGTAGTAAGGTACATACTGTTTTTTTCTTTATGTTCGGGGAATTAAGTTTATTTTCATGCTTGTTGCATGCCTCTGAAAGCGATTAGCATAGGTGTACTGTTATCACAAATTTCTGCCTATGCTAATCGCTTTCAGAGGCATGCAACAATGACTGTTTCATTTTCATAGATTAGTAATCTTCTTGTAAAGAGCTTGTTTTCTACAATATGCAACAATGTATTTTATGTTAAGACCTTGTATTGTCACACTTTCTACGTATTTTATTGTAAATTGGAGTGTGACAATAATGAATTTTGTGTTGTGATGTAATTCTTACTACTTTTAGTCAAATATATTGGTCTAACAACCATTTTAAAGCTTACTTCAATTTTATATAGTTATTGAATCTTGATATCTTAGTATAATTTCATTAGGATATTTTCTTATGATGGTTATTAGATGCCCGATGATCTTCTCTTAGGAACGATTGTTACGTTGTATGTAACATTTCCTGTGGATTATCGGCGGAAAGATCTTTTGCCTGAGGATTTATCTGCGGAACATTTTATGCTGCGGAGTTTCCTGCGGTATTTGCTGCTGAATTACCTGCCGTATGTTTGAAGGAAACGTCACGGGTAGAAAAGAATTCCTCTTGCTCTGACCAAAATTTTCCTGCGGATTTGTTTCACTTTACCTGAGGAAATTTCCGCAAGTACGTTTCCTGCGGTTAATAAATCCTCAGGAAGCAATTACCCACGAAGGTATTACCTGGGAACTTGAATCCTTGGCAAACTCCGCAGGAAACAGGTTTTCTGCGGAAATTTCAGCATTATCCGCAGGAAAATCGAGAGTTTCTAGTAGTGTCTTGTATACTCCATCCATTCTTTTTTAGATGTTGTTTTAGAATAATAATATAAAATTAATCCACCAATATATATCCTCCCGGAAAAGCTTGAACGTGTCGAGCAGAAGTCTTTCCAAAGCCAAGTATGGTTAAGCTTCTTGTCCCACCTCCTAATGGAAAGTAGGTCTTTTTGTCCGACATGCCTAGAGAGCCTCTGACTACACTTCATGCCAGATCCTCGCTTGGGTTATCCTTGATAATTTTTTCTAAGCATTTATAGTATTTTTCACACACTTTATCATTCCAATAAATTTAACATGATATCTTTCTTTCATAACAAACAGTTGTTTGTTACCGTCTTTCCAACAAATTTATATTTTCATAAACAAATAATTTAGTTATTGTTTCTTTGACAAGAAGAGGTTCTCATAAGAGGACCATGGCACTTTGAAAATCACATGTTACTCTTTCATGAAGTTAAGAAGGAGATAAGGGGAGCAGATTGGTCGGTTGTTACATATGTTATAGTTTTTCTCCTTGCCAGGACTTGAGCCTTGGAATTTTAATCCCACAATTTCTTTAATCTCCTAAATCAAATTAATTCAGATGCTCATCCCTTGTACCCATGCTTATTGGTGACTGAAGCATGCCGGATGAAATCACCATGATAAAAAGAGAGGATGTGAATATGGTAGTGCTAATGTTTCAAAGGGGGAGAATTATGTTCATAGAGATGTACCTTTTCTGACAGTAGGTCCTGGTATACTAGCCTCTCGAAACAAATAACAATTTTTAGTTGAAACTGTCGAGGTTTGGGGAACCTGTGTGCAATTCCTATGTTAAAATGTCTCATTCAATTGGATGATATATATTTTAGTTTTTTCTTTTTGCAATTTTAATTCGATCAAATAGTGTAATGGAAAAGCCCTACGCCTCTTACTTATTATTAATTCAATTGACAACTGAGCTCGGTCCAACTATAAGGTGATATTCAAGTTGGATTCAAAGAACATTGTGGACGTTAGAAAATTTAAAGACGATGACAAATATGAACATAGGACTATTATTTTAATGATAAGGGTATTTTATCATCGTATTTTCACAACTCATTTAGAGATTTTAAAGAGGAAAGTCAATGTAGTCACTCTAATAGACTACATATATTGCTATTATGGATTGTATTATTAATGAGTAATGAATTTGCTTGGTTTTGCTTTTGTCAACCAAAAAAGAACTCAGATCGACTACAATTGTTATGAATTTTGTAAAGTTTCAAGTACGAACGGAAGTCCATCACGATATTCAAATTTATTTGATTAATTATTTAGCTTCCCATTCATCATAATGTTTGAAACAAAATCTAAAACCTAAATAAATATTTAATATATGAATAAAAAATTATGAGAAAAATTTGAAAACTCAACAAAATCACAAAGAATAGTAAAGAAAGACGTTAATAATTAAACCACTAATCCCATTGGAAATTTGGTAAAACCCAGAAAGGTGGTGGGTGCTGCTTGTTGAAGAAATGATTGTGAAGATTATGATGATCAAAGGTTCCATCTCTTACATTATATATCCCTATATGAAATGGACCGCAAGTTACACAATCTAGCTTGTTTGCATTAATACCGTCAGTGTAATAAATTGAATCTTTTTTCAGACAACCAGAGAAGTATGAAGCTGATGCAGAAATTGAATCAGTGTCTCCCAAGAACAAAACATTGTCTCCAAGACTCTCAAGTTTTTGCATTTGTTTAAACTTTCCAGTCTCAGCATCGAATTCCAACTTGTACACATGAAAATCACCCTTAAAAGTAAAAAATCTTTTCACTATCCACAAGTCTCCCTCTAATGACTTCACAAGATAACCTTTAAAGCTTCCATGAAAAGCTATGTCCTGAATTGGATTTGGAGTTATCCTCTGATAATGACCAGGATTAAAAGATACCATACCGTGATATTTACTCGCAGCATAAACTAAACCTCCATAGAACATAACATCCATAAAGGAAACACGCCAGCTTGAGAACCATAAATAAGTCCAGCATGATCGTCCCGCTTTTATAAAAGCAAAACGTCCATAAATGTTAGTGTGAATTGCCACAACCATATAATCATTTGGTCTTGTTATAGGATCAGCAGAAAGAGTGACCTTGTACCCGACCTCAGTTATACTTGTATATGATCGATCGAGGGTTGGAAGACTAATAGGAGCAACATTCTTTAAAGGATGCAATAGTGTTATGGTATGAATTTTATCTATTGTTGCAAGCCAACCATGGCTAAATCCACAACAAATATGGTAATAATAAGAATTTGGCAATTTAAATGGATACATTTTCTTGGCTGAAATGCTATACAAACATCTTTCTGTTCTTGGGATCATTAGCATGGGCAGTACATGACTTCTGAATCCCTTATTTTGATGGTTAAACTTTGCAATTAATCTCCAATTCTTGCACACGCCACCAAAACAAATGTGATCTATTTGTTCTTCCAACTTATCAAGAATTAAATCAAGTGCAAGTGCTTCCAAATTTGCCCAATCTAGTTCAATTCTAACCAATATAACAAGAACAAACTATATAAGATCTACAAATTTGCCCCTAACTATAATTTGTACCAATTTGGTCCCCTATGTTTTGTTTTGTTACTAGTTTTAGTCCTTCTTGTTAGTTTCTCTTTAAAAAAACGTTAACTTATGTACCAATTTGGTCCTCTATATTTTGTTATGTTACTAGTTTTAGTCCTTTCTGTTAATGTTTTTTTGAGAGAAACTAACAGAAAGGACTAAAACTAATAACGGAGCAAAACATAAGGGACCAAATTGATACAAATTATAGTTAAGGAGCCAAAATGAGACAATCAATTAAGTTAAGGGATCGGGTGATTGAATAAGCCAAAAATAAATAAGGAATCGGTTATAAAAAAATTATTTTTCATAACATAAGTTTTTTTTTTGGATAATTTAAAAACATAAGTTAAACACATTTAAAAGTGATAATGACACAAAATTATAATAATTCTTGCTAACATGGATCATAAGGACATTAATCAAGGAATCCATTATAAGAAAATTATATTATTTTTTTTGGTTACATAAGAAAATTATATTTGAAAACATAAGTTTTTTTTTTTGAAAGGTTTGAAAAAAAAAATCATAAATTAAAACACATGTAAAAGTAATAATTAAACAAATTTCTATGCAAAAGGTACCACTTTTTATTGTTTAAATAATGCTCTAACGATACTTATTAATATTTCTCAATGTAAATTTACCAAGAATTTCAAATAAATGTCCTACAATGGTTTTTTTTAACCTTTTGGTTTTTAAAGAAGAAACCTTGTTAATTTGGAGTTTGATTGTAATGGAAATAAATAATGGCAAAATATTATTATATCTAAGATTTTCTTTTTTTGAGAGAATTATATCTATTATAACTCGAGTTTCTCCAATTTGTATTTAAATAACATTTACTAATCATTTAAGTTCAATCCAATTTCTACAATCAATATTTAGGATTAAAAAAATCGTGGTTTCCAATTTATATGAATGAAAATCAAAATCAAATTTCAATGGACTAAAACTAAATACATTTATTTTATATGAAGGTAAAATATATTTAACCTATGTACAACTTTTATCCATAAATGAGTGAGATTTTAATTTTGATTACGATAAAAAAAAACAAAGAGAAATCCAATATTAATGATAGTTAACTCAAGTAACTTGGAAAAAGTTACTATTAAAGATTGTGGTTTTTCTTCAACTATTCACTATGATATAAGAGTTGAATATGGGATGGAGACAACAAAGATGAGCTTAATGACCACTACTAAAAAAGCAAAAATTAGTGAGGGAATTTTAGAGAGGGAAAACGTGAAATCCCTCTCTAATTCCGTCACTAAATTTTGCGACCAAAAAATTTGTGAGAAATTTTATTTTTTCCGTCACTAATTTCTCTCTCTAATTTTGCTTTTTCTAGTAGTGGACTGACATGATGAAGGAAAAATAATGCATTCATACACTGTGTTGTAAACTATAAAGACAAAACTGATCACAAGAAAGCGAATACAAAGTGTGGTATGAACCTTATTCTCATTTAAAACAAAACATTTAGGAAACATAAACATAGAAATCACCCATGGACATGGTTTATCATCAGTTTCTTCTTTATCTTTGCCACTTTAATTACAACTGCCACATAAATCTCGTCGGCAACATCTTCCACCCATCTGAAGTAAGCATGTCTCCAATTCTTCTTGAACCACAAAGTACCAATAACTCCCCATAAGCCAGTTGCAAACCCTAGTGCTATGACAAAGTAGAACCATACTTTTTCTACCTCATCTTCATCTCCTCCCTTTTGGTTTCACAAGTTCCATGAGAAATATGATCAAGACATTTATTTGAGAGTGGAGATCCACAAAGGTATGGGTTGTAAGCAAAACTAGACGGGTCATCAAAAGTTAAAAATTGGTTAACTTTAGGAATTGGTCCTGAAAAGTTGTTGTGAGACAAGTTTAATTGACTCAATAAATTAGTTAAAGCAGACATGGTGTTAGGAATTGTGCCTGAAAGTTGGTTACGAGACATGTCTAAGGATTCCAGTGATTTCATGTTTCCTATCAACCGAGGAATCTCTCCTTTCAATTGATTTTTTGACAAATTCAAGTTATGAAGTCCTGTCAGCAATGTGATTTCATTTGGAATGAATCCAACTAAATTATTTTGTGACAAATCCATATGGACTACAAGTTTCAATATTTTTGTATACTCAAGTTCCCTTCCTTTCACCACTTCTATGACAGCTTGATTATACCAATCAAATTCAGTAGCAGCATGAGGTTCTGCATCGAGATTTCTAAGAAACCGATTTTCCAATATCATCCCATTAAGGTTGCCTATGCATCGAGGTATTGATCCATGTAATTTGTTTCTGGCAAGGTCCAAATTTTTTAGTGATTTGAGTTGGCATAGTTGTGAAGGAATACTACCATTCAACATGTCTTGTCGCACTCTAAGAACTTTCGGTGAAGGAAATGTGTTTGTTGTCCACAATGATGGTATACTCCTAGAAAAATGATTCTCGCCAAGATCCAAAAGCAACAGTTGCTTCAAATTTTTAAAAGACTTCGGAAGCTCCCCTTTAAGGCTGTTATTGTTCAAATGTAACCAACACAACGTGGAAAGTTTTCCAAATGAGCTTGGAAATTCTCCGGCCAGTTTATTGGATGACAAATTTATCTCAGTCCATCCTTGATAACCTCCATAACTACTCATCTCATACCATCCTTGATTATCTTCCCAAACAGTTTGGAATTTCACCAGACAAATTGTTCTTTGAAATGTCAAGGTAGCTCAGTGGAGTTTGGCACAAAGAGATTGGTAACGAACCATTTAAGTGGTTATTCCTTAAAAATAATCTCCCCAAATTGGGCATTATATGACCAATATTTTTTGGAAGTGATCCACTGAGTTGATTATGGGAGAGATTCAAATATATCAAATTTAAAGGCCATCCTTTTTCTACAAACATTATTCCATCCAATTTGTTTGAAGAAATATCTAAAGTTTGCAAATTGACAAGTTGAATAAAACTTTTAGGAATGGGTCCATTAAAATAGTTGTTTGAAAGATCTAAAGAACGTAGATTTGCAAGTTTTCCTAGGCTTTGAGGAATAGAACCATCAATTTTATTAGAAGAAAGTTGTAAAGAAGTTACCTTGACGAGTTGACCTAGACTTTCAGGAACGAGTCCTTTAAAAGAGTTTTTTGAAAGATCAAGAGAATCTAGATTTTTAAGTTTACCTAGACTTTGAGGAATAGGACGATCAAATTTATTAGAAGAAAGATCTTAGGGAGTGAAATTGACAAGTTGTCCAATATTACTCGGAAGTACTCCTTCCAATGAATTATTTGATAAAACTAGCTCTTCCAACTTTGACAATTTACCTATAGACAAGGGGATAGGTCCATGGAAAAAATTTGAACTAAAATCAAGGTGTTTTAGATTTTCAAGTTGCCCCAACCAAGTCGGCATGCGATCACTGATATCATTCTCCAATAATTTCAATACCTCCAAATCATATGTAATGCATCAAGATAATTCAAAGTGTCCCATTAATTCTCCTTGAAGCTTGTTTTTTGATAAATCTAATTCATTTAGGTGGCACATGTTTATTGTGATTCATGATAGAAAGCATTATGTAAGAGTGAGTTGATTTGAGTAAAACTTAAGAAACACAAGTCTCCTCAACTCAGCAAGCCACGATGGAAGTAATGTGAAATTATTGAAAGAAAGGTCGAGTGATTCAGTGGAAGTCATGTTTCGAAAAGCCTCGGGAATTGGACCGTAAAAATTATTAAATGAAAGATCAAGAAACACAAGACTTTTTAGGTTAGTGAACAACAATGATGGACCTGAATCAAGATAGTTCTGGTGAAGATTGAGATGCACAAACAAGTTCATGAAAGCATAAGGTATTTGACCATGAAGCCCATTGTAAGAAAGGTCAAGAAGGGTAAGTTTCTGAAAGTCACTGAACCATGATGGAATATTAGTGAAATTGTTTTGGGAAAGGATAAGGGATTCAAAGAAAGTCATGTTTTGAAAACCCTCAGGAAATGGACCATGAAGGCCATTGTTTGAAAGATCAAGATGAGTAAGTTTCTAGAAATCACTGAACCATGTTGGAATGGAATTGAAATTGTTGCAAGAAAGGTCAAGTGATTCAATAGAAGTCATGTTTCGAAAATACTCAGGAATTGGACCATGTAGCTCATTGGAATAAAGATCAAGATACACAAGAGATGTCATGTTTTGGAAAGAATGACGATGAATGAGTGAATTGTCAAGTTTACAATGCGACATGGAAAGACGTAACAATGAAGGAAGTAAATTGAGTACCTGGAACAAGTTGTGTGTGTCCCTGCAGGTGGTGTCATCACTTATTTGTAATGAGGATCTGAACTCGTCATAATAAACATTGCTGAGACCAAGAAAGTGTAGATTCTTGAGATTTCCGAGATTGTTGGGAATCCTCCCGCTAAAAACCGCATAAGAGAGAGAGAGAGAGAGAGAGAGAGATACTCAAGACGTCCCATGGAACCGATGAACGTAGGAATTGGAGTACTCAAGCTGAAATTATTTCCAGTCAAGTCCAAATAAGTCAAGTATTCCAAGCGCAACAAAGATGAACTCACATTTGGAGCTGACACTACTAAGTCAGGGTTCCGGTTTCGGAGATCAAGTTTGACAACATGTTCAGTAACATTATCACAACCAATGCCTTCCCATTGGCAACAGTGAGTGCCTTTCCATGTGGAAAGCTTGTTTGATGAATCATGTGCAATAGATGCTTTGAAATCGAGAAGGGCTTGCCTCTCTTGTTCTATGCATGAAACATTTGAGTTTGCACACAAGCATATTTGTGAAATTTGAATCAACAGTATCAAAAGTACTGAACATGTGTAATATCTTCCCATTGTTTCTATTTGGAATAATTGGATGATGCTTTTCATTACACTCATACAACCTATTTTCTCTTTTACGTGTTAACCTCAGCTTTATCACGCGCAGGATGTTTTCAATGATGAAAGAAACACATTTTGTTCTTTTTTCAACCCACGAGCATGTATCACACTTTACCCATCTTTAACCTTTTTTTACCGCCATCCAAATCAAGATCATAAGCAGTCATAAGATTTTCTATCCTAAATTTAATTTTTAACCATTCAAGTGGCCCCACTTGAATTCAACCAATGTGAATTTAACTAATTACCCAAACTGGACTCACTTGACATTTTTATAGATGATTTTTATTTTTATTTGGGTCATGTTAAGGGCACAAGTTAAGAAACTAAAAAAGGAAATAATAAATAATTTTTGCATTGAAAATATAAATTATTAAACTTTTACAATAATAAATACACAAGTTCCAACAAAATATTTCTATCTTTAACTTTTTAACTTGTGCCTTGAGGCACAAGTTAACATTTCCCTTTTTATTTTGAAATTTCTATAGGTGAGTTATTGTAACTAAATATGAAGCAATTTTGAATTAGAGAATTAGGTTTTAATGTAAATTCATGGTCCCGGTCAGTTTTATTGTTGAATTGTCCGAAAATTTGAAGAGGATGACAAATAGGAATATGGACCTATTATTTATCGTCTTTTCACAACTCTTCGATAGAGTTTTTTAAAGAGGAAAGCCAATGTAGTGGCTCTCATAAGGACATGACTACATATATTACTAGTCTCTCAAATTGTGATGATGTTCTGATGCCTATTATGGATTTGATTACTAATGAATTTCATCAGTTCCACATAATAAAAAAAAAAAAAACTCAGACTACAATTGTTGTGAAGTTTGTTAAGTTTCAACCACGAACGGAAGTCATGTCCATCCCTTTACATAATCTACATGGCAATATATACCTTTGCATCAAATGAGACCAATCAGATACAAAATGAGAAAAATAGAACATGCACCCGTACATCGATGTCCAATAACACTTGAAAATCAAGCAGTTACCTAAGAAGGCAAGGTGATGATTTGTTGTTGGACGATGGTGTACTATTCTATACTATCGGTACACCTTCAATAAAATAGGATAAACTCTTACAGTTACGTAATATACAAATGAATCCAATGACATCAAATACACAATTAAATCGGTCTAATGAGTCCAACAAACTAGTTTATTTGAAAGACGTAAAATACACAATCAATTGTACCTTGTACATTTAAGTAGCAATATAATAAAAATATATAGTAAAGAAACATAAGAACAAATCAAAATAATTCAAGTTAAACCACTAATTAATTCATTGGAAATTTGGTAAAACCCAGGAAAGGTGGTGGCTGCTGCTTGTTTAAGAAATGATTGTGAAGATTATGATGATCAAAGGTTCCATCTCTTACATTATTGTCGTACCCTAATTTTTGACCAATTTATTTTTTATTTATTCGTACGTTGATCGTTTTTCAGTCGTCCGTTCGCGCGCTAATTCCCGTAATATCTGCGTTTGTTCGTATTTGCGGTCGCGGTTATTTTTCGTTCGTCGTTTATGTTTTAATGTCGCTCGCGTATTAATTTCGTAATTTTTACTCGCGTTTTGTGCGTTTTTAGTGTAGCGTAATGTTTGCGTTCGTAAAGTTCATTTTATTCACATCGTCGTTTTATTGTTTTAATTAGCGTAAAAAGCCGCGTATTTCAGTTGTATCAGACGAAATTTCGGCAGAGAGGTATTTTAAAATACCTCATTTTTTGGTTCCGACGGGACATTTTTATTATTTCTTTTATTAATTTTCGTTTTTAATTATTTAATTATTTATTTAGTTATTTCTTTTTTTCATTTATTTATTTATTGTTATTTATTTATTAGATTTTATTTTTCTTTTAAGTCATTTTAGTCCACTTGTCATTTTATCATTGGTCTGGTCCAACTTTTTCCCCAAGAAATTGCAGGGGTATTTTTGTCATTTTCAGGGTATTAGTGAACAGTACTATAAAAGTACTGTTCACGCGTCAGATTGGTCCCCCAAGTCAGAAAAGTCACAATTAAGTCAGATCAGTCAAAAAATCATCAAAAAACACCAAATAATTTTCTCTTTCCAAAATTTTGGATCAAAACTCACAAAATACTCAAGAACATGAAGAACATCACATGAACTTCATGAACTTCAAAGCTCAAAAATCATCACAACAACCATCAAACAACATTTTCGGCCAACCACCAACACCAACACAAAACCCATTTTCGGCCAACCACCAACACCAACACAAAACCCATTTTCGGCCAACCACCAACACCAACACAAAACTCCATTTTCGGCCAACCTCTAAACACCACCAAAACCCATTTTCGGCCAACCTTTAAACACCACCAAAACTCAAAGTTCGACCGAATCCGAACCAAACAAGGCAAAACCGAACCGAAGAAGAGCAAAAACGCAAGGAAAAAGAGGAAGAAAATACAAGAAGAAGAAAACGTGAATCAACACGTGAAAGGAACAAAACCGAAAGAGGGAGCCGAACCAAAGAAGAAGAAAAACAACAAGTAAGGTTCATCTTTATTTTTTTTGTGTTTATTTGTGGACTTAAATGCTAGATCTAGGTTGTTTGAAAGATGATTTGGGATTTTTGAAAGTAGATTTGTGTAGAGGAGAAGAAGACGGATGGATTGGTGTAAAAAATTTTGAAAAAAAAAAGTAAAAAAAACTCTGACGCGGCGGCGCTCCGGCCAACCACCGCGCCGGAGCTACTCCGGCCACCACCCACGGCCGTCTTCTCCGGCCAGAGCCTTTTAGAGAGAGGGGAGAGCAATTTTTTTCATGTTTTTTTTAGAGAGAGGATTGGTTTATGAAATGAGTGAAAAAGCTTTTAAAAAACCATTTTATACTCATTTAATGAGTTGGGGCGGGTCACCCATGGGTTGACCCAGTACCCGCCCCAGCTCAATTATCCATGCCCAGCCCACTTGTGCTTCTGTACTGCTTCCTGCACCCCCCATCCTTTGCTGCCATCATTTTTTTTTTTTGTAGTAACTTTGTTATTATGTAGTTTCATGCATTCTTTTCTTTTATTTATTTTTCTTCCCTTCATATGATATTTGAATATTGGTCCATGCATTATTAATTAGTGTTGTTTTTTTAAATTTTTTTATCTCATGCATTTGTAGTTCATTTAATAGTAAATTTCTATTTCACATAGTGTTAATTAGACATTTAAAAATATTTCTTTCTTTATTTTAAAAAATTCTTCTATATTTGCTTAGTTTATTTGTTTATGTTTTTTTTGTGTGTTTGTGTTTTTATTATTCATCATCCCATGCATTTTTTTTCTTTCTTTGTCATTTATTTCATTGTAATTATTGCATGATTATTTAGTTTTTCGTCATTTATTTTATTTTTAGTTTGTAATTAGGAATTTATGTAATTTATGTTTACGCATTTTTTTTCTTTTTTTTTGAGACCATAGAATGTACTTAGGGTATGTAATATGTAACTGGCACACACACTGACACGTGCACCGACACACCACTTTATTTATCGCTTTACGCTATTTTATTTTTTATTCCGTCGTTACGCGATTTCGTCGTTAGTTTAGAAAAATATTTTTCTTCAAAAATCAAAAAAAATCAAATTCAATTTTCTTTTAAGTAAATCTTGGTATGTAATTCAAGTATTTTTCCTTTTATTTTCTTTAATCAAATGTTAATTAATTTAATATCCACATTAGACATGGATTTCGTACAATTAAAATTAACCAACTTCATCGTATTTTCTTCTCATGCCTTGAGGCCTCTCATCTCTTCTTAAAACCTTTCTTTCAAAAATGTTAAAATCAATTCAACTCATCAAATAAGTTCTTTAGCCGAACTACTTGATTTTGATCCCGATTTACTTGGGTAAGTAGGCAAAGGGTTTCGACCCTTCCAAATCAATAAAAATAACCAAAAACATGCTTAATCTTTCTCCTTTCTTTCACTTTAACTCTTAAACTTTTTTTAGTAAGTAAAATTAATTTAGCGCAAGATCAGAGAATAGGTAGAAGGTTCCTATGGGATACCATAGTCGGTTCGGGTGCTTAACACCTTCCCCAATCGAAACCAACCTCCGAATCCAAGGTCTTATAAGGGTTTTTACTCACTTTTTCCCTTCCGATCAATGATTAAAGGTTCAAATCCGATCAATGATTTTGATACCCGAAAATCACGAGCACAATTATATATCCTTATATGAAATGGACCACAAGTTACACAATCTAACTTGTTTGCATTAATACCTTTTGTGTAATAAATTGAATCTTTTTTCAGACAATCGGAGAAGTATGAAGCGGATACAGAAATTGAATCAGTGTCTCCCAAGAATAAAATATTGTCTCCAAGACTCTCAAGCTTTAGCATTTGTTTAAACATTCCGGTCTGAGCATCGAATTCCAACTTGTACACATGAAAATCACCCTTAAAAGTAAAAAATCTTTTCACCATCCACAAGTCTCCCTCTAATGATTTCACAAGATAACCTTTAAAGCTTCCATGAAAAGCTATCCTGAATTGGATTTGGAGTTATCCTCTGATGATGACCAGGATTAAAAGATACCATACCGTGATATTTACTCGCAGCATAAACTAAACCTCCATAGAACATAACATCCATAAAGGAATGACTCCAGCTCGAGCTCCATACATAAGTCCAGCATGGTTCACCCGCTTTTATAAAAGTGAAACGTCCATGAATGCTAGTGTGAATTGCCGCAACCATATAATCATTTGGTCTTGTTATAGGATCAGCAGAAAGAGTGACCTTAGTACCCGACCTCAGATAAACTTGTATATGATCGATCGAGGGTTGGAAGACTAATAGGAGCAACATTCTTAGAAGGATGCAATAGTGTTATGGCATGACTTTTACCTATTGTTGCAAGCCAACCATGGCTAAATCCACAACAAATATGGTAATACGAATTTGGCAATTTAAATGGATACATTTTCTTGGCTGAAATGCTACATCTTTCTGTTCTTGGGATCATTAGCATGGGTAGTACATGACTTCTGAACCGCTGATTTTGATGGTTAAACTTTGCAATTGATCGTCAGTTCTTGCACACGGCACCAAAACAAATGTGATTTAGTTGTTGTTCCAACTTATCAAGAATTAAATCAAGTGCAAGTGCTTCCAAATTTGCCCAATCTAGCTCCATTCTAATTACCAATATAACAAGAACTAATCATAATTAATATTAATTGTTGTACCTAGCACTCCTCCAATAATAATTAATATTGACTGTTGTACTATTTTATTTTATTTTTGAAATAGCAAAGAAAATTCATTAGTAGTGCATGGAATAGCAAAGAAAATTCAGATTTTTTTCGCAATATATACGCAGAAGAAAATGCCACCATCTGCATGGAATATTAAATAGAATTCATATATAGAAGTATATATATGTAATATATGTGCTTTACCTCTCCAATACGAGAATATACTCTATTTATATATAAGATTTTAGAGTTATCAGAATCTGAGCCCTCACTCAGTAAAAAATAAATGAAAAAATGGACGACCCTAAATGATCTCGTATAATTTGTAATTTATCGAATCCACTTAATTTTGGTCGTGATTTTGTTTTGAAAATATCTCAATTTATACCCGACACAAACAACACAAGTATCATGCTTAGATAAAAAAAATCTAACTTAACCAAGGTTTCAAATTTGAATCCAAATTTGGACATGCAGCAACCGAAAACTTTTGGAACAAGTTTATTTGTTGCACATTTGGGTTTCAAAAGGGTCGAGAATTATGCAGTTGAGTGCGGTGGACTTCCAATTTAAAGAGGAAAAGAAAAACAATTATCCATGGTGGAAACTATTCACCGATTACAGACAAAAAAGAAATAAATATATATTACACATACCTCTGTGTTGTTGTGCTAAGTGGCGGAGCCAGGAAATTTACGGAGTTTGGGCAAAAAATTTATCGTAAATTCACATGTGAGATAATATATAAACATTCATAAATTAAAATAAAAGAGGTTTATCATTTTATCAACAAAAGAACAATTTAAATAGGGTTATTAATTAAAATTGACCACATGTAAGCGTATACTCACAAGTCAAATTTAGTTCCTTAATTTTGTAGGCATGACTAGAACATGATAAGAACCTTCACAATGAAATTTTGTAGTTTTTAAACGAGATACAAATTAATTATAAATTATTTAAGAAATTCATAATTATGAGGGAATAAAAATTCATAATTAATTTATCCCTGGTCGAAGAAATTGAATTTTTTGTGTAAAGCTATATTTTAACGTGCTAAACATGTATGAAAAAATAGTGAAAAAATTCAACTTGTAGGTCACATTTTTAGACTACGCGTATATTATAGGGTGGTCAAAAATAAGAAGAAATTCAAGTTACAATGCTAGAATATATGTTTTGTATTGTACATGGTCATTTTTCAGACATAATGTATATTACAGAGTCGGTTTGAACAATTGACCCATTAAAATGAGATAGATGAATCCGTTAATAGTGTGCTAAATAAAATTTTGAGATCTATTTGCGTGTGAAAATTTTCAGATTTTGCCCAAATTTTTATTTTTGTAACTGTGCTAATAGGCTTTTGGGTTGGGTCTAATAAGCAAAAACTATAGATCGAGCCCGGGCGACCGTCTAGGGTCGCTGGGCGGTGAAACCACCCCTGGTTGTGCTGCTAAGTGCACCAATTAGCTGTTGCCTCTGTGGTTGGGGAACGAGAGTTGCAGCCACCATTGGAGTTGTTATAGGAGAGAAACAATCGAAAAATTTAACAAAATAGAAAAGGTTCAAAACCAATATAAATATGGATATTAGAGTAAGAGACGAGTGCAATATTTATAAACATAATTTTTTTAGTAGGAGAAGAGTGTAATCAACCGATCTATTCTTTAATTATGAAGGTAATATCCAACAATCTTTTATTCTCTAATTATTTAATTATTTATTTAATTACGAAAATTAATAACCAGCAAAAAAAAAAATTTGCTCCACTCTTAATCATTTGACACGTCAGCATATTTTAACAATTTTGTAACGGCAAATCCTATTTAAAAAGAGAGAAAATAACTGCCAAAAGATTAGATGATTTTTTAACAATTTTTTTTTTGATAAAAACAAAAAAAAAATCTTTTTATATAGTTGTATTTGAAACAAACATAAAATGATTGTTATATGATTTTATTACGATAAACAAACATAAAATGATTTTTAAATGAAATCCCTAAACAAATCTCTAAATTATTGAATGCCAAAATCATTTTTATATTAATTCGTAACAAAGGAGCCCTATGAGATCGTATGTAGAAAAGCTTGTATTTTAGTATACTACAGCTAGATAAACCAATTCCCAAATTCCATTGATAAAGAGTTCACAGGAGTTAACTCACGTTGGGATTATATTTGGTAGTTTAGGGCGAGAATGAGCAAAAATGCTTGAAAGAAGGGCAATTTTCAAGATTATCCCAAAACTTATGGATGTTTGTGATTTGGGCCAATTTCCTTGATGGCCCAACGGGCAAAGGTAGGCCTGATATCGATTAGAAAAAGATTGGACTATTACTTTTCCTATCCTTTTAAGTTCTCGCGCACCTTGTAAATTTACAAAAAAAAACTTTCGGATTATATAATCCGGATATTTAATTTCCCAAAAATTTCAAGATTATATAATTCGAAAATTTGTTTTATCAGAATTTCAACACACTTTGTTTTATTTTATATTACGTAGATGCTAAATTCATAAAATAAAAGCAAATACAAACATAAATATACGAACAAAAATAATACACAAAATCTCATTTTATTAATATAATTGATACATTTACAATGAGGTAAAACTAAATATTGGGTAGAAAGAAAACCGACCTCCCTAAGGTCAAACTAAATCTGCAGATTTAGTTTTACCCCAAGAAGGTTGGTCATCAAAGAGGGATGGGGGGGGAGGGGGAGGGGGAAGGAGAAAGAGATGATGAAGGGAGGGGGAGGCTACTGGGGTAAGGTTTGTTTCCAGGCCAAAGAGACTTTGATTGTCAACCTTGCACCCAGACAGATCAACCTGACACCCGGACAACTTGTATTTCTTTGCAGCGTGTTGCCTTCCCCATTGACGTTCATATAATCTCTGAGTTTCCAAAGTAGCCTCTTTTTATGAAAGGCCAACGATTGAAACACATTGTGCATAGAAGGAATATGAGGAGAGGAGGAGAGAGTGTGAGAAATGTGAAGGTTTTGGAGGCTATTTATAGGAAAAAACTTGTCTAGATTGTAACTCCCCATTATGTTGGTAAAAAAATGTGTTCAAAGGGGTTTTACCAACCATTAATGCTGGAAAAAACCTTTGAAAACGTATTTCTTGTGGTGCAGGCCACCGTCCAAAATAAATTGTCACAGTTCGGATTATATAATCTGGAAAACTCTTATGGTTTCTGGATTATGTAATCCGAACTTTTACGATATTGGACCAAATTGAAGGAAGTTGTGCACCTTCAGTGGGGTGAGGGACATTCCGGATTATGTAATCTGAAACATGATATTTTTTGTGTGGTCCACATTGCACCGACAATTTCTATGTTCAGGACGCCCAAAGACCTCTGTAAATAAGTGTCGCTGTTTTCATAACCAATAAACCAAACCAAGAAAGAAAAAAAACATGGAAAACTTTGTATTTAATTCGAACATCAAGCTAGTTGTAGTTTACTACAACGGGGAAACCACCCCATATGTTCAGGATTCACATTGATGTCGCTCTCTCTGGGTTGAAGGGTCAGCTGAATGGAATCAACCTCGAACTAAACTACAGAGACACACGGAGGATGGATGGTGTTGAGTACCGACGTCTGTCCACCGACTCATCTGGGAGTGTGCGGTTCAACCGGATGAAGCTCATGAACGACGACGACGAGAGAACCATCTTCTCCATTTTTTGTCAGTATAGTACTAAATGGTTGATCGAGTTGGACGCTTCGTTGGTCAAATATGTTGAAGAAATTCATAAAAAAATTTATCCGGCCCATAAACTACGAAGAGATCAGGGAATTCCTGGACGCACCGTATGATGAAATTAATTTAGTTGATATGTGATGATGTAGTTTTATGTTGTTTTTATTACGTGTTTTATGTTGTTTTTTATTACGTGTTTTATGCAGTTTTTATTATGTGTTTGTTATATATTGTTGAACTAAGTTGTTTTGTTATGTTTTAAATAATATATATATATATATATATATATATATATATATATTATCTAAATTTCATTATGTGTTGCTTTACGTCAAAGATGTGCATTTAAACACTAAAATAATATGAATTCAATTTTATAGGGTCTAAGTACATTCTGGATTATGTAGACCGAATTCACATAGGGTGTAAGTGTAATTCGGATTACGTAATCCGAAATCCTTTAGCATATGATTCTTTTGTATGAACCATATTGCACCGACAGTTTATGTGGTCCACAACGTCCAGATACCTATATAAATAAGTGTTTCCGGTTTTCATCTTCATTTCTAGCAAAACACACAAACACACCAAAGAAACCATGCAAATTTTTGTCATTAAGCTGAAGATCTATCTAATGTGGTCGCAAATAGATATCTCTCTATTTGACGGCATGAACAAGATCCTCAACATGTTGTAAAAAATAAATAGATAGAAACAAAGAGGTTGCTCTCTATTTGAATACCAAAAGGTTTGCTATGAGCTAGATCTTATTGCCTTGGTGATAGAAAAATCTCAGTTGGCAAGGCAACATGATCTAACTCAAAACAATCCTCTTGAAACACTTTGTCTTTCATCGTTATGTTGCAGATCTGAATCTGAAAAGATTTTTATGAGTTCGATTCAGTTGGTCTTCTGATAGACCAGCAAGATCGCGTTCAAAAACACATCTTCGAACACCATCCTAGAATATTATGTTGTTTTTGTTGTTTTAAGCTGCTTGTTTTTTTTATGCATTTTGTTTTACTTATTTTCTATGTCATATTCCATGAAAACACTCAAATAACACATTATGCATAAGTACCTCCATATTCCACTCAGTGTGTTCGGATTTTAAATTCGGATTTGCTTAGTGTTTTCCGGAATATATAATCCGGAAACCCTCGGTTTATTTTGGACGCTGCATTTCACCAAAGGTTTGGTCGGTTAGTGGAGTCATTAATACATTTTTGGACGGTTAGCACCACAAATACGTTTTCATTGAATGTGGTTATGATCTAGGACTTGTTTTAGGTACAAATAGTCTTTCATCTTCAACAAATTCCTTCATTCTTATATTCACCTATTTTCTTACATTTTCTTCAATTTTTGTTTAGTTTTTTAGGAGTGTTTGTGGTGTCATGGTCATTGTTGACCGTTCATATAACTCTTGCAATTGTTTTGCAGCTTATGTGGGGTTTATATAACGTTCAACAGAGACATTTGACTTAAAAAAAACATCAAAAATCACATTTCGAAAGTGTCTGGATTTTGTTTTCCGAAAAACTCTAACAATCTAGTTCAGATTACATAATCCTAAACATGAGTATTTTATTTTTTTTGCATAATCGAACCGATGACCATCGCATTACAAATGCGATGCTCTAACCTCTGAGCTAAGCGGGCTCTCATAACACAAATTGTGGATTTATCGGAATTATTTCCGCGTGAGAACAAAGGAGATGAAAAAAAGTAATAGTCAAAAAATTGTTATCGATTAACTTCAATAATTATTTTAGAAAACACATAGTAGATTTATGGCCAAATTACTCATGTGGCCGCTTAATTTAATTTTATATGAAAGTTTGATCATTTATCTTCTTTTTGTCCATTTATATATGGATTTTCAAGTTTTAGATATGTGACCTTATGTTCATGTCTTCAAATTTATGGTTATTCACTTATATTTGTAAATAAATTTCAGATTTGAAGTTTAAAAATTTATAGGCAAACATATTAAAATGACGTGAAAAAAGATAAAAGACTAATCATTAATTGAAATTCGGCAAGACCAATAAGTTATCTTATAAGTTTGCATGAATAAAATAGACATGACTGGTAACTTCTTTCCATCATTAACTTATAAATTATTTTTCGGATGCAATTTCAAATGATTTTATAATTTATTATAATTTAAAATAAAATAAATATGTTTCAAGTGCAAAGATATGAAAGATCATGTTGGCTTCTTAGGGATGACAAAATGGGTTGGATCCGTCGGGTTAACTTGTTTAACTCGCCATTTTTGACGGGTGGGTTAAGATTTTGAACCCGCCACAAGTAGGATGACAAAAAGCGAGCGGTGATGCAGTAGGACGGGTTGGTCTGTTGGGTTGATATGTTAAAAAGAAACTCTCTTTTTCACTTCTTTTTATTTATAAGTCACGATCAATTTTCAAATTTTCATCTTCATATATTGGGGGGAATAGTTCAATTAATTTTATCACTTATGGTTTATGATTTTAGCCATATATTTTTAACAGTTAGTTAATTTATAACTCATGGAGTTTTTATTTTCAATGTCTTATTGATTTATTATAGAATTTTAGAAGATGTAATTTATATGTTTGAATAATTATTTTTATATTTTTAGTGAAGTCATTAGTTATGTATTTTGCTTTCTTTAAATTGACTTTAAATTTTTTACATTGTTTATGTGAAGATTTTAATTAATAATTTTTTTTAAAAAAAAAGATTGATGTGTCAACCCGCCGGTCCGCCATAAAACGGAGCGGGGTGAGATTTTCAACCCTATTTCTCTAGTTTACCCGCCCCGCTCCGCCCTTTTTTAGACGGGTTATTGACGGGACAGGGCTGGGGGGGCTTTTTGCCATCCCTAGGCATCTACAAAGACGAAAGAAAAACCATGAATCTAAATACTTAATAAAAATTTACTGTAACCATGAATCTAAAAACAATGAAAGATCACATCTCACTTTTTTTTTTTTTAAAAACAAAAGGATATTCATTCATTCAAGTTGATAGATTACATGATTCAACATTGCGAAAAACGTAAATGTTGAATATACGAACAAACTCATAATATCCAAGTTAAATTCATATAACGACAAATGTCTACAAATAATATGATAAAATTAAAGTGACCAAAATACTCATGCCTCTGATTTGCAACACTTATGCATAAATCATTGATTGAATAAACGATCTTTCAATAGTAACAAGACATGAAATGAAACAACACCGCACTCATACCACAAAACCATGAAGAAAAAACTTAGATATATGTGTGAGAGAGAGAGAGAGAGAGAGATTGTTCTCCGACTTATCAATATCGCATCTCACTTATGAGTTGAGTGTATTTTATTGTTTTATTTAACATTTTAACAAAGTACATATTTTTAACAATAATATATAAAAAAACATATTAAAACTAACAAATTTCAATTACTAAATTTGAAATATTTAAATATTAGTTGATATAAATTTTATTACAAACTAAGATTGTCTTTTTACTTATTTTACATTTTTTTCATTAGTTGAAACGTTAATTTTTTTTTGTCAAAAATAAACTATAAATTATTAACCAATAGTCATAAATCATAAGGAAATATTATCAACACGAACTTTCTAACAGTCACTCTTTTATTAAATGAAACATATGTGAATCTTGTTAATTTATGTGCGATCCGTTTAAAAACCCAAAGACCAAGTGTTTTACATGTTAATAGAGTAAATGTTAGATAGAGAGTTTAGACATTATTCATTTAAACTATAATTCTATTTTTATTAAATAGAGTACTCTAAGTTAAGAGATTAATCTTGCTTAGATTTATGAAACCAAAATAGTGTATGTATGACTACGTCAAAAGTGTGATTCATCAGTAGTACTTCACTTTGTTTTTTCAACACAAGTGCAAGTGCTAGCCTCGTGTGACAATAGAAGAAAAGTATGCTTTCAAGTTTCAAAGGTGTCATAAATAATGGAAGGCTGACTCAGAAACAAACACAACATATCTTGCTGTCTGTCACCCAACTACGACCCACTCATAGTTAAGCACTTATCAATCAAACATTATAGAAATAGAAATGGTAGCAAAAGCCAAACACAGCACAAAAAACGCGTTCTAACTAGTTATGGTTTGAACTTCCACTGCCTTTTTCTCATGTGGTCCCTAATCTATTGGATTTGGCTCCATTGCTTCTGTTCTGTACTCTTTCATAGTTCCACTTTCCAATATTTATTTATTAGATTTTAATATGTCTTTGATAGTGTCTCTATAAAAAAAAAACATATTAAAACTGGTTTAAGGAAAGTATTTGATTTTAGTATCTTAAATAAGAATTAAAATAAGGACAATGCTAAAAAAAGTATTCCAAGTATATTTGTTAAAAAAAGTAAATATGGTGATAATGTATTGGAATTTATGTAATCAATTCTTATTAAAAATCTTTCAAATACATTTTCCAGTGTAATTTTTTTTTTCCTTTCAAGCTCGTTAACAAAAAAAATTTAATGGTAAAATATTATATATATATATATATATATATAAACATAAGGGGATTAGATCCCAAATATTACACCAAAAAGAAAAAATAAAAACACTAAAAACCTTCAATGAAAAACCACTAGCACCCTCAAACATGCTGAAACCCTGAACAACATCTCCTCAATGAACCATCACCACCAACAAAGTTCAATTAAGCACCCGATCATAATTTTTTCTTCAAACGTTCAACTTCGACCATCAATCAACTTTCGGTCTATCAGAAAAGACGTCACAAAAGCCTAAAATGACCTGAGTCAAAAACCTAGCTCACAACCTCGAATCAAAAGTGATCGGCCCACTAGACTCCCAACCCAAATCATTAAGGCACACCTCAACTCACGAACCACCAGATAAGACACCTTAACATGTCCTAAAACTCGGCCCACCATTATCTAGATGCCAAATTCCTAAGACGAAAAAAAGGTGGAACAATAGCGCAAAGAGAACCAGCTCGAACACAGATAAATCAAAACAGGCCACAAAATCAACATGTATCACCACTACCTGAACAACACACACGAGCACCGTTACAGCGCCACCCACCAGTAACCCAGGGAAAACAAACCACCAACACCGGAGGAAGACTACCACCCAAACGAGCAACTGAACCTGAATAGATCGGTAAGCACCCCAACCCTCAGCTAGACAACCACCACGATCCTTATGACGACGACGATCTAGGAGTTGCGAAGAAGGATGATTAATCGTGAAGGACCGGCAGTCGCCAGCAACAGAGCGGTTGTGAAGGCTTAAGGTACGACAAACGACTACTCCGTCAACACGAAACATCCGCACACCTACCTCTTTTCAGCAACAACAACCAACCAACCAAATCCTAAATCTAAGAGGCCAGGAGACCCGTCGACGGCAAGGCTTTGACGCATAAAACGGCAAAACCCAAATAAAACACAGCCCCGACAACCCACTAAAACTGTCTCCGCACACCACCATGTAACAGTTGTGCACCTTCTCTTCCACTTGAACCCACCGGCAACAAGCACAACTGCATGGAGCCAACCCCAATCTTCGGCACGGAGGAGTCTATGAAACTGGAACGAAACATGTATATCACGACCCAAACAGTCGTTCATCAACGAACCAAAGACCAGAATCACGACCACCCAAACGAAATCCACATATCACCATCGGCGTTGGACCCAAAAACAACTTCTTCCACAACCACCGACGCCGGAGACGCGACCATATCTATAAGAAGGATGGTAAGACACCCAAACGAAACCGCCTATGAAGATTCAACGCACCCACACCGTTAACACTCTATGCCGGAAGCAACACAGAGAGGAGAAATAGAGAATCACAGCGGCAGAGCAAAACACAGGAGTTCAGTTCAAAACCGCCGCAAAATGGAGGAGAGGTGTTGACACCTAAAGAGGATTGACGCACCACCGTACCTAAGGTACATCTTGTCAATAAAGTTTAGATTAGATGGAAAAGGGATCGAAAAACTGAAAGAGAAGAACGTTAAAGGATGGGCGTGAGTATGTTTCTAGAGAAAAGGTAGGGAACCTCTCTCTAAACACTGTTTGGTAGCTCGTATCTCGTTAACAAGTGCCTTTTGTTAATATGACCTTTAAAATAAATGTTACAAAATTTGATTTCCAATATGAACAAATTAATCTTGGAGGGGCAAATAATACATCAAAGACCAAAAATAAAATATATTTGCGATGACTAAAAACAAAAATTGCATGGATTAAACATAAAACTGATATATTTACAAAAAGTAAAAACATATTTAAAAGTCCAAACAAATGGGTTAGCTCAATCTAAACACTAGGTGTGCCAAAAAAATAGAGCAACAAATCACACTCAAATCAAAGCTTCATTTGTAGTACTTAATATATGGTTTAACCGTTTTATTATTGGTTATACCGTCTTTTTTTTTAATCTCACCTCTTTCGACCAAAAAAATAAGGTAACATGCACCAAAAATTCAAAGACAAGTGCATTTGTCAATAGAAAAAAAATACAATAAAAAAAAATCAACATATTTCCGAAGCACCTAGACACTAGGAGTAGGATGATGTACCTATCACTAATTTAAATCATAGTACTAAATTAAACTTATTACTAACTTTTCACACACTTTCTTTCCATGCAAACACAAACCTTCAAATTGATATGCATGAGCCAAATCAACAGCAGGGAATGCATTTCTACTAAAAACTGAACTGCTGAACTGAACTGAACTGAACAAAAAAAAAACTGAACCATTACTAACAGTTTTGAAACTGAACTGTTTCAGTTCAGTTTAGTTCAAAACAGTTCAGTTCAGTTCTGAACAGTTCAGTTCGGAACAGTTCAGTTCGGTTTGAAACAATTCAGTTCATTTCGAAATGCAAACAATTCAATTCAGTTCGGTTATTTTAAATTTAACAAACAGTTCAGTTCGGTTAAGTTCTCATCCTGAATTGAACCATGTCCACCCCTACATGCTACCATTCAATAATGAGATCTCTCTTCTCGCCAAATTATCTTTAGTGAGAAATTTTTAATTTTATAAGCAAAAACATGAAAAGCATGAATGTGTCAAAAAAATATACATATTTTATCAACTATCAAAATTGACTAAAAAAAATCATCTAGCAAACTTTAATTACTTCATTTGAAATACTCAATTTTTTCAGGAGAAGAGACCCGACTAAATGTGTCCAACTAGATTTTCGATAGAGATTAGTCATCGACAAAGTTATGACGGTGTTTCTCTTTACAACCGTTGTTTTTATTTTTTTTGGGTTATGAATCAAATATCATTGAGGCACAATGATTCTTCGAGTTGAACAAGACTACATTTCGACACAGTGGCATAGCTTAAGGAACTAGGGCCCGTCCAGTCTATCAATATGTAATATTATGTGACAAATTTTACACATGGTCACAGTGACATGCTAATTTTTTGTTTAACAAAGTGACATGCAATGTTTAGGAGCATGGCGATGAGTTTGAGTTGATATTTTGCAACTTCTTTATATTTTCTTAGTAATGTTCACCACTTGACCAATTTTGACTCATTCAAATAATTTGTTTTGGTCCTCCTACAAAATCATGTGAAGCTACGCCACTAACTGGCCTCAAATATTTCTCAAAAGATTTGCTACAATAGAACAATCCTTTCTTATGAAGATCTATTTTAGCAAGCTACAATTTTTGTTTTGGACGTAAATAGCCATGATTTTGCTTTTTGAGAAAGAGAAAAACAAGGGACAATTGTGTAATTCAGTCTTAATCATTAATGTTTTTTTTGTTGTTGTTCTTTTCTCTTTCATTGTCTCTCCCTCTCTCTTTCGGTTCCCTTTTATTCTTCCTCCTCCTTTTCCATTCTCAATCTTGCTTCATAGCTTCTTTGTTACAGGCACATACCTCTGTTTAGCTTCAAATAATTTGGAAAAATGAAATAGTTATGGATCTCTTCATTTATTCGTTAACAACAATCACCATATCTAACCCGTGTGGATACTGAAACTTAGATTCAAAAAAACACAAGAATTCTTCTTTTTTATTTCTTTCTTATTGTTTCCTTTTTTTTCCTTAAGAGTTTGACTCAAAAAATTGGATTAGGGTCTGTTAGAGTTTTGAAATTTTTGTTATGAATTCAATTGGGTTTTAAGGAATATAGTTAATTTCTGCCGTTAATTTTGTTTTGATAGTGATCAACAAAAAAAAAAACCAGGAATGGATGTTAATGAAATATGCAACAAGAATTGAAAAGGAACGTGAAAGAGGAAGAGAATGAAAGAAAGAGAGAGAAGAACAAAAAAAGAAATAAAAAATATTAATGATTTCAGTCAAAAACATTAATGATTAAGACTGAATTACACAATTATCCTTACTTTTCTCTTTCTTAAAAAGCAAAATCATGGGTATTTATGTCTAAAACAAAAGGTGTAGCTTGTTAAAATAAACCTTCATAAAAAGGGTGGATCTATTGTAGCAAATCTTTTTCTCAAATGTTTTATACTTATTGTTAACTATTCTTTCCCTAAATAGTTTCAAAACTATTTTTAGTAAATTAAACGAGAGTAGTAAAAATCTCTATAATGAAATGCAGCAGGGACAGTACTTACTTACTTTTGTGACGAAATTAGAAAGTTGTTACTTTACTTGTTATGTTGCTGTAGAAAAAAAAGTAGTTACTTGTTCTGTTTAAAAAGGAAGGGAAAACACCTGTCATTTTCACACAAATGTTTCATGACAACACAAATTCAGAATTTTATTCTCGATTTATGCATGTATAAATGCAGAAGGGAATCGCCACTTTAATTTTTGAAAATTTATTGGTTCAGTAATTTATTTCTCTAAATTTATGAAATGAAATCAGTTTTTGAAATTAGAAAAATTAGACTAACCTCATTTTAGAAGCATTTTTTTCCTCCAAATGACGTTTATAATTATGGACAATGAGAGTATAAGGAAGATACATGATTTTTATCTATATTAAAGCCAATTGGAAATTAATATATATATATTCGTTCATTCAATAATATTTATCAAGAAAGTAAATAAGAAATATATTTTGATAAATATCTTGATCATCCTTATGGAAATTTCAAAACCAACATTGATGGATCTTTCAAACGAAGCTTGATGCTTAGATTGGTATAAGATAGCCTAGGGAGGGTCTCGATCGACTCATTTTGGTATCAAAGTAATAATGTATATAGTTCTTTTTGGACATGGCCTTGGGTCTTTAAGTAGATCTTCAACCCTCACTAAAGGAAACTTATAATGTATAATTGGAATTACAATGACTTACATAAAATCACGAGGTTGTAATTTTATTGAAACTTTAAAGTGTAGTTATTGTAAAATCAAATTCGCTTCAAACATACACTTCCACTTGCAAAATCAAGCTCACTTATCGGATATGTTTTACTTGTTTGGCTAAAATGCTCTTTTGGTCCCTTAACAACATTTATAGTATCGTTTTGGTCCCATAAGTAATAAAAACTCTGTTTAGGTCCTTTAACTTGATTTAAAGTATCAGTTTGACCCTTTCTGTTATTTTAATTCAAAAAAACGTTAAATTTAGGGACCAAACTAATACTAATTAAATAAGCTAAAAGACCAAACTAATACTAAATAAATAAGTTAAGGGACCAAAATTTAACGTTTTTTTGAACTAAATTAACATAAAGGACCAAACTAATACTTTAAATAAAGTTACAGGACCTAAACAGAGTTTTTATTACTTATGGGACCAAAGCGATACTAAAAATGTTATTAAGGGACCAAAAGAGCATTTTAGGTTTTCCATATTCTACTCTTTTAGGGTGCGGTCTATCTATCCAAAAGTAAGGATTGACGATGGTTTGATATTTAGTGGTTTGGTTCTTTCGAGGTTGCAAAATAAAGTTATCTTATTCTATTTGGAATAAAATATAGAGTTTGTTAATTTGTGTCTTTATGGCACATGTTAAAATTTTAAAAATATCAAGTATTTATTGAGAAGAATTATTTACATGAACTATTTAACTTGTTGAGAAATAAATTAGCATAATTTTCAACACAAAATTTATATGTTTAGTATATTAACATGAGTCTTTCTTAAAATATAAGTAAAAAAGATAGTTGAACATATCCCTTTATAGTAATATTTCAGTTAAAATAAGTTATAGATATAGTAGTTCATAATCGTTCACCAATTTTTATAAGTTTGTTTATTTTGCAATCGACTAAAATGAACATATTTGTCTTTCAATAAGGGAATAGTAGTTTTTTTAGAACATTGTAATTTAAATTTCTCATAAGAGAGCTGAATGATGTGATTTATATATGTACACAAAGGAGATATTTATAAATCATCATTCAGTTACCTTCTTTTTATAAATTTGGACCTCTAAGTTCATCAACAATTTGTAATTAATCCGTTGAACTAATCTCTTTTATTCAAATAAGCAAACTTTTAAATCATATGCACTTAGAATTTGGCCTTTTAAATAACTTGTAAGGAGTCCCTACATTTAGGATCTACTTACAAATTATTTTAAATATTATAGACTTGATTGAGAATGTTTTAATTTAATAACATAATTATTAACTAATGAAAAGTTCATTGTACCAAAAAAATAAAAAACTATTGATTCAAGTATACAACTATACATTTTTTAGTTTAAAAATATTTATTTGAAATTTGAAAATCCCCCAACATTTTAAGGACAGAGAGTACGATTAAAATTATATTATGAAATCAAATAAGCATATTAGTATCTTCAACATCGTCTTCTAAAAGAATATCAAAGCAGAAAATTGACCTAAGATATGTAGTCTAGTGATTAAAGGGTTGAAACATTAAAAGAGTTTAGGAAAGGGGTTTAGAGTTCGATCCATTCCACAAAGATTTTACCCTCGCCTTTAACACATACCAACAACTAACATTTATCATAATTGTTTGTTTCCATCCATTCAATTTAATCACTGATAAAATAAATAAATAAAGCATCTCAACTATCAATGAGAAAAATTAAGAAATAATATTTTATTTTATTTTTTTGACTCAAGAAAGAATATCTTATTAAGTATAGCATTTTTCAAGGGATATTAAATATAGTATTTTTTTAGGGGAATTAAATATAGTATTTCTTACATATCATAATAGAATATTAATTTTGTCAAGAAAAAATCAATAAAATATCGCTTTTGTCATAAAGGGTTGGAAGTACCTTTCCAAGAGTGAGAATTTGCTCTAGTCAAAAAAGGAGAGTTAGAATTTGCTTAAGAATAAAAAAAACAATTAGAAAAAGAAAGGAAAAAACAAGTAAACAATCAAATTAGTTCAACCATTATATGATATTTTCAAATAGATACTTAAGATTAAAAATATTTTAAAAAAGTTTTAACTCTATTAAACTATCAAATTGACGTTTTCGTAAACTTAACGTAGTTGGTATAACCAAACATAATATATGTAAGGTAATAATTAGCAAAAAAATCGTATAATCAACTCAGCTCTACTATTTCCCTCAAAAAACTCAGCTCTACTATCAATTATGTTGTGTTGTTTTGTCAAGTACTTATTGTTTAGTTGATCAAACGCGACAACTATTTACTCTCTCTTGTTTTGGAATATAAGAAAGATAGAAAAAAAATGAACATAATGTGAGCATGAGATAATTTTTTTTTGAAAGTTGTCACAAAATTGTTATACAAATGTCCTTTCTTCATTCAAAATCAAGCAACAAATGATGGCACTCTTTAAGAATTTTGAATTAAGAAATTATCTATTGAAAAAGTGAAATGCTCCAATTTCCAATGTATTAAATGCACAAGTTTCCAAAAAAACAACAACTTAGTAACAGTATATAAATTCCTTAATCAATACTCCCTTTTTTTTTTGGTAACAATCAATCAATACTCCCTTTGATCATATTTATAAACAACTTTTGTTTTTTTTATATTCATTAAATAAAAGATGTATCTGAAACATAATATAGTCTAAATACGTCACTTATTTAATTAATCTAAAAAAGCAAAAGTTACTTATAAATGTTATCGGATGAGTAATCAAGATAATCGTTAGCATTTTTTAAAAGAATTTTACTCCCTCCATTTTACAATACATGTTCATTTTGGAAAAATTACACACACCAACAAATCAAATAAATTTTGTTATTTTTTATAAAATTCTTTGTGTTTTTTCTATAATACACTTACTCATTTATTATTTTATTTTTATTATTTCTCTCTCTACAATAAATAAGTAAGGGTATTGTTGATAAACCAATAATTAATGTTGTATTGATACTTGAAAGTGACAAGTAAAATAAAATAAAATTATTCTCTAAAAATGGACATGTATTATGAAATTGAGGGAGTACCGCTCGTTGCAATTCTAGAAAAGTGACAAGTGTGTGAAAACCATCCGTTGAGGCTTGAGGCTCCCATGGAAAAATGATGGGTGGGGTCCACATGAACCTAGCATTTGAATCTAAATTTGAGTTTGATTTACATTTCATTTGATTTTAGGAAGAAGATAGAGACATTAAGCAAACGCTCTGCTTGTGGGTCCCACTCTTAGCACCACTAGCATTGAATAATTGACTTTGACCAAAGAGAAAGAAAGAAAGAGGAAGGAAAGAAAAGTCACACTTTCCTATCTTCTTCCTTTGCCTTTTGTTGCTCTCAACCTTACAAATAAAAACCCCTTTCTCATCATTCTCTCACTCATTCATCATTTCTCTCTCAATCCAACTCTTCTCGATTTTCTTATATACTCTATCACTTCAAACAACAACAACAAAAGCTTATTCAAGTGTTGTCTTATACTTCATCTCTAGTAATCTAAAGGTATGTTTTTTAGTCTTTTCATGTTTCATTGACTTATAAAGTTATGTTCTTTTGTTTGATCTTATGTTGTTTTTGGTGGTTTGAGGAAAAATATATTGTTGGTCTACTTATGTGGATCAAAGTTTCAATCTTTTGATTTTTTTTTGTTTGAGCTGAGGTTGTTTTTGGTGGGTTTTGAGAAAAATATTTTGTGGGTCTGTTTTTGGGTAGATCAAAGTTTCAAACTTTTGTTTTAGATTTAGGTTGCTACTTATTTTTGCACTAATTTTGTTTTGTAACCATGATTGATTTTGGAATACCAAGGTGTTGTATTGTTTAGTTGAAAATATTTTTATGGATCTATTATTTTTGGGATTTGAAACAAGGTTGTTGTTTCAGATATTGATGGAAATGAGAAATTTTGATTATTTTTCTTGCGCTGTGTGAATATTAAATTTTTTTAATTGAAAGTTTTATTGATTATGTGCTGGTCTATTGTGCAGGATTTGGATTATGTGCAGTGGTTCAAAGAGTAAACTTTCTTCATCAGACTGTGCCATGGAGGATAAGCTTCAAAAAGGTGTTCACAACTCCTCAATCTTGCTTGAATTGTCTGCATCTGATGATTTTGATGCTTTCAAGAGAGAAGTAGATGAGAAAGGTTTGGATGTGAATGAGGAAGGCTTTTGGTATGGTAGAAGAATTGGATCGAAGAAGATGGAATCCGAAAAGAGGACTCCTCTTATGATTGCTTCATTGTTTGGAAGCACTAGAGTGGTCGAGTATATTGTTTCGACAGGGAAGGTTAATGTCAACGGAGTTTATGGTTCTGATATGGCCACTGCTCTTCATTGTGCTGTTGCTGGTGGTTCTGAGTTTTCGCTCAAGGTTGTCAAACTCTTGCTTGATGCTGGAGCAGATGCTGATTGTCTTGATGCTAGTGGAAACAAACCGGTTGATCTGATTGCGCCGGCCTTTAATTCGTTGTCCAAATCGCGCAGGAAGGTGTTGGAGATGTTTTTGAAAGGTGAAGTAAGTGCTGAACTCATCCAAGGGGAGATGGATGCTCCTTTCTCATTGAAAAAAGAAGGTGGTGATAAGAAAGAGTTTCCCATTGATATATCGTTACCGGACATAAACAATGGTGTGTATGGATCAGATGAGTTTAGGATGTACAGTTTCAAGGTGAAGCCATGCTCGAGGGCTTACTCTCATGACTGGACCGAGTGTCCCTTTGTTCATCCAGGTGAGAATGCAAGGAGAAGAGACCCAAGGAAATACCCTTACAGCTGTGTTCCCTGCCCAGAGTTTCGCAAAGGGTCTTGCCAGAAAGGGGATTCTTGCGAGTATGCACATGGTGTCTTCGAGTCATGGCTACATCCCGCACAATACCGAACAAGGCTTTGCAAGGATGAGACTGGCTGCAATAGAAAAGTCTGCTTCTTTGCTCACAGACCCGAAGAACTGCGCCCCGTGTATGCTTCCACTGGGTCAGCTATGCCTTCACCAAAGTCCTATTCAGCTAGTGGAATCGACATGACATCGATGAGTCCGTTGTCTCTTAGCTCCTCATCTTTGCCTATGTCGACTGTTTCAACACCGCCCATGTCTCCCTTGGCAGGTTCATCATCTCCCAAGAGTGGAAACATGTGGCAGAACAAATTAAACCTCACTCCACCATCGTTGCAGCTCCAAGGTAGCCGGTTGAAGAGTGCTTTGAGTGCAAGGGATCTCGATCTTGAGATGGAACTGCTTGGTCTGGATAGTCCTCGTCGTCAACAGCAGCATCAACAACAACAGCAATTGATTGAAGAGATTGCCAGAATCTCTTCCCCATCTTTCAGGAACAGCGAATTCAACAGGATTGCTGATTTGAATCCTACTAACCTTGATGACCTATTAGCATCAGCTGATCCTAATTTACTATCTCAACTACATGGACTTTCCATGCAACCATCAACACCCACACAACAGATGCATTCTCCAAGTGCAATGCAGATGCGCCAAAACATGAACATTGGCCAAAACATGAACCACCTTCGTGCAAGTTATCCATCAAACAATATGCCTTCCTCTCCGGTGAGGAAGCCCTCTCCATATGGCTTTGATTCATCGGCCGCCGTAGCAGCTGCAGTGATGAATTCCAGGTCTGCTGCCTTCGCAAAGCAGCGCAGCCAAAGTTTCATTGACCGTGGCGCTGCAACTCACCATCTTGGACTTTCTCCGACTTCCAACCCTTCTTGCAGGGTGTCGTCCGGCCTTTCAGATTGGGGTTCCCCCACCGGGAAACTCGATTGGGGTGTAAACGGTGACGAGCTGAACAAGCTGAGGAAATCCGCTTCTTTTGGGTTCAGAAATAACGGGGCAGCTGCACCAACTGCATCCCAACATGCTGAGCCTGATGTCTCCTGGGTTAATTCATTGGTTAAGGATGTTCCATCTGAGAACTCCGGCATATATGGAGCTGAGAATATGCGGCAGCTGCAGCAATATGATCTGAGTCGAGACGTGCTTCCACCTTGGGTGGAGCAGATGTACAAAGAGCAGGAGCAGATGGTAGCATGAATGTGAAATGCAGCCATAACAAAGCTTCCTGGTTTTCCTGACAAAGTTTTATTTATTTATTTTATTAATTAATTAATTTGAACTGTTATTACTATCCAACATTTACATATAGTATAGTTAGAGTCAAAGAACAAAGTTCAGGTTAATATTCCAGAGTTTGAAGATTTCCAACTTCTAGATCAGGAAATGACTTGGAGAAATATTGGATGAAGCAATCATGCTGAATTTTTTATTGTATTATATAATTTATTGCCCCTCTTTTCTTTAGTGGGTCAATGTATTTTCTTTAGCACAAGAGAACAAAGTATTTGTCATCGATTAATCAGCACATTTTTTTTTTAATATATTGTTGTGTCTTTTAAACTATATTGTTGTCCATGGTTATCCATTATTGTGAAAGCATTCTTTAGGCATCTAATTAATATTTGTTTAATTGCAATCCTTAAGGTTATGATTAGGCTCTAATCGTGCTGTTTTTATACAAACACAACCATAGTGGAATAAAGAAGTAGATGCAACAGCAAAAATAGAAAAACTTCGTTAGTGTGTGTGAATAGATGCCCTCCGGCAATGATGAGTAACGTGTTCAATCTAACTTATTCTAATGTTTTTTTTTATAAGAACTTGTTCCAATTTTAATCTTATATCAACAATTTGGATATTAATTTTTGGCAAATTAAGGTATCCTACGCTGGAGAGACTGATTAATTCTTTAAGTTGATCGAATGTTTTTTCATACACACGTCAAAAAATCAAACTTGGATAAAATGGTTAAGAGATTTAAGTATCTATTTTTATGTCGCATTATGTTCGTCAAACAATTTAAATTTACATCTTTGATGTTGTATGTTTCTGTTGCCAACCAGTCCCACCGTTTACAACTTCTGGTTTCATATTTCTTTTGGCTAAATTAGTCCTTTAAGTTTAAAGTTTGTAATAAATAAGTTATTTATGTTATTTTGGTCACACATAAGTTATTTAAGTTTGTAAACGGTTTCAATCCTCGTGTTAATCAAACGTTACAAAAACGATGATGTGATATTATATTTTTTTATGATGCGGCAGTTAAAGAGATGACTTAACCACATCAGATCACAAAAACATCGTATTTGATCCCATCAACGTGTTAAATCGTATACTTAAAGAAAACTTATGTGTGACCAAAATAACTTAAATGATTTATCTTAAATTTAAAGATATGATCTAGTTTAACTTATTCTTTTTTCTCCACTATACATAGCACGCCATAGACCCCAAACAATGTCTTACATACAAGAGGAACGACTTTTCCTAGATCCCCACATTACACCTTTTTATCAAGCATTCCAACCTCACATTTCCCATCTCTTTCCTTCTCTCTACCATCAATCTTCTCTACAACCAGACAGTTTTATAATATGTGGAGAAGTGATGGAGACAATTCATAGATGTAAATTGAAATGAAACACGTAAGTTTCAAAAGTGGCCCAGAACTTAACATTGGCAATGTCACTACTCACTAGTAATTGTCTATGAACTTTTCCTATGTCATCTTTCACTAGTATACGAGCCAATTACAATTGAAATTTGATGCAATTATGACTGTGTTACATTGACCACTGGTTTAAGAGAGGGGGCTAAGTCACTTACAACTTAAACCCATATATTATTGATTGCTTTTCTTACATTTTAATAACTTGTATAAAATGCAAAATTTCTTAATCCTAAAGGAAATTGCCTCTCTATTAGATTTGGAGTTGCTTTGGAAAAATTTCCAAAGCAATCTTCTTTTTATAATAAACGGTCAGTTTTATTCATAAATTTTCACCGTTATTAATTTAATCCTTAAACTATTTAAAGTCAATTAAAATATCTCTAAACTATTTTTTCATCTAACTATTTAGTAGTTTCCAAGTTAATAAAATTGGTTGTTTTTCATAATAGTTTAAGAATTAAATTAATATATTTTCCGTAGTCTATGTCAAAAAAAGAACCTCTTAATTGATTTAATAGTTTGTTGTAAAAAAAATGATTTAATAGCTTATAAATTGATGAGATAATGATAGTTTAAGCAAAAAAAGAACCTTTTAATTAAGTTGAATATTTTTTAACGGTAAAATTTATTAATAATCAAATCTTTGTATGATAAGACATAAACAATATAGTAAATGACGATGTATAAATGTAACAAAAAAAAATGACGATGTATAAGCGAAACATCCAAAAAAACGCATACACCTTATACATCATAACATAAATAAATACACCATCCATCTGATCTACATCCAGAAAGCCGTATGCTTTGGAAGAAGCTTGTACAGTTTGGGAAAGGGTTTTGATTGATCAAAAAGAAGAATCTACTTCAACCGAGATGCCCTTAGGCACGGCCATAACATAGAAATAACACTCGGAAAGGGTGGACAATTAGCTAGAGCAGCTGGTGCTGTGATGACTACTTCAAACACTAATAAAAAAACTGGATCAAAACTTTACATATAATATAGTTTGAGTCAAAGAACAAAGTTCAGGTTAATCTTCCATAGATTTGAAGAATTCCAACTTCTTGATCAGGAATGACTTGGAGAAACATTGGAGGAAGCAATCATGCTGAATATTTTATTGTATTATACAATTTATTGCCCTTCTTTTCTTTAGTGGGTCAATGTGTTTTCTTTAGCACAAGAGAACAAAGTATTTGTCATCGATTAATTAGCACATTTTTTAAAAATATATTTTTGTGTGGTTATTCATTATTGTGAAAGTATTCTTTGAGCATCTAATTTGTTTAATTGCAATCCTTGTGGTTATGATTAGGTTTCGTGCTGTTTTTATATATAGAGACATAGCCATAATATTGAATATAAAAAAGTGTTACATGCAACGACAAAAATAGAAAAACTTCGTTAGTATGAATGGATGCGCGCCGGCAATGATGAGTAACGTATTCAATCTTTAACTTATTTCTAATTGTTTTTTTATTTAATCTTATATGAACAATTCATATTATTTATTATTTTTACAAATTAAAGTATCTTCCATGTAACCATAGAGTTTAGCATTTGATGTAACTAGAATATTTTTTCATACATATCGATCAAGCAAACTCTAAATCATGATTTAGAGATTCAAGGATCAACCAATGAACAATTAAGATTTATATCTTTATTTGTTTTATTTCTCAATTAAAACAATCGTGTTTTAAGGTGATTATATAAAAATAATAATGATGTTTCTAAGGTTGTATCAGTCTTTTATGATTGAGTTATATATTCAACAATTATGTTTATACATTTTAAATTTTTCGACACTCATTCAACATCTTATTTTATCTATTTTTATCTTTCTATTATATCGTCAATCTATTATTTTTTTGTTTGATGGAATCGTCAATCTATTATATCCATCATATTATTTCTCTTATGCATATCTTTTTTTAGTTATATATTTTTCGCTCTTCCCCCTCTACTCTTGATCCACCTTAGATGTTCTATGTTTTCGTAATGAAGAGGTTCTACTCTTTTTTTTTTACAGACAAGGTTAATGTTAGTAATATGTTGTTAAAGAGGAGGATAGAATGTTAACAGCAGAGATCGAACTCTGAATTCTATTTTTAAACTTGTTCAATTCCCGGTCCTTTAACCATCGGACTACACCTTCGACGAAGCCGTTATACTCTTAACAACTTCTGGTTTTATATTTTTTTCTCCATTATACATAATATGCCAGACCCCAAACAATGTCTAGGAGCAATGAGTTTTCGTCAATCCCATCTGCCCCAGCCCCACACCCACACCCCTGCTCTTGCTCCACCCCACCTTCATTTTTCTCATCTCTTTTTCTCTCTTAAACATCAATATTCTCTACTACCCGACAGTTTTATAACGTGTGGAAAATATCCGCTGAAGTGATGGAGACAAGTCATAGATGTAAATTGAAATGAAACATAGAATTGATGAGGAGTTTGAAAAGTGGTCCAGAACTTAATCTTGGCAAAGTCACTAGTAATCGTGTGCGACATCTTTACTGACTTTGGTTGAAAAGAATTTAAACAATATACAATGTCCATATAAATTAGTTTTACATTTAATAAAAATTCATTATTTTGCCTCATCTCACTTTAAATTGTAACTTCATGTCTACATCTTAAAAGTTATTATTTTGAAATGTTTACAAGTTATATGACGTGATAAAACAAAGGGACTCATATTAAAATGACCGTGTATGCCATCAAACTCGTTTGAGAATGTGTATGAACCGATATCAGTTGAAATTAGATGCAAAATTCCTCAATCCAATCGTTCTTTGTATTATATTTTGGAGCTCTTGGAATCTCATTTAGTTGAAGGAGCCTCAACTGGGTTGCTTTAGAAAAAAATTACATTATGTTTTAGTTCATGGCAAATTTTTGTTAGAATGAAAGACGGTTAAAGCTCCACAAAAAACTACCCTATGAGAAAGAGCTCTGTTGCAGTGTAAAACAAACATGCATTCAGTTACGTTATATCTTCTTAATGATCATGTAAAGACATTGTAAATATCAACTAATTCTAAATCGTACGAAATCTAGTTAATGAGATTTATTCCAACAATTGAATCATTTTATATTTTGCATTATATTTTCAGAATATGTTATTTCAACATTCTGCAATGTGATAAATTCATAAAATTCGTATCTCAACAATTTACTTTCATGTAAACTACCAAAAAAGAAATATGGCCATAATTTGATCAATAAATGATTGTTAATTATAGTCTATCCTTAGAAATATTACTGATATTCTCGGTCCTTTGTAACTTATTAGTGATTTAAACAGATCCCAACTTATCTTTACATTGCGTTAATTTTTTACCTTTACATGGTCAACTTATTGAGGCTGATATATACAAAATAATGTGCTATACAAAGTATGACAGTAATAATAAAACTACACTTTAACAAGATAAAAAATTACACTAACATAACATGCCTAAAGAAGCAAATGAATCAGAGCTACCTTTCAAAACAAGTGAGGCCAAAGACTAGACAGAAATTCAACTTCTAAAGGATTGCAGCGGAACATGTCAACGAATAAAGAAATTATGCAACTTTATAGCTGCCACCATTTACGATTTTCCATTCGTCTAGCAAGTTCACTTGCCATGGAAGCAAAATCTTGTGCCCCATTCTGCAACTCTTCAGTACGATCGTTGAGCATCTGGTAAACATGACGAGCAGAGATGGTTAGATGGAAACCTAATAAACAAAATTTGGAGAGTTCCAGCCAAGTTTCAATAATTATTATTATTTATTAGAAAGAAAAAAAAACTACTTTGATTTCACAAAGTGGTTAACTAGTCAATTTTTGGTTATTTGGAATGATATTTTTTTCTCACTACTATAAAGTTGTAATTAAAAACACAGAGAACTTTTATCATTAAAGGGTGCAAAAGTGGATTTTTTTTAAGAGATGTGTCATGACTCTGACTCATGCAGCTTGATAAGTCAATAATTTATGGACTTCCATTGGACCTCAGTTATAATAAAGAGGAACACAAATCTGCCATCCACTTACCTTATACATGAAAAATCTATGTCTAGAAACTTCTTAAAAATGGAGATTTGTCTTTCGGTGATTCCGGTTTTCATATTCATTAAATAGTAGGAGATGAGGCTAGATATTGTGGAAGGATATGATTCGGGTAAAGAAGAATGGAATAGAATAACAGTCTAACCTGGAGTTTTTCTTGCCGCTCTACAAGCTTATCCCTTGCAAGTGCAGCTGCCGCGGAGGCATCCTGAAGCAAGTGATTAGGTCAAGACATTGTGAGCTAAAATGAGTGAATTACAGAATTTTCAATTCTAAGATTTACCCCGGTCTTTCTATATTTAGCCTTAATTTCTTCAGTTGTTCTAGCCCTTGGTTTTGCGTCAGTGGAGGACTCCTCAAGTAACTTCTGTCTGTCTGTTTCTTCTGCTTTTTCTGCAAGGTAACCATTCATTGTTAAAAAGTTAAAATACTTTTAAGCAGAAAAATATAATAAAATAAAGATGTACCTTTCTTGTCAATATTGATTTTCTGAGACGATAAAAAAGCCATGGGCTCATCAATTTGAATTTCATCTGCAAGAGAATGTAAACACTTTCAAATTATAAAGAATAACTGGTAGTAAGCATAGCTGGCAGTAGATGTTAAGGACAAACCTATGTCAAGTTCAAAACCATCCTGCATATCTTCAGTGCCTGAAGAAGGCTTTAAGAATGGAGGACTGGAGAAACATTTTTCTAAATTTTCCAAATAATTATTATGATCTGCTTGATTTGTATCGTGATCGGCTTTCCTCGATTTGAAGTTCTTAGCTATATTAAGGAAGATAGAAGGTGCTTCCTATGGCAACATAAGTTGAATCACAAATCCTGAAAAAATAAATGGGAAAAACAGAAGCACAACAAGCCTGAACAAACTGTACCTGTTTTTTATTTTGGTTTGGAGATAGGCTCACTGTAACATCTACTGCAGCTGCAAGAACTTCATCATGAAGACAAGGAAAAGACTCTGGAATCCTGCAATATTTTGAAAGTTCCTCTTAGGCATCAAAAATCTAATCGTTGATGAGATTACATCTAATTTTATCACAGATTTTTTGTAGAGAAGTTATCATATTCAGCGACCGCCTTTGGGTTGTCTGGGGCTCTCTTCTATGGGAGCTATTAAATTTGCTTCGACAGTTTTTTGTCATAAGTTGTGTTATGTGGAAATATTTTTTCCAATACTTAACGAATATGAAAGATAGTTTGTTTTGAAAAGACGAATATGAAAAATAGTGATCTAAAATCTAAAGTACAAGGTTAAGATCTGATGGCTAAATAAAACATACATGGCCAGAAAAGGAAGGAATAGAAAGTTACCAGAGCTCATTTTCACAGGACAACAGGGACAAGAAAGCAGCTTCATTTTCATTAACCTATAAAAAAAGGTACCCACAGGTATGATTACAAAACCAAAAGCTATTGGAAATTAGCTTATCTGTAAGAACATGAAGAGTTATTCATGGCTCAGGGGTCTTGGCGCAAAAGTTGGAGTTACTGTCTTGCGCATGCAATATAAGGCTTTCTTTAACAGTCTAATAATGGATCTGACCTTTTATTAGATCCTGCCACGGCGTGAGCTTTATTGCACCAAGTTGTCCCCTTTATCTATATAAATGCTTTTTTGAAGGATCCAAAGCTTCATAGTGGACTTAATGGGTTTTGATTATTTTCTTTTCTTTTTCTTTTGGAGAAATATTGTTGTTAATTGTGGATTATCATGAAATAACTCTCGTAAAAGCATAAGCCGTTAATTGGAGACTCGGGAATGATTTTATATCTAACACAATCCCTTACATAAGAGTTAAGAGCCCTGAGGACTTAATGCACAGGCCCACCCTGCCTAATCTTTAAATTCAGCACTTTTTATGTTGTTTAGAATAACAAATACTAAGAATCAAACTTCTGTCAAATTGGTTATAGAGAGGCTTTTATACTGTCCGACTATCCCAAAAGTTTAAGATGTATTAGGTGAAGACTCGTGACAGTTTTAGACCTAATGAGGATAATTTCATGCAAATAGAAATAGCACATTCTGTTTCAAATTTTGGCCTGGTAACAGCTACAAATGTTAGTTATTTCAGATCATTTTCAAACTTGAAAGAATATCAGATACAGAAGGAAAGAGATTAAAATGAACACTCTTCCAGCACTGTTTCAATAGGAAAGTTCCGTTTACTAAATTTCCTGCATGATTAACTGTTCAAAAAGGTTTAAGTGAATAGATATTAGTTAAGTGATATGTACTGAACTTCAAATACTTGAGATTTGTAAAATGACATATTAAATTATGACATCAACAGACCAATCAAATAAGTTTTGGCAGCATATACTAGCAAAGTAACTTCATTATAACAAGAAGAAAATATACAAACCAGAATTATTTGTCCAATTGATGAAGAACATATTGTCTTCTCCATGTCAGTCTTCAAGTTCCATCTTAGGATTGACATTAAAGAGCATTCTCCCAACACGTCCAGAGTTGGTAAGGACCTGCTCAAAGGGACATTAAATCCACCAAAATCTTATCAAGAAGAGTGAGAAGGAGAAATATCGTGAAGTAGACCATAATGTCAAAGCTAGTATGATACAAAAACAACAGCAACATGCATTACTACAATAACTCATACAGATTCAGCGCAAGAAGGGTATGATTTATCTAATTCTCTATAAACAATCACAAAAAGAAATCATTAAATATTGCTAACGCACCAAGACTGGGATTTAATATTGGGAAGGAAGAGAGTCCAAGTTCCAGTCAAGATTATAATATGAACTAATAAACTTCCATATATAGTTCTAATTATTTGGAGGATGGTCTTTTAGTTTGAAAAGGTCTGTCTCAAAGTTTAATTATTATTTCATTAATTTTTTTATAAGCAAATGTTAGTTGTTAGTAGTCAGAGTTTGAACACGATATCTCATTCTCAAACTCCTTCGAGTGTCCCAACTCAACTACTTCTTGAGTAAGGAGTCTAAGATCAATTCCAATCCCTCTCATAATAAAGTAAAACGAGTGAGTTCGATACTGTCTGCCCAAAATATGAATTTTCTATTGTAGTAGTAGTCTCAACTTAGACTTGTGTGTTTTCAGATTGAATGTTAGCTTGCATTCCAGAATCATTCTTCTAAAGAGAGTGCCATTGCAGTTTTTCAGCAAATCCTTGATCCAAATACTTGCCTATAATGTGCATTGAAATTTCATTTGACTTTACTTTTGGGTTCTTTGTCCTATTACAGACCATATTCCCTTTTTCTGTATCTATCGCAAGAAAGTGTGCATCCCTAGTTGTCATAATGGATCTGACCTTTTCTTGAGCTATGCACAACTTGAATATTGTTATAAGGAATAATAGCACTCAGTCTTATAAGAATTTCACCTTAATTCAATGTCTCCAGTTTGGTACAGAACAACCAGAACACATTCTTTGTCATCTTTTCGAAAGATAGTAGTCCAGCAGCATTGTTTTACAAGGGTTACCTTCCTTATGTACTTATTGCTACCCTGTAGTAAGGCAATTTGATTAATCGGTTGAAAGGAATAAAGTAATATTTGAAGGATAATGGACATGAAAAATGCTACCTCGATCACAAAATTCAAAGAGTGTAAGCTCAATTCACTCTCATAGCAAAGTAAAACGAGCGAGTTCAATACTATCTGCTCAAAGTATGAATTTTCAATGGTGGTAGTAGTCTCAACTAAGTCTTTTGTATTTTCAGATTGAATGTTAGCTTGTGTTCCAGAATCATTCTTCTGAGGAGAGTGGGATTCCAGTTCTTCAGCAGATATTTCAGAAGTACCATCTGGAACAACACAGCGCCATAAGTAATTCAGTTATTGACTGATTGTAATATCTAGTTTCCTTAACCCAAACACTTGCCTATAATGTGCATTGACATTGCTTTCGAGTTTACTCTTGGGCTCATTGTCCTATTACAAACCATATTCCCTGTTTCAGTATCTATCGCAACCAAGTGTGCATCCCTTGTCATAATGAACACTAGCCCCTTTGCAGAGTTTTCAGAAATATCAGATACAGATTCCTGTGGAATGTTTAAGCTAGACGTGTCTGAAAATTTTGCATTCATAGAAACTACTGCAGAAGATGTGGGAGATTCAGCACTTGTAAGAAACAGAATTGATGATGTGATGGTATCAAGCATGGCCACCTGCAAAGTAGATTAGAAAATATAAGTTGGAAAGTTTAATTTAAATTGTCATTCAACAACTCGAAAAACAACAAATAAAACATTTATTTTGAAAAGAAAAGGTGTTAATGGAAGATCTTACCTGCCCATTTTCATATCCAACTACAAGCTTCCCTCCAAGATTTGCAAACTGTAGCCCACATACAGCAGAATTTTGAAGGGAAAACACTGCTTTGCAATGAGGTCCATCCCCTTGATTCACATTATGAACTGTCTCAGATCATAAGAACAGGTTAAAATCAGAAGTATTAGAAATGATCAAATCATTTTTCAGTATAAAGAGATTCATGAAAAGTAACTTAAGATATTGTAAATAAAACTATTTGACTTTCCTATGATGATTGTAGATCACTTTCTTTTTATTGATGAAGTATACAATATCCGCATCATGATTAAATGATTACTTCCCACTTGTCTAGATTCCCATAACTCAGGGAAAGCGTTTAACACAGAAAATATTGGATGATATACTTGGGGAGTTGAGGTTGGTAGTAATTCTAATTAAATGCTTTTATATTTTTTTCGTACCAATAATATTGGGAAAACCCTAAGTCCCACATTGGATAGATAGGACTCTTGACTAGAGTTTATAAAGAGGAGGCACAACTTACTTTACAAGCCGGTTTTGTAAGGATGAGTTAGGCCAAATTTCAACAAATAAAATAAAATTATAAATAATTAAATAAACCTATGATGTGATAGGAAAGGAAGACAAAGAGTTATAGCTAAAGATTCTGCCATTCCGACATTAAATGCACCATAACCTACCAAATGTACAAGGGTTTTATACAAAACATTAGATTTCCACAAAGTACAGAGAGTTATAGCTAAAGATTCTGCCATACCGACATTAAATGCACCATAACCTACCAAATGTACAAGGGTTTTATACAAAACTTTAGATTTCCACAAAGTAGCAGAGGCTGACTTGTGTTATCTCCAAAGTTCCTATATTCGCGTATGAAAAATTTATGGCGTACAAGTGGTATGTAAGGCACTCTTTATTTATCACAACTCACAAACAAACTAACTACGTTTCAAATCCTCAAGTAACTCTAAAACGAAAGAGAAACAACCCCCCCTCCCACATCAATCATTAATTGAAAAAAATCCAAATTTTGAGACACCTCCTTTTAACAATTTTTCTAATTTTTGCAGCCCAGTTTTCTTTAGCAGATTAATATAAAACTTACTTGACACTTGAAACAAATAAAGATTCTGTTTGCAATTTAAACATATAAGAAAATGAAGAAAGAAAACTCAACCTTCGGTTCCATTTTCTGTCACGAAATGCAAAGTTGTGTCATCTGAGCTCCTTATTAAGCCATAGAGACAAACCTACATACTCTCATTGGTTAAAATTGAGACCTTAAATTAGAAGAGAATGAAATGTACTACATCACAATACAAATAACATACAACACCACTTTCATCACCGACAGCCAGATGTAGAGTATCCGGGCAAAAATTTAATGCTGACACTGGAGAACTTGCACTGCCCGTTTTAGCATCATTTACCTGGCAACAGAAGAATTGATTCTCTGTGATGAATACAAGCTTAAGTCTTCAATATACGAGTTTTGATTCATATATTAATCCCTCCGTTTCTAAATATAATTAAAATTGACTTTTTAGGTTCATTCATTTAATGATGTATGTGGTTTATAATATGAACCACATACATCATTTAATGAATGAACCTAAAAAATCAATTTTGCTTATATTTAAAAACGGAGGGAGTATATATTAGAGCATCGTTCAGAGAGGGGGAGACCACTAGTTAAAATGTGTATAGTATGATAAGGCTAACCTCAGGTTTTATGTTGTAAACAAGTGACAAAGCAGGACATGAAGCATCCCATATCCGAACAGATCCATCTTGGTAACCTGCTATGTATATTTGAATGAAAAGATGGTCTTCTTTTAAAGTCTGACCTGGAACACCACCAATCAAAGGCCATTTTATCTCTGCACTTCTCTGATTTTGTACTGAATGCTGCTTTGCAGCTACAAGAATCTACATAAGTATCATTTCCCATTAGTGGCAAGTGGTATTGATTGATTTTTTCGTTATCTTTTTAAAAAGGATAAAACTTAGGTAGAGTGCTATAGGCACTATTTCTACTGTTTTTCACTAAAAAGATAGTGCAACTGTCGCCAACAATTTTGAAAAAACACCCTCTTGAAAGAAAAAGAAAAACTTAAGTCTTTGTGAGAGGAAAAGTAAGAACAGTGCTTATGGTACTGCATCTAAGCTTCAGTCATTAAAAAAATAACGACGTTTGTAATGCAAAAGTAACACCTAATAAAATAGTTAATGTAAGAATTACAACTAGCCATAAGGGGAAAAAAAAGACTTACAACTTAAAAGTAATAAATATTAATTATGTGCTACCTCAGAGAGGGCTGTAAATGACTTCGCATCTTGGCATACAACATCAAGCCTTCCGGTTGTCATCTGTGGTTCAAGAGTGGGAATGACGGTGGCATATTGCATTGTGGGAGAAGAAGTCTTCCTTTGTTGCTCAGACATCAAAGAAGATAAACAATTCTTGTTGTAAAGATACAGTTGTCCAGGATTCGTTAATACAAATAGCATATTACAATCTCCCTCTGCGTGGCAATCACTAGGCAACAAAACCATATCAGCAAAAGAACCACGAAGTGCAACATCAATGCGGCCAGTGCACCTGAGACTTTCTATCCTACAAGACCAGTCAATGCTCAAAACCTGTAAACAGGAAGAAGAAAAAAAAAACCACATTAGAGTGACACGTTATTTATCTACCCGAGTTGACGTAATGAAAACATACCAGACCATTGACACCGTAATTCTATATCTTAAATAGAAAAGGCGAAAAACTAATTGTGGCCCTCAGTTACAACAAATTATTTATTCTTCAATAAAAATCATAATTAATTAATAATGCACAGAGGATTTACAATGTTTGTTCAACTAGTTCATATGATCAGTTTTCTTCTTTCCTCACAAGTCAAAATACAACTTCATTTGGATGACAGGATCAGGATGTACACCTAGTCTATATAACACTATCAAAGCACCAAGAGAATGAAGATGAAGTACAGACCATATACTGATTCTATAGAACTCATTTAGGACCATATTTCATCTATCATCTTCAACCTCCAGGAAAAAACTTTTCTAATACAAAGAAGCCGCCTTACACAAAATTTTCATTTAGCATTTTTATCTCACTGAAAAGAAGACTGTTGCCTCTGGCTGATTTCCTCTTCATCTAAATTTCCTCTTAAACATTCAGAAGATGGCCTGTTGTGGCAATATTTTATGACAGTTTAAATTTGTGGCTCTCATTATTATGTAATGGCCAAAACTAAGGAAATTTGTTCTCATTTTTGTGTAATCTCCTGTAAATGTTAATATTATCATAGATGACACGATGTCTCTTATTATTATTATAACTTAATAAAACATCATGTCAAATAGCTATTATGTGTATGAAGCTTACTGTCAGAACTTCTTCAGACCCAATTTCATTACCACCATAGACAAAAAGTTCACCCCCACTTCTATTCAATGATTTATTGGCGCACCAGTGTAGGAGAATAATAGGGAGCCTTTTATCTGATGATGATAATTGAAGCTTGACAACATTATTTGACATTTTTTTATCTTGATCTATTGGAGAGTCATCAGTTGGCAAATCCCAGAACATTATATCACCATCTACATAACCAACGACGACAACTGATCCGTCATTAGATGCCCAACATACAGAACTTATTTCCTTATCTTCTTCTTCGTGTTCTAATTTGTCATCAGAATGTTCATCCTTTGGATCATCTGAATAACTAGCCACTATCTTTCTCTTCAATTCGATGTCCTTGTGGTCTCTGATGAGAACTACTCGATCTTCTGAAGCATCCCAGAGTAACATCACACCATTCTCATATGCGACCAACAGTCTGCAAAATGATGATTTCAATTAAATCAACTAAAACAATAACAAACCGCACATATTATACAAAGAGTTCAGCAACTACTTGGTTTCAAAAAATCAGTGTTTTCATTTTTAATCCACAAAAATATAATCCTGCTGTTACTTTGTTTCCTATTTTCGAAGTTTGTATATTGTTTACTGTTTGTTGTACAAAACTTTGAAAGTGTGAAATAAAGTGAAAACAAGAGACATTCTCTTTAATTAATATTGAAAACAAGCACACCATTAGAACAACTATGGTTATTAAAACATTGTATTTACATAATAGGTATAAAGGTCATGCTAACAAGTTCCCTTAGGGCACTTGTTAAGGATTCCAGAAAGGAAACAATTGCTAAATTTTACGTAGAAAAAGTTGCTTTTTAATATTTCAATATGTTGAATACACAATTTCCAAGATCAAGTTTGTTAGCATTTCCCTAAGTATAATACTGCATCTTAGATATTAAACTAGTCATCATAAATTAATTTTTCATGATTCAACAATAGAACAAAAATAAACATTGGATTGGATGGTTTAATTCACATGGTAATATGTAAACAATCTAGGGGCAAGATAGTCAGTTTATCTGTATGGTGTTAAAGACAAAAATTTGAATGTCAGAATTCAGAAGAATATCCAATCAGATTTTCAAACCGTGATCCGACGTAAATTCCTTTTGCCAACCCCACTTAGCGGGATAAGGCTTGGTTGTTGTTATTGTTGTTGATCCCGCGTAAGTATCTGCTGGTTTTTATTGTAATTTACAGAAAATTTTGAATTATGCCAAACTAGCGTTTGTTGATGGAATTATTATTTTATACAAATTGTCAAGAGTCCCAAATTGGGGGCAGTCCTCACCTTACAACCGTTTTCTAAGGTTGAATTAGGCCCAACCAAAATTCTAAGACAAATATCACAACCTAACAAGGGGTTTCCAAATTTGCTTTCCAACAAAAAGACTAAAAGTCTGGCTTCTCGTTGAAATTAACAATAAAAAGTTTGGAATGACATATGCCCTGTATGTTAACCCGTTTAACCATTTTATATTTTGACTGTCCAGCCGTAAAACTAAAAGTCTGGTTTCTCAATTAAATTTTAACAGAAAAAAGTTTGGAATAACACAGCCTGTATATTAATCCATTTAACCAAATTATACCTTGGCAATTTACAGTTTCATCCAATTTTTTTTGACTTCATTGCACTTTTGATCTCTCTAATTTTGATCATATGCTATGTTGGTCCCTCTAGTTTTGTTTAAGCCAATCAAGTCCATCTATTTTCAAATGAAGCAAATTTGGCTTTGCTGTCATATATTTCTACCCGAAACTCTCAAATTCTTATTTTTTTTGTCCAAAACATATAGATGACCATGATGGGTTTGAGATAAGGAAAAAATATTAAAAATGTAAAAGTAAAGAATTTAGTGTAAATTTGGTAAACCGTGAAGGTTGTTGGACAATGCGAGACAAGGGTTTTGAAGAGGGAAAATTTTGTTTTCTGTTAAATATTTAATGAAGTTCAATGTTTTGATTGATGAATTTTGAGCAGAAGGTTTAAAAGATTTTGTGTCGAAGATTATGAGTTTTAAGTAGAAAAAATGTGGCAACAGGACTTAATTGCAGCACAAGCAACTAAAATATAGAGGAATTAAATTTTATCAAAAAAGTATTGATATTAAAGTCAGACATTAACTACAGTCTTCAATACAAGAACTAAAAAGGCAATTCTTTCTGAAGTTTATTTTCAACACATAACTTCCCTAAACTACGATAAAAAAATGCATTTACTGTCAAACTTAACGTCAACAGTTTGAAGAAGAGATTAGAACAGTATAGTTGTGTGGGTTTTATGAGAAGCAAGTCAAATTTAAGTGTTGAGGCTTTCATTTTCTTTTTACGAGCAGCCTGCCAGAGATAGTTAAATTTGGTAGGAAATATACTTTTTACCAAAACTTAGGGGGGGGCTATGTGTTAGAATATTAAGTTTATGCATGAAAAGTAATAATGGGTTATACACATTTTAACTTAAAGGACCCATGAGTTATGAACTCATGACCCTTGGGCAAACCCATTTATAACCTATTCAACCTGCAAACATGGCTAAAATATTGCATATATTCGATAAAAAAATAACCAAAATCCATGCCTAAGATTCTTCGTATATTAATAAGAAATCAATAAGAAAATCTTGAAGTTTGTTCTTATCTTGCCTCTTTCCATTAGAACAAGGTTGATGAAGAACTCTGACAACTGAAACATTATCAAGTGACATTCCAACTGCTTCTGCAAAGGTGTGCAACATTTTGAATCAAGTTAGATGTTAAACATGGAGAAACTATATGATTTCTCAAATGAAAAGAAACTAGAAATTGACAATATGCATATGACACATTTATCTTGTAGGAACTTAACATTAATGACATGCCACTTTTCTAATAATAATCTTCTCTGATATGGAAATTTCATTGAAGATGATCACAAGTTTTCATAAATTAATTAGTAAGAATCTATTGCAATTTACAAAGCACTAATATGGTACACAATATATGAAAATAAGTACGCAAAAATATCACCCATGTAAGAAAACATTGATAGCCTAGAACTTTGAATTACTAATTGTTAGAATAGTTATAAATTAGTAATAGATGTGTGTTAATGCGTATAATCTATATTGTGTACATAGATAATCAGTGCTCTAATTTAGGAGTAAACTGGATTTTTTTATAAATATATGCCTGATTTAACTGGCCAGTCATACAGTTCCAGCCATGATATATCCGTTGCTTGATGAGTCCAAAGTAACCAAGTGGATCCCTCTTGGTTATGCAAACTAGACACGCCCAAATATTTCTTCTGAGAAGGGAGTCTCCTCCAGAGAGGATCTCTGGTTCAAATCTGAAGTAATTCGTAAAGGAAAAGGTGAATGCTCTGGGTGTTGTTAAGCCTAGGGTTAGTGACTTTGGATTCTCTGTCATTCTGGAAGACCCTATAGTTAGATTGTAAGTCAGTGAAAACTGATTTCTTTGTGCTTTCTTTTGTTTGTTAGATTTGGCTTATCCAAATCAGGATTGTGGACCAGCTAGCTTTAGTTGATTCAACTTCCGTGTAGCTTTGGGCCTGGCCTAGTTTTTTATTGAAGAAATTATACATTTGACCAATAAACAAAAATTCTTCTCAAAGAAATATGCACCATTGAATACAGGCATTACCGTTAAACATCCTTCACAACTCATCCTACCCTCCTTAAAAATAGAGTGAACACTTTGAAGCATCTTTCACTCATCAGCAACTCTGATCTACTATTTTATCATCACAAAACCAAATGGGTTGAAGGGGAAAACGGTTTCTATACCCACCCTTGCTGAATCTAATCTAACATCATAGAATGTTGTGGAAAGTAAATTATATACCAGCCCTAATCTAACTTGGACTTTTTGGGTAAAGAAAATCTTTAACCTATTATCAAAGCCTTTTTTACCAAACCATCGAAAAATTGATTTCAATGAGATAGTGGTGGATTTGTACTTTAATTACAGCTCAAGATTAAATAATTTTCATATTTAGCAGTGTATTAAAGATAAAAATAAATAGTTATATTCCAAACAAGTGGTTATTGAACTTATATACAACATAACATGGATATTAGCAAAATGTCAACAAAGAGATTTGAATCCCCTAATCTGCACTTTTACATAAATTCAGAAGTAATTGTAATCCTGAACTTATGACCTCTATGGATGACACGGTCACTCATGTCAAGAAAGTTGAAAGATTAAATCAAACAAGCTAGCTACACTTCTCTAATCTACAAACATGAGGCTATTTTAAATTTTGTGGTTAGAACGTTACTATCTCTCTGCATCCAAAGAAAGCTGCCTTACATTTACATCTTAATGAGAGATTTGGATAAGAAAGTATCTCTCCCCACACCAAACTCAAACTAAAGGAAAAAGTCAACGCTTATTAAACCAGCCATTTTGGCCAGTGCAAAAAAAAAGTCTTGGTTCCAACTTAAATATATAAATGAGCTATAAGAAAGTGTACTTACCCGATATAACATTTGTTGGAACATAATAAGGTAATATATTAACTTTTCTGTCTTCTGAATCAAACTTCAACACATACACCAACCCATGCTCAGTTCCAACTAACCTGGACCACAACAACAGGACAAAAATGGTGTAGCCTCATTTAATAAAAATTTCATTTGAAAGAGTAGATTGTGATGCAGAATCTAAATCATTTGAACAAGTATTTTACATGTAACTGGTGCCGTATATAATAGAGAAAGAAGTTATGATGGACTCCCACTGCAAAGCAGAAGCGATTTGCCTGTTTCTCAAATCCCAAACCTGGCATTATCATAAACATGTTGAACTGCTTAATAAACGAAACAGAGGAAAGGGCGAGAGATAATGAAATGTAAAGTTAAAAATACTAAAACGCAATCTAAGTTAAGATTCTAAGAAAGCTGATGTACACAAAAAAGGGAAAAATAATCATAACCACATACGGAGAGTGCCTGGTCATAGAAAGTTTAGAAGAACTTTAATAGCTTTATAAAGTACCTGTATTTCATTATTACTTGAAACGCTGGCAAGAAAACCTTGATTTTCCAAGAACTGTAAGAAAGATGTAAAAGGTAAGATGCATACATGAAATTCTTCAAAAACATTTCAATTTAACATCTAGAGTTCAATAAATGTGTGCTTTGGATCAATTTAACAATGAAACACACACTCACACATTACCACATATGCATATCACGACATAAACATGGACCCCAAAGACACACACACTCAATGAATAAACAAAAAACACACACTCAATGAATAAACAAAAAACGTTATCAGTGAAACAACCAATATAAGATCGAATGACTGATAGACATTACACTTTAGATCAAGTATCAACATAAATCCAGAATTGCAAACCTCTAAATGCTTGAAGGATGTTTGCTTAGGAGAAATCATAATCCCTTCAATATTGTCACCACCAAATACTTTTATCCTACCATCACTACAAGAGTGAAGAAAATAAAAAAGTCAATTCCTAAAGCCACTAACAATCTCAGAATGAATCTACTGTTCTCTCATATCTAAGCTACTCCTCAATCATCGCAATAAAGGAATGATGAAACGTCTAAAAGAAACATATTTAATGAAGCTAAAAAAATACAATTAGAAGTTGAAAAAAGAAATAATAATAACTCCTTGCAGTAACAAAAGAAACACTAATAACTAGTTCCAAAAGCATAAATCTCATTCTTAGAAGCACCGACACTTCTAATACAAGGCGTGTCCAGTTTCGGACATTGACACATCACTGACACATGTGATTACATTTAATCTTGTAATATACTAAAATTATCATGGGTGTTGACTATCAATGTGTCAGTGTTCATGTATGTGTCAATGTTTCATAGATCTCGTTTATACTTCGCAAGTAACATGTATAAATTATATTAATCAAACTTAAAAATAGAAAGTTTACTTTATAATCAATATTACACTTAGGTATCAATGGAAATGAAAATTTCCAATAATGACCAAAATCAAAGCCAATAATAACAAAGAATTAATAACTCACAGTGTTCCTACTGCTAATAACCGTTGAACGCGATCAAACGCAAGAATAGACGCAGTTGATGGAACTCCGTAGTGAAGAACAACTCGCGGATCGAATTTCACCGAAGAAACACTACTTTCCACCACATTCTGTTGCTGAACACGCACAAAATTTTCAGAATTCGCATTTTCATATGAAAATTCGCATCATTACACTTTTCAATCAAAATCACATTCCGTTACATTTCTTCGATAAACAACATTCATAATTCATAATCACAAAAAAAAATCGAAGAAATTGAAATTTAGAACGAGCATAGCATTCAGCTGTGAAAAATTGAGCACGTACCGTTGAAGATTGTTGCTGTGATGATTTCTGGAACAATCTAGAAAACATTGTTGAAGATGAAGAAGATGATGATCGAATTTGTGAGAGCTTTTAGCTTTTTTGAAGTTTGCTTCTTCTGTTGGAGAAATTTGTATTTATATTCGGATTTTGATTTTCTGTTTTGTTGAACTTCAGGTACCGTGCGAATCACCAGTATGATGCATCATGCTCGGAAGCTGCTACTTGTGATTTGATTATTTAATCGGACGGTGATGCTAAGCCTAAAGGAAATGGAAATGAATCATGGATTCCCGAGTGTATACATGCTAAATAATTTGACTATTATTTTCTTGACATTAACAAAACTTTACTTACCCTTAAAATCACTTTTAAAATTGCACAATGTTAATCAATTTACCTCTTCCGTCAAATTTTTCTGTTAATCGATATGACGTTTTGCAAATAGCCTTAAAGTTTTGCATTTATGTGCAAAATACCCCTTGAAATTGAAAATTTATATATATTTTTTTCTCGTTCTTACTTGGCTTCAGTAATCAATATAAAAATAATATTGAAACCAAAAAATCATTAATAGTAGAATTGTGTTTATATATATACATGATCAATGAACCAGTGTTCATTAACTTTTGTCCGATTTACATGCTTCTTTGATACATAAATTTTTAGAATTCTTTTTCAATGCAATATTCAAATTTACTGCAAGTTTGTTCATTTAGGCTTCATACATGCTCTCTAAATATGTACATAGAATCAATGGACAAGAGCCAAATTTTGATTAATGGTAAAAAAGACTTCAACCACTCTGCATGATCACAGTCAACATGTTTTATGGTTGGACATGTATGAGAAATTTTCACCTGCACAATGTGTTTGTTTATTTGTGTTCCATGATAACAACAATCACCACATAGAAAAGATTTCCATCCTTTTAGCAATGTGAATAAAAGTGTTCAAGTAAAACTAAAAGTTAATGACAGTATTTATTTTTTCTGCAAGTAAATATGTGCATCAAATTCTACAAAATTGGAGGGAAGATGCGTGAACTGGAGCATTTTGAGTCAAGGATAAAAAAAAAATATACATAAATTTTCAAGTTTATGGGGCATTTTACACATAAGTGCAAAGCTTCAGGGGGGTGTATTTTCAAAACGTAATGTTGACTAACAGAAGAATTTGACGGAGGGGGTAAATTGATTAACGTTGTGCAATTTCATGGAGGTAATTGAAGTTTTGTTAATGTTAGGAGGTAATTGACGAAACTTGCAATTTCGGGGGGTAATTGCCTATTTACTCGTTACTTTTTCACCCTACTAACTTTTTGCATGTGATGCGAAAATTGATCCAGAAGAGCTTGAAATCAACACACGTGACAATCACCAAGGAGCTAGTGGCGTGGGGTCCTTTGCTAATCATCATCAAGGACTGAGTTTAATTACTTGGTTATTTTAACCATTTAATTATTTCTGGACTGTGCCGTCATTTTAATCACCAAGTTAAGACAAATAAATCAGCCATTTAAAACCTATTCTGAGCAGTTACAAAGGAGCAAAATAAGAAGCATTAAAGACAAATTCAAGGCCTTAATTTCGCCCAGCCAGTCATTGGAACAGGAGTTACATAGCTGATGGAATAATGTCATTTTATTATTAGTATAATTGCCTTTTATGCTGTACTTTATTACCAGTTTTTATTATCTTTGCATTGTATTTCGGCTATATATGCCATGCTTGTTGGACATTGTAACACATAAATAGAACAGTTCAAGTTTACCCAGAATTTGTGTCTACATTTTCGAAAGGTTATTAGCAAGTGACGTCTTGATAATAATCCGATTAGCTCAATTGGTGTTGAGTGCTAATCTCTTTGTTAAACTATTGGTGTAGTCTAACATTGCCTATCCCTTGCTGTTTCACTAAAATACAAAAACTATCCAAAAACACTTAGCAGAATTCAACTAATAAGGGTGGTACCTAGTATCTTCGTTATTGGTTGTTTGCTTCCGCTACCCTTACGAATTAAAGCACTCTAATTCGTATCATTTGTGGTATCAGAGCTTTGACTCTGAATCCTTGTTACGTGACAATGGCGGATTACAACAGCGATGATTTCATGGACAGATTGCGTGAAGCCTTAAGGAGCGTCAATCTGGGAGATGAACGATTGAGGTCTAGAAGGGGTGAACCACGTCCAAACGTGGATGAATTCAAAATCACCGAGCTACCTGAATTCTATGGCAGTGCAGACCCGGAGGTTTATTTGGAATGGGAGCGCAAGATCGATAGAATGTTTGACTTCAAGGATCTTGACGATGAGAAGCGTTGTAAGTATGCTATTCTGAAACTTAGCAAAAGTGCATCGTTGTGGTATGAGGGCTTGAAGGCTCGAAGAATACGAGATAGGAAGGAGAAAATCAGTTCTTGGGAGTCCTTGAAAAGAAAGTTGCGCAAAAGGTATGTGCCATCGAACCACAGATTGAACTTGTATAAGAAGATTTCAGATTTAGTACAAGGTAAAATGAGTGTTACTGAGTACATTGATGAATTCGAAAACCTATGTTTAATGGGTGAGTTGGAGGAAAATGAAGAGCAAAGAATGAGTCGTTTTCTTCGTGGTCTGAATAAGAACATAGCATTTGCTGTTGAGCTATGTAATTATTCTGACTTCAACACTTTGAGCACCTTGTGTTTAAAAATTGAAAATCAAAATAAGAGCAGATATAATGCTGGTGGTTCGAGTGGTTGGTCCAAGGGAGGTGTGTCAGGTAGTGCAGCTGCAGCCCCTAGCACTAAACCAAATGTGACTCAACCAAAACAGGTTGAGCCTACTCCTAAACAATCTAGTGCTGCATCCAAAGAGACTAGCCTGTCGAAGGTTAGGTGTTTTAAGTGTCAAGGCTTTGGACACTTTGCTAGAACTTGTCCTAATCAAAGAGTTGTGACCCTCAGAGAAGCGGTTAGCATGCGTGATGAGTTGATTAAGGAAGAGGAAGAATCTGGTGGCAATGTTGACATGGATGGACTTGAAATTGTCGAAGATGTCGACGATGAGATAGAAGAATATGGACCTCCCATCTATGATACTTTGGTGCTTAGAACTTTACAAGCTAAAACTGCACCCTTGGATGGGGATCAAAGGAATCAAATCTTCTACACTAAGTGTCAAGTGAAGGATAAATGGTGTAGTGTCATTGTGGATGGAGGTAGTTGTACCAATGCAGCTTCAACTGAAATGGTGTCTAAATTAGGATTACTCACAACAAAACATCCTAAACCTTATGCACTACATTGGTTGGACAATGGGAGTAGTATAAAAGTTACAAGGCAGACTCGTGTGGGGTTAACCATGGGGTCTTATGTTGATGAGATCTTGTGTGATGTTGTGCCTATGGATGCGAGTCATATACTTCTGGGACGTCCTTGGCAATTTGATAGAGATGTGACGCATAGAGGAAGATCAAATGAGTATGAATTGAACTACAAAGGCAAGAAGATGGTGCTGAAACCTATGGCATCAAGTGAAGTCCGTTCCATGACTACACAAAGAGGTAAAAAGCCTAGCCTCACTATGTTTGCTACTGAAAATGAAGTGAAAAATGCTATTGATAATGGTGAATTAGTTTACCTGTTGATTGCAAAGAATACCAAACAGGATGATATCGAAACTCCTCTTAAACAACAATTGGAGGCTGTCTTGGGTGAGTATGAAGATGTGTTTCCAATTGAATTACCAATTGGTTTGCCACCTATTCGTGGAATTGAGCATCAAATTGATCTAATTCCCGGAGCTCCATTACCAAACAAAGCTGCCTATAGGTGTAATCCAGAGGAGACAAAAGAGTTGCAACGGCAAATTGAAGAATTGATCAGCATGGGTTATGTGCGTGAATCAATGAGTCCTTGTGCTGTCCCAACGTTGCTGGTTCCTAAGAAGGATGGTTCCTGGAGAATGTGTATTGATAGTAGGGCAGTGAACAACATAACCATCAAATATCGCTTTCCCATTCCAAGGTTAGATGATATGCTTGATGAGTTACATGGGTCGGTTATATTCTCAAAAACCGATCTAAGGAGTGGGTATCACCAAATCAGAATGCGTGAAGGTGATGAATGGAAGACGGCGTTCAAGACCAAGCATGGTCTATATGAATGGCTGGTTATGCCGTTTGGACTCACGAATGCACCTAGCACCTTCATGAGGCTCATGAATGAAGTACTCAAGCCTTTTTTTGGGTAAGTTTGTTGTTGTTTACCTTGACGATATCTTGGTGTATAGCAGGTCTAGTGAGGAGCATTTCACTCATTTAAAACAAATCTTTGAGACCCTAAGAGCACAAAAACTCTATGGGAAAAAGGAGAAGTGTGACTTCTTGGTTGAAAGTGTGGTGTTTCTTGGATACGTTGTGTCTAAAGATGGAGTATCGGTTGATCCAACAAAGGTGGATGCTATCAAAACATGGCCAAGTCCTACAACAGTTTCGGAGGTGAGATCTTTCCATGGTCTTGCATCATTTTATCGACGCTTTATCCAGAATTTCAGCACTATAACAAGCCCTATTACTGAATGTTTGAAGAAGGGTGCGTTTGTGTGGAATGAGCAAGCACAAAAGGCTTTTGAACTGATTAAGTTAAAGCTTTGTGAAGCTCCTGTTTTAGCTTTGCCCGACTTCACTCAACCATTTGAGGTCGAATGTGATGCTAGTGGGGTTGGCATTGGAGCTGTTTTGATACAAAACAAAAGGCCTATAGCTTATTTCTCAGAGAAACTTGGGGGAGCTCGATTGAACTATTGCACCTATGACAAGGAGTTCTATGCCATTGTAAGAGCTCTTGATCATTGGAGTCATTATTTGCGTTCTAACCACTTTGTGTTGCATTCAGATCACGAGTCTTTAAAGTATATCAACGGACAACAAAAGTTGAGTCCAAGGCATGCTAAATGGGTTGAATTTCTTCAATCTTTTAATTTCTCTTCAAAATACAAAGATGGTAAGAGTAACGTGGTGGCTGATGCACTTTCAAGGAGGTATGCTTTGATTTCAATTCTCGAAACTCGCTTACTTGGTTTTGAGACTTTGAAAGACTATTATAAAGATGATGTAGACTTTGGTGAAATATACTCTAACTGTGAAAATGGAGCATTTGGAAAGTATATAATGCAGGGTGGATTTTTGTTCAAAGAGAATCGGCTTTGCATTCCAAGGCATGCAATTCGTGAGTTGCTAGTTCGTGAGGCTCATGGTGGGGGTTTGGCTGGTCACTTTGGCATTACAAAGACCCTGGAGATTTTAAAAGAACACTTTCATTGGCCAAAGATGTTAGGAGATGTGCAAAAGGTCATTATCAAGTGTGTTACTTGCCATATGGCGAAGAGTTCTTTCAAACCAGGAGCATATACTCCATTACCAACACCTAATGGTCCTTGGATGGACGTGAGCATGGATTTCATTGTGGCTTTGCCCCGCACACAGCGAGGTAAGGATGCAATTATGGTTGTTATTGATAGGTTTTCAAAGATGGCACACTTTGTAGCTTGTCACAAAACAGATGATGCTAGTAACGTTGCTGATTTGTACTTTCGTGAGATTGTACGCTTACATGGAGTTCCTAAAACTATTGTTTCCGATCGTGATTCAAAGTTTTTGAGTTATTTCTGGAATACATTATGGAGGAAATTGGGTACTAAGTTGCTGTTTAGTACTTCCCATCACCCTCAAACCGATGGGCAAACAGAGGTGACTAATAGAACTCTTGGTACCTTGCTGCGTGGCTTGGTTAATAAAACTCAAAAGGATTGGGACTTGAAGTTAGCTCATGCCGAATTTGCCTACAATCGATCCCCTACATATGCTACTAACCATTCTCCTTTTGAAGTTGTTTATGGTGTGAATCCTTACTTGCCATTGGATCTGATGGCTATGCCAAAGGAGGAACTAGTTCATCCAGATGCAGAGGCCAAACTCAAATCAATGATGAAACTACATGAGCAAGTGCGAGAAAGAATCAAGGCTGTAAATGAAGTCTACAAGCAAAGGTCTAAGAATAATAAGCCTAAGTTGTTCAACGAAGGTGATCTTGTATGGGTCCATTTGAGAAAAGAGAGATTCCCAAGCAAAAGAAAGAATAAGCTCATGCCTAGAGCTGATGGCCCCTTCAAAGTTATATCAAAGATCAATAACAATGCATACAAGATTGATTTGCCCGGAGAATATGGAGTACATGCAACTTTCAATATTGGAGATCTCTCACCATATTTGGATGATGATGGTATTCAAGAATTGAGGTCAATTCCTTTCAAAGGGGGAGGGGATGATGCGAAAATTGATCCAGAAGAGCTTGAAATCAACACACGTGACAATCACCAAGGAGCTAGTGGCGTGGGGTCCTTTGCTAATCATCATCAAGGACTGAGTTTAATTACTTGGTTATTTTAACCATTTAATTATTTCTGGACTGTGCCGTCATTTTAATCACCAAGTTAAGACAAATAAATCAGCCATTTAAAACCTATTCTGAGCAGTTACAAAGGAGCAAAATAAGAAGCATTAAAGACAAATTCAAGGCCTTAATTTCGCCCAGCCAGTCATTGGAACAGGAGTTACATAGCTGATGGAATAATGTCATTTTATTATTAGTATAATTGCCTTTTATGCTGTACTTTATTACCAGTTTTTATTATCTTTGCATTGTATTTTGGCTATATATGCCATGCTTGCTGGACATTGTAACACAGAAATAGAACAGTTCAAGTTTACCCAGAATTTGTGTCTACATTTTCGAAAGGTTATTAGCAAGTGACGTCTTGATAATAATCCGATTAGCTCAATTGGTGTTGAGTGCTAATCTCTTTGTTAAACTATTGGTGTAGTCTAACATTGCCTATCCCTTGCTGTTTCACTAAAATACAAAAACTATCCAAAAACACTTAGCAGAATTCAACTAATAAGGGTGGTACCTAGTATCTTCGTTATTGGTTGTTTGCTTCCGCTACCCTTACGAATTAAAGCACTCTAATTCGTATCAGCATGTCATATAAAATTTCCAAAAATGCTCATGGAAATTTTTTCGGATTTTTCTAAGAATATGAAAAAATATTAAAAAAAATGAAAAAATGGGTCTAAACGATGGATTTTTGAATCCTTGATTTTAGGGGATTTTTGAATCCTTAACTTTTAGGGGAGTCTTGATCCTTGATTTTCTGGGGAAGTTTTGGAGCAATCTGATCAAGTAGCTCAAAAATCTGAGTTTTACTAAGAACAATTAACAATGACATAAAACAGAAGGATGAAGTTATGAAGATTAACATTACCCTTAAACGGGTTATTCATGTTACAAACATACTCATAATTTGTGCTGATACAGTTCGGATTATATAATTTGAACAGTATTTCCCCTGAAAAAGGGTGTTTATGGGGTGTTTGAATTCTATAATCCGGAAAGAAAACAAAACAAGGAATGCGCCCTATTTTTTGAGGTTATCGGATTATAAAATCCGAATTGGTGAAAAATTCATTTTTTTTCCAACCCATAACAAAGGAAAAACTAGTTGGTTCGAATTCTAAAATCTGAAAATTTCAAAGACATTTAAAAAAAAATAGGACGCATGAGAAATAAGAATGGTGGAAAAAGTAACAGTCAAATAATTTTGACCACTACTTTGAGATCAAATGGCTCGGATTAATTGTTCACTAAACCAGTTTTCAAGAATCTTTATCCATGATGTACATTGTACTCTCAAGATCATTATGTGTGTAAGGTAATACTATAAAAAATCTTATTTCTTTATTTAATTTTTTTTTGTCAAGTAGCATAATGGCTAAAGCTCACACAATTAAATGTGGAGAAGTAGGGTGTCCAGGGTTCGAACCCCGACCCCTGCATATAATATGCAATATCCCTATCAACTGAGCTAAGCTCACAAAATTCTTTATTTATTTAATTGTTTTTAATGGCAAATGTAAGAATATTTTTATTTGGTAGATAGACGAGTTGGCAAATGTAAGAATCTTTATTCCATTGAAAGTTAATTGATGAAAAATAATTTTTATATAAAGAATTGAGTTCAAATTATAATTGATGAGTTTTATAAAAGACAAATTATTTAACGGAATCTAAATTTGATTCGTATGTAGAACATTTCTTTACTGGGTTTTACTTGCCCTCCTACTTAACTTCATATTACCAAGGATCATTACCATGCGAATAAAAGGGTTAACTATTAAGTGTTAATAATAAATGATATAATTAGTTAATTTTTCTACTATATTTCTCAGTAGTTGTAAGATTAGTTATATATGTTTCTACTGCATTAACCGGAAGTTGTAATGCAATTTATCAAAAATGAAAAAAAAATGTAGATAAAACCATATAAAAATATAGGACTGCAAAAATAAAATCAATTGTTAAAAATATCAAAAAATTTGGTTTCTTAAAAATGAAAGATAAAAAGTTATACTTAGTACCCATCTTGTCTTGGTTTAAGGAAGGAAGGTTGGAAATGCTTCAATGCTTGGTAGGAATCCGTAGGTTGAAACTCTAACTCCAAGTTGTTTTGTTAACCTACTTTCCCAAATATATCTTACCTTAACCGAAGTCATGTTATAACCCTGAAAAACCACAAAATGTGTATAAAATGTGATCTTGAATGTATGTTGAGGATTGTTTCATATTTATAGCAATGTACATTCATGTGACAACTGAAGTCGAAAAGTGTCGTCACCATCCCTACTAGCTTTATGAGATGCATATGTGTATCCTGAAAAAGTGTGTGACCAGGAGTATGAACTATCCTTCTTTAAACATGTCTCGCTTGCATGGAAATGGAAAGATAGTTAAATTTGTAAATGGGACGAGATGAAGATTTGAGAAACCTCTTTGGGAAGGTATGTTTTCCTTGAAAAATATGTGAAGTATTTTCTTTTTGTTACGTAAGGACGAGCAACAAAAGTTTGGGGTTGTGATGACAAACCATCTTACATTATTTTCAGCATATTTTTTTGTAATTTTTATTTAGTTTTGATCCAAATTAGAGGAATTTTGGGTTTTCGGGACATTTTGTAATGTTTTTATTTCGAGTAATGTAATTCTAGTTTTCCTGAAATCAGACAGTTCTAGAGTGTTTTTGTTGTAATTCAAGGCAAAATCATGCAAGTTCAATGGAAGAACACTCAAAAACATAAGAAAAGAGCGATTACGCCCGAAAAAGTAGTGTTGTGTGCCCTCGGGTGTGCAAAAATGCACTAGCGCGTCCCTGGGAGTTGTTTTCCCCGCAGGTTGGTTGAAAACGTCCAATTTTTCAACCCAAACTCACTAGGAAATCAACCTATAAATACAACTCGTCTCATTCATAATTATCCATTCAGAACGAAGCGGTTCAAGATGAAGGCAAACGATTGGATCTTCAAGGGATGACTCTTTCTCCCCAACCTTAGTCTTGAGGGTATGTTTTATTTCTTTTATATGTTTTCTATATTTACCATGAGTAACTAAGCCCTATTGGCAGAGTTCTAAGATGAACATTTATTTTATTTGTTGGATTTATTTAATTTAAGTTTTTTTATTCAATTATTTTATGAGTCGTGTTTAATTTGATTATGCAAAGATCTTAATGTTTTCATCTGAATTAAGGAAACGACATACCTATGAAAAACGATGATTGAACCTAAAATTAGGCCAAAATCCTAATATGAACCTTGCATGGTAATTTCACTCTTTTCATCCTTGGTAAGAGGTAGAGGAAATAGGCAATTCTCGATCATAGAACTACCAAGAGAGAGTATGTTCATGTACTTCTGAGATTCATAGACGATGGAACATTTTAGACAAATTTAGGAACCCTAATTTAAGTCTATGCTTCACTTACCTCTGAGAGAATAAATCCTCATACTACAGTCTAGTGATTGTGTGCGAGAACACTTTATGATTGACGACCCTATAACACCTTAACCTACATATGAATTTGGTGCAACTCAACGGTTGGAGGGGATAAAACTCACAAACTCGTCACCTAAATGAGCACCATTTAACCAATCCATGAATAACTTGGTTGTTACTTAATTCCAGCAAATAGATAGAGGAGATTCGAAGAATCTTAACCATCGCTAGTATGCATAAACATAATTCATAAGAGATCCGAACGAAACCTTTTATAGTTAGAATACCATTCTAAAACAAAGAATTAAGGGTGACCAATGAAACTTAAAATTTATTTAGACACACAAATAAAAACAATTAAATGAAAAATATTGTTTTTAAATGAGGTATACTTCGCTGGAGTCACATCACCTAATTCTTATTATTTTGAAAGATAATATCACCTAATTATTTTATCTTTTAATTATTTTCAACTGTGAATGTGTGCTTAAATAAATTTTATTTAGGTTCGTTTCTAAGCATCAAAGCAAAATAAGAAATTAAAAAATGAAATTAGTGAGGGTTTAAAGGTAAAGAAGGAATGCACCAAGAAAGCAAGGAAAATCACGTGTATATTTTAGTTACTGAGGAAAATCACGTTTAACAAAACCTAGCATGCGTTTATGACCGTGTTTGTTGCTTTTGTGATTCAATTTTTCATTTCCTTATTAAAACGTCCTAAATAATATGGATTGATATTGCCTGCCAATTCAGACATTATTCATTAATAAACTATATGAATATCATCCCATATTTTTTATCAGGCAAATGAATAAATAAATAAACACAACAAAACATAGTGGAAGGCAACAAAACAAACCCATCACACATGTCTCCTGAATCCTCCTTATATATATTCGATTCACTAAATAGAGCCAAACACAAGAAGTTACAAAGCATAAACAAATAAGTGACCCAAACTTTTTTGAGTCCTAGTTTTCAACCCTAGTTCAGGTTTTTGTTCTTCACGTCAATCATCATATTCATATTCATATTATGGCATCTTCAACTCACACTCAACAACATCATCAAATGCTACCACAAAACCTTCATGGTGGAGGCTCCACCTCAGCACCACCACCAACACCATCAACCACCACCAACAATCACCTCTCAACTTCCACCGCCGCTGATGCACTCTCCCGCCTCCTCCACCGTCTCCCACCCAACCTCTCTCTCCCCACCACCCGCCGCTCCTCTCCAACCACCACCTCTCCTCCTTCTCTCTCCTTTTCATCACTCACACCAGAAAAACTCATCTCCTCCATTTCTCAATTTGGTTTTATTCAACTCAATGATCACTCAGTTTCTTCAAAACTCGCCAACTTGGCTGAGTTAGAGTCACTCAAACTCTTCGACCTTTCACATGATGAAAAAGAATCATTCTGCCCTCAAAACTGGCCTTTTGGTTACGAAGGTGACGATGAAAATGACGACGAAGAAAAACTCGCTGAGTCATTCCGGTTCCAATTCGACTCGTCTTGTTCAACTGAGTCGAATCAGATAAAGCTGAAATCACTCAGCGAGTTTGCATGTTCGCTCGAGAAACTGGGTGTGAATGTTATTGATGTGTTAATGAAGGGTTTGGGGGTTGAGAACCCGGTTGGTGATGACTCGAACCGGTTTTGTTCGATTATGTGGGTTTCTGAGAGTTTGCCAGGAAATAAATCCGGTTCAATGGGTGGGTTTTACCCGTTTATAGTGGGATTGCAGTATCAGATAAGGTGTCAAAAATATTCGTTATTGTCGGATTCAGGTGGATGGGTTTCTGTGTTGCCACACGTGGATTCTATCTTAGTTACTGTTGGTGATGTTGCTCAGGTTAGTTTATTAGATTTTTTTACTTATAAGATTTTTCTATGATTATTGTAAAAAGAAAAGGGGATTTTTAATGATTAATTATTGTTAGCTTTATGATTTTTGGCTATTTGTTAATTTTGTTTGTGATACTTGAGTTCATTTTTGTTGAGCAAGCAACTATTTTAATATTTGATTAATTTGTATTATGTATAAAATGTAGTCACTATAATTGTAAAAAAAAAAATTAATACAACTTTTGTTAGTAATTTTATGACCTACAATTTGATAAATAAAAAACACATCGGGTATTAAATTAGTACATAAAATTATATTTGAGGACTGAAATAATTAATAAGAGAATATTTATGGGATGTGTTTATAAGTTGGATAAGATGATTAAGTGTTCAAGGACCAACTGAAATGATTATTTACCTAATTTTTCTTGTACGTCTACTACTTTTCTAAATAGAAATTCATTTTCTTTTAGTTAGTGCCTGGTTTGTGGGGATAAGCTTATGGGTAATGTCAGATTAGTTTGTCTGCTTTGAATTATTTATGATCGCATGCAAGTACCATAATTTTGCCACTTGGGTGCGTGTATAATTTAATATTTTGGTATACATTGTATTAGTATAATTCAATTTTGAATCATCAGCAATGAAAATTCAAATTTGAAACGCCGTAGTTTGAACAAATCATCAAAAACTAAGGTTAACAAGTTGTATATATATATATATTTTTTGACAAAAAGCGATTTAGCAAGTTGTATTTATAAACAATGCTTAAAAAAAAAGTTGTATTTTTAAACAAATACGTGTTTTCTGTATGAGGGATTATTAATTATCTGAATGAGCGCCATCTTTTAGTTGCTCACATGATAAACGAGAGATATTATGTTGATGGCGTTTTTATTTAACAAAATGTTTTTTTTTTTTGACAATACAAAATGTTACGTTGGTGGTGGTGTTATTCTGTTTATTTTCTAGAATGATTAAGACATTTTTAGGAGATATTATTGACGTTTGTTATTTTTATATGAAAAACCATAATTTAGGTTTGGTCCCACATTTTATTTTAATCATCCAGAAAATATATGTTTGGTCTGTGCCATTCTATGGCAACTCAAGCTAGGTTTAATTAAATATGTTTTTTGTCCTTATAAAATTGAAAACTTCTAAGTTTAATCCTTATTTAATTTTAATAGAATTTTTAGTCTCTACAAAAAATATTTACATGTAGTTTTAGTCCCATAAAACAAAGTGTGTTTAATTATGCTTAAATTTTTAAATTTTTGAATGATTTTTTTAGGCAAGTTTAAAATATTATAAAAGGTTCATTTACGTTCATAACTTTTTAACTTGAAATGAATTAAATATGAATTTTTTTAAACGAAAAAAGTTTAAGTTAAAAGTAACAAAAAAATTGGATTCAGAAATCAAATTTTGCGGAAGAACTTTTAGTAATGTTCTTAACACATCTGCAAACAAAAATTGTTCAAAAACTTAAGTGTTTAAACAAATTTGAATTTACTATGGACTAAAATTAAGAGCATAAGTTTTTTATAGGGACTAAAAACACTATTAAGTTTAAGTAAGGACTAAACTTAGAAAATCGTAATTTTATAAGGACCAAAAATATATTTAACCCTTTAATTAATGTAATGTAGAAGTCGTGTATGTGCTTTAAGTAGATACTATCTAGATTAGTTTCATAAATTTATGTTCTGATGGGCGGTATATTGGGGAGGGAGGGGAAGGGAAGCTTTATCTAAATTTAAGGAAACTAAATTAATTGTGATTAAATTATAATTTATCAAACTACTCTTTTAATTTTTTTAAATCTTAAATATGGAAAGGATCTTCTTCATTGGGAATCCTCACAATTTTTCAAGTGAAGTCTCATTCATCAAACATAGAAAGAGAAAAAATACCCAACTCAAGCACTTTTCTTAAAGTAGAAGTAAAAAAAGTTTAGAAGGTAGTATATGAATAATTATTTATACAATTTTCTGTTAAGTATTTTTTTTTTTATCTTTAACAGCACATCAAATTAATGTCAAGACTGATGCAGTGATGCATATAGCATATTTATATGTTTGTTTACTATATAATATATGAATGTGTAGGTTTGGAGCAATGGAAAACTAAAGAAGGTAAGAGGAAGACCAATGGCAACACTGGGAGATGAAAATGATTCACGTTGCATAACAATGTCGTTGCTAATAACCCTTCCTTTAGAGAGCAATGTAGCTCCACTTCTTCCCATTGGCAACAAGGACAAAGTTGAAGATGATAATGATGAAGAAGAAAACAACATTGGTGAAGGACGAAAAAGGGTATTCAACTCTATTGATTTTGAGGACTATGCTTGGAGAGTTTATCATGAACGTCTCTTATTCAAGGATCCATTGGATAGGTATCGTAGTACTCAATAGTTGCATGCCTCTCACTACCTCATAGTGTTGTTATTTTATTCTTTTCTTTTTAGCTATATGTGAGTTTTTTATGAGATTTATTAATGTTAGTCCTATAAGCTTTTAATTTTGAATGATGAAAGGGGGGAAAAAACTAGAATGAGGGATTTTTTTTGTTGTTGTTCTTATTGGGAGGACTATATATGATGAGGTGTATATGGTCCATTTATTGATTTGATTGATTTTGAAGAGCTTGAGAACATTTTTTTTAGTTTGTATCAATTAGTACTCTAGGCAATGGCTTCAATTATTATTTTTCATGGAATATTATCAATTTTCATCCTACCTGTCTTCATTCAAATAATTATCATTCATTTGTTTCCATTTACCATCTTCATTCAATTATCTCTTTTAATGGAACGTTATCAATTATTTATACTATTCTATTCAATTGGTTCCAAGTTTGAAAATTTGTGTACGAATAAAAAAATTGACAACTTTTTTTTTAACAAATTAAAATGGAATATATTGCTAAAAAACAAAGTGATTCACCCTGCACAAGGTGTACTAAAATGATGAATCACCTAATGTATGTTACAACACTACACTACCTAATAAAGATGTCACCACCAATAAAAATAAAGCACAATACAAATTACATGACACTTATATATAGGAGTGGATGTCTCCACCAATCGTGAAAACCAAAAGCAATATGCACAAAGTTCGAAGATATCCATAGGAAGGAATTTAGCTTTACTTTATCAACAATACAGAGAGGATCAATAACCGTATCTGTGAAAACTCAGTTGTTTCTCTCCTTCCATATTGCCCAAACAAAAGCAAGCCAAATAACCTTAAGATAAAAGTGTGTAGATCGCGGCAACCCCGTCAAATGAATAAATTGTGAGTAATGATCCTTAATGAAACCTGGATGAACAAAAGAAAACCCAAGCTAATAAACAGACTAAAAACCAAACTCTTCCAAATGATTCACATCCTATAAAGAGACAATCCGTCGTTTCTATTAAACCACATCCTCCAACACATAAATTATCGTTAGGTTGTAGAACATGTAGTCGCACCAGGTTTGATCTCGTCAGAATTATGTCTTGAAGGAGACGCCAAGCAAAAAAATTGACAACTAATAGCACATTAACAACTAATATATATTTATTCATAAGATTATTTAATATTATGATTTTCGAAATACCTTTTCATTAGTTCAAATTTTATTTTTCAATAATCATTTTTACCATCATAAAATAAGTTCTAATAAATAAATTAAATGAAGAAGAATGTTGGTTTACGGGATATATTTATTTTTTATTATATCAAAAAATTAAATAAAGTTAACAAATATTTTTAGTTATTAAAAACTTAATTATTAGTTATATCAAAGAACTTAATTATTTGTATTTATATTTAGGAGCAATTATATACAAATATAATCAACAAAGATCAACTCTACAAAGTCCCAACAAGTTATCGCAACCCTTTTAGAACCTTGAATTCAATCTAATCAGTTTTGGTAGAAGGATAATGGATCCTAGGGTCTTGTTAATCGGTGCATTCGAGATAATAGCTAAGAAATTTATAAATAAAAAATTTATCTTAAAAATATATGTTTTAACTTTTAATTAAATAATAACTACATTACTTTTTATAAAAACAAATGTTACTTGTTTGGTTACATAACTAATGCTCCAAAGAATTTTTTAACATTCTTCGATAAAATTAAACAACTCAGATCAATAAAAAAACTTTGACCAAAACAACCCCCCATACACCCTCTAAAATGTTGCATATGTTTGCAACCATGAATATGCAAAATGAAACCTCTCAGAGGCCTACTCATAATCCTTCAAATTTTAGAGGACCAACTCAAGGTTTCTCGCATCCTACAGGTTAGAAAAGAATATTTCCAAGACAAATGGAGACAAGAAAATTGCTCTCCCACTTCAACGTTGGCTAAGAAACACCAATATCTTACGAAAATAACTTCATCGACAGTTAACTGTCGCGAAAAGTAACCGGGGGTAGTTAACTATCGCGAAACTTCGGCAATTAACCACCGCGGAACTTCAAAAAAGCATGATCTTCAAATGTTGAAACCTGAAGTATGTTGTTCCATACGCACTGAATAATCCAAGGAATAGAATCTTATTTCATTCAATGTCATGCGAGTACATTCCATCATACTCTGGCATTCCAAACATTCAATCGCGGAAAGGTCTATGAAATAATCCTTTTTAGAAATTAAGACGATCCAAAAACTATTAAAACTAGTATATTCATGAAAGTATCCCAGTCTCCATTCTTTGCAACGGCCTGCTCTTCTAGACCAAGCAATCACCTGGTACTAGCAATTTGTTCCTGCAGATCAGTACTAACCTCCACAAGGTTATTACTTATTTATGATTCCTTACATAATAGGTAGCTTCTATTACTATTACTACTAAATTTTGGCAGTTCAAGACACTTTGAAGGTCATGCCTTCTCTCTAATTTGTACCTGCAGATTTCAGGTTTGAACACTTTGAAGGTCATGATTCTTTGAAGCTCCGCGGCATTTCGGGAGACAATGCTTAAACGGACTACTTTATCTACATGACTATAGATGATGATCATAACCAGCCCAACAAAACTCAAAGTTCAACTATCAACAAACCTACAAAACAAAAATTAGGAAAATCAAAATGCTTACAATAGACAAGTTGGAATACCTCCTGGGAGATAACATGGAAATTACAAGTAATGACAAATCCACCCCATATTCAACAAAAACGGTCGGCTTGTTCAACAAGCCAGCCGATAAAAATGAAGATTATTTCATGAAATTTTCGTAAGCTCATCATATCCAACAAACAAGATCATTCACTGCTTCATCTATATATATATGGTGGGGTAGATCCAGAGACCTTTGCCTTGTTATGAAACTATTCAATTTATATTGATGTTAATAACAATGATTTAAACAATATCGGTGTTAATCTTACTACTAATATCGACCAATGCCGGTGGAGAGCCACTGACATCTATGGATACCCTCAATATTGTTCTTTCTAACGACGAAAAAAGTGGGGATGACCCCATTGACCCTAACTTAACAATCTTTATGTTTCCTAGCTAGTGATTCTAGGTTCATTTCTTTGTGTTACGTTTTCCTTAAGATCATAACTAAAGCCTTAGCTAATATATAGAATTAAAATAATTATCACTGATTACAATCGAAGTAATCCCACTCAAAGTTTCTCCCTTGGCTATGGTGCCTTGGCCAAATGTTTCACTCTCATCCTATGCAAATTTCAATAGTAACTTGTATGTATTTGAGGAGGGATACACATAGGATTTTTTGTGTATTTGGCAAAAATGAGGTGACATGTCATGTAGATAATTTGAGGCACTATAATCAATGTTTTTTGAAAATTAAAATATTTAACTTTTTTTATAGAATAATTGCTTATTTTAAAATGTTTAAAGAGTGTTCCGAAGACACTTGTTAACTAGACATTTTAATGAATATAATAATAGATAGATAGAATACTTGGTTTGTGTATGAAACTCTTATTTAATTAGCAATGATTTCTATTTTAATCTCATTTTACTTTCTTTTTTAATAGATTTTTCTTTCAAATTTATAGACGAAATGAAAAGCATCACATAAAAATCCCCCACACAACTGCATGGTCTCGAATTCAAACTCGAGCGAAGGTGTCTAGCATAACAATGACATCTTCGTATTTTGAACATGAACTTACAGACAATTTTTTTATTTTTTTTTTACTTTTAAAATTGATGTTTTCTAAAAACAACAATAATATTTGGATATTCCTAATAGGGGGTTGGTGATTTGGACAAAATTGATAAACCCTAAAAAACCAAAACATATAATAAAATTACTCAATCTTTTCTGGTTCGAATCAAAAGTTGAACCAAACTTAATTGATTTGGTTCTCAGTAGAATCCAATAAACCGATTAACAGAACATATTTTTTTTTAAAAGCCAAACAAACAAATATCATAATAATCCCTCAAAAATTATTATAATAAATAGGTAGAGAAGTACCAACCAACTAAAGGAATTACATATCTGCAAACCAATTCTACAATAACCACTCCAAAAACCTATGTAAATTTAATTTTGTTACTTCAACTTATAACTATTTATGGAACCTAAAGACCATTCCTAGTCATCAGGTCTTTTTATATGGCGCATTATTAACAATGCAATGCCTATTAGAAGGGAGCTTCTAAATAAAGGAGTCCACGTGTGAAGCTAGCTAGAAAGTATAAATTGTGCTTTAAGGAATTGTTCTATAGCATCCAAAATGTGGTTTTTGACAATGGATTTATTCGTAAATGATTAATATTATAATTAACTTTATTTTCTAAGTTAAACTGTTTACCACTTTAGAAGAGTCGATACTATTTTGTTTCTTGTATTGTTATTGTTATAACTTATGCATGAGTCGATTAGAGGAGCCAACTTGTCTCATTATGGAGTGGTTGCACCAGCTTAACTTGTTATATTAAAATGTCATTTCATGTATATGCTCCTATATGTTCACCTGCTTCACCCCCTTGGGCTAGGACCACATTGATTTTTCTACCGGGTCTCTTTCTCCCTTCCCAATATTTCATTATTTTCCTTATGTTATTAGGTGATCATATTCCATATGTTTATCTAAAGGGTTGTTACTACTTTTAGGATTAATATAAGGGTGTTTGGCTTAAACACAATGAGTGATGTTGCCATTTAGCTAATATGATGTATACATGTGAAAGTAAACTATCTAAAGCTTTGGCTTTGATGCTTTCAGAAGTTTGCTTTTCGAACTAATTGATCAAATGAGCTGCTTTCATTTATATATTTAAATGTTTGGGTAAATATGTTTTTGTCCCTATAAATATATTAACTTTTTGTTTTAGTCCCTCTAAAAAACTTCTTCCATTTTTAGTTCCTATAAAATATTCAATCACTACTTTTGGTCCCTATTTTTAAGTTAATTTTTGTATTTTTTTAATGAAATTGTGCAGAAATGTGTAGATTATTGTAAAATATTTTCCCAAGAAAAAATTGAATTTTTTAACAAAACACAAATTAAATATGAATTTTTAACCGTAAAAAATATAAAAATTCATATTAAATTCATGTCTTGCTAAAAAAATCTAATTTTTTTTTGGGAGAGATTCTTATACTATTATTAATTTTTTCTGAAAAATTTTATTAAAAAATATGAATTTTAGATATGAGTTTACTTTAAAGGATGGATTAAAAGTGAAGATGTAAAATTTTTTAAGGACTAAAAGTTAAGGAAAAATTTTAGAGGGACTAAAACGAAAAGTTAACATATTTATAGGGACCAAAAATATAATTAACCTTTAAATGTTTATCTTAAATGCAAAGTTTGCCAACAAACTAATTATCGAACCTTAGAATTTGGGACGAGGGGGTAAGTTAATTAAGTGATGGCTTTGAGAAGTATGTTTTCGTTTTTTTACGGTGATACTGTTACGAAATTTCCATCGTCTTTTAACCATGATTAATCTTCGTCGAGAAGTATGTGGGACATGAAGTCGATTCTTTCCTCCCAATCGTATTTTTTTCATACACATCCAATCGAATCTCATACCACATGTTTAGAGAGTTCAAGTTCTTTACCAATTAAATCAATCTATTGTAAGCTGTGTTTTTGTCATTTATTTCCATGCTAAATTAAAAAAATACACCTTCATCTTGAACAATATATTCTTCAAATTTGTTTGCACCATATATAGTTTCCAGAAAGAAAAAGCTCTCGCAGCTTTTTTTGGTTACTATAGGATTTGTGAAAAGAGATAACTAGATAGAAGAAAAATACAAAATAAATCGATAAACGTGAACATTGTGACAGGTTATTGACAGCAAATGAAGAAAGGATATAATGAAAAGTGACTTTTATCTTACATTGAAACATATAACAAATAGATGGGTACGAGGAAAGCATAGATGCGTAGATATGCAGATTTGACAGGTGTTTCACTATTTGTGGGATTGAGGATCAGAGTTTTTACGATGTTACAAACTATTGTTAAATACGCGTCAATTAAAGTGGTTAAATATGAGAAAAAATGTTCTCATAATCAATATGTATTTATACGTTTGCGTTTGACACTTTTGGTAGCATCAGATGTTGTTGTCCTTCTGCATAGATTTCAAAAGGTCATGCATAACAAAATTATGTCTCTAAGTCCATGAATGTTGTGTTTTTGATAATTGATTTTGTCATCCAAAGAGGCTTAGCGGCGCAACTTGTTGTCCGCTTGCCTTCCACAATTTTTAAAGTTGTTCCCTGTGGATATAAAGTTCATAAAAGTGATATAGATGTTGAATTGTTTCATAATTTTGTGCTGGGATTTAGCTCAGTTGGTAAGGACAATGCATAATATATGCAAGGTCTAGTGTTTAAACCCTAACCACCACCCCAAAAAAAATATATGATTTTCTAAATAAAATGATTTATTTTGACAATGGACAAATTAATTGTGAGTTATTAAAATGACAAAAAAATTGACCTAAAAATCGAATTTTGAAATGGTTGTTTGTACACCTCTATAAAAATACATAAAGAGGATCTGAGAACTTTCATACCATTCTGAATGTGCCTCAGTTTATTTTAATTTTTCAACAAAAACGTACAAAATAGCAAGTTAGTTTCGAGTTAGCATATATTCATGGGTCAAACTGTGTTCCTTAATTTTGTAGACATTGTTATAATTATTCATAAGAACCTTCACCATATTTGTCAAAAAAAAGAACCTTCGACATAACTTATTGGAGTTTTTAAACAATGGACAAAATAATTATGAATTGATTAAGAAATGCATAATTATGGGGAATTAAAATTCATAATCAATTCTTGCTTCATTTAAAAACTCTAAAATTTAGTGGTGGAGGTTCTTATAAACGTAATAGAAAAATTAGGGAATGAAATTTGACACCATGAGTATATGCTTTACTCGGAGCAAAATTGCAATTTTATATGTTTTGGTTGAAAAATCAGAACAAATTGAGGTATATATAGTTGAAATGCTACGAAACTTTGCAGATCGTATTTTTATAGAGGTGTCTTCAACAAAACTATTTCCAAATTATATTTTATTATGCATTTATGATAATGATGATTGAACCAATACATGAAAAATAATACTTTATATAAGCAAAAGTTGAGTCAATAAAAGTTGATGTATTTAGTTCAAATTATAGATCAAATACATCAATCTTTTACTTATATTTAAGACTAGAGGGAGTAATTTAGTAAAAGTATCGATTTCTCTAATTTATATATACATTTTTTTCTTAATATGTGTGAAATTATCAAAATGATCACTTATTATAGGATAGTCTCATCATGAGATAGAGGGAGTAGAGTTTTGGTAACAAATGCTTTAAGGACAACCTTCATGGTTTATAGATAAAGAAGATATTTTAAAAAGCTAAATAATTCAGTTTTTAGTGTATTAAATATACACATTTTCGTAAAAAAAATTACTATTTGAGACCAGAGTGCTCTAAAGACATGCATTTTAGGCCGCTCTTTAATATTTTCCATAACGTTACCCTGTAATTTTGCACGTTCATCTACTATTAATTTAGTTTGTATGTATCGAGACAAGTACATACGAACTATTTTGATTCATGAAAAGAGTATAAAAGATGGATGGAAAAATATTTTCACAAACTATTTAATGAAAGCTATGAAATTTTCTAAAACTAAAAAAGGCAAGACACAAGAAAGGAGGATTGAAACTATAATTATAGTCGTCTGATTCAAGAACGTGAGATAAAAAAAGCGTTGAAAGGGATGATTAGTGGTAAGGCGGTTAGGCCCGATAGCACACATATCAAAGTGTGAAAAAGTCTTTGAGATAGAGGCATTAGGTGGCTTATCCAACTATTTAACGAAATCATAAAGTCAAAGCAAATGTCATATGGGTGAATAAAAAACACTTTGATTCTGATCTATAAGAACAATGGAGTATACAAAATTGTCCAAATTATAGGAGAATTAAACTTATGAGTCATACCAGAGTTATGGAAAAGAGTAATTGAACGGAGACTTAGAAAAAATTCTCAAGTTACTAATAATCAATTTGGTTTTATGTTTGGGAGGTCGACCTTATAAGCGATCTACTTACTCATCGAATGGATAGAAAAGACTTGCACTTAATTTTCATTGATTGGAGAAGGTGTATGATAGAGTTTTCAGAAAGATTTTATGGGCATCCCCAGCGAAGTAAGGAGTTAGGATTGCTTATATTTGAGATATCAAGGACTTGTATGTGAGGGCTTCCACTAGTGTAAGGACGTATGATGGGGGAACTGGTGTGCAGATTAGGAAGGTGTACCAAATCGTTACCAAGTAATAAAGTGATAAGTAGAGTATCGTATTCACATGGATTGTCGTTTCGTCCAAACAATTCGCGTTACTTATTTTTAGTTTGACGATAAAATAAAAGAGTTAAAGAGTTAGAGATTTGCAAATTTTATCTGTTTGCAACAGAGCAAGTTACATGTTTTGGTTGCAGAAAAGTAAGCAGCGGTTAGGATTCTTCGAATCCCCCTTGTTGGATATTAAATAACAACCATGTCACGTTTATTTATCTTAGGTAGACTATACAAGTGATGAGGCCGTTGGGACGTTACTAACATAATCGGTCGTCAAGCTGCACCTGCTTATCACACTGTGATCCTTACGTGTGGGGTCTATACTATCTCAATTGACTAGGTATATCCCTCAAATGTTTGGTTGCACATGTTGATCACACGATGATCCTTACATGCGGGGTCTTACCACCTCAAAGGTAATTGAAAGCATAGACTTAAATTGGCGTTCCAAGATTTCCAAAGGCAAGATGGTAACACTAAGGTTATACGTGCGCTACGGTATAGGGTTATTAATCATGTAGGATTCCGCCACTTTCATAAGAATTATTAGTGTGGGATCTGGCTAATGTTCTTTTAGGTCAGTTCATCTATGAATCTTAGGACACTCATAGCACACTATCTCTTACTCTAAGTAGTTCTTCAAACGGGCATCCCTATCAGTGTCTAACTTACCAAGGGTTTAAGAGAATGGTTCTAATAGACTACGGATTATTTCCTTCAAGCAGACACTTGTTTCCTTAATTATTAACTAGTTACCTCATAGGTTCAACAGATTTAACTCAGTATTAGTAATGTCATCTTCTACGTACTTACTACTAGGGTCAACTCACTTTTGGTATCTTTTGCTATCTATAACTAATTACTTCCAAGACAGATAAATATTAATAGCAGGATATAAATATCAAGCTATAAACATCAAGATAGTAATATCAATATTAAGCCTTGTCACAACCTAAGTATCTAATCAAAGGTTGAGCTACTACAAAAATAAACTAAATTCCTAATAAACTTAATAGTGAACAAAAAATAAATAAAATATAAACGACATTAATTAAATAAATATCCAACAAAATTAAATAGAGGTTCATCTTAGAACTCTAACCTAAAAAGATTTAGTTACACAAGGTAACTAAAAACAAATTACCAAAGATAAAAATATACCCTAGAAAAATAAGAAGATATAAAATCCTCTGAAGCTCCTATAAATGAATTTATCTTGAACTACTTCAGTTTTGAACGAGAAATTCTGAATGAGGAATGCTGGTATTTATAGTGAGAGTTTATACCTGGTTTAGGCTAATAACGCGGGCTTTACCCACACAAAAGTAGGAAAAGAGGCTTTCGCCCCGCACATTTTGGATGCACGGGGCGCACAACACATGCCCTAGGCGCATGTGAGTGTGCTGGAAACAATGCCTTAGGCGGATGAGTATAGTTTACAGACCCAGTTTCTCCGTTTTTCTGTCGTTTTAGGTGTTTTCCTCCAAATAACTTGCATGGGATCCGGGAACAGAATTTCTCCCTCTTGTAAGTCTCTTGAGGCCTCTTGAATCTTTATTATTGGTCTTCCCAAAGTCTTCACAACTCTTCGGTTGTTCTTGATTTTCCGATTTGCATGATTTCTTCGTGAATTACTTCAAAAAACCCTTAAAATTGCTATTTTTCGAGAAAACTATAATTACATACTCAAATATAGAAAACATTACAAATATCCCAAAATCATACGCAATCGTTCTAATACTCCTCATGTTTGCTGCTAAAACCTACTGAAAATGACTGAAAAACATGCTAAAAATAACATAAGATGACCGTAAGATGACTTGTCATCAGACACCAACGATTTTATCATAAAAACAATGTTTCACTAGTCACATAAAACGTTTGAGGTTCTTCTCCATTTCATCCACCTACCTTGAATATGATGAGTTACATTTTCTTCTATTTCTCTATTGTTTTTTATTATGGGCCCAAAATATTTAAACTGTGTTTTTTTTAAAAGAGATATTTAAACTATGTAACTTGTGATATGATGTGATCTTGATACAATATCGTTTGGTGGTGTAGAACAGACACGAGAATAAAATCAATGTAGCAGAGGTGAGGATGTTGCGCTTGATGTGTGGTAAAACTAGTTATTAGATAGAATTTGAAATGAAAATATTAGAGTTAGGGTAACACATAACTAGAAAAGATGTTAGAAAATAGGTTAAAGTGATTTTTGCATGTAGAGAGAAGACATATAAGTTATGTTGTAAGAGAAGTAGATCAGATGAATGATAGTTAGATCGCCTAAAGATAGAGGAAAACTTAGAAAAATTATAAGAGAAACTATTAAAAAATTATTGAAAATTAATGAGATGGATGAAAATATGATTTATGAGATAACACTATGTTGTAATTTGATCCATATAGTCAATTTCACTTGATGTGGGATAAAACTTGATTGTTTTTGTTGTTCTGACTTGTGCAACAAGATATTCCCACAATTTAAATATTCGTGTTGTTATTTTAAAAAGAAATTATGATATGATACAAGTAAATGCTAAAATTTGATTTAGCACCATCAATTCATGCGAATTACTCAAATTTTATTATTTTTTAAAAGAGAAATGATATTTGTCCAACCACTTTTTGATAAATTTTGAAACAATCATCTCTCTTATACTCACATATGTTTTCGTTCTCTCTCTTCTTCTTTCTCTCTCCATTGTTTTTGTACAATCACAAGAGGAGAAAAGTGGTTATGACCAAAATTGTCTAATATTGGTTGTACAAATATCACTTATCTTTTTCATTATAAAAATGAAAAAGTTCCCTGCATAGATGAAACTTAGAAGACAGGATTCATACCCCTCGTGCAGTTCCCTACATATAACTAATCTCAAATCTCAAACATTTGTTTAATTACTTTTTCATAATTTGTTGACTTATATTGATATATAGAATTTGCTGTTAGAGTGGGCTTCTCTCTAAACAACACTTTACTATGACCATCAAAGAATTGCTTCCTTACAATCCGAAACTGAAACTGTAAGACAGCAACGTTGTGTCCACCAAAGAGTCTCAAATTAAACCACCAAACTCTTTCACCTGACTGAGACTACTACCAACTTTGAAAGCTTTGAGATCACTCCTTTGTATCCCTCCCCCTCACGTATTCATTGAAAGTGGTTGCATTGCCAACGGATCAAGGGAATGACTACTATTAAAATAATATAATAAATGTTGTTTTTTATAAAATATAATAAATGTTTTCTTAGTGGATACATTTTTTTGGTACAAATTATTCCACTTTACAAAGTACATTTTTAGTAGATATATTTTAATTGAATAAGAAATAAATTTGAATTCTTGTGTCTGAATTTAAAGTCAATATTAATATATTGTGGGAGAAATGATAGATATTTGAATCTTTTAACTATTTAGTCAATTAATAGATCGATCCTTAAATAAATGTGCATGGAAAGAAAAAAAAAATATATATATATATATATATGGCACAGAGATCTCAAATTATCTTGAGATATTGATCTTTTTAGTTATACACGAGAGTGTTTAGGTTATAATAAAATGAAATTCAAACTCATTTGAGTTGGTCTAATGGTGTTGTTGACTTGAGATTTTGTAGTTTGCTCTTCCTAAAGATCTCATGTTCGATTCTCCCTATTGTCAATTTAAGTAGACTAATTTAGATTCTTAAAAAAAAATTGAGCTTGCCAAAAACATATATAATTAGTGAATTATGTTACACATTAGAGATCTTAAAACTAAACTTTACTTTTTTTTTTTGAAGGAAAAACTAAACTTTACCTATACACTAGTGTCTTGAATTGTAGGAATTAATAAGTTTTAATGGTGGGATCTGATACATAACTCCTCATATTTTAACAGTAACATGACTAAGATCAGCCACAAAAAAAAAGTTCCTGCTTGAAAATTGAAAATTGAGAAAGACAACCATCCATCCATCCACCAAATAACCTTCTTCTATATACTTTGAAAAGATCATTTCACCAAACCCCAATTAAACAAACACAACCTAATACTTGAATTCACGTCTATTTCTTTCTCAAATGTCTCTCATTTCTTCCTCTATATTTCTACCTCTTTTCTCATCTTCTTTGCTCACTTTTTATTCTGATTTTGATCTTTTTCTCTTTTTCTTCTTTCTTCTCTACCATGCAGCCTTTTCGTCGTAAGACACCGCTTTTCAACTCAGAAGCAGGGACAATGAAGGGTCGCAAGAACAATAACCTTTCCATTTTTGTAGTGGTTTTTTCCATTTGTCTCTTTGGTGTCTTCATATACAATGAAGACGTTAAATCAATAGCTGAGTTTCCATTTTCAAGGCCTAAAGCACAAGAAACCCATCAAGAAAAACCGAAAAAGATCGAGTCATTACAAAGAGATACAAAAAAAGTGGTTGTAGAAGAAGACACTGTTGATGTTGATGATACCAAAAAAGATGTTGTAGAAGAAACTGTCACTGTCAAGGCTTCTAAGAATTCAAGAACTAAACCTGAGAAGAGTGTTGATGATGATGAAGATTCTGATGAACCACAAGAACGTGTTAAGGTGAAAAAGATTGTTATGACAGAGAAAGAAGAGAAGATTGAATATTTAGAAGAAGAGGAAGAAGATGAAGAAGAGGTTGAGTTGCCACCAAAAGATTGTGACTTGTTCAATGGTAAATGGGTTTTAGATAATGTGACACATCCTTTGTATAAAGAAGATGAATGTGAATTTCTCACTTCTCAAGTTACATGTATGAGGAATGGAAGACGTGATTCTTTGTATCAGAATTGGAAATGGCAGCCAAAAGATTGCTCAATGCCGAAGTATGCATTTTTGTTTTCAGCTCTTTGAATTATCCAATTGTGTTGTTGAATATTATTATTCTTAATGATTGTATTTTTGTGTACTTATTTAAGGTTCAAGCCAAGATTGTTGTTTAAGAAGATTAGAGGGAAGAGGTTAATGTTTGTTGGAGACTCTTTGAATAGAAACCAGTGGGAATCAATGGTTTGTATGGTTCAATCTGTTGTTCCTTCGGATAAGAAGACTTGGTACAAGACTGGTTCTTTTGCCATCTTGAAAATTACGGTTTGTCCTTATTCTTTTTCTTTGAGTGTTCAACTTGGGCAATTAATTATAGCCATATCAATCGCATTTAACTGAAATTCTTCACACAATATCAAAAATTAGTATAAAACTGTTTTTATCATAAGTCATAATAATGTATTACAATTTCGATTGGAAAATGTGTTCATATTTAGCGTCCGACTATGTCGAGCGAAACTGTGAGAAACCAAAAATAATAATTTGCTAAATTATTAACCACAATCATAACATAATACTTACTTTGAATGGTAAAGTACCATTTATCATAATGGACTAGAACAAACATGTAATGATAATTATTTTGTGCATTTATAGTGTGGTCCACTGAAATTGATGACCAAAATGGGATTGTTTAAATACCAAGTCACCTCTCTATTTTACCTTAGTGAGTACGATCTGGCTTCACTAGATTGAGACAAGTAGTAAAAAAGAACATGTTGTGTCAGGGATAACATGGTCTTATTCAATGTTGCTTAGGATACACTCTTGTTGTTTGTGTAGGAGCCAGGACACATAATTACTACAGTGGAATTTTACTGGGCCCCATTCCTTGTAGAATCAAATTCAGATGATCCAAATATGCATAGCATATTGAACCGTATAATCATGCCTGAATCAATTGAAAAGCATGGAGTGAATTGGAAGGATGCTGACTACCTTATCTTTAACACCTACATATGGTGGATGAACACTTTTAACATGAAAGTCTTGTAAGCACTAGATCACATTTCTTTTCTTATTTAATGTTACGTAATTTTGAAGCAAGTTGATGAAACTTATATATTGATTTGTGTGTGATGCAATAGACGAGGATCATTTGATGAAGGGGCCACGGAATATGATGAAGTCTCTAGGCCAGTAGCATATGAGAGAGTGATGAAGACGTGGTCAAAATGGGTGGATGACAATATTGACCCAAATAAAACCAAAGTTTTCTTCACTGGCACGTCCCCTCTTCATATCAAGTAATAACCATATCTCATTTTTATGCTTTTTATTCTTTGAAGAGTAATTTTGGGATCAATAAACATTGATTTGTCAATATAACAGTGATTCAAACACGAAGTATATTATATAAAAAGACAATGATTTTTTCTTTGTGAACAAATGAAATTTAATTTGGTTACGCATTTTGAATATTTTAGTTTTATATGATAATAGGAGAAGACTACCATAGATACATTTGACGCTGTTCTCCAAACACATGTAGATTTTTTTTTCCATATCTTCATTATCGTCCAGTTGTTTTTTAATACAAAAAGCTCACATCATGTGATTGGAAAATAAAATATCTATGGTACTTTTTTTTTTAAAACACATGATATCGATGATACTGTATTAAACTTTCTTTTATGAGAATCATGACTATATATATTATCATAATTTTACTCCACCAAATAACCACTCCTAATTTAGAATATTAAGGAATCAAATTCTTGGTATAGTTTGGTTACCCGTTCCTTTGGGAGTTAGTAACATTTTATTGTTTGTACTTGACCTTTAAACTTTGACACGGTTTGGAGTTGGTAACATTTTATTGTTTGAACTTGACCTTTAAACTTTAAGACAATTTACAATTAAGTTATTAACCTTTTGATTTTATAGGAGTGAGGACTGGAACAATCCAGATGGTATAAAATGTGCTAAAGAAACAACTCCAGTTCTCAACATGTCGACCCCTTTGAATGTGGGCACAGATCGTCGCCTTTTCGTCATTGCCAACAACGTAACAAAATCAATGAAGGTGCCGGTGTACTTCCTTAACATCACAACCTTATCAGAGTATCGAAAAGATGCACATACCTCTGTTTATACCATACGTCAAGGGAAGATGCTAACACCTGAACAACAAGCTGATCCAACTACTTATGCAGATTGTATTCATTGGTGTTTACCAGGATTACCAGACATTTGGAATGAATTCCTTTATACGCAAATCATCTCTCAATCTTGACAAATAACGTACATATATATCTTCATACACGATACCTTTTCTTTTTCACTTAATTGTTATTATTTCTCCTTTTACTTAAGAAGAAAGTTTGTCCCTTGTTTTAACTTCCAGACCTCAACTTTTGTTGTCTCCATCAGTTTTTTGAATTTTTGAGCCACTTTTTATTAGTTTTTTTAGGAGTTGGCCAATTCTTTTTGTTACCCTTTTACTTCATCATGTTTATTTGTTAAGCCAATTTAGCATAGCAAGAACATAAATTGTACAATGAATCCTTGTTTCTTGAATGAAGAAAAAAGAAATAAAGCACTATGTTTAGTTCAATTTTGTAGTTTTATTGTTCCCAGTATAAATTGATTGCATGCAATGACAAATGATACTTCATATGCACAAATGGAAAGTAATCCGCTTAAATAATAATATACAAAATATGTTTCGCATTAGAAGATACCTCTAATTTTGTCAACAAAAAAAAATATACCTCTAATTTTGCTTCCATCATAGATGACCGAGCCAAGAATCTTTCAAATATCAGACCAAATCAGAACCTGCATATGATCAAATTCAATGTAGCTGAATATTATTATATAAAACAAAGAGAATGCTACAAAAAATTATAAGAGGTTGGCGAATACCTGTTGGTTAATATTACTGGCTGTTGATAACTGTTGAACAAGTTTAATTACAAAATTTAAAAATTTAAAATGCAATTTGACCAAAACTTGTAGATAAGAAACTTGTCTAGAAGCTGGTCTACTTGGTACTTTTCTATAACACCTGGATATTTTTTAGACTCTATTTTATACAGCATATTTTAGGAGATAAAACTCAATTCATTTCTAAGTAATTGTAAATTCTCCCTCAGTTCCTTTTTATGTCACATTTGAAGGAAAATTGCATTCTTATTTAACTGACACTTTCAAAGATCAATTCAACATTAACTATTAATTTGTCGATAATACCATAAATAAATAAGGGTAGTATAGGAAAAATATAAATAATAGTATCAAAAGTAACAATATTCATTAGTTGTCTTCCTACAAATAAAAAATTATAAAACTACACTTAAAAAGGAATAGACGGGCAACAAACTTCAATAATATTACACAACTTGATAGATGACTATATATGTAACTTGCTATTTAGTGAGTATATGCTTATACATTTAAATGACCTATATCATACAAAATAAACTACAAACATTTCAAATCCTAATCATGATTATAAATAGAAACACTTTATACATAATATGAAACCATATAATAAATACAGTAATACTCAAAAAGCCACACACTTGTAAACTCATCTCAAAAAATCATACTAAACATGAATATACTTATGGGCGCCTATTCAAGAATCATCTCCAGTACCATTGTCAACATATGATTACATCTGTATATAAACAGATTTACACCGTCTCCAGGGACATCCTCTCAAATCTTAATGTCAATTTCATTGAGAAATGGTGTGCCAGTCAGTGATGAGAAGACTACACTGTACATAAATATTTGTAAGATCAACGATTTTTAGCTGAACAACAATCAAGTAAAACACCTATCTATCTCACTAATAACATTGATATGAGTTCTTGGTAAAGACAGGCGCAACAAAGGAATTGAAGAGGATGACATGCGCTTAGGTTTAACTCTATCAATAGCTGTCCTGATTACAGATGAAGCAGGTACATTATACCACTGAAGAAACCAAGAAAGAAGAATGGAACGTTTATCTTGCGATTCACCATCAGGCCATTTTCCCAATTTCAAATATTTATGAAAATCATCCTTCAATTCCTGAGAACTATTTAGAAGTTCTTCCACCTGCTTCCTAAGAGAACCAACAAATGTTGATTGTACGATTCCTTCTTTTGGAGTAGATAGTTTTCCAGTCATCAATGCCTCAATATAAGTTAGCGCAAGCTGCAAGAAAATACAAATAGCATTAAAGTCAAAACCATTGTAATAAAGGGTCAAATGTTTGCAAACTTATCCGCTTAGAGGAATTTTATGCTAATTATATATTTTCAACTATAATTTCTATTTTTAAAAGTCTCATGCCAATTTTAAAAACTCTTTTCTGATCTAAGATTCACATTTATTTTATTAATTAATTGTATATATCATGTTAAAGTCATATTGTATCCTAACATTCAGTGGCGAATCTTCTTAGGAACAGGAAGTGGCCATGGCCATCCCAAAATCTTCTTATTCAAAGATATGTATACAAATAAAACAGTTAAATTGTGTGTGTTTAAACCGGCACAATGGCAAGACGGTGTCTTACAAGTCCCAGGTTACGTGTTTGAGTCCCAGCCTAGCAATTTTTGTATTGTTTAATTGTAATTTTTTTTCCCCAAAATGGTTTAGCCAGGACTTGAACCCTCACACATAGGGTAAAACTAATGCTAAAATAAAAATGGTTCCAGGTGTCATTGCACCCACAATAAAAGAAACAGCTCCGCCGCTACTAACATTTTTAAAATTTGTTGTATTGTCTTCAGTATCATATTGTATACATGACAGCATCATACCCATGTTTTATATGTCAACCACATCATGACCACAGGCTAAACAAACCTTACCATAGCGTCAACGCTCACCCTCTGGCAGGTGCTTAAAAGAGTGAGTAAGATTGATTTGATTTGAAGGATATATCAAAAATAGATCTACAAAATATGTGAGCTCACCCTCTTACCATAACTGACGTTTAATTGATATCTAAATTATGGTATCCATGAAGTGTTTCCAGAGAACAATCTATGATCAAATATGACTGATGGCTTGGCTCTTTAGCCACAGCCTAAACCATCGCTTAAGACTTAGCCATAGAAAAGCTTATTCAACAGATAATGGTAAATAAATGAGCAGAACGTAAAAAACAGTTTAGAGACAAATTATTAATCAAAAGGAAAGAGCAATTATAAAGATGAAATGCAAACATCACCTTAAAACCAGATATGGAGAGTGAGTCGCCAGAAACAACGGCACCTGTAGTAATTTGATTGACCATGGATTCAACTGTTGTGTACAATGACAAATATACCTGCATACAAACCAATGTATAAAGAAATTAAAATTCACGGACACCTGTGTATGTGCACGCGCGCGACTGTTTGGGTAATTTATATTGTATATTGAATTTAGAAAATAAAAATTAAGCTTCTCGCTCTAAGTACATTACCTGTAAAAGAGCTGGTCTATCCTTGCTCACGCACTCAAATAACACTTGCAAGCAAAATTCCTTGAAATCAACATCGGATCTGCAGGCATTTTTCATTAGTTTATTTAGATACTTCACCTTTAAAATAAAGGAATGTATTTGCATATGGAATAAGTCCGTAATTAGTTATAGCATATTTGTCAATCATCTATGATCTTCACATCAATCTAGGGAATAACAGAACATTTTAGGAACCTACAAGAAATGAGTTTTGAAGGAGAGCACTCAATTAGGCGTGTCTAGCTAATTATGATGCATACGGTAGATGAAAGTGAACTTCTCACCCTCCGGATTATTTTCAATATGCAGCATATTTTAATTGTACTAAAAGGTTTTTAGGTAAGAAATGAGCTATAGAGCCCATTTAATCATAATACAAGCCTAAGATATCTAACCAGCAAAATTAGGATCTCTATCCTTTCAGCTTTTTAGGAGGTTTTAAGTTTAAAATGATATGACTGCAGGGGTATAGCCAAATTTTGTCCTCATTTACTGCTTTCGCAGGTTTTAAGGTTGTTAAGTGATATCTATAGTATATGTAAAGGAAATATATGGTTTTGGGCTGGCTTTTTCACTTCCAATTATACCCTTAAAGAAATTTGCAAATAAGAATGCTATACTGCTGGTGCCATTCAAAAAGATATGAATTTATATTATATTTGTTATATTGTTGGTGTCATTGAAAAAGATAAGTATAGTTTGTTACAATATGAAAGTGCAAAATATACCTAGAATTTTAATCAAAATCAAAATTTATATATATTATTGTTCGTAATTTATATGCATTAGCGCAATAAAAAGAGCGGACAGACGGGCACGGTGCCCGTCTGAACGCTAGTTATAATAAGTAACTAGTGTTGAGTATATGGGCTCATCTATGGAATGATAACAGAGAAAACAAAGAATAACAGAAAATATTATTCATTTGAATTTTCTGAGTTGGGTATCATTTCTCAATTCTCTTTTACTTTAGGAGTCAGAATAGCTGGGTTGTAGTTGAAAGGTTAGTTATAAATATAATAGAAATGTTTTACTTTAACAAGATTATGATGAACTTCATCACTCCCTAGAAATATATCTTCAGCTCTGTTAGTTAATTGAAAATACTGAACAGTCCCAGAATCAAATTTTCCTTTCTAAAATCTCTCTGGATTCTCTAAGTTTTGGAATTTTAATACTCCACTCCAAAGCTGTGTGATTCATTTGGAATGAAGTTTTTGACATTTCTGGTGAGCATTGAATTTATCAGTGCCTGTTGAATCAATTTCTTCATTTATTTAGGCTTTGGTAAGACGAAAAATAAAATCTTGTCAATTTTATTTGTGATTCCAGTTTTTTCTGGGTAAAAAATAATGCCCTCCACTTCAAAGGTGTTTCCTCACCTCTGAATTTGTTGGACAGCTCTCCTATACTGACTAATTTTTAGGATTTCCATTCCTTTGTATTTGCTCCTTTTATTTTGTACTTGTTGAAAATAAGTTAACTTTCATAAAGAACAAATACATTTTCTTGAATTAGATACACCATATGTGGAATCGGAGTGATTCCATCCTTACATTTTCCGTTTATTTTCTGCAGTCTGAGGGCTCCAAATATCCCTATGATGATAGGTGTCCTAGGATTTGTTTGCTTGACAATCATTTCATTATTAGTTTATTTAAGGGAGTCACTGACCAGTTATTATTTATCAAAAAAACTAAGAAACATTTTCACAAATCAGAAGACAAAATAGAGTTAAATACTACAAATATAACCAAGCAGAACATGGGATAGAAAGATAATCTATCAATATGAACTTACCTATTATACCACGCAGGATCACAGCAAAATTGTGCAAAAGCAATCAAACTAGGATCAGATGAGAAGGTACTGACCAACTGATCAACAGTGATAGAACCAGATCCACTGTGGACATCGGTGATTGTATCAGATGCTTTTAAACTTGTAAGGCCAAACACCTAGATGAAGCAAAAAAAATATAAAGTTGGAGTATAATACTGTGTAAACTCGTATACCAATATCAAACACTACGCAATTTCAACCTTGTGCATTGCCCGTGATAGAAGTGACTGACACCCAATGGGATCATCAACATATGAACAAGCTCCAACTTTTCTTTTGATAAATAGAATACCAGAATTAAACGGATTATTCTTGTCGCCAAAATTCCACCAAGGTTTATCTGTTATTAAGTGAAGAAATTGGAGTTCTCATTTAAATAGTATATAATTATTCCAAAAATCTTAAATCGGTGAATGATTACATAAACAGAATAATAATTTGTGCTTACCTTCAGGGCTAAAGTCTATCACTTGAGGCCAGTAGCGAGGTCCACAAACACGTATTGTTTTCAACTGTAACCATCAGAGCCAAACAAGTTAGATCTACACGTGATTTTCTTTAACCCAACAATAAGAAGTGTATTATTCCAAAATAAAAGTTCAGTCATACAGAAGAATTGTGCGGAAAAAAAGATTAACTAATCAAGACAAATTAAAGTGACGTTCAGACAATCAGACTTACAATAGCTCGTTCGGGCAGAAGGCAAGGAGTGACCTCACAAAAGCTTGACTCTGCATAATGCTCAGTTTCTCTGACTGTGACCTCGATGGGAGCATAAACAGGAAGACCTGTGTCAACGTCAACAGTCTGAATCCATCGCGCCTCTGTAGCAAGGACATAAAGATGGCGAAATGCCTGCAAAAAACAAATTTCATAAGTCATGGTTTTAAAGAGTAAGCCGTAGAACATCCAAGATTTATAACAAGGGACGGTAATCCAGCAATCGTCGTACATACCTGAAGGTGGCATCTGTTATCATTTGGACCCATGGGCAAACGTGGATATAGAGTAATGAGTAGAGCAGCAATGGAACTGCTGTTTGTTGAAAATGTTCTCATTCCACCACCGAGAAATAAGAAACCGGTAGCTAAGCTCACCTACAGCGGCATATTTAATTTAGAATAGACTGAAGAAAACTAATTAACAAACATATTAGAAAGAGAAAAGAAAGTACTATTTAAGGATATGCATAATTTGGTCTGAATATATATCATGTTCAGATGTACAAGAGTAAACTAGCCTTTCTAGTTTCCATGCAAGTATATCTATAAATTTGAATAAGGGTTGTTTTACAAACTGATTCTCTGATATAACCATAAAGGAAGTAGTGCATATCTCCAAAATAATCCCTTTGTCATTGTATATTTCTAAGCATGCATGAGACGAGAAACATTTGCACATATGAATACGAAAGCAGTCTTTTTGTACAAGAATTCAAGTTCCAGAGCCCACAAAGTCTTCCTCAAAAATACAGGATTTGATATTTTATCCTTTTAATCATCTTACCAACCAGGATTTATATATAGCCAGATTTTATATTTTAAATTATAATAGCAAAAATGATATAAAAAAGACAACTAGAACTTACGGCCATCTGAATACCATAACTCGACTGCCCGTCTGCACAATTTCTGCTCCTTAGGAATCTCAACAACCGAAAGGTCTGTAAATGTCCAGACCCTGCCATTACCTGTAAATGTCATGCATAAGTTTAATCATCGAATTTTATCCATGATGTTAATCCTTAATCAGCTTACAGTGAAAGGAAAGGGGTAGCACATACCACAGAAAGGGAAAGAACAATAAGGTGAAGGCATGTTTCCAATGTGCCCCGGTCAATATAACGAGATAGTCCCTTTGGAAAAAACTTCCCATTTATAGGGGAAACAGGCTTGATCTGCGAGACTTAAAAAATTAGAACAAACCAATTAACATCCATTCAGGAGTTAGGCAGCATAGTTCTATAGACCAACCTCATTAAGAAAGTACATAGCAAACTCATAAAGTAATTCTTGTGCGTTTCCATTTCTTGTGCCAGCAAAAACCAGTCCTGACATGGTAAAAAGCAACAAGTTTAATGATAAAGATATAATATTATCACAACCACTGAGTTGGTGCTAGCAAGGAAGTTAATATAATCTGTGTTATCATCCGGGACAATAGTAGCAACGAGGATTTAAATAAATGCTTTCAGTTGGATAATTACCTTTGTAAAAAAAATAATTTTAAGTTATATTCATCGTAAAAGGAATTTAAAGACCAATGAACATTTTACCAAGAGATATGCAAGCTCCAGCCACAATATTAACATAGGCCTGCATAAAAGCATCGCCATCCATATCATCAATATCATTGTCATCACCACCGAGGCCTTCCACACCACATCTGACAATTTCAGGAATTTGGGACCAAACCCAATCTTTTGAGGGATGAACACTACAAAAGAACAAATAGGAATAGATCAAAATAATAGTAGCACAGATCCGAATAAATTGTGGTATTAACATAAAGATACCAGAACAAACCTGCTCCACATTATTAAATTTCGAGCAATGACACGAAGCATGATGAAGTCCGGCCGTACATATTGTAAATCAAAGCGTGTATTGGGAATTGAGAGCCTAGACGCCACAGCCTCAGCCTCTGTCTGTAACAAGAATACAGTCCAATGTTACCAGGACTCCTAGAAAGCAAAGGATGCCATATTCATGACTGAACTCAGAATTGCATACTAATATATCAATTATAATTGTTAGCGAAGCTAAAATTATCTAGGCAATGATAATACTAAACTAGTTCAAAACAATCTCTAAAGGTAGAAACTAAAATTGCAGAAGTAGATAAAAGACTTCTTGTTGACATATTTATCACTTATTGTAGAGTGAGTTCATAGCAAGTACTTTCAAAAACATTAAAGCTAGGGCAATTGTCGCTCCAGGTGCTGTGACATCTATATTGATTGTTGTCCCATCCATCATCTGTAATAAAATGAAAATGGATGAATTAGTCATGCAAGGGACAATCCCACCCACAAATTATCTCATAAAACTTTATTTTTAATTTATGCTGAAGAAAAAAGGTGAAAAGAATTCACTGAACCTGGGAAGAACCACGATTTTCATCCATTGAGATTGTCGAAAAATGTGATCTCTCCTGATGCAGAAGTACTTGAGTGTTAAATAAAAAAACTCTATAAAGTAGTCCAAATTGACATGCAACAGAGGATAAAAATGGAAATTTCTTACAGGAATTTAAATCTAAACATATATATACTGGTATAAAAATGAGACGATAAGGTTTTCAACAAGGGAGGAAAAAGAGGAGATGGTTATTAATTCCATAACATACATTGTGAACTTTGCCACCAATGTAGAGAAACAGTCTATTCACAAATGAGTCTATAAACCCAAGTGCATCTTCTCCCCGCCCTTCAGGAAAAATATCTCGATTAGATAAAGAATAAAAAAACTGCAATCCAAAAGCTGATATTTATGTATACATTCATACCCAGAGCAACAAGACCCAGTGCAAATCCTGCAGAAACAGCATGACCCTCTCGCTCAAGAACATTATCACCCCCGCTACGGCGCCCAATTTCACCCTAGAAAAGATACATATAGATATAATGATTAAAATGACCTACTAATGTGTTACCCCACTTGGTGGGGTAGCAATGTAATAAACAATGCTACAATGTCTTGTACCAGATGATACACAAAAGAAATTATATAAGAAACATAAGTGACAAATTAAAGCAGATACTAAAACTCCACAAGCTCTATCTCAGCCAGAGAAAACAAAGTACAATTACAAAATGAACCAATACAAAAACTGATAATGATAATAAAAAATGGGATCTGTACATACCATACAAATGACACTGCAAGCAAACCACAACTTCGATAACCAATTTGAAAACATGAGCCCACAAATGATAATGAAATACAAACACGTCAAAGCTGAACATTAATTGTACAGCGGGAAAGAGGCGGCAAAAATAAAAACCGTTACGGTTGGCAAAACGATTGAATCAAACCACAGACTACGGCGGCATAAGTAATATTAGCTCAACCTAATCAATCTATGCTCACTTTACCTTGATGGCATTAATGAATTTGTTAAAAAGCACACTTAACAAGTGCTTATTATGACTTGAATAATTTAGAAACTTGTATTTCACAATGAGGTTGTGCAAATTTTCCTATACAAGAGAGCAGTGTTGCACAAATTGAGTGCTAAGTCCAAGTTTACGTTTTTAGGGGTCAAATTTGTGTTAACTCGGAGGTAAAAAAGTTTTGTTAAAATCAGAATACAGACCGAGTTTCAGCGAGTTAACACATCGCAAACTCGGTAAACTCGCATGCCAAGTTTACCATTAAAAAAACACACTTTTGTTTTGGCCCATTATTTTTGGGCCAATTTTTTTTTCAAGCCCAGTAGCCCACACTTCCCTTTCTGGTTCCCTAACATTAGAAACGTTAACACAGACAGTTATAGAGACAATCTTTCTGAAACGTGAATTACAGAGTCGGAAAGACATTCTTCTGAAACCCAAACCCTAAGGTATCGTTTGGAACAACTGATTGTTGAAGGAAAGATTAAGGAGGGAGTGGAAAGTTTCTTGAACATCGTGCTTCCATAGAACATTGTGCTTCCATAGTTTGGTTTGTTTATGAACAGTGAAGGAAAGAAAGGTTTCTGTGGGTTCCATATCAAAAAGTGGTTCTCTCCAAATTGGAGTGGAAACATGCAGGAGACGTTTTTCTAGCTAAAAAGTCATAAAAGCCCTTGTTATAATAATCTTAAAATGCTAGCTGTTGATAATATATAGGGGTATTAATGTAGTTATTTAATATATCTCTTTCTTGTTTTTATTTTATACCTCACTTTCTTTTCACTTTCATTCATTCCAAACAACTAAACAATCATCTCATTTTCCATTCACTTTCTACTCACTTTCAATCCTTTACCATTCTTTCCTTTCACTATCTTTCCTTCTACTTTCTTTTGTCATCCAAACATAGCCTAAGTGTCTGACCAAAGGATTCCGACGCCTGAAAGATTATTTGCGACGCCGAGGATCGCAGCATTTGTGGTTTAGAAACTTATGATTTTGTGAGTTAATTTTGTATTTAGATCCTAAGTTGAGCATAACGCTTTATTTTGGTGATTGGGTATACTTCGCCTTTTTAATTAAGTCATATTTTGCAATATTAACTTATTTACAGTATTATATTAGCATATATGTGTCATGTATATAATAATTTTTTTATAATTTTAATTTTAGGTAAACTTGTACGAGTTTACGAGTCGAGTTTACCAGGTAACACTAGTTGAGGTAAACTTTCGAGTTGTAAAACCTTGCAAGAGAGTCTCTCGAGAAAGGAAAAATTGAAAATTAAGAAAACTATATCGAACAAAAAAATAGAGAATAATCAAAAATCCCCCTCAAGATGGAGCGTACATATCATATGCATTCAGCTTTTTGAATATATCACCAATCTAAGGTCCCCATAGAGGTTTGATGAAGATAATGGCTAGCTGATTATTTGAGCTCATTTTAGAGGTTTAATGATACCTGAAAGGATCTCCTTGGAATTAGCGATTTAGCTACACTAATTAAGGATTTGATTGATCATTTGTAATTATTACTGATTTTATTTTGTGACTATAAATAAGAACCATGTGTGGTCATACTACATACCATTCACATATCACATTCTTACATAGTTGAATATCTCAGGCAGAAGTTCAAGTATAGAATTAATAGGAGATAAAGAAAAGAAATATACTTACCAATAAAACCTGCATTGTTTGTGGATGAGCAGAACTTTCATAAAGAATTCCCAATGACATTAAAGCCGCTGACTGAAAGAAAATCATAATAAAAATGAAACTTGAAAATAATCATAGGGTGGTGAAAGTAATACTACTGCACACAAATGGCATTAGCAATACTACCAGACATTGTTAAAGGGAAACACAGAAAGTAAACTTGGAATTCCATATATTCATTTGAAAAAAATTTCTAACAGAAGATTCACTTCACATTACAGATTGCATAGGAAACTTATCCTACACTTAGCAGGAGCTTAACATGCACCCAGGGCACGCAAACTTGCACTGCCAGCTATCAAGCTCTTGGGCAGTTATTTATAGCTGCCTGAGCTGATGTTCTAACTTTATGTGGCACTAACTAACAAACTGACAAAAAGCCAAAAGACACTAATACAAGCTGCTATTATTTATAGCAGTGTTCCCAACTAGAATGCTCACACAACCAATCAAATGCTACTAATGGAATCAGTAGAAGGAGAAAAACTGAAAACGTAATCTGTAAGCTGAACATCCTGAAGTTAGTTAACTAAAACAATTGATTCAGTTATGCTGAGGTAGCCGTGCCAACGGTCACAACTAACACTAGCTTTTCAATTCTTACACGTGAGAATTATAAAACAAGTTACATGTCAGTTTATAGAGAGAAACCATACTCTAAAAGCTATTAATATAAGAATCAATTTCTTCAACAGATAAAACATGGTATTTTGAAGCCACAGCTTTGGGAACTTAAACTCTTTCTGATGTTAGATTAACAAGCATCAGTTTTCTCTCCTACACCCACCCAACCATATACATGACCTCACCCCCACCCGACTGGACGTGCGGTAAAAGAAGCCATTCTGAAGTGAACATATATATATTATGAAAGAAAGATACCTGGAGCAAGGTTGGAACCTCTAACTCTGGATAGGAAGATGGATGCCGTACAGGAATATGAACATAAAGTAACTGCCACAAGGTACTACAATCAGTTTTCTTTAAATAAAGTTTGATAAATCAAACATATAAGAAACATAAGAAGCAGGGGGCGAGAATTAGACTGGGTATTAACAAACACTTTGTGCAATAAAAAACTAGATTTCATTCACTAGCAGAAAAAAATAAAGCATACAATCTTCTATAAATTTGCAGGTTAATGTACATGCATATGCACACGTGTAAAGCAAAACCTATTTGTCTGAGCATATTCTTTTTACTCCTATTAGATGATAATAAATTCATTATGGCTGAGTAAGTGATTACAAAACACGGTACATTGATATTTCTTAACAGATGAGTGGAAGGGGGGAGAAAGGGGCATGGAATTCAATCAGAAACAGTTTCCTAGAATTTATAGAAAACAAGCCATCCAAGCACAATTTACACCCCTCATTCCTAAAAGTCATCCAGCGAGCAAAATCATATCGCTGAATTGAGCTTATTTTGAGCAAAACTTTCTAAATAGATGTTCAATAAATTAGTTTGGAACGCGGATATACAATTGAGAAAGCTTTAATTTAAGATGCTTGAAAAGAATTAGTTTTTTCTATTCAAATCCAGTTTGAGATGCCTCTGCTTCAGTTTCATAAGTTTGAATTTGGTGTTTCGTGCCAAAATGATAAGTGATGTTCATTCACAATAAAAAGCAATGAAATTGTGAATATTATAGAAAAAAGTTTATGTTGTTGATCCCAGATAATGTCGCTTAACGCGACCCCCTAAAATGCTATAGCAGCAGTATAGCTGCTATTGTAAAAACTAAATATAAGTGTAAAATTTGAAGATTACAAGAGCTATATCAGTATATACTCAAAAAAATTGAAGAAACTTAAACGTATCCAAATAATAATTGTTCTACGTGCCTTCTCATTTTAAAATTGTTTTATGATTTTTTTTCAATTTTTAACACTCTCAAAAAAAATATTTCTGTATGATCAATTAATCATTCAATGTATCTCACATAAACATTTTCACATTTCAATCTTCACGAGCAAAATTATAAACTTCAAAAGTGCTACTATTAAGTATATCGTTGAATATTCAACATGTTTGCAAGTATTTCACCAATATTTTTGAAAAATCACCAACTGTGGGGGCAACACTAATTTTTTTTAGTGGAGGCAAAAACGAATTAGTTTGTGGCGGCAGCTTCCCCCAATACATCACACTTAAATCCATCCCAGGTCAGAATATAACAGTCACCGCCGCCCCTTCATTTCTTCTTTATTCTTTCTAGTTTCTTCTCAACATGTGAGCGTGGCTGTCGGAAAACGGAAGATCATGGCCAGAAAACTACAGATTATGGCCAGAAAACGGTAGGAACCCTAGAAGCAGATGTGAACCCGCAATTGGGCCACATTTCCACCGCCATTTGCAGCCGTTATCACTGCCATTGTTGAATGCGTGTAGCAAGCAAATGGCGATGCAGCGGAAGCTTCCTCCGCCACGCTATCCCGCTATCGACGACATAGAGCAAAGCTATGAAAATAATTTTATATTTCATTCAAGCTATAATCTGCTATCTTAGTGCCAAGAAGTGCAACTATTTCATCATAAAAATTTATGCCTTGTACCTTCGATACTGCCGGTTGCATAGTGCCTCTATAAGAAGATGCTAGACCAAGCATTAATCCTACACTAGTACTTTCATGCTCCTGAAAATATGCAGTGACAATAACATACGTTATACAATAGAAAAGTTGAAAGACAAATAAAAAGTAAGAGAAGATGGAAGATTTGTCCCCAACAAGTTCATTGAAATTAAGTGAATGGTCCAGCATCAACAGTCTAAGTAGTTACAATAAGGCCGTTAAAACCAAACAGTGCTGATTCCCCAACTCAATAATTCAAGTTTCATTAAGTTTAAGTTCACTGACTTCAGTTGTTCTCACAAAAAGATTTTTGTTGAAAAAATAACTCAAATTCTAAAATGAATAAGTGGTTTAATCATCTAGTTGCACTTTACCTCCTAAACTTTTTTAACTGGTTTGATTATTCATTCTAGAGAGAAGAGGCAAATATCCATCCTAATTTTCACTTCAAAGTTCTGAAAAAATGTTATTGATGTATGAGTTACAAACTACAGGCTTTAATCATACACTATTAAACCTGAATCCTAATTCTTATAATTTGAATTGAACTTTGTAAGGTGAGGGATTTTTCTCACTTTTCAACACTTTTTCAAATCATATCTCATCCAATGAGTGGGACTCTCAACACACCCTGTCACGTCTAGGATTAAACATTTGAAGTGTGCACTGAGTAGCCTGATGACAAGTGGCCCAACGGATCTAGAATAGGCTCCAATACCATATTAGGTTGATTGGTAAGGTGATGGATATCTCCCACTCATAAAAACTCTTTCAAACCATTATCTCATCCAATGTGAGACTGTCAATACTGATAAATATAATAAACAATAGGAGACATAAAATCTCTCTTTATTACACCTCATTGATATAGTGATATGTACAAAAGAAAAATAGGAACAAATGGATCATTCTATCTTTCAATAGTGTTAATACTCCACATGAAGTTCGGGATGTGTTATCAATCAACTTGTAAGTTGTAGAAAACGCTTTGTTGGCAAACCCTTAGTATAGCTAGAGCTCAAAAAGAACATAGGCAATTTGTTGGAAACAAACAACTCATTAATGCTTCACTTTCCCGGACCTCTTAATGTTCACTTCCTAGATAGTTTAGCTCCATGGTATAGCAAGTAGTACAAGTTCAATGTATCTTAGGAAGTAGTGCTCATTTACTCTCATAGTAGTTACCATGTACTCCCTCCGTTTCAAAATGAGTGTCGTTTTAGCCAATTGCACACAAATTAAGGAATGGAATGAAATCATGATTAGACATAACACTTTTACTAAAATGCCCAAGGACAAACTTAAAGTTGCATTGAAAATTGTGCAAGAGAAAAGTTGGAGTATTTATTAAGGGTAAAGTTGGGAGAAAAAAATTAAAGTTGTATTGGAAATGTAAAGTACCATTCATTTTGAAACAAATTTTTTTGGCTAAAATGACACTCATTATGAAACGGAGGGAGTATATAAATTAAGCAAGCATGTTGTTGAGTGCTATGCAATTCAAGCACATTCAAAAAAATTGTCTCACAATTTATATTGAACAACTATCCAACTTATCCTCGATGAAGTGTGTATCTATCTAAATATGTTTGTCTGATCACGTTGAACAAGATTATAACCTATGTATGTAACCTTATATTTTGTCACAACGATTTAATAGGATCTTATACTTCACTTTCAAATCATCTAGTACAATCTTCATCAATGAACTGGCTTGCAACGCTAATAGCATGTGCTATTGTTTGGTATGTGCAAAGCATATCAATTCCTCTACTACTAAGCTTTATAAATCTTGGGATTTTCATCTTTATTACGCATCCAACGATTCTACTCAATGAGAACACATGTAGGCTTACATCTCTAAGTATGCTGGTCTCCTTAAGGCAGTCTAGTACATATTTTCATTAAGAGATGAAAATACCTAGTATAGAGTATGCTACTTCAATGTCATGAAAGTACTTTAGTTTCCATAGATACTTCACCTCAAACTCAATGGCCAATTTCTCTTAAGTTGCTTCTCAACTAAATAATCTCTTCCTATGATATATGAAACAAATACAAGGAAAACGATTAGTTTTCCTTATTGTGAGTATTCAAAGAACAATGTATGATCACCCTGACTTTGTCTGTATCCCAAGGAAATTATTAGAATTTGGGTTGGGTCTAACTCAACCCAACAAAACCAACTTGTAAGATGAGACTTTCCTTGCACGTCATTGTCCAACCCGTGAGAGTTGTGTGAATAGTCCAATGTAAATACTTTTTTCCATTAAGGCGACAGGTTAGATGAATGACTGGAAGATCGTTACAATTTATACAAGTCAAAACTTCGAACAGAATGACTGGTATTGGATTTGTAGATGAAGGCCGTACAGCTTATGTCAATTGTATAGAAGAGTGGAGGTGAAGATAGAGATTTGCTGAAAGCAAGCTTGAGGGTGTTGAAGGCTGTCTTAAAGTGAAAGTAAAAAAGGTAGAATTTCAAAGTAGCCTTAGAGAACAATGGCCAAAAAAGGGTGTTTACTTGAAATCTAGGTAGAGGAGGCCAACAAGCACGTTGGTATTGGTGTGACAACCCACAGTAGCAGAAAGGCAGGATGTGAATGCAAAATCAACAAAGGTTGGATGTTGAATGGGACAGGTAGTGGTGGTCTTAGGAAAGCCAACCTTTCATACTGCAGCAGCACTGACAAGTAGGCACAATGAAAGTGTAGTGAAAGCAATGAAAGCAGCCCAAATTGGCTGCAGTAAAGGCAACTAGGATTTTGATACAGAATCAGATTCTCCCAGATCAGCGGCTCTATTACCAACTTAAAAGGTTTGAATAATTGGAAATTTATTGATTGATGGACTACAAATTATTTTCTAATATATTAAACTTGAATCCTAATAAATGATGAAGAAAAGAAGAATAAAATGTGTCCTAATAATTACACACACGAACAATGATATGTACCGAAAAAGAAAAGGAGAGAATCAAATCTCAAAATAGTATTATTTGCAACATTTTCATAGCTTTCGACCCAATACTAGATGGAGATCAGCTGGAAAGGTGGCAATTAAGAAAGAAGGCCAAACAATTTTTCAAGTTCCAAAAAAGTACCAAATGGACTTAAAGCAGCAGCAGCCACAAATTCATGCCATGAAAGTAATTGTTTCAATAGAAATTTAAAACTAATTATTTCATCAATGCTCCCGTAAATCACCATCATTAGAATAGGTATTGAGGGTGCTAAAAATCAATATGATAAAGACCATTGAGCACCACATATACCTGAGAAATGTACTGGTAAATGTCCGTAACACTTAATACACGCAGAAATCCATGCAGTCCTAGAGCAAGGAGTAGCCCGGCATGAACAGAACTTGGTTCCTCAGGTTTATTATATGCTATCCATGTTCTCGACATTTTACCCTGCAAAGACGTTATATGAATTTTTTTAAAAATAAGCTATTCACCAAAAAAAATATCCAGCCAAGAGTACTGTAACCAAGTTATGGAAACAAATAATCAAGTCTCAGACCCAGAGCTTTGTATCACTGATATTGTCTTCCGGCTAGAATATTGTTAGAAAACAGTAAGAGACTTCTCAAGGTTTTGTTGCGTCTTTAACCAATTTTTAACATTACAGTCTTCAAGAGTTATCAATGCCACTTTAACTTAGTCACATTACATATAAGTTTAAGCAGGTACACAGATTCTTTTTATATTACTAATGACAGGTAGTTAACTCGAATCGAAAGTGGTTCATTCAATTGAATAATGGTTAATTAAAATAATCCGAAGTTGACTAAAATGAAAACGGGGTATTTGGGAGTGATTAACATGAAGCATAATTTATAGTCAGCACAAGTAGTACATGTTGATTGTATTGGAATCCTGTACTGTCCTTTCTTTAATATTAGCTTTTGTGGTTTCCTTAGAGGACAATTAAATTGACCCCTAAACATAGGGTTTTGTTTACTTTTAAAATTATACTTCTATTTTGTATGTGTGCGCGCGCGCACGTCTGTGCATGTGAACATCAAAGAACAAAATGATATCCTAGCAAAATATATATATATATATATATATATATATATATATATATATATATATATATATCAAATACATAACCTCAAGAATCGATATTAAACCTGGAGAGGGGCTAGTCTAAGCCCAGCAGCAACAGCATTATGAAACTCGGGCCAAGACTTGAGTTCTTGTATGTTCCTGATGTTGGGATCGAGGTTAACCTATGAGTATACAAAATCGTTCGAGTTAAAACAATACAAAAACTACTAAAGAGTTTGACAAGCCAAAACACGTATTATGAGTATAGTCAATCACAAACTCTCAACTTACAGTTGCATTCTGTTGGGCCGGCAACCGACCTGCCAGTACAAGCTTTGGTACACTAAAAGTCTAAATGATTTGAAAAAAATTATATCAGAAACAATATATTTCGATAACAAAAAATGAAAAAATTCTCGCAATGAAAACAAAATAGGACAAAAAAAATAAATACAAGAGCACCTCGGTTAAGAGAGTATGTATGGTTGCAAGGGTAAATGCCCCACGTCCAAGAGGGAGTGAAGTGGTTCTTTGGGCAAGGTGCCACAATTGAGTCTTCACAAATAGTAAAAAGAAAGTGTCAAAAGAACAGAGTCTTTCATAAGAACAAAATACCCAGTCAGCAAGAGTAAAGAGCATATCACAGATTCATAGCAACAGAAAGTGATGCATGTAACAGAAGAACTGATTACAAACTGTTTCATTTTTTTCAGAAAATTTTGACAGAACAATTACAGATTGTGGAATAAAAATTTTAGACTGCAGATAGGAGAAATTAATAACTGAGCTGTTTTCCTGTATAAGAGGAACAAAACAACCAAGAGCGATGTACAGGATGCCAATTATAAATTTCTAAGGTTACTTTTATATCAGGCTTAATGATTTAGGCCCAATATAAAAAACCTAATAGAAAGATTAACAATCATTATTAACAATAACCAAGTTAAGCTTTTTTATATAGAAAAATGTCAAAAGGGACAAAAAGTACAGGTGAAAATAACCATATTTTACTTTTCATATACATACCCATGACACCGTAAATGTAATCGTTGAATCATAATAATTCTATCTTCCCTTTAAAAAATGCTCCAATCTTAATACCAATTGAAGTACATTATTTCATTTACCTTAATAGCATCAAATGTCAGAACCTAATGATTTGTCAGCCCTTGAAAACCATAACTTAATCTCAATTTGATGATGATAACAAAATTAAATCTGAGCTCAGAAGTCTTGCAACTTTAAGACAAGAATATTAAGGAATAAAGTGAGGGAACAAAAAAGATTGAATAATCCAAGTATATGTTTGATAGCAAAAATATCGTGACAGTATAGAACTGCAGATTGAACTTCTATGCTACATGTCACAATCTGATGTTTGGGATCATTACACTGGGAATATAAAAAATTTGACGGAAAAGTGCTGACTTGCTAAGAATATTACTCCCTCCGTATTTTATTATAAGTCGCTTTAGAAAAAATGTTTTAGTTTTAGTACAGGTCACTTTACAATACCAATGCATCATTAATGATTTTTTTCCTATCATACCCTTTATTATTTATTACTATCTCTTATTTCTATTCTTCTAATCTCTTTTACCCATGTCATTAATAAGGGATAATTTTGTAAAATCATTCATAATTTCTCTTTCCAATACAAAATTAACTACATTTCTTAATATATGTGAAAATGTCAAAACGACTTATAATAAAATACGGAGGGAGTATCATCGGGTAAATCAGTTTTTATAATTACATTACGAACAAAGGAGTAGACAACATCAAATGAGACAAATATCATAGAAAGGTGTACCTGCTGGAGGTCCTGATCAGAGGCACTGTGGTTAACAGATGTTTGAATTGCTACAGGTCTTGAAGAGCACAAAAGGCGTCTAACCTAGTAAAGGTAGCAAGAGCAATGACTTAGTAAAGAAGCAACTATTTTTTTTACGTTTGCACTAGAACAACACTTCAATTGACAGTGGCCAGGAAGTAAAATGAAGTTCTAATTCCACTGACAGACATTAGAGCGTGATAACAAAGCAACTTTAAGTACCCATTGGTCTCTCATAACTATACATTGAGTCATATTAACTGTTGAAGGTGTATGATTTTAGATAAGGAAGGAAGAGAAACAATAAAAACATTGAATTGTGTTGAAATTTGGGGCCTAGCTCATCCTTACAAAACCGGCTTGTAAGGTGAGGATTGCCTCCTTTATATAAACTCTTATCAAGAGTCTTATCTATCTGATGTGGGACTTGGGTTTTTCCCAATACACCCCCGTCACGCCCTGCACTCTTTGGGCTTGGTGCGTGAATCGGTAGGTGGCCCTTGAATTCGACAAGCTCTGATACCATGTTGAAATTTGGGGCCTAACTCATCCTTACAAAACCGGCTTGTAAGGTGAGGATTGCCTCCTCTATATAAACTCTTATCAAGTCATGAAACAACAGCCAGGTGCTCCCAAACTTCAACACTCATCTGACTAAAGCTAAGCTAACTGTTGCTAAGCAAGGAGACTAGTTGCTAAGACTTTGCAGACCGGGCCCGGTGTTAAGATTTTACAAATATAACAAAATATAAAGTGAAAATTAATAACATAATACAAACATATACTTATCTCTAATACTATTGAGAACAAGAAAATAAGTATAACCAATAATGGTTTTTTCTTGGTTTTTTCTCATTTTTGCCCGTCTGCTGCTACCTAGAACCCTCCACTGTGCCACACAACATAAACGCAGCCCTGCGTCTTTCGCTTTCAAAACATATTCTCAACAAGTTAACCATGTGCCTTTTTTTATTTTCTCAATCAAACATGCACAAATTCTGAAAATTTCTCTAAATCTAAATTTTCAATAAACGTGACAAATAAAAAATAAAATCCTCTGGACTCATTAGTACGAATGACAAAAAATCAGTAGTGCTTCTTGCCTAAAATAATTGCTCTTAAACTGATGTTCCAAATCTGCACCCATTTCTACAATCTACCAGTGTTGTTAAATAGAAGCTATAGTGGCACTGTACCTCTAGCGTAGCGGAATTCGGACAAATTGCTATTGTTCCATAATATGCTATTATCCGTGATTAGCTATTTAGTACAAAATGTTGTCAAATGGCTGTTATAGTCGTAGTAACACTATTGTATAGCAGGATTTTAACAATCGGCTATTTTCCACTAGCCGCAATTGACAACATTGCAATTAATAGGCAAGCCATGCTAGGACGTGAAGATATGTCAAGTAAAAATAATCAAATCATTTTCTAAAATTCTTATGAGATCAAAACTGACCTCATTCAACCTCAGATCACGGCCATAACGCAACTGTGTGCTAGAGTTGAAAATATGCTCCATACCATCTAACATAGACCCATCAACTGAATCTGTGTCTTCAAGCTTAGTTCCTTCCAATCCAATTGCATCAGAAATAGTTGAAGATATTGTCACCGGATGCAGATTAAGCATATAAGGTGTAGACATAGAGATTACATTCACATTGGTCGGTGTTTCAATTTCCTTATACTTGCATTCACGTGCCAAAGTTGACATCGCCAAATCTTGCCGACCAAGAAGGACATAAGCAGCAGCTGGCCAGTCATTTGGAGAAGAATCTCGACATTTGTCTAATGCCTAAAAGCATAACAGCTATAAGGTTTAAAAGTACAGGAAGTACTGATAATATCTTGTCAAGGATAATATTTAAAAAGCAGAAGTGCTATGGTTGTGATGCAATTACATGCAGAAAATAGAAGTGAAACATGGAAAAGAATCAAAGAAACACTAGGCAATGCCTGATTAGGCAGAGTCATCATGATGAACATTAGAATCATGTAACAGAAATAAATCAATAGGCAATTTAAAACATAGGACAAAAAGACAGGCTACCACAATGCATACTCTACGAAAAATATTGTAAAATCATTTACATTAATTGCCAAAAAGTTAATGATAAGTAACAAATATTTCAAACCACTTGAGTCAATCTTACATGACGAAGTGGAAGAGATACACCGGAAGGCAGGGAGTCGAGCTGTTGAAGTCCAAACCTTTCACCAACCATTGCTAAAACTGCAAGCTCTTCCTTTGAAGAATGTGATCCCGTGGTAATGTTACAGTAAACACCAGACGAAAGCTTCTTTCCTACCAAATTAGCACCAGATAGTATACTGTAAAAGCAAACTATTTTTCGCGCCAAACTAACCACATGGTAACCATCTTTGCGGACTAGAGACGGAAGATCACTAATACTAGCATAACTATATCCGTGCTGCAAGCAGTTCTCAAGCCATCTGAATAAACTTGGAGGAATTTTAGGGGAAATGGTTGTTCCAGACTTCAAAAACTTTTTACAGAAGATGGGGAAATCACGGATGTAATGGTCCAAGTAGTTGTCCTCGCCGAGAAAATTGGCAATGTTGCATAAGAGAGCTGCTATATGCTCCAAGTCCCTGTAGCCAACAACTATCATGCAGAATCAAGGCAAAATATATTTTAACAGAAAAGGAAAATGGAAAAATGAATAACAAAGGAAAGTGCAGCCTAAAGATCGCGATGAAATGCATAAAGCAGAAAAATTTAGAAAAAAACCAAAAGATATTAAACAAAATAGTGGTCAATACTCGTGCACAGTGAAGCAAGTTTAAGCCCGTTACTTCACAGCTAAAACTAAAGATTTTGCAAAACACAATTAAGTAGAATATGACAGATGGTCTTGGCAATAAATTTTGCAATATAAAACAGGTCCAAGACAGACCATGAACTGATCAATTATCTTCACTTTTAGCAGTTATAAACTTTTACAAACAACGGCCAGGACCAGATTATTACATTGAAGGGAGCAGCTATGTTGTGGGTGGGGGGAGGGGGGGGGGGGGGGGGGGTTCTTAATTGTGCTAAACCCCTTTAGCTTCCCCATAACATAGAGCTTAAATAGTTACAAACAGAAGACTAAAACCCCTCATGTGTCAAATAAACCTGAAAACTAAACAAGTACTACGTCTGTCCTTATTTATAAGACCCTACTTATCACATATAGAGAGAAAAATTTATAGTGTAATTAATGCGTACAATTAGTGTATGACTATAACTAAATTATACTTTGTGTATAGATGCATTTGATGTTGACTTTTCATATTTCGAAACAAATTTGTGGTATTAATAAGGGATATATTTGGAAAAGGGAAATGCTAACAAGTGCCCGTAGGGAACTTGTTAAGAAGCTCAAAGTAGAAGCTTTATCTTGGAAATTGTGTAATCAACCTACTAGAATATTAAAAAGCAACTTTTTCAACATAAAATTTAGCAATTGTTCCCTTTTTTGAATCCTTAACAATAACAAGTGCCCTTGTTAGCATGACCCTTTGAAGAAAAAATAATAAGTGCATCTAGAAACTTGCAAAAGGGATTATATTTAAGAACAAAATGGATATTGTTCCAAAGGGGTCTTATAATTAGGGACAGAGGGAGTATAAAATGGATATTGTTTTAGACCATTTATATTCATATGAAAATATCACTGACAGAAAAGTGTTGGGATATCATCGAGAAATGAAATAAAAGCAATAGGTGGCTACATGTCTTAAGCTTATCCACATTCTGATCATATCAAGCTGGCATGAGAACACTGAACTAAAAAGTAAAAAGTAATATAGATTAATGGCTAGGGTCACTAAACCCAATCAATCAGCGGCTCCCTAAACAAACAGGGTAGCACCATTGGACAAAATGCTTAACTGGATAGTAGTTAGTTATAAAAGATGAGCTGAAGAAGCTTTGGCGAGCTGGAGGCTAAAATGAAAAGGCAACCAAAAGAAATTAAAAATAATATCAGAGAGAGTATAAAGAAACACCTTTTGCGGAGATTATCCAGTTTCAGGCTCTCATAGAGCGCATGAAGAGATTCCAGACATTTTATCAACAGTTCAGTATAAAATGGCTCTTCAAAACTGTGTTTACCATCTAGAGATGATGTAGAGGAATTTGATTCCAGCTGATCAAGTGGCACAGCACAAGATTTTCCAAACAAGGAGTTTGCTTTACAGAAGTTAGTGTGAAATTGGCTGCTGAGAAGGAACTTCCAAGCGCTATGTGGCACCAAACCAGAATGCTTTTGAGATATATTGTTAGATTTTCTGCAGATTTTCATAATTACACGACTAAAAGAATCCCATTCTGAATCAACACTGGATTCAGCTTCTGAGAAATCAGTGGGATAATCATCTTTCCAGAGAAGACCAAGAAAATATCTGTAGAAACTAGAACCAAGACCCTCAGCAAGTGCTGTGATGCAATCATTAGCCAATGATGAAGAAGGACTTTGTCGTAATGCACATCTAAACATCTGTTACAAAAAAATCCAGGAAAATCAGAAGTTACAGTTCTAATGAAACAAAGACCGTTTTGTGTTTGCCAAGAACCATGTATGTATCAATTTCAAAGTGAAAATGGAAAAGAAATAATCCCTTAATACCTGCTTATTATTGACTATCACATTGACACGCCCTTCAACAGCATCGGCAAGGCCAGTAATCTTTAAGGCATTGGAAAGAGAAGATGTTTCTGGAAGCTCCAAATCATGCAAAATCTTGTCTTTATTTAAGCAAGAAGGTAGCACATATTGACATAGGCATTGCTTCCCAGACTGCGATATCAGCAAAACATATTACAAAAAGATATATTAAGCTTTAGTATGAAGCCAGATTATTGAAATAAATTATGAATAATCATATACAAAAAGGAGATGGAGAATGAAAAATTCAGAAAACATATCTAGGCAATAAACATCAGTCAATATAGGGTTTATGGGAACATATAAGAAAAGTTTCAGAAGATTAGAACAAGTTATCAGATGTAGCACTTAGTAATTCTGGAGGGGAAAGCCTCTCTACAAAATTAGTCATACACAGATTAATGAACCTGGAACGAAAATATCACTACGGAAAGGGGCAGCTAAAAATTTAATCAGTAAGAAATAAAAAAATTGTGTATATTAGAAGGATAAATGGTTAAAAAGTTATTTAAGCCATTAAGAAATAAAAAACGGGCAATCTAATGCTATAGAGCTCTTGCCATAGCAAGGTCTAGGGAAGGGTTGGATCGGTTGTGGACAGTCTTACCTTGCATTTGCAAGAGACTGATTCCACAACTCAGAACCCATGATCTGCAGCAACTCCAACTGTTACGTCAGGCTCCCCTTCAACCATTTAGAAATACTTTTTGAGAAGAAAAAAGATTGATCAATTTCAGTTATTTAGAAGATAAGAAGACAATTGAAAGAAAGCATTAAAAAACAGACGAATGATTTAAATTAAGAGAATAAGAGAACAAGAAAATCGGGAAACCCCCTAAGTCCTAACAGCAACAAAAAAAATATATATTATACAAGCCGTCATTTCATAAGAGCTATGGAATCTACTCTGTTTGTGCAACAAAGAAAAATTGCAGGACACTATATGCCCAACCAGTGATGGATCCAGAAATTTTGGAAAGTGGGTGTACCATATAAATTAATTCGAAGCATTAAATATATATTTGGAAACAAGGTTGTGTAGCTGTGTCATGTGTGATATAAATGTGGGCCAAGAGAGAAATATTTTGTTATAGGTGTGGGCCATTTGGTCAAAATGTCAACTATTACTGTATTATACTACTTAAAAATAAAAATTCAAAATATTTTGTGTAGGCACAAGCCCGCACAAGCATATACATGCATCCGTCCCTGTGCCCAACTAAGCTAAAAGCTTACATAGAGAAGCAGAGCATTTTCTGGAGTCAAAACCATTATGTCTGAATATGGAAGTAATCCAATCTTGACCCTGGAAAACGCATTTGAAGAAAATTATGTCCAAAATTACAAAAGCAATATAGAAAAATTGGAAAATCTTATATTTACCTTGGACGAGTCACCATCACAGGTGAAGCTGCAACTGCAGCTATGATCCAGCTCTTATCAGGTTTAACATCAAACACAATCTCATTATTTATTTCAACAGTTTGAAGACTAACAGACAATAATTTTCTTTGTTCTTGGTGAAAAAAGCATACAGCAGGTGCTGCATCATCATCAGTGGCCATAAAGACCTGGTAATCATTTGAAGGGGAAAAAACAATAAATCATGCAGAAAGAGTAAACAAATAAAGAATAAAATAAGGAATTAAGAATGGAATTCATCTATAAATTAAAGGTCTTCGGCTTTCACTGTTCTGAACTAAAAATCCAAAATTCCAGTTGAATTAAAACAACCAATCATTTTAGACAATGTATTTATGCAAAGCATCTTGTCTGTTTGGATTTAGTTTATTTTGAGCCAAATGTTTTTAAAAAATAAAATTAGGGGGTTGGTAAAAAAAAAGTAAAATCTCATTAACAATTAGGCAAATCCACGCATGCCCTAATAAATAACAAGTCGAATAAGGTTGACACGATTAACTGTAAATATAGAATCAGAAACCAAATAATAAGAGGTAATAAATTTGAACAAATTACAGAATGATGTAGGAGCTTAATAAAAAGATGCAAAATAATAAGTATCGTTGTAAGAATGGGAAATGCAGAGTAATATATATTCAAGATAAAAAGTGGGATACAGGGCCAAGTGGGAAAATAATAAAAAGGGGGAATACTGTCGTAATGTGTGGATACAATAAAAGGTAGGGAACCACAACAAGGTCACATTTAGCCACCTACTATAGCAGGAATAAAAATCAAATTATACATTCAAAATATATTTAAAACAAATACATTCCATCTACTGCGTACATAAATATAATAAAATTTTACACAACACAATTTAACTTATTAATTCATATCTGCTATGTTAGAAATACAAAAAAAACAGCATTTATTTGGGCCATATAGCAGTAAGCATCCACATTTGAGATTATTAATTAATTACTAAAAAGAACAAAGGAATCGAGTATGTAGTTAACTGGTGACTTGCGTTTCCTTTTAAAAAAAAAAAATGTTTTCCTAATTAAATGCACAATCCCAAAAATAGCCAGATAGTGAGATAGTTGTTGTTTGGAAACCTATTCAACCTTACAAGCAGCTGTTTGAGCACCTTTTCCTTGCCATATTCTACGAAAGGACAAGTGTTTTGGCAATACACCCATAGGATCTTCATTTAATAAACCAGAGGCTGCTTCATCAAAGTTAGAATTGCTGATTTCTGCAACCCACAAAGAGTGCTGCATCTTTCCTGAAACTCAAACCACCATTACAAAAATTACCAAGACAGGAAATCGTTTAAAAGACCAGGAACTAAATGCAAGAATTTTAATGAAAGAAACCTTTATTATATGATGCCATAAGCGGGACCTGATCACTTGTCCAAATTGTTTTTTCGTCATACTCCTTCATAATGTTTAATTTCCCTCTTTCTTCAATAAAGGTTGGCTACAATTACATAAAAAGAAAAGTATGTAGTTAAAACACAAAACCAGGTAATACCAGAATAAGAATATATCACGGTGAATATGTCACAACTTCACAAGAGAAAACCAAGAATAACTAAATCTCAGAGACAATCCATAGACTGGTGTAACATACTTGTTGTTCATCCAATGGATCCATCAAGATCAAATGAGAGGATACTAAACTTCCATCCCCCTTTTGGATATGATTAGACGCACTAAGCAACATATCACGGACACTAGGCAAAGGACTTGTAGATGAAAACGAAACACGTGATGATGTGCTTGCTTCAAATTCCTGCTGGAGCAATAAACCAAACGGAAGAGGCCATATAGATGTGATAGTACGAGGAAGTTGAACTGAAACTATTTCACCTATTAAACCAAAGAAAATTTGAGTTGATAAAACATTGAAATATGAAGAAATTCAGATTGATATATGAAGATTTAAAAAAAAAAAAAGGTGAAATCAAATATGGTAAATCAAATATAGAACCGTCTGATACAAAACAAAACCCCGGACGACCCCCATTGGTCTGTTGCCTGGCGGAGTCCACTATGACTTGTGGGGGTCGTGGCTCCCCCATACATTTTTTTATATATCACGTTTTGCACAAAATAATATAAATATTTTAAGTGGTGCAGTGTCAAATGTTTGTTTTGCAAATGATAGGTTCTGGATTTGAATCCAATATGGATGGCATTTTGAACTTACACAGAAAATTTTGCTATAAACAACGAAATGAGTCGTCCGTGACTCAAACATGGTAATCCTTGTTGATAAAAACATATTTTGCCACCGCGTCATTGTCAAAATTAAAATATTGACACATGAAATAGTCAAAATCAAATTATGTGTGTACAGTAGGGCTACGTTGTGTGAAACACATAGACTCATTTAGATGGCTTTTAATTTCCCTTTCTCAACAATAAATTAAATATATTCCCATATCATAAGATAAGATTTTTTTCCTATTTCCATCATATGATGGTTGAACTCCATTTAGTATACTCACCAGATGTATTGTAGATCGTCAAACGATCAACTTGTAATATACATAGAAGAGCTTCAGCTGTATGACCCAGATGACACCAGCACACCTAACAATTCCCAAAAAAGAATTAAAACAAAATGGTTCAGTAAATGAAACAAAAAAGCAGCATGGATTGCTACTAGGGAAAAGGTTTTTAATTTTAGATTTTTTGTCCTCTGCTGCTGCACTTTCAGGTTGCACTGATACTATAGCAGCCATTGGCTGACTGGATAGATATCAACCTCCTTGAAAACCCAAAACAAGTCATGCAAGACTTTTTTGAATGAAGGAGAGAAATTTATAAGGAAAGAAACAGCATAAATAATCACATTAAATACAGAACTAAAAGGAAATAGAATTAGGCCAACAACATCTCAGCATCCAGATACATACCTACCGAATAAGGTCCCCAAAAGAAACCTCATGCTGAACATCAAGGACATCATAAAAAAATAAAAATAAAATACTATCCAACAACAACAACCAAGCCTTATCCCACTAAGTCGGGTCCGATATAAAAAATCCTATCCACAAAAAAAAAAAAAATAAGGCTGGATATTTCCTTAAAATTCAAAGTGCCGACTAATAGATAGGATCCAAAGGACAACATAAATCAGGCACTGCCACAAAGCTATTCCTTCCTCACTCTTGCTAAACTACACTAAACAACTAAACAGGAAGTTGAGCATAATCTCGTTGGTATATTATATTAGTCTATTTAATGATATTGTCAGAACGAAATAGACCTTTAAGTAGGCTAACAGGGACTTTTAAAAAGGTCAAACTCAGGCATAAAAATAAATCTAACAAGCCAAGCCCATGCCTTAAATTTATGACCAAGTCTGGCTTGACCCTTGCAAAGCCTAGCTCTACAAAGCCTATTCCCACTTCTAATAAAATTCAAATCTCAATGCATTGCAGAGTTGGTAAAGTTGAGGGTTACACTTTTGACACTGAAATTTTGAATGATTAAACTTTTAAGAGTTGTGAGACCAGTTTGTTTCTTTTTTACATTTCATCCGGAATCAGAGCATAAAGCATCTTCCTTAGTCCTAAAGCAACTATCCTCTTATCTATCATAAACAAATTCATTTTTTAACAGAAAATTGCACATAAAACTATTCAATCATTTTAACTGGAAATTATTCGATCATTCATGTTCCAAAACACCGACTTCCCTCTCTTCTATGCTCACTATCTCATCCATTTTGTAAAAGCATTCAAACTATATGTGTGAATAGAATGACCTCATACGCAGTTTCACTGAGTGAGAAAAGAATTAATTATGTTTAGGAATGAGATTCCACAGTAAAAAACCGCGTCCAAGGAAAAGCCACAGCTAAAAGCTTCACAATAGACACACACTTGATTGCTGTGACCACGTTACGGAACATACTATGAGAATATTTACCCAAATACTAAGAGTAAACAAAAGTAAATACAATGGAACAGTATCACAGCGCTCAACCTAAACCTAACTTAAATTTACAGTATCCATCAAACCTATTAGAGAGTATAGTCTAAACTGTTAAGTATCTTACTCAGTTACAAGTATGTAGCTTGCTTGTCAAGTAATGTTTAGCTAAGTACGACTGGCAGTTCTGTGTGTGCCAGCTGTCCCTCTAAGTCTAAAGTATGTGAATACTTGTAACCCCTTTGTAATAAATCATAATGTGAAATACAAAGTTAGTTACAGATTATGTTACATGCTTCTCTCTCTCTCTCTTCTTTCAAGCTTTTCTCATTGTTCAATAATGGCGGAATTCTAACAAAACCAAAAGGCGTGGAAATAAATTATTAATTATTATAGATGAAAAAAAAATAGAGAATTTCCCAACGAACTCAAACCAGAAACTTTGTCTTCTAACTTAAATCAAATTTGCAAATGAAATTTCCCAAACTTCTAAAATGCTATCGATCTCTATTGAATGTGTGTCAGCGTCCAACACCAACACGATACTGACATGTGTGATTACATTTAATTTTACCATTTTTTAAATAAATAATTACTGGTGTCGACATGTCAGTGACATGTGTCTATGTCTAGTTAGTGTTTCATGGCTATCACTCGGTAAATAGAAAAATAACTTAATTTTCACTAAACACAATTCAAAGTCGTGAGAGCTATAATGTAATGGATCAATGAAAATTATTTCTAAACATGAAAAAACACACCTTAAGTATAGGAGATTCCAAACTAAATCTCTTAAATACTCTTGCGCCAATCGACCAAATAATCCTGTAACAAATCAATACACGTATTAAACAAAACAGTAATCAAAATCATTGAGTTCATAAAACGCAAAATTAACAAAATCACAGCGGTATTTAAATTCAAAACTTCAGTTTCAATTTTTTTTACAGATTTCAAGTGATTTCCAATTTTCAGTACACGAAATCAGTGAGTTCATAAATAGCAGAGATACATACAAATTCACAATTCGTTCGAAAATTAAACTTCAGATTCAACTCTTTTTTACTGATTTAGAGTGATATCCAGTCTTCAATACTCGAAATCAGTAAGTTCATTGAAAGCAAAGTAGCAAAATCACAACCGTATTCAAAAATGCAACTTCAGAATCGACTTTTTTTTTACTGATTTCGAGTGATTTTAAGTTTTCGGTACAAAAAATCATTGAGTTCATAAAATGCAAAGTAACAAGTTAGCGAATGCATTCGAAAATGCAGCTTCGGATTCAACTTTTTCCGTCTTTTTCTTCGCTTACAGAACTAACTAAGTAGCGAAACAAGTGATTTTCAGTACACAAAATCATTGAGTTCATAAAACGCAAAGCAATAAATTCACAGCCGCGTTCGAAAATGCAACTTCAGATTCAACTTTTTGCCATCTTTTTCTTCTCTTACAGAACTAACTAAGTAGCGAAACAAGTGATTTTCAATTTTCAGTACACGAAATCAGTGAGTTCGTAAAACTCAAGTAAAAAAATCACAAAAGCATTTGAAAATGCAACTTCAGATTCAACTTGTTTTCGTCTTTTTCTTCTTATACAAAACTAACTAACTACCGAAACGAGTGATTTTCAATTTTCAGCAAGAAATGAACAAACAAATTACCGATTTCCTCTCACAAAAAGCTCGTGATCGCCCCGATTATTCAACGCAGAAGCAACTTCGTCGCAATCATCTTCAGCATCTCTATCACGAGCAATTTCTGGATCGAAAAGGAAGTATTCATAGTTTTCCGTTACATTTTCAACGGATTTACCATCGAGGGATTCTGCAATGAGCCCGAACGGTTTGAACTCGCCGAGAAGCGTTAAGTGACGCACTCCTATGGACATTTTTCAAAGCTTCGTTCGAATGAAGGAAATGAGTGAAATGAAAATATGAAATGGAGTGTGTTGCGAAACAAGGGTTCAAATCCCGCTCTTTGTTTTTGGTTGATTTTGAGTTTGCCACCGAACCGGTGGGTTGGGTTTAGTGGCTAGGATAGTACATAAACCCTAGGTTGCTTTTTGTGTGGAAGTTGGCTTGCTTTTTGCACCCTTATTTTTTCTTGTACACTCCCTTTAAACCCGATTTTATTTCATGTTAAGAAAATGTTTAGATCTTATCTCTAACGTTTTAGATTCTTTACTTTTGATTTATCTTTGATCCTATGACATTGAAATTTAATAATGTGACATGTTGACCGAGATATTTTCTTATTTTTCTTATGGGGTTAATAGTGCTTTTCATCCCTGTAATATATATCATTTCTGGTTTTCGCCCCTATAAAATTTTCGGTTTGATTTGCACCCTCGTAAAAAAATCTGGAAAACACCCCTAATAGGCCATTTTTAGAATTTTTTTCAAAAAAATTTGGTTTTTGAATGGCCTATAAAGGGTGTTTTCCGAAAGAAAGATAAAATTATGAGGGTGCAAATCAAACCGAAAATTTTATAGGGGCGAAAACCGAAAATGACATATATTACATGAGTGAGAAGCATTATTAACCCTTTTATTATATAATTAATTTCAAGTGATTTTTTATAATAAGATCAGGGTTAAATGGTACGAGAATAAGGAAAGGCGGAAAATGACACAATTTGCAAAAATCACAATCTCTCCTAGTTTCTCGGAGCTCTAAACCTCTTCCTAACCCCAATCGTTTTTCTTCTAATCTTCATCTTTCTTCCCTAACCCTAACCTTTTCTCTGCTATCATTCCTTAATCAGTTCATTACTGATTCTGGATAGTTGGTTTTCTTAGTTTGCACCATGTGCGCTCCTTGTTTCCTTTTGCTGTTTTACCCCTTCCTGGCTCCTTTGTCTTACGTTTTATCCCTCAATTTGCTTATTGGCTTTCTGTTATCTCCTCTCACACGCTTTCGTCCTTGTTCTCTACCTCTGGTTTTGTTTGGCTTTATAATTTGTTCCTCTATTTCCTTCCTTCGAAATATCTTGATCTATTTGTTTTCACTGGTGCCCTCCTTTGAACCTTCTTGGTTCATCTATTTTCACTTGTGCCTTTTTCTTGCTCTTGTCTTGGTGCGTCTCCACCCTTTTGTTATCTTTCTTGTGTACTGGCCTCGAATCTTCATGGAGTTCTCATTACATCCTTTTCTTTGTGTTCTTGGACTTTCCTATTTTCTCCAACCCTTAAGCTTCTGTCCTTAACATCATAGAAACATCAGGAGGAAAAGAAATTATTAGTTCTGATAACACTGATCAGTCTGATACTAGGAACAACGATATCCAAAGACCCAAAAAAACCCAGAAACTTGACATCCATTACATATTCATTGAAAGTAACCAGGAACCAGGCACCACATCTTATGGAGGAAAACAAACCAACCAGGATTTTTGCACTCCACCTGCAAAAACAATATGTTGGGTAAACTTCTTGCACCAAAACAAGTTCTTCATAGTTCTTTAATGGGAATTTGGTGCAATTTTGCTGGAATCAGGATTAGATAATTGGAAAATAATTTGTAACTATTTTCCTTTGAAAAGGAGGCTGGTATTAACAAGGTCCTTAAGGGGGAGCCTTGGATCATAAGGAATGTATGGTTGAAACTCTACCTATGGAACAAAAACACTAATATCCAATATTTGAATTTTCTTCGTGCCCCTCTTTACATTCGGATTTGGGGATTACCCTTACATTGCAAAACTGTAGCCATGAGACACCAACTAGTAGCACAAATTGGAAAAGTGGATGAAACATCTATATATGAATATCCAAACAATGCTAAAATCGTAAAGGTTAAAGTTCAGTTCAATATCTCTAAGCCTATTCTTGCTGGCATGTATGCTGGCAATGAAAATGACGGAGTCAATTTGGTAGATTTTAGATACGAGAATTTACCTCTATTTTGTTTCAAATGTGGTTTGATTGGGCATGGTAATCATAATTGTGACGAGGTTTATGCCAAGCTACCTGATGGAACAGTTAACCCCCAGGGGACCATGGCTAAGGTCCAATGTGCATGGCAGTAGAATTCATGAAAATAGAGAGCATGAATTTCACAGTAATCCTATGAAGTCAGTCATTGCTAGACAATATAGTCCTATCCCAACAGCTATGTTAAGCATAATGGCAAACCTATAGACTGAAAAGGCTCAAGCTACTCAAGGAAACAATGCTAGCACACCAACAAATATCAACAATAGTCGGGGCTGGAAGGCTCAGACCATGCAGAATCCCAACCCAACCCATGGAGGAGGAAATCTCTCCCAGCTTCCCACACCATTCAAATTCATCAATCAGACACTCAAAATAATACAATGGCAAGCCTTGACAACAAGGCTAGCCAGGGATATTTTGACTCCAAGAGTACGTGTGTTAACTTAATCCAAATCACGACCTTTAATTCCAATATTGATTAATGGCTTAGATTAATTTATATGGTAGACTTTAATTTCATTCTCTATTGGAGTCAACACTCATCGCCGCATAACAAAATAATTAATGTCTTTTAACTGATTGATTTTTTTTCTATATTTTGTTCTCACGCTAATTTTTTTTGCATATGGCCGCAACAACAGAACTTGCACGCTACTTCTCTCTTCGACTCATTCAGTTTCAAAGAAAACAAAAAAACACTACTTCAATTCATTTTTTACTACGCTATAAACCAAACTCTAGCTTTTCTGCTCCCCATTCAAACCCTAATTTTTTTCATTGGAAAGGAAAATTTGTTGAAAGATTATGGCTGTAAAAGGTGAATCTCTTATGAATTCGAGGATATTCCTTTTTTTTATTAAAAAATTTATTTTAGAGGATTCCTCGTTCGAAGGGAGGTAGACTACTCAAGAATTCAACATTTGAGTAATTGGAATTGATTTGGGGTTCATGTGTTGGTGTTTGGGAACATGATTGTGTTGAGATCATAGCAAATGATCGGTGTGACAGAACCACTCCTTCACATGGCATAAATGTGTGAACAAATAAATAAATTCCGCAGTTTGTGGCCATATGCAATTTTTTTAGCTTGAGAAAAAAAAGTATAGGGAGAAGAATAAAAAAATCAATCAATTAAAATACATTAATTGTTTGTTATTTTGTGACGATGAGCGTTGACTCCAATAGAGAATGAAATTAAAGTCTACCATATCAATTAATCTAAGTCATTAATCAATATTGGAATTCAATGTCATGATTTGAAGTAAGTTAATACACTTACTATTGGAGTCAAAATACCCCCCCTCTCTCTCTCTCTCTCTATATATATATATATATATATATATATTTAAACTATGGTCATTATATTGATATACAATTAAAAAAATGTTTGCTTCTGTTTGTGTACATCTTTATTTAACAGTGCTTACTATTTTTTCTCTGATTTGTACATATTAAAGTTACAAGCTATTTTTTTTTTTTGAAGGAGAGTTATTTGATATGATATGCGTTTTATGTATGAGAAATGCTAACGAGTCTTATTGGGACACTGTCTAAGAGCCATAAATAATACTCTATTTTTGTGAAAATACGTGTAGTCACTGCATTAAAAATTGAAAATTTAACTTTTCTTAAGAATAATTTTTTATTTAGAATGATTAAAGAGTGGCATAATAGCACTCGTTAACAAAACTCTTTCCTTATTAGTAGGGGTGTTGGCAAATTCCCTCTCTCTCTCTCTCAACTCTTTATCCATTCTTACTCATTTTCCTCTATCAAACGCACCGTCTCAAAAGGCAATACGAAAAATATCAGTTAAGAGAAGTGTTTAATAAACAAAATAAAAAAGTCTTCTCCTTCTGGTGCTTTAAAGCTAAATCTTTAATCTTTTATCATAGTTTTCATAATTGGTGTCAAAACTCATTTTTATGTACGGATATTGGCTAGTTTAGTTTGTTCTTTGTTGAACATCTGCTGTATTTTTCGGATGCCTTAGGTGGTACATCTTGTACCGTCAAGATAGTCCGTTGTTTCGTGTTAATATATCATTTTGATTTCCTAAAAAAAAAATGTTGACCACAAGAATCGCAAGCCAGAAGATTGAAAGAAAGCTTGAGAAGTTATTCAACAACCTGCATAAAAACTATATCATATGCATTTTTTTAGCTAAAACAATTTTTTTCTTTATTTACTTGAGTTTTTTTAAAAAAATAAAATGTTTGGCTTAACTTCTCATTTTAAGGAAAAATAAAAAATAAAAACATTGACACAAGAATCGCAAGAGGAGAAAAAACAAAAATTCGCAAGACCGAAATTTGAAATAGAGTCTGATATATTCAAAAGTAACTCTGAACAACTTCTATAAAAATATTTCACAAGCATTTTTTAACTAAAAAAAAAACTCTATTTACAAGAGTTTTTTTAAAAATAACGTCTGTCTTAACTTATGATTTTAAGGAAAATACGAGGAAAATAAAATAAAATAAGGCCAAACGTTACCTATAAACGTTTTTTTAGGGGTGGTACCTAGAAACGTTGAAACAAAAAGTCATAGAACGACTTAAGTATAAAATCAAAAGAGTGATCGTTGAGCGAGATCTATGGTTAATCTCTTCTCGTAAGAGCAATTTCACCTCACCCCGTTTCTTTCCTTCATTTCGTGTCAAAACCCAATTCAACTTTCAACGACTCTCTCTCTCTAGAGGGTCCAAGTCTTCACCTCTTCTACTCATAGATCTCGCATTCTCTCTCATCTTCTTCCGTTTCCAGTTCTTCGATCTCAGCAATCATGGCGGCCGCGAACGCTCCGATCGCCATGAAAGAAGTCCTAACCGTAAGTCCTCTTCTTTCTTCGATTTCGTTTCACACTTTTCTAGCTACGAAATGAAGAACACCGAAGAACACGAACACTTCATTTTTTGAATAATCGATTATTTCTTCTTATAGTTCGCATTTGAGCACTCTTCAGTTTTACTTTACTAGTTTGATTACTGTTTTTGCTCAAAAAAAGCTTGATTACTGTTTAATGTGAAATTCATGCAGATCTGAGTGTATAATTTTTCTCGTATTTTCTGATTAACTACGGACTATTGAGTGAGAAGCTTAATCGCACTGAAAAATAATAATTGAATTATTGATTACTCGTGCTTATATTTTGCTCAATTTTGTCTTCTTTCAAGTTGAATAGAATAATCTTCACTTTTACTTTATTAGTTTGTTTATTGCTTAATGTGTGAAATTCATGTAGATCTGAGTTTATTATTATTATTATTTTATTTATTATTATTATTCTTATTTTTTCATATTTTTTTTGATTAAGAGTTTATTATTATTATTCTTCTTATTTTTTCATATTTTTTTGATTAATTATGAATTATTTAGTGAGGAGGTTAATCGTTTTGAGTGATGTGATTTGCGTGATCTGATTTATGATTAAGAACTAGAGAGTGATAAGGTTAATTGTTTTGATGAATTGAGTGATGTGATTTGTGATTACAGTTACCGAGTGTTGGAATCAATGCACAATTCATCACATTCACACACGTGACGATGGAATCAGACAAGTATATATGTGTTCGAGAAACGTCTCCACAGAATAGTGTTGTTATTGTTGATATGAGCATGCCAAATCAACCTTTGAGGAGGCCGATTACTGCGGATTCCGCTCTTATGAATCCTAATTCTAGAATCCTTGCTTTGAAAGGTAGATTTTGTGTTTTGTGTAGAGTGGAGTAGTTTATATGTTATTTCATCTACTTGCACTTTGATATTGATAAGAAGTTTGTTAGTCATTATAAATATCAATTTATTCGAAGCTTTGTTGTAGCAGTATGTTTGAGTTATCGTTTTTTTTTATTTCCCTTACTATAGATGTATTAATTTGTTGATGCGACAATTAGGCGAAATGAAACAAACTAATTTATCTTGACTAGTTTGACTTGACATGAAAGTGTTGTCAAATAACGGCTATAACGCCATTGTGTAGCGGAATTTGAACAAACACTGTTCTTATGCGATTCACTATTTAGTACAAAGTGTTGTGAAATAGCGGCTGTTTTCTTTGATCCACGATTGACAAAGCACATGAATGCATCTAATTGTCTGTAGTATGTACTTCATCCCAGTATGTAGACTTGAGTTAGACTATAAACACTGATTTTTCCATTGCCCATATTTATGATACCTTGAGCTAGACATTAATAGTTGACTGTGTCTAGCTAAGTCAATTATTATAGGCACCCTGATTGGTGGATCTTGCTCCTCTAGAGTGAACAACTCACTTTAGAGTGTTAAGTGAGTAATGCCGATCGTTAAATAACAAATCAAAGGTAGATATTGTACGTACATCATAGAAAATCACGAGTTTGTTAAAAAAACAACTCTTGATTTTTTCACCACTTTACTCACTTTTGAGGATCCAAATTCCTGATTGTTAGGGGCACAGATCTGTGATGTTTAGATGTTTGATTAATCTGAGAAACTAAAGTCAATTGGCTTCCTTATTTTTAAATTCTATATACTGAATAAGTCAGAGACCATGTCTTTAAGTGCTACAATGATAATATTTTTTGGAAAAAAAATAAAATAACACACCTTTGTTCTTAGTAGGAAACAAAGGTGTGTTATTTTTGTAAGGGATGCAAGTAGGGAGTCTGTTAGATGAGGAGTTTATTTGGGTATATATGAGATAGAAGTAATGGTTTGGTTTGAGGGTTAACCCATGACTTTATTAGTCAGTTTTCTTGGCGATATATGAAAATTATTGCTCTTAATTCAATGTATTTGATAAATGTATTTTCTCCATGTTTTTTTACGTTTGCCAACATATTAATCATCCCTAATTTCACATTAGGCATTTTAGATGTTGTAGTTAGACATATTTTTCATGTTGTCAACGTTTGACCTGGTTTGGAGTGATTTAAAGAAAAAATAGTCAATATTTAGATAACTATAGTGTTCATAAACCACAAGTCTCTCTAATCCTAAATTTTAGCAATCCCTGGGTTTCCAGTTTCTGTGTCATGTGCTTTTGTTGGTGCTGTATTTAAAATATTATTTGCTTTTGGATTATCTTTACTTACAAGCTACATTATTCTCTTGAAGCCCAACTCCAAGGGACTACACAGGATCACCTACAAATATTTAACATTGAATTGAAAACAAAGATGAAATCACATCAGATGCCTGAGCAGGTAATTATAATGTGTTAGGATACAGAGGCAGTAAGATAATAGGTCCCTAAGAATGACGTTATTAATCTATGTAGAGTGCCCTTATTTTTATTTTTTCATGTATAGGTAGTCTTCTGGAAGTGGATTAGCCCCAAAATGTTGGGCCTCGTGACGCAAACCTCTGTATACCACTGGTCCATTGAAGGTAAGAGAATGATGATTGTAATCTGCTTATACTCAACATTTTTGTTGCTATTAAATCCCGGGTTTACACATTTTTCATGTGCTTCTAGTTCGTTTGCAAAATTTTGAGTGATATATGGTCCCTGATCTCGGTACCTTGTAGGTGATTCTGAACCTGTTAAGGTATTTGAGAGAACAGCGAATTTGGCAAACAACCAGATAATCAATTATCGATGCGACCCTACCGAAAAATGGTTGGTCTTGATTGGTATCGCTCCTGGTTCCCCTGAGGTATATCTCTGCTTCCTGTCATAGTTGTGGCAATCATTGGGCAACAAATTTCAATTTTTCAACCATAAAACTAGCTTTTTCATTCAGACCATATCTGCTTATCTTGACTTCTGTTTCTGCATCTTATATTGTGTATAATTGCATAAGAATTAAGATCTTTCAACTGTGATATTTGCTAGCCTAATCTATTTGGTTTGTTTCTTCATATTCTTTTGGTTTAGAGGTCACAATTGGTTAAAGGGAACATGCAGCTTTTCTCTGTGGATCAGCAGCGTAGTCAGGCTCTTGAAGCTCATGCTGCATCATTTGCCCAATTCAAAGTATGTTTTCTTATGATTCTGTGCTCATCTTCATATAATCATTTATAAATATTACCTAAATTATTGGAATAATACTAAACTATGCTACTATGTGTTGGGCAAATTTTAATTGTCTTTTTTGAACAGGTTCCTGGAAATGAAAATCCGTCTGTTTTGATCTCTTTTGCCTCAAAGACATTTAATGCTGGTCAAGTGATATCCAAGTTACATGTCATTGAACTAGGCGCACAGCCAGGTCTGATATTTTACCTCATTCACATCCATCTCTCATGCTTTATTTTATAGGCAATATGGCTTCAACATAAATCTATATTGTAATGCTAACCTAGTGTCCTATCTAGAGTTTCCAAATTTAATATTTCTGGTAAATCAAGCATTTTAATTGTTTTTTAAAAATCTAACATTTAAATTAGTTATTTACATCAATATGTATTTATCATGCTTGATCTATAACTAGAGATGGAGCGATCATATTAGTGACAAGAATGACCCGCTTATTTAATGTCTCAATATACTACAATGACACTTTTGTCTTGCTGTAATTATCTGAATATAAGAATTTCAAAAACTTCATACATGGATGGATGAAATATAGTGATCCATGTAAGAGGGTGGAGGAAGCTACTCATTATGGCAAATGATTTCAGTTGAATATATTCTTTTTGTCGTTCGACCATGCTACAAGGGTTCCTTCTCTGCTTGTTACCATTTATTCGACTGATTGGAAGATTTGAATGTGGCAGATGTATTTTTTCCTTTTGCATTTATAATGGCTCCATGCTGAGCTTTCAATTGTAGCAATAAACATGTGCAGTCCTGAAAATGGGTGGTAGATGATGCAGTAAATATTTGTTACATGTATTATATATGAGTTGCATTTTGTAGCTACGTTCATAAATGTAAGAAGCTGTATATATCAAAATTAGGCATCTGAAGATGGACTCATATTGTTGAGATCCCACATTAACCAGCGATATGACCATAGTATAGTCCTAATAAAAGCTTGGGTAGTCCCCATTTCTTTTGCGAGCTTTTGAGGTTGAGTTAGACCTTGCTAATATTCTAAGATTGCATCAAAGCATATCCTAATTCTGTTATTGAGCTATGATCTATGTTATTCCACCCACATTTTACCACGCTTCAAATGTCCAGTTTCAAGTGTGAGGGTGTGTGTTGAGATCCCACATCGACTAGAGGTATGGCCAAAGTAGTCCTTATAAAGCTTGGACAATCCTCACCTTGCCTAAAGCCCAAATTGTAAGAGATGTATTGCAAAATTGAACTGTGTGTACCATTATCTCGCCTGTGATTAAATTGATCATACTTCTGGAGTTTACCTTTTAGAATTTGTTGGCAGGGAGGCCATCATTTACAAAGAAACAAGCAGATCTTTTCTTCCCTCCAGATTTTGCCGATGACTTTCCAGTTGCAATGCAGGTACCGAAGTTGTTACTAGATGGTGCTGTTCATTTTATAAATTGCTGTAGATATCTGATTTACACCTTAATCTTTTTTCTTCCAGATATCCCACAAATATAGTTTGATTTATGTGATCACCAAACTTGGGCTACTTTTTGTATACGATTTGGAGACAGCTACTGCTGTATATAGGAACAGGATTAGTCCAGATCCTATATTTTTGACATCAGAAGCCACATCAGCAGGAGGCTTTTATGCCATTAATAGGAGAGGCCAAGTTTTGTTGGCCACTGTTAATGAACAAACAATTGTGAATTTTGTCAGCGGTCAAGTATGTTTTTAACCTTTTTATCACTTTTATGATGTGAAGCAGGGAATGTATTGACATTTAACCCATTTCATGTTGGTTACTGTTGCAGTTAAACAATTTGGAGCTAGCTGTAAGTCTTGCGAAAAGAGGAAATCTTCCTGGTGCTGAGAAGCTGGTATGTCAATTTTGTGTAGAATTCAGCTTTTTTAATAATAATGTTTCTTCACCGGTGGAGTTGTGAGGGAGATCCCAAGAGCTTTGAAACATTGTCTTTTAGATGTTATTCGATTTCATATAAATGCTAAATACTAACTTGCATGAAGTTTGCTTATATGCTTCCAATAATAGGTACAATATACAATTAATCATGTTGTGTTTTATACTGTACTTGCAGCGAGTACAATATTAGAAACTAGGGTTTAGACTGTTTAAGTGATGCCTTGAGAATGATCTCAAGAAGGGTATTTATAGCCTTTTGTGGGCTTGTTTTCTCGTGACTTAAGCCCCAATCAACCTGGGCCTTAAGTCTTTCTACAGTGCTCTAGAAGCCTGTTGAGGCAGCGCCTTTAGGAGGACGCGCCCATATACCCATACAAAATCAGTAGTATGCATTAAATGCATTTTACGTTTACTATATGAATTAAAGGTAGAAAGTTAAAAAATTGTCTAAATTTATAATATCTTAATATGTTTGCCCAAACCTAATAGGACCAAAGCTTAGGGACGGAGGGAGTAATTGCTAGTGTTTCTTTATGGCTGTCTGTAGTGCAGCTTATTTCACAAGTGTTTGACATACGTTTCTTTAACTTACCAACATTTGTTGTAATTTGTTTTGCACCATCAACCATTTTATCTTAGATATTTTACTTCATGTTTGTAAAAGGTATATGCTTGAGATGATGGAAGTTGCACAAGTAATCTTAGTGATGTATGCTGCAATTTTGTTGCTTCTTTTGTCATTGTCTTGATCAACCCGATCTAAATGCTTTATATCTTTTTTCTTCTTTCATATGATATTTGAAATTGATAATTTGGTTATGCTGTGTTATGCATTAGCTTCTTAAGAAACGGCGACTGTGTATTTTGTTTTTTATTATTTATAGTGTGATGACAATAATTGTTTTAATTACAGGTCGTGGAGCGTTTTCATGAATTGTTTTCTCAAACAAAGTATAAAGAAGCAGCTGAGCTTGCTGCTGAATCTCCACAAGGAATCCTTCGTACCCCTGACACAGTTGCCAAATTTCAGGTTTCTTGATAAGATGTAGCAATTTAGGATTTTTTTAATGCTCTCTCTGCTACTTTAGTTACAGAGCCAGTAGCTCGTTTAACTTTCAGACATTTTTGATTCTGCTCAATTTGTAATAGTAGTGTTTTAAAATGTGATTATCTATTCTATTTCGCAGAGTGTTCCCGTGCAAGCTGGTCAGACTCCGCCACTGCTGCAGTATTTTGGAACACTTTTAACAAGGGGAAAGCTGAATGCCTTCGAATCATTAGAATTGTCGCGGTTGGTTGTGAACCAGAACAAGAAAAACCTGTTGGAAAATTGGTTGGCAGAGGACAAGCTTGAATGCAGTGAGGAGCTAGGAGATCTCGTTAAGGTTAGTTGTTGATTAAACATTTAGAAGAATTCAAATTATTTTTATACTTGTACATTCGTCTTTCGAATTGGCTGCCTAATGAGGTACTGCTACTTATCTTATTTGTGTTTTTGAAATGGTGATTTTCTATTAATATTCCTGGGTATGCTCCCTTGTAGACTGTGGACAATGATCTTGCTTTAAAAATATACATCAAAGCCAGAGCTACTCCGAAAGTTGTTGCTGCTTTTGCTGAGAGGAGGGAGTTTGATAAGATTCTGGTCTACTCTAAGCAGGTTCTTGTTTATTTATTAGAGAATATATTGACTTTGATGCAAAGCTACTTCAATGCTATTACAGTTCCAATTTACTGGAAACATTTGGCCCTTAATACTTTTATTTCTTATTTGTTGTTGCTATAGGTTGGGTACACACCTGACTACCTTTTCCTCTTGCAAACAATTCTCCGAACAGATCCTCAGGTTTGAGAGAAAGCTCTGCAGTTTATTTTGTTTAATTATTTTATTTGAACATTTTCTGTTATTTTCCCATTGCGTGCCCACCTTTTGGATTCATTGTACCTGTCCTTTTTGAACAGTATTTATACATTAAGTTTATAATGTCATGTGATTTTTGTCTAAGGCGAAACTCTACAAGTTCTAATTTCTATTTTGCTCTCCAGGGTGCTGTTAATTTTGCATTAATGATGTCTCAAATGGAGGGAGGTAGCCCAATTGATTACAATACCATAACTGATCTGTTTCTTCAGGTTGATTGTCTACTTTAATTAGGCAATCATGACGAGTAGTAATTTAATATTTTAGCTTCATCATTGAGTTATCATGCCACACTATTGACATTTTCGTCATGGTTTTCTTTGGTCTGCTCAGAGAAACCTGATCCGTGAGGCAACAGCTTTTCTCCTGGATGTTTTAAAGCCAAATTTACCTGAACATGGATTCCTTCAGACAAAGGTTGGGGCCTTTGTTTTCTAGTTGATATGTCTTATTTTACTCTGTTAATAATTTTTTCTTTGCAGTGATACAATTTTCTTGTGGATTGTTGTTCAGGTGTTGGAGATAAATCTGGTCACTTTCCCTAATGTTGCTGATGCTATTTTGGCTAATGGCATGTTCAGCCATTATGACCGTCCTCGTGTTGCCCAGCTTTGTGAAAAAGCTGGCCTTTACGTGCGAGCTTTGCAAGTAATGCCTTACTAAATGTTTTGTTGTACTTTACCTACTTAAAAAAGCTTAAGTTTCTTTGCTGATTTCATCTCTCTTGGTGCAGCATTATACAGAGTTGCCAGATATAAAACGTGTGATTGTTAATACACATGCTATTGAGCCTCAGGTTATTTTTGATTTGTGCTGCTCTTCTCAATTTAAGGGTTTACAATATATAACACATGCCTAATACTTGCTCATTATTTTGGTATTGCAGTCACTTGTAGAATTTTTTGGTACTCTCTCACGAGAATGGGCCTTAGAGTGCATGAAAGACTTATTACTGGCCAATCTTAGGGGCAATTTACAGATTATTGTGCAGGTATAGAAGAGTCATTGTCTTCTATGATTTGGAGCTTACTAATAAATAACTGATAACTAAGCTTGCTTATTTTTGTTCAGGTTGCAAAAGAATATTCGGAACAATTGAGCGTTGAAGGCTGCATTAAAATTTTTGAGCAGTTTAGGTCATATGAAGGGCTGTACTTTTTTCTTGGATCATATTTGAGCTCCAGGTTTATATTTTTTTTCCTATCGGTAATTGACCCTGTTTATACCTGATATATTTTCCAATGTTTTTATGCTGACATATCATACATGCTTAATATGGGACAGCGAGGACCCTGACATTCATTTCAAGTATATTGAGGCAGCAGCAAAGACTGGTCAAATCAAGGAGGTTGAGCGTGTGACAAGAGAATCCAATTTCTATGATGCCGAAAAAACAAAGAACTTCCTAATGGAGGCTAAGCTTCCAGATGCACGACCTTTAATCAATGTTTGTGATCGATTTGGGTTTGTTCCAGATCTGACACACTACCTATACACAAACAACATGCTTCGCTACATTGAAGGTTATGTTCAGAAGGTATCATAGTAGCCTTGCTTATCTCATGAGTGATATCTACCCCCTTTTTTTCTGCCTGTCAGCACTTATATCTTTCTTTATAGGTAAACCCAGGGAATGCTCCTTTAGTTGTTGGGCAGCTGCTAGATGATGAGTGCCCTGAAGATTTTATCAAAGGTCTGATTCTTTCTGTTCGTTCCTTGCTGCCAGTGGAGCCCCTTGTGGAGGAGTGTGAGAAGAGGTGGGGTTTGTCCTTTAATCTTATGTATTATTGATTTGCGTTCACATTTATGATTTTTAACCCATGATTTTTTAATATGCAGGAATCGCCTTCGTTTGCTCACGCAGTTTTTGGAACATCTCGTGAGTGAGGGAAGCCAGGATGTACATGTTCACAACGCCCTGGGTAAAATTATCATTGATAGCAACAACAACCCAGAAAATTTTCTCACAACCAACCCTTACTATGATTCTCGAGTTGTGGGCAAGTATTGCGAGAAACGCGACCCAACCTTGGCAGTTGTAGCTTACCGGCGAGGACAATGTGATGAAGAACTTATCAATGTCACTAGTAAAAATTCTTTGTTCAAGCTGCAAGCAAGGTATGTAGTGTATATGTACGTCTTTTCGACCAAGTCAATTTGCTTGTATCCATTGCTTACATGCTTATACTTGTGGTGACAGGTATGTCGTTGAGAGAATGGATGGCGATCTCTGGGATAAAGTTCTTAATCCTGATAATGAATATAGAAGGCAACTTATTGATCAGGTTGTATCTACGGCTTTACCTGAAAGCTCAAGCCCTGAACAGGTTTCTGCTACTGTTAGGGCTTTCATGACAGCTGATCTGCCTCATGAATTGATTGAACTTCTTGAGAAGATTGTCCTTCAGAATTCTGCATTCAGTGGGAACCACAATCTGCAGAATCTTCTCATTTTGACTGCGATAAAGGCTGATTCATCCAGAGTTATGGATTATATCAATAGACTGGATAATTTTGACGGGCCTTCAGTTGGGGAAATGGCTGTAGAAGCGCAGTTGTATGAGGAAGCATTTGCAATTTACAAGAAGTTCAACTTGAATGTTCAAGCAGTCAATGTGTTGCTTGATAATATTCGTAGCATTGATAGAGCTGTTGAGTTTGCTTTCAGAGTTGAAGAAGACGCTGTTTGGAGTCAGACAGCGAAGGCTCAACTCAGGGAAGGGCTTGTAAGTGATGCAATTGAGTCATTTATACGAGCAGATGATACTACACAATTTTTGGATGTTATCCGTGCCGCTGAAGATGCCGATGTTTACCATGACTTGGTTAAATACTTGTTAATGGTAAGACAGAAGGCAAAAGAACCAAAGGTTGATGGCGAGCTCATTTATGCATATGCAAAAACTGATAGGCTTAGTGACATTGAAGAGTTCATTCTGATGCCAAATGTTGCTAATTTGCAAACTGTTGGGGACCGGTTGTATGATGAAGCATTATACGAGGCTGCAAAAATCATATTTGCCTTTATATCTAACTGGGCCAAGTTGGCTATTACACTGGTCAAATTACAACAATTCCAAGGGGCAGTTGATGCAGCTAGGAAAGCTAACAGCTCAAAAACATGGAAGGAAGTTTGTTTCGCGTGTGTTGATGCAGAGGAGTTTCGTTTGGCCCAGATTTGCGGACTCAACATTATTATTCAGGTATCTGTTAATTTCAGAATTTCTAAGGAACTACGGATATTTTTAAGAATAAAGTAGGAAGCTTTTTCTTGATTTCAGTTCCCATATTTTAGAACATTTGAATAAAGGGCTTCATATTGTAATGTGAACCCTTCTCCCTTGTAGTATGCAAATATGTAAATGTGTAGTGCTTAGTCATTGGAGGGCTTTTGCACATGTTATCTGGGCCTTTTGTTGGTCTGCTACCATATTACTAGTAGTGAGCTTATTACTTTCCAATGCTTACTGTGTCAAATTGTCTGTTAATTATGTAGGTGGATGACTTGGAAGAGGTCAGTGAATATTACCAAAATAGAGGTTACTTCAATGAGTTAATATCTCTCATGGAGAGTGGTTTAGGGTTAGAACGAGCACATATGGGCATCTTCACCGAGCTAGGAGTTCTTTATGCTAGATACCGCCCTGAGAAGCTTATGGAGCATATCAAACTATTCTCAACCCGCCTCAATATCCCAAAACTTATTAGAGCATGTGATGAACAACAACATTGGAAAGAATTGACCTTTTTGTATATCCAATACGATGAGTTTGATAATGCCGCAACTACCATCATGAACCATTCACCTGAAGCGTGGGATCACATGCAGTTCAAGGATGTTGCTGTCAAAGTTGCTAATGTTGAGTTGTATTACAAAGCTGTTCACTTCTATTTGGAAGAACATCCAGACCTCATCAATGATATTCTGAATGTCCTTGCACTTCGTGTGGACCACACACGTGTTGTTGACATCATGCGTAAGGTAGGATCACAACAAAAGTTTTGTTAGATATTTGTTTGTGATTTGCCTGCTATAACACCTATGGATATTTTCCCTGTAATGTACTATAGGCTGGTCACCTCCGTCTTGTGAAGCCATACATGGTTGCAGTTCAGAGCAGCAACGTTTCTGCCGTTAATGAAGCCCTGAACGAGATATATGTTGAGGAGGAAGATTATGATAGATTGCGGGAGTCAATTGATTTGCATGATAATTTCGATCAAATTGGCCTTGCACAAAAGGTGATGCACATTTGCTCTTGATGGTGACTTTTTTCTGTTTCAATTATGGAAAACTGATAGATTATTTATGTATGATGTAGATTGAAAAGCACGAGCTTCTTGAGATGAGGCGTGTTGCTGCTTATATTTACAAGAAGGCAGGAAGGTGGAAGCAGTCCATTGCTTTATCAAAGAAGGACAACCTTTACAAAGATGCCATGGAGACAGCTTCACAATCTGGCGAGCGTGAACTTGCTGAGGAGTTGCTTGTTTATTTCATTGATCAGGTACTAAATTGTTCAGTTTGAAAATGGATATACAATTAATCTTTTTGCAATATCCCATTTGCTTAGGCTTACTATCATTCTTGACTAACACGTTTTGTTAATTACGAAGAGCATATGAATCGTCATGTCTAACATGTTCAGCATGCAAATTGCATACCAGTGGTGCCTTCTGTCGCTTGTGCAATTCTAAATCATGTAGATAAATGATTTGAAACCTAATCAAACTTTTTTTGGATCAAATCTAGTAACATTGGTCTCGCACATAATTAATAATTTATTGAAGGATAACCTTTTAGTGTTCTTGCTTGAGGGTCTAAGCTGTTTCCTTTTAGCTCATAGTTTTCTAATTTATCCTTTCACATGATTTTGCAGGGAAAGAAGGAATGCTTTGCCTCGTGTCTATTTGTTTGCTATGATTTAATACGAGCGGACATTGTTCTTGAACTAGCTTGGATGCACAATATGATTGACTTTGCCTTCCCATACGTCTTGCAGGTTCACGTTTTGTCTATGTTGCTTATTTGTATCACTCTATTTTTCTTTAAAAGTGAATTTGTTTGTCTTTGCAAAGTCCAGTAGTTTATAGGCTGCAGTTTTAAAAACAGATGCTTTGAACTGCTTTTAGATGAATGTTGGGGTTTAAGATTCATATTGATAAAATGATAATTAAAATAAGGTTAACCTGAGTTACTACTATGCTTAGCTAATTAAGGTTGTGGATGGTCTTATGTAATTGTGGTATTGCATGGAATATCCAAAGAATTCTAGTTTGACAATTGAATTTCTTTATTCTTCCTTGGACCGAAATGGATATATTTATTGGCATTCTATCTAGTTTGACACTTCTCTTTGCTGTTGTAGTTTATCCGTGAATACACTGGCAAAGTTGATGAGCTAGTGAAAGACAGAATTGAAGCACAAAATGAAGTGAAGTCTAAAGAGAAAGAAGAAAAGGATGTAGTTGCACAGCAGGTAATTATATTGCCTATTTCCTGTTGAAATTAAAATAGTTTTTGTTGTGACTTTGCAGAATATATCTGCATTAATATCAGCAGATTCATTGTTCAGATTAATCGTAGTCTTTATTCTCAAGAGATTGGACATTAGAGTAGTACTGATATGAATGTGTTTTCTGTTGCAGAACATGTATGCTCAATTGTTACCTCTTGCGTTGCCTGCACCACCAATGCCTGGAATGGGAGGACCAGGTTATGGAGGAAGCTATGGGCCTCCCCCTCCAGTGAGTGGAATGGGGATGCCCCAAATGCCTCCTTTTGGGATGCCACCCATGGGTAGCAGTTATTAACCAGTATGATATGATGGTAAGTATAGCATGAATCTGAGATTTTATGGAGAGCAATATAGCTGCTGCTTTCAAATTTGTGTAGATTTTCTGTGCGAATCGGATGCAGCGCTCTTTTTTTTGCTTCTGGCGGAGGTGGAGATTCTAGTTAATTTCATGTTCTTGTGGAGGTTGTAATAATAGTATAGCAACTAGCAAGTCCTTTTTCTTTCTCGGGTTGTAGCTAAGCCGAGGTATTTTTTGGGCTGCTGGTTTGAGCTAGTCGATAAATTTCTGTATTATAACATTTTTCTTGTATTAAAATTATATAGTCCCAGTATAATAAGAAGTTTACTGACTTTAACAAATTTATATGTGCCTGTCATGGCCTTAGATTTTCAGTCATTAAGGTAGTATTATCAAGATATGCCAAACTTATGATCAAGATTCTGAAGAGATATTGTAAAAAAAAAAAAAGAATCTGAAAAGATAATTTAATATGATTTGCAAAAAAGGTTGAGACATTTAAGTTATGCAATAACTGGTACACAAAATGCTATTCCAATATCAATCTGTGGCCCAATCTGTGACACTTGAAGTTAATAATTTTAAGCGTTTAATGTAGTTAATATACGTGGTTAACTAAATCTGAAGAGCGATTAACGAGTATCAAATTAGAAACACTATTGTTTTATAAGTAGCCAATTTGAGATTTTTCACTATCAGCATACTTCTAGTTCTAGGAAATAGATACATCATCCGATCCAAACCACTCAAATGGATTTTCCACTCTTCATTGGATGATTGAATTGGTTTGACATTGGTAAAATTAAGGAAAGTCATTGTGATTTTAACAAAGATTATCATACTATAGAGTTTGAACAAGATCATGGTGATGCGATAATTTTGTTAAACCCGCCGGAAATTCAAACATGCATTTACAAAACCCATTTTTATTCCTCGCTAAATTACAAAGATAATGGAATGCTTCCCCTTATATACAAACCATAGGCTACCTTTGTGACAATTGTGAAGCTGATAAGAGTTATTATTTTGTCTCCTTGCATTCTTAATTGGCTTATGTTGCCAAGTTCTTCACTTGTCTTGTCTCTTTTGGTAGTAATGCTTGATATCTTTAATAAATTTATATAGCTTGGCGGTTAGTAACCACTAATAGAATTGTTTTCAGCACAGGAAATTACTATTTGCTCCTTCACTACTGTCATCACTATATTTAAATCTTCGTCCTCAACCTCCCTTTTCTATTTCATGCACCAATTCTTAACATCATTATTATTCAACAGCCTATGACCCTTGATTCACTTCTCCCGATCCTAGCAAACGAATACATTTTTGGTCATACGTCGTTTGTTACAATTCCAACTAATTAACTAACTACCTTTTAGTTTTGGTTAGGTTCTGTTGAGTTTGTTGCACCTGTTTCTACATCTAATTCGTATCAAATCAAATACCCAACTTGCCCATGGTTGTTGACAATAAGCACTTTGAACTTGCATAGGCTTACCCTCGAATATTAAAGAACGTATTTCCCAATCTATAAACACATTTTGGTTGATAGAAAATATTCAAAATCATTTAAGGAGCCATTAAACTAATTGATTTGGTCTTGTACCGAAAGGTGTACTTGATTCAGTCGTATAAAATAGTAAATACTTATTTCTAACTTTCGTCTCCAACTATATCCCGCTACCAACTTAAGCAAATTAAATATAATTAGTTTAACATAAAATACCACACGTAAATGAGACAAACGCATGCTTTTTGAAATGACGGTAGGACAATACAGCCTCGTCTAATGTTTAACTTGTCTAAACAAGCTGACCAACCCTACTTTGATGGTTACGATGTATATACACAATGTATATGCTCTTCTTTTATAGTACAATGATGGTAGGTTGACGGTCAAAAATAACTTTGCATATAAAATTAATTAAAAGCATTCTAAACTGTCACTAAAATTAAAAACATTAATTTATACAGCGATTCTAAATATTTTGATAGGTTGTTTATGCAAAATTGTTTTAGACCGTCAACTCACCACCATTAAACTTCTTTAAAAAATTATATATATTGCTAATGTAACAAAGCAACCACTTGAATTTTTTAAGTCTGTCTTATCTTTCATTCCATATTTTAGACTAAATAACAATGTTAAAAGAAATATTGAATTTCTATGATGATCAATTAAAATGTTAAAATTGAGGAGGTGTGTTCCTTCAAAAAAAATTGAGGAGGTGTGACAATATGTTTCTATCGGATTCACTACTTTTGACAAATTTCTATCAAATTCATACGTAAGCTCTTGGTCTAAGATTTGTGACTTATTTTGAGTTTATCGCGTGAAAAGCTTCCTTCATCTAACATTTTTAATCGCCAAAAAACAAAAAAAATAAATAGCTGGATTAATACTGGCATTGCTTGTGATTAAATCTAGTTAATTAGTTATTTAACATTAAAAAACTCCTTAATTAAGGAATAAGTACCATATGTTATGCATGTCTAACCGCAATAACAACTTTCAGTTACAAAACTCCTTTCTTTCCTCACTCATCCAACACTTTCTAACTATATTTCACCACACTTTAGTAACCGACATCAGTTGCAACTTCCTCTTCATTTTGACTTCTCATCAGTTAGTTGGCCTCTCTGGCTCCATCAAAAATCATAATTTTTTTTTGAGGGGTTATAAATCATAAATATTTAATAATTTTCATTTTCAAAAATTAATTAAATTATAAAAGTCAAAATTATATTCATACCCATTTAGAAAAAATGATCAGTCCATCCTAACTGCCACCTACAAACTTTCAAATCATGATAATTATTAATTAAGATGAAAATTAAATTTAATAAACCGAACTAGTCAAAAATTATCCATCTTAGTTAAGAGTTTATAGGAAAAAACGTTATTTGAGTCAGTTAGATAAAGGTGTGTGGAAGTTACAACTTCCACTATTATTAATCACCCACTTCTTCCAAATCCAATTTCATAAACCCTAATATATAACTATAACCCACCCATAACCTTCTACCTAACTACTCCAAACGAAAAAACACCCAACTTCTATCATTTTTTTCCCATAGTTATAAACAGAAAAAACAAAAATTAGTAACCGAAGATTCAATTCAATTCAGATTCAGAAAAAGAACGTGTAGAAGAAGAAGTTGAAGAACAGAAACAAACACGTTGGAAGTAGTTACATACACACACACACAAAACAGTTTTTACTTTTAAGGTTAATTACTTAATTCCAATTCATATCTTTCAATTACAGTTTTTCTGTTTCTTTGTTCGTTATTTTCTTTTTATTATTAAACCATAATCATTATCATTATCATTTCATAAACTTGAATATTTTCTTCTTCTCTTTCTCTTTGGTATTTTCACAAACAGGTAGAAGAAAAGATGATCAGTGAAAATTCCAATTCGAATTCAAATGGTGGTGGTGATGAAAACGGTGATAAAGTGAAGGGTTCATGGAGTAAAAATGAAGATGAAACATTGGTGAAACTGGTAAAGGAAAACGGTGCAAGAAACTGGTCTGTGATAAGCAACGGAATCCCCGGTCGTTCTGGGAAGTCTTGCCGTCTACGATGGTGTAATCAGCTGAGTCCAACCGTTCAACACCTTCCTTTTACACCGGCGGAGGATAACATCATCATTTCAGCACATGCAGTTCATGGAAACAAATGGGCGACAATTTCTCGTCTTCTTCCTGGTAGAACCGATAACGCTATAAAAAATCACTGGAATTCAACTCTCCGTCGTCGTCGCACGGCGGCTCCTGCGATGGTTCCAACGGCGGTTCCGATGGTTCAAGAGGCGGTGCCGGTGATTCCCACCGGTGTGATAACCGGAAAACGTGTGAATGAAAGTTACGACAGTAATTATTATAAGGATTTGTTGAGTTTCGGTACTCGTTATAAACGTCCTTGTGTTGTGGTTGAGAATAATAGCGGGTCACGTGACGGTGAAGAAACGGTAACGGAAGATGATGACGCTGGGAATAAAAGTGTTAACGTCGTTAGAACGTCGTTAGATTTGTTTCCACCTGGTTTTTTTAAAGAAGAACAGAGAAAAGAAAAAGAAAAAGAAAAAGAAATTGAAGATAACAACGATGATTTGAAGTTATTGAAAAATGAGAAATTGAGGTCGATGCTTCAGCGCATGATAGCAGAGGAGGTTAGGAATTATGTTGATAACATGCTCCTTGGTGGTGGGTTAGCTCCTGATTCAACACTTCGAAAGTGAAAAAATTTCAATTTTTTTTTTCTCCTTCTTATTTTGTTTTAACATGACAAGTTTTTTAGTTTTATATATTTTTAGAGTTCTTTATGACATTTAATTTAATTTTCTTTATCATTTCTTATTAATATTGTCTTGTAAATTTTCTTCCTCTTTACGGCATGTTTGGATTATAGCGCAAAAACAATTCCATGTGAAACTCCAAATGCTATAAATGAAGTTGATAAATGATTAGTTAGTGCAATGTATAAGTCAAATAAGAAAAATGTGAAATATGAATCCTGCATTTCCAATTTGTATGTGGATCTATGCACGGATATATTTAGAAGTAAAATAACAAAGGATTTCTTGTAAAAAAAATAAAGGATTTAATTTGTATATATGGTCGGTGTATAGAAATTAAAGTAGACAAGAATGGACTAAATGTTGATTATGAGGTTGAGCTTTTTTAGTGAGATGCTAATTTGGGCTCCTTTTAAGAGTCTAGTTTATGTTTATATAAGCATCCTTCGGATTGATATGATGAGAGTTCGTACTATTCGTTTAGCTTCTATGTCGTTTTCTTCTTCTTCTTCTAGGTTTCGACTCCTTCATCGATAAAAAATAATGGTAAAATTTCTTAACACCATCATTCGATCAAACCACTTCACATTAGATAAGTTCTTAAAAGACCTCTACAAATATTTACTTGACACGACTTAATTGAATACATTTGTTGAAAGGCTAATGCTATATACCACGAAGGAACAAGCCACAAATTCCACGATACCACACAAACATTTGACAGTTTTCTTTTTTATAAAATTAAATAATGAATAAATATTAAAATTAAATTAGTTTTTTGTGAAAAACATGGGTGGTGGTAAGTGAAATTCTGAGTTTTCGTGGTTTCATGGTTCGTGGGAAAAAGTGTTTTCCTCGTTAAAAATATATTGTAAGTGTATAACAGTCAACATCTATAACAGAATAACATAGACATCATGCAAAATTTTATTGAGTATATGTTAGGTTCACTTTGATTTAGCTGCCGGGTGCGTTTAGGTTGGACCCTTGATGTTTTGGTCCAAAATGGACCACTTTTTCTTTAACCTTTAGATTAAATCAGCTACCAATTCTTATCATGGTCCATCCACACCAAATACACTCCATCAACTTCATCTCTCATTGCAGGCTTTCTCTTTCAGACTTTGGTTCCTTTCTCTTTCAAAGTGTTTGAAAGCTTAATACCAATAATCAAGGAGCTTGGAAGTAAGAAGCATAAAGAGCCTCCATTCACAATCTCTAACCCCCCAAAAAAAAAAACCAAAACCAAAATCATATGATATTCTAATTTTATACTCTTGTTGGCTGGATCAACTTCAAATCCAATATCCCAATCCCTGCTTCTCTATTACATTACATTATTTTTGTCTTTGTAATTTCATTGTCTATTGTACTTGTTGATAAATGATGATAGTTTTGGGGAAGGGGATGAAGGACAAAAAAAATGAAAGGAAAGAAAGAAAAAAAAATTCTTGGTTTAATTGAAGTTTTTTATTCAGAGATGGTTTAATTGAGGTTAAGAAACTCCTTGTGTTGGCTAAATATATGATTACTCCCACTCTGATCTATTTCGATATTCACTTGTAGTATTAATATGGATAAAATTTATGTGACACGAGTCTCACAACTACTTTTTTATTGCGTGAAATGGTGCGTCTCACACTTTAAAAATATAATCCATATAAAATGGTTATGTATATGTGATTAAATACATAGTATATTGTGATTAAATACATAGTATATTTATTGAATTTTGATTGGAAAACAACAAAAAAGCACACATGGAACTGCGACTTTTATTTTATAAATAAGTAGTTTGTATGTCTAGATTTAAGTTGAAAATCTAAGTTGCAATCAAAGTATTTAACAAATTTCTACGATATAATATAGAGTTCTTTTTGGGGCAAATGTATGTTTAGCCCTTAAGTTGGCAAGAAAGACTCAAATACTCATTCTTACGAGCCAGGGAAATTGTTTGCACTTTTTCCACAGTAACTGCAACAGGAAAAGCATGTCTATGCGTTTATTAGATCAATACGTAGTTTTCATCCTAGCAAATGGCAAAGGTAAACTAAATACGAGATCAATGATTGATGTTACATTATACATATAATATGAAATCTCTAATGGACGAAATGTATTGTACACCATGAGTTAGATTGTATTTTTCGACACACCCAATTCGACAAGAAAGAATATGTCAAATTGGGATTGGTATTTGATTACGTTCCAAATGGTTGTTGGTTCGACATATTTGAAAATATTTGACATTTAAGATTGCCAAGACATTTGGTTTCGACTGCAAAAATTCAAACTGTTGTATGAAGAGACAAGATCAAGAAATTGAAGACACGTGGAAGCTTTTCAAGAATTTAAGAGACATATCAAGACACGCGTCGAAAACTTTATTTGTGTTGTTATTTTCAGTTAATTCTTACTAAGTATATGTAGTAGTTATGTATAGGAAATAGGGGTCACAAATCATTCACGGAAACCTTAACACTCAAATTATCCATGTTACAGCCAGAAACGAGTCCTAGGAAAATGTATGTATGATTATGTGTACCGGTTTTCTTCTTTTATTTAATCAAATACTTTTCTTTTAAAGTTATTTGCATTTATTTTGAAGTTTTCTTGTTCCTTTAATCCTGAACGAATTTCGACGCAGTCGAAATAATCAGTTAAATTCATCTTTTTACATTTAAACTTATGAACAAATATGAAATATTGCACAAATATGTTCTAGGATTTACTAGTTTGATCTTGCAAGTAATAAATTTAAAACTAGTGATTGTTTACCAAAAATACAGATAAACAACATGCTCTTGAAGCTTAAATACATAATAATCAATTGCATTATTATTTTTTGCCACTAGGCTATGCTTTTAATTAGTAGAGCAGTATGCACATATCAGGTATGCATCAAAAGGAATGTAGTTCGCATGGCTGCAGTGGCGGAGCTAGGTAGCGACTAGGGAGGTCATGGCCTCCTCAAAGTCCCAAAACTTTCGTTTTTAATGGGTATACACACATTTTGACCTAAGTGATATATATATATATATATATATATATTAACATTTACATCAATATTTCAAGCATTTGCATCCAGCGTAGTGGTGAGGCAGCACACCTATGACTTTGGTGTCACGAGTTTAACCCCTGCGGTGATAACAATTGAGAGTTTCAAAGCACGTATAAGGGACCGAAATCAAAACAAACAAGCCACTTGACTCATTTATTTAAGGATATTATGAAGCTTGATGTTTTTGGTGGGACTCCGTGGTTCAATTCGGATGTGGTTAGGAGTGTGGGAAATGGTAAGACAACGAGTTTTAGGAATGACAAGTGGAAAGGTATTGTGTCATTTCGAGTTAAATTTCCGTGGCTTTTTTCTATTTTAATCAAAAAGATGAGAGTGTTCGGGTGGTGAGGGGAGCCCTTGTTTCCGGGGTGGAGTGGTCTTTTGAGTGGAGAAGGAGGTTATTTGTGTGGGAGGAACAATTGTTTACTAATCTTAGAGAAGAGTTAGTGGGAGTCCGGTTTGGTGTGGAGGAGGATGTTTGGAGGTGGAGGTTGAAGGAAGATGGGTACTTTACTGTTAAATCCGCGTATGAGAAGTTGGAAGGTTTGGTGTTACATAAAGATTTGTGGAGTGTAGAAGAGAGGTTGGTATTTTCGCATGTTTGGAAAAGCCCCGTTCCTTTGAAAGTGGTAGCGTTCTCTTGGAAGTTGCTACTTGATCGTATTCCAACGAGAGCAAACCTTGTTATTAGAAATGTCCTTCCGTTAGAGGTCTCCACGCTGTGTGTGTTGTGCGGTAATGGGGTGGAAACGTCGAACCACTTGTTCCTTCATTGTACAGTTGTGTCGAGGGTCTGGATGGGAGTCTTAAATTGGCTGGATTACAATCTTTTAATTCCACCCAATCTTTTTATTCTTTGTATGTGTTGGAATGGTTGGGAGAGAAATTAAAAGATTCGACGAGGCCTTTGGCTTATTTGGCATGCTACTGTCTGGATACTTGGAAAACAAGGAACAATAGGATTTTTAACAATCAAATTTCGAATGTGGAAGATATTGTGGAGGAAGTTAAGGTGATTTCTTGGCGTTGGACGTTCAATAAGATTAATATGCCGGTTTGCATGTTTTATGAGTGGTGTTGGAATCCTAAGGAATGCCTTAAGCGTAATTTTTTGGGCTAACATTCTCTCCGGAATTTGTTGGTTTACTGATGGTTTTGTATCAGGGTGGTGGTTTCGGTTAGCTATTTTGGTGAAGCTAAGGGCGCAGATTTCTGGATTTCCTTTTGCTATCTGTTTTTGTAGCTCCTGCGCTCATTCTTTTGCTTTTTGGCCTCGGTTGCTGTTGGCTTTTTTAGGGTGTTGGCTGTTGGCAGCTTTTAGCTCACCTTCTTTGGATGAAGGTTCCATTTATATACGGGATGGGTATTGATTTCGGTGTTTCGCATATATTCGACACCTTGTACTTCTTTCCCTTGTCTTGCTTGGTGTAGTTTACGCCGGCTTGCTTTAATAATATTGGTTGTTTTAAAAAAATTATTTATATACAATTTTACTACGTATAATACATTTATATATACACTTATTTAAAAACAATTAAAAAAATACACCCTAAACACATAACCCCTCCATAAAAATATCGTTGGCTCTACGACTAAATTGGCCGGGGACATACAACACAGAACAAAACGCAACATTTTTGCAAATAAGCACACGAAGTTGAATAAATAGTAATAACCCAATCTAACTCAATTTGTTAAAAAAAACCCTATCTAACTCAATAATAAGTTCGCTTGCTTAATTGAGAATAAATTTTACTAATTGAACTATAAATTGGTCATAAAACTTGAACATCATCACACTGGAGCATAACCATCATCATAGATTATCAGCATCTAAGTTTGTTTTTTTTCTTCATAAAAGCCAATCAATCATGATGATCTCTTGAAGAAGGTGACAGTTCCTGCAAAGATAGTTATAGATTGACGATCGATGCAATTACCAGAGAGATTAATCCTGCATAGTTTGGGAAGTAACAATTGATCTCCATCAGCTAGCACAAATTCGGGGTTATAAGAAACACTTGGGTAAGTGAGGTTGAGTTCTTCGAGTGAAGGAAAATAATCAGCAATGAAGAATAGATCTTTTTGTTGATATAATACATTCTGAAACAAGTTAAAGAGGTGAAATCTGTCATCTTTTTGGACAAAACTTGCAATCCATCTCTAAGAATATTGATACCGGTGTTGGAAATATAGAGCGGTTTGATGTGTGATGAATTAGGAAAAGTGGATATTTGGGTAAGAAGCTTGTCGAATGTGAGGTTAGGGAACCTTTCGAATAGGCAAGGAACCAAGGGGACGGTTTGATCATTGATTTTGATAGAGAATCAGAGACGGTTGGTGATGGACAAAAACAATTTGGAGACAACGGGAAGAGACTTCAAAGTTGGGTTGTCGCCAATGAGGAATTTGAAGACGCATTCTCAAATCTCATATGGTAAAATATCTTCTGCTTCCCAGCCTCACAGACTAATTTCTCTAGATTTATTCTCTGATATATAAGAATATAGTTTTAAGAAGAATATAGTTTTAGCCTCACAAACTGTTACATTTGAAAATGTAAGTTGCAGTCAAAGGTATAAAAAGTTTCTTAGTTCTTAGGATAAACTACACTCACCTCCACTGAGGTCTTCTTAAGTATCATTAACACTCCGTTTAATTTTTAAATAAACACAAACATCCCATATTTGTTACTCAAAGTAACAAACACCATTCTCCATTTAACACTTAATTCTCAGTTAATCAACTCCTCTTTCATTCACCCTCCCAAAAATGGTTGAGTGTTTAATTGCTCAAGATGGCATTGTGCCTTAATAATTTGATAGATTTATTAATGTTAAGATGAGATGTTTGTCAATTTGAATAAAATAGAGAATAAAAGCTAAAGAAAAGAGGATGTTAGTCGTAACATGAAAACATTGCTCAAAAGCAATGTGATATGGTAGAACCCCAAAACAAAATAACTTGCACATACAGATGAATTGAGAATTGTAGGAATGCATCGCACATGTTACAGAAACATTTGAATGAATCTAAGAGACTAGTTTGAATTTCAAAATATCAATTGCACAGGTCAACTAGATAACCAAACATACAAAGTCAATTTTTTCCAATGTTCTAACATATTTTAGACAATTTAAAACATGTTAAGATGGAGTATACTTTGAAACATCGCAAACTCATCCGTAGTTTATAAAACAAACAATTTCATGCCTATACCACTAACTGAAATCTATGTATAATTTATTCATACCAAGTTCTAGGAATTAAAATGCTAATATTGTGTGCTTCTAATGATAAGTATCAATCACCTTATAAGGTAATTAAGCTCCAATCCCACTAGACAGCCGAGTAGTAATAACCCAAACAAAATCCAGCTCAAAATTCTACCATGATAGAAAAGAAAATGCAAAAGTTTGCAATGCAGATGCAAATTTTCCATGTTGCAAACACACAGAAGTATGGTAAAGTTCAGCTGCATTGCAGTAATAAGTGTATGTTTGGTTCTATATTGACAAAAATTGATTTTAAGTGAATTGATTATGTATAATTGAGAGACAAAGATAAAGCCATTTAAATTTAGATACATTTATGTAAAAGAGAATTGAACAAATTTGAATTTAAAATCATTCTAAACTCAAAAGTTACAAGTTCCAGAAATAATATCAATTCTAACAAAAAGCACATTTGATACTCATACGGTGTATAGAAATAAGAAATTTATTCATATTTCTGCTATGCAATGCAACAATTTCAAAACACTGGTAGTTGTAAGAAAACTATTTACAACCGCATTATATCACGCCAATTGAATTTCCTTGATGTGAAAACATAAGGAAATGAATTGTGAATCTCTACTCCCATTATAATTAAAAAAGTAGTTGCTAGTCGATAATAAAACCAAATATAGCGAAATTCTAAGGCACACAGAAATAAAACAATAGCTTAAACCAAAACTAGTGAGATTAAGATGTAAAACACATAATGAAAAATATCCGACAAAATTATTAATAGAATTCATTTGACAACAAAATCATACGAAGGAACAACAACAAGAAACAAACTACGATCGATTATCCAAAGCTCACTACTTAGATCTCTGTCTCATCTTTCGGCGCTTCCTCTTCAATCTCCTCATACGCTTCTTCTTCCACTGCGGAAAAACAAAAATAGTTCAATCAGAATAAGTGATTATAATTCATGTGTAAGATGAGTAAATTGGTGAAATAGTTTACCTTGGCTCTCATCTTGAACGGTGTTTTGCTTTGTTGTAAACCTAGTTTGATGGCCGCTGAAAGATGAAAAAGACAAGGTTGCAACCATTTATAGCGAAGATAAGAAACCCTAGCAGATAATAAGCACGTAAATGGGCTTTAATCAATTCGGCCTATTTTCTAGTTTTGGTGGGCTTTGAAATTTCAAAACAACTAATGCGCTCTTACGCCCCAATATCTCTAGGGCATTTCTGTTTAAGCCCCCAATATCTTTGAGGCCACCTAAATACACATCTATTGATGTACATTAACTCGTTAAAAAAATTGTTTTTCTTATATTCAAATTTTATTAAAAACACATCAAAATAACGCAAATACCCCAACAATAGTTAATTACAGTTGCAATAAATAAAATCGACCGTAGTTAACTACCGTCGTGCTTATTTCTCAGCGGTAGTTAACTACCATTGAAATTTTGGTACAAATGATAGAAGAACCAACATTTCTGCATACTCTTAAAATTTTACCAAAATCTCCCAATCTCATTTTCACGAAATTCATCCAAACATTTTCAACAAAATCACAAATAAGTAGTCCTAGTGCTATTAACATACAATATAGTTTGTATAAAGTGTTTTTTTTTTGATAATTTTAGTTTTAGGGTTTATTGAAATTTTGATTTTTGTGTGCGTAAGAAATGGTTCAATCTTTACATGTGTACTCACTCCGTTCCTTAAAAAGTGATCATTTTGTAACAAATATCGACCTAAAATAACTGACTCATTTCACTTTTCAATACAATATTAATTACTATTTTTTAATTATAACTCTAGTTAATTTCACTTTCATCCCTCCCAATTAAATATATTTTACTTTGCATTTATGATATTTTACTACATTAAAGTTGATATTTAAAAAATAACCATGATTTTTAAAATTTTATCACATCAACTATTGCATAGCGTAGCGATACATACATAATTTCTTTTGCATATATAAACATATAAATCCTCATCAAGTGTGATGGAAATATTTAATCATATTTTAAATTAAAAGAAAAAGTTATACAAGGGATATATATATATATATATATATATATATATAGCTTCACTTTCTTGTGTTCCTTTTATCTTTTATCTGTTTGGGTTGATTTCGCCTTAACATGTTCCCCTTGTGATCTTTGGTGTTCTTAATTAGTTGGAGTGTTATTCGATCACCAAAACAAAGTGAAAGCAACAATATGGTTGCTTTTTCAAAATAAATTTCCAACATATCACTCAATGTGCCTGTTACTATTTTCCGCTGAAAGTACTTTCTACTTCTGAGTCTCTGTGCTTGGATATATTCAAACTGTACAAAAAAGACAGAAAATTCTATGAGGTAAGTTTTATTATGAATGCGATGCATACTACCTCAGTCTATGTAGCCCAGATAACCAATACATGTTAGAAAGACATTGATCATTGGATTACATTCGATAACTCAACTTTTCTCATACTATTTTTGGTATCAACATGTCAATGGTATCAGTGTTTCATCGTCTTCAATTGAATACAATACGCTGATGAAACAATGTGATTTATTGTCTTTTTTCTTTAGGAAGTTTCGACCTAATTTGTTGGTGTCTTTCTGCATAATATAGGTGCATCCGCCTCAGCCCCTGCCCCCATATGCTGATATTCCTAACTTTCATAATTTGACCTACTTGGAGCTCCACAATAGTTGGCTTTTGGTAGTACAAATTCTGCACCACTGCCCCAAGCTTCAAAATCTCAAATTTAACGAGGTTTGTTAAGTTTAAGAATCATATATTTGGTTTATCTTTTCTTAATAAATCTTTATTTTTTATTGAATGATTTGACAAATTTTATGTTTTGTTTTATTTTGTGTGCAATAAATAGGAGTCATACTCATATGCAACAATGAGAACTGAAAAAGATGATCAAGAAAATTGGATGGACCCAGAATTTGTTCCACAATGCCTTTTATCAGGGCAAATTCTATAGTACACCCAACAATTTGAGTGTATCGGTACACCAAATCTTTAAATTAATAGTTAAATGAATTATTTTTTGGAGGAAAAAATTATTTTCTATCACCTATAATTATAATAACTAAATCTTATTTACCAAAAACGTCAATGTAATAAAATTTAATTTTTCTGAATTTTTATTACTCATAATAGAGAATTTTGATTATTTTTTACAATAAAATGTAAAAAAATTTAGTATGATTTTTATAAAAAATGAAATGATGTTTTTTCTTATAAAATGATATTTTCTAAAATATAAATATCAACAGTTAGCTCTTTATTTCATAAAAATAATAGTTAATTTAAAGATTTTTAAAGTAGGAGTACCGGTACACCTTAATTTGCAGGTGTACCGTAGAAGCTCCCAAATATATTTTGATGAATGCAAATTTTTTACAATCCATTACAATTTCGAGCGAAATGGAAAGAACGAAATTGACCCAATGTCCGAAGGCCTCTGACACATGTCAACTTTTAGTTGATGGTAGTAACATATAGACTACGATTTAGGCCACAACATGACCCTTATTGAGGTCCCAACAAGCCAACAACCGCATTTGATCATGATTCTCCACAATTGCAAGGATTGAGAGATAACTGTGACAACACTTTAAAACCTTGTCAAGAACTTATCAGCATATGGTTTTGCTCCAATATCTTACTATGCTTTTTTCATTATTTTTCAAAAAACTTGTATTCTAGCACCTTTATTTTTAGCACTCTGTTTTGTTCTCTTGCACAAGCAAAGTTCTTAATTTAACATTTGTTTCTTCATGCGGGTCTTATTCCTTTTTCAATAGTACTAAGGTATTTATGGTTGTTGCTATTTTCAGTGTCTTTATTTCTTATGCTTTAATGTTGTCCTTGTGAGATACTGATTCTAACACGTATTCGGCTCTATATTCTAATATATTTTGATGCTATTAAAAATGTGGCTACATGTTAATTTTCAGCCGATGCACTGATTGTCTTGCCAACGGTGGTTTTCTTTCAATGGTTTTGTCGCATTTAACTTACTTGCTCCGTCCTTATTTCCTTTCTCTTGCTTAGATATAGTTGGAACTGAAAAAAGGATTTGTTTGATGCTGACAACACATTTTTTAAGCATCCTTTTGAAGTATTTGTTCTATATTTTTGTTGCTGCTGGTACTAATCCTTGCTGTAATGGATACCAAGTTTTTAAGACAGTTCACAGGTATTATTTTTCTAAACACAATTTGCACAATGTGAACTTTCTTAAAACAATGATGTCTATGATGCTTCAACCAATTTATGCACAAAATTTGGTTCAACAAATTTTGTTCCAACTATATTCTTAGGCATCTGCAAGCAAGTGATGCTTCCACACTTTTGTGCAGACAAGGGAAGAAGCTTACAACAAATTTTAATGATGTCTGTATTTTGATTCTGGCATGCAATAACATTGTTATAGTAGGGTCAAGGTGTTATTGTTGCCGAAGTTTTAATTTGTTCTTGGTTTATTTTGGTGTTTCTGCTTGGTGTTTTAACTTAGAGTAGGATAGTAATTCGGTTGACAACATTTGGCTCATTGTGTTGATTGATTTTGATCAAGGGTGAATTCCCATAACTTATAATGCTGGAGACATATGGCTTTCTTTGCCTAGCCCTGTACACGGCCCTGACTTAATGCCAGAGTGATCTCCCATTAGGAGAACTATGATTCCATGAGCAAGGAGGATCAAATGTTAGTCTCCAAATACACGTTTTTCTGAATGGTGAAGGGTTCCTTTAAATTAAGAACTTAAGTGGTGGCAATGTTACGAGTTTTACATTGAGTAGATAAAAGTGTTCGATATACTACTTAAGTTATGAGACTTTTTTTATCTAATAAACTAGTTTTTCGATTGGACTCTCCTCAAAGACTCAAGTCCTCATGATTATGGTTTCGTTGGAGAGGGGCCACAGAAATCGCTACTTATAGATTGAATTAATGTACTCCACCGAATACCTATATGTGAATGAAACCATGAACGAAAATGAGGCTATCAATTCAGTGCCAATAAAGTGAAAGTCGTGTAGATGTAAAATGTTAATGATGTGTTATGTTAGAAGTCTCACACTGAGTAGATAAAAGTCTTCAATGTGTTACCTAAGCCATGAGAATCTCTCAACTAACCAATCAATCTTTTACGTTAAATTCTCAACTAACCAGTAACAAGCACACTTTCACAATACCATGAATTTAGTTTAAAAATAAACATCAAAGGTTGAGGGACTAAGTAATATAAAGTAAAATTAATGTAGAAGTAATATGAAATGAAAACCCACTCTAACTAACAAAATAAATAAAGATTGAAAGATTATGACTCATAATTGAATAATCTTGACATAGATTAACAAAATAAATAATATATTAATCGGAATTATAGATGAATTATGGGCATAATCCGTAATGGGTACCTCGTGATTAAACATATAGTATTATAAAGACTGAAACAAAAGTCTTCCAGACATAAAGTTATGGCAACAACATTAGAATGAACAGATTAAAAAAATGAGAAAGGGGAGAGCTGCGTCGAGTTTGAGTTTTCTTATCCTAACTAGTGAAAAGTCTCCCGTTATCTAGTATTATGCATCATGCACAAAACATGTCTCAACAGAGCAAGCCATTGCTGACTCATAAGAGCAACAGCATGGTTTTTAAATTTAAACTTACAATGTCAAACATGTATAGTGTTATATGGGGAATTATACGACCTAGCTAGCTTTATCAACCCTAGCCGCCCTATACTTTTTTCATTATGCAACGTGGTTACAGAACTCAATTATATTAGAATCTGTTTTTAGCTTTACAAAAAAAATGAAGAATCACTTTGAGCTTTAGTCTACAAATATATGTATTAAAAAAAGTTGTACACATACATTCAACTATTATCTTATTCATGGCCGTTTTTAAGATTTTGGTGGTCTAGGCGAAGTTACAATTTGAATCTTAACTAATAAATGTATATAAATGTCAAACTTCATACAAAAAACTAAACAATTTTTTTAGGGCCTAATAGACCCCTAAAAAGAAATTTAGGACCCAAATTTTGTATTTATTTTTTGATTTCTAGGACAGTCGCCCTCTTCACCCTGCCTCAGATACGGCTCTGATCTTATCTTGCTATATCACACTTGATTATTCATTATTTTATGTACGTATGATCTCTCTTTGTGGTAATTAGTTAATAATATTGTTGATAAAATAAAAATTAATGTTGTATTGAATTTTAAAAATAATAATTAAATAAAAACATATGTTTTCATAAAAATGTCAATTTAAAGGGAACTTAACCAGATTTTTTTTAAAGATAACAAATGAAATATATTTATAGAGATTAATTTCCATATGTTATAGATATGAAACGATTTTGTCCATTATTTTTTTTCGTGTCATCTTCGTCTTTTTGTATATGAATTTTCAAGATTCAAATTCAGTGACGGAGCCAGCATTATTATTAAGCCTGGGCAAAAAAAAAATTGCAACATACTTATAAGGGTTTACATAAGAAATTGCAAGCAAATAATTAAAAATCTAAAGAAATTACCCAATTCATATGGGTTTATATAAGAAAATCAGGGGGATTTACAAAAGAAATTGCAAAAAAATTGGGTCGGAGTCCGGGCAAGTGTCTAGGCTCGCCGGGCCTTAGAACCGCCACTGTTCAAATCTATGGTTTTATTTTAACATGAGCTCTTAATGTTATATATGGTTCTTCACTCTTGTTTTCGTATGAATCTTAAATTTGAAATTAAAGGACCAAAACGACATAAAAAAAAGAAAAAGGACAAAATCGTTATTTGAAATTAAATTAAAACAAAAGTCTAATTTTTTCTAAAAAATTATCTAATTGGTATAAATATTAAGCCCATGTGTATATCCCAAAAATTAAAGAATAAGAAAAGGAAAAGAAATGGAAGAAAAAGTCCACTACCTTGGACGCTTGTCACATGCAAAGGAATTTCTTGGGCACCCCTTTCCTTTGGCATGATTCAATGAATTATCAAATTATTTAAACTTTAGAGAAAGGAACTACTATAAGCAACAGCACATTTCAAATAAAAAACAATAAACCATTTAAGATCGAATCATACTTTATGAAGCATTAAGCATATTGATTATTTATTTGTCAAAAAGGTATATTAATTATTTATATTTTCAGGGGAATTATTTATATTTGTTATTCTTCCCTTTTTAAAGAATAAATTTAATACTCTTTTCCATTAAAAATAATAATTTAATACTCTATTTTTGGTAGATTAATAAATTTAATATTCTATCCATTAAAATTTTCTTTTTATTTATTTCCGTCTTTGTACAATGCTCTGACTTTATTTTTTACTATAATGCTCTTAATTAATTTACTAGGTGAATATTTTTATCTGGTAGTGTCATTACTAGGTGAATATGAATGTACACAATTGCAACTTAAAAAGAATGGACTTGAAGACCTTGTTTATTTATTTTTATTTTTTATCAAGTAGTAGTCAAAATTTCACCTTTTAAAATAAATAAATGAGAAATTTCAGGTTTAAATCTTATAACTATGAATACATTATTTATTCATTCAAATGTTGCAAAAGCGTGTCATTTTTTAAGAAAATGCTTAATAGTAATTTTTCAAGTTTTTTTTTTTATACAAATAATATTTTTAGCTAGAACTCATTTAAAAGTAAAGTCATTAAAGTATAATCAATTTTTTAATTCTGAAATTACTTCCCAGAAAGAACTACCCAACATATGTACTATCGATTTAGATCTACATTAAAATTTAATACTTATATACTCTATACACTTTCTCTTATTACGAGTCAACTATAATTGTTAGGTTAATAATTATGTATAATCACGAACACTTCGAAAGATTGATTGTGATTTGTTGATAAGACGTAACTTTTTAAATCGTCAATGCATTAAAATTGAACAATTAAAGAAGAATTCAAATTTAATACTTGAATGAAACAATATTTATTAGACTTATTTATCTTTCGAAGCAACTTTAAATTATAAGGTATCTCCCTTAGAAACCTTTTATGCCAAAAGAAGTGTTTGCAAAACCAATTTTTGCTTTCAAAATTTGTAAGAAATACGTGTAAATTATAGATAAAAAACAAGAGAGATATAAATAAATATATGGTTTCACTTTCTTGTGTTCCTTTTATCTTTATCTGTTTGGGATGATTTTGCCTTAACATATTCCCCTTCTGACATAAACAAAATGAAAGCAACAATATGGTTCCTTTTTCAAATAAAATTTCCAACATAAAGATAGTTGAAAGTAAAGTTCACAAATTTCAATCCAAAATAATTCACTATCATTAACATCTCTAATATAATATTGCTTCTTAGATTTACATTGCTCGGAACAAATTATTCTCCAAAACATGTAAATTACTACCACTAAACAAGATTAAAGAGGAAGATTATATCTAATAGGTGGTTCTTGAATCAAAATCTTAGGAAACTCTAAATCAATCTTAAGAGAAGCTCTACACAAAGGACAACTAGAATGATTCACAAGCCATGCATCAACACATTCACAATGAAAATAATGATCACAACCCGGTAACACTTTCACCTTCTCACCATCTCTAAACGTGCTTAAACAAATGCAACATTCCGTTTCCTCCAAAGCATGGTTTGAAGTATTGGCTTGGTGTAGTATGATAGGAAGCTTCTTGATGGCGTCGGCGTCGAGTCCTTGGGATTGAGAGGAGAATGTGGAGGTGTGAGATGGCGCGTGGGGCGTGTTGTGGGTGTTGAAGAGCCACCGGGCGCAGAGGAAGAGTGCTGTAAAGAGGATGATGATGGTGAAGATGGTAATGAAGAAGAGGATTTTGTGGCCTTTGAGTTGGAGTGGTTCGTCTTCGGGTTCGGGGTTGAAGGCCCAGTCGAATGTTTTGATGTTAGGGTTTGACATGGAGGATACGGTGGTTGTTTCGGCGGAGAACGGCGGTGGTGGGGTGGGAAGGAAGTGAGTGAGGGGAGTGGGGTCTTGTTTTTGAGTGTGTGAAGAGTTGTGTTGTGGGAAAGAGTGAATATATAGCATTATTTATAGTTGCTTTTGGTGACTAGGTGGAATTGCTAAGGAATCGATAATGGTAAGATTTTGAACAATTTTTATTTTTATTTTTTATTCTAGAAGTTACTATAATCCAATATAAATGAACATCTTAACATGACGGAAAATTTGACAATACCGGACGATGAATAACATTATCATATTCAAATGACGAAATTATAGAGAAATATAATTTTTTTTATTAATGTAGGACTATTTATTTAAATATATTGATAGAAAAAAAATGTAAATCGATGATTCAAGGCAAAAATTACGATTTACAACCAATCATCTCCGATGGATGATGAAAATGATACAAAAGAGTCTCTCTTAAAAAACTAGAACGATCTCCTATACTATGTATAATTTTATTTATTTTTTTAAAAAAGTGTCGATGTTCGAACTTCGGTCATAGCATGCGGCTTGATAATTTTGAAATTTTTACCGGTTGAATATTGATGAACAAATAAAAATATCGTAACTTTTTTTATTGTAGTGATTTTCTTTCAATTACATCCTTCAACTAAACTATTGTAATCAAAATGTTATTTTTTATAACATTATTTAAATCTTTAATTGAAAAATTGTTAAATCCCTTTAAATATGATAAATTCCACTACAATGAAAAAACTATAATGATATTTACGTTTTTTTGTTTTGTTTTGAAGGAAATGATATTTACATTTATCCCCTCCCCTCTAAAGGAATGGCGGGACTCAAACAAAAAAAAGACCCATATTTAATGATCTTCTTATATGATTTCGATACAAAGACTTAGTTTATTATTTTTTTAGTAGATTTTAATAAAATATTTAATAATATTCTACTTTTTATTATAAATTCATTTTTTTACTAAAATTAGCAAATATCATTTTTGAGAGATCCACATTAGACACATCCCTAATTCTATTTTTTTTTTAAATAAGGCACATCCCTAACTTGCAAACAAATTTAATATTTAAAGGTTTTTAAGAAATGTCATTCAATTTAAATAAATGTCATTCAATTCATTCCGATCTTATCTTCTTCCTTTATAACCCCTTTTATTTACTTGATACGTTGAGGATAATTATTAACTTTTCAAATATATTTAAAAATTAACTAAATTCAACAAAAAAATTATATTAATATAAAATTATACATTTTTTTACTTGAAAGAAGTGCTCCCTCTAGTAAAGTTTTGAATATAAATAATTAAAAAATAGCATACTCGTATTAGTGATTGTTTATAGTAAAAATAATTATTTCACTATAGAGAATACGTATGTTTATAGTAAATTCTTTTAGGTTGATTCATCTTTTTAATATAATATTTTTGTTGTTTATTATTTTTTTCCCGAGTTTCGTCAATGTCCCCGTAATTTATTTCATTTTTTATTTATATTTATCTACATTGTTATGAAAAAATTATATATTTTAGTACACACATAGCTATTTTTTTTCTTTTTCATAAGCATGAGTTAGTGATCGAACTTATGACCACTTATTTGAGAGGTTCAAATCTCATACCACTTAGACTAAATCTAACTATTTTTTCTCTATTTTTTTCTCTGTTTAATGATATTATTTCTAAAATATGTCCCAATTAATACTACGTGTTTTATTTGTAGTTGTTATTTTAATTTTAAAGAATGAATTTCTATGAAGAACGTGGCAAGGTTTTTAGTAAAAAAAAACATGGAAATGTTTTTAAATCGTACATTGACAACCGCATAAGAAAACCAAATAGAGGGAAGTTTCTTCCTTGAAAAATTAAGAATATAAAATTCCCCAAGATAAACTTAATATATAAATAAAGCAGCTAGACAAAGCAATTTCGTTGTGGGATTATTACTTGTTGTTTGATTTTTTTTTATTACAAACCTTCTTTGATGTAAATTGTTAAATTTTTTAGTTACATTTCAATTTGCAGCCGGCCGATTTGTTGGAGAATAATCTATTATTCTATTATTATTTAAACACGTTAATACAATAATATTCACACAAAACCAATGAATAACAGTCACATTCTAACTGTAAATAATAAAATAGTTTACTTGTGGTCAAACACAATCTTCAACTTCATCCAAAATTACGCTCACATTCATATTTTCTAGATAAGATTAGCATCTTCAATTTTTACTGCCTTTTCATTCTTCACGCTACATGCTTAAATTTGACAATGAAATTTCTTACCGTTCCAACTTGTTTCTATATTCACCAAATTGTAAAGTAATTGGTAGAAGATTTTATCAATTACTAGTTACTACTAGCAGCTAAAGTTGAACGCTTTTACCTCCAAACAGCAACACGTAGCAACATGAAATTTTTAAGATTATCCTAGTAGTATTTTTAATGTTCATACCGTACGTGATTTCGGTCCATTAAGACTTAGTCATAAAGATTTTATGAGCTTATCTATGATATTAATGTCGGAGATGTAAATTCATTCTACTGGATTTTATTTATGTTATACACCAATAGATTTGATGTTACGTCCAATATTCACCTTTTATGTCGCACACGCTATTTTGGGCTTGACAAAACGAATAAAATATAGGGACAGTACTAGATTAATTAATGTTACATTAGCCCGTACTAATAAGGAAAAGCTATTGAGAGAGACATACTCCAAACAGAAAGTATAGGAACACCAAAATATACAACAGTTGATTTGCTTGACCATGACCAAATAAAGAAGTTTCAAAGAATTTAATGGTTGAAACCATACTTTTTGTGGATACTGTCCGACCGGAGTTGCATATAGGAGGAAAATAAGATTTTTTTAAAGGAAAATATAAGACCGTTTGACCAAGAGGAGTTACCCAAAAAAGTAGTACTTTGGTAAAAATTTGTGATGATTTAAGAGGTATCATACTTCTATAGATTTTCTTCGCTGAAAGTAAACCTATTTGAGACACTATCGAATACTACTAGAGTATTTCATTAAGTATTTTGTCATTACGAACATATATGTTGGTTTTTTTTATTTGTCGTGGAATCAAGAAGCTTCTAATTGTTTGTCCAAAAATAAAAAAGAAGCTTCTAATAGTAGATTTAGAAGAAAAAATGCGTATGTTTAGTGGCTCTTCAATGTGTAAACCAACATAGGTTAAATATGCATGCATTTCTCAATCGAAGATTCGAACATTGACACAATATATTGTGGGAGAGATTAACTCATTTCGTTAGACCAAACTCTAGTTGGTGAATAATTGTCCATATTTAGTGCTAATCTGCATT